>CM035841.1:253564578-254901906 GCA_020510985.1 Pholidichthys leucotaenia | reverse complement strand
AGACAGGTTCCTTTTAAGTGATGGAGGCAATTACTTTTCACAGGGGCCAGTTTGATTTGTATTGCTTTTTTCCCCTTAAAAAATAAAATCATCATTTAAAAACTGCATGCTGTATTTTATTGTATTTTGTCCAGTATCAAAACTTGTTTGGTGATCTGAAACATTGAAGTGTGACACATACTGTATTTTTTGTATACTTTATTGATCCCCAGAGGGAAAATTGAGGGCATCCACCTGGATGGATGAAGCAGCCACGGTACGACGCTATCCCTTAACCATTCACACACACATTCACACCTAGGGCCACTTTAGAGTCTCCAATTAACCTAACTTGCATGTTTTTGGCCTGTGGGAGGAAACCGGAGAACTCCCGGAGTAAACCCACGCAGATACGGGGAGAACATGCAAACTCCACACAGATCACTGTTAGTCAGCGGGCTGGGATCGAACCAGGGATCCCATGGCAAGGGTGAGTTGCTGTGCTGGTGCAGTGCTAACCACTGCTCCACCACACCGCCAAAATGCAAAATATAAGAAATCATTAAGGGGTCAAGTGCTTTTTCGTAGCACTGTATTATCGATTGAGTGGAGTAGTGAACCAGGTGGGAACAGGGATGCTTAGCAGAGATGACTAGATTTAAAGAAAGTGGCTATAAAGACCACGATTGTTTAGCTAACTGTAGTAGCCGTAGCAGAGCTAATGGTGTGGATTTAGATGCTCAGGAATGCTCCCACTGTCATCAAAATGGGTGATTGAAGAAGCTCACAGGGTGGGTATCATTCCAGTGAACTCCAGTTTTCACGTCATATCTGTAGATGAATCAAAATCATTCATTTTATGAGAGGAGCACTCCTGAAGACCTTTTACAACTCTGTGGTAGCATCAGTTATCATGTATGGAGTGGTCTGCTGGGGCAGCAGCATCACAACTGCCGACAGGAAGAAGCTGAACAGGTTGATTAAGAAGGTCAGCTCTGTTCTGGGGTGCGCCGCCTCAACACCAGTGGAGGTGATAGGAGGGAGGAGGATGGTGGTTAAGCTGTCGTCTCTGTTGGAGTCCGAGTCACACCCCTTGTGGGACATGATGAGTGCACTGAGGAGTATCTTATCTTTGTCAGAAATAAGGTGCATGTGGCTCCTTAGCCACTGGTTGCAGACCCCCGACGCATAATCTACACCTCTGCTTTTTTGCAGTGGTGTTGGATGGCTCAGTGGGCGTCAGAGATAAAAGACAAATTTATCACTAAAAAAGAATTGGACTGAGAGGTCACAGATTAAAGAAGAAGACTTTGTGACTCAGATAAACTTGTCTGTTCCTCCCGGCCATGTGCCTGCAGTCTGTCAACACTCTCAGGCTATGCCAGCCAGGTATCCGTTCACCTCTCGTCACCTGCAGACAGGCCAGCCTAGACACCCATCCACAATCAGCCTGACAGATGGTTCCATGTCTACCTTGCCCGCTCACAGGATTTATTACCCAGTTTGCGCCCGGAGACCGATACGCGCTCCCCGGTTACAAAGGGAAGACAATGCCAGGTGATGAAAAGGAAGTGCATTTATCCAGCTGTTAATGCCCTTGTTTACACTTTTATAGGTATTTGCTTTGCTATTTGACAGATGGAATCCTTGTTACGTTAGGGAAATTTTCAATACACAGTCTTGTCTGATCTTGCTTCAGGTCTCAGTGGGGATATTATAAAAAGAATAAAAATCATCCCACTGAAATGATAGAAAGTCTCGTCTTTGCCATTTAGACAAGTGAAAGCAGTGTATGCATATGGATTTACAAGGCTTGGCTTGTAAAATGAGTTATTGCCTGACTGCCTCTGTATGTGGCATCTTCCACTGGAAAATCATCCATCATGGAGTTGTGTTTAGTTCTTAAAAGATGATTATCTGTTGTTAAGTAGTGGGTGTTGTGTCCCATACTTGTGCCTAATGTAGCTATATGTGGGTTACATTCATTCATTCATTCATTCATTCATCTTCTTCGGCTTAATCCTTTTTGGGTCGCGGGGGGGCAGGAGCCTATCCCAGCATCTTTGGGCGAGAGGCAGGCTACACCCTGGACAGATCGCCAGTCCATCGCAGGGCCATGAAAGCAAAAAACACTTATGGGCCACTGTGCTCTTGATGAACTAATTTAGGTGATTTCAAACTCATCTGGGCTGCTGAAAAAATATCAATATCTCGTATGTAGCAGCAGACCTTTTCTCATGTCTTTTTTATTACCTGGAAATAAGCAAGACGCTACCATTGTCCACAAGCTGGTTAACTGTTTTTTTTATTACTGTCCATTAGTGCTGCTGCTTATTGTTTATTTTTTAATCTTTCATCTTTCAAGCAAGATTTAAGTTACTTTTAGATCTTTGCTAATGGCTGAAGTTTTATCCATGTCACTCATTCAGTTTTAAGCCATACTTTGGTGCAGCCTTTGAGGAAATGCTGAGCCACTCATCTCCTCCAGTAAGAGCTCTCAGGGGTGAGTCTGCTATAGGATAAACATATGGAAATTATCTTGGTTTCTAGGTACAAAGTATGACATTAATTTAATTATGAGCTACAATGTCCTGTAGAGAAATGAATGAGAACAGAGCAAGAAGAAGAATTTAGATAAGCAGAGCATCATGAGTTTGAAGCTGGTATATATTTATCATGTTAAATATACTGGGTGTTGGTCTTCTCCTGTGTGCTCATGGCTGTAGAACTATATGCACACATGGATCCTAACACGTAACAATGAGGCACTTGACACACTCTTGGATGTCTTCTTACCTGATTGGCTGCTAACAGAAGTCGAAGTGGTTGGGAAGGGACACTTTAGGAAGATAGATGACTGGATTCTGGCCTCCTCTGTTCGCTTGTTTGCACCCATTTCCTTCTTCCTGCTTCCTTCTTTATATCTAGTCACACTGAGACATGCCAACATATGATCTGGCTGACTCAGGATTGTATTTTTTCCTGGTTCTTAAGTGTATGCTGTGCTGAAAATGGTTGTGTTTTGAATGCAGATGACACCTGGAGGCAACTTCCACTGACCTTTGAACCCTGGGAGACCTTTTGCTACTCTGTCTCTTTTTACCAGTGTATCTCTATTTCTTAAAAACTGAATGTTGACCTCCCATCCCACATGTATTCGTGTGAGATAAATCAATGCAAATTAATGCATTTTATTGAACTGTGTAATCACATTAACCCTGACTACTTTAATACATACTGGTTTTCTATTCTTAATGGAGAATATGTATTCTAGAACCTAAACACCCAACACCCTGTTGGTACCCATACTGATTTTCTGTGACTGGAAAAATAAAAATTCTGATATATTATTGGTTGGTTTTCAGCACACATTATTATATTAAATTACAAGTGCATTTGTGACAGGATAGTAAGTGCAATTAAGATACTATAATGGCCTATCAAGTTTATTCATTCATTCATTCATCTTCTTCCGCTTAATCCTTTTCGGGTTGCGTGAGGGGGGCGGGGCTGGGGGGCTGGAGCCTATCCCAGCATCTTTGGGCGAGAGGCAGGGTCCACCCTGGACAGATCGCCAGTCCATCGCAGGGCCAACACAGAGAGACAGACAACCATTCACTCTCACAGTCATACCTAAGGACAATTTAGAATGCCCGGTTTGATGCCAATTAACCTTGCATGTTTTTGGCATGTGGGAGGAAACCGGAGAAATCCCGGAGTAAACCCACGCAGACATGGGGAGAACATGCAAACTCCACACAGATCACTGTTGGTCGGGGGCTGGGATCGAACCCAGGATCCCCCGGCCAAGGGTGAGTTGCTGTGCTGCCGCAGTACTAACCACTCTTCCACCGCGCCGCCCTATCTACCTATTTACAAAACAGTTGGCGGAGACAAACACTACGTATCAAGTTTATATTATATTCGGGCTGCAGCTATCGATTATTTTAGTAATCAAGTAATTTATCACCGTAATCAAATGATTACTCGAGTAATCGACTACTTTTTTGTATTGAAGAAACTTGCATTGACCAACGTGTGGAACTTTCTTTCTTAAAGAGCAGTAGTAATTGTACCAAACACTCAGTATCAAAGGTGATTTATTGCGATGCTTATTGCAGTGTTTATTGCATATAACATAACTTTAAGCATTACATTACCGCGTAAAGCTCCATTTTGTAGTGTTAACCTTCATCTCACAACATAGCTAACATATAGCAGCTACCTCTTCTTCTTTCGGCTGCTCCCTTTAGGGTTGCTACAGCGGATCATCAGCCTCCATCTCACCCTATCCCTTGCATCTTTCTCTGTAAACCCAACCCTCTCCATGTCCTCCTTCAGTACATCCATGAATCTTCTCTGTGGTTTTCCTCTTCTCCTCCTGCCTGGCAGCTCCATCTTCAACATCCTTTGTCCAATATCTCCACTATCCATCCTCTGCACATGTCCAAGCCATCTCGGCCTTGCCTCTCTTAGTTTGCCCCCAAACTGCTCAACCTGAGCTGTCCCTCTGATATACTCATTTCTAATCCTGCCCCTCCTAGTCACTCCCAATGAGAATCTTAGCATATTCCACTCTGCCAATCCAGCTCCGCCTCCTGTTTTTTGTCAGTGCCACTGTCTCCAAACCATACATCATAGCAGGCCTCATTACTGTCTTGTAAATCTTTCCTTTCACTCTAGCTGCTACCTTTCTGTCACAAATCACGCCTGACACCCACTCCACCCTACCTGCACTCTCTTCCTCTTGGATGGTTGACCCCAGGTATTTAAACTCATCTTCCTTCACTACCTCCACTCCTTGCATCTTCACTGTTACACCTGCTGCCTCCCTCTCATTCGCACACATGTATTCTGTCTTGCTTCTACTGACTTTCATTCCTCTTCTGTCCAAAGCATACCGCCACCTCTCCAGGTTCTCTTCCACCTGCTACCTACTCACTACAGATCACAATGTCATTTGCAAACATTATGGTCCATAGAGACTCCTGCCCAACCTTATCTGTCAGCCTGTCCATTACCATGGCAAACAGGAAGGAATAGGCTTCTCGTGATCTGATTTGGTTATGATTTGAAGGCTCTGATTTGATTCTTGAACGATGCATTTTTTTTCTATTCAGGATTTTATTCCCCTTCCCACTGTGTGACAGTTTGGTGCTTTGAAAGCAATGACCCACGAATTAAATTCCAATATCTTGCAATAAAGCAAGAAGAGAAGAGAAATTTATCTTGAAAGACAGTATTTAAATGCAATCATTATTATTATTATTATTATTATTATTATTATATGACAAGTCACATGGAATGTTACATGTGCCGGCATATATTCAACTTAAAAAAAACAACTTGAAAAGTATACCTACAGCAGCATATTTGTTGTAACACGGACTTCAGAGTACCCTGAGTTTAACAAATAATAGACTTGCACCAAACATTCTCGTGTTATGTGCAACAAGACTGGAATCACCCCCCCCCAAAAAAAACATTAATAAAGGATAAATGTATCTCAAAATATGCTTTTAAGAACTGCCTCGTGGACATTTTTTCAGAAGTCTGTAGCTGTTTTCAGGCAGGCTAATATCTTTTAACCTACTTTCACACATTTTATGAAGCTGATGTTTTATCTGCTTTTGGCTCTGTATTGATTTATTTATTTATCTTGACTGTTGCATTGTTTTGACACTGTTATTGTCAGTCAGCTGTGTGTCAACATTTCTTGCCTACAGTATATTATATCAGTGTTGGTCATTGAGCTTTTATACTGAATGTGACCACCCCCCCCCCCCCCAAAAAAAAGACTTGCCTGGTTAAATAAAGGTCAAGTAAAATAAAAAAATGAGTAACATAGTCCGTCAGTCAAAAATACATGGAATTTCCACCATATAAATATTAGACTTCCAATGAAAATTGGAACCAACCAAATTACTGTCTGTTGTTGATAAACAAGAAATATATGCAAAAAACCCCAGTAAAGTTTATCAGTTTGAAGATTAAATACATTGTCTTTGTTGTGTATTCAACTGATTTTAAGTTAAAAAGGTTTTTTAAATCATTGTATTTTGTTTTTATTTGCATTTTACATGACATCCCAACTTCATTGGAATTGGGATTGATTGTACCTGGTCACACCAAAAACTGATATTCTATATGGAACTATTCAATTTCAATTCAATTCAACTTTATTTATATAGCGCCATTTCACAACAACAGTCATCTCATAGCACTTTCAAACTGTAGAGGAAAACCACACAATTGCAGAAAGTCCCCAGCAATCAGGCGATCCCCTGTGAGTAAACACATGGCGACGGTGGAGAGGAAAACTCCCTTTTAGCAGGAGGAATCCTCCAGCAGAACCAGGCTCAGGGAGGGGCAGTCATCTGCTGTGACTGGCTGGGGGGTGAAGGGATAGAGAAGAAGAAGAAGAGGAAGAGGAAGAAGAAGAGGAAGAAGAAGAAGAAGAGACATGTACAGAGCAACCAGCACGATGGGGACTCAATCAGTGGGAGAGAACAAACGGATGTTAATGACCAGCAAAAATATTTTACTGAGAGTGAAGAAAGGAGTGAAGCCCAGTGCATTGTTGGAGGTCCTCTGGCTGTCTAAACCTATTAGCAGCATAACTAAGGGAGGGCTCAGGGGCACTTGATCCCACCCTAACTATAGGCCATGTCAAAAACTTTTAACCTTATTCTTAAAAACAGATTGAGTCTGACTCCCAAATCCAGACTGGCAGCTGGTTCCAAAGGAGAGGAGCCTGATAACTGAAGGCTCTGCCTCCCATTGTACTTTTATAGATGATAGATATTACAAGTAATCCTGCATTTTGGGAGCATAGTGCTCTGTTAGGATGATAAGGTACTGTCATCCTAACATCCTGTTATTGATTCCTTAGATCAGGGGTGTCCAACCATGTGCCATGGAGAGCCAAGACCCTGCAGGTTTTACCTCCAACCAGTGTCTTCAACAGCAGATTTCAGTGAACTTCTTCCCACTGGTTGCTGATAAGTGAAAACACCTGCTGAAGAGACTGGGTAGAAGAGAAAACCTGCAGGGTCTTGGCTCTCCATGTCACATGGTTGGACACCCCTGCCTTAGATCAATAACATACACATTGCAGCCATAGTTAGCAAACTGTTGCCGCTGAGCTAATGGCTAATACGCAAATAGAAGCCTGGAAAACTATCGTACTAATCCTATCTTTTCAACCTCCAAATTGTCATTTAGTGGACTCTTCATCTCAGTGGCTAATGGGATTAGATCAGGGTTTGCACACTGTCCAATAAGTCGGTCCTCCTCCCCAGCTGAGGTCCGAACTGGGTGTGGGAATCTTTGGGCATCTCATGATTTGATTATGATTCAGAGTTCCGATTTGATTCCAAAATGATTTGTGATGCACCCTGATGCATTTTTTTCCTATTCAGGATTTTTTCCCTCCCACTGTGAGACAGCTTAGTACTTTTAAAGAAAAGTATTTGCAATGACCTATGAATTTCTTCTATTTTAATAAAACAAATGGAAGAGAAAAGTAGCAAGTCACATGGACAAATTTATCTCAAAATGTGCTTTTAAGAGCTGCCATCCTTTCATGGACATTGTTTCAGAAGACCACAGCGGTGTCCAGGCAGTCCACTATCATGTAACTTCCTTTCACATATTATTTTATAAAGCTCATGTTTTAGCTGCTTTTAGTTCGGTATCATTTTTTTTTTTTTTTTTACAAAAAATTAAATTAATTCTTTGCTCAATTTCAAACAAAACATGTAATATAAAATTTTGTAATACAGGAGAACACTGTGTTTGTTGACACTAAATAAATATCTATGAAATTCTAAAATCTACAAATTATAAAAAAGTTTTACAGGAGAACATAAGCTACTGTAAATGGCATTGCATTTAAAAAAAGATTAATATAAAAAAAATCACAAAAAGTCCACCTCTATATTATACTTTAAGTATAAGAATGATTTTAAACTGTAGGCTTCAAAAAAATTGGCAAAACATAATTCCATGCCTCTGACCATCGGTGACCCTTCTGTGCAGAGTTTGCATGTTCTTCCTGTGTCTGCGTGGGTTTACTCCGGGTACTCTGGTTTCCTCCCACAAGCCAAAAAACATGCAGGTTAGGTTAATTGGCATCAACTGGGGATTTTAAATTGTCCTTAGGTGTGAATGTGAGAGTGAATGGTTGTCTGTCTCTCTGTGTTGGCCCTGTGATGGACTGATGATCTGTCCAGGGTGTACCCTGCCTCTTGGTCAAAGATGCTGAGATAGGCTCCAGCCCCCCTGAGACCCGAAAAGGATTAAGCGGTAGAAGATGGTTAATTCCATGCTACAGAATTCCTTGTGTGTGTGTTTCCACAGTAAACTTTGTTACAGCATGGACAAAGTTACAACTCCATGGGTACAGGGGAGGAGAGGTGGAACTTTTAATGATCAGTAACACATGGCGCTTTTATGTATTTTTTACCTGATATTGGAGGCTACAAAAAGGACCTCCAGCGTCATGCGGGCCCAAAGGGTTCACAGTCCCTGAGGAACAGGCTTCACCCCTGCGTTGCAGCACAGACCACTCTCGGCAGATTCGGAGACAGAAGCGTCATGGTAAATACACTCAATTTCACAACAGCGCTTCATTCCGTGGATACAGACCAGGAATAAAGCGCGGATATCTGGATATTCTGGCCTTTTGTGTGTGTGTGTGTGTGTGTGTGTGTGTGTGTGTGAGAGAGAGAGAGAGAGATGGCAGCAGCGAACTGTGATTTTGCAACCCGCTGCATACCCACTGGAGTGGTCAGATCCACAGTCTGCAGACAGTGGAGTTTGAGAGGGGAGACTAGTGGAGTCTGCATGAGTCTATGGGGAGCATCCAAGGGCTTGCACCATAAACTGTCCATTCAGCTGCTGGTACAGTTTTTAGTTTAGTGTTTTTCTTTCAGCCAAACAAAACAGTCTCCTTTTTTCCAAAATTGTATGAAAAGACTTTTGGGGTTGGATGGAGGACTCTCGGGGTCCGGACCGGAGTCCACCAGTTGGTGACCCCTGAATTAGATTATCTTGATTCTTTAGATGGCTGTCAATAAAATAAAAAGTCACATAAGGGGAGGATATGATGACGCTATTGTTCTTCTTTTATCTTTCTCCAGCAGCTATTGCTGTTATTATGTGCTTAATCATTCATTACTTGTGTTAGGAGAGTCAGGTTTTTATATCACCCTAGGGTGGATAAGATGACTCTCGGCTATGAAAATATTGTAAAAATCTAAAAGTAATCACAAGTGTTTGTGTGTGTGTGAGAGAGAGAGAGAGAGAGAGATTTTGATTTTTAAAAGATCTTTAATAAACACACTTGTCCATCAGTCAATACAATTTCTATATCATGCTATGTTACACAGAAAATTAATCCCCCAAAAAACGCCCCAAAAAAAGCTGTCCATCATGAACTGAACAGAGGACATTCTCCAGGGACCAGAGGGTCCTGAAACCTTCCACATCCCCATTCCCCATAAAAAACTGAAAGTCCAGCCTGATTCTGGCTTTAAGTAGCCTCACAAATAAAATTTTGACATCAACATCATTCTCAACATTTTCAAGTTTTCTTCTCCGGCTTACATAGATAGCCAACTTTGCCTGCCCTAAAACAAAGTTCAGTAGTTGACACTTCTGCTTAAAACGACGAATGTACATAAAACCACAAATGAAAACCTGCTTAGAGAAAACTTCCTTAAAAATATGAAAAAGTTTTGTGAGAAGTTCAAAGAGGCCACTCAGGCGCTGACATTCAATAAAACAATGAAAAACAGTCTCCCTAGAGGAACAAAAAACACACTGATCACTGACACTGCTGTTAATCACAGAAACAAAAGCATTGACAGCTATAATACCATGCAGGACCCTCCACTGTAAGTCTCCATGCCTTTTAGGGAGAGGGGCTTTGTAAAGAGCCCTCCAGGCAGGCCGATGCCCTTTTCCTAGTTTAAAATAGGCTCTCCAAGGAGTGTCCACACAGGTGTTCAATCGGTCCTTGTTGAGTGCCATCACCACCAGTCTGTAGAGTGCCTTACCACTGGCTCCTCCAAAGTCCACACCAGTGGGAGCACAGAATGCCAGTAAGGAGCAAGGAGCGACGTCAAAGTCCATATAGAGCGTGAGAGAGGGAAAGGGGTCAGTGCTTTCTGGCTGCAGCGTGCCATTGCAAAAGTCCAAGAGTAGGGAGTGCTCAAGTCCATGAAGCTCCTGTTTCCAGTGTGCAAGAAGACCATCGATGAAACGATTCGACCTGACACCAAGATGAGCTGCTAAAGCTGAGGCGTTGTTGAGGCCAGGACCAGCCAGTTCCACCACTTGCTTCAGAGTGAGAATAGTTCCTGGAACACAGCCTATCAAGGAAGGTCCTTCCAACTCCCGGCAGGACACCAAGGCGACCACCAAAAACCAGCGGCTCCCTCAACAACCAGTAGAGGGAATCGCATGGCCCTCTTTGTTTTTTAAAAAGAGTCCACACTGAAAAGAGACTGCGGTAAAAACTGGGTAAAGACAGTGCATTAGAGTTCTTAAAATCCATTAAAAACACAGGGAGGTCTAGCCCAAGCCCAAGGACTCTCTGTAAAATAACACAGGCCAAAGGCCTCCATACCAGGTCCTGGGGGCCCGTCAGCAGTCTCTGTATGAAAGTCAGTCTAAAAGCAGCACCTCTACTAGCTAAATGAATCACTCCTTGCCCCCCCTCCTCTTTGGGAAGAAATAACAGGGCTTGAGGAACCCAGTGGAGTCCACCCCCCCAAAAAAAGTCCACCAAAACAGACTGAATTTTGGACAACAAACCAGCAGGGGGGTCCATGCACATGAGGCGGTGCCACAGGGATGAGGAAACAAGATTATTTAAAATGAGCACTCTTCCTCTAAAAGATATTCTTGGCATTAGCCACTTCCACTTGTTTAGTCTCCCGTTAATTTTCTCTATGACCCCATCCCAATTTTTTTGCTCAAACTGCTGATTTCCAATAAAGACACCAAGATACTTAAAACCTCCTTTTTTCCAAATCAACCCACCCGGCAGCGTAAGCTGATTTTCTAGTTTCTCCCCCACCATCAGAGCCTCGCTTTTTCCCCAGTTTATCTTTGCAGAGGAAAGTTGGCCAAAAAGATTGACACTCCTAACCAGAACGTCAATGTCACTCTGCTTATTTAGCAGAATGACTACATCATCTGCATAGGCCGACAGCTTGAACGTGGTGTCACAGCCAGGAAAAGTAACTCCTGATAGATCCCTTCTCAGGCAGTGAAGCAAAGGCTCTATGGCGAGGGAGTACAGCATCCCTGAGAGAGGGCAGCCCTGCCGAACCCCCCTCTGGACTTTTAAAGGGGCAGACAGGCCCCCATTTATCTTCAGCACACTCTCAATGTCACTGTACAAGACCCGTATCCTGGCTATGAAGCCTGGGCTGAACCCAAAAGCTGTTAAAACTGTCCATAAATATTGGTGTTCAACCCGATCAAACGCCTTTTCCTGGTCAATTGAAATCAAACCAGTTTCTACCGCCAATGAACCAGAGACCTCCAAAATATCCCGAATTAAAGTGACGTTGTCACTAATCAGCCTGCCAGGCACACAGTAAGTCTGGTCTACATGAATGAGCTCGCTCATCACCTTTCTCAGTCTTCGGGCCAGAGCTTTTGAGAGAATCTTGTAGTCTGTGCAGAGCAGAGAGACTGGCCTCCAGTTCTTTAGGCTCTGGAGGTCCCCCTTTTTCGGCAACAGTGTGATGATGGCCCTCCTGCAGGTCGTGGGTAGGGTCCCCCTTTCCAAGCTATCTTGGAGAACCTCCAGCAGGTCTGGACCAAGCAGGGGCCAGAATTCCTTAAAAAAGTCCACAGAGAGACCATCTATGCCTGGTGATTTTCCATTCTGGAGGCTCATTAGCGCCGTATGCAGCTCAGACAGAGACAGTGGAGCATCCAAGCCGGCAACAAGGTCCTCTGAGAGCACTGGAAGACCATCAAGGAAAACCTGGCCCAGTGACGTGTCCTCCCTCCACTCTGCTCTAAACAATTCACTGTAAAAGCTAGCAGCGTGTTTCCTGATCTCTGCTGCTGTGGAGATTGTTCTCCCGTCATCGCCCAACAAGGAGTGAATGAGCTTTCTCTGTCCATTTTTCCCCTCCAGTCCAAAAAAGTACTGGGAGGGCGAGTCCATCAGAGCTACATCCATGTAGCGTGAGCGGACCAGAGCACCCTGTGCGGTGACCCCTAGCAAGCTAGCCAAGGCTGACCTTTTTGACTTAAGAGCCTCTAAGTGCTCCTGTTTTCCGGTAGAACTGAGTAACTCCTCTAGCTCTACCACCTCAGTCTCCAGAACTTTCAAGGATTGGGTCAAGCTACGAGTGACATTTTGAGTGTACTGTTGGCAGAATTGTTTTATCTGTGCCTTACCAAAATCCCACCACATTTGGAGAGAACTAAAAGAAGATTTTTGTTCCCTGTGTGACTTCCATACATCATGAAAAACTCCCTTAAAAAACACATCATTTAAAAGTGTATTATTAAAATGCCAAAAAGCACTCTTACACTTTACATTTTCAATGAAAACAGAACAAATCAGCAGGCAGTGATCAGTGAAACCAACAGGACAGATACAACTATTTTTAAAAACACTCATTTGGTGTTTAAAACCATAGAAACGGTCTAACCTAGCCATAGATAAGAGGTTATCTTTAGCATGGCTCCAGGTGTACTGCCTCTGGTCCCCATGATGTGATCTCCACACATCGGCCATTTCATGTGCCTTCACTAGTTCCCTCAGCCTATTGGCAGAAGCAGGGTGAGGTTCCTGATGGTTCCTGTCCAGTCTGTGGTTTAATGTACAGTTAAAATCACCCCCCAGAAATAAAAAACTATTTGGATTACAGGATCTAACCGTATCTGATAGCATATTAAAGACCCTGATCCTTTCTGCTCTCTGGGTTGGCACATACACGTTTATAAGAACCAAGTTTACGTTTTCAAACTGTACCTTTAGCAAGAGTACATGTCCTTTCACCACCTCTTCTACCTCATAAGAGACAGGCACACAACCCCGAGAGAAAAGTACAGCCACCCCTCCACTATTATTGGATTTGTGGCTAAAAAAAATGCAGCCATCCCACTCTTTTCTCCACTGGCACTCAATGTCTACAGTGCTGTGAGTCTCCTGGACCATCAGCACGTCAAGTGCCTTTAAATTAAAAAGCTTGTATAAAGAGGCCCTTTTTACATCATCCCTGGCCCCGTTTATATTAAGAGTGCCAATTCTAAGGTGGGGCATTAAAAAGGATAAAAATAAGGTACAGTAAAAAAACACACACATAGCATAAAAGGGAAGAAACAAACTAAGAGTCAACATGACTGTTAGTAATTTGTGATTTCAGTTTGACAACCAGTTTCTTTAAACGAAAAATTTCCTGATCAGTAAAAGTCTCATTCCCATCATTCAGTTTCATCAGCTTGCGAGCTGATGCCACAAATAACTCCAGATCTGGAAAGTAATTTTCCACTTTCACAGCTCTGCTCCCCTTGGTCACCTGGAGAAATTGCCTAATTTTGGTAAAACAATAGGAGCTTTGCTCCTCCTGCGTCTGCATCATTTCAGACTCAGCTCCACTTTCGTCAGAGACGCTCTCATCTAGTAAATCTAACTTCCCAACCCTACTAGATTTAGCAGAGCTCTGCAAGTTTTCAGCACTTTTTCTTTTTTGTGCAGCTTTAAAAGGATCCTCTTCAACAAAACTACATTCCTGCATTTCTTCGTGAACTGCAACGTTCGTCATGCAGTGTTTGCTCTGTGTGTCCGCTACAGCCTCAAACCGCTCCTCCCCCGCCTGCAAAGTCTGCTCACCCACGTTCCTTCGTTTAACTGCACTCTTACTTACACCCTCCGCCTCTTTACTCCGGGTGACAGGCTCGTCACAATGATCAGAGCTGCCGCCAGACAGAAATTTCCCACCATCAATGTTTGGGGGGGCAACTACCGCGCCCGCTGCGGCTACCTCAGCAGAGGCGGCCGCGGCCGCCCCAGCACAAGCGGACGCGGACGCGGACGCGGACACCCCCGCAGAAGTAGAAGCGGACGCGGCCGCGACCGCCCCAGCAGAAGCGGGCGCCGCAGCGGCATCCGCCGCACCACATGTAGCGCTACCCTCCGGACCACCAGAAACAGCGGCGTCACCTTTCTTACCGCCAGTGCTCTTTGTGTTCGCCTTTTCAGGACATGACCTAATAAGATGGCCTTCTGCGCCACACGCAAAACACTTCATGGTTTCAGATGTTGCAAACACCAAGTAGCTAAAGCCGTCAATCCTGAAATTAAAAGACGCGTTCAGTTCAGCAGAGCTGTCTTTCAACACCATGAAACACTGCCTCCTGTGACATACAACATGCTTCAGCAGGGGTGATTTACTACCCAGAGAGACCATTCTGATAGGGGACACAACCTGGCCAAAACGGGACAACTCTCTAATCAGCTGATCATTTTTAACGAAAGGAGGAGCGTTTGAGATGGTGATCCTCCTAGACGGGTTCGCCAGCGGTAAAACGGGAGTAAAAGTGTCACCTATGACCACTCCCTGTGCCACCACCTGATCAGCTTTTTCAGTCGAATCCAGAAAGATCACAATTGCGCTGTTCATCCTCGATGCTGATTTTATGCTGCCATGCCCAACCACCTGTCCTACAGCGAGGCTGGCCTCCTCCACAGAACAGGGAACTGTCGGGAGGATTCTCACGCCATGACGCCGGGTTAAGCGCTCAAACTCCACACCACCATCAATCACCGGCATGATGCCGGCCGGGAAAAACCGGCAGCAGAAGCTACCGTTCCCCGACACACTCACTCCAACACTCACACCCCAGCACACACACACTCAACCCACTATATTAAACACACACACCTCAAACACACAAGATAGAGAAAAAGTTAGAAAATACAAAGTTTAAAGTACTCACTCGACACCACTCCACACCCCTGCTCCCACAAACGCCCACGCATGCGCACGAGAGAGAGAGAGAGAGAGAGAGAGAGAGAGAGAGAGAGATTTTGATTTTTAAAAGATCTTTAATAAACACACTTGTCCATCAGTCAATACAATTTCTATATCATGCTATGTTACACAGAAAATTAATCCCCCAAAAAACGCCCCAAAAAAAGCTGTCCATCATGAACTGAACAGAGGACATTCTCCAGGGACCAGAGGGTCCTGAAACCTTCCACATCCCCATTCCCCATAAAAAACTGAAAGTCCAGCCTGATTCTGGCTTTAAGTAGCCTCACAAATAAAATTTTGACATCAACATCATTCTCAACATTTTCAAGTTTTCTTCTCCGGCTTACATAGATAGCCAACTTTGCCTGCCCTAAAACAAAGTTCAGTAGTTGACACTTCTGCTTAAAACGACGATTGTACATAAAACCACAAATGAAAACCTGCTTAGAGAAAACTTCCTTAAAAATATGAAAAAGTTCTGTGAGAAGTTCAAAGAGGCCACTCAGGCGCTGACATTCAATAAAACAATGAAAAACAGTCTCCCTAGAGGAACAAAAAACACACTGATCGCTGACACTGCTGTTAATCACAGAAACAAAAGCATTGACAGCTATAATACCATGCAGGACCCTCCACTGTAAGTCTCCATGCCTCTTAGGGAGAGGGGCTTTATAAAGAGCCCTCCAGGCAGGCCGATGCCCTTTTCCTAGTTTAAAATAGGCTCTCCAAGGAGTGTCCACACAGGTGTTCAATCGGTCCTTGTTGAGTGCCATCACCACCAGTCTGTAGAGTGCCTTACCACTGGCTCCTCCAAAGTCCACACCAGTGGGAGCACAGAATGCCAGTAAGGAGCAAGGAGCGACGTCAAAGTCCATATAGAGCGTGAGAGAGGGAAAGGGGTCCGTGCTTTCCGGCTGCAGCGTGCCATTGCTAAAGTCCAAGAGTAGGGAGTGCTCAAGTCCATGAAGCTCCTGTTTCCAGTGTGCAAGAAGACCATCGATGAAACGATTCGACCTGACACCAAGATGAGCTGCTAAAGCTGAGGCGTTGTTGAGGCCAGGACCAGCCAGTTCCACCACTTGCTTCAGAGTGAGAACGTTCCTGGAACACAGCCTATCAAGGAAGGTCCTTCCAACTCCCGGCAGGACACCAAGGCGACCACCAAAAACCAGCGGCTCCCTCAACAACCAGTAGAGGGAATCGCATGGCCCTCTTTGTTTTTTAAAAAGAGTCCACACTGAAAAGAGACTGCGGTAAAAACTGGGTAAAGACAGTGCATTAGAGTTCTTAAAATCCATTAAAAACACAGGGAGGTCTAGCCCAAGCCCAAGGACTCTCTGTAAAATAACACAGGCCAAAGGCCTCCATACCAGGTCCTGGGGGCCCGTCAGCAGTCTCTGTATGAAAGTCAGTCTAAAAGCAGCACCTCTACTAGCTAAATGAATCACTCCTTGCCCCCCCTCCTCTTTGGGAAGAAATAACAGGGCTTGAGGAACCCAGTGGAGTCCACCCCCCCAAAAAAAGTCCACCAAAACAGACTGAATTTTGGACAACAAACCAGCAGGGGGGTCCATGCACATGAGGCGGTGCCACAGGGATGAGGAAACAAGATTATTTAAAATGAGCACTCTTCCTCTAAAAGATATTCTTGGCATTAGCCACTTCCACTTGTTTAGTCTCCCGTTAATTTTCTCTATGACCCCATCCCAATTTTTTTGCTCAAACTGCTGATTTCCAATAAAGACACCAAGATACTTAAAACCTCCTTTTTTCCAAATCAACCCACCAGGCAGCGTAAGCTGATTTTCTAGTTTCTCCCCCACCATCAGAGCCTCGCTTTTTCCCCAGTTTATTTTTGCAGAGGAAAGTTGGCCAAAAAGATTGACACTCCTAACCAGAACGTCAATGTCACTCTGCTTATTTAGCAGAATGACTACATCATCTGCATAGGCCGACAGCTTGAACGTGGTGTCACAGCCAGGAAAAGTAACTCCTGATAGATCCCTTCTCAGGCAGTGAAGCAAAGGCTCTATGGCGAGGGAGTACAGCATCCCTGAGAGAGGGCAGCCCTGCCGAACCCCCCTCTGGACTTTTAAAGGGGCAGACAGGCCCCCATTTATCTTCAGCACACTCTCAATGTCACTGTACAAGACCCGTATCCTGGCTATGAAGCCTGGGCTGAACCCAAAAGCTGTTAAAACTGTCCATAAATATTGGTGTTCAACCCGATCAAACGCCTTTTCCTGGTCAATTGAAATCAAACCAGTTTCTACAGCCAATGAACCAGAGACCTCCAAAATATCCCGAATTAAAGTGACGTTGTCACTAATCAGCCTGCCAGGCACACAGTAAGTCTGGTCTACATGAATGAGCTCGCTCATCACCTTTCTCAGTCTTCGGGCCAGAGCTTTTGAGAGAATCTTATAGTCTGTGCAGAGCAGAGAGACTGGCCTCCAGTTCTTTAGGCTCTGGAGGTCCCCCTTTTTCGGCAACAGTGTGATGATGGCCCTCCTGCAGGTCGTGGGTAGGGTCCCCCTTTCCAAGCTATCTTGGAGAACCTCCAGCAGGTCTGGACCAAGCAGGGGCCAGAATTCCTTAAAAAAGTCCACAGAGAGACCATCTATGCCTGGTGATTTTCCATTCTGGAGGCTCATTAGCGCCGTATGCAGCTCAGACAGAGACAGTGGAGCATCCAAGCCGGCAACAAGGTCCTCTGAGAGCACTGGAAGACCATCAAGGAAAACCTGGCCCAGTGACGTGTCCTCCCTCCACTCTGCTCTAAACAATTCACTGTAAAAGCTAGCAGCTTGTTTCCTGATCTCTGCTGCTGTGGAGATTGTTCTCCCGTCATCGCCCAACAAGGAGTGAATGAGCTTTCTCTGTCCATTTTTCCCCTCCAGTCCAAAAAAGTACTGGGAGGGCGAGTCCATCAGAGCTACATCCATGTAGCGTGAGCGGACCAGAGCACCCTGTGCGGTGACCCCTAGCAAGCTAGCCAAGGCTGACCTTTTTGACTTAAGAGCCTCTAAGTGCTCCTGTTTTCCGGTAGAACTGAGTAACTCCTCTAGCTCTACCACCTCAGTCTCCAGAACTTTCAAGGATTGGGTCAAGCTACGAGTGACATTTTGAGTGTACTGTTGGCAGAATTGTTTTGTCTGTGCCTTACCAAAATCCCACCACATTTGGAGAGAACTAAAAGAAGATTTTTGTTCCCTGTGTGACTTCCATACATCATGAAAAACTCCCTTAAAAAACACATCATTTAAAAGTGTATTATTAAAATGCCAAAAAGCACTCTTACACTTTACATTTTCAATGAAAACAGAACAAATCAGCAGGCAGTGATCAGTGAAACCAACAGGACAGATACAACTATTTTTAAAAACACTCATTTGGTGTTTAAAACCATAGAAACGGTCTAACCTAGCCATAGATAAGAGGTTATCTTTAGCATGGCTCCAGGTGTACTGCCTCTGGTCCCCATGATGTGATCTCCACACATCGGCCATTTCATGTGCCTTCACTAGTTCCCTCAGCCTATTGGCAGAAGCAGGGTGAGGTTCCTGATGGTTCCTGTCCAGTCTGTGGTTTAATGTACAGTTAAAATCACCCCCCAGAAATAAAAAACTATTTGGATTACAGGATCTAACCGTATCTGATAGCATATTAAAGACCCTGATCCTTTCTGCTCTCTGGGTTGGCACATACACGTTTATAAGAACCAAGTTTACGTTTTCAAACTGTACCTTTAGCAAGAGTACATGTCCTTTCACCACCTCTTCTACCTCATAAGAGACAGGCACACAACCCCGAGAGAAAAGTACAGCCACCCCTCCACTATTATTGGATTTGTGGCTAAAAAAAATGCAGCCATCCCACTCTTTTCTCCACTGGCACTCAATGTCTACAGTGCTGTGAGTCTCCTGGACCATCAGCACGTCAAGTGCCTTTAAATTAAAAAGCTTGTATAAAGAGGCCCTTTTTACATCATCCCTGGCCCCGTTTATATTAAGAGTGCCAATTCTAAGGTGGGGCATTAAAAAGGATAAAAATAAGGTACAGTAAAAAAACACACACATAGCATAAAAGGGAAGAAACAAACTAAGAGTCAACATGACTGTTAGTAATTTGTGATTTCAGTTTGACAACCAGTTTCTTTAAACGAAAAATTTCCTGATCAGTAAAAGTCTCATTCCCATCATTCAGTTTCATCAGCTTGCGAGCTGATGCCACAAATAACTCCAGATCTGGAAAGTAATTTTCCACTTTCACAGCTCTGCTCCCCTTGGTCACCTGGAGAAATTGCCTAATTTTGGTAAAACAATAGGAGCTTTGCTCCTCCTGCGTCTGCATCATTTCAGACTCAGCTCCACTTTCGTCAGAGACGCTCTCATCTAGTAAATCTAACTTCCCAACCCTACTAGATTTAGCAGAGCTCTGCAAGTTTTCAGCACTTTTTCTTTTTTGTGCAGCTTTAAAAGGATCCTCTTCAACAAAACTACATTCCTGCATTTCTTCGTGAACTGCAACGTTCGTCATGCAGTGTTTGCTCTGTGTGTCCGCTACAGCCTCAAACCGCTCCTCCCCCGCCTGCAAAGTCTGCTCACCCACGTTCCTTCGTTTAACTGCACTCTTACTTACACCCTCCGCCTCTTTACTCCGGGTGACAGGCTCGTCACAATGATCAGAGCTGCCGCCAGACAGAAATTTCCCACCATCAATGTTTGGGGGGGCAACTACCGCGCCCGCTGCGGCTACCTCAGCAGAGGCGGCCGCGGCCGCCCCAGCACAAGCGGACGCGGACGCGGCGCGGACGCGGACGCGGACACCCCCGCAGAAGTAGAAGCGGACGCGGCCGCGATTGCGGCCGCGACCGCCCCAGCAGAAGCGGGCGCCGCAGCGGCATCCGCCGCACCGCATGTAGCGCTACCCTCCGGACCACCAGAAACAGCGGCGTCACCTTTCTTACCGCCAGTGCTCTTTGTGTTCGCCTTTTCAGGACATGACCTAATAAGATGGCCTTCTGCGCCACACGCAAAACACTTCATGGTTTCAGATGTTGCAGACACCAAGTAGCTAAAGCCGTCAATCCTGAAATTAAAAGACGCGTTCAGTTCAGCAGAGCTGTCTTTCAACACCATGAAACACTGCCTCCTGTGACATACAACATGCTTCAGCAGGGGTGATTTACTACCCAGAGAGACCATTCTGATAGGGGACACAACCTGGCCAAAACGGGACAACTCTCTAATCAGCTGATCATTTTTAACGAAAGGAGGAGCGTTTGAGATGGTGATCCTCCTAGACGGGTTCGCCAGCGGTAAAACGGGAGTAAAAGTGTCACCTATGACCACTCCCTGTGCCACCACCTGATCAGCTTTTTCAGTCGAATCCAGAAAGATCACAATTGCGCTGTTCATCCTCGATGCTGATTTTATGCTGCCATGCCCAACCACCTGTCCTACAGCGAGGCTGGCCTCCTCCACAGAACAGGGAACTGTCGGGAGGATTCTCACGCCATGACGCCGGGTTAAGCGCTCAAACTCCACACCACCATCAATCACCGGCATGATGCCGGCCGGGAAAAACCGGCAGCAGAAGCTACCGTTCCCCGACACACTCACTCCAACACTCACACCCCAACACACCCACACTCAACCCACTATATGAAACACACACACCTCAAACACACAAGATAGAGAAAAAGTTAGAAAATACAAAGTTTAACGTACTCACTCGACACCACTCCACACCCCTGCTCCCACAAACGCCCACGCATGCGCACGAGAGAGAGAGAGAGAGAGAGAGAGAGAGAGAGAGAGAGAGAGAGAGAGAGAGAGAGAGATTTTGATTTTTAAAAGATCTTTAATAAACACACTTGTCCATCAGTCAATACAATTTCTATATCATGCTATGTTACACAGAAAATTAATCCCCCAAAAAACGCCCCAAAAAAAGCTGTCCATCATGAACTGAACAGAGGACATTCTCCAGGGACCAGAGGGTCCTGAAACCTTCCACATCCCCATTCCCCATAAAAAACTGAAAGTCCAGCCTGATTCTGGCTTTAAGTAGCCTCACAAATAAAATTTTGACATCAACATCATTCTCAACATTTTCAAGTTTTCTTCTCCGGCTTACATAGATAGCCAACTTTGCCTGCCCTAAAACAAAGTTCAGTAGTTGACACTTCTGCTTAAAACGACGATTGTACATAAAACCACAAATGAAAACCTGCTTAGAGAAAACTTCCTTAAAAATATGAAAAAGTTTTGTGAGAAGTTCAAAGAGGCCACTCAGGCGCTGACATTCAATAAAACAATGAAAAACAGTCTCCCTAGAGGAACAAAAAACACACTGATCACTGACACTGCTGTTAATCACAGAAACAAAAGCATTGACAGCTATAATACCATGCAGGACCCTCCACTGTAAGTCTCCATGCCTCTTAGGGAGAGGGGCTTTGTAAAGAGCCCTCCAGGCAGGCCGATGCCCTTTTCCTAGTTTAAAATAGGCTCTCCAAGGAGTGTCCACACAGGTGTTCAATCGGTCCTTGTTGAGTGCCATCACCACCAGTCTGTAGAGTGCCTTACCACTGGCTCCTCCAAAGTCCACACCAGTGGGAGCACAGAATGCCAGTAAGGAGCAAGGAGCGACGTCAAAGTCCATATAGAGCGTGAGAGAGGGAAAGGGGTCAGTGCTTTCTGGCTGCAGCGTGCCATTGCTAAAGTCCAAGAGTAGGGAGTGCTCAAGTCCATGAAGCTCCTGTTTCCAGTGTGCAAGAAGACCATCGATGAAACGATTCGACCTGACACCAAGATGAGCTGCTAAAGCTGAGGCGTTGTTGAGGCCAGGACCAGCCAGTTCCACCACTTGCTTCAGAGTGAGAATGTTCCTGGAACACAGCCTATCAAGGAAGGTCCTTCCAACTCCCGGCAGGACACCAAGGCGACCACCAAAAACCAGCGGCTCCCTCAACAACCAGTAGAGGGAATCGCATGGCCCTCTTTGTTTTTTAAAAAGAGTCCACACTGAAAAGAGACTGCGGTAAAAACTGGGTAAAGACAGTGCATTAGAGTTCTTAAAATCCATTAAAAACACAGGGAGGTCTAGCCCAAGCCCAAGGACTCTCTGTAAAATAACACAGGCCAAAGGCCTCCATACCAGGTCCTGGGGGCCCGTCAGCAGTCTCTGTATGAAAGTCAGTCTAAAAGCAGCACCTCTACTAGCTAAATGAATCACTCCTTGCCCCCCCTCCTCTTTGGGAAGAAATAACAGGGCTTGAGGAACCCAGTGGAGTCCACCCCCCCAAAAAAAGTCCACCAAAACAGACTGAATTTTGGACAACAAACCAGCAGGGGGGTCCATGCACATGAGGCGGTGCCACAGGGATGAGGAAACAAGATTATTTAAAATGAGCACTCTTCCTCTAAAAGATATTCTTGGCATTAGCCACTTCCACTTGTTTAGTCTCCCGTTAATCTTCTCTATGACCCCATCCCAATTTTTTTGCTCAAACTGCTGATTTCCAATAAAGACACCAAGATACTTAAAACCTCCTTTTTTCCAAATCAACCCACCCGGCAGCGTAAGCTGATTTTCTAGTTTCTCCCCCACCATCAGAGCCTCGCTTTTTCCCCAGTTTATCTTTGCAGAGGAAAGTTGGCCAAAAAGATTGACACTCCTAACCAGAACGTCAATGTCACTCTGCTTGTTTAGCAGAATGACTACATCATCTGCATAGGCCGACAGCTTGAACGTGGTGTCACAGCCAGGAAAAGTAACTCCTGATAGATCCCTTCTCAGGCAGTGAAGCAAAGGCTCTATGGCGAGGGAGTACAGCATCCCTGAGAGAGGGCAGCCCTGCCGAACCCCCCTCTGGACTTTTAAAGGGGCAGACAGGCCCCCATTTATCTTCAGCACACTCTCAATGTCACTGTACAAGACCCGTATCCTGGCTATGAAGCCTGGGCTGAACCCAAAAGCTGTTAAAACTGTCCATAAATATTGGTGTTCAACCCGATCAAACGCCTTTTCCTGGTCAATTGAAATCAAACCAGTTTCTACCGCCAATGAACCAGAGACCTCCAAAATATCCCGAATTAAAGTGACGTTGTCACTAATCAGCCTGCCAGGCACACAGTAAGTCTGGTCTACATGAATGAGCTCGCTCATCACCTTTCTCAGTCTTCGGGCCAGAGCTTTTGAGAGAATCTTGTAGTCTGTGCAGAGCAGAGAGACTGGCCTCCAGTTCTTTAGGCTCTGGAGGTCCCCCTTTTTCGGCAACAGTGTGATGATGGCCCTCCTGCAGGTCGTGGGTAGGGTCCCCCTTTCCAAGCTATCTTGGAGAACCTCCAGCAGGTCTGGACCAAGCAGGGGCCAGAATTCCTTAAAAAAGTCCACAGAGAGACCATCTATGCCTGGTGATTTTCCATTCTGGAGGCTCATTAGCGCCGTATGCAGCTCAGACAGAGACAGTGGAGCATCCAAGCCGGCAACAAGGTCCTCTGAGAGCACTGGAAGACCATCAAGGAAAACCTGGCCCAGTGACGTGTCCTCCCTCCACTCTGCTCTAAACAATTCACTGTAAAAGCTAGCAGCGTGTTTCCTGATCTCTGCTGCTGTGGAGATTGTTCTCCCGTCATCGCCCAACAAGGAGTGAATGAGCTTTCTCTGTCCATTTTTCCCCTCCAGTCCAAAAAAGTACTGGGAGGGCGAGTCCATCAGAGCTACATCCATGTAGCGTGAGCGGACCAGAGCACCCTGTGCGGTGACCCCTAGCAAGCTAGCCAAGGCTGACCTTTTTGACTTGAGAGCCTCTAAGTGCTCCTGTTTTCCGGTAGAACTGAGCAACTCCTCTAGTTCTACCACCTCAGTCTCCAGAACTTTCAAGGATTGGGTCAAGCTACGAGTGACATTTTGAGTGTACTGTTGGCAGAGTTGTTTTATCTGGGCCTTACCAAAATCCCACCACAATTGGAGAGAACTAAAAGAGGGTTTTTGTTCCCTGTGTGACTTCCAAACATCATGAAAAACCTCTTTAAAAAACACATCATTTAAAAGTGTATTGTTAAAATGCCAAAAAGCACTCTTACACTTTACATTTTCAATAAACACAGGAACAAAACAGCAGGCAGTGATCAGTGAAACCAACAGGACAGATACAACTATTTTTAAAAACACTCATTTGATGTTTAAAACCATAAAAACGGTCTAACCTAGCCATAGATAAAAGGTTATCTTTGACATGGCTCCAGGTGTACTGCCTCTGGTCCCCATGATGTGATCTCCACACATCGGCCATTTCATGTGTTTTCACCAGTTCTCTCAGCCTATTGGCAGAAGCAGGGTGAGGCTCCTGATGGTTCCTGTCTAGTCTGTGGTTTAATGTACAGTTAAAATCACCCCCCAGAAATAAAAAACTATTTGGATCACAGGACTTAACCGTATCCGAAAGCACGTCAAAGACCCTGATCCTCTCTGCTCTCTGTGTTGGCACATACACGTTTATAAAAACGAAGTTCACGTTTTCAAACTGTACCTTTAATAAGAGGAAATGACCTCTCACCACCTCTTCTACCTCATAAGAGACAGGCACACAACCCCTAGAGAAAAGTACAGCCACCCCCCCCACTGCTACTGGATTTGTGGCTAAAAAAAATGCAGCCATCCCACTCTTTTCTCCAATGGCTCTCAATGTCCACAGTGCTGTGAGTCTCCTGGACCATCAGCACGTCAAGTTTCTTTAAATTAAAAAGCTTGTATAAAGAGGCCCTTTTTACATCATCCCTGGCCCCATTAATATTGAGAGTGCCAATTCTAAGGTGGGGCATTAAAAAGGATAAAAATAGGGTACAGTAAAAAAACACACACATAGCATAAAAGGGAAGAAACAAACTAAGAGTCAACATGACTGTTAGTAATTTGCAATTTCAGTTTAGCAACCAGTTTCTTTAAACGATAAATTTCCTGATCAGTGAAAGTCTCATTCCCATCATTCAGTTTCATAAATTTGCGAGCTGATGCCACGAATAACTCCAGATCTGGAAAGTAATTTTCCACTTTCACAGCTCTGCTCCCCTTAGTCACCTGGAGAAATTGCCTAATTTTAGTAAAACAATAGGAGCTTTGCTCCTCCTGCGTCTGCGTCTGCATCAGTTCAGACTCATCTCCACTTTCGTCAGAAGCGCTCTCATTCAGTAAATCTAAATTCCCAACCCTACTAGATTTAGCAGAGCTCTGCAAGTTTTCCGCACTTTTCCTTTTTTGTGCAGCTTTAAAAGGATCCTCTTCAACAAAACTACATTCCTGCATTTCTTCATGAAACGCAACGTTTGTCATGCAGTGTTTGCTCTGTGTGTCCGCTACAGCCTCAAACCGCTCCTCCCCCGCCTGCAAAGTCTGTTCATTCACGTTCCTTCTTTTACTTACACCCTCCACCTGTTTACCCCGGGCGACAGGCTCGTCACAATGATCAGAGCTGCCGCCAGACAGAAATTCCCCACCATCACTGTTTGGGGGGGCAACTACCGCGCCCGCCGCGGCCACCCCAGCAGAGGCGGCCGCGGCCGCCCCAGCACAAGCGGACGCCCCTGCAGAAGTAGAAGCGGACGCGGCCGCGGATGCGGACTGCGGCCGCGACCGCCCCAGCAGAAGCGGGCGCCGCAGCGGCATCCGCCGCACCACATGTAGCGCTACCCTCCGGACCACCAGAAACAGCGGCGTCACCTTTCTTACCGCCAGTGCTCTTTGTGTTCGCCTTTTCAGGACATGACCTAATAAGATGGCCTTCTGCGCCACACGCAAAACACTTCATGGTTTCAGATGTTGCAAACACCAAGTAGCTAAAGCCGTCAATCCTGAAATTAAAAGACGTGTTCAGTTCAGCAGAGCTGTCTTTCAACACCATGAAACACTGCCTCCTATGACATACAACATGCTTCAGCAGGGGTGATTTACTACCCAGAGAGACCATTCTGATAGGGGACACAACCTGGCCAAAACGGGACAACTCTAATCAGCTGATCATTTTTAACGAAAGGAGGAGCGTTTGAGATGGTGATCCTCCTAGACGGATTCGCCAGCGGTAAAACGGGAGTAAAAGTGTCACCTATGACCACTCCCTGTGCCACCACCTGATCAGCTTTTTCAGTCGAATCCAGAAAGATCACAATTGTGCTGTTCATCCTCGATGCTGATTTTATGCTGCCATGCCCAACCACCTGTCCTACAGCGAGGCTGGCCTCCTCCACAGAACAGGGAACTGTCGGGAGGATTCTCACACCATGACGCCGGGTTAAGCGCTCAAACTCCACACCACCATCAATCACCGGCATGATGCCGGCCGGGAAAAACCGGCAGCAGAAGCTACCGTTCCCCAACACACTCACTCCAACACTCACACCCCAGCACACACACACTCAACCCACTATATTAAACACACACACCTCAAACACACAAGATAGAGAAAAAGTTAGAAAATACAAAGTTTAAAGTACTCACTCGACACCACTCCACACCCCTGCTCCCACAAACGCCCACGCATGAGCACGAGAGAGAGAGAGAGAGAGAGAGAGAGAGAGAGAGAGAGAGAGTGTGTGTGTAGCGGCTGCTTTGAGTTAGCCAGAACTGCAATTTCTGAGTAGGCCATGCCAAAAAAAAAAAAAAAAAAAGGAAAGGAAAAAATACTCCAGCTTGACCAGAAAAGCTGTTTGTATGAACTTTGTATCTGGAACAGAGAGATTACATAGAACGTTGTCTTTCTATTCCTGTTTACACATCTCTCATGATGACTGCTCTCCACTCCCTATCCTGTTTGTGTGTGCTTAGGTGTGTGAGCTGTACTGCCTACATGCACTTTTCCCCATTTCATTTTCTATCACTGTGTGTCTGTTACACTAGAAGGTCACTGGAGAGTAGCAGGACCGGCCACAAATCCTGATTAGATATATTAGAATGAAAACCGGAAACCTGGGTGGTTGCATCTCTGAAAGTGATGAAGCAGTTTGTGCGCTCTGAAGGGAAATGTAGCCCAGCAGATGGATGAATGGCTCAAAAATATGAATCATCTTGAGGATAGGAATAGAACTCAGGCAGGCCAGGATTACCTTTTTTCCAGTTTGCTGAGCCTTAAAAGTTGTTTGACATTGTACAGGTGCACAGGTGCAAGTTGATACTTTACATTGTCTGAATACATCACCCCCACCCCTCCCCCACCTGTATCTAGTTGGACACTACATATATTTGGCACACAAGCCGCTAGGGATGGGTATCATTTGAATTTTATCAATATTGCTATCAACACTCTTATTGATAGTACACTCCATAATTTGGTACAAAAATAAAGAATTAAAGACATGACCCACTGCACTGCCTCAGATCAGAGTATCATTACTGCTTATCGGTAGCAATACTTATCGATACTCTTATTGATGGTACGCTCTATAATTTGGTACAAAAAATAAAGACATGACCCACTGCACTGCCTCAGATATATAGAATGTTGTATTTGTGTTTCATGAGGTTACTGGTGTTACCCCGTTTACTCACACACTCACTCTAACTACCTTTTTTACCTTTTTACAGTGACCCCGGTTACATGGCCACAATAAACCAATTACTAAAAATAAACCAATAATGGCAATAATCAGTTTTGTCATGTTTACATGAGCTGGATAAACAGATTATTGGAGGGTAAACCACCTGAGTTAATGACCACAGTTAGATAGATAGATAGATAGATAGATAGATACTTTATTTCGAACAAAAAAGTATAACAAAAACAAATGACAAATGCAATAAAGTAACAGTATACAGTGTTCGAAAGGGAGAAGGAAGACGTGAACACTTATTAATTCCATCTCCTCTTTTCCATAAATACACCCATGGGAATTATATACAAATTACCACATTTAAGACCCCAGGTAAACAATTAACTGTATTTTGTACATATCAACATTAACACCCATCCATCCTAACATACATTGATGTCCATACATCAAAACCAGCCTCAAACAACACAGATATACACAGTGCTGTCCCACCCACCATTCCATAGTGTCCCAGAGTGAGCATAGTGAATCGTACATATAAATACTACCCTTCTAACATATATCCTTTCAGCAAATAATGTTTATACCTCTTTTTGAATTGATTTCTGTTTGTACATAGTTTCAGTTCCGGCTCCAGACTGTTCCACAAATCCACCCCACAGAGAGATATGCACATACTTTTCTTGGTTGTTTGTATCTTGGGTTTTGTAAAGTTTAAGTCTCCTCTCAAATTATGATCATTGTCTTTTTTTTTAATATTTTTTGTATATTAGTTGGGAGTTGATTATTAATTGCCCTGTACATTACTTGTGCTGTCTTAAATTTAATTAAATTGATAAACTTTATGACATGTGACTTTAAAAACAATGAATTGGTATGGTCTATATATCTTACATTATTTATTATCCTTATAGCTCTTTTTTGTAATGTGCATATTGACTGTAGGTTGGTCTTGTATGTGTCCCCAGACTTCTACACAGTAGTTAAGATAAAGTAGAAACAGTGAATTGTACAGTAAGACCAATGATTTATAGTCCAAGATGTGTCTTGTCTTCCCCAGTATGCCTATACATTTTGCTAACTTGGCCCGGATGTGACTGATGTGAGGTTTCCAGCAGATTTTATTGTCTAACGTCACCCCCAGAAACTTATTTTCCTGTACTGTTTCTATTCTGGTATCATCTATCGTTACCATTATTTCATGATTTATTTTATTATTTCCAAACAACATAATCTTTGTTTTTTTTAGATTTAGAGATAATTTCTTTTTGTTGAAGCACTGCGTTAACTTTTTCATTTCAGTTGTGACCACCTCTAAAACCTGCTGCAAATTCTCACCAGTGCAAAGGATATTTGTGTCATCCGCAAACAAAATAAATTTCAGAATTTTTGATACTTGGCATATGTCATTTATATACAAAATAAAGAGTTTGGGTCCCAAAACTGACCCCTGGGGCACACCACAAGTGATGTCCATGAAGGGCGATTTGTGCTCACCAATTTGTACAAATTGTTGTCTGTTACTTAAATAACTTTCCACCCAACTCAGTCCTACCCCTCTTATCCCATACCTTTCCAGTTTCCTTAGTAGTGTTCTGTGGTCAATGGTATCAAAAGCTTTCTTTAAATCTATAAAAACTCCTACAGCAACCTTTTTTTTAATCTATACAACTAGTAATTTCTTCTATAAGTTCGATCAGTGCCAAAGATGTAGATTTATCTGCTCTAAAACCATACTGGCTGTCTGTAAGGAGGTTGTGTTTTTCAATGAAATCATCCAGTCTCTTAGTGAAGATTTTTTCAAGTATTTTGGGGAATTGTGAGAGTAAAGAGACTGGCCTGTAATTTGTGAAACAATGACTGTCTCCTGTTTTGTATAGAGGTATTACTTTTGCTATTTTCATTTTGTTTGGAAATTTACCAGTTTGAAATGACAGGTTACAGATGTGGGTGAGTGGCTTAACAATTCCTTCAATTACTTTTTTCACTATTGTCATGTCAATTTCATTCCAGTCCGTTGATTTTTTGTTCTTAAATTTACTCACAGTCTCGATAATTTCGTTTTCAGTAACTGCACCCAAAAAGATTGTGTTTGGATTTCTACTGTTTCATTTACAGAACCACTGTTGTTTGTTTCTGCTGTCACTATTGATTTAGCTAATTCAGGACCAACGTTTACAAAAAATTTATTGAAACCACTGACCACATCCTCCATATTATTTATCAAATTGCCATTTTCAATAAAATATTCTGGATAATCACCGGGCGCACCGGGCTGCACGGTGGCGCAGTGGTTAGCACTGCGGCAGCACAGTTTACCCTTGGCCGGAGGATTGTGGGGATCGTGGGATCGTGGGTTCGATCCCAGCCCCCGACCAACAGTGATCTGTGTGGAGTTTGCATGTTCTCCCCGTGTTGCGTGGGTTTACTCCGGGATTTCTCCGGTTTCCTCCCACATGCCAAAGACATGCATGTTAGGTTAATTGGCTGTTCTAAATTGTCCCTAGATATCCTATAGGCCCTTAGAATAGAGGGTTAGTATTAATGAAAGCGCTTTGAGTGGTCTTTGTGACTAGAAAAGCGCTATATAAGTGCAGGTTAGTTAGTTAGTTAGTTAGATAATTAGCATTCTTAGGTCGATTACTAATAATCCCATTGAGTACTTGCCATATTCCTCTTAAGTTATTTTTGTTATCCTCTAATATTCTGTTGTAATATTCTTTCTTACAGGTCCTCATTATATTAGTAAGCTTATTTTTATATCTTTTATATTTGATCTCAGCCTCCACCGTTCTGCACTTAATGAATTGTTTATATCATGTATTCTTCTTTTTACATGCATTTATTATCCCCTTGGTGACCCAAGGAATATTTTTTTTGTTGTCTGTCACTGTATTGTTTTATAGAACAGTTTTTGTTGTACAATGATTGAAATATTTGTAAAAATTTATCATATGCTTTATTTATATCATTTTCATCATAAACTATCTTCCAATCTTGTATTAATAATTCCTTTGTCAGTAAATACATAGATTCTTCGGTTCTTATTCTTTTATATTTAATATTTTTGGTATACTTTTTCTTCCTATAATCACATTGATAGACAACAAAAATCGGCAGGTGGTCACTGATATCATTCAGTAAAAGCCCACTCCTGATATTATTTTCCATAATGTTTGTGAATATGTTATCTATTAGTGTGGCACTGTGTGACGTGATTCTGCTAGGTCCGGTAATTGTTGTATGTAAGCCCATACTGTACATTGTGTTGATAAATTCTTCTGTCAAACTATGTTGTTTTGAATTCATCAGATCTATATTGAAATCCCCACAGATGAACATAACTTTATGAGTTAGTTTTCCATACATTTTTTTCCATCCAGTCCTTAAATAAGTCAATGTTTGATCCAGGTGTTCTATATACACAGCTCACTACTATATTCTTCACATTGTCCAGACAGATTTCTATTGTAATACATTCAAATAAATCATCCACAGTTACTGACAGATTTTCAACAACCTTGCATTTCAAGCTCTTGCCAACATAAATTGCAACTCCTCCTTCTTTTTTCACTTTTCTATTTATATAATTTAATTCATAGCCATCCATGGTAAAATCCACTCCTTTCTCTTCACTGAGCCACGTCTCTGATATTGCCACGATATTGAATGGCTCTTTAAACTGATGTAAATAATCTTTAATGTTATTTAAGTTGGCATAGAGACTTCTGCTGTTGAATTGGATCATAGAAATATTGAAATCAGATGTGACCATTGTGTTAAACTGTTCATCCGTGTAGTAACTACAGTTATTATTGATGGAGCTAAATAAATTATTATCAGGGTCTGTGTTATATTCTACGTCCTGTGGGTTGTGATCTGTATATTCAAAAATTTTAAGTTCCTGTTGTTTCTGTTTGTTGATCTTTTGTTTCATGTTGTTAAATGTCTTGTAGCAGATGAGTATAATCCTTCAGTGTCCTACAATTGTCTCTTGTTGCTGTGACTCCATTTCATAACATTCATTGATATTTGTCCAGTTCCATAATATTACGGATGTTAATGACCTTGGCTTCTTCAGGTGATCCGTTTAATTTGATGTATATTTTACAGTTTGATGTCCAGGTGTTTTGAATCTTTTTCTGCTTTCTCAGGTATCTTGCTTTTCTGGCTGTTTCTGCGTTTTCTTTTGTAAGGTGCTCGTTTATGTAAATGTTCGTTCCTTTCAGTTTCCTACCTTGTTTTAGCAGCGCAGTCTTGTGTTTTCTGTTGACAAACCTCATGATGACAGCCGGTTTGTCGCCGTTTTTCCTGGGCAGAGGGTGGCAGGCCTCAATGGTGTTACAGTCCTTTAGTTACATGGCCTTTATCAGATTATTCTGTTTACATGGCCGCTTGAATGATCAGATAACTCCAGAAAACCAATCAGTGCCAGTTTAGTGCCAGATGAGAGAGCATCCACCCCACAACCGGGAGGCTGGGTTTTTAAGTCCCGGCCGGGTCACACCGAATACCATATAAAAATGGTACTTTTCGCCTTCTACCTTGGTGCTCAGCATAATAGAATGGGGGAAGGAGAAGTTGTTTGTGGCAGTGCCTTGCATAGCAGTGACCCATCTGATTCTGCATGTGATTAACATTGTAGATAGGAGAAAAGTAAGTTTGTTCTACTGTACTTGATTGGCTGTATAAACTGAATGCCAATAGAGATGGCTTCTTCTCTTCTTCTTTATTTGTGTACATGTTAACATGGCCACCGTTTCCTCTGGCTCAGAGACTTTGGCATGTGGTGTGTGTTTTGGTGTGTGTGTATATATGTACAGCGGGGAAAATAAGTATTGAACACGTCAACATTTTTTTCATTAAATATATTTCTGATGGAGCCATTGACCTAAGATTTTCACCAGATATCAGTAACAATCCAAGTAATCCATACATACAAAGAAATCAAGGCAACTGTCTTCACAAAGCAAGTTATATTTAATAAAGTGGAATGACACAGGGAGTAGGTATTGAACACACAAAGAAAAAATATTGCAAAAAGGCAAAGAAAGTCAAGAAACCAGCTGAAATCTATCAGAATTTAGAAAGCCATCCCATTCCCCATCGGTGTAAATTAATTTCAGCTGGTTAAGTCCTGACTGATAGCCTTTAAAAAGGTCTGTGACTATTAGATTGTCACACCACAAATAACTCAAGAAGGGTAGAAGCAAAGAGCTTTCTCTAGGCCTTTGCAATCTTATTGTTGGAAAACATAATGATTGCATTGGTTAGAGATGCATTTCTAAACTGCTGAATGTTCCAGTGAGCACTATTAGAGCCATCATTCAGAAGTGGAAAGAACATCATTATTATATTGAGTAATGAATAAGTTGAAGATCGAGGAGGAGGAGAGGGGGAAGGCATGTTAGGAGGGAGAGAGAGAATAGGAAAGGTAGAAGTGTGGAGGTGAGAGTAGAGATGTTCAATGTAGGGATTATGACTGGTAAAGGCAGAGTTGGCTGATACGATGGGAGAGAAGAAAGGTAGATATACTGTGTGTTCAAGAAACCAGATGGAAGGGAACCAAGGCTAGGAACATTGGAGGCGGATTTAAACTGTTCTACCATGGTGTAGATAGGAAGAGAAATGGAGTAGGAGTAATCTGGAAGGAAGAGTATGTGAAGAGTATTCAGGAGGCAAAGGGGGAGTCAGACAGAATCATGAGTTTGAAACTAGAAGTCAAAGGTGTGATGTTGAATGTTGTCAGTGTGCATGCCCCACACGTTGGATGTCAGGTAGAAGAGAAAGAGGAATTCTGGAGTAAGTTGGGTGAAGTGATAAAGAGTGTTCCCAGGGGGGAGAGAGTGGTGATTGGAGTGGAATTTAATAGACATGTAGTTGAAGGGAACAGAGGTGATGAGGAGGTTCTGGGTAGGTATGGTCTTAAGGAGAGAAATGTGGAAGGACAGATGGTTGTGGATTGTGATAAAAGGATGGAAATGGCTGTGGTGAACACATACTTCAAAAAGAGAGAGGACCATAGGATGACTTACAAGAGTGGAGGAATGTGCACACAGGTGGACTACATCTTATGCATGCAAGGAGAAATCTGAAAGAAATAGGAGACTGCAAGGTGGTGGCAGGGGAGAATGTAGCTAGACAGCATTGGATGGTAGTCTGTAGGATGTTTTTGGAAAGCAAGAAGAGGAAGAGAGTGAAGGCAGAACCAAAGATTAAGTGGAGGAAGTTACAGAAGGAAGAAGGTCGCACAGAGTTCAGGAAGGAGTTGATACAGGCTCTGGGTGGTAGGGAAGAATTGCCAGATGACTGGGAAAATGCAGCAAAAGTATTGAGGGAAACAGGTAGAAAGGTATGTGGTGTATCCAGTGAACAGAGGAAGGAAGACATGGAGACTTGATGGTGGAATGAGGAGATACAGGAAAGTATTCAAAGGAAGAGGTTAGCAAAGAAAAAGTGGGATAGTGAGGGATTTGAAGAAAGTAGACAGGAGTATTTGGAATCAAGGCGCATGGCAAAGAGATAGGTGGCAAAGGAAAAGGCGTATAGTGAGTTGTAAGAGAGGCTAAACACTAAGGAAGGAGAAAAGGACTTGTATCAACTGGCTAGATGGAGAGATAGAGCTGGAAAAGATGTACAGCAGGTTAGGTTGATTAAAGGTGTGTGCACACCAAACGCGAACAGACGAATTTTTCACGCGGCACGATTACATTATAAATCAATGTAAACATGCCAACAGACATGAATAGTGAGATGCAGACAGGCGAAGTTGTCTTTAAAACTTCTGTGGCTGTGTTCAACCTGCTGTGGAAATTCCCAAAATAACGTCATGCTTAGGTTTACATTATCCAACCAGGGGCTCACCTGAAAATGTCGTCTCAAGCCTCCAAAACTTCACAGATGATGAGTGTTTATGTTGCAAGCTTGCTAGCTTGCTAGGACGTCCGTGGCCGGAAACCGTGGGTAAATAACTCCAAAATCCCGATTCGGCTGAAGAGTTCCCAGTCCTCCTGTCTCCCGGTGAGTAAGTTTCATTTTCTAACTAGTTTACTCTGCAATGGTGACAATTTTACTCTGGTGACAGCAAAATCTCAAAGCTAGCTAGCTAGCTGCGAGCAGACGCGAATGCACAACCACGCAAATTTGTGCGTACTCACGTCTTCCCATTCACTTTGTATGGATTTGCGCTCCCGTTCACGTTTGGTGTGAACACGTCTTAAGGACAGAAATGGTAATGTACTAACAAATGACGAGAGTATGTTGAGAAGGTGGAAGGAGTACTATGAAGAGCTCATGAATAAAGAAAATGAGAGAGGAGGATGGATGAAGGAAAGATAGTGAACAAGAAAGTCCCAAGGATTAGCGGAGTGGAAGTGAGGGCAGCTTTGAAGAGAATGAAGAAGTGAAAGGCGGTTGGTCCAGATGACATACCTGTGGAGGTATGGAGATGTTTAGGAGAGATGTCAGTGGACTATTTAACCAGATTGTTTAACACAATCTTGGAGAGTGACAGGATGCCTGAGGAGTGGAGAAGAAGTATTTTGGTGCCAATTTTCAAGAACAAAGGTGATGCTCAGAGCTGTAGTAACTACATAGGCATAAAGTTGATAAGCCACAGTATGAAGATATGGGAAAAAGTTGTTGAAGCCAGGTTAAGAGGAGAGGTGAAAATCAGTGAGCAGCAGTACAGTTTCATGCCAAGAAAGAGTACTACAGATGCAATGTTTGCTGTAAGAGTGCTGAGGGAGAAGTATAGAGAAGGTCAGAAGGAGTTGCACTGTCTTTGTGGATCTAGAGAAAACATATGAAAGGGTGCCAAGAGAGGAAGTGTGGTACTGTATGAGAAAGTCGGAAGTGGCAAAGAAGTATGGGAAGGTGGTTCAGGACATATATGAGGAAAGTGAGACGGTGTTGAAGTGCGCTGTAGGACTGACAGATGGGTTCAAGGTGGGGGTGGGGTTACATCAGGGATTGTCTCTGAGCCCCTTCTTGTTTGCCATGGTGATGGACAGGCTGACAGACGAGGTCAGGCAGGAGTCTCCGTGGGCCATGATGTTTGCAGATGACATTGTGATCTGTAGTGAGAGCAGGGAGCAGGTGGAAGAGAACCTGGAGCGGTGGAGGTACGCTCTGGAGAGAAGAGGAATGAAAGTAAGTAGAAGCAAGACGGAGTACGTGAGTGTGAATGAGAGCAAGGCAGGTGTAGTGGTGAAGATGGAAGGAGTAGCAGTAGTGAAAGTAGATGAGTTTAAATACCTGGGGTCAACCATCCAAAGCAATGGAAAATGCGTAAGAGAGGTGAAAAAGAGAGTGCAAGCAGGGTGGAGACGAGTGTCGGGTGATTTGTGACAGAAGAGTAGCAGCAAGAGTGAAAGGGAAGATTTTTACAAGACGGCAGTGAGACCTACAATGATGTATGGTTTGGAGACGGTGGCGCTTACAAAAAGACAGGAGGCGGAGCTGGAGGTGGCAGAGTTGAAGGTCCTAAGATTTTCATTGGGAGTGATGAGGAGGGACAAGATTAGAAATGAGTATATCAGGGGGACAGCTCAGGTTGAGTAGTTTGGAGACAAAGTAAGAGAGTCAAGGCTGAGATGGTTTGGAAATGTGCAGAGAAGGGATAGTGGATATATTGGACAAAGGATGTTGAAGATGGAGCTGCTAGGCAGGAGGAGAAAAGGAAGACCACAGAAAAGATTCATGGATGTAGTGAAGGAGGACATGGAGAGTGTTGGTGTTTCAGAGGACAATGCAAGGGATAGGGTGTGATGGAGACAGATGATCCGCTGTGGCGACCCCTAAAGGGAGCAGCCCAAAGAAGAAGGATAAGTATTGAACACATGAAAAAAGAGGTGTAAAAAAGCATAGAAAGTCAAGAAGATTTCTGACAGAGGAGTTAAAACAATTATCAGAGGAGTTATCCAAGAGTCAAAGACCACTCGTGGAGAGCTCTAGAAAGACCTGGCGTTAGCAGGTACTGCTGTTTAAAAGAAAACAATGAGTAATGAGCTCAACTGACATGGGCTCTATGCCCGCTCACCTCACAAGACTCCATTGCTGAAGAAAAAACATGTTGAAGCTTGTTTAAAGTTTGCTGCACAACATTTGAGCAAGCCAGTAAAATACTGGGAGAATATAGTCTGGTCAGATGAGATCAAAATTGAACTTTTTGGATGCCACAACACACAGCATGTTTGGAGGAGAAATGGCACTACATATCTCATCATGGTGTGGGGTTGTTTTTCAGCACATGGTCTCAGCAGACTTCATATAATTGAAGTAAAGTGTACGGAGACATCCTTGATAAGAACCTGTTGCCATCTGCCAAGATGCTGAAGATGAAACGAGGGTGGACATTTCAGCAAGATAATGATCCCTAACACACAGCCAAGGAAACTCTCAACTGGCTCCAGAGAAGGAAAATAAAGCTGCTAGATCAGAGTTCGTAGAAGACAGCCACGAAACCTTCAAGAATGGGCTAAAATCACTCCTGAGCAATGCCTGCACCTAGTTTTTCCACACAGGAGGCATCTGGAAGTGGTTATTACCAACAAAGGCTTTTCTACTAAATATTAAATGAATTTCACCAAGCGTGTTCAATACTTATTCCCTGTGTCATTGCACTTTATTAAATATAACTTGCTTTGTGAACACAGTTGCCTTGATTTCTTTGTATGTATGGATTACTTGGGTTGTTACTGATATCTGGTGAAAATCTCAGGTGAATGGCTCCATCAGAAATATGTTTAATGAGAAGAACGTTGACGTGTTCAGTACTTATTTTCCCCACTGTATATATACTGGTGCATCTCAATACATTAGAATGTCATTTAAAAGATGATATATTTCAGTAATTCAATTCAAAAAATGAAACTCGATAGTGTATAGATTCTTTACACACAGAGTGATATATTTCAGGTGTTTATTATTTTTAATTTTGATGGTGATGGCTTATAGCTCATGAAAACCCCAAATTCAGTTTCTCAAAAAATTTGAATATTACATAAAATAAACTTTAAAAATTTGATTTTTAATAGAAATGTTGGCTGACTGAAAAGTTTGTCCATGTACACACTCAGTACTTGGTCAGGAAGGGCTCCTTTTGCATGAATTACTGCATCAGTGCAGCATGGCATGGAGGTGATCATCCTATGGTACTGCTGAGGTGGACCAACACCAGCAAATGACCTCTTTTCAGATGAAAGTACATTTTGCATTTCATGTGGAAATCAAGGTCCCAGAGTCTGGAGGAAGAGTGGAAAGGCACAGAATCCAGGTCGCTTGAGGTCCAGTGTGAAGTTTCCACAGTCAGTGATGATTTGAGGAGCCATGTCATCTGCTGGTGTTGGTCCACTGTGTTTTATCAAGTCCAAAGTCAGCGCAGCTGTGTACCAGGAAATTTTAGAGCACTTCATGCTTCCCTCTGCTAGGGCTGCACGATTATGGCCAAAATGATGATCGAGATTATTTTGATCAATATTGAAATTGTGATTATTTATTAACTAGGAAAAACACAGATTACATAAAATTCATTTTTTTATTCATCCTACTTACCAATTGCTAGATGAAGCCTGTGGCTAAAAAGCACTGGAGCCTCATCCATTTATTTAGAGAAGATGCCTTGATGACCTATTCTGCTTGACCATAGGTCAGTTGTGGTTGCAAAGTACTCGACAGTTGTCATGTCCATCTGTATTTTTCACACAGCTCAGGTAATGCAACTTTGGAGAATCACGTGGGGATCACGTATTTCTTGTCCAGTGTTTTGATCATGTTTCTGAAGCCTTCGTTGCTCATACAGTATTTAGTGGACACATGTCTTTAGCGTGTCTTTGGGAGGCGGATGGATACGGTGAAGCTGTGTGCAGGGTTGATACTAGGGTTGCCTGGGTCGGCGCCAGACACAGACTGTGATTTAGTGAAGTGACATTCGCTTTAGCCTTCATGCATTTATTGTACTTGTGTTTGTGGTGTTTTTTCAGGTGGTTGAATAAGTTTGTTGTGCTGCCCTGCGGCACAGACACAGCTCTATGGCACTGTTTGCATGTAATTTCTTTTTGGTCAGCATCACTTGCCCCGAATCAAAAACACGTCCAGTCATCAGATGATAATCCTTTCGAGACACTAGCTCCTCGCTTCCACATGTTGTCGTACTGCCACCTTCTGCTCCCGACATCTGGTTTGTGTTTCACCATCACACCAGTCCGCTATTGAAAACTTAAGGCTGCCACTACTGGGTGCGCTGGTTTGTCAGTTCTGCAGCTTAATGTTGCCCTAATGTGCGTTTGTCCCCTGGTGATCATCTGACTGTTGGTTGAGAAAATGCTTGATATAATATGCAGCAGAGCCTGCATTTTAAATGTTAATATTGCCGAGTGTCACGTTAATTTACTCATGGCAGCCAAAATTGTGATCGCGATCAAAATTTGGTTAATTGTGCAGCCCTACACTCTGCTGACAAGCTTTATGGAGATGCTGATTTCATTTTCCAGCAGGACTTGGCACCTGCCCACATTGCTAAAAGTGTCAAAACCTGGTTTAATGACCATGGTATCACTGTGCTTGACTGGCCAGCATACTGTCCTGACCTAATCCCCATAGAGAGTCTATGGAGTACTGTCAAGAGGAAAATGAGAGACACCAGACCCAACAACGCAGATGAGCTGAAGGCTGCTATCAAAGCAACCTGGGCCTCCATAACACTTCATCGTCAGCCTGTTAGGTATAGCCCCGTTTACAACACCTTATTTTTTCAAATGCAATCACTGCAGATCAGAGCTGTTTCGCAGCTGGACAGACCCAGATAAACTCTTTATTCCTAATAAAAGAAATCCACTTTAAGATACTACACAGATTTTACCCTGTAATGAATTTTTGAGCAAATTTACAGAAAATGCCTCTCCTTTATGTTCTTTCTGCAGTAGTGAAACAGAATTAATTTCCCACTTATTTTTAATTGGTCAGATTTCAGAAGAGGCCGAGTAACTTGTTTTTCATTCTTTTACTAAACTGATCCCCTTTCCAGAGAATCTGGTCTCGTTTCGGTTCCAAGGTTGTCATAGCCAGGAGCGGCACTGGGATTAAGCTCCCAGTGCCCATAAAATGCTCCTTACGGCGTGCGTCTCGAAAAGCCTCTGACAACTAAGTCCAACTCCTAGCCTGCCCATGTGGTTTAGTCTCTAAGCCCAGCGGAACTGCTTTTACTAATAGGAGAAGGGGCGAGGGCGGATCTCTGGTGCCTTAAAACCAGATGCTTCGGGTAGATGGTGGCTCGTCAACCTGGGAAGGTAGCCCATCTAGGGGAAGGTAAACCCTGATTTCAAACCTCCGCTGCCTTTCGGCACACCCGGTCACGGAAAAGGCTTTGTGAGTCAACCCTGAGGAAAAATCCGGAGTCGGAGCCCCTAAGGCAGTTCTCTGTTGTGCTCAACATCGTTCTGGTAGCTCCTGCGACGGCGCTGGTGCCAAACTATAGCAGCCCTGTTGTTCCTTTGGATTCATCAGTGACGTGGAGAGGGGGGACATGCTGCATGGGTAACATCTTGTCCTCCATATCTTCCTGCCCAAGCTTGAATCCTACCAACGCCCAACGCTGGAAGGTAGAACACCAGTGCGCATCGGCCTGTTCAGCCACAGGCGGTGCTGTTCCAGCAGAGTAGATGTTTAGGATTCTCTTCCATGGTCATCATAGACCGACGGAGGACGACGAATCACGATGGTCTCGTTTCTAAACTGTAACATGAATGCTTCCTTTCTCTTCCTTTCTGTGTGAAATTTTTGTTGTTGGAAAATATCAAAGGAAAATTCCAGCAATCCACTCTAAATATCTTGATATTTAAGAATGAGCTCCGATATGTGTTTTTGTTCTGTTCCAGAATTGACACAAAAACAGCAAATACTCTGCACATTACCCAAAAATCCTAAAGACATGACTGGACCAGTGCCTTGTGAACTGTTCTTTAAATATTTTTTGATTTCTTCTCAGTTGCTAAAAGTGTCTTATCCCTCCTACCATGTGGTTATCTGTTAAAACTCAACTTTACTTTCTCTTTATTCTTTTACGTTCTTCATTTGTTCTCTGCTCATTATTGCTCCATTTAACACTTTACTAAAGATGAACAAAACACCTTATTCCAAAGAAATAAAGTTAATATGTGGGTCAGGATTGATTTATCCTCCAAAGGTAAAACACTTTTGTCTAAAACTGAAGAGTTGCCACTTTTTTTTTAAATCCAGCACAGGTATTAGATGTTCCAGACTCAGGTTTTGAAGATATTGATAATGTTTCATTCACATTTATAGCCTATGTAAAATAAAACTAATCTAAATCATTTAAATAGGATAGGCTACAAACATTTTATGTGATAATATGAAACCAACGAGGCCTTATTGTACTTTTAATACATCTGATTTGATTTCTAAGGTGAAGAGTATTAAACATTTTATTAAAAACAAAGATAAACTCAGGTGTTTGATGTTTAATAAAAACTGGTGAAATATACATATATATATTTTGTTAAAATGCATTTATGACATAAACAAACTTTCTATTCACTTATCAAAATTCCATATGCAGGTTCTTATATGTTAGCTTCACATTTACAAACATAATTTTTCTCCACACAAAACAGATCATTTGAAACAACAGATCTATAAAATACAAACATAAATCAATTTTCTTTTTAAATGATTAATGGGCTGAAAAGAATTTTTGCTCATTTTAACCCTGGATTTACATGTACTCTGGATGCAGTGTGTTACTGCTGCGATCCAGCCTCTGCAGCAAATACCCATTCTTGTCAATTTTCTAATCCCCACATGGTCCGGACCACTGCAGAATGAATTCAGCTCATCAAATTCGGTTCGCTAATGAAATGCAAGGAGTCTATTTTTGACGGATGCCAGATACAGTCCGCAAGGAAATGCCGTGTTATCTTGCGGTATTTAATAGCTGTTTGATCATTAAAAACGATTTAAGGATTGTCCGTTATTTTCTGACGTCTACTCCTCCAGCACTGTGTCAGAGAGGATAAAGACATGACTCAACATACAAGCACTTCATAGAATTAAAATTAACAGGCTTCTTACATTTTATTTACAGTCCAAAAGTCCAGGTGGGGAGTCGCTACATCACACTTCCTTGTTATCACATGATTGCGATTGGTTCATCTCAGCTACTCTTGGATCTTTCTCGAGATCTCGTGTTATTTTGTATAATTCTTGAGTGATCTTGGATTTGGAACTCTGTTCTTATCCATGCTGCTGCAAAACACAAATGGAGCCTGTAGGGATTTTTTTTTTTTTTTTGTTACTTATTTGTACCCGTAGGTAGATTTGGTTTGCAGTCTGGTGACAAGCCACCGGCTGCCGGTCGCTGCGTGCGCGAGCGCCCTAAACCTACATGTTTTTGGTATGCGGGAGGAAACTGGAGAAATCCCGGAGTAAACCCACGCAACACGGGGAGAACATGCAAATTCCACACAGCTCACTGTTGGTCGGGGGCTGGGATCGAACCCACAATCTCATGATCCCTGCGATCCCCCGGCCGAGGGTAAACTGTGCTGCCGCAGTGCTAAACCACTGCGCCACCGTGCAGCCCAATGAATGCAAAGAGGCCATTCGCCCTGCATCCGCAACGGACTGCATCCGGAGTCAGTGTAAATCCTGGGTTAGAGCTGTTAAAAAGGTCACTAATTGACTTATAGTGAATTTTTATCAACATCTTGTATTTATTTATCTTACATGTCTACTGTGGATTATTTAGGGTTATAACAAAGTTTTTACAAATAATCTGAAAAAAAACAAGATGGTGCTGCAAGAAGTAGAACTTGTCCCACTTTGCTGTGCTGCAGTTTTTCTCCACCCCTGCAGCAAAATGCATGATTACATTCAACCCTCAAGTCAGACGCAGTCAGCTGCAGCTCATGTTGAACGTGCCTCATGAGAAGTGCTGGCTTTTGTAGAGCAACCAATAGTGAAGCCTCTGCCTGACAAGACCTGCGAATGGGCAAAGAAACTGTCAGTGGTATGAAATGTTTGCAGTCTGAACAAAGCCCAGAGGAGATGCTGTAGTGTAGTTGTCGGAACGCTTCAATTACAAGTTGCTATTGCATGATAAATGATTTATTGTCAAATTGAAACTGAAATATTCTGTCTACTAAAGTTTTAACTTATTGTATTGTATAAGCCCATCAAATCTAAAATATTGGGTGTGTTGACCTGCTTGGTGTTCAGTCCTCTGTGACTCTGACATAGATGAAAACATGACTACACTCTGACAGTGTGCCAAAGATTAAGCAACCTGTGACCGACTTTGCAAAGAAAAAAAAGTAGGCTTGCCTCATCACATTCTGAGCTGCGGCTTTTGATGTCATGTTCGGAAGAAAGTTTTGAAACAGAATTGTGAAACAATTGAATCATAGAAGTTGAGACTTTTTTCCAAGGAAGAAAATAAGAAATGATAAGTGTTAATAGTGTTCTTTGTCATCTCATGGGAAACAGATGAAATTATCAAAGTGAGGAGATCTAGAAAAATATTTGTTTTGGAAGAGTGCGAGAGATGAAAAGTTTAGCTACAGGGTCAAATACTAGTGATGCAAAAGAGCACAATTCAGCAATTTTTCTCCATCTGTAACAAGTGTGTCGCGTGTGCATCATCTCTTCGAGGCCTGCCTTTTAACCACGGAGCTGTGTTGCGGTGCTTCTGAGGTGTGACTGATCCCCTGAAGTCCAAGCCCCAGTGCTCTGTTGTGGAAACCCAGTGACCTCTCCACTGCTTATTTTGGAAGTCTGGTTTTTCTGGCACGCGGGGAAGGTCAGTGCTGAGGGGAACAGTTGAAAAGAGAGGAACTACTTGGGGGAGATATATTCTTGATTTGGACATGTTTTCTGCTGGAGGAGCGGTGAGAGTCCTCTTTGTCCCGTTTTGGGCTTGCCCGATGAACTATGATGGACTTCACCTGTTTTTTTGTGTTGATCATCCTGCTCCACATAGTAACAAAAAAGACTGTTGTTGGGGATTGTAGGAGAGGTTTTAATGAGGTCTTGGTGGAAATGGAAAAGTGATCTGTCCGAGCTCAACCCCTTTCCAGTCTCTCACTCTTATTCTCCTCTTCTTTTCTTTCCTTCCTTTCCTCCCTTTCTACCACCGCAGGAAGAACCCAATTATAGAGATATCAAGCCCCATGCTGAAAAAGTGATAGCCTGTGAAATGTCTTCGGCGTCACACAGAGACAGTGTTTGTCCTGCCCCAGTGCAAACAGGATGCACTGTGCAGGAGAGCGCCATGAGATAAGACCAGACAACAGCCAGACGAAGAGAAAGGCAGCCGAGGAGGGTGCAAATGGGGAGGGGGGGGGCACACGACGCACAGATGATCCGATGACCCCCAACAAAGGCAGAAAAAAAGTGCTAGTACAGTTACAGTACCACTAGAGTGGTGCAACTCTTTCACGGGAAGTAGAGGCGCATTTGTCGCCACCTGAAGGAAACACAATTGACATTGTTGCCTCTCCTCCTCCACCAGCTCCTTACCATTTCCTGTTGCTTCCCTTCTAGAGAGCAGTTTACTGTGACTTCACATGAACGGCTGATTCCTGTAACACCTGAGTGTGAGAGAAAGGCTTTTTTTTTTTTTTTGACTTATTTTGTACCTGTAGGTAGATTTGTTCTGCAGTCCGGTGACAAGCCACCAGCTGCCGGTCGCTGCGTGCGCAAGCGCCCCTTAACTCCCTAACCTGCATGTTTTTGGCATGTGGGAGGAAACCGGAGAAATCCCGGAGTAAACCCATGCAAACACGGGGAGAACATGCAAACTCCACACAGATCACTGTTGGCCGGGGGCAGGGATCGAACCCACGATCTCATGATCCCTGCGATCCCCCGACCGAGGGTAAACTGTGCTGCTGCAGTGCTAACCACTGCGCCAACGTGCAGCTTAGGCACCCAGGCGGCAGTGGCGAGGATGTTTCCACTCTAATTGGAATCAGGTGTTATTCTCACATTAAATATGGATTACCGGATGATTATATCCTCTTTCCTCCCAACTAAGCCAGAGATTATCGTCACACTCTGTGGGCTTATCACTTCACCCGTAATGCTGCCATAAACATACAAATTCAGGACTTGAATGTAGGCCATGCCATTTTTAGTGCAGGAGTGTGAAAATTAGTTATTTCTGCTCACATGAGCCTCATTTCCTGCCATGAGTTTATAACTGAAAAGCTAGTTAATGTACCATCAAGAATAGTTGGGTTGGACAATCTTGATAGATAACCTTTAATTTTCTTGGTTGATCAATAAACTCCTTCACTGTGAATAATCACACACCTATTACAATTTTATGGATATTTAATGGAGATGTACATACTATAGGTGCAACTCAGTAAATTAGAATATCATTAAAAAGTTTATTTATTTCAGTAATTCTATTAAAAAAGTGAAATCCATGTATAGATTCACTACACACAGAGCAGTTGTATTTCAAGCGTTTATTTCTTTTAAATTTGATGATTATGGCTTCCAGTTAATGAAAACCCCAAATTCGGTTTCTCAAAAAATTAGAATAGTACATAACATCAATTTTTAATAGAAATGTTGTCCTACTGAAAAGTGTGTCCATGTACACCCTCAGTACTTTGTTGGGGCTCCTTTTGCATGAATTACTGCATCAGTGTGGTGTGGCATGGAGGCGATCAGCCTGTGGTACTGCTGAGGTGTTATTGAAGCCCAGCTGGCTTCAATAGCAGTCTTCAGCGTGTCTGCATTTTTGGTTCTGGTGTCTCTCATCTTCCTCTTGACAATACCCCATAGATTCTCTGTGATGTTTAGATCAGGAGAGTTTGCTGGCCAATTAAACACAGTGATACCTGGTCATTAAACTGGGTATGTAGACTTTTTATATCCACTGTAGGAGGATAAATCCATTTTGTGGTGAGGACTGTGGGCTCGTTCACAACGTGAAAATGCATTGAAGTTCAAGGGAGCTTTTAAGGAGCTTTTTAACCTCCTCCACAGCCCTGCTCACACTGGGGAGACTTGATCATAATAACGCAAAGATAAGATTAATTAATATAATTCAGAGGTTATGCCAGTCTGTTTGTCCATGATTTTGACAGAGTTGTAAAATTTCCTTCACTTATACTATCGTGAACTTTATCCAGACTTCTCTTTCACACCAAGAAAGAGCGAGCGGTTCATTTCTTTCCTGAGGTCTGTTAATCTCCTCTGCTGAATGCAAAATTGTTGTTTTAACTTAAAACAACTGTCGGGATACTTTCATTTTAAATCATTCTGTTAAAAGAATAGCAGTGAATGAGGTTAAAAGCTGTAAAAAAAACCAAAACTGTCATTATTAGGTTTTGTGCACACCTGTCAGATTTTCTCCAGGGCCACACTGACAGCTCTTTTCCCGGTGTAGGGCAGACTGGTCCCACTGCAGTCAGGTAGTTAAATTAAAAAGAGGACGAGCTGCTGAATCGTAAACCCATGCACAGTTTTTTTTTTCTCTGTGCAATGAAAAACTCTGCTGTCCACAATTAAAATGAAAATGTGGCTATAATAAAAAACTATTATTAGAATGATGGGGGATTAGACTATAATTTTCCAATGCTGCCCATTAAAATAAAATAAAATGCGCGAAAAGCTGCGTGATTTCAAAACATGCCACTGAAATAGCATTAACAGTGTGCGTCTGATGACAGACCTCCCTTTTCCTGACCAGCAGCACATTGTCATAAAATGCACCAAAATACCAATGTGCTTGAGATTGTGCACTGCCACACCTCTTTGAAATGTGGCCACTCCTAGTCAGTTGGTAATACACCATGACACAGATGTCAGTATCAATAGCAGAATCAATGCTTGAATTTTAGACCTCACAAACTGACCTCTATATACAACTGGAAATCCACTCTATCCTCATCACACATTTATACCCAAATGCCTCTAGAAATTAAAAGTATCTGACTGACTCTTCAAAGGTTGAGAAAGTAGAGCGGGCTTTTTAGAGTGACAGCTTAATTCTTTCCATCTGTCTTTCTTCACTTTTTAAATTATGCACATGTTTCTAAGTATGTTCTTTTTGCAGATTGGATCCTTTTTATGTGTGAGCAGAACCAGTTTGGAAGTGTCCCTCAGGATGTCCTCAGGCCGTCTCTGTGGGCCTCATCAGTTCTCAAACCAGAGTTTATATACCAAATTCATGACCTGTGTAGTTAGATTGTATTATAATTCTAACTTCAACGTGCATTCATTATTAAACCAGTTACCAGGTGCGTTTTTCCTTGTATATCAATAGAGGTATTTGAAGGTTATTGCTTTGCACTGCCTTCAAGAATGTGGAACTCATTTCTAAAGGTGCTGAAACTCAGCTGGGTTGTGTAAGCATCCTTGAACATGGAACAGTAGGCATGTGTACAGAGTAATGACTGTAGTGGATTTAAAGATTTCTATTTTCTCAAGTGATTATTTATTGAGGATGCAACATGATGAATAATGCTTAGCAGACTTGTATTATGCAGATTTTGTGCCAATATGTTTTTATTAATATTTTTATTGAATTTTAAGAAAGTATAAGAAAAACTGACAAACAAATAAAACAAAAAACAAACAAACAAAGGTACATTTAGGGAGCGCATTTGAGTCCATGAGAGTCCTTCAGTTTGTTACAAAATAGCATTGTCACCACACAGCATGTAGTTGAGGAACTCTGCAGGGTAAAATTATGATGTCCCAGTTTCATGCAATAAATCAGAGAAATCTTTGTTCTTTTTTTCCACAATATCTTTATTGAACCTTTTTTTTTTTAAACAAACATGATACAAACAATCAAACACTAACACTAAAGTACTACAAAAAAAAAAATGCACTAAAAAACACCAACAACCACCAACAAAATCAAATCTTCAACAATGCTCCTCTGTTTAGTCTAGACAATCCAACACATAAGTATACATATTATATTCACCAGTTTGGAATTTACAAGGTCCGCACATATCATTCACCTTCTTCTTCAAGAGTTATGTTTAAATTTTTTACATAATCAATAAAAGGTCTCCATATATTCTCAAACACAATTTCCTTTGATTTCAGTATATATGTTATTCTTTCTAATGGAAGGTTTGTTAATATCTGTCTTAACCACTGAGTCACATCTGGTCTATAAGTCTTTTTCCATAATAGTGCAATACATTTTTTGGCATTAAGCAAACTGAGGTCTATGGATGTTCTTTCACTTTTATTAAAATTATGCTTTTCTGGGTACAGACCCAACAAAAACAGTTTAGGATTCAATATGATTTGTTTTGAGATTATTTTTTCAATTGTTACCCTCACCTCTTCCCAAAACATTCTTATTAATCTACATTCCCATACACAATGAAATAGAGTTCCTTTACTTTCCATACATTTTGTGCACGTATCTGGTATATTTTTGTTATATCTATTTAACTCCTCCGGTGTAACATACATCCGCATTAACCATTTGAAGTGTATCAATTTAAGGCGTACATTTATTGATTTGGTTTGAGCTTCTGTACAAGCCAATTCCCATTGTTCCTCTGGAATTTCAGTTTGCAGATCTTCTTTCCAGTAGTTTAATCTTTTCAGTGAATTTTCACTTGAAAATAGTGTCAATGAGTTATAAAACTCTGAAATAATACCCTTTCTTTTACTATCTTTCATCAACATTTTTTCCAAGGATGAATAGATAGGTCGAGTGAGAGCTTTATTTTGATTTGATCGAATAAAGTTTCTAAGTTGAAGATATTTAAAAAAATGTGTTCTATTGAGATTAAATTTGATCCTCAACTCTTCAAAAGACATTATGTTTTCTGCACATGGCAAATATAAATCCTGAATCTTTTGTATCCCTTTTAAATTCCATACTTTAAATACAGCGTCCGCTCTTCCTGGTTTAAAATATTGATTACCCCATATTGGACTAAATTGTGACAATAACTGTGGTTCTTTTAAATAGTTTTTTAGCTTCACACCATATTTTGATCATATGCTTTACAAATGGATTTTTAACTTGTTTTTGTAATTTTTTTGCCGAATCTGAGTATATGAATATGGGAAGAGGTAAAGGTAAATTGTATGATTCCTTTTCAGTCCAGTGAGGGAGATCATTTGATGAAAAATAATATGTCATAGACCTCAGTTGTGCCGACCAATAATACAACATAAAATTTGGACATTTCAGACCTCCACGATCAAATGGTAAATATAATAAAGACAGACGTAATCTAGCCCTCCTGTTGTTCCATATAAATTCCACTAACTTTTTTTTAATTCTTGAGAATAAATCTAAAGGTGGTGGTAAGGGAATGTATTGAAATAAATAAAGTATTTTAGGTAAGATATTACTTTTAAGTATATTAATTCTCCCGATCATCGACATTGGTAGTGACATCCATCTCTGAAGTAACTCATCAATATCTGTCATTAAGGCTTCATAATTGACACTGGCGACTGATTCTAGCTTAGGCACAATTTGGATTCCTAAATATTTGAACTGATTTACAACATTGAATTGATTTACCTCAGGGGCTGGGTAATTTCTCTGGGTCTCATTTAGCATTAATATTGAAGATTTAGTTTTATTTATTTTATATCCTGATATTTCCCCGAAATTCTTTATTAAATTCAACAAGGTCGGAATTGATTTTTTAAGATTCGACATAAACAAAATTATGTCATCGGCATACAGGGAGATTTTATGTTCTGTTGGTCCAACTTTAATTCCATATATTTGTGACTGTAGACGTATCGCCATCGCTAAAGGTTCAATTGCCATAGTAAACAGTAAAGGTGAAAGTGGACAGCCTTGTCGACATCCTCTATTGATTTTTATTGATTTTGAAATATTGTTATTTGTTAGAATTTCTGCAGTAGCATTATTATATATTATCTGAACCCATTTTATAAAATTATTTCCAAGTCCAAACCTTTGTAAGACTTCAAAAAGAAAGGGCCATTCAACTCTATCAAAGACTTTTTCGGCATCCAGTGATAAGAGAGCTGTATCCGGTGCTTCTTTATTAGAATAAATAATATTAAATAGTCTTCTTACATTATGGAAGCCTTGTCTTCCCTTTATAAAGCCATTCTGATCTCGATTAATAATATTTGGTAAAATTTCTTGTATTCGTCTTGCTAAAATTTTACAAATTATCTTAAGGTCGGCATTTAATAGGCTTATTGGTCTCATATTTTCACATTTATTAGAGGGCTTACCTGGTTTTGGCAACAGTATAATTAAGGCATTATTCATATATGATGGTAAATTACTATTTTGAAATGCTTCTAAAACCATTTCCAAAAAAGGTTTTGTTAATTTATTCTTAAATTTTTTATAAAGGTCAACTGGAAGACCATCTGGTCCTGCACTTTTTCCTGATTTCATATTATCAATGGCTAGTCCAACTTCTTCTTGACTAATTTTAGACTCCAGTATCTCCCTATTTTCATTTGGAATACACGGTATAAATAGTTCATTCAAAAACCCATGTAGTTTTGTTAAGTCAGATTCATTTTTGGTATCATATAATTTTTCATAGTAATCTCTAAAGGCTCTATTAATTTCTGAAGGATCTATAACTACCTGTCCTTTACTTATAATACTGGTAATTGGTGTTTTAGATTCTAATTGTTTAATCTGCCATGCCAATAACTTTCCTGATTTTTCACCTTGTTCATAAAAAGATTGTTTCAATCTTAGAAGACTCGAGGCAGCTCTATTCGCTGATTTTTTGTCATATTCAGCTCTCAAAATCAGTAATTCGTTCTCCAACCTTGGATCTCTTCCTGCATATACTCTTTCTTGAAGAATTTTTATTTTATGTTCCAATTGGACTCTCTCCTCTCGAGTCTTCTTAGATTTTGAACCTGTATAACTAATAATATGTCCCCTAATAAAAGCTTTGAAAGCCTCCCACTTTACACATGCTGATGTTTGTGTAGTATTGATATCAAAGAACTCATCTATCTGTTTTTCTATATACTTAACAAATTCCTCATCCTGAAGCCATTTATGCTGAAATTGCCATCTACCTGGTTCCTTTGTCAATTTCTTATCTACATACATTAGACAGCAGGGTGCATGATCAGAGATCACGATGTTATCATAAAAACAGTTTTGAATCTTGGACCTTAATTCTGTGGAGATCAAAAAATAATCTATATGTGAGAATGTCTTGTAGGTATTGGAATAACAAGAGTATGCTTTAACTTGTGGTTTCATTTCTCTCCATATATCTATCAATTTCAATTCTTTCATAAAATGATTAATGGTCATCCTACATCCATTGTGCGTACAGTCCAGTCCTGTTGATCTATCTATACTGGGATTCAATGTACAATTAAAATCCCCTGCTATTATATGTTGCCCTGTAAGTGATGATAAGATAAGAAATAAATTGGCAAAGAACTTTTGATCATCTATATTGGGACCATATAAGTTCACCAAATTTATGTTTTCTAATAGCAAAGATCCTTGAATGATTACATATCTTCCAAATTTGTCTCCAATTACATTTTTCACTTGAAATGGGACTGATTTATGTATGAGAGTCATAACTCCCCTGGCTCGGGATGAAAATGATGAGGTGAAAACATTTCCTTGCCATCTACTCCTAATTCTTTTTACATCTTGCTCTATTAGATGAGTTTCTTGTAAAAACACAATTTTTGAACCCATGTCTTTTATTTTATTCATAACTTGTTTAAGTTTTTTTAAATTTTGTAGACCTCTGCAATTCCATGAAGTTAAATTAAGATTAACGCTTTGATTTATAATCAATAGGGAGTTTGGGATTACCTTGCAGTGTAAACATGCTCAAACAGAAAAGCAAAAAAATGAGTGGTTGAACATTCACCCTACAAACTACACACAAACAAATCCCCCCTTCCCACATTTGTGGCAATCCCCCCAAAAGCAAAAGAAAAATTCCGTCTCCCGATATAGCCATCGACCGTTCCACACCCACGAGGAACAGCCAAAGCCACTCCTTCTTCATCCTCCCAATCACCCTAACTCTACTGCTTTTAATAACGTAACATTAACTCTCTTCTGTAATTTTCCAATTTAACTCCAAATTTTTTTTAGCAATTTTGTACTTTTTTTTTTTAATATGTAATACATTCTATATTTTGTAATCTTGTTATATGCTTCTAATCAGTTAAATGCTCAAATATTCTACCCTATATTCTGTTCATGCTTAGCTCCCACCAGTCTCTTCCTGGATCTTCTTGATGAGCTCCTGCGCCTCCTCGGGGGTCTTGAAGATGCGTGTTCTGCCCTCATATGTGACCAGAAGTCTTGCAGGGTGAATCACTCCATGACGAATCTCAAGGTTGCGCAGTTCTTTGCGGATGGGGTCAAACTGCTTCCTTAATTGTTGGATTCCTGAGGCCAGATCTGGGTAGAACCGCACCTGCTGATCTTGGTATTTAATTTCTCCTTTGGCCCGCACCGCGTTGGAGATCGTCATCCTGTCTCTGTAGCTGAGAAACTTCATAATTAGCGTCCTCGGTGCTGCCTTGTTACCTCTCGGTGGGCCAATTCGGTGGGAGCTTTCCAAGACGACTGATGATTTTAGCTCCGCGTTGTTCAGCGCCTCCGGGATCCACCCCTCCAAAAAGGAGCATGAATCACGACCTTCGGCTCCCTCCGGTAAACCCACCAGCCTCAGGTTGTTCCTTCTGGACCGAGATTCCAAGTCCAGAACGCTATTTTCCAGATCTTTATTTTTTTTTTCCAAAGTGCGCACCTTTATTTGAAGTCCGCTAATTTCATCCTCCGCACTTGAAACACGAAGCTCCGCCTGCGTCACTCGCTCCACGCAGTCACCCAACTCCTTTCTCATTGCATCCAACGCTGCCATAATCCCATCAAGTTTAGCGGAAAAGTCTGCTCTCATTGAGCTAATGGCAGCCAGCACTGCACCTGTGCCGCCATCGTCAGCAGCAGCAGTTACCGCACCACCGCTAGTTTCATCCGCCATATCCACAGCTTTTTCTACTGCGCCACAAACTTTAAAGTCCGTTAATTTGGACTGCTTCGGCGATTCAATTTTTCCCCCTCCTGATTTCCCAGCCTTAGTCTTCACCGGCATATCCTCACCCAAACGCTGGGAAAAGTTCTGTTCCAAATGAGAGAGTTATTTGCCGAATTTTTATTTCCAAGGGCAGAGCAGAGTGATACGTGTCCTTCTAGGCGGCCGCCATAACCGGAAGTCGAAATCTTTGTTCTTAATATAATGAATAAAATGGCCCCACACTCTTTCAAAAGTTTCTTGTTTGTCTCTTAGAGTATATGTGAACATAAAGACACTTCCTTCAACATTTTACAATGCTCGGTTTGCCCACCTCTTTCCATGGCAGAGCAATCACTCTCTTCGCTTGTAATATTCCTATGTTTATGAAGATTTTTTTCTTAACAACTCACCCTTAGCCGGGGGCTCCTGGGTTCCATCCCAGCCCCTGACCAATAGTGATCTGTGTGGAGTTTGCATGTTCTCCCCGTGTCTGCATGGGTTTACTCCGGGATTGCTCCGGTTTCCTCCCACATGCCAAAAACATGCAAGTTAGGTTAATTGGCATCAAACTGGGGATTCTAAATTGTCCTTAGGTATGACTGTGAGAGTGAATGGTTGTCTGTCTCTGTGTTGGCCCTGCGATGGACTGGCGATCTGTCCAGGGTGTACCCTGCCTCTCGCCCAAAGATCCTGGGATAGGCTCCAGCACCCCCGCGACCCAAAAAGGATTAAGCGGAAGAAGATGGATGGATTTATGTGATGTCCTTCAGGGTATAAGCCCAATTGAAAAAGTTTGGGTTCCAGCACTAGTTTCACTGACAAAATCTCCTGTATCATAGCTCTAACCTTTTCCCAAAATTCCTTGATTTTTGGACATAGCCAAAGGCAATGGAATAAAGTATCCTTATCTTCTCCACATCTATTACATAAGTCAGGAATCTGCATGTTAAATTTGTTAAGTTTTTCTGGTGTAATATAGACTCTCATTAGCCAGTAAAACTGCCGTATTTTTAGATGTGTATTGCTTGTCTGTGTTTGGGCTACCTTCCAAGCTTTACTCCATTGTTCCATTGTCAGTTCCTCTTGTAAATCAATTTTCCAAGCATTAAGTTTAGAAACAGAGGATTCAGAAGATGATGTCACAAACATGTCATACAGTTTGGATATCATACCTTTTTCATAAGGATTTTTAGTTAGAATTTTTTCTAAGATGGACATTGAGGGGATTTGTGTAAAATTACTTTGAGACCTAATAAAATTTTTGAGTTGCAGATATTTGGAAAAAAAAATGTCTACGGGGGATATTAAATTGAGAAACCAGTTGTTCGAAGGTTAAAAGTCTTCCATCGATATCTTTCACTCATCCCACCCTCTTGTCTGCCCACATTTAAAGCAACCATAATTTCTACCTGGAGCAAAGTAATTGTTGCCCCAAATTTGGCTAAAAATGGGAAGGGGAGAGGATTCATTTAGGTATCTCTGGGTAGCCTGCAAAACACAAATCATATTTTTAACTGTAGGGTTAAGTGTAATCTTTTTGAGTTTGTTATACTGCATGTGTCAGAGTAAATGTGTTTGGGAAGAGGAAGCTTAAGAGACAGTGATTCAATATTTGTTCATGTGGGGGGCTTTTCTGCAGCATAGTAAAACATTGTTCTTACAGTGTTTCCTCTGGCTTAAAGACCTTGGCGCGGTGGCAACATATTTTTCCGGGCGGGGGGGGGGGGCAGTAAACATATGACATGATTGTTACCAGAATATGTTAATTTTATACTATTTATTTCTTTTTTTAAATTTTGCACAGTAACTTTGCATATGGAACTTACCATTTGAAGTATTGTACAACCGAGGCTTGAATATTGGGATATTGGGCCAGTTGGGGTCCCACCCAGACGTCCTGTGTTTAGACTTTTTAGTGGTGTTATCCTTCTCTCCTTTCTCTGCTTTCACCTCTCCTGGACCCTCTGCTTGAGCACTGTGCTCTCCTTGGCTCCTCTCTTCTGTCTCATCTTGCCCTCTCTGAGCTCTGTCTAATTCAGGTTCTCTCCCTTTCTATGGTGGTATACAAACAGGTTAGAAAATACAGTGCATCCGGAAAGTATTCACAACGCTTCACTTTTTCCACATTTTGTAATGTTACAGCCTTATTCTAAAAGGGATTAAATTCATTTTTTTCCTCAAAATTCTACACACAATACCCCATAATGACAATGTGAATTTTTTTTTGAAACTTCTGCAAATTTATTAAAAATAAAAAACTAAGAAATCACATGTACACAGCCTTTGCCATGACGCTCAAAATTGAGCTCAGGTGCATCCTGTTTACACTGATCATCCTTGAGATGTTTCTACAGCTTAATGGGAGTCCACCTGTGGTAAATTCAATTGACTGGACATGATTTGGAAAGGCACATACCGGTCTATATAAGGTCCCACAGTTGACAGTGCATTATAAGAACTCCTTATTCAAAGATATAGAGTGAAGATGATCAAGTCAATGGCGGTAATGCACCTGTAAGCTGGTTGCCAACCACCAATCAAATCTAAAAGAAGAAGAAGAAGAAGTTCATGTCAGAGCACAAACCAAGCATGAAGTGAAAGGAATTGTCTGTAGACCTCTGAGACAGAATCGTCTCGAGGCACAAATCTGGGGAAGGGTACAGAAAAATTTCTGCTGCTCTGAAGGTCCCAATGAGCACAGTAGCCTCCATCATCCATAAATGGAAGAAGTTTGGAACCACTGGGACTCTTCCTAGAGCTGGCCGGCCGTCTAAACTGAGTGATCGGGGAGAAGGGCCTTAGTCAGGGAGGTGACCAAGAACCCGATGGTCACTCTGTCAGAGTTCCAGTGTTCCTCTGTGGAGAGAGGAAAACTTTCCAGAAGGGCAACCATCTCTGCAGCAATCCACCAATTAGGCCTGTATGGTAGAGCGGCCAGATGGAAGCCACACCTTTGTAAAAGGCACATGGCAGCCCACCTGGAGTTTGCCAAAAGGCACCTGAAGGCCTCTCAGATCATGAGAAACAAAATTCTCTGGTCTGAGGAGACAAAGATTGAACTCTTTGGCTTGAATGCCAGGCGTCATGTTTGGAGGAAACCAGGCACCGTTCATAACCATGCCAATGGTGGTGGGAGCATCATGCTGTGGGGATGTTTTTCAGCGGCAAGAACTAGGAAAATAGTCAGAATAGAGGGAAAGATGAATACAGCAATGTACAGAGACATCATGGATGAAAACCTGCTCCAGAGCGCTCTTGACCTCAGACTGGGGTGATGGTTCATCTTTCAGCAGGACAATGACCGTAAGCACACAGCCAAGATATCGAAGGAGTTGCTTCAGGACAACTCTGTGAATGTCCTTGAGTGGCCCAGCCAGAGCCCAGACTTGAATCCAATTGAACATCTTTGAAGAGATCTGAAAATGGCTGTCCACCAACGCCTCCCATCAAACCTGATGGAGCTTGAGAGCTGCTGCAAAGAGGAATGGGCCAAACTGCCCAAGGGTAGGTGTGCCAAGCTTGTAGCATCAGATTCAAAAAAACTTGGGGCTGGAATTGCTGCCAAAGGTGCATCAAGAAAGTATTGAACAAAGGCTGTGAATACTTACGTACATGTGATTTCTTAGTTTTTTATTTATTTAATTTTTTTAATTTAAGTTTTTGTAAAGGGTATACATGTCATTACAGCATTGCATTGTTTACATTTTCATCACATGTTCCCTTTTTTTTGTTTTTTGACAACATTGGAAGAATAATTATTACAACACCCTTTTTTTAAGTGAAAGAAAAAGAGAAATTAAAGAAAGAACAAAAAAAAGTTTTTTATTTTTAATAAATTTGCAAAAATCTAAAAAAAAAACCCAACCTTTTTTTCGCATTGTCATTATAGGGTATTGTGTGTAGAATTTTGAGGGAAAAAATGAAGTTAATAGATTTTGGGATTAGGCTATAACATAACAAAATGTGGAAAAAGTGAAGTGCTGTGAATACTTTCCTGATGCACTGTATCAAGTGTTACGTTTTGTCCTGCAAGATTTTTTTTGTCATGGTTAGGTTAATTGATATCAAACTGGGGATTCTAAATTGTCCTTAGGTATGACTGTTGGCCCTGCAATGGACTGGCGATCTGTCCAGGGTGTACCCTGCCTCTCGCCCAAAGATGCTGGGATAGCCCCCCCCCCCCCCCCCCCAGCGACCTGAAAAAGGATTAAGCAGAAAAAGATGGATGGATGTTTACATAAATGACAGAAATATGTGTATTTTTTTGTATTTTTATTCTAGTGTTTCTTTTTTTTCGTTGAGAAAGTAGGGAAGGGAAATAAAAACATTGATAATAGTAATGTACTCATGCATACTTAAATTATATGATCAGGTGGGTATAGTAACCAGAAATTCTACGCATGTAAAAGCAGTGCTTTGAAATTAATAATTAAAAGCAGACAACCAAAAATTTCTAGTTGAGTTAAGGGTACAAAGAGCAGCCACTTAAAAACTTGAGTAATGACTTCAGTCTTGAAGGTTTGAGGTTTTTCTCAAATTTTTTTTTTGATTTTTTTGATTTTGTATACTTTATTGATCCCCAGAGGGGAAATTGAGGGCATCCACCTGGATGGATGAAGCTGCCACGGTACGGCGCTATCCCTTAACCATTCACACACACATTCACACCTAGGGCTACTTTAGAGTCTCCAATTAACCTAACCTGCATGTTTTTGGCCTGTGGGAGGAAACCGGAGAAATCCCGGAGTAAACCCACGCAGATACGGGGAGAACATGCAAACTCCACACAGATCACTGTTGGTCAGGGGCTGGGATCCAACCAGGGATCCCATGGCCAAGGGTGAGTTGCTGTGCTGGTGCAGTGCTAACTACTGCGCCAAAAATGTATAATTTTGTTATACTTTTCTACTTTTCTCTGTAAATTTATCTAAATTTGAAACCATTTTCCTCAAATTTGTAATTTCCACTTGTAAAATTGACTTTTCTTGCACATTTGAAATTTTATTATAAATTTGTGGATTATTTTATGGCTTATTTTTGTCTGTTTTTTAAAATAAAATTACTGTTTTTTTTTTTTAAATAAATTTGAAATAGACTGTGGTAATTTTTTTTTACTTTTTCCTTATAACAATTTACATTTTTTTTTGTAACTTTGATTTTTATTCATTTTTCATCATACATATTACATTCAGATCACAGTCTCTATATTTAAAAAAGGAGCTAACCATACAGCCAAAAAGAAAGAGAAGAAGGAAAAAAAAAGAAGAGAAAAAAAAGGGGGGGGGGGGCAAATGTTGGAGAATCAAGTTTTTAGTTTCCATCTCTAAATTCTTCTGGTTTTTCCAGTGTCTTTGGTTATTCTTTCAATTTCTGTCTCGTTGTTGCACTTTGTAGTGTGTCCATTTCCACCATTTTTTTTCATATTGTCCCTCTTGCATTCTTTGTCGATATGTTAGTTTTTCCATTAAACGTATATCCTCAACAATGTCTGTCCATTGCTCTTGGTCAGGAAGAACTTCTGATTGCCATTTTCTTGTGATTGTTTTTTTATTTTACATGCAATCAGCATGATTTTAACTAAATATCTGTCCTCAGCCTGTATTACATTGTCTCTTTTAAGATCACATAAATACATCAAGTTACAGTTCATTGGTATATTATATCCTAATATCCTCTGTATTGTCACATGTATAGATTTCCAGAATGATGAGATTTTGCAGCATTTCCAAAACATATGCGAGTGGTCTGCATTTTGAGCCCCACAGCCCCTCCAGCATATAGATTTGGTATTTGTATATTTTCTTTGGATCTGTGGTGTAATGAAATAGCGAATCTGTATTTTCCATCCAAATTCCCTCCATGTCCTTAAACTTGTTGATGTGTGTTGTGTTTTCCATATTTCTTGCCAGTTTTCTTCTGTTATGTTTAAATTTAGCTCTTTCTCCCATTTCTCCTTTATATAGTTACTTGAATGTTTGTTTGCCGTAAGTTTCTGATATAGCTTTGAAATAATTCTTATTTTATTTCCTGCATACGAGCTTAAAATGAATTGTATAATCTCACTCACATCTGTGTGGAGGTTATGCCTAATCTTCCTCATATAATAATCTCTCATCTGCAGATATCTGAAGAATTCAGATTTTTCTAGTTCAAATTTTCTTCTCATGTTTACAAAACTCCCGAAATCTTTTTTTCCCATATTGCCCCATGCTGTGATTCCCTTGTTCACCAGATTTTTGTATCCCCTATCTTGCTTTGCCGGTTCAAAGTGACTGTGAAATGCTACCCATTTCAATAGTTTTATGTCCTCCTTTATATTATACTTTTGTACTATTTTATACCACAGTTCCAAAGTGAATTTAGTGATTGGGTCTATTTGTTTGATTTGCTTATACGCATCCTTATCTCCTATTATGCTTTGCACTGGGAGTCCCTCAATTTCCTTTTCCATTTCTTTCCATTTTGCCTCATATCCTCCGTCGCACCAACATATGATATATCTTATTTGTGCTGAGTAGTAATATTCCTTTAGACTCGGTAGACCCATGCCGCCTTTCTCTTTTGGTAATTGGAGAGTTTTATATTTCACTCTTGGCTTTTTACCTCCCCAAACAAATCTCGATATCATCCTGTCCCACTTTGAGAACTGGGCACCAGAAATCTCTGTTGGTAGAGCCTGGAAGAGGATTTTGACTGTCTTAATTTTTGAATTCAGATCCGTGTTTAACCTCTTGCACTCCGGGATACCGCGGGCGGTCACGTCTCTGTGTCCTAGTGCGCCCTCGTGCGCACTAGGACGCACACTGTGCGTCTCAGAGCGCATTGAAAAAAAAAAAAAAGCTGCATTTCCATTCTTCCACTACAGATACAGCTGCGAACAGAAAGCCAAAGGAGTGCTTTGATTGGTTTAGATTTGATTGACCTCTCATTCGACTAATAAGAGCCTTGAATTGGGTTTCTGAAACCTTGACGAACCAATGACTGAAAACCTAGCAAGAAGGACCCGCCTACCAACGGCTTCGAATACAGCGAGCCAATTGAAGCAGAGAAGTTCGACGATTGAAAGCGTGCGTCCCGTGCGTAAAATCTGTTTTGTGTAAGCCGCTGTGTGTAACGGTAGCATTCGCCAGTCTTTTTTTATTACTACTGTTCTTATTTGTTTTGAAAAATCGTTTGCCAAAACTGCAATCATGGAAGCGCAAAACCGCAATAATGGAATCATGGTTTGATCGGGTCACGTGACCAGAACCACGAGTCGTAACAAGTGGACCAGCGTCATGTTCGTCTGACAATGAGGAAGAGATGTTCGCCAGTGACACTGCTGTTGTGGACAGGTAAGTGTTACAAGCTAAATTATTCTTTATCCCTGAAAATTGTAATCAAAATGACTTTTGACCGATCGGTAAATTACAACTGTGCGTCATCGCCACATGACGGACCGCGGCGCACGGTCCAGTCCGAGAACGGTCCCCCCCCCCCCCCCCCCAGCTACTCCTCTGTAGCAGATTGCAGATATATTGCAGATATTTTAGTACAACCGTGCGTAGTAGACCGCGGCGCATGGTCCCCGCGGTCCGTCATGTGGCGATGGACGATGTCCGTCCTCTGTAGCGGGGGGGTGGGAGTTGTTATCCTCTACATTACAGATATTTTAGTATAATTTTTATTGCACTGTAGGTTATTTTTTTCTTGTAAAAAAAAAAGCCACACATTTTTTACGTGGCATGCTTCTTTGTGTGTGGGGGCTTGTTTGTTCATTCATTCATTCATGAATGAATAAACAACCCCCCCCACACACACACAGCCCTGAGTGTCACCTTTCATTAGAGCCCAAGATCAAGCTTCTATATTGAATCATTCAAAAGTTACAGACGTTTTTCCAAACTGTGCCATTTGGCACAATTTGGCACAGTTCAAAAACGCCTGGGAACAACCTGACAAAAAAGCTGTGTAATATATTCATTTTTTGTGGTATTGTTACAAAATTTTGACCTCAGCTGGATAACACTTGGTTCTACATTTCTGTTACATTTTTCAGCCCGGATCTGACAGCTGTGTGTTATTTGCAATCATTTGTATCCAAAAAAAACACCCAGGCGAACTTTATTTTCTTCAAGTTCAGTATGTTTAGATGACTGTTACTCAGTGGCAGGAGCACTTAGAGAGATTATGACTGTTTTGCCAAAAAATTCAAAGTGTTTTCTTTTAAATGAGACCAACCCCATGAAGATGCTGCAAAGGGTTGAAGAACAGCTTTTGATTTACTTTGGGTACGTTATTTTTAGGCGTTTTTAGGGAAATTGACCAGAGTGCAAGGGGTTAAGATTGACCATCTATCAATATCTTTTTTTATTTCTTGTTCTAACCTATCATAGTTTGCTTTATAGATTTTGCTTAAATCTTTACTGGTGCATTCCAAATACCCGTACATGTATGGGTATTTATTTCGCCCAAAAATGCAGCCCTATACGGTCTTATTTGGGTCTATACGCTTATTGGGATATGCCCTATGTCACCCTATACGGTTTTATTTGGGTCTATACGCTTATCAGAACGCGTGGACCTGAACGTAGGTCCCAGTCGTGGGTGTTCTCCAGAGAGTTTCGCCTGGAAACTCTGCGTCGTAAGTCTCCCTGAAGCGGAAGGGAGGGCAGATCAGTCAGGCTGCTGCGTTCGCTTGTCGTCGGAGGCTCACCGCTGGGTGCTGCATTCGTTGCCATCAGGACACCAGCGAGGCTGTCCAAACCAGAGGGTTGCGTTGCACAAAGCGTGTGCATTTTCGGGGTCCGCGCCAGCTTTGACATGAAGGACATTTTTTCGAGATTTATTCAAAGCTTTACTGATTGAAGTGTGGCACTCGTATGTATATATTTTTTCAAGTGTGTGTGTACTAAGCAACAGGCCCACAGCCACTAAATCACTCCTCGTAATTGGCTGAAAAAGCTGTCGGAGGCACTTCCTTTATTTCCGTATTATCTCGGCTGTGTTCGGCTGTGTTCGGGATACACGTGCCGGTTGTTTACAAAACAGTCTACATGTCGTCATGCCATGTGCCCAGGTGGCCCGGGCCTTGTGTGTCTGCAGCAATCCAGTGTATGTTCCACAAGGCAGCTCAAGACGATGTATACTATTCCGTGTCAGAGATGAAGATATCCAGAAAGCAGAAGATATCATCCATAAATTGTAGCTCATTTCTAGGCATGAAGCAAAACATAGCATACTAGTATTGAACAACATAGACAGATACTGACTGAAAATGCAGTTGACCATAAATTGTGTACATTTGTATTATGGTGGCTAGTTCAGTTCATTCAATTCAAACAGATGCCAGTACAGATGCTTGTACTGCATACTGCATTAGTGCAAAGATGTATCTTCATCTACCATTAAGTCAAAGTCAAATTCCTTGTATGTGTTGTGCATACTTGGCCAATAAAGCTGATTCTGATTCTGATTCTGATTACTGATACATTCACTGGTAACATTTACTGGTAACATACATGTATCTGAACTAGAAGTACAATAAGGAAACAAAGAAGTTTAATAATATGTCTGTATGTGAACCCTACTACCCTATTAATCAACAATAAAAAAGTAAGCTGATTTGCAATATTATGAATATACTGGTACATTTGTTGTATTATTTTTTTTTCAAATGTTTAAACTTCACCATTATATTTGGTAAATTTTAAATTGCTATTAATGTTCCTCTGATAAATTGTTCATACAATATTTTCAAAAGAAATAAAACCAATTCAGAAGGTGGTTTCTTTTAATTTTGTAGATATTTCAATATCTCAGGCATAATTATGAACATTATTTAACTTTGTATGTATTGTGCGTCCCTATACTATTATTGCGCACCTATACTTTTATTGAAATTTTAACAAATTTCCAGCCTATACTATTATTACGCCCTATACTCTTATTAAAATTTTCAGTTTTTTCCACCCTATACTATTATTCCTACCTATACTCTTATTTGGAATGCACCAGTAAAAGGTATGTTCACTCCAAGGTATTTTATTTCTTTTTGTTTCCAGTTTAGTTTGATCTTATCAGTTATCTGGTTTAAAGGGTTATAGTGGAATGTCAGTATTTGTGTTTTTGGTATGTTTATCTTGTATCCTGATAATTTTCCAAAATTTTCTATCAAGTCCATCATTTCCATTATTGATTCATCTGGTTGTTCAAGGTAAACTATAATATCGTCTGCAAACAGCCCAATCTTGTGTTCCGCTCCCTTTATTGTTACACCTTTTAATTTCTTATTTTGTCGCATCGCTTGAGCCAGTGGCTCTATGAGTAGAGCAAACAAGGTGGGCGATAGGCAGCGTCCCTGCCTAGTTGATCTTTGTATATTTACTTTGTCTGTTAAGCTACCGTTTATCTTGATTCTTGCCACAGGTTTTTGATACAATGTCTTTGTGCATTGCACTGACTTTTCATTAAATCCAAAGCGTTCCAGCACATTATATAGAAACGTCCAATTAACCCTATCAAATGCTTTTTCTGCGTCTAAACTCATTATTACTGCGCTTTTCTGTTCTTTATGTATTTGATTGTGTGTATTGTTCTCCTGATGTTATCATGTGTTTGGCGTCCCTCTATGAAACCAGTTTGATCATCCTCTATCAATTCCGTCAAGAATGTCTTTATTCGTTTACAGGTAATTGTTGTATATATTTTATAATCCACATTCAATAAAGAGATTGGCCTATAGTTTCCGCATTGTTCCCTATCTTTCCCTGACTTTAAAATAACTGAAATAATGGCTTCGTTCCATGATGGAGATATTTTGTTGTTGTTTAATGTCCAATTAAATGACTTTAGGAGCTGTGGCGTGAGTTCTTCTATAAACAGTTTATAAAACTCAGATGGGTATCCGTCACTACCTGGTGATTTACCATTTTTTAGTGACTTAATCACATCTTTAATCTCTTGTGTTGTTATTTCTGCTGTTAGCTTTTCATTTTCCTATTGATGGCAAGTCCAATGTGCATAGAATTTTTTTAATATCCTTAACATTTGTCTCTTCAGGTTGCGAGTATAGTTCTTGATAGAATTTATGGAATATTTCTTCGATGTTTTCTGGGGTAACTGTGGATTTATTTGTGATGGGGTCCTTAATCTTATCTACATTATTCACTGTTTGTTGTTTTCTTAACCGTTTTGCCAACAGTTTTGTGGCCTTTGGCCTCGTTTCATAATATTTTTGTTTTAAATATCTATTTTTCCTTTCAGTTTCATCTATTTGTATTTCTTTTATCTTTATTTTTTCTTCCTTGATTTCTTGATATATTTTTGGGTCATTTGTGTTTTGATGTTTACGTTCTAATTCCCTCAGTCTCTCACATCTTTGTTCATATGATTCCAGTTTAGACTTTTTTGCTTTTCCTGATTCAACAATTAATTTACCTCTTAACACGGCTTTTAGTGCGTCCCATAGTATTGTTGGGTCCACTTCTCCATTATCATTCTCCTCGATATACTCATTTATGTTTAACTTTATTCTTTCTTTCATTTTCTCATCATTTAATAGTCCTACATTAAGTTTCCATGTTGTTTGTCGTTTTCTATTGTTTAAATATATTTCCATGTATATAGGATTATGATCTGATATTTCAGCCCCTCTAATCCGACAATTTCTCACCCTGTGTCTGTCACCTTCATTCATAAGGAAGTAATCTATTCTAGAGTGTACTTTATGGACTGCTGAATAATGTGTATAGTCTTTTTCGAGTGGGTGCAGGTCCCTCCATATGTCTACCATACCCATTTCTGCCAGTGAGGTTGTTACATGTTTTTTTGTCTTCTTAACGCTTGTTGTGTCAACTTCATGGTCCATGATGGCATTTAAGTCTCCTCCACAAATTAGGACTCCTTCACTGTGTGTTGCTATGAGATCAAACAGATGTTGGAAAAAAAACCCTTGTCACTTTCTGGTGGAGCATAGATGTTCACTAATGTGATCTGCATACCATCTATTCTTCCCTTTGGAATCTAATTTTTTTTCTCTTTCAGCATTTTTTTAATGTTGGCATATTTCTTTCGCTGCTGCACAATTTCTGTCAGGTCGTCATGGTCAAAGAATATCTGTTTGTCGCCAACTCGTATCTTTTTTTTCCACGCTTGTGTCAGGATTCTTTCCTTTACGTCGTATTTTAAAAAGTTTACCACAACTGACCTGGGTGCAGAGTTTGAGTTCGGTTTCTGTGCCAAGGCTCTGTGCGCACGTTGGATCTGCAAGTCTGTTTCATTGGGCAGCTCAAGCTCTTTTTTTAAGAATTGATCTATGAATTTCGTCATCGAGTTGCCTTCTGTGCCCTCCGGAATCCCGAAGATGCGTATATTGCTCCGTCTGGACCTGCTCTCCAGGTCGGTTATTTTTTCCTGCATCCTCTGTGTTTGTGCCGTCAGAGTCTGTAGCAGCTCGCTTGCCTCGGTCTTCCAGTCTTCCAACTCTGATAGTCGAGCCTGTGCTTCTGTCATACACGCCCGTTGAGTGCGCAGCTCCTCCATGTTTTCTGCTAGCTTGCGGTCCATTTCTTTTCGGAGAACCATAATTTCCTCCTTCATCTCTTTTTTCAGTTCTTCCTTAAGAGCCGTTAAATCCCGTTGGAATTGTCGCTTGAGGTCTTTTATGTCCTTACTTATATTGGCGAAGCCAGTGTTCATAACATCGAGGTTGGCGTCCTCCATTTTCTCTGAAGTCTCCTCGTTTTTGTTGGCCTCGTGTTCAGCGATTTCTCCAGTGCTGATGAAGAGGGATTCTTTAGTTTTACCCTGCTTTTTTCCATGTGCCCGGGTTCTTCGTGTTTTCATCCCTTGGTTTATTGACCTATTTATATCGAGTTGGCCATTTACCAAAGATTTTTAATCCGACGAGGGAGAGCTCTCTGTTTAAGCGTTATGCCTCTCCGCCATCTTCCCGGAAGTCCAACAATTTACATTTTTGACCATAATTTTGCAGAGCCAGAAAAGAACGATAATTTGACTCTGATTTCAAAGAAAAAAAAATAAAATTGTATTTAATGAAATAAATTAACTTAAATGACCAAGGATGCTGTTATTTCTGTTATAATATTTCTTTATATTTATATAATTTTTAGAAATCTCCTCACCACCCAGACAACAGGAAAAACCTCCCTTATTTTGAAATTCAAATGTTGGCACCTGCTCGTCACCTCTCGCTCAGGGCAACTCCAGAAAAGGCCAAGCTCCAGCCCCTCTCCAGGACACTGGTTCCGGAACCGGAGCTGTGTGTTGAGGTGAGGCCAACAATATCTAGCCGGTATCTCTCAACCTCGTACACCAGCTCAGGATCCTTCCCCACCAGAGAGGTGACATTCCACATACCAAAAGCAAATTTAGAAAGCTTGGGATCAGTCCACCAAGGTGTCTGCCTTTGACCGCCACCTGATCCACATGCAGTAGCACCGGACCCCCATGATCCCTCCTGCAGGTGGTAAGCCCACTGGAGGGCGGACCCATGTAACTCCTTCGGGCTGAGCCCAGCCAGGTCCCATGGGTAGAAACCCGGCCATCAGACGCTAGCCATCGAGCCCCTCCCCCAGGCCTGGCTCCAGGGTGGGGCCCTGGTAACCTCATACCGGGCGAGGTACACTGAATCCTTGATCTAGAATTTATCATGAGAGTCTGTTGGATCGTTCTTAGTCTGGCCCTTCACCCAGGACCAGTTTGTCTTGGGTGACCCTATCAGAGGCAAATTTCCTCGGACAACATAACTCCTGGGATCACTGGGGCACGCAAAACCCCCACCACAATAAGGTGACGATCCATGAGGGGCTACGTGCCAACATTTGGATTTCAAAATAAGAGAGGTTTTTCCTGCTCTCTTGTATCCCCCCACCTTGATGCCTCTATATTGGAGTTTTCCCCGGTGGACGAAAGGGTTGCTTCCCTGCGCCTTTGGGTTGGGAAACGGGTCCTGACCATCATTTGTGCCTATGCACCAAATTATGTTTCAGAGTACCCACCCTTTTTGGAGTCTCTGACTGGGGTGCTGGAGGGTGCTTCTCTTGGAGACTCCATTGTCCTACTGGGGGACTTCAATGCGCACGTGGGCAGCAACAGTGAAACCTGGAGGGGGGTGATTGGGAGGAACGGCCTGCCCGATCTGAACCCGAGTGGTGTTCAGTTATTGGACTTCTGTGCTAACCACAGTTTGTCCATAACAAACACCATGTTCAAGCATAAGGGTGTCCATAAGTGCACCTGGCACCAGGACACCCTAGGTCACAGGTTGATGATCGATTTTGTTTTCGTGTCATCAGACCTGCGACTGTATATCTTGGACAGTCGGGTAAAGAGAGGTGTAGAGCTGTCAACTGATCACCACCTGGTGGTGAGTTGGATCCGATGGCAGGGGAGGATGCCATTCAGACCTGGTAGACCCAAACGTATAGTGAGGGTGTGCTGAGAACGTCTGGCTGAGGCCCCTGTCTGGGAGGTCTTCAACTCAACAGAAGTCTTCAACTTCTGTAATTTCCCAGTTTGGGATCAATAAAGTACATCTATCTATCTAGAACATCTATCTAACTCCCACCTCCTGAAGAACTTCAACCACATTCCGAGGGAGTCTGGAGACATGGAGTCTGAATGGGCCATGTTCTCCACCTCTATTGTTGAAGCGGCGGCCCAGAGCTGCGGCTGCAAGGTGGTCGGTGCATCTCGTGGTGGCAACCCCCGAACCAAGTGGAGAACACCAGTGGTGAGTGGGGCCATTAAGCTGAAGAAGGAGTCCTATCAGGCTTGGTTGGCTTGTGGGACTCCTGAAGCAGCTGAGGTGTACTGGCAGGCCAAGCGGAGTGCAGCTCGGGTGGTTGCTGAAGCAAAAACCCGGGTATGGGAGGAGTTCGGTGAGTACTTTAATAAGCTCAAGTTTGTCCCGGACAGCCATGCTAGCAAGACACTGCCTGGCGACTGACTGGAAAGCTCGCATGGGCACTGTTGCCAACTCCTCAGTAAGGAAAATAGCTATTGGCTGTCTGAAACGTCGACAAAAGTCGATAAATGACATCATCACCTAATTTGCATAATTGGTCATTTGCATGTAACTGTTATGGATGCTGTAGCAGAGAAGAATAATGTCACGGAAGAGACAAAAAGTGAATAAAAAAAACACCCTAAATATGTTTAGAGCTACAAATTAACTTTCTTCTGTTGATTCTTGGTTTGTTTGTTTTAATTTTGCCATTTAAATAGGCCATCACTAACTGACAGTGAAGAAACATTTGCATCCCACTCTATAAAACAGGGCAGGCTTGGCGGAGGGTTTGCGCATGTGTAACACCCACTTGTGTGTAACACCTCTTTGTAGCACTTTAGGTGTGTAATACTACTTTAGGTGTACAATCTTGTACCCTTGTGGTAGTATTGGGTTATGGCAGTGTAGTTACCTTTAACTCTACTACCTGGATGGAAGGGACAATTGGGCCAGATCAGACAGACCCCAGGTTCGTAGGAGCCCGGAGGACACAACAATAGAAAACTCACACACATGGTGTATGGAACTTGCAACTATATATAATTCAAAGTTATGTACACATAAACACAGGTAGAGCGCTGATCACAATAATAATTCAATAATAAAAGAAAATACAATACATCCAAAATATATTCACAATATGTACAGTTCTTTGGTATCAGTTCCAGGTGACCAGTTGGGTCACTTTTACCAGTCAGTTAGGTTCGGGCAAGGCTTGCCATCCAGATCTGGAGTTCACGGTTTCTTGGTCCAGGAATCAGGAAACCAAAAAAAACACAAAACCTGACCTATAAAATAGGTCAGAACAAGAATTAAGCTATAATTTATAGCTTGTTACACATAAAATAAACACATTCTACTATCTCCATTTATCAATATGGTACCATAACAATGAGTAAAGTGCATTTGGACCACTTGACATCACAGTAATAATTGAGCAGTGTGCTGCACCAAGTTAGCATATCAGCTAGCACAACAATTTATCACAAATTTGCACTTTAAAACACATATAAACCACAGGTTCAACATTCACCATTAAGTAGCAATCAATGGCCAGGGAATTGGGACCTTTGCTAACCGTTACAGCTTTAAAAAATGCCTTTTTCTGATGAAAAAACTAGCCGAAATTAGCATCGGCGGTTAGCATTTCAAGCTAGCGATTAGCATTTCCCATACACACTAAATGACACTTACCAAGCTAAGTGACACGTGCGTCATGGGGTTCCCGCGCTCAACGTGCGTTTACAGCCTTTGGATTCAAATCAATCTCAAGTTTTATCCGAGACAAAGACTGCTATTAGCACGTTAGCGTCGCCATATCATCAAGGACCGTCTCTCTCTCTTGGTCGGTGTCTTTCTGCGTCTGGCGTGACTGAGCCAAAAATGCAAGTCATACGCAGACCCGGAGAGAGAGCGCTTAACCCATTGGTTGGCGCTGCCAAACAACGGCACAGCCATTGGTTGCTCAAAATACCAAATAAAAACATTTGGAACTTTATCAAAATTCCCCAGAAAATGTTCCCTACTGTTTTATGAATATATATTTATTTAAATATTCATCTTTAAATTATTTACTCTCATTGTGAAATGGGTGTTTTTCTTTTTAAAAGCGGTATCAACATTCATATTTTTATTCGCGTTTTTAACACTGGGCTACACATGCGCAATTCATTTGCAATCTGGACCCGAGTGGTGTGGATCTCCTCTCCTTTGTCATTGCTGCACAGTGTTGTGTTGCTAGATATACGATAGTTTTAGGGGCTATACAATATACGATCAAACTTTTTAAAAAGGCCAAATATACAATAGTTTTGGCATTTCCATGCGCACCCTCCCCCCCCCCCCCAAAAAAAAAATGTTTTGATTTACGTGAACACCCACACATCACCAGAAACTGAAGCTTGCTCTTATCCGATCCGATTAGCTCATACCTGGGCTGACTAGCTGGCTCCTCCTCCCTGACTGCCACTGCCAGTCAGTCACATCAGTAGCACTCAGCTCATGTTTCTTTACTGTACGAGCACCACAACAACCATAAAAAGTGAACATGAGTTTGGACTCAGAGGGGGAAAAGAAAAAAGAGTCCGGCAGCACTGACACAGATGCTGGTAAGAAAAAAAGCAACCTGCCGGGGCGGTCGTAGCGTCTTTATCGCCCTGCCCTGCCTTGGCATTATACCGTTCCGTGTACATTTAAGGGATGGCTTCAACCTGTTGCTGGGAAGAAGGCTAAAGCACTTTGTTGCTGCTGCAGCATTCAATTGGTGTCAGACATTGCAGTTCTGAAAAAAAAACAAAACTATCAATTTATTGTAACTGCAACACTGCTGCTGCATGAGGCTACTGTGAGACTGACTGAGACTGCCTGTGATTGCTTTGGGATGGGAAGGGGACAGGAGAGCCTCACGGTACCACCCACTGCTTGTTGAGGATGATAACTGCAGAGCAATTGCGTACTTTCAGGTCAGTGTCGATAACACCAGGAAAAGTTGTTACATTTGTCGCTAGTCGCGTTTGACACAAAAAGTCGTCCAGGGGGGCTGAAAAATCATCAGATTTAATGACAAAAGCACCAAGTTGGCAACATTGCGCGTGGGCGGGGCACTTCTCAACTCGGCATGGTTGATGGTCACACGTGTTCGCGTGCGCGCTTGTGCGCGCTTGTGGAAAGTCTTGTATTTGCTATGTATGTATATGCTTCATGTATTTTTCTTAAAATTATCCTCATAAGCAAGGCAGAAACTTTTCTGGCGCGGCGGGCCGCCATCCAGAAATGTTACCAGAGGAAACCTTCTTAATTGGGCTGCCCAATAATGCCATAACACATTGGGGCATTGCAGCCCATCTCCATCAAAGGGCAGATATAAAGACTCCTCGTCAGCAGTCTGCTCCTCCTGGAGGCCGTTTTCTCTCTGCTCCTCATGACTGACCTCCTGCTGCTCCTCCTTCATCTCTGATCCTGACTACTCCTGCTCCTCCTCCTTCTGTGACGCTTCCTGGAGGCTGTTTTCTCTCTGCTCCTCACCATTGTGTAACCCAGTGTTAAAAACGTGGATGGAATTATGAATGTCGATGCCGCTTTAAGAAGAAGGGGGGACATTCATTTCACAATGGGAGTAGATAGTTTAACGTGAATTAAATTATAAATATTGATGCCGCTTTTAAAAATAAAAGCGCCCATTTCACAATGGGAATGGATGATTTGAGTATGAATATTTAGATAGATATGTATTCGTAGATGGTTAGGAACATTTTCTAGAATCTTCTGGTGAAGTTCCTGGTATGTGTGTTGGTATTTTGAGCAACCAATGGCTGCACCGTTGTTGAGTCGCGCCAGCCAATGGGGTCACACACTCTGTCCCTCGGTCTGTGCGTAATCCACAGAACGCTGTCAGACACAGCGGAAGGCACTGACCGAGAGAGACGATCACTCACAGAGACGGTGAGCTAGCGTGCTGATAACAGTCTTTGCCTTGGAGAAAATTCGAGATTGATTGGGATACAAAGGCTGTCGACGCCGTTGAGCGTGGGAACCGCTGACGCACGAGCCGCTTAGCATGGTCAGGGTTTTTTTTGTGCTGGATTCTTAAGACTGTGAATTCTCCAGATCTGGATGGCGAGCCGAAGCCCGAATCCTAGGAACTGCTAGAGGTGACCCCACTGGTCACCTGGAACTGAAACAACAGGACTGTGAATTTTGTAAATATAAGTTGGAGTTTATGGATTGTGTTTTCTTTTATTGCGCCGTGTATTTGTTTATGTGTACATATTTGTAAATAATATACATAGTTGCAAGTTCCATACACCGTGTGTCAGTGTCATCTGTTGTTGCACCTCCCAGGCTCCTACGAACCCAGAGTCGGTCTGACCTGGCCCAATTATCCCTCTCCCCAGGTAGAAAAGTTAAGGTAACTACATTGCCATAACACAATACTACCAAAAAGGGTACTACACCTAAAGTGAGTAGGGTGAGTGGGTGTTAGTAAGGGTTACACACAAAAATCTGGCGAGCGCAGGTGTTAGTGGTATGTTACCCTGTTACCCAATTACCCAGTGGTATTTTTACAATTGACCTTCTCTGACTCCTCCTGTTCACCCTCTCCCCTCCCCTCCATAAGAAGGACAAGCGGACTGTGGGACGTCTGTTGTTCCATAAGAATTGGTTAAAGTTTTTTCATTTTAAGAAAAAAGTTTGATGGGGTGGCAGGGGTATATTCTGAAACAAAATACAGAAACTTGGGGAGAACATTCATTTTTAGTATATTTATTCTGCCAATCAATGAGATTTGGGACTTGACCATCTCTTCACAGATTTAGAAATGTCAGTTATAATAAGATTATAATTATAGTTAACTACGTCTTCCAGTTTTGGAACATTTTGAATTCTTAAATAAGTGAAATCTTTCACATTTCTAACAAAGTGGGTGTATTCGGGTGGGTTTGTCCTCTCCTCTGAGTTCAAAAGCATTATGGAGGATTTTGAGTTATTAATTTTGTAACCAGACATGCGTCCAAATTTCTTGATTAAATCTAAAAAAGCCGGGATAGATGTTCCTAGCTTTTTAAGAAAAAGAATCACGTCATCAACATAAAGAGCTATTCAGTGGTCGAGCCCTCCAAGAGTTATACCCATAATCGTGGCATGGTCCCTTACAGCAATGGCGAGTGGTTCAATTGCTAATATAAATTGAAGAGGGGGCAGGGGGGCAACCCTGTCCGCAGCCTCTTCCAATCCTTTTTGTTTTTGAGATATTGCCATTGGCAATTACTTCTGCGTAAGGATTATTATAAAGGAGCTTGATCTAATTGCAAAACCCCTGCCCCAAACCAAAACATCCAGGGAGTTCATATAAATAAGGCCATTCTACCCTATCAAAAGCTTTCTCAGCATCTAATGCCAAGAAAGCTGTATCTGGCACTTCTCTCTGTTAGTGCAAGATATTTAAAACCCTTCTTATATTATGAAAACGCTGGCGTCCAACCATAAACCCATTTTGGTTTTCCTTAACCCTCATCCTACCAACATATTTTACATACAAATAGTACCAACTGGGGTCCGTTTGGACCCCACACAAAATTTAACTGTTAATTGGATTATTAAGCAATACCTAAGTATTTTTTTCACTTAAAATGTTTTATTTGGTTAAAACAAAGAGTTGTGCTTGAAACATGATCCAAAAATCCCGGAATGGGGCTAGTTTGTCGGTTGCCTGCCTTTCAGCACGAGTAGCCCGGTTGTAATGTGTTTTTCAACCAGTGTGCCCTGGTGCGTTCAGGTTTTCGTGGGAAATTATCTAATTTCACTTCTTAATTGGTACAAGAAATGCAAATACTTTGCCATTGTTGTGTATGTGTTCTGTAGGCCCTACAGAACACATGCACAACAATGGCAAAGTATTTGCCATTCTGCCTGGCAGAAGGCTCTCAAATTGTTTTGCTAGAATTTTACAAAATATCTTTACATCTGAGTTTAAAAGGCTAATTGGTCTCCAGTTTTCACACTTATCAGTTGGTTTTCCAGGTTTTGAATGAAGTGTAATTAGGGCCCCCCTTAATGTGGAAGGAAGTATCCCTTTTTGAGCAGATTCATTGAACATTTCCAAAAGGTCCCTTTAATTTTAATGCAAATTTTTTTTTATGAATATCAATTGGTAGACCATCTGACCCTACAGCTTTTCCAGATTTCATACTCTCTATTGCCTCTGAGATCTCTTCCAAAGTCAAGTTTGCTTCCAATCTCTCACTTTCCACGTCCTCTATTTTGGGAATATTTATATTGTCAAGAAGTGAGAACGGATTTGGGTTTGGTTGTCCTGTGGTTAGTTCAGGACTGTATAGTCTTTAATAATAAATCTTAAAGGCATCATTTATTGCCATAGGGTCAGAGATCAATTCCCCTCTATTATTTTTAATATAGTAATTGATCTTTCTAATTGGAATTGTTTTATTTGCCAAGCCAGGATTTTACCTGATTTTTTCCCCTTGATCAAAAATAGATTGCTTAAGTTTCAGTAAGTTAGCTGTAGCTTTTGAGGCAGAGATTTCATTGTATTGTGATCTTAATAACAGCAGATGTTGATGTAATTTGGGACAGGGATTCTTAAGGTACATTTTCTCAGTATTTTTTAATTTTTGATTCCAATAATATCAGTTTTTGTTTGGCCTTCTTATATGTTGAACTTGTGAAATTAATTATTTGCCCTCTGATGAAGGCTTTGAATGCTTCCCATATAATGTATGCAGATGTTTCAGAAGTATTAAATGTAAAATATTTGTCAGTTTGATTTTCAAGAAACACCATTAACCCTTATTGTGGCAAGATTTTATGGACAGATAGTGCCCCCATGCTCCTGTCATGTGATGTTATATGACGTGGCCAAAAACTCCCCAGTTGATTTAAGTTGTACAAAGGCTTACACCTCACAAGGTGGTAGACAAGTATAACTTACTGCTCTTGCCTTGGAGGACTGATGGCAGGCATAGAACCATCCTAAATCCTCACTTCTGGACACCACAGAAGAAGAGTTTGTAAACGAATGTTGATGTTCGCCATCACCATCACAAGAAGGAGGAGGCATTTGCTCCCAAATTTGCCAACTATGATTCTAAAAAGAGATTATTTAGTTAATGAATGTAAATATATACATTTTGTTATAACAGAGGGTGGGCGAAGCAGGTTGATGTTCACCTGCCATTGCCCCCAGCACCATGTGACTGGACAGAACAATTGCACCGGTTCCGTGTCGTCATATAAGATAAAAGCAAAATTGAGGTGGAATAATCAGAACAGTTTCTGGATGTGAGGGGGAAAAATAAAATGACCGACAGAAGAGAAAATAACGACCAGGATGCCACAAAAGGACAAAGCGAGCGAGCCGCCTGGCCAGCGGTAAGTGACGAATTTGTTTGTTTGTTTACATTATACTGATTTTCTGGTTCATATACTTTGAAGATAACAAAATGCCCAAAACAAAAGACGGTGACAAAAAACAAAAACAAAACCATTCTTTGTGTAAATATGTCCAAAGTCCACTTTTGACTGAAAGTTATGTAATTCGATATGGCTGCCGTGGCGTTATGCAAATTAGATGCATAAATTTACTCCTGTCACAAACTTTGGATCATATTCTACATCTTTCTAATTGTCAGTAAACCATTATCTCTTACTACTTTCAAGTTATAGCCTTGAAAATCTCTGACATCTGAATTGAATATTTTCTTGAAAAAAATCTTGTCCACTAGGGGCTTATGGCGCAGCAGAGCGCCTGTGGCAGTCATTGGGTTAAATCTAGATCTTTTAGCCATTTTTGCTGGAATTTCCATTTAGGCGGATCTCATACCAGGACTGGATCTACATAAACCATACTGATTGGTGTGTGGTCTGAGATCACAATACTGCCATAGTCACATTCTTTTACTTTATATAATAAGCTTGCTGAGACCAAGAAGTAGTCAGTTCATGAGTATGAGTTATGTGGGCTAGAAAAGCAGAAATAGGTTGATGAGCCAGGGTTTCTATCTCTCCATACATCCTTCAAAGTTAATTCCTTACATAATTGAAGAATGATTTCCCTACTCTTATTGTGCAAGTTGTCAACTTGTGACAATTGACGTGGACAAAATTGTTGGTACCCCTCTGTTAATGAAAGAAAAACCCACAATGGTTGCAGAAATAACTTGAATCTGACAAAAGTGGTAATAAATAAAAATTCTATGAAAATTAACCAATGAAAATCAGACAATACTTTTGAATTCTGGTTCTACAGAATTATTTTAAAAAATAAATTCATGAAACAGGCCTGGACAAAAATGATGGTACCCCTAGAAAAGATTGAAAATAATGTGACCATAGGGACATGTTCAACCAAGATGTGTCCTCTAATTAACATCACAGGTGTCTACAAACTTGTAATCAGTCAGTCGTCCTATTTAAAGGGTGACAAGTAGTCACTGTGCTGTTTGGTGTCATGGTGTGTATCACACTAATCAAAGACCAGAGGAAGCAAAGGAGAGAGTTGTCTCAGGAGATTAGAAAGAAAATTATAGACAAGCATGTTAAAGGTAAAGGCTATAAGACCATCTCCAAGCAGCTTGATGTTCCTGTGACTACAGTTGCACATATTATTCAGAAATTTAAGATCCACGGGACTGTAGCCAACCTCCCTGGACGTGGCCGCAGGAGGAGACGGATAATACGAATGGTAACAAAAGAGCCCAAAACAACCTCTAAACACATTCATGGTGAACTCCAAGGTCAAGGTACATCAGTGTCAGATCGCACCATCCGTCGTCGTTTGAGCCAAAGTGGACTTCATGGGAGACGACCAAGGAGGACACCACTGTTGAAAACAAATCCTAAAAAAGCCAGACTGGAATTTGCCAAACTGCATGTTGACAAGCCACAAAGCTTCTGGGAGAATGTCCTATGGACAGACAAGACAAAACTGGAACTTTTTAGCAAGGCACACCAGCTCTATGTTCACAGACACAAAAATGAAGCATACCAAGAAAAGAACACTGTCCCTACTGTGAAAGATGGAGGAGGTTCTGTTATGTTGTGGGGCTGCTTTGCTGCATCTGGCACAGGGTGTCTTGAATCTGTGCAGGGTACAATGAAATCTCAAGACTATCAAGGTATTCAAGCAAGAAATGTGCTGCCCAGTGTCAGACAGCTTGGTCTCAGTGGCAGGTCATGGGTCTTGCAACAGGATAATGACCCAAAACACACAGCTAAAAACACCCAAGAATGGCTAAGAGCGAAACACTGGACTATTCTAAAGTGGCCTTCTATGAGCCCTGATCTAAATCCTATCAAACATCTGTGGAAGGAGCTGAAGCATGCCGTCTGGAGAAGGCACCCTTCAAACCTGAGACAAGTGGAGCAGTTTGCTCATGAGGAGTGGGCCAAAATACCTGCTGAGAGGTACAGAAGTCTCATTGACAGTTACAGAAATCATTTGATTGCAGTGATTGCCTCAAAAGGTTGTGCAACAAAATATTAAGTTAAGGGTACCATCATTTTTGTCCAGGCCTGTTTCATGAGTTTGTTTTTTTAAAATAATTCTGTTGAACCCCAATTCAAAAGCATTGTTTGATTTTCACTGGTTAATTTTCATAGAATTTTTATTTATTACCACTTTTGTCAGATTCAAGTTATTTCTGTGAGCATTGTGGGTTTTTCTTTCATTAACAGAGGGGTACCAACAATTTTGTCCACGTCTGTAAACTGGGGTTGAGAGTACAGTTGAAGTTGCCAGCTAAAATGTAGTGGCCATTGAGTATTGATAGCAAACAAAATCAGTTGCTCAAGAAATTTGGTTCATCCCTGTTTGGGGCATAGATATCAACTAAATTTAGAGGCTCCATAAAGAGAGTACCTTGAATTATCAAATACAGTGGGGCAAAAAAGTATTTAGTCAGCCACCAATTGTGCAAGTTCTCCCACTTAAAAGATGAGAGAGGTCTCCAATTTTCATCATAGGTATACCTCAACTATGAGAGACAAAATGAGAAAAAAAAAATCCAGAAAATCACATTGAAGGATTTTTAATGAATTAATTGGTAAATTCCTCAGTAAAATAAGTATTTGGTCACCTACAAACAAGCAAGATTTCTGGCTCTCACAGACCTGTAACTTCTTCTTTAAGAGGCTCCTCTGTCCTCCACTTGTTACCTGTATTAATGGCACCTGTTTGAACTCGTTATCAGTATAAAAGACATCTGTCCACAACCTCAAACAGTCAGACTCCAAACTCCACTATGGCCAAGACCAAAGAGCTGTCAAAGGACACCAGAAACAAAATTGTAGACCTGCACCAGGCTGGGAAGACTGAATCTGCAATAGGTAAGCAGCTTGGTGTGAAGAAATCAACTGTGGGAGCAATTATTAGAAAATGGAAGACATACAAGACCACTGATAATCTCCCTCGATCTGGGGCTGCACGCAAGATCTCACCCCGTGGGGTCAAAATGATCACGAGAACGGTGAGCAAAAATCCCAGAACCACATGGGGGAACCTAGTGAATAACCTACAGAGAGCTGGGACCAAAGTAACAAAGGCTACATCAGAAACACACTACGCCGCCAGGGACTCAAATCCTGCAGTGCCAGACGTGCCCCCCTGCTTAAGCCAGTACATGTCCAGGCCCATCTGAACTTTGCTAGAGAGCATTTGGATGATCCAGAAGAGGATTGGGAGAATGTCATATGGTCAGATGAAACCAAAATAAGAACTTTTTGGTAAAAACTCGTCGTGTTTGGCGGAGAAAGAACACCATACCTACTGTGAAGCATGGGAGTGGAAACATCATACTTTGGGGCTGTTTTTCTGCAAAGGGACCAGGACGACTGATCCGTGTAAAGGAAAGAATGAATGGGGCCATGTATCGTGAGATTTTGAGTGAAAACCTCCTTCCATCAGCAAGGGCACTGAAGATGAAACGTGGCTGGGTCTTTCAGCATGACAATGATCCCAAACACACCGCCCGGGCAATGAAGGAGTGGCTTTGTAAGAAGCATTTCAAGGTCCTAGAGTGGCCTAGCCAGTCTCCAGATCTCAATCCCATAGAAAATCTTTGGAGGGAGTTGAAAGTCCGTGTTGCCCAGCGATAGCCCCAAAACATCACTGCTCTAGAGGAGTTCTGCATGGAGGAATGGGCCAAAATACCAGCAACAGTGTGTGAAAACCTTGTGAAAACTTACAGAAAACGTTTGACCTCTGTCATTGCCAACAAAGGGTATATAACAAAGTATTGAGATGAACTTTTGTTATTGACCAAATACTTATTTTACTGAGGAATTTACCAATTAATTCATTAAAAATCCTTCAATGTGATTTTCTGGATTTTTTTTTTCTTATTTTATCTCTCATAGTTGAGGTATACCTATGATGAAAATTGGAGACCTCTCTCATCTTTTAAGTGGGAGAACTTTCACAATTGGTGGCTGACTAAATACTTTTTTACCCCACTAAAGTCATGACCCCTCTCGCCTGTGAAGTAAAGGGTGCTGAAAACACCTCCCCCTGCCACCTCCTCTCAATCTTTAAGTTCTCTTTTACAGTATGGTGTGTTTCTTGAAGGAAGATAATTTTGGACTGCATATCCTTTAACATCCCCATCACCTGCTTAATTTTTTTTACCAACCCTCTACAGTTCCATGAGGTAATCTTAATTTCTAAAACATCGGTCATCGCTGATCATTACAAATGGTTCTCTCATGTTAAAGTGTAAAAATGTACCTGTAAACAACCCATACCTTACAGAAGTCTCGGATGCTTCTAACCACATCAACCTCTGAACATAAACCCCAAATTTCCCCCATCCCACTACTCACTTTGGTAGTACTAAACGATCATTGCACATTTAATGAGGAAAGATCAGATTATGATAACAAAATCTTACCCTAGACAAACACCTCCTCCATCGATTGCAACATCGCGAAATCCTGGAGGAACTGATAAAATAACGTTCCGTAGCACCATTTGAGCCTTATCTTTACAAGTCACAGAGTCACAGATGAATGGTACAGTCTCTTGGACCAGACATTTTGCTAGTGATCATTGGTGCCGCTTACCCCCGTGTAACATCCAACGGCTCCATGCTGTTGTTTATCTTGTGTTGTTCTCTTCTCTGATTGTGAAGGCCTCCACATCCTCCGGTTTTCCAAAAGTCAGCGTTTTATCCCTGAAAGTTACCAACAGCTTGGCTGGGAGCAGCGTGCCGTGTTTAATCCCCAAGTTACGGAGCTGTTGCCTCACAGAGTCGAATTCCTTCTGCTTCTTGTGTAGTTAGGCTGTCACGTTGGGGTAACATCGTACCAGTTTATCCTCATAGAGTATTTGCTTTTTGGTTTTGATTGCTTTCAACACCACTGCCTTGTCTCCGTCATTGAGGAATTTCATGATAAGCATTCTTGGACAGTTTTTAGGGTCGCTTCTTGGGCTGATACGATGAGCTCTCTCCAGGAATTGCTTTGACTTGAGCAGGGGCTACCTAGTGTCTCTGGGATTCAAGTTTCAAGAAAGGAGCAGGCATCGTCATCCTCCGCCTTCTCCGGTAGGTTCATCAGTCTCAGGTTGGCACGCCTGGATCTTGCTTCCAAGTCTAGTAATTTATCTTCCATTTCCCTGTTTCTATTTTCGAGGCTCTGGATTTTTCCTTGAAGGCTGGCTATCATGCCCACTGTGTCAGAGATGCAAGTCTTGGCATTTACTATACGCTCCATGCATTCTCCAACCTCGGTTCTCATTCCTTCTGTTGCGACTAATATTCCGTCAAATCTGTTGGAGAAGTCAGCTTTTAAGTCTTTGATAGCTTCTAGAATTGGAGCGTGGTTTAGTACTTCTTTTTCTGCGCCGTTAGCATCTTCCATGCTCATGCTAGCATTAGCTTTAGCATCTCCACTTAATTTAGCTAGCCCGAATTCAATCTTCCCTTGTGTGGAATTACCGTAACTTTTACTCGACTTTCTTAGCCCGAACTATATAATGGAATTTTTAGTGAGGCTACTGTTTGTATTTTAGTAATATAAGTTCACTTCAGTCTGGTTTTCTTAGAAAATATTTGCAGAGGGAGGAGGTGTGCATCCACCTAGTGTGTTGCCATACCAGAAGTCCAAATTTGTGCCAATGTGTCATTTAATAAATGTAAGTAATAATGATATTGATAAGAAATTGTACATACTAAGTTTTTACATATAAAGGTGTACAAGATAGTATTTTCATGGAAACAAATATTTTTTATACACCCGTCGAAAGGTGGGATGTATTACGGTATAATGATGTCCGTCCGTCCGTATGAGTTTGTTTGGCGAACTCCTCCCACAGTTTTCAAGCTAAGACATTTTTATTTCATACAGTGTTTGTACATGTATCGAAGGTGTGCATGTTCTTAGGATTTTGATTTTGAATAGTTTTTGTGAAAATTATAGGTTTTAGAACTCTTTCATTTTTTGAATGCAATTTCAATAGAGGGTACATGGTATGTCCGGCTAGCTCCCGATAGTTTTCAAGCTAGGTCTTTTTCCTTTCACACAATGTTGTAGGGGTTAAATGGCTTTCTGATATTTTCTCTAAATTTGTTCCGCTTTGAATTGTAGATTGTTTACTTTGCTTAAACACTCCTTGCAATTACATGGTTATAATTTTCAGTATACACTACCGTTCAAAAGTTTGGGGTCACTTAGAAATTTCCTTATTTTTGAAAGGAAAGCACTTTTTTTCAATGAAGATAACTTTAAACTAATCAGAAATACACTCTATACATTGCTAATGTGGTAAATGACTATTCTAGCTGCAAATGTCTGGTTTTTGGTGCAATATCTAGATAGGTGTATAGAGGCCCATTTCCAGCAACTAGCACTCCAGTGTTCTAATGGTGCAATGTGTTTGCTCATTGCGTCAGAAGGCTAAGGGATGATTAGAAAACCCTTGTGCAATCATGTTACGTCTGCAATGCTGTAATTGCTGCAAATGGAGGATTCTTTGACGAAAGCAAAGTTTGAAGGAAAAAATTATTATTTCAAATACAAATCATTATTTCTAACCTTGTCAATGTCTTGACTATATTTTCTATTCATTTTACAACTCATGGTGGTAAATAAGTGTGACTTTTCATGGAAAACACAAAATAATTGTCTGGGTGACCCCAAACTTTTGAACGGTAGTGTATAAGATCTAGAGTATATAGAATCTTGAGTTTGTAGTCTGTTTTTGGGGTTGTTGTGTGCTAGTTATGTACTCGATAATGGCTATGGCTAGGTGTATAATCTACCGTGTGCAGTGCTCTTGTTAAAAAATAACACATCAACAAAGTGTTTTGAAAGGTGTGGAATTTAAATCTGTATATTCTTCAAAAAATAATATATTGATAAAAACATTTTTTAAATATTTTTATTAGTCCAAAACAATCAGACTGAGAGAGGACCGTGACCAGATAAAATAAGACTTTTAACTCATGTTAACATCAGCAAGTAAGCAACAGTTAAAGGCAAATTAAGACCACAACATACACTACCGTTCAAAAGTTTGGGGTCACCCAGACAATTATTTTGTGTTTTCCATGAAAAGTCACACTTATTTACCACCATGAGTTATAAAATGAATAGAAAATATAGTCAAGACATTGACAAGGTTAGAAATAATGATTTGTATTTGAAATAATAATTTTTTCCTTCAAACTTTGCTTTCGTCAAAGAATCCTCCATTTGCAGCAATTACAGCATTGCAGACGTAACATGATTGCACAAGGGTTTTCTAATCATCCATTAGCCTTCTGACGCAATGAGCAAACACATTGTACCATTAGAACACTGGAGTAATAGTTGCTGGAAATGGGCCTCTATACACCTATCTAGATATTGCACCAAAAACCAGACATTTGCAGCTAGAATAGTCATTTACCACATTAGCAATGTATAGAGTATATTTCTGATTAGTTTAAAGTTATCTTCACTGAAAAAAGTGCTTTTCTTTCAAAAATAAGGAAATTTCTAAGTGACCCCAAACTTTTAACGGTAGTGTATATAAATCACTTTTAATTATTTTAATATGCGTATCAGTAAGATTGAACTATTAAATATATTCTTAATTTCAAGACCAGTTTACCGTTTTAATTTATAATCATTTATTACTATAATGTAGCTAAATAATCAGATGTTGTGCCTTGTATCAGCTTTTGAAATTTAGTTTTTGATTTTTTTGAAACCAGACCAGGCCCCAGGGGAAAGGACAGGAACTGTTCTTATATAAGGGATAAGGACCTGTACTTACATAGCACTTTTTCTAGTCACTAGAGGACTGAAAGTGCTTCACTAGTAACTACACTAACCCTCTATTCTAAGGGTCTATCAGAAACCTAGGGCCAATTTAGAGTCACCAATTAACCTAACATGCATATCTTTGGATTGTGGGAGGAAATCGGAGCCCCGGGAGTAAACCCACTCAGCACAGGGAGAACATGCAAAATCCAAACAGAAAGGTTCCTACTGCTGCCAGCCTGGGGATTCAAACCTGGAACCTTTGAGCTGTGAGGCAACAGTGGTAACCACTGTATCACCGTACTGCTTGAATGCAGTGGCTTGAACCCACAATCTCCCAGTTGTGGGGCGGATGCTCTACCACTATGCTACCACTCCAGTGTAAGTTGTGTTAGTGCATCTTAGTAAATTAGAAGATCATCAGTTGTAATTTAATTTCAAAAACTATAACCTGACATATTTCAGATTGCAGACCGAAGAGAATACTGGCTTGACCTGAGAAGCATGGATGGTGGGGTGTATGCGTAGGGATGGTGGTTAACTTAGACACATGGCTGAAGGGCTAATGATCTTGTTGGTGGAAAGTGGACTGATTAAACAAGATTGAAGTTTTCTAGTGTTGGTCTTTGAGGGAATATTTTTGGTAGATAAACATATCTTCTGCCCCACCGCATAGATAGGAGCTGAGACCCATATCCCAGACCCAGACTGGCCATATCCAAGTTCTGTTCAGCAGTTGGAAGCATAGTTTGCATGTTTAAAGTTAAAGGAACAATGGCTATGCTACCTGGATATGGCAGAAAGAAGAAGCTATCAGTGGCTGCCACCAGGGTCCTGAGGAGGCAGACGGTCAAAACCCCTTGACAAACTGCAAGAGACCTGCAGCAAGACTTGGTGGCAGCAGGTACTGAGGTTTCAGTTTGCACAGTAAGGTGCATGCTAAATGCTGAAGGGTTCCATGCCCAAACTCCAAGACGTACACCAAGCACAAGAAAAGTCGTCTCCAATTTTCTCAGATCTATATAAATAAGCCAAAGAGGTTTTGAGATTGTGTTCTGTGGGGCGATGAAACAAAACTGGAACTTTTTGGGCCTATGGATCAGCAGTATGTCTGGAGGAAGAAGAATGAAGCATACGCTGAAAGGAACACCCTGCCTACAGTGAAGCATGGTAGTGGCTCAGTAATGCTCTGAGGCTTCTTTGCTTCCTCTGGCACTAGAAATCTCCAGTTTGTGTAGGGCAAGATGAATTAAATCAAGTATCAGGAAATTCTGGTAGAAAATGTCATGCTGTCAGTGAGGAAGCTGAAACTTGGCCTCACTGGACCTTCCAACAGGACAATGATCCCAAGCATACCTCAAAGTCCACCAAGGTTTGGTGTCAGAAGAAGTCCTGGAAGATACTAGCGTGGCGATCACAGTCGCCTGACTTGAACCCCACTGAAGTTCTCTGGTGGGATTTGAAAAAGGTGGTTGCAGCATGCAAACCCAAGAATATTAGTGAACTCGAGGCCTTTGCCCATGAGAAATGGGCTAAGATTTCTCAGTAACGCTGCCAGAAGCTTGTGTCTGTCTGGCTGTGCATCACGTTTACAGCAAAACTGTGCCCTGCTTGTCATGAAAGGGTTTTATAATTTGAGATTGCAGTAGCCATTAAAAGATGGATTTTGTGTTGTTTGGAGAAACCACTTGTCATATTAGTTGTGTTGAGCTATTTAAATTGTTGTTTGATTTGTTTATTGCAAATGGATGCTAGTGTATACATTTTGTCAATAAACCTAATTTTCAGTGGGGGGGGGGTAAATAATTTTGATTGCAACTGTAGGTAAGTTTGTATTTATAATATTTATTAATAGTTTTTCATACCTCTGAAACAATGCAATGTCACCACCATAAAGTATTGAAATACACTGATGCATCTTTTAACTCCACCATTATTTGTTACTCAGTTACAAAGATCATGCAAAAGGAGCATCCGAGTTTGCAGTTAACTCTTTTTTTACTTGTCAGTATTGAACAGAAATCAAAACTCCCTACATAAGATTGCACACTAAAGTCCTTATCACCTCCTGACTCTAAACTGTAAAGACATAATACATTCTCCAGCCTGATTCAGATAACCCTGGACCACATACACAAGCCTAAGACTTTGGCACATAAATGCTGACTCACTCTTCTTTCATGTGTATCTTCACTGGAAGTTGCTATCTGTTCAAGGTTCTTGTTTATGATTTCTCACTAAAGGAGTATTGGAGTGTAGTACAGTAACTGTGTGCATCACGTTGTTGCTGTCTACTGAGTAAGACATGGCAGAGGTGTGAGTGGGAGAGCTCACACTTTTCAGATAGCACACTGCTGTTGGTTGCAGAGATTGCTTAAGGTCAAGCAAGTGATGCACAATACAGAACTTTTTCAGTAGCATTTTAATGGCCTTGTATAACCCCTTTGAAGAACAATTAGAATTGGCCTCATTTTCTTTTGACTTTACCCCTCAGCCTCTAAAGGCTGAAGGGGTATTGCCATCACCCCAACGGGTAGATGGGTGGCAGCGTCAACACCTACCTTGTAAAAGCAATAACTAGAGAAAGAAATGATGTAGGCTTTTCAAATTGATATCATAAGTGCATCTATGAAAAATCTAGGATGAGTTCCAATTTGCGTGACCTCTGACCTTTTGGGTAACCTCTGACCTCAGAGGTCAGTTTTCTCTAAATCTTCCAACATGATAACTACATGAAAGAATGATATAGTCTCTTCAAATTGATATCATCATGCCTAAGACAAGTCTTGAATGGCTGACTCCCTGCCTTCTGACTTTGGTGTATGGGGTCAAAAGGTCAAAGGTCAATGATAACATTCCCTTTGCACTATTACTATTGAACGAGTAAGCTGGGGTCACAGGGCTTAAAGTTTTCCGGCACCGTGTCGGATTTCTGGCGTGTGCATTTTTTTTTGGGGGGGGGGGCTGTGGGGAAATTTACTTCCTATTTCTGTACGCAGAAACACTTTTTGGCCAACCTATCTGCAATGGTGGATGAATAATGCTTAAAATAAACAGTCAGTTCTGCATAGTTTGGAGTTCTTTTAAGATATTTAGAGCAGTAAATATAGTATTTGGGATGGCGGAACGTATTAAACTTGCATGCTCCACTGATCTCAACCATAGCTCACGCTCCATTAGCGAGTATAGAGTCGAGTGAAGCCAGCTGGCTATCTTATTAGGGAGGGAATCGAGTTGACATTATGTTTAGCGGCTGTCGATTTCTATAGTTCACTGGTTGCGCAAGATTATAAGTTGTGTCTCCATGCCAAGAAGTTCAGAATCTGTTCTTTTTTTGGGAAGTTATTGAGGTAAAAGTGGCACCGTTTACTGCTAAACCCTTTTGGTAGTACTAATATATCAGCCTGGTTGCTTCACTTCTAGCGGCTAATGATCCATCTAGTTTTTCTACAGATGTAAGTGGCACACTTCTAATCGTAGTGACAGCGAGAGTGAGTCACTGGAAACGTGAGTGTTTCGTCCTTCAGCAGACAGAAAACCTTTCATACATTCTATAGGATGGAGAGTAAGTTTTTGAGGCCTGGGGAAGATGTCCTAATTGACAAAGGACTTAAAAACAAATGGCGCTGGGCATGGATCGAAGAAATGGGCAGAGACGGTAAGGTGGTGTAAAAAAAAATTAGAGAACCAGGAGCTTGTTTCTGCATGTTGTGCTTGAAATAATGCAATTTAGAATATTGTATACAGTTCACTGTTGCTGTTTACAATTTATTAAAAATACATGGTGCAAATGTTGCACATTTCATTACAAAATAGTAAATCAATGGCCTTTTCCATATACCCTTTACTGAATGGTTGCTAATCAAATCTTTTTCCACCAGTGAATTAGTTCACTTGCCTAAGTTTCACATACCCTTATTCATAAATTTCCTGTTATAGATTGTAGGTCATTCTGTACATAATTATGTAACCTGATAGCAACAGCATCCTAAATGTTAGATGTTTGCGCCATATTAGAGTGAGATGGTGCTCTATTGCCCCCTATTGACCTTCCTTGGTATTGGTGTTTCAAACAGTCCACCATAGTCTAGTCTGAATTTATCAATGGGTATGGCAGATATGTTACTAGCTGGTTTCAAGGAAAATCATTTTCACACCCACACACCCACACACACAGACTACTCACAAAAACGTTAGGGATAGTCGGCTTTCGGGTGAAATTTCAGGATGCACTTAAAATGCACTAGAACCTTTACAGGTGATCTTAATTTGACCTTCTCTAACCTTTTGAATGTACATGTCCAACTGTTCAGTCTTTCAGTACTTTTTGCATAACTTACTGTTCTCTAACAAGGTGTTTAACAGCAAAATCCACAACAGGTGTTTGAGCCGTGAATTGACCAATAAATTTTCTGGTTCAATTAGAATTGGTATTTAAACAGTCCTCTTCATCATGCTGTTCACACTTTGACATCACGAGACCAAGACAACACCTCACAATTGATCAACAGTACCTTGCCAGTGCAAAGCTTCATACAGGATGTTGTCAGAGGGAAGTGGCCGCTGAGCTTAGGCGAGTGTCATCAGCAGGTTGCAACAGAGATACAGAGAGACTGGAAGAGTCACAGAAAGGCATAGAAGTGGACATCCTTTGGCCACATCCCACGCTGATGACCACTTCATTGTGAACAGTGCCCTGCAGAACTGGATGATGAATGCCACTCAACTCCAGGCACATTTAAGGGAGGTGAGAGGCACCCAGGTGTCACGTCAACCCATTTGAAACAGTTTACAGTCGTGAAAAAATGAGGACACCCTGTATTAGCCTGTGTGTGTGTTTTTTAACATATTTGGAAATATGGATATTTAATATCAGTGTTAAAAATGCTGGGAAATTCATGTAATACAACTAAACAATTAAAAATTAATTAAAGACTTTTTTCAAATTTTCAGTAAAATGTAATTCTAAACAAATGGTGAGGAATAATTTAGGACACCCCCCATCTTTTTTAGGACACCCCCACATTCATTCCCACTTAAAATGGCTAAAATAAATGTTAAAAAATGCAAATAAAATCAAAATCAAGGTTAGACATAGATATGTGAACATTTATTAATAAAGAACTAAGTATTTAATGGGGTGTCCTAATTTTTTTCATGAGTGCACATCAGTGTGGTCTGCATGCTAGACGATCTACAAGGGTACCTGACCACACCACCAGGCACATGTGTCATCGCCTTATATGGGCCAGTGAGCATTTACGCTGGACAAGGGACCAGTGGGCCTCAGTGCTGTTCTCTGATGAAAGTCAATTCATGTTGAGCAGAAATGATGGCCTTCAACGATGTTGGAGACATCAAGGAAAGCGCTATGCGCCAGCCACTGATGTCACCAGGCGAGCCTTTGGTGGTGGTGGTGGTGTTACAGTCAAGGCTGGTCTTTCTAGTCAATGAGGAACTGCCCTACACCTTGTGAATGGTACAGTGACAAGCCGATTCTACCTGAATAACATCATTAATCCAGTCATTGTGCCCCTGCATGAACAGCACAGGCCTAATTTCATCTTTTTGAATGACAATGCTCCTGCTCGTCGAGGTCGCATCATTAGGGAACGGCTGCTGGAGGCTGGGGTACCTCAGATGGAGTGGCCTGCACTTTCCCCAGACCTGAATCCCATAGAAAATCTATGGGATCAGCTGAGTCGCCATGTAGAGGTTCGTAACCCTGCACCCCACAACCTCAATGACCTGGGGGCTGCCCTTCAAGAAGAGTGGAATGCCATGCCTCAGCAGACAATAATTCGACTGGTCAACAACATGAGACGCTGTCAAGCTGTAATTGATGCTCAAGGGCACATGACAAGTTATTGAGACACTGACATTTTTTGCTGTGGTATACCCACCACTGTTGTTGGCTTTTGTTTCAGTAAATTGTTTGAGATGAGGAAATCACCATTGCATGCTTCTACTTACTTGCCCTACTTTCATGATATAATATCACTGTAGCGTGAGTTTTTTACATTTTCCATAAATTTCATCTCAAAGCCAGATATCCCTAACTTTTTGTGAGTAGTGTGTGTGTGTGTGTGTGTGTGTGTGTGTGTATTTATACTGTATATGTATACAGTATATATATATATATAAAATGGACATGTGTGTGTGCGCACACGCATGTGTCTCCACCCCTGTGACCCTGCTCCCCGAAAAAGGTTCAGGCTCAGGATTTATTTATTTTTTTTTTTGCTTTAACCCCAGGGGTCACCAAACTTGCACCACATGTTCACCTTGAGACCCTGATTTCTCACTGTGGGTTTGGGGTCAAAAGGTCAAAGGTCATGGTTAGCTTTCCCTGTGCCCTATTACTATAGAATGAATAAAGCTAGAATCACCAACCTTGGTATGCATGTTCACCCTTAGACCTTGACCTCGAATTGCAAGGTCAAAGGTTAAGGTCAAATAAACTATATCTCAACAACAAAGAAAGCTAGGGTCACCAAACTTGGTACACTGGTTCACTTTGGGGCCCTAACCCACAACTATGGGTTTGGAGTCAAAGGGTCAAAGGTCAAGGTCAAAATGTCATATAATCTGTACATCAACAACAGTGAAACCAAGGGTCACTAAGCTATGTACACCCTGAGACCCTGACCTCTGGCTATTGGTTTAGGGTCAAAAGGTCAAAGGTCACATTTAATTGTCCTGTCCCGTAAGTAATGCATAAAGCTATGTCTTCTTGTTGACAGTAATTTGGCCAAATTCCAGAGGATGCTCATATTTTATCAATGTCCCATTTTTTAATTTGAATCGCAAAACAGCTTGAATTTTCAGAATTTTCGTGTAATACAGGTATTAGTACATGTATTAAGGTGCGTTCACACCAAACGCGAACAGGCGAATTTTTCACGCAGCACGATTGCATTATAACTCAATGTAAACACGCGAACAGACATGAATCCCCCTTCTGAGTGAGATGCAGACAGGCGAAGTTGCCTTTAGAACTTCTGCAGCTGTGTTCAACCTGCTGTGGAAATTCCCAAAATAATGTCACGCTTATGTTTACATTATCCAACGGGGGGCTCACCTGAAAATGTTGTCTCAAGCCTCCAAAAGTTTACAAGATGAGGGGTGTTTACATTGCTAGCTTGCTAGCTTGTCCGTGACAGAAAACCATGGGTAAATAACGGCATCCCCATTCAGCTGAAGGGCTCCCGGTCCTCCTGAGTCTCCAGGTGAGTGAGTCAAATTTTCAAACTAGTTTACTCTGCAGTGGTGATACCTTTACTCTGGTGACAACAGAGCCTGGGACGCGAACGCGCAACTGCGGATCTTCCCATTCACTTTGTATGGATTTGCACTGCCCGTTCGCGTTTGGTGTGAACGCACCTTTATACTAAATTTTTGAAAATTCAAGGTATTTTCAATAAACACAAATCCTAAGGTGTACTTGAAACAGCTCAACACATGTGAGCATGCACAAAATTTTATGGAATCAGTTTCTTGAACTGAACAAACCTTGCATAGTTCCATACAGATTTTAACCATATTTAGATTAAAATATTTGATCTCAGAGTTATTGCTTGGTGCAAACTATTCAATATTATAATTACTTTGGACATTACTTACGGGACAAACATAAGGATACTTTCCTTATTCTGTGATACCCATGGCAACCATCTCAAAATGGTTTCAATGAATTCATGAATTAACCTATGCCTTAATTTTTGCACCCCTGTGCCATATTTTTAATGCTTAATTGAGCTCATTGATCCTACCTGAGTAGAAGGGATCATCATTATTTAGCCGGGTTCCCATTGAAAAGGTACCAGAAACTAATGGGGGGACACTGTTTCTCCTCATGTGACTTTTTGTGACTGTGATGATGGAACAGCAATGATTGTTCATAAACATGTTATTGAATTTCAGTGCCCTGTTTCTGCAATAGCATGTTCACTAAAACAGTCTACATGCCTGAGACTGGAAAACATGTTTAATTATGCCCCATTATGCCTGTCTCTATTTTGAATCATAGCTAAATTTATATATTGTATGTGATATATTCAAACTAAAAGTTTCCATTTAATTTGACAGCTGCTTGACAGCAAAAGCACAATTTAAAAAAAAAAAAAATCGTAACTAGGCTTTAAGGGGTTTTAACTCCTGAATGTCCCACGTTATGTATTGTATGGTGTTTGATTAATCAAAGTGTCCCATAAGTAATGAAAAGTCATTTTTCATTTAAATATCCAGATGGACATATAAATTCCACAACTACTGTATTAGTTTATACATCTTTATGGGTAACATTTGTAGTTATAATTTAGTCCAACTTTCTATTAAGAGGATTTATGTTATTTATGGTTGTTTAGACAATAGACATGGGTGTATGGATTCAGTCACTTCACCATGTTCATAGCTGAAGCTAAGTTACAAACTGGATAGCTGTTGATGGATACTGTCAGTACATTTAAATGTAAACTACATACACTGATATAATTAAGCTTTTTGACATGTAATTTAAACTTTGGGACATTATGTCCTGTAAGTAATGCATTTGCCTTGGTTTGATGGCATTGATGTGAGGTTTGATAATTAAAAATCTGGTTGTGCCAGACAGAATCTGTTCTTGCCAGTTGCAAGTTCGAATATTTTGGTTCAAATAAATAAGAAATTAAGTTGCAAGTGATTTATTATGTTTCTGTATGGTAAAAAACATAATTCCTTGCAATTCAATCCAGTTTTTCCTTGACTAATTGTTTTTATGGAAATAAAATTATATGCATTGCATGCACAAACAACTTCCTCGTCGCTTCACCAAAATGATATTTCATCATTATTTGCAGGTTTCAGATAATTTATCAGTAATAATGTTGAGTTCTGCCTAGTAAAAATAATCTTTTATTTAAAAATATTTGGTTCAAGAACTGATAGAGCCAGATGTATAACAAAAAGAACACAAGGGGAAATCGGGTCCAATCTAGTAAATTATCAAAACCCATATATTTGGGATATTAAATTCAGTCCTGATTAACAGGTAAACATAATTTAAAGTTTTGGCCTCTATGTAACACTTTGTCCCACTTTATTGTGAAACAGACCTATGATTTTGGGATTGCAAGGTCAAAGGCAAAATACTGTACCTTATAAACTACATCTCAACAACAAACAGGCTGAGGGCTACTGCTGGCAGCCGCCATTAGTTTTTTTTTGATCTGCTTTTGATAATCACAGCTTCAGAAGTTCGATCTGATCAGCACATTCCCTGTGCACTCTCTCTCAGCAGATACAGCATCTATCTAGGTGTGCACACTTATGAATGGTGTTGCTTGCGTGTGTGCTGAAGTGAGGATAGATTTTCCAACCACATGGCTGTGGTTTCTCTGACTGCTGTAATTTCCTGTTTTCTGATGACATTTGATGTAACCCTGTTACAGCTGATTACACTGAAAATTCACATTGAAAGGTTGTGTAAATACTGTTGTCTCAGGTAAAATCTGGATCACAATTCATTCCGTCTTTCTGCTCATGCAAACTGTTTTCTTCAGAAATTTTCATAGCAGTTTAGAAAGCATAGGGAATAACAGAAACATCCGTTCATTGCTTTTGCTCTTTTGTTTTGGGACCTACTGTATGGATGCGTCCAGCACACATTTAGTAAAGCAGGAAAGCACCCTGGAAAAATTAGCCAGTGAGTGAAAATTGTGTCATTAGACATATCATACCCGAAGTTACTATATTCATTGATACCGTACACCCTCTCTTGTAATATTGGTTAAATAGATGCACTCCATTATAGAGGGTGTTAGTGGAGGATGGCTGCAGATGTGCCAGAAAAACAGAACTTCAGAACAGCATGGACCAACTGTCCCCAGTGAGAGGACAATGAATGAATGAATAAATGCATAATCTGCAGTTTTGAGCTTATTGCGGCTGTGGTGCAATATAATAATAATAATAATAATAATAATTAGGGTCTGAGCCACTGACAACGTCAATGGGCAAGGGCCCTATTGTATCAGCTGTGTTTGTTCTTCTTTTTTACCCCAATCGCATTTTTGACCCTCTAAACGTTAACTAAAATGCAATTTTTTTTTCACACACCCCTCAGATCTGGCAAAACATTTTATAAACTGGAAAAAATATGTGCCCCCCCCACCCCAGATTTTTGTGGGCGGGGCCAAACATACAAGGTCAATGGAGACCAGTGACACTAAAGTTTGCTGTACAGACACGAAATTCGGGTGAGGTGTGCAACACCTCAAGACATGCAAAAAACATAATTGTGACCCTTACCCACGGCCAACAGGAAGTCCGCCATCTTGCCTCAAAGCCGCTCCACCTCTAATTTTGCCAGAAACCACCCCTCGCATTTGAACGAACTCCTCCTCGGGGCCTACTCAGATTGACATCATTACGTCAGTAAGAGTGGCGTAGCAGGGTCATTTAAAACAGCATTTTTAAAAGTTTTTCAAATTCATTTTAATGTATAGTCCACATATGTGTTTTGCACTCAAGTGGCAGCTAATTTCAGCACTTGTAGTTTTTGTATTTTTGAATGTTTTCGCGTAGTCCTGGTACTTGCTGCTGTTCGTGGTGTGAGGCTCCTCACAGATAAGCACATTATTAAAAATATATAAAAATACCTGTCAAAAGATATAGCGCCACCTAGTGGTTAAAGGAAGAATTGCTGAAAACTGTTTTATTTATTACTTATGCGCCGCTTTCCAGAATGACGTGCAATTTTCTAAGGTTTATCAGACTACCTGGATGATCATAACTGCACATGATCTTTAGCATGGCGCCACTGCTGTTACCATGGACACGCCGTCCTTGCTGTTCAATCTGTGATCTTGTTGGGAGGGTTGGGAACGACCTGGAGTCATGAAATCTGTAACATAGGTTGAGGTGACTGTCATATGTAGTCCAGGGATGGCAATTTTCCGCCGATCCGCGGATTTCCGCCGATTTATTTTCAAATTGATCATTTCTGTGAATCGTCTAAATCCGTTGAGAAAATTTTAGGGGGGGGGTAAGGTACCTTATTGTTACCGATTTTAGCGAAAATCAACACGATTACATAAGCGCTCGGCGCTTCCGCGGGTCAAGTCTCCCGCGATAACCCAGATGTGTTGTGTTCAAGCTACTGCTGTATTGTAAACAGCCCTGCGATTGGATAGTTGCAAATGATTGGACCAATCAAATGGCTCGTTGTATGCTTTGTCAAAAAATCATGGCGGCGTGTTCTCAGGGATGTGATTTTCCTCTAATTCGCCGAATTCCACTTTATTTTATCTTCCAGGAAGATAAAGTACGTTAAGTACGTTAGTGGCTTGTGGTCCACGAACGCAGTGAAGGTGCGCCCTTTCAGCCAGAACTGGAAGTGGCGTATGGCCAGGTGGAGAGCCATTAACTCTCTGTCGAACATGCTGTATTTACGCTGACTGTCGTGCAAAGACCTGCTAAAAATGGTGAGCGGCTGCCAAGAACCAACAGCGCATTGCTCCACGATGGCCGCTATGCACATGTCCGAGGCGTCGGTAGTGAGCGCTATCCGAGCTGCCGGGTCTGGGTGCGACATTACTTTTATGATCCCAAACAGTTTGAAATTGACAGTGCACAGTGGACAATGACTCATAACTTTTGAATATTTCTAAGACTTGGCTACATCAGTGATTGTGCAAAATGAACTGCTCAAGACTCAATGGAGATTGAAACTGGTGATCTGAAATGAATGCTGAAATTATAAAAAGTAATGGTATGTTGGAATTTTATTTCTATTATGGAATAGATAAAATTAACTGATTTTGATTTGGTCAAGTGTTAAAGCATGTGATGGATAATACTTGTTGGAATATTTTAGGAATGCTATCTTCTTGGAACATAAGTCAATATTATACAGTAATAAGTGGCATTCAGCTGTTTGTTTTATGTCATTTAAGCACTGTTCTGGTACTTAAAAATCATAAAAACCCAGGCGCTTCGGGGGGCTTCGCCCCCCTTGCCCCCCCCACTGGGGGACTATGTCCCCCAGACCCCCTGCTAAATTTTCAGATAATTTCTCCAACCCCAAATCACATCCCTGGTTCGTGTTGGAATTCTGAGCTTTCGGTATTGTTTTCAGTGGAATTATGAGATTTTTATCGAAGGATCAGGAGTCATCAGTGGCTGTGGTTGTTGCCAGTGGGACCACTTCCGGCCAACGCGTGGTGCGGTCCACCATTGTCAAAAGGTGTGTGCACCCCTGTGACGGGGGGAGGGGGCCTACGAGGTCGACATGCACATGATGGAACCGCTTAGCTGGGATGTGAAAAGGCTCCAAGGGAGCTCTAGTGTGTTTGTGTATTTTGGCTCGCTGACAAGCCACGCAGGCTGCCGCCCACTCCTTGACTTGCTTGCGCAGGCACGGCCATACAAATTTCTCTCCTACCATTTTGATCGACGCGCGCACCCCCGGGTGCGCCAGAGAATGAATCAAGTCAAAAACGCGGCGGCGCCACGCGGCTGGCACAACCGGACGCGGTCGTCCAGTGGAGACATCGCAGATTAGGGGGGGCATACCGTCTTGCAGTACCCTGTTCTCCAGCCTTAACCCTGTTGGTCCAGACTGGAGTGCGTGCACGTCCGCGTAGCTAACCTGCTCCGCGGCCATGGCTGCATAATCTATCCCTACACGGACCGGGGCCGCGCGCGCTTCCGCGTCGCTACCCTGGTCTGCGGTCATGGCTGCAGAGTCTGCCCCCACGGGGCCTGGAGTCGCCACAGCACGTGAGAGGCAGTCTGCCACTACATTATATTTACCTGCCACATGCTGGATATCGGCAGTAAACTCTGATATCGCGGCCAGCTGTCTCTGCTGCCGGGCCGACCAAGGTTCCGAAACTTGGCCATCGCGAAAGTCAGCAGTTTGTGGTCCATGAACGCGGTGAAACGGCGTCCTTCCAGCCAGAACTGGAAATGGCGGATGGCCAAGTGTAGAGCTAACAACTCCCTGTTGAACGCACTGTATTTTCGCTCGCTATCGCGCAAGGTTTTGCTGAAAAACGCGAGCGGTTGCCAGGCCCCAGCCACGTACTGTTCAACAACTGCCCCTATGGCCACATCTGACGCGTCAGTAGTGAGCGCCATGCGGGCCGTTGGGATTGGGTGTGCCAACAACGCAGCGTTTGCCAGGGCTGATTTGACTTGAGAGAATGCGCGCTTCCGCTCTGGAGACCATTCGATTTTATTCGTGGGTTTTTGCTTTTTTAGTGCAGCATACAATGGTTGCATGAGCTGCGCTGCGCGGGGGAGGAAACGGTTATAAAAATTAACCATTCCCAAAACTCCTGTAACGCTTTGACCGTCTGTGGTTGGGGAAAATTTGTTATTGCGCGCACCTTATCTGGCAGAGGGACCGCTCCTTCTGGCGAAACGCGATGCCCCAAAAAATCAATCTGCGCCACCCCGAACTGACACTTCGCTGGATTGATTATTAACCCGTGCTCTGCCAACGTCTGGAAAACTGCTGTGAGGTGGCTTTCGTGTTCGTCTTCGGACGCGCTGGCTACCAAAATGTCTCCCAGGTAGACGAACACGAAAGGGAGATCGCGCAGGACCGCGTCCATCATGCGTTGGAACGTCTGCGCCGCTCCCTTAAGCCCAAACAGCATGCGCAATAACTCAAAAAGCCCGAAAGGAGTAATTACCGCTGTTTGGGTATGTCCTCAGCGCGCACTGGAACCTGGTGGTAACCACGTACCAAGTCTATTTTAGAAAAAATGCGCGCCCCCGCCAAATGAACCGAAAAATCTTGGATGTGCGGGATCGGGTAGCGGTCGTGCGCTGTGGCGTTATTCAACCTGCGGAAATCACCGCAAGGTCGCCACGAGCCATCAGCCTTTGGGACCATGTGCAGCGGTGAAGCCCATGGGCTCTTCGAACGCCTGATGATCAGGTTCAGGTTCAGGTTACTTTATTTGTACCCGTAGGTAGATTTGTTTTGCAGTTGGTGACATCCATATTTACAAGCCACTAATTACATTCAACATAGACACAAACACAGGCACACATCTTACAAAATAGGTAAATATAAAATATGTACAATATAATTTTTATAGCTTGTTCAACTCTTTGACAGCAGCAGGGACAAAGCTGTTTTTGTAGCGCTGGGTTCTACTTTTTGGGACAGCAAACCTCCGTCTGGAGGGAAGAAGCTGAAAGTTGCAGTGCAAAGGGTGGGAGTCATCATTTAAAATCGAGTCGGCCATCCTCTGTACTTGTCTGGTGTACAGGGATGTCAGGCTCAGCTGTGACTCACCAAGCAAACGACTGGACCATCTGACTACCTGATCCAAGGATTTCCTCTGTTTCAGTTTTATCTGACCAAACCATGACATTAAAGAAAAGGATAAAACAGATTCAATAAAAGCCCGATAGAACATAGTCATTATGGTTCGGTCAATTTGGAAGCGTGCAAGTTTCCTCAAACAATGCAAATTTTGCTGACCCTTTTTGCACACCCTTTCACAGTTCACCTCAAAGTTCAATCCACTATCAATAATTGTCCCAAGATATTTGTACGATTGTACACATTCGGTGGTCTGGCCTTTTAGTATGGTGACTTTGTGCCTGGGAGTTTTCCTCCTAAAGTCAATAATCATATCTTTCGTTTTTGTTGTATTCAGCTGCAGGTAGGAATCCTCACACCAGTGAACAAAGTCATCAACTACTGGGCCGTGGCCACTCTCACCATCCTGCCCAGTCTTTCCAGGTTGGCGAACTCCTTGCGCGCTATGGTCAGTTTAGCTGAGTCCAAGCGCCGAGCTGTTGCAAAAACGGGTGGGCCGGTGGTAGTAATAAAATGTTCCACCCCATGTTTAGCCACTGTCGCTGAAAACGTTGGGACCGTGAGTGCTGGGAACTGAGTGAGGAGTGTGTGAAACTTACCACCTGCAGCTGTGACGTTGGCTTGTGCAGTTGGCGGGGCCACTCGAGCTGTGCAGGGAATAGAGTGAAAGGAGAGTGCATTAACCAGACGTCTGTTAGCGAGATCAACCAATAAACCATGGGAGCACAAAAAATCAGCCCCTAACATGTTGAAATTGACTGCCGCTACATCAAAAGTCCACTCAAATGCACGGCCCTGCAAAGACAGAAGCAGAGTCCTCTCACCGAAGGTCTTAATCGCTGAGCCGTTCGCTGCTGACACCCGGGGACCACTGGAAGGCGCTCTCCGGTCCGCGTAGGAAGGCGTGATGAAGCTCAGCTGGGAGCCTGTGTCCACGAGGAAATGCCTCCCCGAGCATGCATCTTTCAGGTAGAGCAGCTTGTTCTCCTCCCAGAGGGCCGCAGCTGCTACCGACCCCCGGTCTTGGCGTTTCCCAAGCGCTTGAAATTGCACGGTGGAATGCACTTGCGTGCCCTCTCTGCAAAGCGGCGATGGTAGAAGCAAAGGACGTCGTCCGCTCCGTGTCGCCTGGCCCTTGCTGCTGCTGTCATCGGTGAGTCTGGTGCTGCAGCCTCTGGCCCCATGCCGTCTCCGGACGTTGCGCCTAGCTCTGCTGCCGCGGCCGTAGCCGCGCTCCGTTTGTGGGCATCGACGAGTCGTTGCGCCTCCTGGCTCAGCTCGTGGTAGTCTCGCCGGGCCAACAGAGGTGAACCAGCCAGGGTCACTCTCACCGCTGGCGGTAGGGTCCTGAGGAAAAGGTGGGTGAAGATAAAGCTGTCATCTTTGGAGTCTCTCAACCTCAGCATTTTCCCCATCAGGTCTACAGGTCTGTCGTTCTCAAACTCCGTCAACGCCAGGAGCCCCTCTGCTTGCTGTTGTACCGAGGGGGTGAAGTGGCTGATAAGCGCAGCCTTCAACGCGCTGTACTTGTCGCTGTCCGGTGGGTGGTTGACCAGGTTCTCCACCCTCTGGACTGTGTGGTTGTCCAGCTTCGCCACCACATGGTAGAACTTTCTGTCGTCTCTCGAGATTCTCCGGAGGTTGAACTGCGCCTCGACCGCGCTAAACCAGGAGCGCGGACTATTCTGCCAGAAGTCCGGCAGCTGGAAAGTGGCGGCTTTCATCAGGCTGGCTTCTGACGAGTCCGGCTCGGGAGAATTACTCCTGCTCATGCTTCGTCGTAAGGTCACCAGTGTGGAGATGTGTTGAAGGATGAGACTGAGTTTATTCCTCAGGTTCAGCTTTATTCACAATCACATACTCCAACATTCCAAAGCAGAAAAAGAGGATGAATCTTCTCACATCTGTCCTTTTATACCCAGGACATCAAACCTACAGTCACATGGTGTTTAATCAAACATACAGTCACATGGTACTTAATCCCAGTCACAATCTAACTTCCCCCGATCTTAACGCCATCCACCCCCTAGTCTCCGGTGGTCAGGAAATCTCTCAAGGCCATCTCCTTGAAACAAAAGGCCAAATCTCACACCCTCCCGTTACCCCTAGGAGGCTCAGTCCCTTTAGCCTGTTTTCCACTAGCCCAGCACACCTCGGTACGGCTCGATTCACTTCAGTACGGCTCGGAATGCTTCTGTCTCCATTAGCACGGTGTTGTGCTTGTGCTGTGATGATTTGTGTTAGGAGGTTTTAGAAGCGGGGCAGCAGCAGATTCTCAGTGAGGCGGGGCCACACTCCCGTGATGTTACACACCGGACTGAGTCCTTATTTACACGAGACAAAAAATGGAGGATCCAAGGATTATTGCCTTGCTTGCTCTGTGGTTTTATCTCACAATTAATTTTATCTCATAATTAAGCTGCAACAACACAAGTCACTTTTGTTTTGAATTAACTGCCAAATGACCTAGAAATAATGAGCTGAAACTTGTTTTTATTCGTATTAAATAATGAGACGGTGGGACACTGTCCAACACCACATCCTAGGGCATTTTGGATGTACTGAATTAAAAAAATTCATGTTTTTCACCTTCAGGTCAACGTTTGGAACAACAGTATTATTATTTTCCGTTTAGATGATGCTACACTCCTTCTAAAGTATTGTAAATCTCTGAATTTGGAATGCCGATAGAACATTCAATTTACATATACTTGTACCTTTGACTTGGTGCTAATTTTTTATGATATTTCACTAAAAAGAACAGAAAGCTTACAAAAAGATTTCTTTTTTGGTCTAGTTAAAAATTACATTACCTTTACAATGGTTGACCCTCAGCATCATTTTGATCAGACTAGGCAATGGAATTTCTATGTAATTATACTGTTTTATAATTCAGTGTTATAACAGACAAACCACACTTTCCAAAACAATTCCATTTTATTATATACAAAATATTAAAATAAAAAAAAACTTTGCAACACAACATGAAGGTTAATCGACATTTTATACACGCCGACCACTGAGTGCTGAGGCTCGGTAGAATGAAGGCGTCTCTGCCAGCTGTGGGTCAGGATGGCTCGGTTGAATAATCCGTGCGGGCTGTCGCGGCGGACGCGTGGGATGATTCTACAAGGAAAATGCACACAATAAAATACAGCACGAAAGTGCAATATATACAGAAAAGACAATAGTTTTTAACAAGAATACATAAGCTTATTTCAGCGTATTGTTCACATGAATAATTACAATAAAAGCTTTAGTCCGCAGTGTGCTGCAATAAAGCAGCGATCCATCCACAAATGAACAGCTTTTTTATTGCATAAATAAACTGAGCATCTTACCGAATATATTTGCGAAAAAACGCACAATAAAAAAAAAAATTAAAACTCACCGTTAAAGGACTCCGATGTCGAGACCTCCCGGTATATTTTTTCATACCGGTCGGCTCCGTCTAACTCGCGCTGGATACGTTCGTCTGACAATGCAGTGAGCAGACACTGCAGCTCCTTTTTGGTCCATGGAACACCCTTATTACGCGAAGCCATTTTTGATAGAGAATAAACGAAAATAGCACAGCAATACACTGAAAAGGAACCGCCAACAGTGGTTGCGTGCTGAGTAAAGGCGGTCGTGAAGATTCTTTTTTTTTTTTTTTTTTCAAAAACTTTATTGAGAAGGTCGTGAAGATTTGGTAGATGATGAGGAGGAGAGGGGCGGTTACAGCCTGACCAATCAGCGCCGGTTACGACCTGACCAATCAGCGGCGACCAGTCTGTTAACGTCACAACACGGCACAGCTCAGCACTGCTGTACCCTGCCCTGGAGCGGGGCTGAGAATCGCGGCTGTTAAACCGTGTTGGGGCTTGTGGAAAAGCGTACAAAGCGTGCTGAGCCGTCCCGTGTCGCGCTAAAGCGTGCTAGTGGAAAAGGCCCTTTTGTTCCCCTGAGATGTGAAGCACACAATAAACATACAGTAATATATCTGTGGAGCATATGAAACCAACATATGTGCCCCACACTTATTTCCTATTAAAACGAGGTTGGCGAACTATCCTCTGTGATGCAGCATGATGGAAAACAGTCCTGCATTCCTGGCCAACAGCAGTAGCAGCTATTGGACCAAACCATTCATTTGGAGTTAGCAACCACCGGAGAGCCTAGCCACCCACCACACACCTGTTCCGCTGTGCCCACTGCAGGGGAGAGGCAGGGCGCTGATAAGTAGTGGGTGAGGAGCTTTGTTCAAGAAACAGGAGTATGTGCATTTTAAATCATAATATAAACGACAGAATATTCTATGAAATGATAGACGTTTTTATATCGTCATCCGATATATATTGTTATATCGCACAGCCCTACATCCCTATGCTAAATTTACGTGTAATGCTGTGTTCTTATTACATTAGCCGAGGTTTTCACTTGAATTTGTATTTACCTTTGCTGATTATCTATGAATTTGGTTATAAATTTGTCTGATTTGTTGGGTGAAACCTTGTTGTCTGTAGACCTCTCTGCTGACCTATGCCACATTTCCACTATATAGTTCTGCTCTACTCTTTTCTTTTCTTTACTACTTGTTTCTCCCGCGGCTGTGCCTCCATCACAACCGCGGAAAGCCGAGTGTTGCTGGGGGTGGGCGGGATTGAGGCGGCGCCAGACTCTGCTGACGTAAAGGACGCGACTGACTCCTCCACAACAAAGAAAAAAATAGCGGATTATGAGCGGAGGATTTCCACGGTGGTCACTATTCTTCTGTGGGTTTTTAACACAATGAATGTCTTTAACGAGACAAGAGAATTTTACAGGAGAAGACGACGTGGATTGAGACAACACACGTTGGAGCAGGAGAGGAGAATAGTGGTTGCCCAGGAGGAATCTGAAGCAGCTGCATATGAAGCAGAGATCATTCAGAGATCATTTCATTTGTTCAGTGTTCATGTGCATACATATGTCAAACGTGTTTTTTAAATAAAATGTTGTGCACTTTTCATCTACGTCGCCTCTGTTGTTCAAAACGGTTAAATGTTAACAGACGGTTAATTAAATGCTAAAACACCGGAGTAATTTAAAATAATGCAGAAGCTTAATCCTAAACCCCTTTAACTTACCAAATAATTTATAATATTATAAAAAAGCCAATCCAAATCTAGGCCCATTTTGTGTATTGTGTAATAATGATACACTGATGATAAACTGACTTCCCCAAAAAAACAGCAGCAAGACAACTCACTTTTGGTTTGATGGAATTGCCAATTGACCTTGGAATTATATGTGGAAACTTGTTATACTTCCAGTTAACTTTAACTTACAAAATAATTAAAAATATTATAAAAAAGCCAATCCAAATCTAGGCCCATTTTTTGTATTGTGTATCATTTGAGTATCATTTTACAATCTATTGTTCTTTATAAGGGTTATCTGTTCAGTGGTGGCTAATTACACACTAAAACAACGTAGAAAATGACTGCAAAGAAAATGCTGCAGCTAGACAACTCACTTTTGGTTTGATGGAATTGCCAATTGACCTTGGAATTATATGTGGAAACTTGTTATACTTCCAGTTAACTTTAACTTACCAAATAATTTATATTATAAAAAAGCCAATCCAAATCTAGGCCCATTGTGTATCATTTATCATTTTTCCCATCTATTGTTATTTATAACGGTTATCTGTTCAGTGGTGGCTAATTACACACTAAAACAACGTAGAAATGACTCTAAAAAAATGCTGCAGCTAGACAACTCACTTTTGGTTTGATGGAATTGCCAATGAACCTAGAAATTTTATGATGAAACTTTTTTTAATCCTATTAAATACTGTGACATTGTCACACTGCCCAACACCAAATTATAATTTTCTTTTTCAAACCAAAGATCACTATGGATCTAATGAATCACAATAGCATAGGTTTATCATATTCATGTCAACGTTTACAACATCGAAAATGTTATATTTGGGTTTACATGTATGGATATTTTCGCTTTATATTATACTAGACTGCTTATAATGTATTGGAATTCTCAGAATTTGGAATGCCGATAGAACATTCAATTCACATGTACTTACCTTTTACCCAATTCGACTTTTACCTTTATCAGTGTCTACTGCTGAATGTAAATTACACCTGTGCAACTACTTACAGTTTTACTTAAAAACTGTACCCAATGTAGAGCAATGGATACAGCAGTGGTAATATTTATTAAATGTAACAATAACAATTACATTGCCATTAAAAATCTTGACACCTTTATGGCTGAACAGCAGGATTAGGGTCATATGAGGCAATGGAATGTGTATGTAATTATTCGCCTTTATCATCCAGTGTTATAATATACAAACCACACTTTTATCCAAAAGACTAACATTTTATTACATTACAAATAGTCCCAAAACATGTTTACAAATTGGGAGCTTTCAGTACTTCGACCAGACTGCCAAAATGGTTTAGGAAGGCTCCGTGGAAGGAAGCCGTCTCTGTCAGCTCATCCCTTCTTAATGCGGCTTCCTGCTCCTGGGCTAACTGCAGGTGTCTTTCGCGCTGTTCGTGCTGCCATTGATGCTGTTCAAGCATCCTTTCACGCTGTTCGAGCATCCTTTCATGGATCCGCATCTCCTCAGCATAATTCTGGGCCATCAGTGATGCAAGGTCTGCATTGTTGTTGGACCTTTTCAGCTTGCCTATATGAAAGACAGAAGTCATTGTATTTAGATAACACTGGATCAAAACATGTCAGAAAAAATATTATGGAATTAAACTGTTGAAAGCCTGTGGTGGGATGCTTCGTTGCTGTATTTAAGCTCAACTGTCATGTTGCTGCCCCTCAGTAGAGTGGACTGCAACTTCTGTGGTGCTGTGGTTAGGCCCCCCTTCATTTCAAAAAGGATTAATTGTAAAAAGTATTTTGATTTAATGGGTTATTTTTAAAAGAATTTCTTTGTACTGCGGCCTCATAAATCAGAATGGGTTAATAGTGTTAGCTGACTTGAAGAATTTCAATCAAGCATGTTGATTTGAAGTCGGTACATGTGCTCCTTTTTTTTTTTTTTTTGTGAAAATACAACAGTATTTCCACCACCAACACACCTATAACACTGGGCCACTGTGGCTATGAACACCCCTGAATCTAGTATTTTTATAAACGTAGAAAGACATTTTAAATTCCTTATTATGCGTCTATAGAAAATAACAATCACATATAAAAACAACCGGGTGGTAATTTTCAGTTTGTTTTGCCTTACCAGCACTTGACCGGGAGATGCCGGATGGTTATGGAGCTGGCGGCCCAGTGAGGCGGACCCCTGGGATTTGAAAACTGTGTATAGAAGGAAAAAACACACAATAAAGCTCACAAACAAAGTGCAACATGTACCGCAAACACAAAACTTTTTAACCAGGATACAATAAGCTTACGTCAGCGTTTTGTTCACGTGAATACTGAAATAAAAGCGTGATTCAGCAGCTTGATGCGAGGTAGCAGCAAGGTACGGAGGTAGCTAGCTATTAGCGGGCTAGCCATCACCACAATTGCCCACAATCAAACAACTTTCTTTATTGCTTAAATAAAGTGCGCTTTTGACCGAAAGGCGAGAAGACGGACAATAACAAAACAACACTCACCGTCACCGTTTTCCAATTGCGTGGCCGTGTCGAGTCCAAATTCTCTGCCATTGCTAGCAGGCCGGACACTTCCTGGTATATTTTTTCATTGCGAGTTGCCCTATCCAACTCGCTCTAGATGTAGTCATCGGCTACGAGGGACAGAAAAGTCCGCACCTCCTCGTTTGTTCATGGAATAAACTTACGCGTGGACATCGTTATATGAGAACACAATTGTGAATCCAGTCACCGCGGTTACTCACTGAAATTACAAATGGCGGTCGTGTAGCTTCAACAGAAAACAGAAAACGGACGCGTTTTGTGACGTTACGCCCTGACCAATCAGCATTTAGCAGTCGATTGACGTCAAATCACACCTCGCTTTTCGCTCGGCTATACCCTGCCTCTGAACAGGCACGAAAATCGTACCGGTTAAACCGTGAGGACTTGGGTGGAAATGGCGAAAAACAGAACCAAGTAAAAAAAAAGTAAAGCCAAGGTGATACTGGTGGAAATGGGGCTCTAGTGCTACCATTGCAGCTAGCTGCTTGTTACAACAGTGTCTACAGCTTCCGACAGTTGGAGCAATACAAGATTGGGGAAGTGGAGGAAGTGCTATCTGTGATGTGGTTTTTAAGTGGCTCTCCACATAGTCGTTAATGTTGTAGCTTTTTACCATAACAATTATGTTATTGAATAATTTATTCTATGTTTCTATGAGATCATCAGAGAAAAGCTTCAGTTCACTTTAGGTGGGTAGGGAGCAAAATTATTTTTGGTTAATAGTTTTAATAATCTTTGGGTGTAACCTTTGCATTGGGTGGTTCTTCGCCTCCATGTTATACCTTAAAACTGTTAAAAGCACACCTTGTTAGTACTGGAAGGTGTGACCAAAAATTTATATCACTGTAATTTTTGATTGTTATGATTGTATGGTATATCACTGTACTTTTTTTTTGGCATGACATGGCCTTCCATTAGTAATATGCTGTATACAATAGGGCTGGGCAATAAATTGATTTTAAATCGAAATTCAAATTTTTTGGCTTGAACAATGTCAAAAAATGATGAATATTGTAACCATCAATTTTCCCAATCACAAGAATAAATATGGTAGCCTGCAGCTTTACCCCTTCCCCATAAAAGTTAATTTAATAAAAGTTAAGTTAACATTTTATTCATCAGAAATGTGTGGATTCATCTTTATTTGATAAACCTTTATTTAAAAAAAAAAAAAGGTTTGGTTAAAGCCAGCTTTGCACTTTATTCCACATTAGGAATCATGTTTGTTTGGAAAGGAAAAAACTCTGAAAAAATAATTCCTTGTTTTCAGTGACCCTGTTCCTCATCACACCAGCACTGCTCCCCATCAGGCTGCGCTCTTCCTGACTAGAAGAAGGGCCTCAGCTTGCATCCACTGAATTCACCACTGCACTCACCATCTCACACACACAATCTCACACTAGTGGGTCAGTGGGTCCCCTGCCTTATCACACAGATGTGTGGAACCCATAAGAAGAAAGGTTGACCCCCTCCCCACCCCTCGGGCACCCGCCCGTGAATAGTCATGCTTTTTTTGTTGTCTGAATTGTTTGGTGCATATGGAAAAGCCCTGAGTATTTATTCAATAGTTATGCCGTCTGCTGCATCCAGGGCTGAAACAACAAATTTTGGAGCCGAGGGGTTGCAGTCAACTTGGCCCCTTCGTACCTTCATACCCCTGCCCTCCACCCAAAATGGAATGAACATATATGACTAGAAGCCACCCTCTCCACTGAGGGCTCTACTTATTGTTTCAAAAAAAATCTTTTAGAAGCTCAAATTCATGAACAGTTGTAAATGGTACAGTGGATATAAAAAGTCTACACACCCCGTTCAAATGCCAGGTTTTTGTGATGTAAAAAAAATGAGACCAAGATAAATCATTTCAAAACTTTTTCCACCATTGATGTGACCTATAACCTGTATAACCCAATTGAAAAACAAACAGAAATCTTTTAAAGAGAAAAATAAAAAACTTACATTAACCTGTTTGCATAATATGTCGTATACTGTTACTGTCTAGGCTTCAAATGATACCACATTAAGAATTTTAGGCCATAGCGACCAGCCCTATATTCTATGATGTCCTCTCCTTCCTCCACACCTCCTCCGTACCTCCATGCCTTATCCTCCCTAAAGATAAAGCCATCTCTCTGGGGCCAGCCTCACTCCATTTCTATGCTAGTGTTATTGCTCTAATTAATTCTATAATGAGCCTCTTTGATATGGAATTACATGAAGCACTGAGGGGCCACACCTCTGTGTCATCCAGCTTCCACAGAGCAAGCGTGAAGGAGGGAATTGTGAAGGAAAAGTAACATTGGCGGCAACCTGGAGGACACAGGGTCAGCCAATCAAACAATTTCCTCTGCTGATTTTCCAGCTGCTCTGCTTCCTCAGATCCTTTCCATCAGCCAGGGGCCTCCATCTAGCCAGAATATTTTTAGAAAGCTGGCAACTCCCCTGAAAGCCAGTAACCTCCTTTCACCAAAAGTCTGTCATAACACACACATACAAAACCTGTCAATACATAAGCAGATGGGCCACATGGGCCAAGAAAAAAATGAGGCATTGATGAAACTAGTCTTTATTGTTTTACATTTCAATTTGTTGTTATTAGTTGGATTGCAGTGCAGGGAACTTGCATCCTCTTACATACGGTATATATAAGAGATGAGATTGAAATAATAAAGTCAAGTAAAATGATATCCAGTGGATGTGCTGCAGTTGTTTACAGGTGGCTTCCCAGTAGTCAAATCTGTCACTGGTTTATTTTCATATTTTCCATGGCAAATGTGACGGTTATGATCTGAAAAAGGGGTAATTTTTTTTCATTTTATGACTTAGTCATGGTTTGTTTGGATCTATCAAACCAAACATGCCCATAGAAAGCAAGTATTCCTGTCTGAAACAGGTAGGTCAATCAGGCTTTACAGGCTCAAATGTAGGCTGTGTTTGAAAGTGAACTACAAAGAGGTGTAGCCTTTATGTAGGCAATCACATGTTAGACTTTGACACATGTAAAAGGGACTGAACACTAAGAATGAATGAATGAATGAATTTATTCGGTAATAATAAAAATAAACGCATACAATACAATAAGAACACACAAAAGAACAACCGAAAGGGTGTAGACTGAAGCTAGTGCTTATATAGTGCCTACCCCGTTACAGTTTTAAAATCAGTAACATAAAAATTTAAGTCATACCCAAAATCAACAAAGAAAATCAAATAGAACAAGTAGACAAAAAAAAACAAAAAAACCTTTAAGTTATTACAAATTTATCTCCCAGCATTTACAGTGAGATACTGGGAGATTTTGTAAAATTTTTTAAATTGCTTCAGAGTTGAACATATTTTAATATTTTCAGAGCAACAGTTCCACAGTTTAACTCCAGTGACAGACATGCAATGATACTTTGTATTTGTTCTACCCTCTGGCTTATTAAAAACAGAGTTACCTCTTAGCTCATATTTGCTTTCCCTTTTTTTAAACAGTCTCTGAATATTTACAGGTAATTGGTTATTATTTGCTTTGTACATGATTTGAATGACATTATAATCTACCAGATCTCGAAATTTAAGAGTATGTAATTGAATGAATATTGGATTTGTTGGTTCACAGTAAGGTTTCTTTGATACAATGCGTACGGCTTTTTTCTGTAGTAAAAAGATTAAGTTTGTGTTTGTTTTATATGTGTTTCCCCAGATCTCTACACAGTATGTCATAAAAGGAACTATCAGTGAATTATATAAAATGCAAAGACATTTCTGACACAGGAGATCCTTAACTTTATACAGTACGGCAATGGATTTAGACATTTTAGTTTTGACATAATTTATGTGTGATTTCCAGTTTAGTTTGTTATCAACAATGATACCTAGGAACTTGGTTTTGAAAACTGTGTCAATTTCAACGTTGTTTATTTTAATTTTTCTGTGATTATATAATTTGCAGTTTCCAAATATTATACATTTTGTTTTTCCAAGGTGAATAGATAATTTATTGGCAGTGAACCACTGATTGATTTGTTTAAGTTCATTTTCTACTGAATCCAGAAGCTCCTTAAGATTTTCTCCACTACAAAAAAAAAGTTGTCATCTGCAAATAAAATACACTTGAGCAATTTAGACACAGAACATAAATCATTAATATACAAAATAAACAGCAATGGACCAAGCACAGAACCCTGTGGTACCCCACACGTCATCTTCAGCAACTCAGAGTCTGTATTATTCACATGAACATATTGATATCTGTCTTCTAAATAGCTGTGTAACCAGTCAAAAGCAATTCCTCTGAAGCCATACTTACTGTATGTAATTTACTGAGGAGTAATTTATGGTCAACTGTATCAAATGCCTTTTGTAAGTCCAGAAATATTCCAACTGTGTATTCTCTTCTATCTGTTGCATCCGTAATCTGTTCAACAAAGTCCATGAGTGCCAGTGAAGTGGTCTGGTTCTTCCTGAATCCATACTGTTGTTCACAGAGTATATTGTGCTTATCAATGAAATCATTTAGTCTCTTAACAAATATTTTTTCCAGTATTTTGGAGAACTGAGGTAACAAGGAGATGGGTCTGTAGTTTGACAATAAGTGTTTGTCACCAGTCTTATACAGAGGAACGACTCTTGCCATTTTCATTTTCTTTGGAAATTTACCAGCAGATGTATTTGATTGTGTGAATATTAATTACAGAATTATTGAAAATGAATGGGACACCCAATATTAGCGACTGTTTAAGAACCCTTGTTTATTTGTCATACTTATTTGTCTGATCTTTTATGACTTACAGTGGATATAAAAAGTCTACACACCTCTATTCGAATGCCAGGTTTTTGTGATGTAAGAAAATGAGACCAAGATAAATCATTTCAAAACTTTTTTCACCGTTAATGTGACATATAGCCTACAATCCAATTGAAAAACAAACTGAAATATTGTAAGGGGAAAAATAAAAAATAAAGAAACGTACAATAACATGTTTGCGTAAATATGCACACGCTTAAACTAATAATTTGTTGCAGCACCTTTGGCTTTTATTACAGGACTCAGTCTTTTTGGGTAGGAGTCTATCAGCGTGGCACATTCTTGATGTGGCAATATTTACCCACTCTTCTTTGCAAAAATAGTCCAAATCTGTCAGATTGCGAGGACATCTCCTGTGCACAGCCCTCTTCAGATGGTGAAGCCATTCTTTTGTTGATTTGGATGTGTGCTTTGGGTCATTGTTGTGCTGAAAGATGAAGTTCCTCTTCATGGGGGCGGTTGTGGCACAGGTTGTAGTGTGGCTGACTACTGATTGGAGGGTCAGGGCTTCGATTCCCGCTCTGTCTGCAGTCTGCATGTCGAAGTGTCCTTGAGCAAGACACTGAACCACCAGATGCTCCTGGTGGGTCAGGCCAGTGCCTGTGTGTATGGCAGCTCTGCCCCCATCAGTGTGTGAATGGGTGGATAGCAGGATCTGTAAAGCGCTTTGGTCATCTAGAGATGAGAAAAAACACTATATAAGTGAACACCATTTACCATTCATTTTCAGCTTTCTAGCAGAGGCCTGAAGGTTTTGTGTCAACACTGATTAGTGTTTGGAACTGTTCATAATTCCCTCCACCTTGACTAAGGCTCCAGTTCCAACTGAACAAAAACAGCCCCAAAGCATGATGCTGTCACCACCATGCTTCACTGTAAGTATGGTGTTCTTTTGGTGATTATCAATGTTGTGTTTGTGCCAAAAATACCTTTTGGAATTATGGCCATAAAGTTCAACCTTGGTTTCATCGGACCATAACACATTTTTCCACATGTGTTTGGGAGATTTCAAATGTGTTTTTGCAAAATGCAGCCGGGCTTGTATGTTTGTTTTGTTTTTTTTCGTAAGATAAAGCTTCTGTCTTGCCACCCTAAATGGGAGAATGTTGTCACATGCACTAAACAGCCAGTACTTGCCACAAATTCCTGCAGCTCCTTCAGTGTTGCTATTGGCCTCTTGGCAGCCTCCCTGACCAGTTTTCTTGTCTTTTCATCAGTTTTGGAGGGACATCCAACTCTTGGTAATGTCACTGTTGTGCCATATTTTCTCCACTTGATGATGACTGTCTTCACTGTGTTCCATGGTAGATTTAATGCCTTGGAAATTCTTTTGTACCCTTCTCCTGACTGATACCTTTGAACAATGAGATCCCTCTGATGCTTTGGAAGCTGTCTGCGAACCATGGCTTGTGCTCTAAGATGTGACTACAGAAATGTCAGGAAAAGCCTACTAAAACAGCAGAACTTTATTTGGGGTTAATCAGAGGCACTTTAAATGGTGGCCGGTGTGTGCTAGTTTTCTTTTTTTTTTTAAATCACCCCTTTTATTGTCATTCAACCATACAACCAATCATGTACAGTAGAACAAAATTGTGCTTTATCCTATCTACAGTGTAAATCACACACACCCCATAGTAGAATCAGAAGGGCCGCTGCCATGCAAGGCGCCGCCACAGATTTCCCTCCTCCATTCCATTATTGCTGAACACCAAGCTGGACGGCAGGAAGTTCCAGTTAACATGAGTGTGAATGTGATTGGTTAATTCTGAACGCAGCCACATCCCCAGTTATAACAGGGTGTGCATATTTATGCAACCAGGTTGTAATAAGTTTTTATTTTTTATTTTTCCCTTAAAAGATTTCAGTTTGTTTTTCAATTGGGTTATACAGGTTATAGGTGACATTAATGGTGGAAAAAGTTTTGATTGTTTATCGTCAATAAACTCATACAGTACTATAACAGGACACATTTACAAATATTTGAGACCCATTGTGGTGCATCAGTTTATAGTTTAGCAATATTATGAGTACAAAACACCCAACATTATTATACTCAGCAGAATGACCCATTAGGCTGCAACTGTTGCATCAGTGTTGCCCATTTGTCAGTAAATAAAAAAAATATTTATTTCATTATTTGGGCATTTTTGTCACAGTTTTCATTTAGTCAAAGTGTGCATATGTGTCTGCATGTGATATGCGATTGATCTGGCTATTCCGCTCCACAATCACGGTGGTATTATTATTAACTTGTAGTTTAATAGCCGTGCACCGGGAGGAGCGCCATGTTGAACCTGGGGTGCCGCAAAGTATAGCAGTGGCATACGGGTGGAGCAGCAGCCGCGACTCCTGTTAATCAGGCAGGCTGGGCTTGGCCCCAGCAAGGGCTGCTCCCCCCCCCCCCCCCCCCGCACACCCGCGCGCACCTTGTGTTCTCCACATATCGATGGCCGACACCTCCTATCTGAAAAATGCGCTTTTTTGAGTAAACTAAAAAAACTTTGTTTTCTTGCAGAATGCTATGCTATTTTTTTCATCAGAATAATTTTCTGTCACAATAAAGGGCAAGACTGTCTTACAGACAGATATGAGGAGCCTTCCTTGTTCTCATTATCCAAAGTGAAATCCGCAAATCTGAAAATCCTGCAGATAGGAAGTTTTACATTTCAGCCATCAATATGCCAAATTATCCTTTGCACAATCTTTACGCTGCCTTGATGCTATGCAATCATGGCAACATTATAGTATAATTTTTTAAGCATCAAATTGGCACTATTCTCTTTTTCTGGTCAAATTTGTTGCTTTTCACTTCCTTGTTTTGTTTGCGGAGTGCTCTGGTGACTGGTCGGGATGCCGCGTATTATCCAATCACTACGGAGTCAATCCAAAACCCTGCCCACACTTCTTGAAGCCAGAGCATGAAGAAACGGAGCGGTGGCTAAACTTTTACTGATGAATGTTGTGGTGGAGGCCTTGTCCAGCACACCGAGTTCCTAGGTTTTAGAGTGAGAAAATCTTGTCTAAAGTTACCTGTGTCGTCTGTTTGGTTTATCTGCACTCTTAAATTGCTTCTCCAGTTGCCGTGAGTTGCTGGGTAGCTGATGGGTTTAGATGGGTTGGCTGGGTGCTTACACCAGGACTTGGTAAAGTAAAAACTGATGGATCTGTAGTTTGTGGTGTTTTTAATGGACATAAATAACTGTGGGCAGCGCGGTGGCAGAGTGGTTAGCACTGTGGCAGCACAGCAACTCACCCTTGGCCAGGGGATCCTGGGTTCGATTTCAGCCCCCGACCAACAGTGATCTGTGTGGAGTTTGCATGTTTTCCCCGTGTCTGTGTGGGCTTACTCCGGGATTTCTCCGGTTTCCTGCCAAAAACATGCAAGTTAGGTTAATTGGCATCAAAATCTGGGGATTCTAAATTGTCCTCAGTTATGATTGTGAGAGTGAATGGTTGTCTGTCTCTCTGTGTTGGCCCTGTGATGGACTGGCGATCTGTCCAGGGTGTACCCTGCCTCTCGCCCAAAGATGCTGGGATAGGCTCCAGCCCCCCCGCGACCCGAAAAAGGATTAATTAATTAATTAAAAAGATGGATGGATGGATGGATAAATAACTGTAAATACATGAATTTGAATGAATATTACATGAATATTTATTATTGAATGATGAAGTTTTGTAGGCTGTAAATTGTTTGTAGATCAGTCTGTGTTGGCCTTCCAGTTGGGAAGTCCATTGTGTGTGTGTGTGTGTGTGGGGGGGGGGTGTTATGGCTCACTCCTTTTCGGAGTGGGGCCTTTCTGTGTTTTTTCCCTGTGCTGTAGGTAGAACTGCAAAGGACCGTCCCTGGCTGAGAGGTGCTTATACAAGCCATCCCTGCGTACCTGACAGTAGCGCATTCTGCTCCCGCTGGAGGCCGGTTGCCTTCTTGTGCTCTGTCTACTGCCTGTTTTGTCACTTAGTTGAGGTTGTGCTGGCGGCCCCATGTTTGTTGTCTGTAGCCTAGAGGCTTTCTGGTTCTAGGTTGGCCGCTGGGACTAATTCCAGCCCTTGACAGAGGCATGTGATCACTGGGTTGGCCAGTGATTAGTTTTCTTTGTTTCATGCATCCATTCTCTCTCTCTCTCTCTCTCTCTCTCTCTCTCTCTCTCTGAGTGGGTGTGGTCGTGAGTGCGAGCTGAGAGCGTGTGACAGCGTGAGTGAATTATTTCAAACTTTTTCTCTATCTTTTCGTGTTTAAGGTGTTTTTTTGTTAAATAATCTTAAGTTTTGTTGTTTTCTGTAGCTGGGGTGGGGTAGGCGTTTTGGGAGGGGGGTTTTTGCTGCCAGCTCTGCTGGTCAGCATGGTTTTGGAGCGAGGCTCCGGATTCGAGACGCTGACACGCCGGCATGCTGTCAAACTGACACCGGCTGTCAGCTGCTCAGTGGAGGAGTGTAGTCTGGCTGTGGGGGAGCTGGTCGGTTATGAAAGCGTTAGATCAGCTTCGACAATGAATAGTGCCGTGGTGATTTTCCTCGATAGTGTGGAAAAAGTTAACCGGGTAGTGGAGAGCGGGGTTGTGATTAAAGACACACTGGTTCCTGTTCTGTCTCTGGTGAATCCCGCGAAGAGAATTACCATCTCAAATGTCCCACCATTTTTAAAGAATGAGCTGTTGGAGAAGGAGCTGTCGAGACACGGGCAGCTTTTGTCCCCGATTAAGCACATCCCTCTCGGTTGTAAGTCCCCGCGTTTAAAGCATGTCATGTCTTTTAGGCGACAGGTGCTCATGATTTTAAAGAATAGCGAGGAAAGCCTCAACCTCGTATTTAAATACCGGATTGACGGCTTTGATTACACCATCCACGTCACCTCCGATAATATGAAGTGTTTCGGCTGCGGAATGGAGGGACATTTGATTCGATCATGCCCTCAGGGAGTGGGGGGTGATCACTCGGGGGAGGCCGCTAGTGCGGCCTCGGGGCCGTCTGGTGACGGAGCGGCTTTGCCGCCCTCCGAGGCTGACGGCGCTGCCGTGCCGTCGGGCGTTTCGGCCGGAGCCGCGGGGCCGTCTGGCGGCGTCGCTTCGGCCGAGGCCGCGAGGCTGTCTGGCGGCGGGGCGGCTTTGCCGCCCTCCGCAGCCAGCCTGTCGATCATAACTGAAACAGCAACAAAAGTTAAAGCACATCGCGGGGCTGCTGCACAGACCAACATTGCAGACAAGGGTGAGATTACCGAGAGGGATCACGCTGAGGGTCAGACAGAGGAGCCAAATGAGGCCCAGGTAGATGGTGGGACCAGAAAGATGAATATAAAAGCACAGCACAGGGTGAGCGAAAGACAGGAAGAGACAGCTACCAGGGTGGCTGAGTCAGTGTTGGAGGATGAGGATGACATCGAAATAGATGAAGAGTTATGTAAAATCTCCATCAAGCGGAAGAATTTGGAAACCAAACAGCAGAGGAGCAAAGTAAAAAGGGTTGTCAAAGACAGTTCTGAGGTTTCTCCATCTCAGCCAGATTCTTATGCTGGGTCTGAGATAGAGAGTGATGGTGAAAGTAGTGATGATGGGGCCAGTGGAGGCGGTTACCCCTTCACAAAAATACAGAAGTTTTTGCAGGACACTAAGGGATCCAGAATGGTTAAAGTTGAAAGCTTCTTCCCTGATCTAAAACGTTTTGTTGACTCTGCTCGGGCCTACATGAAAATAGGGGAGAGCTTGAGCAGGAAAGTTTCACTGATCAGGAGATCTACAGACTAAAAAAGCTTGTACTAAAAGTTAAGAACCAAATTGCCCAGGATGATTAGTCTTTTATCGCTCATTCTTTCTTTTCTGTTTTTGTATTGGCTTTGCCCTCTTATATACATGTGTAGTTTTAATTTTGGCACACTCAACATCAATGGAGCAAGAGAAGTGTCCAAGCGAGCGAGTGTTTTTACTCTTGCAGAATGCAAGAAAATTAATGTTCTGTTTGTTCAGGAGACTCATAGTTCTGAGGACAATGCTGCTGACTGGAGGAGGGAATTTCGGGGTGAAATTATTCTTAGTCATAAAAGCAGCAAATGTGGTGGAGTGGGTATTTTATTTTCTCGAGATTTTATTCCACTTTCTTATGACATTGATGAGATAATTGCAGGCCACATTTTAAAAGTCCGAGCTGTTTTTGAGAATGTGAAAGTTGTTTTTATAAATGTGTATGCTCCAACCGTAGGCACAGAAAGATTGGCCTTTTTAAATATTTTAGATGACACGATCAAAAATTGCAGTAATGATGACTTTTTATTTGTGGGAGGTGATTTTAATTGTACAGAAAATCCTCTTATGGATAGGAATCACCCAGAGCCACATGCTGCATCCAAAAGAGTTTTAAAAGGTCTCATAGAAGCTCATGATCTGTGTGATGTGTGGAGAAATTTTCATGGCAAGGCTAGACAATACACATGGAGCCATAGAAAGGACAATATTTTGTCCTTAGCTAGACTGGATAGGGTTTACAGTTTTAAGCACCATTTTAGCATTTTTAAAAGTGCTTTTATAGTCCCTGTTGGCTTCACAGATCATTCCCTGGTTCAGTGTTGTGTTTTTATCAAGAATATAAAGTGCAGTAGTGCATACTGGCATTTTAACACGTCACTTTTATCGGATAACAGTTTTAAAACTGCTTTTATGTTTTTTTGGAGTAATTTTAAATTAACAAAATCAAATTTTAGTTCTTTGCAGCAGTGGTGGGATATAGGGAAGAGCCAAATAAAGAATCTGTGCCTACAGTATACTCGCAATGTCTCTGGAGACTTGGCCAGGTCTGTCAGGGACCTGGAGAGAGAAGTAGTGGAGCTGCAGTCTTTGGCAGGCTCCACAGGAGAAAGAGGACATTTTGAGGCCCTCAATGGCAAAAAGTCTGTTTTAACTGACCTACTGGGTGTGGCTGCCAGGGGCGCTGTGGTACGCAGTAGGTTCCAGAACATCGCACTAATGGACGCTCCATCTCATTTTTTCTTTGGTCTGGAGAGGAAGAATGGTCAGAGGAGGATGATCCACTCTCTTAGCTCCGAGGACGGGCGGCCGATCCATGAGTCTGCGGAGATCCGTCGCTTTGCAGTTGCTTTCTACAAGGATCTCTTTAAGAAAGAATTTGTTGAGAATCCACATGCACTGAGTCATTTTTTGACGGACTTGCCAAAGGTGATGGCTAGCGTGAATGCGGAGCTGGAGAGCGGGATCACTCTGCAAGAACTGGCAGTGGCTGTCCAGTCTCTTCAGTGTGGAAAAGCCCCAGGGATAGATGGCCTACCAGCGGAGTTCTACAAGGCGTTCTGGTCTGAGATCTGTGAGGACTTGCTGGAAGTACTGTCTGACAGTCTGCGGAAGGGTCACCTGCCCCTAAGTTGTAGGAGAGCAGTCCTCACCCTCCTTCCAAAAAAAGGCGACTTGAAAGACATTAAGAACTGGCGTCCGGTGGCCCTCCTCTGTACTGACTACAAAATTCTCTCCAAAGTGTTGGCTACCAGACTGAGGAAGGCGATGGAGCAGGTCATACATGTAGACCAGACCTACTGTGTACCTGGTAGGTTGGTTACAGACAACATTTTTTTAATTCGTGATGTTTTGGACCTCTCCAGCTCATTGGTCAAAGAACTTGGTCTTATTTCAATAGACCAAGAAAAGGCGTTTGACCGAGTTGAACATCCATACCTTTGGCAGACATTAGAGGCCTTTGGTTTCAGCTCAGGGTTCATCGCCATGATCCAGGCTTTGTATAGAGACATTGATAGTATTCTTAAGATTAATGGTGGTTTGAGTGCTCCTTTCAAAGTTGAGAGGGGTGTCCGACAGGGCTGCCCCCTCTCAGGTATGCTGTACTCTCTTGCCATTGAGCCCCTCCTTTGTAAACTAAGGCAAGGCCTCACTGGTTTTAAAGTCCCCAACTCTGACTCTGTTTTTAAAGTGTCTGCCTATGCTGATGACGTTGTTGTTTTTACAAGAAATCAAAATGATGTAGACTACCTTTTAAGAACTGTCAATCTTTTTGGTGAGTGCTCCTCAGCGAGAGTGAATTGGGGTAAGAGTGAAGCTGTTGTGGTGGGGGGGAGACCACAAAAAATTGCCCTACCTGATGGCCTCTCGTGGACACAAGGTGGTTTTAAATATCTTGGTGTGTTTTTAGGAAATCAGACTTTTACTGAGAAAAATTGGGAGTGTTTTTTAGAAAAAACTGAAGGAAGACTAAAAAAATGGAAATGGATTCTGCCAAACTTGTCCTTCAGAGGTTGTGTTTTAATTATCAACAACTTGATTGCTTCAATGCTGTGGCATCGACTGTCTTGTCTGGACCCTCCACCCAATTTGCTGGCCAGAGTGCAATCTATAGTCGTGGACTTTTTCTGGGACCGTCTTCACTGGGTTCCACAGAGTATCCTGTTTTTACCGAGGGAAGAGGGTGGTCAAGGGCTCATCCATCTGGCCAGCAGGGGGGCTGTCTTTCGCCTGCAGTTCATTCAGCGACTGCTGAGTGGCCCCCTTGACCTTGTGTGGAGACCTATTGCCAGGGCTGTCCTGGCTCGCTGTGGAGGGCTTGGACTAGAGGAGTCGCTGCTTTTAATGGATTTAAGGGGCCAAAAACTCCCAGAACTTCCCCAGTTTTACCAAAGTGCTTTTAAAATCTGGGGACTTTTTAAAAAGAACTCTCCCCAGGCTTCCTTGTCGCCTTTCTGGCTTTTAAAGGAACCACTTGTGTTCGGGACCCGTTTTGATGTGGGCAATGTTTTAGGACCTTCTGTTTTAAAAAAGTTTATTTTTGCAAAGGTTACAACGCTGGGACATTTGGTGAATTTATGTGGTCCTAACTTGGACAATGCTGTTGCCCTGTGCTCGGCTCTTGGCGTCTCTTCAGTCAGAGTTATAATGAACTTGTTGAAAGATTGGAGAGACTGCCTGTCTGCAGAAGAACACTCTGCTATTGTTTTACACTGTGAAAACTCTGTGCAAACTGCTGATGAACCTTTTCCTTTTAGTATTTTATCTCCTGATTTTAAAGATGGCACTGGTGTGTTTTTAAACTCTGAGCACATTAACATTTGTGACTCTCCTGGTAAAAAAATGTATGGACTTTTGGTGAAAATTCTAAATGTGAATAAGTTAAAAGGTCGAGCTGATACACCATGGAGGAAACACTTGGGTCTGGGTCCAGAGGTGAGGCCTGCCCGGAGAGCACTCTATAAACCACCATTAACTAAGAAGGTTGGAGACCTACAATGGCGAGTTTTACATGGTGCTGTGGCTGTAAATGCTTTTATCTCTCTTTTAAACCCAAATGTTGTTGAGGTTTGTCCATTTTGTCCTCAGAAAGAAACTGTGTTCCATTGTTTTCTGGACTGTAACAGACTGCAATTGTTGTTTGTTTTTTTGGGGAAGCTGTTTTATCTGTTTGGAGAAGTCTTTTCCCAGCAGATTTTTATCTTGGGCTTTCCATATAGACAGAGGACTAAGAAAAAGAGTGAACTCTTAAATTTCATCCTGGGTCAGGCTAAAATGGCTATTTATGTTAGTAGGAAAAGAAAAATTGAACAACTGCTGGATTGTAATGCAAAAGACATGCTGGTTGACATGATCAAGGCTCGAATAGTGATTGATTACAATTACTATCATCTGATGCAAAATGTTGAAACTTTTGAGGCCATGTGGTGCTTTAAGCACATCCTGTGTTGTGTTAAGGAGGGGGAAATTACCTATGGTATGGTCCTGATGTAAGAAGCAGTTTTTTTTTTTGTTTTTTTTTTTTAGTTTTCCTGGTTTGGTTACTTATGTCTTTGATTTCTTGTCAGTGAGTCATTTTACTTTTCCATTGCTTCTTTTAGTTGTTTTAATTGTTGTGTTTTTCTGTTGAACTTGTGACAATAAAGGTGTGTTGAAAAATCAAAATCTCTCTCTCTCTCTCTCTCTCTCTCTCTCTCTCTCTCTCTCTCTCTCTCTCTCTCTCTCTCACTCACTCACTCACTCACTCACTCACTCACTCACTCACTCACACAATGTTGTTAGACATGAGCCAGCCGAACTTCTAGTATTTATGTGCAGAAAAACTACATTTCCCATGGAGCTAGGGGTGGAAACGAAAGCTGAAAAGGTCAAGTGATTACTACAGACACTTTCTTTTATTGCTTTACTTTAATAAACTAAACTTGTGTTTAAATTGGCACCTCCATGTGGTCTCCCTTCTTTGTCAAAGACTGGAGCCGGGATTGTGACACAGAATTTCCAGATACAGCAATGCAAGCTGCAGGTTTCAGTTTTTATGAACTCACATGAGCCATGGTATGCTTTGCTACCCTCTCTTGACATTTTATGGCATAACTTTTTTTCTAAACTCCCAAGCAAGGTATTGCCTTGGTTTGGACTGTATAGTCTCTATAGTAAATATATAGTATAGTATCAGTATACTGTATAGTCCCCGTCGTGGATCGTCACTTTATTGTGATGGAGGGGTTTGAGTGCCCTAATGATCCCAGGAGCTATGTTGTCGAGGGCAACTTGCCCCTGGTAGGGTGTCCCAAGGCTAACTGGTCGTCGGTGAAGGGTCAGGCTAAGAGCGGTCCCGTGGATTTCCATGAAAAACGTTACGAGGACCCACTGTATCTAAAGGAGGCACATGGGTCCGCCCTCCAGTAGGCTCACACCTGCAGGAGGAATCCTGGGGATCATGGTGCTGTGTGAACTAGGGCTATATGATATGACGATATAAATCAGTGACGTGATAAAAAATGTCTACTGTTTCATATAAAACTGTATTGTTTATATTTGGATTTAAAAGACCCATACCCCATTTCTACTTGTCACCGCCCCGCCGCTCCCCCACAGTGCACCAGGTGTGTGGGTTCCGGTGGTTAGCACAGCAGCTAACTGCAAGCTAATGTTTGCAAAGATTAAAAAGAGTCAAATATTTTTATTTGCCAATACTTCTATACGTACAGGACATAGAGGAGAATTGAAATGCAGTTTCTCTCGCTCTTCTTCTTCTTCTTTTAGATTTGATTGGCGGTTGGCAACCAGTTTACAGGTGCATTACTGCCACTGACTTGATTATCATCACTCTATCTTTGTATAAGTTCTTATAAGGAGTTCTGAACAACTCCTTATGTGTGAAAAAATTATCCGTCCTTGGACTGTGTCCAGGAGCTGGGACTTCATCTCGGTAGCCGAAGAATTAAGTGGTGTGTGCAGTATACAAGAAAAGAAGAAATAAGGATGAAAAACAACAGTAAACGATAAAACCCAGCAATCCTATATACAGAAAAAGTGGAGCTTTAATACCCATAATTGGAAGTTCATTGCAGTAGTGTAGGTGCAGACAGTGATAGGTTGGACTGCACATGATCAATATTTCAATAACAGACAGTAGCAGGTGTTGCATTTGTGCAGATGGTTGCAGTAGGGTGCAGAGACATACAGCAGCAGATGTAATACTGTTGGTGTGCCAGTCTTTCTGTGCAAACAGCTGAGGTAGTTATTGTGTGGGTGAGCCTGCGACAGTCTAGGGTTGAGGGGTGGACAGAGTTCAGGGTCCTGATGGCCTGGTGAACAAAGCTGTTTAGCAGTCTTGTGGAGTGGGCCCGGAGGCTCCGGTACCTTTTCCCCGAGGGCAGAGGGCTGAAGAGGGAGTGTGAGGGGTGGGAGGTGTTGCCTGCAATGTTGATGGTGCTGCTGGTGTGGTAGATGTCTGAGAGGGGGCACAGAGGGGTACCAGTGATCTTGCTGGCTGCTTTCACTGTGTGTTGTAGTGTGTTCTGGCATTAGGTGGTGCAGCTTCCGTACCACACCATGATGCTGGCTGTATGACCGTGATTGGTCATATAGCTACTTCACGGTCATATAGCTACTTCTGTTTGCCAGGGATGGGGTACTTTTTCTCACTGTGCGGTGTCCGAGAGGATAGTCCTCTAACCTTGTTTTAATCGGAGGTAAGTCATGTTAACACCATCTCACTCTGATTATAAAACAGCAAATGCTAAATGATGATGCTAACTTGTCGCTAATAGGAAACATCATAGTGTATCAGACCATTGTTTTTTGGTTTAAATTACTGCTGAGTTTCTTAATTTTGTCTGAAAAAATATTACTAAAGTTGCAAAAGTGCACAATAGCAGCCACATACACACTAAATAAATAATAAATTAATTAAAACGTGTCGGAGGAACAAACTGGCTCTTCATGTAACTTGATTTCTAATAATTTTATTAGTCAAGCAGCGATAATGAATAAAGTTGAAGTCATCTCAAATATATATCACAACACTGCAAAATTAAGAGGGGAAAAAGTGCATAAAATTAATGACAGATGAATGTGTGCAACTGATTTTTTTTCATTATGTAATTTAAAATGTAGAAAAAGAGATGGTCCTTTTTATTGGTTATTATATATATAGATATATATGTATCGTTATCGTCAAATAATATTACTTATATCGTGATATGCTGACATGCTGTGTTCGGTGGAACAGTGGTTAGCACTGTGGCAGCACAGTAAGAAGGCCATGGGATCGATTCTACCGCTGACCATCGTGGGTTCGATCCCACCCCTTGACCATCGGTCACCCTTCTGTGTGGAGTTTGTATGTTCTTCCCGTGTTTGCGTGGGTTTACCCCAGGTGCTCCAGTTTCCTCCCACAGGCCAAAAACATGCAAGTTAGGTTAATTGGAGAAAGTGGCCCTAGGTGTGAATGTGTGAGTGAATGGTGAAGGGATTGGCGCCGTACCGTGGCTGCCTCATCCATCCAGGTGGATGCCCTGAATTTCCCTCTGGGATTAATAAAATATTCAAAATACAAAAACCCCCTGAAATTTTGGTCACATTGCACAGCCCTAATGTGAACCTGGCAGAAGTCTGAGCTACTGTGTCTGGACTGATGCCCCGTGACCCGGATTCTCTTATAAGCGGTAGAAGATGGATGGATGGATTGATACTGTATAGTATATACAGTAGTGATCCCTGACAGAAGAAATGTGGCTTAATGGAATTGTAACTTTAATGTGAAAAGAACTAAGAAAGGATCCAAACTTTAAAAAGTTCTTTTTCTCTGTACTGCATGAATATAGTAATAATAAAAAATCATTTTTTATATTGCATTCATTTAGCCTCAACCCACAAGTGGGGCATGCTTAAAGGAGCCACGCATGATCTGGATGAGTACACGGACACTGTGAACTCATATATCCACTTTTGTGAAGAGAACATTCTTCCATCACGCACCAGGGTGAGTTACTCTAATGACAAACCCTGGTTCACAGCTAAGCTCAGACAGATCAGGAAGGAGAAGGAAGCAGCGCTGAAAAGTGGAGACAGGGACTGCTACAGGGAGGTTAAATACCGGTTTAACAGAGAGCTGAAGAGGGCTAAATCTGTGTACTCAGAGAGACTCCAGCAGCAGTTCACTGCTAATGATTCGGCTTCCGTGTGGAGAGGACTGAGGCAGATCACCAACTATCGGCCTCAGGCTCCTAAAGGTCAGGATGACAAAGCCCTTTGTCAGAGACTGTCCCAACACTATGCCCGTTTTGACACCTCGTCATCTGTGTCCAACTCCCCCCCTCCCTCCAGCTCCACAGCCTCCACATTCCCTACTTCATTTAAGGCACCCCCCCCACCTCCCCCCCTCCCCTTATCATCAGTGAGCAGGATGTGCTCAAACAGTTCTCCAGACTGAACCCGCGCAAGGCCCCCGGCCCAGACGGCGTGTCTCCCTCCACCCTGAGACTCTGTGCGAAACAGCTGGCTCCTGTATTCACAGACATTTTTAACACCTCCCTTAAGTTATGCCACGTGCCGTCCTGCCTCAAATCCTCCACCATCATCCCTGTCCCCAAGAAGCCACGGATCACTGGACTTAATGACTACAGACCTGTAGCGCTCACCTCTGTAGTCATGAAGTCCTTTGAGCGCCTGGTCCTGTCCCACCTCAAGTCCATCACCACCCCTCTCCTGGACCCGCTGCAGTTTGCCTACCGAGCCAACAGGTCTGTAGACGATGCAGTCAACCTGGCCCTCCACTCCATCCTGCAGCACCTGGACTCCCCGGGAACCTACGCCAGGATCCTGTTTGTGGACTTCAGCTCCGCATTCAACACCATCCGCCCCGCTCTGCTCCGGGACAAGCTGTCCCTGCTCAACGTGCCTGACTCCCTCTGCAGGTGGATCATCGACTTCCTGACGGACCGGAGGCAGCATGTGCGGCTGGGAAAGACTGTCTCAGACTATACTAGCATCAGCACCGGATCACCCCAGGGCTGTGTACTTTCCCCCCTACTCTTCTCCCTTTACACCAACTCCTGCACCTCCAGCCACCAGTCTGTCAAGTTGATCAAGTTTGCGGACGACACCACCCTCATCGGGCTCATCTCCAACGGCGACGAGTCCGCCTACAGGAGAGAGGTGGCCCAGCTGGCGTCCTGGTGCAGCAATAACAACCTGCAGCTGAACGCTCTGAAGACAGTGGAGATGATTGTAGACTTCAGGAAAGTCACTACTCCTCTGCCCCCCCTCACCCTCTCAGGCTCTCCCATCACCACTGCTGATTCCTTCCGCTTCCTAGGCACTACCATCACCAGGGACCTCAAATGGGAGCTGACCATCAGCTCACTCATCAAAAAAGCCCAGCAGAGGATGTTCTTCCTGCGGCAGCTGAGGAAGCTCAAGCTACCCACCAAGATGTTAGTACAGTTCTACACAGCCATCATCGAGTCCATCCTCACCACCTCCATAACCGTGTGGTACGCAGGAGCCACTGCCAGGGACAGACTAAGGCTGCAGCGCGTCGTGCGCACTGCTGAGAAGGTGATCGGCTGCAAGCTCCCATCTCTCCAGGATCTGTACATCTCCAGGACCCGGAGGCGTGCTGGCCGGATCATAGCCGATCCCTCACACCCTGGTCATGTACTGTTTGCCCCCCTCCCCTCTGGTAGAAGACTTCGGTCCATCCAGACTAAAACCTCCCGTCACATGAACAGCTTCTTCCCCTCTGCCATTAGACTGCTGAACACTAAGTGACTCTCGTGCACCATGTACAGCAGCTCAACCAGACTCATGTCAATCATCACTGTTTTCTTCCTGCATTACCGACTGCACTATATAGTTCTCCACAGTATCTGCTGCTGGCTAATATATATTTTAACTGTTGACCAGTATCACTTAATCTTATCCTACACTTGATTACATGTATAGTTTATTTCTCTTATCTTATCATGTTTAATGTTGCAGCATTGTACCGAGACAAATTCCTAGTTTGTGTACTACATGAACAATGGCAATAAACCTGATTCTGATTCTGATTCTGAAGTGTCAGCATTCATCATCCAGACCGGTGTTGGGCACTCCAACACCATTCATGTCCATTATGTCAGGATGTCCTTGGAGAACACTTGAGCACATGTGCTGAAGGCTGTTGTTGTTTGAGTCAGACACTTCAGTGAGACTTACTGTACATGAATATGTGTTGAGGCAGCAGCATTACAGCAAACTTAACTCTACTTTGACCTTACCTCTAATATAGCCTTTTTTACTGTGGTAGAATTGAGTGTCTGCTATTATTTGCAGGTGTAACCAAGCAACCATTACTTTTGAGACTCCTCGTCACCACTTTCCTCTTTACAATTTTTCCAAGCTGCAGAGCAGTGCTGTTTTTAAAACATGTATTCATGTTTGTTTAGTGGGAGAAACTGTTGCTGGGAACTTGATGTAATAAGGTAAAATAACAGCCACGCTGCTGAGATGGAAGGATGGACAAACTTAGGATTCACTGGACCCCCAGGGGAAAAACCCCCCACTGTAGATGAAACTTCAGCCATGGGGAAAACCCTGCAAGGACTGGTTGGGAATAGGAGTGGGCTGACAGGAGAGCGCTCATGTGGTGACCATGTGTTCCGAGCAGATTGCCACGGGGGTCTTTAATGGGACATGCCTTGACGTAATTTCTCCCACCAGTCTGACTTCAAACAGCAGCAGGGCTGTGGAAGGCTGCTGTGCTGTTAGCCAAACAACGCATCAGCTGAGAAAAAGAACAGTGTGTGCTTCAGGTCACGACCTCGAAGACTTCAGTGGCTACAGCCTTTGCTTCACCAGTAGAGCTTCACATTGAAGTTTTCGTCCAACGCAGACACATGCTCACACATAATATGGAAACGAAACACTTGGTGAGTGGAGAAAACTCCCTCAGGGCCAGAGCCATTTGCCTTGGCTTTTCATTGTTTCCCTGTGCTCTTCTTTTCTGCATTTCCTTTCTTCTCACCTCACACAATAAATAACAAACACACTGGCCCTTATTTGTCAAACGTGTGAGACAGAAAAGTGGTTGTATGATCATTTCAAAGCAAAGTTCCGTATTTATCAATCTGAATGTGATCGTATGGTACGCTGAAATCCCACGTCAGCTCTGAGTTTGGGTACGCAGATTTTCAAGTTGGTGTAGACTTGCAGTGCAGCAGAGAAGCTTGGCTGTGTGGGAGAATTATTTGGTAATATCAGATTATATTGAGCAGTGTGTCCCTTCAGGGGATATGTTTGTCTTGTGTTGTAAATAGATGAGTGTTTCAGTGATTTACTTTAAAGACTAAAGAGACTGCTTTTAGTAGTTATAAATGCTCCATACAAATTTAGAGCACTGTAATCTGGCTTTTTTATGTTGCTTTTGGAGTAATGGCTTCTTCCTCGCTGAGTGGCCTTTCAGCCCATGTTGGTACAGGACTCGTTTCACTGTGGATAATGACACTCTTTTACCTGCTTCAGCCACCATCTTCACAAGGTCTTTTGCTTTTGTTCTGGGGTTGATACCAAACTTATTTAGCAAATAGAAATAATTTTGGTAATCATAACTGACCTAAAACATAAAATATTTAGTCTGACTTAATGTCAGACAATGAGGAAAATAAAGGTATACCGTCTCTGTATATAGTGGATGTCAATATCTGGTTTCAGCTGTAGAAGTCATGGAATAATGTGGCTGTGCATGCCAGAGAAAGACAACCAAATGATTGTTTTTTTTCCCCTGTGGCTCGACGCCATTCTCTGTCCCAGCCTCTGGTCGTGGGGGCCTAGCGGCTCCTGGGGTGCATATCTGGAGCCCCGAGGTGTTGGGGATCCTTTGCTCCTTTGCTTCAGCTCCATTTTTCACGTTTATACACATACAGTGGGGCAAAAAAGTATTTAGTCAGCCACCAATTGTGCAAGTTCTCCCACTTAAAAGATGAGAGAGGTCTCCAATTTTCATCACAGGTATACCTCAACTATGAGAGACAAAATGAGAAAAAAAAAAATCCAGAAAATCACATTGAAGGATTTTTAATGAATTAATTGGTAAATTCCTCGGTAAAATAAGTATTTGGTCACCTACAAACAAGCAAGATTTCTGGCTCTCACAGACCTGTAGCAACTTCTTTAAGAGGCTCCTCTGTCCTCCACTCGTTACCTGTATTAATGGCACCTGTTTGAACTCGTTATCAGTATAAAAGACACCTGTCCACAACCTCAAACAGTCAGACTCCAAACTCCACTATGGCCAAGACCAAAGAGCTGTCAAAGGACACCAGAAACAAAATTGTAGACCTGCACCAGGCTGAGAAGACTGAATCTGCAATAGGTAAGCAGCTTGGTGTGAAGGAATCAACTGTGGGAGCAATTATTAGAAAATGGAAGACATACAAGACCACTGATAATCTCCCTCGATCTGGGGTTCCACGCAAGATCTCACCCCGTGGGGTCAAAATGATCACGAGAACAGTGAGCAAAAATCCCAGAACCACACGGGGGGACCTAGTGAATGACCTGCAGAGAGCTGGGACCAAAGTAACAAAGGCTACATCAGTAACACACTACGCCGCCAGGGACTCAAATCCTGCAGTGCCAGACGTGTCCCCCTGCTTAAGCCAGTACATGTCCAGGCCTGTCTGAAGTTTGCTCGAGAGCATTTGGATGATCCAGAAGAGGATTGGGAGAATGTCATATGGTCAGATGAAACCAAAATAGAACTTTTTGGTAAAAACTCAACTTGTCGTGTTTGGAGGAGAAAGAACACCATACCTACTGTGAAGCATGGGGGTGGAAACATCATGCTTTGGGGCTATTTTTCTGCAAAGGGACCAGGACCACTGATCCGTGTAAAGGAAAGAATGAATGGGGCCATGTATCGTGAGATTTTGAGTGAAAACCTCCTTCATCAGCAAGGGCATTGAAGATGAAACGTGGCTGGATCTTTCAGCATGACAATGATCCCAAACACACCACCCGGGCAATGAAGGAGTGGCTTCATAAGAAGCATTTCAAGGTCCTGGAGTGGCCTAGCCAGTCTCCAGATCTCAACCCCATAGAAAATCTTTGGAGGGAGTTGAAAGTCCGTGTTGCCCAGCGACAGCCCCAAAACATCACTGCTGTAGAGGAGATCTGCATGGAGGAATGGACCAAAATACCAGCAACAGTATGTGAAAACCTTGTGAAGACTTACAGAAAACGTTAGACCTCTGTCATTGCCAGCAAAGGGTATATAACAAAATATTAAGATAAACTTTTGTTATTGACCAAATACTTTTTTTACTGAGGAATTTACCAGTTAATTAATTAAAAATCATTCAATGTGATTTTCTGGATTTTTTTTTCTCATTTTGTCTCTCATAGTTGAGGTATACCTATGATGAAAATTGGAGACCTCTCTCATCTTTTAAGTGGGAGAACTTGCACAATTGGTGGCTGACTAAATACTTTTTTGCCCCACTGTACACATACACTCAAATATAGGATAGGTGGGGAGTGTGGTACGGCCTGCTTGGGATGTGAGCATCTGGTTGGTCATCCATGCTATGGACCTTTTTTATTCGCCTGACAGTAGCTGCACTCAAACACAGGGGGATGGGTGGTTGGCCTGGTCGGGGTTGTCGTCCGGGCACCTCTGGACGGGCATGACCTTATACATCTGCTGGCTCCCTGTGCTGTCCCGGCCCCGCCCCCTCCTCCCCTCGCAGTCCTTTTACTGCTTTATGTGTTTGTTCACGTTCTACTCAGGTGTGTTGGTAGTGTATGCTCACTCAGCCAAGTTTGGTGTGGGCTGGCTGTGCCCATTGCGGCGGGCGGTGGGGTGATGACTGGGTGGTGTTCAGGCGGTTCTAACCTCTCCTTGTGGGGGGGAGTTGGTGGTGGCACCGGTTGAGGGCTATCCTCTTGTTCTCCCTTCCTTAGTACAGTACCTCCCTGCCGGGGGTGGCCCTGCTTGTGCCAGGCTGGCTGAGGGGTTGCGCTGTGGTGGTGCGGGGCCATCTTAGTGTTGGCTGGGAGCTCCCTTGGCTGTGCCTTGCATGGTGGTGGGTCGTGTGCTGGTTGTCACTGCCGGTGATGGGGTGGGGGGTTGTCTGAGAGGCCTGGGGCCCTTGGGGTGGCAGCTGCGCTCCCCTGGTGGGCAGTGGGGATTCTTGGGCGGTGTTCAGTGGGATTATTACCCACCCCCCAAATATAGGATGGATTCCTGTTTAAGGGGGCTGGTAAAATAAGGGCAGTTTGGACTCTGTGTGTGCACATAGAGAACTATTCTGTATAGGTGTTTGTGTATACTCATTTACATTTGTATATGTTTTTGTGTGTGTTTATTTGTAAATCCATGGTCCCCACAGGCTCACATGGGCACGCTCGCACGCACACTGTATATGCGTTGTTTGTATGTTGTAAATGTCAAAACACTTTGTTCCCCTAGCACTGTATATACTGTTTGTTTCACCTGGCACTGTCAGTGGTTCTCACCAAAAATAATAATCACAACAGTAGTCACAATAAAGCTCCTTTGATGGAAATGATGAGTTGTATTAAGCAATGGGGGCTTCATGGTGAACAGAGAGCTGTAATTACAAACTGAACCATCACAAATAAAAGTGATCAGGTGGACATTTAGCTACTCGAACACAAACAATTTATCCAGCTGATGCGTAATCCAACCAATGAGCAGCCACTAATTCTTCTGCGAGGGTCAAATTTTGATGGCGTTTTACAACCTCAATATGAAAAATTGTGATTATATAGGTAATATACAGTGGATATAAAAAAAGTCTACACACCCCTGTTCAAATACCAGGTTTTTGTGATGTAAAAGAAATGAGACCAAGAAAAATCATTTCAAAACTTTTTCCACCATTAATGTGACCTATAACCTGTACAACCCAATTGAAAAACAAACTGAAATCTTTTAAAGGGAAAAATAAAAAATAAAACACTTACAATAGCCTGTTTGCATAAATATGCACACCCTGTTATAAACTGGGGATGTGGCTGTATTCAGAATTAACCAATCACATTCACACTCATGTTAAATGGGAGTCAGCACACACCTGCCACCATTTAAAGTGCCTCTGATTAACCCCAAATAAAGTTCTGCTGTTCTAGTAGGCTTTCCGTGGGCAGCACAGTGGTGCAGTGGTTAGCACTGTTGCCTTACAGCTAGAAGGTTCCTGGTTCGAATCCCCAGGTTGGCAGGGGTTGGAACCTTTCTGTGTGGAGTTTGCATGTTCTCCCTGTGCTGTGTGGGTTTACTCCGGGGGGCTCCGGTTTCCTCCCACAATCCAAAGACATGCATGTTAGGTTAATTGGCTGTTCTAAATTGTCCCTAGATATCTGTTTCCTATAGGCCCTTAGAATAGAGGGTTAGTATTAGTGAAAGCGCTTTGAGTGGTCTTTGTGACTAGAAAAGCGCTATATAAGTGCAGGTTAGTTAGTAGTTAGTTAGTTTTCCTGACATTTTTGTAGTCACATCTTACAGCACAAGCCATGGTCCACAGACAGCTTCCAAAGCATCAGCGGGATCTCATTGTTCACAGGTATCAGTCAGGAGAAGGGTACAGAAGAATTTCCAAGGCATTAAATCTACCACGGAACACAGTGAAGACAGTCATCATCAAGTGGAGAAAATATGGCACAACAGTGACATTACCAACTGGACGTCCCTCCAAAATTGATGAAAAGATGTGAAGAGAACTGGTCAGGGAGGCTGCCAAAAGGCCCACAGCAACATTAAAGGACCTGCAGGAATTTCTGGCAAGTACTGGCTGTTTAGTACATGTGACAACAATTTCCCGTCTAGGGTAACAAGATGGAAGCCTTATCTTATGAAGTAAAATATCCAACCCCAGCTATATTTTGCAAAAACACATTTGAAATCTCCCAAATGCATGTGGAAAAATGTGTTGTGGTCTGATGAAACAAAGGTTGAACTTTTTGGTCATAATTCCAAAAGGAATATTTGGCACAAACACAACATTGCTCATCACCAAGTGGTGGCAGCATCATGCTTTGGGGTTGTTTTTCTTCAGCTGGAACTGGAGCCTTAGTCAAGGTGGAGGGAATTATGAACAGTTTCAAATACCAGTCAGTGTTGGCACAAAACCTTCAGGCTTCTGCTAGAAAGCTGAAGATGAAGAGGAACTTCATCTTTCAGCACGAAAATGACCCAAAGCACACATCCAAATCAACAAAAGAATGGCTTCACCAGAAGAAGATTAAGGTTTTGGAATGGCCCAGCCAGAGTCCAGACCTGAATCCAATCGAACATCTGTGGGGTGATCTGAAGAGGGCTGTGCACAGGAGATGCCCTCACAATCTGACAGATTTGGAGCGTTTTTGCAAAGAAGAGTGGACAAATATTGCCACATCAAGATGTGCTACGCTGAGAGACTCCTACCCAAAAAGACTGAGTGCTGTAATAAAAGCCAAAGGTGCTGCAACAAAGTATTTGTTTAAGGGTGTTCATATTTTTGCAAACAGGTTATTATAAGCTTATTTTTTTTATTTTTCCCCTTAAAAGATTTCAGTTTGTTTTTCAATAGGGTTGTACAGGTTGCAGGTCACAATAATGGTGGAACAAAGTTTTGAAATGATTTATCTTGGTCGTATTTTTTTACATCATAAAATCCTGGCATTTGAACAGGGGTGTGTACACTTTTTATATCCACTGTATCTGAGGCTGCACAATTTACATCATGGCTGTATAGATCTAAAATACAAGGGCGGCTGAAAAGTTCAGAGGGGTCAAATTTGACTAAATGTGGTTTATTTTTCAACATAGTCTTGACTTCAGTCCACACACTTCTTCTATCGGTGATGCAGCGCTTGGATTCCTGTGGTAGAAAAATAAACCACATTTGGTCAGATTTTACCACTATGAACTTTTCAACCCCCCCGTATAACCCTGAGCCTTAGTTCATGCCAAGCTGTTGTGCACCACGATCACAAATCTTCCAGCTGTGGTTCTGCCATTAAGAAGTGTATGTGCTGGAAAAAAAAAAGTTTGTGTATTGTGCGTATGCACACAAACTCCACCCCCACCCCCAGCTTTCCCCATGCACAATTCCCTCTAAGTCTCAGTCCAAGCTTTTCTGAAAAGTTGGCAACTGTCATTTCTGCACTTGAATGTGCTCTGATTTCTATACATTCTTGATAAATGAAGGCCTCTGAGTCTTGGTTGGGTCAGTAATGAGAAATCAGAAAGATCTCTGTAGCCACAGACAGGGAAAAGGGGAGGGGACAGCAGAAACTAGAGGAGAGAGGAGCTACAAAGATTATGGAATTAAATATTGACATATGAGGCCAATACTGATTTTGGGGTTCCAAATATTTGGCAGCGGGGTAGAGCAAATTTCTGAATATCCTGAACAGTCTCTGTTTTTGTCAGTGGACTGCATCAGCATCAGTAGCCATATTTACATGGACACAAGTAACCGGATTAAAAGCCTGATTGGAAAAAAAAATGCTTCATGTAAACACGCCAATCTGAAGATTCTGACCTGATCACACTCCTTCAGATCAACGTTTCCTTCCGATCGAGATGGGTGGGTTATGCCAATTGTTGAGCCGATTGGTGCGCATATAAACACTTATTCCGAAGTTTGGGTTGAAAATATGTTTACTACGCATGTCTGTATGTCAGCCACACGTGGACATGACGTATTTCCACCTTTACAGCAGCTAATGGAAGACATGGCGGGAGTATGCAACTGAGGTGAAACGAGTGTCATCCTGCTGTTGCCCTCTGTTCATATGCAGAAGTATGTACTGCTGAGCTTGTAGCTTCATTACGGAGACCAGCAGAAGCAAAAGTACAGTCTGAAGAGCACAACACAGGTCCATTTCAAAAAGAGAGACCCACAAAGCGGGGTTTGTTTACGTTGGAAGTTGCTTCTTCTTCTACTATTTCTGGAATGTCAGACAATTCTGCGCATGTCAAAATGATTTAGTCTGTTCAGACGTGTGACACATGTAAACGCAGGTCATAATCAGATCAACTTTTTCAGGGTCCATGTAAACAGTAAAGTTCTGATCTGAACTGTAATCAAATTGAAGAAATTTTGCACATGTAAACATGGCTAGTGTTGTTCAGGAGTGTGACTTTTCCCATAAATTTGGAAATTTGCAGCTTTTTTTAATTAATGATGAATTTGCAGCTTGGCTTGTAAATTTGAGACCTTTTGTATTGACAGTTTTTATATAAATACTATTTTTTTCCTTGTAATTTCCCTCCTAAATTTGTAGCATTTCTTATTCTCATAAATTAGCAATCTTTACATTTAAATTTGAGTGGTTTCCTTTTATATTTGCAGTTATTGATGTAATTTGTGGCTTTTTGGAAAAATTTGTGTTTATCAGTTTTTCCTTCTACTCTTTTCTTGTGGATTTGTGAGAACTTTTGCCTTAAATTTGGAGGGTGTTTTTTAGGTAAATTTGGTAAAAAACAAAAAAAAATCAAGCAGTTACTGTGTATGGCAAAAAGTGAATATGCAAATACCAGATTTCAAAACTAAATGCAAATAAATGAGCATCGGGATAATCACATATTTGGGTCCAGCCCTAGTGATGTGCTGTATATAGATGTGTGGGATTGGTGCGTCACTGGAGGACCGAGAAGCCTAGACACTTGAGCAGTATGCCTAAGGCGTAATACCAGGCTTCCTGACTGAGCAACTCATGTAGGTTTTATCAAAAGGTTAACCCCTCAAAGCCTAAGTATATTTGGGCATAATAGCAATTAAACAAATTTTCCTGTTTGAGGTATGTAGGTAATTCAATAATAACATGTTTATGAACAATCGTTGCTGTTCCATCATCACAGTCACAAAAAAGTCACATGAGGAGAAATAGTGTTATTCATGGGTGTGTGTGGAATATACATCAACTGGCATTAATGGAATACATACACCACCTCAGCTTCATTCAGACTGGAAGTGGTTTCCCAGCCAGCATGTCCACGTGGGCCCCACTATAGGTTTAATCTGGGCTGTCTAATGGACCCATGTGGGTTTACCTGTGGTACAGGTAAGCAGCTATTCTGCAAAAAAGTCGCAAATTTAGGAGAAAAGAGTTTGCAAGAAAAAACTTAAATTTACAAGAAAAACTTGTAAGAAAAATTGTACAATGATTTGAAAAGTTACAAACTTACAAAAAAATTGGCAAATTTACAAGAAAAAAGTCAGAAATTTATGAAGAAAATCTTAGAAAAATTTACAAATTAACAAAAAATGTAGCAAATACGAGGAGGAGCTGAAAAGTTCATAGTGGTCAAATTTATGAGAAACCAGTCCCAAATGTATGAGAAAAAGTTGTAAGTTGTTCCAAATTTGCAAGAAATGTGTTACAAATTTATGGGAAAAAGTCACAAATTAACATGAAAATGGCAAATTTACAAAGAAAAAGTTACAAATTTATGAGAAAAAGCTGCTAGATTGCATTAAAAAAATGTGGCAAATTTATGAGAACATTCCAAAATTACAAGAAAAAGTTGGCAAATTTGCATGAAAAAGTCACAATTTTACAAGAAAAACAAATTTATGAGAAAAATGTTGCAAATTTACAAGAAAAAAATCATTATGAAAAAAAGTTGCAAGTTTACAGTAAGAAAAGTCACAAATTTATGAAAAATAAGTCACAACTTTACTAAAAAAAATTGCAAATTTATGGGAAAGTTTCAAATTTTCAAGAAAAAAAATGATCAAATTAGGAGAAAATGTCACCAACTTACAAGAAAATAGCAAATTTATGAGAAAATAAGGTAAACAGGCAAAGTCCATGTGGGCGGATACAGATGGGGCCAATGTGCAACCCGCAGACAAACCCACATGGACCCATAAGACAGCCCAATTTAACCTGTGGTGGAGCCCACATGGACATGCTGGCTGGGTTGAGGTGAATTTGCAGCAGTCGTCCTTAAGGGGTTAACCCTTAAAAGTACCTCATTTGGTAACTACATGTCCTAGATTAACCTGCAGCGAGTGAGAGTGGAGAGAAAACTGGCAGCAGAAGCTTGGTTATGTAGCATCCAGAACTTTTTTGTTTTCTAGAGCAACCAGATGAACAGATGTCTGTCCAGCCAGGGTGGCTCACACGAGGACCGGTGGGCCCTCTGAGGCCTCAACCCCTGAGAGAAAGTGGGCTAATAGCAGAAGGAGCCAAGTCTATATCTGTAGCCTTGATGCTTCACCATCAGAAGTTAATTTGCAGCTAATTAGAAAATGGGGCTACGCGTGCAGAGGTGGTAAAAATAAACCCACACCATCCCCTGCCTCTGCCATGCACACCTCCTCTTTCTCCACTGGCACATTTGCTCACTTGGTTCTCTCCACCTCCTCTCTTTTCTTTGCCCATGCCTGTTTTCTCTGTTGATGGCCTACTTTACAGGCGGCGTGGGGCACTCAAGAGTCTGTGGTTGAGTTTTAAAATCAGCCAAGCCATAACAAACAGCAGATGTGAAGTTGTTTCATTCTTGACAAGCTTATTAGAAAACAATGGGCTAAAGAAGCTACTGTATGAAAAACTTCTTCCCTCTCCAAGTTTCCATGAGAAATGTGGCTTTCAATATGACAGCATATACGCCCTCATTTTCCACTTCAGTTTGCTCAGACAGGGAAGCTGGACAGCTCTGGTGCACTGAGCTCTCCGCTGAACTAGGACACCTTCACAGTGCTTTCTCTTAGGCACTCAAAGGTCTGACCATACTGTGACAGGAAATTTGCAGATTGCAAATGAACAAATGCTGAATTTAACAAATACCATGCAAAGCACTGTGGCCGGACATGCTGGGGCAAATGAGGTGTCACACTAAGTCAATGGGTTCACCAATTCATTAAAAGTGTGAATGTGACATAAGGCAATATTTTACTGCATCATATAACCCATATTATTGTGTATAGATCAGCCCATTGATGAAATGATGCTTCCTCACACATGCTTTCATCTTTGCTTTTACATCATCAGTAGTCTGACAGAAAAGTACTAAGAGTCAGTAATAAAATCATGTCTCATTTCAATTTAGCACAATCCATTAATTACTCTGCACTGCCAAAAGCTTTCACAAATAGATATAACATGGAATGATAAATCATGAATACCTTTTCTTAGAGATTTGGTAAAAGTGGAATAAAGGAAAGGCTTTAACTTTTGAGTTCCTGTGTTGTAAAGCTAGCTCCAGGATTAGATTTTCAAGAAATGCAGTTTCTACTTTTAGAATTGTGGCTCTATTTATTAATAAACCATAAACAGTGTGTTTTCATTGCTCATTACCCTGGTCACCCCAGCATCAAATGAACAGCACCCTCAAGCACTTGCAGAAGGGACTGATTTCAGTGTTCTTTCACCCCTCTTTGTTGTTCTTTACGTGTATCATCTGAGGGTGAAGGCTGGGAACCTTTGGTATTGCGGTGAGTCCTCGGCGAACCAACCAGCAGAAAAAGCTACAAATATGTGGATGATTGGCCAAGAGCTGCCTTGTTACTGGATGGCACCACTGCTGAAATCCCACACTTCAGGGATTAATTTTTAAACTCGGTAGCAAAGAAATGGACAATATAGCGTGTTAGACCCCTTACCAACCATACCAGGATGGTCAGATGGCTGAAACTTTTTCTTTCTCTGTGTGCCTGTCTCCATCTAACTTTTTCCCCCTGTTCCTCCATCTGTGTGACTAATGACAAGGCCCACTGCTCTTGTCCTTATATAGACCTATGCTCTGTCTGATCTGGCTGAGGCTGGGATGATTGTGCACTCACACACCCTCACTAGGTTCTGAGACATTTGGTGCCCTTAGAAATCTAAACATATCATGCATGAGATTTTAACTGTTAAGTAATCTATGTTGCTAGTCAGATGGTAATAAATCTGAGGGCTGTGCAGGTGTAAGATTTTTTTGTTTACTTGCAGTTTTACAACTCCTGCTTTCTTTCTCTGAATAGCGTGAGAGAATTTGCATGCTAGCCCAGAACAAAGCTTTTTAGGTGGTTAGCTTGGCTTAGCGTGGACACTAGGGGTGGGCAATATGGCCTACAAATGATATCACAATATTTCTGTGAATTTTCACAATAACGATATTTTTCACAATATTACATAATACAGTTTTTTTCTTTTAAATTTCTGCAAAAAGTACAGTTTCACAGGCCAGCATTATTAACCTTTAACATATCCAGGAAAAAACAAAACAGAAACTCTTTTATTTCTTCATTTTACAAACAGCAGCTCAGATTTAGTTTAAAATATTTTTTAGTTCTGTATCAAACATTACAAGAAAATACTATAAACCATTACATCTTAACCGCACACAGAGGTCGGGTTTTATGCTGAATCACTTTACCTGCATTTGTCCTGTTGCATGGACCTGTCCTGGGGCTTTTTGGCACTGAGCAAATGTTTTTTTTCCTCTCTCTCTCTTTGGGTGATTGAATAAAATCAAGATGAAGCGGCCAAAATGGAAGTAAAAATCTACAGCCACTTTGAGCTGCACATTGTCCGACATTAATACTGCTCCAGCGGTTGACATGCGGAAAAAATGCCGGGAGATTATTCACACTGCTGCACCGTTTTTTTTTTTTTTTTAACATGACAGCAGTCTGAAACAGAAAGTGAAACTTAAATATTTCCACTCAACTGGAGACGGTCTGACTTTGGAATAGCAGCTTCTCACCATGTTTGTTTTGCTGTTTCTATGTGGTGTGACGCCATCATGCAGCAGACCCCAAATATCGCGATATTCATTTTTACACCGGTATCAAAATTTAAACTGGTATTATCGTGAATGATATGATATGATATGGCACACCCCTAGTGGACACTTGCTTTTTTGGGTAGTTAATCCAAAGATATGGCATGTTTGATCCTGCTAGTCTCCTATACCCTCAGTCTAAAAGCTAGTTGGGATGTAGCATTTCTCAACTGTTTAATTCATATCTCAGTTTTTCAGTCATGGTTTGAATTTTTGAGGCTGCCTTTTCATTGTTGTTTTGTCTGGCTTAAAGACTTTCTTGTGTATTTGAGACTTTATTATAAACTTGATTATTTTGGAGCTAATTTTTGTCTATTTTTTTAATAAAATTACCTGGGTATTTTTTATAAATTTGAAAGAGATTGTGGTAAAATTTTGACTTTTTTCCTTATACAATTTACACTTTTGACCATGATTTTGCAGAACCAGAACAGAACAATAATTTAACTCTGATTTCAAAGAAAAAAAAAATGTATTTAATTAAATAAATTAACTTAACTGACTCACATGATAAATTCAAGATCAAGGATTCAGTGTACCCTGCCCGGTATGGGGTTACTGGGGCCCCACCCTGGAGCCAGGCCTTGGGGAGGGGCTCGATGGCTAGCGTCTAGTGGCCGGGATTCCACCCGTGGGACCCGGCCGGGCTCAGCCCGAAGGAGTTACATGGGTCCGCCCTCCAGTGGGCTCACCACCTGCAGGAGGGATCATGGGGGTCTGGTGCTATGTGGATTGGGTGGCGGTCAAAGGTGGAGACCTTGGCAGACTGATCCCAAGCTTTTTGAACTGGCTTTTGGTACGTGGAATGTCACCTCTCTGGTGGGGAAGGAGCCTGAGCTGGTGTACGAGGTTGAGAGATACCGGCTAGATATAGTCGGCCTCACCTCAACACACAGCTCCGGTTCCGGAACCAGTCTCCTGGAGAGGGGCTGGAGCTTGGCCTTTTCTGGAGTTGCCTCAGGCGAGAGGTGACGAGCAGGGGTGGGTATTCTTGTATCCCCCCACCTTGCTGCCTCTATATTGGAGTTTTCCCCGGTGGACGAAAGGGTTGCTTCCCTGCGCCTTCGGGTTGGGAAACGGGTCCTGACCATCATTTGTGCCTATGCACCAAATGATGTTTCAGAGTACCCACCCTTTTGGGAGTCTCTGACTGGGGTGCTGGAGGGTGCTCCTCTTGGAGACTCCATTGTCCTACTGGAGGACTTCAATGCGCACGTGGGCAACCACAGTGAAACCTGGAGGGGGGTGATTGGGAGGAACGGCCTGCCCGATCTGAACCCGAGTGGTGTTCAGTTATTGGACTTCTGTGCTAACCACAGTTTGTCCATAACAAACACCATGTTCAAGCATAAGGGTGTCCATATGTGCACCTGGCACCAGGACACCCTAGGTCACAGGTCGATGATCGATTTTGTTATTGTGTCATCAGACCTGCGACCGTATGTCTTGAACACTCGGGTAAAGAGAGGTGCAGAGCTGTCAACTGATCACCACTTGGCAGTGAGTTGGATCCGATGGCAGGGGAGGATGCCATTCAGACCTAGTAGACCCAAACGTATAGTGAGGGTGTGCTGAGAATGTCTGGCTGAGGCCCCTCTCCGGGAGGTCTTCAACTCCCACCTCCGGAAGAACTTCAACCATATTCCGAGGGAGTCTGGTGACATGGAGTCTGAATGGGCCATGTTCTCCACCTCTATTGTTGAAGCGGCGGCCCAGAGCTGTGGCGGCATAGTGGTCGGGGCATCTCGTGGTGGCAACGTGCGAACCAAGTGGTGGACACCAGTGGTGAGGGAGGCCATTAAGCTGAAGAAGGAGTCCTGTCAGGCTTGGTTGGCTTGTGGGACTCCTGAAGCAGCTGAGGTGTACCGGCAGGCCAAGCGGAGTGCAGTTCGGGTGGTTGCTGAAGCAAAAACCCAGGTATGGGAGGAGTTCAGTGAGGCCATGGAACAAGACTTTTGGTCGGCCTCGAAGAGATTCTGGCAAACTGTCCGGCGGCTCAGGAGGGGGAAGCAGCTCCCTGTCCACACTTTGTATGGTGCGGATGGGGCGCTGTTGACTTCAACTGGGAATATCATCGGGTGGTGGAAGGAATACTTTGAGGATCTCCTCAATCCCACTGATACGCCTTCCACAGAGGAAGCAGGGCTTGTGGACGAGGGGGATGACTCGCCTATCACAGGGGCTGAGGTCGCCAAGGTGATTAAAAATCTCCTTGGTGGCCAGACCCCGGGGGTGGACGAGATTCGCCCTGAGTACCTCAAGGCCATGGATGTTGTAGGGCTGTCATGATTGACACGCCTCTGCAACATTGCGTGGAGGTTGGGGACAGTGCCTTTGCAATAGCAAACTGGGGTGGTGGTTCCTCTATTCAAAAAAGGGGACCGGAGGGTGTGCTCCAACTTTAGAGTGATCACACTCCTCAGCCTCCCTGGGAAGGTCTATGCCAAGGTACTGGAGAGGAGAGTCCCGCCGTTGGTCGACCCTCGGATTCAGGAGGAGCAATGTGGTTTTCGTCCTGGCCGTGGCACATCGGACCAGCTCTTTACCCTCTCGAGAATTCTCAGGGGTTCGTGGGAGTTTGCCCAACCAGTTTACATGTGTTTTGTGGACTTGGAGAAGGCATTCGACCACGTCCCTCGTGTTTTTTTGTGGGGGGTGCTTTGGGAGTATGGGGTATCGGGCTTGTTGTTATGAGCTATTTGGCCTCTGTACGACCGTTGTGAGAGTTTGGTTCGTACTGCCTACACTCGGTCGGACTCATTCCCAGTGAGACTTGGACTCCGCCAGGGCTGCCCTTTGTCACCGATCCTGTTCATAATTTTTATGGACAGGATTTCTAGGCACAGCTAGGGAATGGAGAGTGTCATGCTTGGTGACCACAGGATCTCATCTCTGTTGTTTGCAGATGATGTTGTCCTGCTGGCTTCATCCAGCAATGACCTACAGTTCTTGCTGGGACGGTTTGCTGCTGAGTGTGAAGCGGCTGGGATGTGAATCAGCACCTCCAAGTCCGAGTCCATGGTCCTCAGCCGGAAAAAGGTGGATTGTCCTCTCCAGGTTGGGGACAGGCTCCTGCCCCAAGTGGAGGATTTTAAGTATCTTGGGGTCTTATTCATGAGTGAGGGGAGAATGGAGCGAGAGATTGACCAACGGATCGGAGCAGCATCTGCAGTAATGCGGATGTTGTACCGGTCTGTTGTGGTGAAGAGGGAGCTTAGTTCTAAGGCAAAGCTGTCGATTTACCAGTCAATCTACGTTCCTACTCTCACCTATGGTCATGAGCTTTGGGTAATGACCGAAAGAACGAGATCATGGATACAAGCAGCTGAAATGAGCTTTCTCCGTAGGATTGCTGGACTCACCCTCAGAGATGGGGTGAGGAGCTCAGTCATCCAGGAGAGGCTCAGAGTAGAACCGCTGCTCCTCCACATTGAAAGGAGTCAGTTGAGGTGATACAGGCATCTGATTAGGATGCCTCCTGGATGCCTCCCACTTGAGGTGTTTCGGGCACGTCCCACTGGGAGGAGACCCTGGGGCAGACCCAGGACTCGGTGGAGAGACTATGTCTCCCAGCTGGTCTGGGAACGCCTTGGTATCCTCTCTGAAGAACTGGAGCAGGTGGCTGGGGAGAGGGAAGTCTGGGCTTCTCTGCTTGAACTGCTGCCTCCGTGACCCGGACCTCTGGAAAAGTGGTAGAAGATGGATGGATGGATGGATGAACTTAAATGACCAAAGATGCAGTTATCTCTATTATAGTATTTCTATATATTCATAGTTTTTTTTTAAGAAATCTCCTCACCACCCATACAGCAGGAAAATCTCCCTTATTTTGAAATCTAAATGTTGGCACATTTAGTTTGTCTGAAGGCTGCTGACAGATTAAAGGTCATTGACTTCGTGAATTTTGGTCATCTTAACTTGCCAGGTACATAATAATGAACATAAATTAGTTAATATTGTGGTGGTTGGTGAAGTAAATCCTCAGCGATTCAGCCACTCTTGCCTTTTCCTGCACATGAAGCCAAACCACACCTGTTTGTTAAGCAACACTTCATTATTGTTCCCGTTACCAGCGGGTTAAAACCACGATAAATTCCTCCACTGCTTTACATACCTCTTCTGCTTTTTTTGCACGTTTAAAGTACTATAATAAGCTCATGCTTCTCTCGGACAGCAGCGCTAGATAGACCGTCTGCCTGGCCTGCAGACTGAAATGGCCATGCAGGTGGTGGTGCTTCCGAACGCCGATGCATGGATGACTGTCATGCACATTGTTTGTGTATGCGCTTGCGGAGCGTCATTCCTTAATTAATTTTTTTCTTAAGTTTATATTTCCTTTTAGCATGGCGGCATGCTAAGAGCATGCAAGAGCTAAGAGTAGCATTTCATACGGTTTTCTTCAGGTAGCCATAGGAGAATCCAGCATTCATAGACTGTACGTTCATAGCCAGGTCAATGGTCTTGTCCAAGATTTCTACGAATGCCCCACGAAACCCCTCATTGTAGGGCAGCCGTACAAATGCCATAGGAACGATGTAAGAACTACGTGAGGTGTTGGCCATAAGTATGCCTCAAGAGCACCTTAAGTTGTTCTTGAGGTCCCCTTACAGCAGTCGTAGGAAATGCTGTATAAATCCTCGTTCATACAGAGATTTGTATTGAGATGTGTAAGGCGGTAGTGAGGCACTCATAAGACGGAAGTACGTAATTTGTGCGACATTTGTGAACTCTAGGGCCATCGTATGACAGAAAAGCACCCCATTTCTCAAGAATACCTCAACACACACACTCAAAAAGTTGCTCTTGCAAAATGAACAGCAGTCATAAGAAACTATGCCCCCTTCTACGAATGTCTGCAAACTTCAAAATATGTCAGAACTGGAAGATTCTTATGAACCCATCGTTCGTAAGAATCTTTGTGACCATAGCTTCACTTCCATTTTAAAAGATGAACAGTGTGTTTGTCCAGTTAGCACCGACCTTGTCAATGCAGGTACCTACCTTTTCTGGTTTGAGTTAGTTAATGTTGTGTTGTCTTCTTTGCCATTGTGTTTTGTATTTTAATGTCGTTTTCTCTTTTGTGTCAGTGTTTTTATTTGCTGTGGTGTTTTGTTATTTACCATTGTTTTGTATTTTCTGTTGCATTTTGTTTTTTGCCATTGTGATTTGCCCTTAAGGCAAATGTAAAAACCTGACCAAGACCAGAGTTTACCAAAACCAAGATTTACAGTACATGGGTCTAAACCAAGGTGTGCATACACAGTGATCTTAATCTCGATTTGGTCTCTGCCTGTCTTGCTCTTGCCTCACTCTTGACCCCTGTGAGTCTTGATCTTGGTACACTTCAGTGTGTGTTCTTGGTGTGATCTTGACTGCATCACTACCGGTTAGCATGCTTTGCTCAAACATTTACAGCTTTTACATTGATTACTCTCATAAGCAACACAAGTACACTTCTAATTAACATATAAGTAGGGCTGTCGTGATAACCGCAATTATGTAATACTGCGCTATGGGCAAGCCTACTGCGGAGGATAACAAGCAACCGCAACAATCGTAGTATTCACTTTTTTGTGTGTGTGTGGCTAAGTCTTATTGTTCACTTATGTGCCCCTATTGAATATTAAATAAATTGTTAAATGTTAAGTATTTTTATTGCCAGCAGCATGTTTGCAGGGCATAATGTGTTATCTGTACTACTTTTGGTGAGATTATATTGCTTGTGGCAGATGGGGGGCGGGAAAATATCCTAAATTTAATAAAATAATGGCTGGTTGGGCTCTTTCTGAGTTTATGATCCTGACAATTAAGCTCTGCTGCTGCATAGTGCATTGCTTGTTTGCTGTGTGAACGTGATTTTTCAAACAGCATTATCCAAAAATCACTATGGAGAGACACGGAGACAAGAGCCACGCAGGGTCCTGCATGGAGTCTGTCCTGTTTAAATAAGCTGAATGTCGCAGCTGTCTCCAACCAGTCCACACGCCCTGTAGTTGAAATGCTGGAGTTACTACCACTGCTTTATGAAAATGATTAAGTTTTTTTTTTTTTGACAGAATCAGCAGTTCATGACTGTAGGAAGACCTGAGCTCTGCACAGTTGTCATGCATGCACATAAGTTGAAAGCGGAGCTGCAGCGATTCTCAACATAGCCTGCATCATTTGCCACATAAGTTATGAACCCTGTCTAAATTACGAGACCACAGGGTCCTAAAAACATTTACAGTAATGCCACATACCACGCTGTTGAGCTATCCACTGTTACTGCAGGGGAAACGCCTCCACCGTGACAGCCCTACATATCAGTATGTTACAGCTTCTTTTCCACCATGGTAAATGATGTTGATTTACGTAGATAGTGTGGATTTTCCTCATCCCTGGATGACCAAAGCACCTTACAGATTGGGATTTCTACCCATTCACACACACATTCACACACTGATGGTGGCGGAGCAACTCGGGGCTCAATGTCTTGCTCAAGGACACTTTGACATGCAGACCACAAAGAGAGCAGAAATCGAGCCGTCGACCACACTCTACACCTGCGCCACAGTCACCCAATAGCCATTTTTCATCATATATATAGATTTTCTCATATTTAAAAAACTGCAGAGTTAACCTATTTCATCTCAAAGTGTCCCTTCATTTGAAGCTATGAAACAGTCCCCCTGTTCCTCTGCCATCGCTATCACATAATCCTGCTGGTTTGTCTTTGTTTTCATCCTCTGTGCGCTCAGATGTTGTACAGATGGCTGTATTTGTAAATCAGTGCAGCAATAACTAGAGGACACTCAGAGAGCACATACCTCTCCCAAGGCTCTGTCCCTCCTTCTCTTTGTCCTACCCTCTGTGCCTTTGTCCGTCCATGTCGCCATCCATCTGTACATTGTGAGATAGGGCCTTGGCGGAGGTACACTACCGTTCAAAAGTTTGGGATCACCCAGACAATTATTTTGTGTTTTCCATGAAAAGTCACAGTTATTTACCACCTTGAGTTGTAAAATGAATAGAAAATACAGTCAAGACATTGATAAGGTTAGAAATAATGATTTGTATTTGAAATAATAATTTTTTCCAGATACTCAACCTGCTCAAAGGAAGGTCAGTTTTATAGCTTCTCTAACCAGTTAAACTGTTTTCAGCTGTGCTAACATGATTGCACAAGGGTTTTCTAATCATCCATTAGCCTTCTGACGCAATGAGCAAACACATTGTACCATTAGAACACTGGAATGATAGTTGCTGGAAATGGGTCTCTATACACCTATGTAGATATTGCACCAAAAACCAGATATTTCCAGCTAGAATAGTCATTTACCACATTAGCAATGTATATTAGATATTAGAGTGTATTTCTGATTAGTTTAAAGTTATCGTCATTGAAAAAAACAGTGCTTTTCTTTCAAAAATAAAGAAATTTCTAAGTGACCCCAAACTTTTGAACGGTAGTGTATACAGTTGCGGATCACCTCCAACATCTAATGAGTTCATCTTTGGGCCAAGAGCCACGTCTGGTGAACATGTCATCCAAATCCATCTAGGAGTTTTTGCGTGATCCTACTAACAGACAGAGAAACGGCAGTAAAAACAATATGACTACATTGTAATAACAAGACTGCCATAATTGTATTGACTATACATTGGTCAAATCCATACATTGAGGCTGGGCAATTCCTAAATCAGCATCATGGTCTATTGATTCTTTCAGGTCGGTTTTCAGGTTTTTTTTCCTCTTCTCTTCTCCCTTACACTTTACTGACAAGGTTCATAATTATTAAATAATATTACACAACAGTGCAGTATCATATCACTGCAGTGTGTAGTAAATGAGCATTATAGCTATATGGGAGCTATATGGGAGTGTGTCTTAAATCATGCTGCTTCTATTTATGTGGATGCCGAGAGAAACGCAATTTCATCTTGCCTGCACTACAGCTGTATGTACAGCAATATGACAATAAAGTTTGATTTGATTTGATTTGATAATAAAACAGGCCTATTGTGATTTCACAAACAAAAAAATTAAACATTTTCCAGTCCTGAAATTAGTGTGTTTACATACCATGTGAGTCACATGGCTTGCAACAACATCCTTAGCTTGTCTGCCAGTACATGCTGCCGGAGTTACGTCTGCACGCACTCTGAACCCCGTCTTAAACTGCACACTTTGCTTTCTTTTTCTTGGCATCTTCAGATGAAATAATGTCAATCATCACATACTATGTGGATGGACATCAGCGCTAAGGGTGCACTGCTTCTGGGGTGTAGAGAGGTGCGGGGCCACGCATGTAACTCCGCAGACATGTCTTGAAGGGGAAGCACATGAAAAGCTCAATATTAATATATAAAACAATTTTCAAAAATTTTGTGGATCCAGATCATGATCTAAATCACCACCAAAATCTTATCATCTGTTCCTTGTGCTGTTACACACCTTTCCTGAAAAGTTCATCAAAATCCATTCAGAACTTTTGGAGTAATGTTGTTAACAGACAGACAAACCAACCAACAAACAGACAAACAAACCAATGCCAGCAAAAACATTACTTCCTCCCTCGGCGGAGGTAATAACTATATCAGTGGGTAATGTGGAGTGGGGGGGGGGGCAGGTGTGAGGTTTTGGTGATTGCAATACCACAAGGGAAGTCAGATCACATCATCAGTCTGTGGATGCTACTATCGCAGCTTTGGTCTTGGGTTTAGAACTGCTATGCTCCTGAACTAACTCACCTAATGAGCCACTTACTAACATTACTGAGACTTTATGTGGAGCTAAACATTGCCTCATTTTCTGGTCTGTGACTGCTACTTAATCACATCTCATGCTGTGAGCCCTTATGCCATCCAGGATCATAACATCTTCTTCAGTTATATATGTTAGAGATGTATTACAAATGCCACCAACAGAGCCTTCAGATCCCTTGTGGGTTTTTAATATAGACTAGTTTTGTGAAGTCAAACTCACACACACTCATCTACCCAACAAAGTCATTCATTAGACCTAGTTATCGACATGGGGAGATCTCTCCTTAAATGGTAGACTGCCCACGGCGCTGTCCCTGTTTCCACAGCACAAACCAAATGAAGTCCAGGCCTGGGAATAGCCTTTTAAAGTGAGAAGGACAGATGCAGGCTGGTTGAATTGAGGCATTGCCCCAAAATGGAGATTTTTTGACCCTAAAGTGTCATACTCTCAGTAGGTGCACATATTATTTCTTTGGTACTTTGGTACTTTTTGAATGTAGTTTCAATACAGGGTACATGGTTTGTCTAGCTAACCCCTCCTATAGTTTTCAAGCTAGGATATGTTCATTTCACACAATGTTTCTACATGTATTGAAGATGTGCGTATGTTGTGAAACTTAATGCCATTTTTGTAAATTATTAACCAGCATCTTTATGTGTAAACTTTTACCCCATTTGATTTGATTTGATTTGTAATTATATAATATAAATGTAAACTGACTAGTATTATTGCTTTAAGAAAACACGCCACTAACGCTTTGTCTTTGTTTTTTCAGCCTACAAATCTGCAGAAAACGTGGCTGAGGGAGTTTTATCAGGTAAGTGTCTGCCACTGTTTCTTTATGCATCATGAGTCTCATGATACTCCACATGACCAGGATATTCAGAATGATTTCATTACATACAAAACAGGTGTCTGGGGCCCATCATGACATTATTTGTGACACTGGGATATACAGTACATGTACACTAGTTATAGTTATATTTTATTAGTTTATTTGTCAGGGACCATGTACAGAAAAACATTAAACATAAGGTAAAGATGCTCTGTACCAGATTATAGGGTTTTCCCTAATTTCCATCTGTAGTCCCTGAGGCAGGCAGAAAGATTTTTAAAGAAAAAAAACAGCACATATAAAAAACAATTCAGGTCTAATTTCAAAATCTGCTGTCCCTGAAACAAGCAGGAAGTAAGTTTAAAAGATAAAAAGATAAGAAAACCGCATACATAAAAACAATTTAAGAGTACAATTTCAAATCCTGTTTAAGGGAGAGTCGATGCTGGTAGGCTTGATTACTTAAAATCCATTTTTTTAGTCTCTATGGTAAAGTCTCTGTAATTTGTTATGGTTTTCAAAGCAGTGGGGAGCTTGTTCCATTCTGTTATAGCTTTGTATGAGAATGCTGATTGTCCAAAAGCAGTTTTGCATAGGGGGATGCAACAATGCTGCCTAGAGCAAGTCCTTGTTATTGTAGTATTTTGTTCAGAAGTTAAGTACACAAAAGTCTTAAGAGGTGGGGGTGCAGAGCCATGGATAATTTTAAAAACCAATCGAATATTTGCATACTTATATTTTCAGTGTTTCCTCTGGCTTAAAGACCTTGGCACGGTGGCAACATATTTTTCCAGGGAATGGGGGGGGCAGAAAATACATGACACTGTTATAATATGTTAATTTTATACCTTTTTTTAAAAAAATTGCACAGTAACTTTGCATATGGAACTTACCATTTGAAGTATTGTACAACCGAGGCTTGAATTTTGGAATTTTGGGCCAGATGGGGTCCTACCCAGATGTCCTGTATTTGGTCTTTTTACTGGTGTCATCCTTCTCTCCTTCCTCTGCTCGCACCTCTCCTAGACCCTCTGCCTGAACACTTTTCCTCTCCTTGGCTCCTCTCTTCTGTCTAATCTTGCGCTCTCTATTCAGCTTCTCTCTCTGTTTATGGTGGTATACAAACAGGTTAGAAAATATCAAGAGTCAGGTAAATTAAAAGTAGACAACCAAAAATTTCTAGTTAAGGGTACAAAGAGCACCCACTTAAAAACTTGAGTAATGACTTCAGTCTTGAAGGTTTGAGGTTTTCCTCCAAAATTTATAACACTTTTCTAAGAGTTTTCGATTTTTCTCTGTAAATTTATCTAAATTTGAAACCATTTTTTTTTTTTATTTTGTACTTTATTGATCCCCAGAGGGGAAATTGAGGGCATCCACCTGGATGGATGAAGCAGCCACGGTACGGCGCTGTCCCTTAACCATTCACACACACATTCACACCTAGGGCCACTTTAGAGTCTCCAATTAACCTAATGTTTTTGGCCTGTGGGAGGAAACCGGAGAAATCCCGGAGTAAACCCACGCAGATACGGGGAGAACATGCAAACTCCACACAGATCACTGTTGGTCAGGGGCTGGGATCGAACCAGGGATCCCATGGCCAAGGGTGAGTTGCTGTGCTGCCGCAGTGCTAACCACGGCTCCACCGCACAAAATTGACTTTTCTTGTACATTTGAGACTTTATTATAAATTTGTGGATTATTTTATGGCTAATTTTTGTCTATTTTTTTTTAAATAAAATTACTGTTTTTTTTAATAAATTTGAAACAGACTGTGATATTTTTTTTTTACTTTTTCCTTATAATAATTTACATTTTAGATCACAGTTTTGCAAAGCCAGAACAGAACAATAAGTTAACTCTGATTTCAAAGAAAAAAATATGAATAAAATTGTATTTAATGAAATAAATTAACTTAAATGACCAAAGATGCAGTTATTTATTATAATATTTCTATATATTTATAGTTTTTTAGAACTCTCCTTACCACCCAGACAGCAGGAAAAACCTCCCTATTTTGAAATCAAATGTTGGCGCTTTTAGTTTGCCTGAAGCTGCTGAAGGGTTAAGTCACTGACTTCGTGAATTTTTCTGTCGTCTTAACTTGCCAGGTACATAATAATGAACATAAATTAGTTATTAATATTAAATAAGCGTAAGGTTAAAAAACTTCTCTTTTTATTCTTTGTCTGAAATTAGAAAAACAAAAACAAACCACTCCTGTTAGCTTTAAGGATTCTTTATTATGCTCTAGTAACAGTGGGTTAAAACCATGATAAATGCCTTCACTGCTTACATACCTCTTCTGATTTTTTTCGTGTATAAGGTACTTTAATAAGCTCATGTTTCTCTTGGACAGCGATGCTCATAGCGAGACACTCTGCTCTGTATTGCCAGATGGGAAACGTTGAAGTATAGTACCAGCGGCTTAAGATTATTGTATTTTGAAGAAAATTATTGTACACACCCAATTTTCATTTTGACGTGACTCAGGACCATCTGCTTCAGTAACACATTATCACAGATCGTGCATATTACAGCCTGTAACACAGTTTTACCTATAAATCTAACAGATCAGTTGAAAAAAGGGCACTTCTACCTGTGTGGAGTACAGGATGAGCCTGTACTGAACGTCCCAAAATATCAGTTGTACTTAACTATCTTTTATATGTTTTCTGTTGAATCATCATATGTCAAGGTCTTGCCTTATAAATATTTTGAGAAGTACTCTGTTTATACATTAGGAATAAACAATCAATCCACCTAAACTACTGCTAAATTGCCTCTGATAACTGAAGCAAACACCCATTTTTGCAGACATTTGCACGTTGCAGCAGTGACAGAAGGCTTTAGTGCTAATGCCAACAACAGGTTTGAACCATCCAGTAAAACAGGGATGTTGTTTCTCAACCTGCTCGTGATGTTGCTTACTTGTTGAGTCTGCCGTGCCTGCATTAGTGTTGTAACGTACACGAACGATTCAATCAAGTGTAGTAATTTTTATGGGTGAATGTACTGCACCGAATCACTCACCAGAGCTGTAGTGAAAACCAGGGATCAGCAGCTGAATCCCACCCCTGAGCAGCAAACGAGCCCGGCCCGCTTGGTTCAGCCGACTCTCAGTTTGGTGAGTGGTAGACAGTTGGAGCTCCAGTACAGCACTGAGTGATTCGGTGTACAACTGTTTATAACGGATCTTTTTAGTTTGACTTGGCATGTTTCAGTGAACTGTGGATCCCATCACTAACCTCCATCCGAGGCTGCCTCTGTACGACTACAACATGAGTCTTCCTCTTCTTTTCCACACAGCCCGTGCAAGTGACGATGCATGCATGACGATGCATGAAAACAAATGTAGTATGTATGCACAGGATCCGTATCGTGATTGTGTTTGCTAATGTATTAACATAGCCATGTAAGGAAAGGGTCAAATTATTGTACATTAGGGGATTTTTGAAATTATTGATCGTACACAGGGCAAAATTATCATATGTCTGGCAACACTGACTCTGCTTGCTGACTGGAACACGCAGGCGGGGCGCTTCTGAACTCCACACGGATGACAGTCACGTGCATTGTTCATGCGCACGCTTGCGGACCGTCATTCCTTCATATATTTTTCTTAAATTTATATTTCCTGATAGAGAGGTGGAAATTTTTCAGGTGTGGTGGGCCGCCACCCAGAAATGTTACCAGAGGAAACTCTGTATTTTCAAAGCTTAACATCTTGTGTTTGGCAAGTATACCACACCATTGTGGCAAGTATACCACAATTGTGATACTGTTGTGTCTTCTTATCCAGAATTTTGAGGGATTGTTTACACAGGGATTTCAAGGGTTTCATACTGTTGGCTTGTGACCAGCAAGAGACGCAATAGGAGAAATGTGTCAAAATCATGGCATTCAGAAAGGTTTTTGATCCTTTTAGAGTATGTTTCTGATACATTGAAAGTTTGCAAGGTTATACTTCGGAGTGCGGCTCATCTGTTTTATGTGCTTTTTAAAGCTGAGTGTGGGATCTAATGGGACACCCAAATACTTAAACTCTGTTATGTTTTCTATATTTTCTCCATTTACAATTATACTTGGACAGTACATTTGATTTTGTTTGTTAATAAAATACATGGTAGCTATTTTCCCTACATTCAGAGTGAGGCATGATTGATTAATCCATTTTGACACTTTCTCCCTTGCTATCATTAACCTGTCAGCCACTTGTTTGGCATCCTTCCCATGTGTGTAGATGACTGTGTCATCTGCATACATCTGAATTTTTATGTCATCTTCACATACTGATGGCAAATCATTAATATACAAAGTAAACAGCAGTGTGTCACGCCGCGCCGTTCATCAGCGGCGCCACCTGCTCACACACCTGATCCTCATCAGCGGCGAGGGATAAAAGCCGCCTCGCCCGGAGGCTCGGCCTGAAGCCGTCAGACTTCGTTTCCTCACCGCCGTGAGCATACCTTTCTTCAGCATCGCTATTTTGGGTAAGAAACCTTACCTCCTTCTCCAGTCTGCTCCCCTGTGCACAGGTGGATTCCCCGGCGGCGGACATCTCCGTTCCATCGCCCATCCTTCGCCGCTGCACGGAGCTCTCCAGGTGGCTGTCTCCCGGGCTACGTTCCCCTTGCTGTGCCAGCTATCCTGACAACTCAAGTAAGATCTTCTCTTGCCATAATTCATCCTGTGTTGGTGTATGCCCGTCACCCTCTCCCTGTGCTCTCTCCATAGGGTTGCTCGGCCGAACGGTCATCTGCCTCTGTGCCTGAAGCAGACGCCACCACCAACACATCTGCATCCCGCAGACACACACTCATTCACCCCTGCTGTTAATAAACTCTTTGAACTACTCTAAGCCTGTGTGTGCGTGTCTCCTGAGCTGTGCGTTATGTCAGTACGGCTTCAGCAGAGCGGCTCGGCGGACGGCGGGCTCGCACACCGGCTTACCACTCTCGAGGCTAGAGTGGATCAAATAGCTTATCAACAGCAGGTGATCCTAAATCAATTGATAATTATCACTGGCCGATTGGACCGCCTGGACCCCCAGCAGCCGTTCCCCCCGGCTCCTCAGGGTGGCGCAGCTCCTGCTGTTCCGGTGGCCGTCCAGCCAGCTCCAGTGGCACCGGCCCGACTCACACCAATTCCGACCCCCGCCCGCTTTAGCGGAAAGCTCGGCGGAGCGCGGGGGTTTGTGATGCAGTGCGAGTCCGTGTTTGACCGTGTGCCCGGAGACTTTCCCTCAGATCACAGCCGGATCGGCTACATAGGGAACCTCCTGGAGGGGCGTGCTTTAACTTGGGCCTACGCTATTATGGCGAGACCCAGTTATGCCACCCTCACCTATGCCGAGTTCGTGAGGCGCTTCCTGGAGGTGTTTGATCACTCCCGTTCCGAGGCGGTCCAGGTCGATCGGCTTCTCGCTCTCCAGCAGGGGAGCCGGTCGGCCGCGGATTATGCCATCGAATACCGGGTAGCGGCGGAGGAACTGGGCTGGGAGGAGCGCTCCCTCTGCGGCCTGTTTCTCCGCAGCCTCAATAGTGATCTGAGGGATGAACTGGCTGGACGGGATATCCCCGGAACGTTAGCGGAGCTAACCTCATTAGCAATCAGCTTGGACAACAGGCTGCGCGAGCGCTCCTCAGGACGGAAGCCGTCTGCTTCTCGCCCTCGAGGAGTTCCGCTACGCCTGCCCCAAGCTCGCCCCCTGGCGGCGCCGCCACCATCGTGCCCCGAGGAGTCGGAGCCGATGGTGACGGGCTGGGCAAAGCTCTCCTTGGCGGAGAGACAGCGCCGCCGTGAGTTGGGTCTCTGCATGTATTGCGGAGACAATCAACACACGGTAGAGCTTTGCCCACAAAAGCCAAACGGTGGGGTCCGCGAGTCACTGTAGGGGGCCTCGCGGACGTCAATCGGCAAAGTCCCCTCACTCAATTAAAGCTGCCCATCCGTTTTTGCCACAATTCCACTGGGCACCTCACCCACGCACTGGTGGATTCGGGTGCAGAGGGCAGCTTCATTTCACAAGGCCTGGCAACCCGATTGGGCATCCGCTGTCAGGCGCTCAAACACCCCATCTCCCTGGTCCATCTCTCCCGTGCCTCCCTTGGGAGAGTTACCCATCAAACCATTCCTGTCCCAGTCATCATCTCAGGGAACCACCGGGAGGAAATGGTTTTCTACGTCCTGCCCAACTCTGTGTCGCCCGTCATCCTGGGGTATCCCTGGCTACGCCTCCACAATCCTGTCCTGGACTGGAGGTCAGCTGGGGTGTCGGCGTGGAGTACCTTCTGCATGGGCACCTGCCTTCAGTCCGCTGCCTGCTCCCCGTCCGCGGCTCCTCCTGTGGCGGATACAGCACCCCCGGACCTGTCACTGGTGCCCCCAGATTTTCACGACCTGGGTATGGTATTCAGCAAGTCAAAAGCTATTTTTTTTTTTTTTTTTTTTTTTTTGTTACTTATTTGTACCCGTAGGTAGACTTGGTTTGCAGTCTGGTGACAAGCCACCGGCTGCTGGTCGCTGCGTGCGCGAGCGCCCTAAACCTACATGTTTTTGGTATGCGGGAGGAAACCGGAGAAATCCCGGAGTAAACCCACGCAACACGGGGAGAACATGCAAACTCCACACAGCTCACTGTTGGTCGGGGGCTGGGATCGAACCCACGATCTCATGATCCCCGCGATCCCCCGGCCGAGGGTAAAACTGTGCTGCCACAGTGCTAAACCACTGCGCCACCGTGCAGCCATGCAGCTATGTCTCTTCCCCCGCATCGACCATATGACTGTGCCATCAATCTCCGCCAGGGGGCTCCCCTGCCATCTGGTCGGCTCTACAGCCTGTCGGCGCCGGAGAAGGAGACTATGAATACGTACCTGAAGGAATCACTGAGCGCTGGGATTATTCGCCCATTGTCATCACCCGTGGGGGCGGGGTTTTTCTTTGTAGGGAAGAAGGACGGTTCCCTCCGTCCCTGTATTGACTACCGAGCTCTTAATGACATCACTGAGAGGGACCGTTACACCCTGCCCCTCATGGACACTGCCTTCCACTCCCTCCAGGGGGCGACCTGGTTTACCAAGCTGGACCTCCGCAGCGCTTACCACCTCGTCCGGATCCGGGAGGGAGATGAATGGAAAACAGCCTTCCGTACCCCGAACGGCCACTTTGAGTATCTCGTCATGCCGTTCGGGCTGACCAACGCTCCTGCCGTCTTTCAGCGCCTCATCAATGACGTCCTCCGGGATTTCATCGGCCTCTTCGTGTTCGTCTACCTGGACGACATTCTGATCTTCTCTCAGTCCAGAGACGAGCACCGGATCCATGTGAGGCGGGTCCTTCAAAGACTGCTGGAGAATCGTTTGTACGTGAAGGCTGAGAAGTGCGAGTTTTACGCTAGGACCACATCCTTCCTGGGATTCATCATCGCCCAAGACCAGGTGCTCCCGGACCCAGAGAAGGTGAAGGCGGTGGTGGAGTGGCCTACTCCCGCATCTCGGAAGCAGGTGCAACAGTTTGTTGGCTTCGCCAATTTTTACCGCCGTTTTGTCCCGAATTTCAGCTGGATCGTCGGACCACTGACCCGCCTCACGTCCCCGAAGGTCCCGTTCCGGTGGACCGAAGAGGTCGATGCTGCCTTTAAGGCGCTGAAGGCGGAGTTCTCCTCCCCCCGGGTCCTTCGCCAGGTCGACCCCGCGCTGCAGTGCATTGTGGAGGTGGACGCATCGGACACGGGAGTGGGAGCAGTGTTATCCCAGCAATCACCGGACGATGGCGCCAAGCGACCGTGCGCCTTCTTCTCCCGGCGCCTGTCCCCGGCGGAGAGGAACTATGATGTGGGGGACAGAGAGCTCCTGGCCATTAAACTCGCCCTACAGGAGTGGCGCCACTGGTTAGAGGGGGCGGACCTGCCGTTTGTGGTCTTGACGGACCATAAGAATTTAGAGTATCTACGATCTGCCAAGCGCCTGAATGCCCGCCAGGCGCGCTGGTCTCTGTTCTTCGCCAGGTTCCGGTTCTCTATCACCTTCAGGCCAGGCTCCAAGAACGGCCTGCCTGACGCCCTCTCTAGACAGTTCACCCCCGCGGGGGCTGAGGAGACGCCCCACACTATCCTGCCCAGGTCGTGCGTCGTGGGAGCTATCTCTTGGGACATTGTGGACAAGATCCGGAAGGCACAGGAGGTGGAACCTGATCCTGGCGGCGGACCGGAGGGAAGACTGTTCGTTCCGTCTGCGGTCCGAGGAGAGGTCATCCACTGGCTCCACACCTCCCGGCTCACCTGTCATCCCGGCACCTCTCGGATGATCAGCCTCCTCCAACGGTCCTTTTGGTGGCCGGGCCTGCGGAGGGATGCAGCCCGCTACGCCCGGGCTTGTCCAATTTGTGCCACCAGCAAGTCGGGAAACGCCCCTCCAGCGGGTCTGCTCCAGCCTCTGCCCGTCCCTGGCAGGCCATGGTCGCACATCGCACTGGATTTCGTCACCGGGCTCCCAGCTTCCAACTCATTCGACACCATCCTGACCGTCGTGGACCGTTTCTCCAAAGCGGCACACTTCATCCCCCTGCGAGGTCTCCCTACCGCCCTGGAGACGGCGGGCCTCCTCGTCCAACACGTGGTCAGGCTGCATGGGATCCCGGTGGACGTGGTCTCGGACCGGGGCCCCCAATTTTCATCCGAGGTTTGGAAATCCTTTTGTAACGCCATCGGAGCCAAGGTGAGCCTCTCCTCCGGCCATCACCCCCAGTCTAACGGGCAGTGTGAGAGGACCAATCAGGAGCTGGAGGCTGCGCTCCGCTGTGTTGCAAGATCCAAGCCGGCATCATGGAGCAACCATCTCGCCTGGGTGGAGTACGCCCACAACACCGCCTGCTCTTCTGCAACGGGGATGTCCCCCTTCAAGGCGTCCCTGGGTTACGACCCCCCGCTGCTTCCAGCGCAGGAGAGCGAGGTAACTGTTCCGTCAGTTAGGGCGCACGTGAGGCAGTTCCGCTCCACCTGGGCCGCCGCGCGTCATGCGCTTTTACGCACAGCGGAGCGCAACAAGACCGTGGCGGACCGGCGTAGAAGACCTGCCCCGGCGTACAGAGTTGGGCAACTTGTCTACATTTCCACCCAGGACGTCACCCTGAAAGGCAAGAGGAGGAAGCTGGCACAGCGCTTCATGGGTCCCTTCCCCATCACCCGGATCATCAACCCGGTGGCTGTGCGCGTGGCTATTCCCCCCTCCCTCCGCATCCATTCCACCTTCCACGTATCAAAGGTGAAGCTGGCAGTCACCGACCCCCTTTGCCCTCCTCCTGCAGCGCAACCCGCGCCCCGGATGATTGGTGGCCACCCGGCCTGGTCCGTCTCCTCCATCCTGGACTCCCGGCGCCGGGGTCGTGGGTTGCAATACTTGGTGGACTGGGAGGGCTATGGGCCCGAGCATCGACAATGGGTGCCCCCGTTGTTTGTGTTGGACCCATCGCTCATCGCAGACTTCCACCGAGCGCACCCGGATAAGCCATCGCCAGGAGGCGCTGCTAGAGGGGGGAGTACTGTCACGCCGCGCCGTTCATCAGCGGCGCCACCTGCTCACACACCTGATCCTCATCAGCGGCGAGGGATAAAAGCCGCCTCGCCCGGAGGCTCGGCCTGAAGCCGTCAGACTTCGTTTCCTCACCGCCGTGAGCATACCTTTCTTCAGCATCGCTATTTTGGGTAAGAAACCTTACCTCCTTCTCCAGTCTGCTCCCCTGTGCACAGGTGGATTCCCCGGCGGCGGACATCTCCGTTCCATCGCCCATCCTTCGCCGCTGCACGGAGCTCTCCAGGTGGCTGTCTCCCGGGCTACGTTCCCCTTGCTGTGCCAGCTATCCTGACAACTCAAGTAAGATCTTCTCTTGCCATAATTCATCCTGTGTTGGTGTATGCCCGTCACCCTCTCCCTGTGCTCTCTCCATAGGGTTGCTCGGCCGAACGGTCATCTGCCTCTGTGCCTGAAGCAGACGCCACCACCAACACATCTGCATCCCGCAGACACACACTCATTCACCCCTGCTGTTAATAAACTCTTTGAACTACTCTAAGCCTGTGTGTGCGTGTCTCCTGAGCCGTGCGTTATGTCACAGTGAGCTTAAAATTGAACCTTGTGGTATTCCATGGTGCATGCCTTTGATTGGGATACAGTATTATTTATGCGCACACACTGGGGGCGACCAGATAGATATTATTTTAACCAGCTAAGGGTATTCATGGACAGTTTATATCCTGGTAGTTTAGAAAAAAGGACTGAGTGATTGACCGTATCAAAGGCTTTACGTAGGTTTAAAAAGATGGCTCCTACCACCCCCCTTTGTCCAGATTTTCTTTAATCATTTCAATAAAGTAACGGCATGCACTCTCCGTTGAGTGGTTCGGCCTGAAACCAAACTGCATGGGATGCAGCAGATGGGCAGATTTGAGATGTTCTGCCAGTTGGTCTACTACCACCTTTTCAATGGCTTTTGACAAAACGGGAAGTTTACTTATCGGTCTATAATTACTAATTTCCTGTTAGTCTCTGGTTTTGTGTGTGGGCGTTACAATGGCAGGTTTCAATGCACCAGGCAAGATATTTTCATGTGTTGATTTATTTATTAGTTCTGTAATTGGAATTATTAAAGTATCTGTTTTTCAAGATTACAGTTTCAAGTCCATGAATATCCTTAACTCTGGAAACACTATTTTATGAAATAAAGTGCACATAATTTGTTCTGTAGTCTAATCAGTTATTTTTTAAAACTGTTTTTCCCTGTAATAGCAGATGTAATTTAATAGTAGTACTAGTAGTGTACAGTAATTGACCTCATGCTGTCTATAGCTCTATGTACTATCATGTGACACACCATAAACTTAAGTGAAGGTGCACGCTCTCCGTACCTCATGATAGCCAGCCTTTTCACCAAAACCTCTGTGAACTCTTTAAACTTTTCTCATTTTTTTCTTTTTTTTTTTTTTTTTTTTTCAAGATGGCAACCGGGATGGTCACACTTTTTCAACGCTGAGACAAAGTCGCTGATTTCTTCCCATTAAAAGAACCTAATCAACAGCGATCGGCGCTTGTGACGGACCCCACGGGCTGAATTTCCACCCCCGTCAGAATCCCGTCGGAATGCCCCTTTAATCGGGTAGAACCGCAGCGCTCTATCTGAAGCTTTTGCCAAGCTAATACTGGCTAGCTTAACACTAGCCCCTGTGCGTCACCTAACTCCGACACGAAGCGGCTCAGTCCCCGGTGAGGGCTTACCAGAGGAACCAACCGAGGCGGCTCAGTCCCCGGTGAGGGCTTACCGGACGAACCAACCGAGGCGGCGATTGGGTGCTCGGGTGCGGCGTTGGTGAGAGACGGGGGCCACCTGGATTCAGCAGGACAGTGGCCTGAATCGGAGCCCAATTTGCGAGGCCCAGCCGAGGAACTACCAGACTGACGGCGGTCGGTGACGGGGCCTAGCGGAAGAGCCACCCAGCCAGACAACAGCGAGCGACGGTGATCGGCCACCGATCGGCGGAGGTGATCGGTGGATTAGAGCTACGCCGGCGGAGTGCGACATAACTGGCGGTGACGGGGCCCAGCGGAGGAGCCACCCAGCCAGACGGCGACGAGTGGCTGTGATCGGTGGATTCCGGCTGTGCCGGCGGTGTGCGACATAACTGGCCAGGTAGACGGAGGCAGGCGCCGGCGATAGCCTAGCCGGATTCTCTGTTTATTTCTATCCACAGGTCAGTAAAATGCCACCCAAAAAAGAGGAAATGGAAGAAATTAAAAAATCTCTGAACTTTGTGTTAGAAGAATTGGCCAAGATGACTAACCAACAGGCCAAAATAATAAACCTAATAGAAGAGGTACAAGCCCTACATTCAATAATAAAAGAAAAAGACAAAAAAATTATGGACCTGGAGCAACACGGGCGTCTTTTGGAGCAACGCGTCGAGGATCTTGAACAAGGTTCTCGCATTGATGACCTAGTTATAAGTGGACTAGACATCAGATATCAGTCCTACGCCCATGCCGCAACAGGACTGAGTGGTGAACATGCTTCCATAAGTGAATCAATGTCCCTAGAAAACCAAGTGCTTCAGTTCCTTAATGATAAAGACATTAAGGTAGAAGCCAATGCGATCTCAGCCTGTTATGCTTTACCGAAGAAAGATAACAAAACAAAGAAATCAATTGTGATGCGCTTTGTGAACAGGAGGGTGAAAAATGACATACTGAGGCAGGCCAGAAAACTAAAGGAAACTCAAGTTTACCTAAATGAACACCTGACAAAAAAAAACGCTGAATTAGCACGGCAGGCACGGATGCTAAAAAAACAAAATAAGATACAGTCAACCTGGACAAGAAATTGTAGAATTTGGATTAAACTAAATGGAACACCTGAGCAAGCAAAAAGTATAATGATCAGAGATGCTACTGACTTAGATAAATACAAATGAACACTGACTATGAAACACAGAGTGAGGAAACTCAAACTCTAAAAATATGCCACTATGCTGAACATAAACCACAAGAGATGGAGAATGATATTGATCCTGATAACCACTTTTTCAATAATATTCATAACCACTGTGAATATTACACTGAAAAGCAATTCAAAAGTCAAGTGCAATTAGATGGTAAACTGTCAATAATACACTTCAATAGCAGAAGTCTTAACAAAAACTTCTCACAGATTCAGGACTATTTAAAACAGCTAAACAGAAAATTCACAGCTATTGCAGTCTCGGAAACCTGGCTTAATGAAGACCAGGCTCCCCTGATGGCAATAGAGGGATATCAGATGTTTAACATTAACAGATCTCAAAAAAAGGGTGGTGGTGTTGCACTGTATATTGATGACCTATATAGATGTAAGCTTGTAAATGAAATGTCCTCAGCACTACCAGGGATTTTGGAATGTGTTACTGTTGAGATTGACCTAGACAAAACAAAAAATCTAATCATAAGCTGCATATACAGAACGCCGGGAACTTGCATTGAGACATTCAGAGATAAATTAGTCGAGCTGTACAATAATATTACTAGTAAGAAAATGGTAGCAATTTGTGGAGATTTCAATATTGACCTACTTAATCCACATCCACAAAATGTAGTTACAGAGTTCATGAACTCTATGTACAGCATGAGTCTATATCCCACAATAACACATCCCAGTAGAATCACAGTTCAGTCTGCTACACTTATTGACAACCTGTTTGTCAATGTTCTCGATAAGAAAATAGAAAGTGGATTATTGATAAATGATATAAGCGACCACTTGCCAATCTTTGCACTTATCCATGGCCACACGGGGCCCAACCCAGAAAAAATCTCAAAATCGTTCAGACACAAATCACCAAACGCAATCAGTTCTTTTAAAGAGGACTTGCTGAAGCAAGACTGGACAGAGGTCTATGTATCAGATGTAAATGAAGCCTATGACACATTTATAAACATTGTAACCACTCTTTATGAAAAAAACTGCCCATTAGTTAAAAAAAAGCTTAAACACAAATTTGCTGACAAACCATGGTTAACCAAAGGACTACAAAAGGCGTGTAAAAAGAAAAATTTATTATATAAAGCTTTCATAAAGAAAAGGACAAAAGAAGCAGAGCAACGGTATAAAACATACAAAAATAATTTAACATATATAATAAGATGCAGTAAAAGAGACTATTACAGTAAAGAACTGGAAAAAAACAAAGACAATATTAAAAATACATGGACAATAATCAACAGTATCCTTGGAAATAAAAGCAGAAATACTAGCTACCCAACTAATATTCCAAAAAATAATAAATCGACTCCGAATGTGAATATAGCTTCACCTGCAGATGAATTTAATAAATTTTTGTTAACATTGGACCTAAACTGGCCCGAGAAATACCCACAACGGCGCCTACAGGTGATACAATATGCAATAACACTGCTGTAAAAGACACCATCTTCATAAAGAACACAGACGAAAGAGAGGGCATTGAAATTGTTAAATCGTTCAAAAGTAAAACATCTACTGACTGCGATGGTATTGACATGCTACTAGTCAAAACTGTTATCGAATGCATAGTGAAACCACTGACGTATATCTGTAACCTGTCTCTCCAATCAGGTATATTTCCCAATGCAATGAAAATAGCTAAAGTAATTCCGATTTACAAGACAGGCGACAGAGGGGAACTCTCCAACTACAGACCAATTTCACTATTACCGCAATTTTCCAAGATACTTGAAAAAATATTCTATGAGAGAATTGACAACTTCATACTGAAAAATGATTTATTGTGTGAGCAGCAATACGGGTTCAGACACAAAAGGACAACAGCATATGCCTTAATGGAATTTACAGAAAAAATATCAACAGCCATTGAAAATAAAGAGTATTCAATTGGAGTATTCCTGGATCTTAAAAAAGCATTTGATACAGTAGATCACAATCTATTATTAAAGAAACTACAAAATTGTGGTATTAGAGGGGTAGCACTGTCCTGGTTAAGTAGTTACTTAAAGAATAGATATCAGTTTGCAAGTGTTAACAGCAAAAACTCAGAGTTACTGAAGGTCACCTGTGGAGTCCCACAGGGTTCAGTTTTGGGACCATTATTATTCAATATGTATATAAATGATATATGTAAAGTTTCAGAAAAAATGGACTTAATATTGTTTGCTGATGACACTAACCTGCTATGCAGTGGAAACAATTTGGAACAACTTCTGGATACACTCGGAAAGGAATTAGGAAAGCTGAAACTGTGGTTTGATTCAAACAAATTAACGCTCAATTTAAGCAAGACAAAATTTATAGTCTTTAACAACCATCACAACTACCCAGTACCCAAACTCAGTGTAAATGGTGTAGAGATTGAAAGGGTATCCGAAACTAAATTCCTTGGAGTAATAATTGATAACAAACTGTGTTGGAAGCCACATATTAATTATATAAAAGGTAAAGTATCCAAATCAATTGCAATATTACACAGAGTGAAAAATTTGCTGAATCAACCCACACTATACACCTTGTACCATTCATTAATACTCCCATACATGACATATTGTAATGAAGTATGGGGAAATACATATAAAACAAACATATATCCACTCTTCATGCTTCAAAAGAGAGCTATTAGAATAATCAACAAAGCAGCTTACAGGGAACCAACAAACCCACTTTTTCTTAAACAAAAAACTCTCAAGTTGAAAGATCTGATTGACTTTAAAACCGCAATAATAATGTTCAAAGTGAAGAATCTATCACTGCCCGCAAATATCCAAAAGTTGTTCCAAACAAGGGAGAAACGATATCACTTCAGAGGAACATGTATATTTCAAAAGCCTACAGTGAGAACAACCACCAAGCAACACTGTATTTCAGTGCAAGGAGTCAGAATTATGGAACGATTTTGGACCTGAATTAAAATCATGTACAAAGCTTGGACAATTTAAACAAAAACTAAAGGAAGAAATACTCCAAACATATTTACAAGACGACATGTAAACTCACATAAGGATTGACATTTCCAGCCTGTGTTGTGTTGTAGCTTAGTTTTTCTTTTTTTCTCTGTGACACTATGTCTTAGATTTGTTTTTGAATAGTAACCGCTTAACTTAGACTAGCTCAGTTTTCTTTTTTCTCTCAGTCACATTTTGTCTTAGCCTTGTTTTAAATTGTAATCGCTCTTGTCTTGTTTTCTCTTTTTTTCTCCTTTGAATTCTTGGATGGAATATGGGTGGGCAATATAAGCTGCGGCTTCAGCCATCACCCATTTCGGATAACTCACGTGGAATTGTATAGTAGAAGGAGTCTTTGTCTAATTTGACCTTATTGTTATATTATACAGTTTCTTTTAACCTGTAATGTACTATCCGAAATAAATAAAATTCATTCATTCATTCATTCATTCATTCATTTTAAACCCTGCAGACTAATTTTGGGTTTACAGTCTGTGATCTTTGTCTTCTTTTCTTTTTTCTTTTAGATGTTTCTTTTTTTTCTTGGCAAGTAAAAAGGTTGATTTTAGTCATTTCATATCTTACTGTTTGATCAACACAAGAACCCTTGACTAACCACAACTCTTTCCACTGGGTTAAGGGAAGTGAAGCAGCTCGATCACTCACTTTTGTGTGAGAGCGCTGCTGAAAGTGACACAAGAAAACAGGAGTGAGAAGCAGCCCTGGAGTTGCCAGAAGTTTTTATTTTAGCCTGTAATAAATAAATAAAGAATTACACTTGCATGTTGAGTATGTTATACAGTGATCTTTTTTCCCAGTGGACATACATATTTATACATGTAAAAGAGGATTTACATTTTTGCCAGTAAGTCTGTTTTTCTGCCCTATTTTTGCTTTGCCTTGACATTATTTTGTTAAAATTGAGGATGAATTTTGAAGAAGTGATCGAGCACAGTGTGGTGTGCATGTTAAATGTTAGAAAGGTATAGATGTCTTAAATATTGGAAAAAGCAAATGTGCTATGGGCTGCACTGCCTTTCAAGTGACAGGGTGCTCTCTAGTGTCTGTTGCACCATTGAAGTTTAACTGTGAGTCTTTAGCAGCCCCGACTCACAAATAATCAGTAAATTGTCTTCAAGACCAAGGCCCATCTGGAATATGGAGGTTTGAAGGCTAGACATACAGTGGGGCAAAAAAGTATTTAGTCAGCCACCAATTGTGCAAGTTCTCCCACTTAAAAGATGAGAGAGGTCTCCAATTTTCATCATAGGTATACCTCAACTATGAGAGACAAAATGAGGAAAAAAAATCCAGAAAATCACATTGAAGGATTTTTTAATGAATTAATTGGTAAATTCCTCGGTAAAATAAGTATTTGGTCACTTACAAACAAGCAAGATTTCTGGCTCTCACAGACCTGTAACTTCTTCTTTAAGAGGCTCCTCTGTCCTCCACTCGTTACCTGTATTAATGGCACCTGTTTGAACTCGTTATCAGTATAAAAGACACCTGTCCACAACCTCAAATAGTCAGACTCCAAACTCCACTATGGCCAAGACCAAAGAGCTGTCAAAGGACACCAGAAACAAAATTGTAGACCTGCACCAGGCTGGGAAGACTGAATCTGCAATAGGTAAGCAGTTTGGTGTGAAGAAATCAACTGTGGGAGCAATTATTAGAAAATGGAAGACATACAAGACCACTGATAATCTCCCTCGATCTGGGGCTCCACGCAAGATCTCACCCTGTAGGGTCAAAATGATCACAAGAACGGTGAGCAAAAATCCCAGAACCACTTGGGAGGACCTAGTGAATGACCTGCAGAGAGCTGGGACCAAAGTAACAAAGGCTACCATCAGTAACACACTACGCCGCCAGGGACTCAGATCCTGCAGTGCCAGACGTGTCCCCCTGCTTAAGCCAGTACATGTCCAGGCCCGTCTGAAGTTTGCTAGAGAGCATTTGGATGATCCAGAAGAGGATTGGGAGAATGTCATATGGTCAGATGAAACCAAAATAGAACTTTACTGTAAAAACTCAACTTGATGTGTTTGGAGGAGAAAGAACACCATACCTACTGTGAAGCATGGGGGTGGAAACATCATGCTTTGGGGCTGTTTTTCTGCAAAGGGACCAGGACGACTGATCCGTGTAAAGGAAAGAATGAATGGGGCCATGTATCGTGAGCTTTTGAGTGAAAACCTCCTTCCATCAGCAAGGGCACTGAAGATGAAACGTGGCTGAGTCTTTCAGCATGACAATGATCCCAAACACACCGCCCGGGCAATGAAGGAGTGGCTTCGTAAGAAGCATTTCAAGGTCCTGCGTGGCCTAGCCAGTCTCCAGATCTCAACCCCATAGAAAATCTTTGGAGGGAGTTGAAAGTCCGTGTTGCCCAGAGATAGCCCCAAAACATCACTGCTGTAGAGGAGATCTGCATTGAGGAATGGGCCAAAATACCAGCAACAGTGTGTGAAAACCTTGTGAAGACTTACAGAAAACGTTTGACCTCTGTCATTGCCAACAAAGGGTATATAACAAGGTATTGAGATGAACTTTTGTTATTGACCAAATACTTATTTTACTGAAGAATTTACCAACTAATTCATTAAAAATCCTTCATTGTGATTTTCTGGATTTTTTTTTTCTCCTTTTGTCTCTCATAGTTGAGGTATACCTATGATGAAAATTGGAGACCTCTCTCATCTTTTAAGTGGGAGAACTTGCACAATTGGTGGCTGACTAAATACTTTTTTGCCCCACTGTATGCGATCTAAATGCAGTATTACTATACACTAGTTTGTGTTTCCTTGCATGGAAGGTGAGAATGTACAATTATTTTTCTCTCTGTTAACGCATGGGTAGTGTCACATGTGACAGAACATGATTACTGATCAGAGACGGAAAGGAAAATCCGCAACAGTCACACAGAAACTAAAGAAGGCCAGCAATGAAAGACACAGTGAAGAACAGAAGAAAGAACAAAATTAGACTGTTTTCCAATATCAGTCAAGGCCATCAAAAATTAAGCAAAACTTATTTGTTACTAAACTACCGTGGAGCCAAATGGTCCAGTATTGATTTGTAATTCAGTCACAGCATTGTCAGCCACTGAGGGCAAACAAGATCAGTATCCTGCCTTGGAAATGCCCAGACCAAATGCAAACATTAAGTGGCTCTCTATGATGTTATTGGTGAGAAGGAATTTGAGTTTCTCTCTCTCTATGTATAGAGAGTAGGGCTGCACAATTAATCAAATTTTGATCGCGATCACGATTTCGGCTGCCACGATTAAATTAACATAGTCGTTATTAACATTTAAAATGTGGGCTCTGCTGCATATCAAATCAAGCATTTTCTCAACCAACAGTCAGACGACCACCAGGGAGTGAACGCATGTTAGGGCAACATTAAGCTGCAGAATTGACAAGCGAGTGCACCCGGTAGCGGCAGCCTTAAGATTTCAATAGCAGACTGGTGTCCAGATGTCAGGAGCAGAAGGTGACAGTATGGCAACATGTGGAAGTGAGGAGCTAGTGTCTTGAAAGGATCATCATCCATTGTCTGGACGTGTTTTGGATTCAGGGCAAGTGATGCTGACTAAAAAGAAATTACTGTATATGCAAAGAGTGCCATAGAGCTGTGTTTGTGCTGCAGGGCAACACAACTAACTTATTCAACCACTTGAAAAAACACCACAAACACAAGTATGATAAATGAACTTACAAACTTTCAAAGTACAATGCATGAAGGCTAAAGTGAATGTCACTTCACTAAATCACAGTCTGTGTCCGACCCAGACAGCTATAGTGTCAACCCTCCACAGAGCTTCACTGTATCCATCCGCCTCCCAAAGACACGCTGACGTAACTGTTGCAGTTGCGTTTTATTTGGCCAAAGACATGTGTCCACTAAATACTGTATGAGCAACGAAGGCTTCAGAAACATGGTCAAAACACTGGACAAAAAATATGAGATCCCCACGTGATTCTCCAAAGTTGCATTACCTGCGCTGTATGAAAAATACAGATGGACATCACAGCTGTCGAGTACTTTGCAACTATGACTGACCTATGGTCAAGCAGAATAACGTAGCCTTACCTGTTTACCTTTTATTCTTATTAAAGACAAAAATAGAAAGGAGATTGTTATGACCTGAGCGCCGATCTCGTCTGCGCTCGGGCCATGCATCATCTCTGCCGGCTCTGACAGCAGTGGATTACATTCTGGCTCCCCGGGCTCTTATTGTGACAGCGCTCGGTGGGGCTTCCTGCTGTCAAAGCCGATCAGCTGTTCTGCATCACTGCTCGTTAGCAGCCGGCTTTATTAGCGGGCGCTGACAGCAGGTTGATGCACCAGTATCGTCGTCAAACACCGTCAGACATTGTGAGAGATTCCTGGTGTGTTATCAACATTCATGTCAAGGTTCGTGTCTTTATTCTTGTCCATGTTCTCGGTTAAGATCGTAAGTGGCTGGGTGTAGCCTTACGATCCCATGCATCCTGTATAGAGTGTTTTGCCCACAGCGGCTCATAGTTTTGTGTTCATGTCTTGTGTTCTTGTTAATTAAACATCAATGCAAAACTCACTGGCGACTTTTGGTGCACAGGTTCACTCTGAGAGCATGACCTATAACTACAGGTTTGGGGTCAAAAGGTCAAAGGTCAAGGTTGCCACTGCCTATGCCCTCTTATAAATGAATGTGTAAAGCTGTCTTGGGTCATCAAACTTGCTACACAGGTTCACCTGTGTAGCAAGTTTAGTTGGGATCCTGACCAACAACTATGGGTTGTATACGTTGTTGTATATTCATGGATGATGGGTTTATCATAATTTGGTTCTGCCACAGTAATTATATTCAAAAGTAGCAAACTGCTCTCTGTCAGTAATTATTGGGATCTTCAAAGAAAACTGAGGCGGGGGATATTGCACTCGCCTCAGAGTGCTCTTGTTTCACATGAAATAGAGCGTCCGTCACCACAAAGGTATTGTGGTTTGCTAATCGAGACAGTAAGTCTAACTCTAGCTTGTCTATTTTTTTAATAGATGTGAAATATCTCGTGGATGTTTACAAGGGTTGGACTTCTGGGTCACGGAGGTATGATTTCTTTTCAAACAGCACCTCACTGTGGAAATGAAGGTATCCAGTACAGTATCAAAATTCTCACATATTGATAAGAAGCCACTGATATAGTTGACAGAGTTGACAGTAAATGACAGTAATTAACAGTTACTAGAACACCTTTGGAGCGGAATGATGCATATCCAGTGAAACGTTAAAGTATGATTATCGGTCAATATAAGAACTCCTGGAATCCCTATTGTCCAATCATATTGCTCAGTCAGAATAACTGTTATATAATGACACATCAAACATGAGTTTGAAGGTTGAACTTGACAGCTTAATCAAAAGTGTTTGTGGCAACACATTAAAAAAAACAAAAAAACAAAACAAAAACAGAAATGAAAGTGCAGTCTTTTAACCCCAAAAATAAGGTGCAGAAACTCAAATGGCAGCTTATTCTGCAGCATGGAGTGCTGTTGTTACTTCTCAAGTATAAAACAAACTAGAGTAACATTCAAGTCCATAAAAGTAAAAAAGAAAAACAAACTAGTCCATTTTATTTAAAATCTTGCTGAGTCCAGAAGCTCAATTTGGCTTCAGATGAAAATAAAAAGAACTTCCAGTCGAAAATAACAACATACAAACATGTTAAATTATAGTACAACAATATGAACATTCACTGCACATTTAGTGAAATATTTCAGGCTATTTTAATTTATTTTTGATGATTATGGTTATAGTTTTTTATAAATTAAATTACAAATCATAGTATTGTAATTTACTGAGATGCACTCATATTCAGAATGAGGGCTGATATTACTGCAACAAAAAGAGAGAAGATAAAAATGAGAGTAAGCTATTTCTGTAATTCGCTCATTTACTGCATTTAACACATTAGCCAGCATAACTGAAACAGTTCAGCTGTCAGCAACCATTGTCCAAGAGAGATTATTGTCCAACAGATAAACTAACATATTTACAGCACATGCTAACAGTGTAGTCAGTTTTCTAAAGCCCGAGACAGTCATTGAAAATAAGAAAGGCTAACTTGCTAAAACTCTCTAACCTTACCTTACCATACTGTTCAGATAGGGCCTCACTTCAACCATTCATCACCAGTATGGAACTTAGTGGAGAGCCGCTGACAGGCGGCCGGAACCAGGGTAATGGAGCAGAGGGAGAGGGGGAGGCGGTTGGATGCGTCACTGTAGTGCTGTTGTGATATGGCAACTCTGCTATACAGTCTGTATTTAACTTCATTTTTAAAAAAAAATCATTTTCAGTAAAATGCTCCCATACTTTGGAAAGTGTGGGTTTCGCTTCTTTTTTTTTTTTTTTGCCTTTTCTTCTCCGTGATTTTCTCTCCCTGTCACTATGATGTGCTCTTCTCCTTCTTTGCTGGAACGGTCACAACTGAAAAGTTCTGTGATATGCCTATAAACTTTTAAATTAAATGATATGTCAACAATAGAAATCTGCATCAATTCATTTTTTATGATCGATGTTGTCAACTACATTGAGGAATCATTCTCAGTCAGCTATGAATCATCTACTTCTGAGACAATACTAGATTATTGCTATTTAATTTGCACTTTAAAGTGAACAGGTCGGAATTGCAAGTAAAAGTTACAGTAGATCATGCTCGCTGCAATCTGTCAAAATGACAGACAGCCTTCAGATTTTTCTGTCATTACTAAAAAAATGTGTCAGTGACAGACAGTATTAGTTAACACAAGCTCTACCCATATACTTTCTGCATGTAGGTCACTGTGTTGGAACTGATCTTATTTATGCTTCACTGCTGTTTTGAATGAACACATTTGACTGGTAGCATACAAATAAAGCTAATTAATTGCAACAGTCAGTTTAGTTTGCCTCAGATTTAATCTACAAATAACAGCCTATGAAACTATGCCTCAACTTGCCCTGTGAAACAGGTTTGGTACTTTTCTGAAGTCTACTTAACACTGATGATTGTTCTTATGCTGGCAAATTACAATAGAATGTACAGGGCCCGAATCTGCCACAGTTTATGTCCTCACAGGACACTGTGCAGCTACCTTGAGAAGGCAGAAAACGCAGATAAACATATGCTTGGGTGGCTTCCTCCTTCCTGCAAATCTCTAGGACTTCAGCTTTAATGTTCTTCGTAAATATCAGTGGCAGGCTAAAACACATTGTGTGTTGGGTGATTCCAGTCCCCGTCTTTAGCTTAACAGTGACGTGTGTGTGTGTGTGTGTGTGTGTACGCGCGTGTGGCTGTTGAGGAATTCTGTTTGCACTGTGCAGCGTTCTCGCATACTCTAGTGAAGCTATCAGGTCTGTGAATGTGTGTGTGCTGTGAAAAGGAAGGCATGCAGGGAGAGAGGTGTGCCCCTGTGTCAACCAGGCAGACCTGTAGCCTCATGCCAGCTCGTAGCTACTGCTGCTGCAGCGCCGGCTGACGACATGGAAAGAAGCACCAGACTCTGAACTCTGCTCGGTTGGCAATGACCGTGGACACTTTGGTTAGCGTTAGCAACAATAAGCCATGCTGTGCTTGTTCACCATGTGATTTTCCCTCGCAATCACAATATGCTCACTCTGTCTCTGATGACAAAGGAGGCAGTGCAGTGGTTTTAGCCACAATCCATAGGGTGTTTGGTGAAGAAATACTCTAGCCTCACACTTTGTAAAGTAATTACATTGGAATCAAGAAAAAGTGTCATTAATTCGATCTCTAAATTTATGCTGTTTAACTTGTCCGAACCAACCACTACAGTATTTTTCTACATCTTGGAGGAAAAAGAAAAAAAGTTAAACATGCTGCAACATGCTGCAACATGCAACATGCTGCAAAAGTTAAACATGCTGCAACACGCTGCTCCTCCACATTGAAAGGAGTCAGTTGAGGTGGTATGGGCATCTGATTAGGATGCCTCCTGGACGCCTCCCACTTGAGGTGTTTCAGGCACGTCCCACTGGGAGGAGACCCCGGGGCAGACCCAGGACTCGGTGGAGAGACTATGTCTCCCAGCTAGTCTGGGAACGCCTTGGTATCCCCTCTGAAGAGCTGGAGCAGGTGGCTGGGGAGAGGGAAGTCTGGGCTTCTCTGCTTGAACTGCTGCCTCCGCGACCCGGACCTCCGGAAAAGCGGTAGAAGATGGATGGATGGATGGATGGATGCTGCAACTAAGCTGATTGTACCTTTTGATTCCTGCTCTCTTGCTACATACAGTTAGGTTATACATATAGAAATAAAAAATTATCTTAAAATATGTAGCAAATATAAAAATTAAAACATTTGTTGTAGTTCAAAGTCACGTTAGGAGTGCCTCTTTTTTTTTTTTTTTTTTTTTATAAATGTTTAAGCTGGTAATGTATTCTGACCAGTGGAGAAGCTCTGTAGTGCAGCATATCTGAAAATGTGTGAAGTATTTCAAACTAGGCATTTTACCTTAATTAGTCTCTGTGCAAGCAGTTTTAATAGTTAATGCATAAATTCAACATATCCATTTGGCAGCCAGTGCTTGCTCATAGTCATATGCTAAAATTTGGCCATCCCTTGACAAATAGCATATTTTGATGATTTTGTTTTTTTTAATTGGTGTGTTTAATTAATTAAGTGGGTCGGGTGCCCAAACTATTGCACATGCCACAATTTATTTTTATTTTTTCATTTTATTAAATAAAAAGTAACTATGTATTAATATTTGCTGGTGGTGTATATTTTAATCTCACAAAGACTGTTTGCATCTTTTCAATTAGATATGCTATTTGTCAATGAGTGGCCACATTTAAGAAAACAAAACAAAAACAAAACCCAGATTGCTTGTTTTTTTATGCTATAAAAAACAAACTTATTAACTCTTGTTTACAGTCAGTGGCTTAGATGTTTTCCAAAACTTTGCATCTACTTCCTTATTTTCTTACTTGAATCAAATCCCGTATCAGGACTTTGACCCTGTCTCAGGATTTCATTTACACATAGGCAAAGCAGGGTCATTTGTCTGCTCCACTTGTGTGCAGTAGACTGGCCGAATGGGATTCCATCATTGCTGCTGCAGCAATATAAATGGCAATTTGCATTACACCGCACTGAATTGAACAATACCTCAGCCAATTTGCATTGGAAACTTCCCCGGAAAGTCACAAACCAGTGATTGTGTCATGTCCTCACAGTCTTGTGAGCTGTAAACCTGCAAACCTGCAAACTTGCAAAGTATCCAGTAATTAAATAGTTTATTTAGCATAGTTGTAGAGTTGTGCAACAACTCATGAACCACATGAAACTTGAGGCTTTTCCAGCGCAGAGGCTTATGGTATGAATTGATCTCTTAATTTGTTGTCTTTTAAATTTACTCAAACTCCAAACTGCAACCAGTATTGCCCATTACAAAAAAGGAAAGAATTGTTTATATCAGAGGTTGCACTAGAATTTATTGTTGCCCTTCACTTTGACAGACAGGGTTGTAAAAATTCTATCATTCCCAACTATAATTTGTCATTTAAAAAAAAAAAAAAAAAAAAAAAAAAAAAAAAAAAAAAAAAAAAAAAAAAATATATATATAAATATATATATATATATATATATATATACGTATATACGTGTATATATATATATATATATATATATATATATATATATATATATATATATATACTCTTGACCAAAATCTTAAGACTGGGGAAAAAATTACAAGTATTCACATTTCACACTGGTGGATCATAACTAGGTTGTGAGTAGAGCTTCAAAATGCAAAAAGAAGAAACAGGAGCAAGAGACAAAAAATAGAGTAGGCAATTTACTGAAAACTGTATTTAAACTCAAACAGACTGATCATCAGCTGATCAAAAGTTTTAAGACCATAGCGCCGCCCCCTAAAAAACAAACAAACAAAAAAACAAAAACAGAACTGAAAGTGTCAAAAAAACGACTCAGTAGTGAGTAGCCCCACCATTCTTGTTGGACACTTCAAAAATTTGCTTAGGCATGCTTGATGTGAGTGTTTCCAGGAGGCTGGTGGGGATGTTGCTCCATGTGGTAAAAATGGCTTCACGAAGGGCATCCACAGCCTGGAACTGACGTCTGTTTTTTGTAAACTTCCCTTGCCATCCATCCCCAAATGTTCTGTGGGATTTAGATCAGGAGAACACAGGATGGCCTAAAAGAATAATGTTATTCTCCTGGAAGAAGATCTTCGTCAGGCGGGCGTTGTGACCTGCAGTGTTGTCCTGTCGAAAGACCCAGTCGTTACCACACAGACGAGGACCCTCAATCAAGAGCCATGCCCGCTGCAACATCTCCACATAGCCAGCCGCTGTTGGGCCCTTCTGCACACCCAGCAGCACCATTGTTCCATTGAAGGAAAAACCACCCCAGATCATGATGGAGCCTCCTCCACTGTGCCACATAGAAAACATCTCCAGTGGGATCTCCTTGTCATGTCAGTAAAGTTGGAAACCATCAGGATCATCCTGGTTAAAGTTTTTCTCATCAGAGAATAGAACTTTCTTATACCTTTCAATGTCCCATGTCTGGTGCTCCCCTGCAAAGTCCAAAGTTCGTGGTGTGGGAGGAGAAGTGGCCTTTGAAGATGTTTTTTTTTTTCTTTTTAAGGCCTTCTTTTGTAGATGCCGTCTTATGGTTATTGGGCTGCAATCAGCATCAGTTGTCGTCTTCTTCTTCTTTTGGCTGTTCCTTTTAGGGGTTTCCACAGCGGATCATCTGCCTCCATCTCCCCCTACCCCTTGCATCTTCCTCTGTAGCACCAACCCTCTCCATGTCCTCCTTCACTACATCCATGAATCTTCTCTGTGGTCTTCCTCTTCTCCTCCTGCTTGGCAGCTCGATCTTCAACATCCCTTGTCCAATATATCCACTGTCCCTTCTCTGCTCGTGTCCAAAATATCTCAGCCTTTTAGTCCGCATCAGTAAGGGCCTTAATTTGGGTCGAGGGCCGGCCTCTGTCTTCACGGACAGCCCATTAGATCCTCTGGCTCAGCTCTTTTGGACCATCTTGCATGTTCCTTTGATCCATTATTCACTTTTTTCCCTCTTAATTTTGCAATATTGTTATAAAATTGTTTTTAATGTGCATTTGAGATGACTTCAACTTTATTCTATATCGCTACTGGAGTAATTAAAAATGATTAGAAATCAAGTTACATTAAGAGCCATTTTGTTCCTCCAACATGTTTTAATTTATTTATTTATTATTTATTTACTGTGTGTGCAGCCACTGTCATGCACTTTTGCAGCTTTAGTAATGTTTTCTCAGACAAAATTAAGAAACTTGGCAGTGATTTAAACCAGAACAATGATCTGATACATTATGTTTCCTATTAGCGACAACTTAGCATCGTCATTTAGCATTTGCTGTCTTATAATTAGAGAGAGGATGGTGTTAACGTGACGTACCTCTAAATAAAATGAGGTTAGAGGATTATCCTCTCTGACACAGCACAGTGGGAAAAAGTCCAACATCCCTTGCTGGCACAGAAGTAGCGGCAAAATATTAGCTTGCAGTTAGCTGCTGTGGCACACCTGGCACACTGCGGGGGAGAGGCAGTGCGGGGACAAATTGAAATGGGTATATCTCTTAAATCCCGATATAAACGATACAGTTTTATATGAAACGGTAGACGTTTTTTTATCATGTCACCGATATAAATTGTCTTATCGCACAGCCCAAGACTGTAACATAACAAAATGTGGAAAAAGTGAAGCGCTGTGAATACTTTTCAGATGCACCATATATGTACATATGCATGTATGTATACATATATGTGTGTAAGTATGTTTGTATATACGTATGTATGTTTCAAGGATAATCACAATATCACGATATCGAGTATCACAATCCCATATATTTCAATTTTTTTCACCTTATTCAACTTCAAATCATGTCTCAGAGTAAAACTCTTGACATCTCTTTCATATAAATATGGTATTCTTAGGGCTTCATTTTCCATGGAGATGCGTCTCTGCACACAGAGAGGGCAGTGGACGATGTTTGGAATTGACTCACACGCCAACTACGTTTAGCTGACTCTGGACTCTTTTAAAAAGCAGCTGAAAACTTTTTTTATTTAACGAGGGTTTCCATTGAGTTTCAGTTCAACTGCTTTTTAATAGTAAGTCTGATATTTTTAAATAATTTTAATCTTGTTAGGGCCTGAGCCACTGACGTCAGTGGGCGAGAGCCCAATTGTAATTGTTTGAATTTTTAGGGCCCGAGCCACTGACAACGTCAGTGGGCAAGAACCCTATTGTAATTGATAGAATTTTTAGGGCCCGAGCCACTGAGAATGTCAGTGGGCAAGAGCCCTATTGTAATTTTTAGAATTTTTTTTTTTCTTCTTCTCCATCTAAGATCTCTTTTTTGGGGGGAGTCAGCATGCATGAAAACTCACCATTTTTTGCAGGGACCTCAAGACTAGCAAAAAATTTAATATTTTGGAGGAAATATGAATGACCCCACAAAAATGGCTCTACAGCGCCACCTAACATGTGAAGTCAGTGGGGAGTGGCACATGCTTACTTTCGCGTAGAAAGATGAAAATCGGGTGAGATGTTTCTCATGTCAAGACATGCAAAAAACTCCATAGAAGTGATGGACTACACCCAACAGGAAGTCAGCCATTTTGGCAGCAAGTGGGAGTGACCTGATTTCCACCTCACGCAATTGATGCACATTTGATCAAACTCGTCCTAGGGTTTTTGTCCGATTGAGCTCATTTGTGGTGACAATCATCTATACTCATCTATATCCATGTGCCTTTAAGTTACTGAAAACTTTTCCAAAAACTTGATGGTTTGGCCGTAGGAGTGTGGCAAAGTTTGATGCCTCGTCATGATCATTCTATGACCATTCTGACGGCAATAACTCTGGTATGCATTGTCGGATTTCAACCAAATTTAATATTATGGATATCAGTCCAATTCCAAATAGTTCTATAGAGCAATATTCATAGAAATCTACAGCGCCACCTACAGGAGGCAGAAAGTTTTGCATCAGAAAGTTTGCATCATGTTGTATTTTTAATATCTCAGGAATGGAATGTCAGATTGGTACCATGATGGGTATGATGTATGTGGGTATGCCTCTGAACAATTACAGCTATGAATATTCATGAGTAGCAATATTGCCCTGTCTTGTAGACATGAAGGTTACACCAAAGGTTTTCTTCAATATCGCTGTAATAAACAGTCTGATTGGTACCATTTACGGTGACAGTCATCTATACCCGTATGCCATCAAAAGTTTTTGATAACTTTTCCAAATGCCCGATGGTTTGGCGGAAGGGGCATGGCCAAGTCTGCAGTATCGCCATCACCCTTCCAATGTCTATATCTCTGGCATACATTGACTGATTTCAACCAAATTTTGTGTGGTGAATAGGTAGCCAATACTGATAATTTATATAATATAGAATGACACATAGCGACTGCGCGCCCAACCGCCAGTGGACAGGAAGTCGCCATAACTCACATGTATAATGTCCTGTTGTTGCTAAACTTTTTACATATGATACTAATCAGACCCAGATAAGATTTTTGTAATGATAAACATAGCGCCTATAGCACCCCCTCGGAAAAAAGCAAACAAACAAAGCTTTGTAACTCAGCATACTTTGTCCAAATTCAACCAAATTTTGGTGGTGCATCGGTAGCCTACATTGAACCTTTGTATAATGAAAAATGACACATAGCTGTAGCACCCCCTAGCAGAAAAACAAAGCCTTATAACTCTTAAATACTTAGTCCAAATTCAACCAAATTTTGTGTGGTGCAGGGTTAACCAACACTGAACCTTTCTATAATGAACAATTACAGATAGCTCTAGTGACCCCTAGCAGAAAAACAAAGCTTAATAACTCTGGCATACTTTGTCCGAGGTCAGCCAAATTTAGCGTGTTGAATAAGCAGCCAATGGTGAACATTTCTATAATATACAATGAGACGTAGCAGTAGTTTCCTCTACTGCCAGTGGACAGGAAGTTGTCATAACTCACACGTACAACGTCCAAATGGACCCAAACTTGATATACATGGTACTAGTAACACCCACAACAGTTATATCACTATACCACATATAGCTACACTACCGTTCAAAAGTTTGGGGTCACTTAGAAATTTCCTTATTTTTGAAAGAAAAGCACTTTTTTTCAGTGAAGATAACTTTAAACTAATCAGAAATATACTCTATACATTGCTAATGTGGTAAATGACTATTCTAGCTGCAAATGTCTGGTTTTTGGTGCAATATCTACATAGGTGTATAGAGGCCCATTTCCAGCAACTATCACTCCAGTGTTGTAATGGTACAATGTGTTTGCTCATTGCGTCAGAAGGCTAATGGATGATTAGAAAACCCTTGTGCAATCATGTTAGGTCTGCAATGCTGTAATTGCTGCAAATGGAGGATTCTTTGACGAAAGCAAAGTTTGAAGGAAAAAATTATTATTTCAAATACAAATCATTATTTCTAACCTTGTCAATGTCTTGACTATATTTTCTATTCATTTTACAACTCATGGTGGTAAATAAAAGTGTGACTTTTCATGGAAAACACAAAATTGTCTGAGGTGACCCCAAACTTTTGAACGGTAGTGTATAGTGCCCCCTAGGTAAAAAAAAACAAAACAAACATTTGTAACAATGGCATAGCTCAGTGTTTCCTCTGGCTTAAAGACCTTGATGCGGTGGCAACATATTTTTCCGGGGGGGGGGGGGGTAAACATACCGGAATATGTTAATTTCTATACTTTTTTTAAAAATTTTACACAGTAACGTTACATATGGAACATTACCCTATGAAGTATTGTACAACCGAGGCTTGAATATTGGGCCAGTTGGGGTCCCACCCAGACATCCTGTGTTTAGACTTTTTAGTGGTATTATCCTTCTCTCCTTCCTCTGCCTGAACACTTTCCTCTCCTTGGCTCCTCTCTTCTGTCTCATCTTGCCCTCTCTGAGCTCTGTCTAATTCAGGTTCTCTCTCTGTCTATGGTGGTATACAAACAGGTTTGAAAATATCAAGTGTCCCGTTTTGTCCTGCAGGATTTTTTTGTCATGGTTTACATAAATGACAAAAATAAGTATATTTTTTGTATTTTTATTCTAGTGTTTCTTTTTTCCATTGAGAGGGTTGGGAAGGGAAAGACACATTCATAATAGTAATTTACTGATGCATACTTAAATTCCATGATCAGGTGGGTATAGTAACCAGAAATTCTACTCATGTAAAAGCAGTGCTTTGAAATTAATAATTAAAAGTAGACAACCAAAAATTTCTAGTTGAGTTAAGGGTACAAAGAGCAGCCACTTAAAAACTTGAGTAATGACTTCAGTCCTGAAGGGCTGAGGTTTTTCTCAAAAATTTATAACAATTTTCTTAGATTTACAGAGAAAAGTAGAAAACTATATCTAAAGTTGAAACCATGTTCCTCAAATTTGTAATTTCCTCTTGTAAAATTAACTTTTCTTGTACATTTGAAACTTAATTATAAATTTGTGGATTATTTTATGACTAATTTTTGTCTGTTTTTTAAAATAGAATTACTGGTTTGTTTGTTTTTTAGATAAATTTGAAACAGACTGGTAATTTTTTAAAACTTTTTCCTTATAACAATTTCCATTTTTGACCATAATTTTGCAGTCAGAACAGAAGAATAATTTAACTCTGATTTCAAAGAAAAATATTAATAAAATTGTATTTAATGAAATAAATGAACTTAAGTGACCAAGGATGCCATTATTTCTGTTATAATATTTCTTTATATTTATAGTTTTTTTTGTTTGTTTGTTTTTTAGAAATCTCCTCACCACCCAGACAGCAGGAAAAACCTCCCTTATTTTGAAATCAAATGTTGGCACGTTAAGTTTGTCTGAAGGCTGCTGACAGATTAAAGGCATTGACTTTAATCTGTCAGCAGATTAAAGTCAATGATCGTCACTTCCTGTGTTGCTGGCTGTCTGTGGTTTGCTCGCCTCATTCTCCTGAGGATTTTGCCTTTAATTGTATTTTAATCACTTTTTCCTTCTATCGTTAGCTCTCACTTCTGTTTATCAAGCCTCCTGCACCTGTGTGCGCACTCAGTGTCATCTAATCACCCTCTTTAGCCTTCTGTTCACCTTTCATCGGTGTTTTTGTTAGCTTTGGGTGAGCCACTAGCTATGGCTACTAGCTCTCCTTCCTCTCCTCCTCTGGTGTGCACTCTATGTCAGATGTTTAGCTACACCTCTGCCTCTTTTAGTGATAACGGTAGATGTAATAAATGTTGTGTTTTTGAGGCGCTCGAGGCGAGGTTGTCTGATTTGGAATCCTGGCTCCGCTGTATTGAAACACCGTCTGCGCCAGTTAATAACAACGGATGTCCCTTAGCTGCAGCAGAGCTCCCTAGCTTAGGGCAGCCTGCTAGCGGTCCGGTCCTCCTCAGCAGCGAGGAGACTGGGTGAGTGACGGTGAGAAGGAAGCCTAGCTGCAAAGCCCCGGTTAACCACCAACCTGTTCATGTTTCTAATTGCTTTTCCCCGCTCAGCGACACAGCCGCTGAGGAAAAAACTCTGATCATTGGCGACTCTGCAGTCAGAAACGTGAACCTAGAGACTCCAGCAGACATAGTCAAATGCATTCCTGGGGCCAGAGCAGGCGACATTGAGTCAAATTTGAAAATGCTGGCTAAAAGTAACTGTAAATACTTCACAATTGTTATCCACGCCGGCATTAACGTTGTCCGACTCCGGCAGTCAGAAATCTCAAAACTTAACGTGGAATCGGTGTGTGACTTTGCAAAAACAATGTCTGCCTCTGTAGTATTCTCTGGGCCCCTTCCCAATCTGACCAGTGATGACATGTTTAGCCGCTTGTCATCCTTCAACTGCTGGCTGTCTGTGTGGTGTCCTGCAAACAATGTGGGCTACATAGACAATTGGAACTCATTTTGGGGAAAACCTGGTCTTATTAGACGAGACGCCGTCCGTCCCACTTTGGATGGTGCGTCTCATTTATTTAACAATCTGGCATCATTTTTATCCAAATTTCCAAAACTTTGACAACTCAGAGTTGGGACCAGGAAGCAGAGTCGCAGTCTTACACGCCTCTCTGCAGCTCCTCTTCATCCGCCGCCCCTCAACTTAGCCCCTGTCTTCCCCATCAGAGAATCATTGTCTGCTCCCTCCAAAGTAAATAAAAATATAATGTATAAGCATCCCAAAGTGATTTAACAAAAAGTTGGTAAAACTCAAGTTAAACACGAAGCCTCTATATTGAATGATTTAGCCTCTGTTCCTCCTCATAATTTAAAAATTAAATGTGGTTTGTTAAATATTAGGTCTCTTAACTCCCAAGTCTCTGCTAGTCCATGATCTGTTAATTGATCATCAGATTGATTTAATATTCCTTACAGAGACTTGGTTAGGGCAAGAGGATTATGTTGGTTTAAATGAATCAACTCCCTCTGGTTATTTAAACTGTCAAAATCCCAGACGTTCTGGTCGTGGAGGAGGAGAAGCAACAATTTACCATTCCAAATTACTAGTTAATGTAAAGCAAAAAACACGTTATAACTCCTTTGAGGGCCTGGTCCTCAGTATTGGGCATTTTAGCAATTTTAGGCTAAACCCAATTTTATTTGCCATAGTTTATCATCCTCCATCAGCCTACTCAGAGTTTTTATCCGAATTTGCCAAATTCTTAGCTGATTTAGTGCTGAAATCAGATAGAATAATTATAGTAGGGGACTTTAATATACATGTACTGTAGATGTAGATAGTGATTGCCTTAATGTGGCATTTAATTCAATATTAGACTCGATGGGGTTTTCTCAGAAAGTAGGAAATTCTACCCATTATCTCCACCATACGTTGGACCTTGTTCTGACATATGGCATAGAAATAGAAAATCTGGTAGTGTCTCCTCATAACCCTGTACTCTCAGACCATTGTCTGTTAATCTTTGATTTTACTATTTGTGACTATTTGGCTCCTAAGGAAAAATATTACTTCAGTAGATGCCTCTCAGATGATGATGTTCCCAAATTTATGCAGAGTGTTTCCTCTATGCCATGTGTCAACACAACGAAAATAAGCTATAGACAGCTTGCTCCTTCTGTAATTGATAGCATGGTAAATAGTGTTACAGCTTCTCTGCATCAGACTCTAGACTTGATGGCCCCTTCAAAAAAGAAAAAGTCTAATCAGAGATTTCTAACTCGTTGGTTCAACACAGAAACTCGTAGCTTAAAACAGAAGACTTGTCAATTAGAAAGAAAATGGCGCTCCACTAGTTTAGATGAAATCTATTTAGCTTGGAGAAATCATCTTTTAATTTATAAAAATTCTCTGAGAAAAGCTAGAATGAGTTATTATTCTGCATTAATAGAAGAGAACAAGAATAATCCCAGGTTTCTTTTCAGCACTGTAGCCAGGCTGACAAAGAGTCAGGGCTGTCAATCCTAGCATTCCCTTCGAGTTTATTAGCCAGGACTTTATAAACTTTTTCAATAATAAGATTTCATCTATCAGAGATAAAATCAGTCAGATTCTTCCCACCGTTAACTTAAATACAGTAACTACTACAACTCCTTCAACTGACATCTGTTTGGATCAGTTTACTCCAATTGACCTTTTAGAGTTAGACAAAATAGTTTCCTCGTCCAAGCCTTCAACTTGTCTTTTAGACCCTATTCCTACCAGGTTATTTAAAGAAGTCTTCCCATTTATTGGTAGCTTTATTCTTCAAATAATCAATTCTTCATTAACTTTAGGCCATGTACCTCAGGCTTTTAAAACTGCTGTAATTAAACCCTTACTCAAAAAGCCAACGCTGGATCCAGGAGTTTTAGCTAACTATAGACCAATCTCTAATCTCCCTTTCATTTCAGAAATCTTAGAAAGAGTTGTTGCTACGCAATTATTTGACCACTTGCAGGGAAATGGTTTATTTGAAGAGTTTCAGTCTGGGTTTAGAAACCATCATAGTACTGAAACAGCCTTAGTGAAGGTCACTAATGACCTCCTTATCGCATCTGATAATGGACTTGTTTCTGTACTTATACTTTTAGACCTTAGTGCAGCTTTTGATACTATCGATGATAATATTCTACTTGATAGATTAGAACACTATGTTGGACTTAATGGAACTTCGTTGTAGTGGTTTAGATCTTATTTATCTGATAGGTTCCAGTTTGTTCATGTCAATAATGAGTTTTCTTTCAATTCAAAGCTCAGTCATGGAGTTCCACAGGGATCTGTGCTAGGCCCTACTCTTTTTAGTTTATATATGCTTCCGTTAGGCAACATAATATTAGAAAGCACTGTATACATTTCCATTGTTATGCAGATGACACACAATTATACCTGTCAATGAAGCCAGATGATAGTAATCAATTAGCCAAGTTAGAAGCCTGTCTTGAGGAAATCAAAGCTTGGATGACTTGTAATTTCCTGCTATTAAATTCAGATAAGACTGAAGTCATTCTAGTTGGTCCAAAAAACCTTAGAAATACCTTTCCAAATCAAACTCTTAGTTTGGATGCTGTTACTCTTTCTCTGAATAGCTCTGTGAGGAACCTTGGAGTTATTTTTGATCAAGATCTGTTTTTCAATTCACATATTGAATTCGTTTCCAAGACTGCCTTCTATCATTTGCGTAATATTGCCAAGATTAGGGGCATCTTGTCTCAGAGTGATGCTGAGAAACTGATCCACGCTTTTGTTAGCTCTAGATTAGATTATTGTAACTCTTTGTTATCAGGTTGTCCTAAAACATCTCTAAAAAGTCTTCAGTTGATCCAAAATGCTGCAGCAAGAGTTTTAACAGGTACTAGAAAGAGAGATCATATCTCTCCACTTCTGGCCTTCCTTCATTGGCTTCCCATAGAGTTTAGAATTAAGTTTAAAATCCTTCTTCTCACTTTCAAAGTTCTAAACAATCAGGCCCCTTTTTATTTAAAAGATCTGATATTACCCTATTTTCCTAACAGAGCACTATGCTCCCAAAATGCTGGATTACTTGTAATACCTAGAATCTCCAAAAGTACAATGGGGGACAGAGCCTTCAGTTATCAAGCTCCTCTCTTGTGGAACCAGCTACCAGTCTGGATTCGGGAGTCAGACTCGATCTCTGTTTTTAAGAATAGGGTTAAAACCTTCCTTTTTGATATAGCCTACAATTAGGGAGGGATAATGTGTTTCTGAACCCTCCCTTAGTTATGCTGCTATTAGGTTTAGACAGCCAGGGGACCTCCAATAATTGCACTGGGCTTCACTCCTCTCTTCACTTTCAATGAATTTTTTTTTTTTTTTTGCTGGTCATTAACATCTGTTTGTTCTCTCCCATAGATTGTGCTCTCTGCATTTCTGTTCTTTTTATCTTCTCTATCCCCTCACCCCCCAGTCAGTCACAGCAGATGACTGCCCCTCCCTGAGCCTGGTTCTGCTGGAGGTTTCTTCCTGTTAAAAGGGAGTTTTTCCTCTCCACCGTTGCCAAGCACTTGCTCACAGGGGATCGCCTGATTGCTGGGGTCTTTTTGCAATTGTGGGGGTTTTCCCTACAGTTGAAAGTGCTATGAGATGACTGTTGTGAAATGGTGCTATATAAATAAAGTTGAATTGAATTGACTTCATGAATTTCGGTCATCTTAGCCTGCCAGGTACATAATAGGGAACTGTAGCGGACTCTAAAGACATAATTCACCACAACATGTGTTCATGTACAGAATGATCTGTTTAGGCAGTTATAGTTAAACTCTCAGGCTTTCTCATCAGGCACCTCTCTAGGCAGCCACTTAAGGACCTCAGTTTAGAGTGAAAAGAGAGCTAGCGTTTTTAGCTGTTGCTTTTTGTCACTGCCACTGGAGAATAAAAACGGCATGCCTGCTCGTGCGAGAAAAGAGAGAAATTGCCAGTCTCTTCATTCCTGCAATTCCTACAGAACATAACTTAATATTGTAGTGGCTGGTGAAATATATCCTCAGCAGTTCATCAGTTCCCCTGCATATGAATTCTAACCACATCTCTTAGTGAAGTGACTCTTCCATTATTGCTCCCGTTTCCAGCGGATTAAAACCATGATAAACGCCTCCAGTGCTTACATACCTCTTTTGATTTTTTTCCGCGTTTAAAGTACTTTAACAAATTCGTGTTTCTGTCGGACAGTCGCGCTTAGCGAGACACTGCCTGCTGACTGACTGGAAAACTTGCGTGGGCAGGGCGCTTCTAAACTCCGCGCGCCACTCGCGTTATTCATGTGTGCAGTTGCGGAAAGTCATTGCTTCATATATTTTTCTTAATAAATTTATATCTCCTTGGCGTGGTGGTAAAATTTCTGGCAAGGTGGGCTGCCACTGAGAAATGTTGCCAGAAGAAACCCTGTAGCTTGTCTAAATTCAAACAAATTTCCTGGTGAAATTTTCACCAGAACGGCCTTTAGGCTATAGATTAACATATTATATTTTTGAGGTCATCCACGGGCTTATACAGTATCTCTGCCGACGTGCTATCTTGCAATGTACAGATGGACAGATGGACGGACTGTTGATGGATGGCGGTATGGACGAATAGACGGGCGAATGGATTGATGGACGAATGGATGGCGGATGGATGGGTGTATGGCATTATGGAAGGATGGACAGAAAAAGAGTGGGAGGGAGGAATGGCGCCCGTGCGAAGTTACGTGCTCTGAGTGGCAAGGCCAAAGTCTAGCGAGGACGCGAGGGCCTGTTTATTGCTGCTCACAGCTTTAATTTTAGAATTATTTTTTATCTATATCTATCAACTTCCTTTTATTCCTTTTTATTGTACAGTGCTTTATGACTGTATGTCTGTGGGAAAAGGCTTCATAAATAAACTTTACTTACTTGGCTCTTGGATAAAAAGCAAGCCCCATTCTGGTGTGTTTTTAGCTTACCCGTTGCTAATGCTGCTCTGAGATGTGTGCTGGCCCTCATGCTCCAAGTGTTTTTTGTTGTGCAGCACTTCTTGTGAGTTGTGTGTCATGTCAAGGTCTTTCCTTCCATCTTTGTTATAAAATCCAAAAAATGCCCGACATCTGAGCTAACTTTGACCTAACTGCTTCCTAACTTTCAAAGCTAGCTGCAAATCTCGAGAAACAAGCTATGATTTCACTTGACTGGGTGCTTGCATGGTGCCATCTAGTGGACTAAAAATGCAACTGGTTGAATACCCAAGAGGGAATGCAATGTTTACATGAACATGTACTGTATATAATTAATAAAAGATCAATCCATGCGTTTAGGGATTGGTGCATTGTTGATAGTGTCAAGCATCACGATCCATCACTGAGTCAATATTTTGTCCCACCCCAATCCATGGGGAAATTTTTTTTGCTTTAGTCCCTGTCTGTGTCAAAGCTGCCTGCAGATTTTTCTGTAGAAAATGGCAACAATTGTTGAGGCTTTGTAGAAGTTGGGGCAGTGTGATATCATGGTGTGTGTTCTGTGTCCGGTATCAGGTCAAAAAATATCAGAGATCCAAATGATCATGTCCAAATTAGCAATAGTTGAGTGCAAAAAGTCAGAAAATCCTGACTCTGGTGTTAGCAAGGCCATATGAAATGAATGAAGTAAATGTGGCTTGTTCAGAGATAGAACTTAGGGAGGACTGTGTGCTTGACTGAGTAGAAGAGACATATAAAACAGAAGTGCTTTGATACTTTGGTGAATATTCTCAGTCACTCGGGCAGGTAAGCATAGTTGACTAAGCTTTCATACAATATAGAATTGCTGATAGTACATTTTTTTCACTACAGTTGGTGCTTGATGCATGGGCACAAACTCACCTAACCTGAGCTACTTCTTGAGCATGCCCAACATTTTGAAGAAGGAACACCACATCATTATTATAATATTGGCCATTCAGTTCCTATTTCTCATTCACTTTCTCATCAAATTTTGCCTTTATTGGACAGAGGAAATAGAGTGAAGAGCAGGGGATAGACATGTAGGAAAGATTGCACTGGCTGAGAACCAAAGCAGGGATCACTGCCATTGAGCAACATGCTCTTTTTGTATGTATCTTAACCATTAAGTCACTGGACAATCCAGGTATTTTTTTCAGTTTTGGTCACTCCTCTGATCAAAGTCCTAAAACTGTGAATAATTATGAAGGAGGACAAATTGAGTGTACGATGGACAGTACAGTGGACAATTTGAGTTGCTCCTGGTGGGTCAGGCCAGTGCCTGTGTATGGCGGCTCCGCTGCCATCAGTGTGTAAATATGTGTGTGAATGGGTGGACAGCAGGATCTGTAAAGCGCTTTGGTCATCTAGACCAAACATTAAAGGGGTTATTGACTGAAAAATGGTCTGTTTGTAGGTTTTAACTGTTTGAAATGAGTCTACTGGTCACCTAATTATCAAAAATTTTTCAAAACAGTTGATTCTCTTAAAAAAAAAATCACAGCCTTTATCTCGTTTTACTCTCCCAGAAACGCCAAAAATGTTTTTGACTCTTCTGTCTAAATCGTATTCGTCACAATTAGAAAAAGCCAACCCACCGCCATCCTTGAGACACGCCCACTGCTCTATTATAGGCCTACCTAGCTAGCTGTCATGTAGATGGAAGGGGTGCTATAAAGGTCGCCTATTAGCCCGTGAGCTAGTAGCCCCCAAGCCAACTCAGGTACCAGGAAGCTCGAACTGAGCATGGCTTATATTGTTATTTTCCTCAGATCTTAGTCACCCTAATAACCATCACTGTTACCACCTGGTTCACCAGTCCACAGTCCACTATATACCCCGTGTAACTCCGGCCCATCTCCCAGTGGTTTTCGCTGTGATTCTGCAGCCGGTGCCGGCATGCCGGTTGTGGCAACTGCCTACTCCGCGACTCGAGGCTGCTCCCCCGAGCTCCCCCACCATCTTCCTCCGACTTTGCTCCACCCCCGCAGGCAACATAGGGGAGCCGCTTCATGACGGCGCATCCCCCAGCTGGCTGCGGGAGAGGAGTGGAGTCCCGCCTGAGTGAGGCATTGCACTTTGAGATCCCATCTCTCAGCAGCTCGGCTTGGCCAGTAGCCTCAGGTCACGGTTATTGGTGAGTCGCCCAGCGCACGGTGCTGGCGATTTGTTGTGGCATCCTGGTGAGATTGTTGGAAGATGGGCCAGAGCGATGCCAGATACGCAACCGACTGTGGATCAGTGAACCAGTGCTGCTCATCCAAACTAGAAGGAGGCTAGAAGCTAGTCAGCTAATGGCTAACTGACGTACCAGGGAGGGCAGAGTTGAACCACTGAAGGATGTTTCTTAAAGTGGCAGGCTTGAAATCAGAGTGTTTCAAGAAAGTCAGGAAAAAAAAAATCTTCAATAATTAAAAAATTAAAGAAAATGTGAACAAAATATTAACTAACTAACTAACTAACCTGCACTTATATAGCGCTTTTCTAGTCACAAAGACCACTCAAAGCGCTTTCATTAATACTAACCCTCTATTCTAAGGGCCTATAGGAAACAGATATCTAGGGACAATTTAGAACAGCCAATTAACCTAACATGCATGTCTTTGGCATGTGGGAGGAAACCGGAGAAATCCCGGAGTAAACCCACGCAACACGGGGAGAACATGCAAACTCCACACAGATCACTGTTGGTCGGGGGCTGGGATCGAACCCACGATCCCACGATCCCCACAATCCCCCGGCCAAGGGTAAACTGTGCTGCCGCAGTGCTAACCACTGCGCCACCGTGCAGCCCCAAAAATATGTCAGAAACACTTCATTAAGACATGATTGAGCTGTTGAAATGTGGAAAAAGTGCAGTCAGTGACCACCTGTGTTTAGCTAGATGTGATGACTGCTGTGAGAAAGTCTTAATTAGAGCAGCCTGTGCCATCTGTGCATCCTGTACAACTTGACAAACATGTAGTTTAGACAAACAGGAACCTCCTCTGAAATCAGATGTTGTCAGGGAGGGAAAAAAGAGGAGAGAGGATGAAGGGGCCCATCTCCATATCAAACTCATCCTTACATCCTTGTGAGGTTGGAAAATGGCCCCACTTGACAGCGCTTCGTTAAGTCACACCATCATGGCCACACAGTTTTTTTTTTTCCATCCTCACCATCACTGTCCAAGCTGTTTAGGGAGGCTTCATATAGTACCTTATAATGCTCATTAGTACTACCGTACATAACATACTTTCTTTATGCTTCAGAAGGGAGTCATCAGAATTGTCAATAAAGTAGCATACAGGGAGCCAGCAAACCCATTTATTTAAGCAGTATTACACGAGAGTGAGTTTGGTATCATGAATATATGAACTGTCACACCCTGCTGGAGTTAGTATATTCATGATACCGTAACAAACTTGAGTGTAATATTGCTTTTATACAACAGTTCTGGCAAGTGCAATTTATAAAAAGACAGCAGTACTGGACAAAATACTATGATTTGTTTGTTTAACCAGTTATTTTGCACAACTGAGAAAAAAAAGTCCCTTCTGAATGTTTTAGGTCAGTTAGGATTACCAGAATTAATCCATCCATCCATCCATCTTCTACTGCTTTTCTGGAGGTCCAGGTTGCGGAGGCAGCAGTTCAAGCAGAGAATCCCAGACTTCCCACTCCCCAGCCACCTACTCCAGCTCTTCAGAGAGGATACCAAGGTGTTCCCAGACCAGCTGGGAGACATAAGCCCCTTTTCCACTAGTACCTGTTTGGCCCTGTTCAGTTCAGTTCAGCACGCTTTGTAGGCTTTTCCATTAGGAACTGTAACAGTTTCGGTCCCAAAAAAATCGGACCTATTCCAGACTGGTTCTAAGCATTCCGTTCCGACTTGAAAATATGACGTCAAAAGACTGCAGGCCACTGATTGGTCTGGGCGTAACGTCATGAGAGCGCCGTTCTTCTGTTGAATGTGCAAAAACTCTTCAGCAAGTAATCACTATAAATGGTAGAAATTGCTTCCTTCAGCTTCACAGAACTCTACACCGTGGTCCAACGAGCAGGTGCAGAGTTTTCTGTGCATAGTGACCGACGATAGAATCCAGAGAGTTAGATGGAGCGCACCGCAATGAGAAGATTTTCCATGAGTCGCAGAGCAGTTGTCCGCCCACGGATACAACCAGACAGTAAAACAATATAGGGAGAAGCTGAAGAAATTGAAATGTGATTACCGGGCCATCAAGGACCACAACGGTGGAAGTGGGGCGGACAGAAAGCAGTGGAAGTGGTTCGACCAGATGGACGCCATTTATGGTCATTGGCTGGCCAGTAATGGGAGGGAGATAAGAGTCAACTCGGCCACGTTATTGTTACAAACCATGGATGGTGAGTGTTTTGTGATACTATGCATCTTTTCGCTCTATCCAGCCTATTGGTGCCATGCTCACTTTTTTGAGCAATAACAACGCCATTCTCTCCTGGCTCACGAGTGTTAACCAGGAGCGCTAGCTAGCTAGCTAGCCAACTCTGCTGATTCGTGTTTGTTCTGTCTGAATTATTCGCTTGTGAGAGCAAAATGACGAAATATGCTAATCCTGGTTAAAAAGTTTTGTGTACATGTTGCACTTTCGTGCTGTGCATTCATGCTGTGCATTAACATTGTCTGTTTTCTTTCTAGAATCTGTTTCCATATGCCAGGGGTCCCCCTCCCTCAGCATGAATCCCCCGGGCTCTCCTGCATCCATTGCAGATCCGACACCAGTACCAGCCCCATCACCAGCTCCAGCTCCTTCATCGTACTGGTAAAGCGCAATAAACAAAAGGTTAACACACTGTTTTGTTTATAGATACAGGTCAAGTGGACCCAAAGGAAACAAAATCTTAACATATACAAGTGCATTTTCAAACCAGTGATTTATAAAGTGATTCATATAGTTTCATAAAGCCTCATAATAGACCCACATACCTATTCTGTGGATTTTCCAACTACAGTGTTGCCGTGCTGTTTCTTTTCCACCATGAATCACTGGCTTGAAAAATGTACATGTACAGAGTGGATTCTGGGATGCTTATTTGTCAGCGGTCCAGGACGTGGTCTCATTTTTTAGCTGTGGGGGAGGAAGTAGTGATGAAGCGGCATGAAATAAAGTGGCGTTGGTGAAGTTTTAAGCAGGTTTATTAAATCATACCGCCTTCATGGGAACTCGGCTCCAGCCCATAGTGTGAGCAGGCTGAAGCTGAATTCCTCAGGCTCTCAGAGAGGAGACACAGTGTGTGTCAGCAGCAGTTGCAGGAATCAGATTGAGAGGATGAGCATGGATTACAGTGCAGTATACTGTATATACCCAACTACAATGATACATAAAAGAGCATTCCCAGCAGTGGGTATGATCAAAGAGACTGCAGAACAGGCATGAGACATTTGCATTTGAGAGACATACATCACAATAGGCACATTGCTGGCCTCTGCTCCAGCTGCAGGACAAAGAGGTTACAAGGCACATCTACATATTGATCTCAGTCTCTAGGTCACAGTAAGGACAGGACGCATGAACACAATGAATGAATGGCACATTAACATCACAATGCATGTATGGCATATTACATCTTAGTAGTGCAGCGGAAAAAACCGGGAGTAGCGAGCTGTCTGTCCTTAGTCCGTTGTGGGGGTTACACCAACCCGCCACACGCTCCCTCCCAGAGGGCTCGGCAGGCGGCCGAGGTCTCGATCATGCAGCTTGGGCAGCGAGCAGGAGAAGCTCTGTGCAGGCGGGGGGGGGGGGCGGGTGGTAAGTGCCGGCCGGGAGCGGTGAAATCGTCTTGGCCGCGCAAAAATTGCTTGTTGTTCCGCGATGTCGAGGGGCTGTCCCGTTGAACTTGTGGAGATCACAAGGAGAAAAATTAGTCTCTGACTCCTCTCGTGGCCATGAAGAAAAGCAGGAGCGGCTGTAAGAAAAAAAAGGAACAAAAGCAGAGGGACTTGGTGTGTGGGAAAAGCTGACGGTTGAATCCCTTGTGCGCCGTGGCTGAGACCATTAGTGAATCCTGTGGGCGAGCTGCGAGCGTGCTTCGGGTGTGCGAGCAGCCCTGAAGGTTCCGAGGGTGGCGATCGGCCGTTTTTCTCGGGCATGTGCAGCGGCGGAGGACGATGGCGGTCTCTGGAGCCGTTATTGTCCCGTGCATGGTGCGCCGTTCTCGTAACTCCCCGGTGCGTGCGCCGGGGTTCCGTGATGGGTGGGCCAGCTGGAGAGGAGAACCAGGGTCAGGAATCTTGGTGGAGATCGGCGCAGTCGGCGCCGATAAACATCTATGATAAGCTGTGGCTGCAGATTAGTCATGGTGCGTTGGAGCGTCGAGGGGAGATAGACGATCTTTGTTCCTCAGGCTTGGGTAGATGAGTAGGATCGCTGAGAGGGAGGAGTAGCGGTGAGAGGGAGGAAACGTTCTGTGTCCCTCGGCCGGTCCAGCCTGGACGTCCCGATCTCAGGCGAGGGGCGCACCATTACGTTTTCTGGGCCGGGGACGTTGATATCCGGAGAGCAGCTCGCCTGTGTTGGCTCCGCGTCGAGGTCTCCCTAAAGCCGAAGGGAGGGCAGGTCGTTTGCGTCAGGCTGCTGTGTTCGCTGGCAGCGTGTTTTTTTCAGCGTCGGGTCGCCAGCATGGCCGTCCAGACCAGAAGGTTGCGTTGCACAAAGCGTGTGCATTCTCGGGGTCACCAGTGAAGCGGCATGAAATAAAGCGGCGTTGGTGAAGTTTTAAGTAGGTTTATTAAATCATACCGCCTTCACGGGAACTCGGCTCCAGCCCATAGTGTGAGCAGGCTGAAGCTGAATTCCTCAGGCTCTCAGAGAGGAGACACAGTGTGTGTCAGCAGCAGTTGCAGGAATCAGATTGAGAGGATGAGCATGGATTACAGTGCAGTATATATACCCAACTACAACAATACATAAAAGAGCATTCCCAGCAGTGGGTATGATCAAAGAAACTGCAGAACAGGCATGAGACATTTGCATTTGAGAGACATACATCACAATAGGCAGATTGCTGGCCTCTGCTCCAGCTGCAGGACAAAGAGGTTACAAGGCACATCTACATATTGATCTCAGTCTCTAGGTCACAGTAAGGACAGGACGCATAAACACAATGAATGAATGGCACATTAACATCACAATGCATGTATGGCATATTACATCTCAGTAGTGCAGTGGAAAAAACTGGGAGTAGCGAGCTGTCTGTCCTTAGTCTGTTGTGGGGGTTACACCAACCCGCCACAGTGATAAAATTCTTGTTTTTGAAAAACTGATGTAGCACAGGAACTCACTTTTGAATGTGCTTGCGGTCAATGTGCTTCATTCAAATGATTCAAGTAAACTGACTGTATTAACTCATTCAGATTTCTGAGGCCACAATAAAACCAAATTATTTTAAACATAACCTGGTGCCTGCAAAATCTGCTGTACTGAGGTGCAGCAACATGAAAATTGTGCTTATATACAACAACGAGGCATTTTTGTCATACCCCACCACTTGGCTTTTATAAGTGTATTTCCCGTATATATGTTTTACACTTGCTTTAACTAACCACCGCCCATTTCTGTCTTTCGTGTAGGCAAGAGGAAGAGGAGCCACCCCACAGCGAAGCTTGCCACTGTGTTTACCCAGATGAATAGTGACGAGGTGCGGCTCCAAGAACAGCACCATGAACAGATCGAACTGAAGCGTGAGCAGCTCGAACTGCACTGTAAACAGCTCGAACAGCAGGGTGAAGTACTTGCCCAGCACATGCAGACCATCAATCAGCTTGCTGATAAAGCTCGTGAAGCAAGGGAGCAAGAAACCGCCTTACGAAGGGAGGAGATGGCTCAAAGTGCTTCCTTCCATCAGACTTTCCTGGCTGTACTGGGCAACCTTGCCACGAGTGGCTGGCGTGGGTGACCCAGTATCCCCACAAGTGTCTTTTTAACATGTATACATGCGAAACAAAACAATCAGTAATTGGGCTGCAACTTGTAATAAACCAGTGACTGTTGGCATCATGATTGTGTTTTGTCTGTTACTACCAATTTTTTCCAGATTTTTCCCCAAAAAAGGGTTGGAAGACTATGTCATCGGAATATGTTATGGAGTCTAATAATTACTTAAACATACTTTAAAAGTCAGTAGATCAAGGTCAAGGTTTACAGTTGTGTGAAAAAATTAGGACACCATTAAATATTCAGTTCTTTATTAAGAAATGTTCATATCTATGTCTAACCCTGGTTTTGTTTTTATTTGCATAAAACATTTATTTTAGCCATTTAATTGGGAATGAATGTGGGGGTGTCCTAAAAAAGCTGGGGGGGGGTGTCCTAATTTATTCCTCACTATTTGTTTAGAATTACATTTTACAGAAAATCTGAAAAAAAGTCTACTTCATTGTTAATTGTTTAGTTGTATTACATGAATCTCCATGTATTTTCAACATTGATATTAAATATCCACATGTCCAAATACCTCACAAAAAACCACACAGGCTAATACAGGGTGTCCTAATTTTTTCACATGACTGTAGGTTGTGGGAGCAGTTTTGCAGCAACAAAATCTTGTGATGCAGTGTATCCTGACATTGTAGTTAAAAAATATTTAGACACATTTTGGAAATCCAACCGTGCAATGTTTTCATGTTATCTGTGTGTAATGGTGAATAATGAAAGGTCTTTCTTGACCAAAATTCTACTTTTCCACACTGGAAAATTGCCAGGAATGCTAAGGGGTAAGAAAAGGTAAAGAAAACATTTACGTTTTTCAGTATAATGGGATAAGGTTACATGGGATTTAACGTGTTTCAACACATGATTCATAATTCTGTTAACAGACTTGCATCAAACCAAAAATGATATATGTAACTGCTGGATTATTCGTAGACGGTTTCCCCTATCTTTTAGCATTTAATCACTCTTACCTTCACAAATAACCCATATAAACAAAAGAGGAGACGTATCTGAAAAGGGTACAAAAAATTTTATTTTAATCCAGAAGTTGGACATGTGTAGGCACATGAATGGGAAGGCACTCACTATTTAGTCATTATTGCTACACAAGTACTGCATCAGAGCATCTCGTACATCTCTGCTCTGCTCCTTTACACCCTGTACCACTGCCCCTACCGTAAAGGAAATCATCCTCTCGTAATCCTCCATCTTGTCTTTTGATAGTGTGTTGATTGTGTGTTGCGTGTTTTACATCGCAGGAGGGTTGCGCTGCCTTCCTGTAACAAATCCCACCCACATCAAACGGTACTATGGTGTAATGGAAACACAAGCGGGCTGAACTGAATAAAACTGCTGTGCTGTACCGGGCTAAACAGGTACGAGTGGAAAAGGGGCTATAGTCTATCCAGCGATTCCTGAGTCTGCCCCGGGGTCTCCTCCCAGTGGGACATACCCAAAATACCTCAAGTGGGAGACGTCCTGGAGGCATCCTGATCAGATGCCCAAACCACCTCAACTGGCTCCTTTCAATGTGGAGGAGCAGCGGTTCTACTCTGGGCCTCTCCTGGATGACTGAGCTCCTCACCCTGTCTCTGAGGGTGAGTCCAGCAATCCTACAGAGAAAGCTCATTTCAGCCACTTGTATCTGTGATCTCATTCTTTTAGTCATTACCCAAAGCTCATGACCATAGGTGAGGGTAGGAACGTAGATTGACCGGTAAATTGACAGCTTTACCTCTTCACCACAACAGACCGGTACAACGTCCACATCACTGCAGATGCTGCTCCGATCCGTCTGTCAATATCTCGCTCCATTCTCCTCTCATTCGTGAATAAGACCCCAAGATACTTAAACTCCTCCACTTGGGGTAGGAGCTTGTTCCCAACTCGGAGAGGACAATCTACCTTTTTACGGCTGAGGACCATGGACTCAGACTTGGAGGTGCTGGTTCTCATTCCAGCCGCTTCACACTCAGCGGCAAACTGTCCCAGAGTTATTTACACTACCGTTCAAAAGTTTGGGGTCACTTAGAAATTTCCTTATTTTTGAAAGAAAAACACTTTTTTTCAATGAAGATAACTTTAAACTAATCAGAAACACACTCTATATATTGCTAATGTGGTAAATTACTATTCTAGCTGCAAATGTCTGGTTTTTGGTGCAATATCTACATAGGTGTATAGAGGCCTATTTCCAGCAACTATCACTCCAGTGTTCTAATGGCACAATGTGTTTGCTCATTGCGTCAGAAGGCTAATAGATAATTAGAAACCCTTGTGCAATCATGTTAGGTCTGCAATGCTGTAATTGCTGCAAATGGAGGATTCTTTGACGAAAGCAAAGTTTGAAGGAAAAAATTATTATTTCAAATACAAATCATTATTTCTAACCTTGTCAATGTCTTGACTATATTTTCTATTCATTTTACAACTCATGGTGGTAAATAAAAGTGTGACTTTTCATGGAAAACACACAATTGTCTGAGGTGACCCCAAACTTTTGAATGGTAGTGTATATTTGCTAAATTATTTTTTTAGAGAATTTTTTATTACCTTCTTCAAAGTTAGAAGTTTGCATCCATTTCCTTAGTATTTGGTAGCATTGCCTTTAAACTGTCTGACTTGGGTCAAATGTTTTGGGTATCCTTCCACAAGCTTCTTGCAATAGTTTGCTGGAATTGTGGTCCATTCCTCCTGACAGAACTGGTGAAACTGAGTCAGATTTGCAGGCCACCTTCTTCTCAAACGTCTTTTCAGCTCTGACCACAAATTTTCTATGGGATTGAGATCAGGACTTTGTGATGGCCACTCCAAAACATTGATTTTGTTGCGCTTAAACCACTGGATATAATGTGGCGCTATGCTTAGGGTCATTGTCCATTTGGAAGACACATCTGTGCCTCAGCTTTAACTTCCTGGCTGATGTCTTAAGATATTGCTTCAGTGTTTCCACATAATGTTTCTTCCTCAAGATTCCATCTATTTTGTGAAGTGCACCAGTCCCTCCTGCAGTAAAACATCCTCACAACATGATGCTGCCATCCTCATACTTCACAGTTGGGATGGTTTCTCAGGTTTCCAAGCTTCCTCCTTTTTCCTCCAAATGTAACGATGGTCATTACGGCCATACAATTCAATTTTAGTTTCATCAGACAACAGGACATGTCTCCAAAAATTAAGGTATTTGTTCCTGTGCGCATTTGCAAACTGTAATCTGGCTGTTTTATGTTGCTTTTGGAGTAATGGCTTCTTCCTCTCTGGGCGGCCTTTCAGCCCATGTTGGTCCAGGACTCGTTTCACTGTGGATAATGGCACTCTTTTACCAGCTTCAGCCAGCATCTTCATAAGGTCTTTTGCATTTGTTCTGGGGTTGATACACACATTTCACATCAAAACATGTTCATCTCTGGGACACAGAACCCGCCTCCTTCCTGATGGTATGATGGCTGGACATTCCCATGGTGTTTATACTTGTGTATGTTTGAACAGATGAATGTGGCACCTTTATGACATCATGTGAGCTTTCCCAAGTTGTTTAAAGGAAAAGTTATACAGTACATATATAACTATTCCTCCTGGGAGGAATAGTTTACATACACTATTACCTTAGTGTATGTAAACTTATGACAAAGAAGGAAGTAATACAAAAATCTGATATAAAAATTATTTAGCAAATAGAAGTAATTTAGGTAATCCTAACTGACCTACAACAGGAAAAGTTTGTTCTTATTCGATATCAGACAGTGAGGGAAAAAAAAGGTTATGTGTCTTTTTATACAGCATATCTAAACTTCTGGTTTCATCTGTACCCTTTTCATGTAATTTATGTTGAATTGTGTCAACCAAAATCTGAGGAGTTACTGTTTTGATTTAATGTTGTTTGATTTGTTTTCTTTTCCTTTGTTTTCTTGGTCATGTTCCTTTTTTTTAAATATATCTGAAATAAAGACTTAACTAACTTTAAAAAAAAATGAGCAAGTGCACATACCCCTTCGGTGACGGTGACCTTTTGTATTACGAGGTGATATGTACACTAATCTTTCCAAGTTTGATCCTCTTTAAATTCCTGCTCTTTGGCCATGGAGCTAAGAGACAAGCCATAGGCCGATGGGAAATCCATACATTACATTTATTTGATTTGGTCTGTAGTGAGCGTAATGCAATGCAGAGGTCTGCAAGTAGCAGGGCACCATTTATAGCCCCCCCAACCCCGTCTTCACTCCCCCCAGTACCATGTGACATTGATGTATATCCTCATGCCTGTCGTCCATAGCTGACCCTGTAAGTGCCTGTGAGTGCTGTAAATCACTCTGTGGTATTGATTGTCCATTAGAAGTCAGCCACTTTGAGCACTTCTGATAGGGCACTTACAAACACCTCACCATGTGTTGGAAAAAATGTTTATGGAACATGCTACAAGGTCATGTGAGTTGGATTGAGGTTGCCTGCAGGAATTTAATGGCTGCCCACCCCATCCCAAAGCAAATATGTATAAATCATACAGGAAGTTTGTAAATTTTCAATTTTCTGGATGTAAATTTGTTATGATGGTATTGGATTTTAAAATGTGGTATTCTGATAATTTACTCTTTTCCTTTGCCTCTTTTTTTGAAAGGCAAAACTTGCAAAACTTGCACATGACCATGTAAATTTATGAGAAAAGTCACAAATTAAAAAAAAAAAATCCTATCAGAAGCTACAGATTTAACAGAAAATGGAAATAGAGAAATACACACGTGGACAAAATTGTTGGCACCCCTCTGGTAATGAAAGAAAAACCCACAATGGTCACAGAAATAACTTGAATCTGACAAAAGTGGTAATAAATAAAAATTCTATGAAAATTAACCAATGAAAATCAAACAATGCTTTTGAATTGTAGTTCAGCAGAATTATTTTTAAAAACAAACTCATGAAACAGGCCTGGACAAAAATGATGGTACCCCTAGAAAAGATTGAAAATAATGTGACCATAGGGACATGTTCAACCAAGATGTGTCCTCTAATTAACATCACAGGTGTCTACAAACTTGTAATCAGTCAGTTGGCCTATTTAAAGGGTGACAAGTAGTCACTGTGCTGTTTGGTGACATGGTGTGTACCACACTAAACATGGACCAGAGGAAGCAAAGGAGAGAGTTGTCTCAGGAGATTAGAAAGGAAATTATAGACAAGCATGTTAAAGGTAAAGGCTATAAGACCATCTCCAAGCAGCTTGATGTTCCTGTGACTACAGTTGCACATATTATTCAGAAATTTAAGATCCACGGGACTGTAGCCAGTCTCCCTGGACGTGGCCGCACGAGGAAACTTGATGAAGAATGGTAACAAAAAAGCCCAGAACAACCTCTAAACACATTCATGGTGAACTCCAAGGTCAAGGTACATCAGTGTCAGATTGCACCATCCGTCGTTGTTTGAGCCAAAGTGGACTTCATGGGAGACAACCAAGGAGGACACCACTGTAGAAAACAAATCATAAAAAAGCCAGACTGGAATTTGCCAAACTGCATGTTGACAAGCCACAAAGCTTCTGGGAGAATGTCCTATGGACAGACGAGACAAAACTGGAACTTTTTGGCAAGGCACATCAGCTCTATGTTCACAGACGCAAAAATGAAGCATACTAAGAAAAGAACACTGTCCCTACTGTGAAACATGGAGGAGGTTCTGTTATGTTCTGGGGCTGCTTTGCTGCATCTGGCACAGGGTGTCTTGAATCTGTGCAGAGTACAATGAAATCTCAAGACTATCAAGGTATTCTAGAGAGAAATGTGCTGCCCAGTGTCAGACAGCTTGGTCTCAGTGGCAGGTCATGGGTCTTGCAACAGGATAATGACCCAAAACACACAGCTAAAAACACCCCAGAATGGCTAAGAGTGAAACATTGGACTATTCTAAAGTGGCCTTCTATGAGCCCTGATCTAAATCCTATTGAACATCTGTGGAAGAAGCTGAAACATGCCGTGTGGAGAAGGCACCCTTCAAACCTGAGACAACTGGAGCAGTTTGCTGATGAGGAGTGGGCCAAAATACCTGCTGAGAGATGCAGAAGTCTCATTGACAGTTACAGAAATCGTTTGATTGCAGTGATTGCCTCAAAAGGTTGTGCAACAAAATATTAAGTTAAGGGTACCATCATTTTTGTCCAGGCCTGTTTCATGAGTTTGTTTTTTAAAATAATTTTGTGGAACCACAATTCAAAAGCATTGTCTGATTTTCAATGGTTAATTTTCATAGAATTTTTATTTATTACCACTTTTGTCAGATTCAAGTTATTTCTGTGACCATTGTGGGTTTTTCTTTTATTAACAGAGGGGTACCAACAATTTTGTCCACAGCTGTATACAAGGAAAAGATGGTGAACTTATGAGTTGTTGCAAATGAATGATGTTAAATGCTAAAAATGTGGTGGAATATTTACAAATTTACAAATAAAAAACATTATAAATCTGCTGAACTGTTCAAATGAATCCAAGAAGCTGCCATTTTTATCCCCCTTGTCCTGTCAGGCAGCTAGGTAAGCAGAACAGAAAACTGTTTCCCTTATTGTGCCAAACAGATTTACTTTGTCAAAAGGAGCTTTATACAACGCGTATCAATGTACTGTATGTTATTTATAGACTCCTCTTGTAATAACTTTTATTACTTTATGTAAATTGTTCCACCCATGACAGACCCGACAGGGAGGGAATGGGAGGGGTGGGGAGGGGGAAGGGAAAAGAGAGAGGAACAAACAGAAAAAACAAACTGGCACATATGAAACAAACAGAAGACAAACTGTTTCTTCTTCTGAAAAGGTCTCATCACGAGTCTGGTATCTGCTGATGCAAAAGAACGTGTGTGCATGCTTGTGTATGAGAGCGTGCTCAAAGTGAGTGTGTGCGTGTGAATGGTTTGCCAGGAAACATACAAAGAGAGCGACAGGTCACACCAACACCCCCCCCACACACACACACCGAGAAACGCCGAGCCAGCAAGACACCGTCACCAACCCCCACAGAGCACAAAAGCCCCGAAGCCAGCAAGCCCCAGGACAGCCGTGCAACCGCCCCAGGAGGGATGGCCAAGAGAGGCTGGCACGGCGTGCCCCGGGCCCAGCCCCCACCGGCTGGAAACCAGCACGCGTCCCCCGGACCCAACCTCCACAGCAGGCCCGTGCCCACCCCAGCGCCCTCGACCCACGCCCTAGGATCCCCCAGGCCCCCACTGCCAGGGAAGGTGGCAAAAAGGCATGAGGAGCTCCACTCAGGGCCAGCCCCCCTCAATCCAAGGGAGCCCACACGGCCAGGGGGTGCCAGGAGGCACCATCTCCTCAGTCCAGCACCCCCCACTGGCACACACACTCACCCCCTCATGCTCTCACATGCACTCACACACACACACACACATTCGCTCACTCACTCTTACTCACCCTCTCCTTCACACAATCTTACACGTGCACTCCCACACTCAGACTCGTTCAGTCTCACTCCCATTCCCACTCGTGCTCACAGTCACTCCACTCACACATGATTCCTTCCACTTACGCTCACTCATATATACACTCTCATTTGTGCTCTGATTCACTCACATTTACTCGTGCTCTCTCTTACACACTCACACTTATCCACCCTTAACACTTGGGGCGGGAACGGCACAGATGCAGCGGGCACGAATGTGCACCAATGGCTGGCAGCGGCCAGGGAGGCCGCCGGCACGGACTGGCAGCCACACCACCGCCGACCCGCCCCAGGGCAGCTACGGCCACAGAGGCAGCCTACCGCCACCAATGCCCGCCCGGAGCAAACGACCAGTGGAGCCACCGCAAGCGCCCAGAGATGCCTCCTGACATGGAAAGCACCACACAAATCCGACCCATCGCCACCATCACTGCTCATCATTCCCTCACTCTCACTTGCTCTCTCTCTCTCTCTCTCTCTCTGTCTCTCTCACTCCCTTGCTCACACCTATTCACTTGCGATAGCGCCTTGGGAAGACCCCCACCCCCTGTGCATGAATCGTGATGGGTGTTATTTGTGTGGTGTCATTGGGTGCAGGTGTGTGAACTGCCAAAGTGCAGTTAAAATTGGGGGGATAGTGTGATAGGGCATTGCTACCCATTGCTGTCGGTGGCAGAGCCCCCATCCCCCCCAGCCCTCAGTGTCGACAGTGCAATTAAAATTGAGGTGAGGGCGGCCCCACGGCGCAGTAGTAGACAGAGGGATCCTCTTCAGTGACACCATACAGCACACCCCCACCCCCAGAAGCTGCAAATTTAAGAGAGAAAAAACATTGTTTCACCCCAAAAAATAGTTATATGACTAAAAACTTGCAAATTTATGAGAATGAAAGAAAGTGCAGATCAAATAGGAAAAAAGTTGCAAATTTACAAGAAAAGTTGTGAATTTATGAAAGAAAGTAGACAGGCCAGTGTATACTATTGATTTGAATGTTTTAGCTTCTTTATAACAATGATTGTGTTTAAAAAACAGCATGTCACAGTACAGTGTTACAGAGGGGGCTGTTACAGGGCTCTGCAACAGGTGGGTCCAGACCCACTTGTAGTTCTGTTGCCCCAAACCCCTATAACCTCCTTAAAATTGCAGATATTTTTAATATGAAGATGAGAGGAAACGTTCCACATTTAGGAGAAAAATGTTACAAATAAATGAAAGTACCAAGGTGCAGCTGCCTCGGTGCAACCTCTACTGGCTGGGCCTAGTTATTGCAATAGCTTTTTTTCACAGTTCCACTGAGGGTAAAATGGGGAGCTAAATTTGTGTTTATTTTGAAAACAAAGGCTTATCTCGAAATCCTGGCAAATTTAAAAGTCGAGAAAATATGGTGATATAATGATACAAGCCTTTAGTTCCACTTGATTTTGACCAGGCGAGCTGAAAAGCTGGTAACGTTCAGACACATACACACAGACACTGAGTGATTACCGTACTGTATGCTTCCGTTGCACCGAGATATAACAAGGAAAGAAGAAGCAAATTTTAAAGAAAAATGCCACGAATCAATGCTTAGAAATGACTTAGTTGTCTTTTGAGGTGACTACAGAATAGCATATGTCACCTGTTAAAGTAACTAGTGGCTGCTAATGAGTCCCTGGACCACACACTTATGGGTTTATCGTAATGTTAATGCATCCTTTTTTTCGCTGTTTGATGGAGTCACTTTATCCATTTTTCCTCCCTGACATATTTCTGGAACAGCTGAGTTGTTTTTTGTTGGTTTTTTTTGATGTAGCGAGTGACGTGTGAGCGTCTGTCACACCCTGCTGTACACAGACCCCGGCGCTGCAGGCCACATTCCTGATCACAGCTGAGCACAGGGCCACATTATGCCTGGGGAACAAGCTAACTAAGTGCCTTCTGCCTCCATTAGCACAGCACTTTGTCTTGTGTAAATATAGTAGCATGTCACTGAGTCAGGGCTGGGAAGAGTTGTGTGCAGAGGCCCAGGCACCAAAGTCTTGCAGTTGTTGCACTTGGCTGAATAATTCAACTTTACTTTTGTTTATTAGGAGCAAATGAGCATGGTGCAGTGACTCTGCGGCTGTTAGTGACGCACTAGCACTGAAGAAATGGAGCGAAATGGAAATGTTTGTCCCCTTTACTCCTTTTGAACCTGTGTTTTTCCACTCTTTCCCATTCCAGACAATACAAACACACACGCCTCAGTTCGTGGCGCTTCACTGTCAGGAGGTGGGAGGGAAAAACTACGAGGCATCCATGTCACACGTGGATAATTTTGTGAAGTAAGTGCTCTCCTCAGATTAGCTCCGACTGGTTAATTGTGGAAGTAAGAAGCCACTTGTTAGTTTTAATCTGAGCTCACTACTCCATCCGCTGGCAGCAGAAATGATGTACATTAGCACAGTCTGAGTTCAGTTTAAATTATTATGTCTGGGTTGACATTTCCTGTGTTTCCGTGGGTTTTGTCCTGCAGAGAGCTGTTGTCCAGTGATGCCATGGAGGACTACAGCCGAGCCCGTGTCTACCTCGATGAGAACTACAAATCCCAGGAGCATTTCACAGTAAGCAGTCTTTACTTAGTGCACAGTATTTAAAATTTTGGCTAATCTGATTTCTGAAATTTAAGGCAGTATAAAAAAAGTGTAAAAAAATGTTTCTATAATCACTGGGAAATAAAAGTTGCATTTTCTGTACCTTAAGATATTTTTTCAATACACAACAATAGGGAGCTTCTCTGTGTCGGCGGTCATCTCAGAGTACCACGTCTTTCCAAGTTTGATGTCAAACTTTATTGGCACAAATGGCTTCTGCAGGTTTGCCTTTCTGCTTAGGAAGAAAGTGATGAAGCCTGATGAAGTGTGAATTGGTTGGACTGTCAAATGTGCCCACTAGACAGCGCTGAATATCACAGACGTAGAGAGCTTTATGGACGGTGTTTTTAAGGAGCTATAAAACTACATATTAGTGGTTTTTGGTCCTTCAAACTACATATACTGTATGTCCTGTGGGGTTGTAACACTTACACAGCATGGTACTGTGCTGGATTTTTTGTATTTGCCATTGAAAACCTGTAATCCCAGAGATGCATTTTAGGGATTTATTTGATATAAAACAGGATAGACACATAAGATACATTTCAGCAGAGACAGAAGCGCTTCTTCTTGAGTGTCTGAGTTGGTCTCTTTTTGTGCACTAGCCAGCTGTGAGTTAACCTTTGGCCCAGGAAGCAACACAAACAAGCCTCTTCTCTTTCTGCGTGTGTGTGTGTGTGTGGCAGAGGGGCACTGTGTCTGTGAATCAGCCTGTGTCTTGGGATATCTGAGACAAAGTGTAATTTTAAAATACGCAGTAAAAAAATTCTTTCACAGTATTTATGCTTGAATCAGAAATAACAGTTCTGCACATCAGTTGTGACTGAACCCGTGTGTGTGTGTTGAAAATGTTTGCACTTGGTCACCTGATGCAGCTGTACCAGAGTGGTGGCCTGGTGGAATGCCATCTGCCCCACAGCAGGGAGGTTGTGGGTTCAAGTCCCAGCCGGGGTCATAGCAAAGACTATAAAAATAGTACTTTATGCCTTCTAGCTTGGTGCTCAGCATAAATAGAATGGGGAAGAGAAACACAGGGGGAGCACAGAAACCAGTGTACTCCTTGTGCCGGTCTCAGGTGGGTTGCATCAGGAAGGACATCCAGCATAAAAAGCTTTGCCAAATCAGTTATTTTTTCAAGTTTTATTTATTCAGGGGGGCTCCGTTGAGAGGCAACCCCTCTTTTTTAAGGCTGCCCCGATCACATCCACACGGTTACGCACTCACACCTGGAAGCGGCCCAGCAGGCTGGGGTTAAGGGCCTTGCTCAAGAGCATCCACAGTGGGGTTAATGAGGGTGGAGCAAACACTGCTGTGTCATCTGTCCCACCCACATCTGATCCCGTCAGCACAGGGATTGAACCAGCGACCCCACCAGTCACAAGTCCACATCTCTGACCATTAGGCCACGACTGTCCCACCATGAGGACCCACAATCCCCAAATAAGGGGGAGCCAGAAGTGTTTTTAAGTTTTAGTGTAGTTATTACCGCCGCCAAGAGGAGGAGGTCATGGTTTTGCCGGCGTTTGTTTGTTGCTTGGCTTGTCTGTCTGTTAACAAGTTTATTCCAGAAGTTATGAAGGGATTTTGATGAAATTTTCAGGAAAGGTGTGTAATGGCACAGGGAACAGATGATTAGATTTTGGTGATGATCCAAGAATGCATACCTCTACCAAGGCTGTTATCTTCAAACAGAGTGTTAGCAACAATAGTCCAAAACTACCTAACAGACTTTGATGCAGTTTTCACCAGAAGTGGCTCTAGGCCCACACACTAACCCATTACATTTTGGAGGTGATCCATGAGGGACGAAGGAGCCTTGGTGGAGGTATGTGCTCTCTGAGGGCTTTCACTTCCTTTGTACATAGACTTGTACTGTGTGTAGGAGAGTTAAAAGTTAAAACTGAAGATTTTTAAGCCAGAGACACAGTAATTTCCACTGGGTGCAGTGACCACAGATATCCACAAGGTGGCAGTAGATATTTGTTGGTTAAAATTAAGATGACATGAGAACCTGAGCTGAACTTGAGCGAAGCCGCTGTTTCGTTGTTGATTTTCTGAAGTGACTGGAAGATCATGGATTCATAACTGTCATAGTCACTTTCATTTAAAAAAAAAACAAACTATATTGACAACGTTAAAAAATATTATTCCTTTATATTACAGTTTTATTTTGGTGTGATAGTCAGTTAAATGGAAGATCCATCCATCCATCTTCTACCGCTTAATCCTTGTAGAAAATATATTGAAACTGAGCATTCCTGACTGTAATGTTTTTTGCTGAATCCTCACTGTCGATGCTGTGGCTAAACGCTATAGTGGCCTCTAGGTGGCACCAAATACTCATCTTTAAATCTGCTAATGGAGGTTTAGTGGAAAAGGGTTTTAAAATGTCCTTTTTTCTGTTTAATGCTGAATAGGCGGCCCACAGTTGTATCAGTTAATTGTGCTCCCATCACTGCAGAATGATGCATGGATGCTGTTCCCACATGGAGTTGGTCTGCGGTCACTGGGCTGTGTTTTCGGCGTCATCACCACGCTACAGTGCACCTCCACAAACGCTCATAAATCACAGCACCCTCGCAGTCACATTTGCTCTTTTCAAAAAAAAATTACAAACGTTGGCCTTTCCAGAATGTAATTATGCAGTGTTTCATATAGGCACTGTTAATACCCCAGTATTATGGGCTGTTTATTTAACATTGTTTGTCTATAGATTAACCTTTTTGGGGTGTATTTTCCTTTTCATGCAGTTTGTTCTGGTCTTTTTGAATCAGTCAGCAGAAAGAGGAGCATCTGATGTGTTTTCAGTGATACAATATTGAAATCCCGGCAACAGTAAATATGAAGAGACTCTGCAGTCTGTCACACAGGACTTGCCATTTAGCTTTGATGACATCACCGTGTTTGTTTTCTCCATCTTCGATTTTTTTCTCCCCCCCTCTACTGTGCTCTGGGGATAATTGTTTGTTGTCTGCCCCCCGCCTGTCAATTTTCAGATAATGGAAGTGGGAACACTTTTCTGCTTCCAGAGATTTCAGTTTTTATTACAAGTGTGTGTTTTGGGGCTTTTTATGTGTGTGTTCAGCATCTTTAAAATGAGAGGAGCTGCTGCCGTGGATGAGGTGTGGAGTGAGTTATCAGGTGAGGTTTATAGGTCACTGGGAGCGGGTCGGTGTGTTTAAACAGCCTTCCTGGGTCTGACAAACAACAAAATAAACATAATAAATGTGTATGTGAAGCCTGTAATCAGAGTAATCCATTTACTTGATGAACTTGATTCTAATGCTGGAGCCAGAAACACGTCATAGTTTTTGCTATTGTGAGGAATTCCACATATATACTTTAGAAAATTATTAGTGCATGTTTTTTGTTTCAGTGTGTCTATTGAATCGGCCAATATTCTCCTTATTGAGTGACAACACCCTATTGGCACATAAGGTCAGAGTCACCAATGCAGTGGTCGATATTTACTGTGTGATACGGCTTTTCTCCTGAAGCAGACAACAGTCATTTGAACTTTATGGCAAATGAGCAGAAAAAATATATAATGTACAGTCATGTGAAAAAATTAGGACACCCTGTATAAGCCTGTGTGTTTTTTAAACATACTTGGACATATTGATATTTAATATCAATGTTAAAAATACTGCAAGATTCATGTAATACAGCTAAACAATTAAAAATGAATTAAAGACTTTTTTTCAAATTTTCTGTAAAATGTAATTCTAAACAAATAGTGAGGAATAAATTAGGACACCCTCACATTTATTCCCACTTAAAATGGCTAAAATAAATGGTAAAAAATGCAAATAAAAACAAAAACAAGGTTAGACATAGATATGTGAATATTTATTAATAAAGAACTGAACATTCAATGGTGTGTCCTAATTTTTCCACATGACTGTAAATCTCACAACTAGAGAATACCTAAATATATATATAAATTACTATTAACAGATGAATTACTAAGACGGCACCAAAAATCCATGTTCCATATATATATATTTTTTTCTGTGCCAGTATTTGGTTATAAAAATTTATATTCAGCCTTTTTCTTATTTGGATGAAAACCTCACACATGTACAAGGAAACAATGCAAATTCACTAGAAATGTATAAAACCCCACACATCTGCATATATACATTTGAAAATATAGAAGAAAAAACAGGAAAATTATGTGAAGAAATTGAAAATTTGTGAGAAAAAAAATCTTATACTTATTTGGAATGATGGAAATTAAAGAAAAATGGCTTATTAATGGGGAAAAGGTAGTACATTTACAAGAAGAATTTACCCAGTTTAAAGAGCATTTTATAAGGTGTTAGTAGCTCCAAACTTAAATTAACTTTAAAGTGTTCTATGTCGTGTTAACAATATGCATTTAAAACAAGTTTTTTTTTTTAAAACATGACTAAAAATAGCCCATAATAGATTTAGCTTAATTAATCAGCAATTCCTATATTTAAACTTCAGAGGAGATTTCTTAAAAATTTGGGTGAAGTAATTAAATTAGCTTAATATCCTATCTGTTGTTTAGACTGAGCGTTAAATAAAACAAATATATGAAAACCGAAAAGCCTGAAGTGTTTGTTTTTGATTATCACAGACTTCAATTAACAGGCAAGTTTTCCCAGTTTAAATGATGGACTGTGTGGGCCGGGTCTGCTCTTAAATATCCAGATCAAAACCTTGAATGCTGCCTGTCAGTCATTCTCAAATCTTTCATCCACTGTTAAATAACCACAAACACACAAAAGATTATCTAAACAAATGTAAGAGAATTAAATGCAAACGTTTCATAATCCTAAACTTTTTAAAGATTTCTCGTGAAGGAAAATAAGATGCTGAATTTTAGCCCCCTCCATATTTTGTGACAGCATCACTGATTTATCTAGAATTTAATTATTGAGCTTACAGTGGCAGTTCTAGTTTTCTGTTCCCATTTTATTTAATCAGAATACAGCAGATGTTAGTGACTAAACACTGAGATATTTGTGATGACTGATAGAATATTGATTTAGCAATGTGTGTATATATATAACATTTTAATCACAGTAACACTGTACCTGTTGGGGTTTAAGGGTCCATAAAAGAAGCACTGAAAAGGTAAAGTAAATGTGCTGTGATGCACTTCTTCCAGCTGTCACCTCGGTCCGGCTCAGGCCTTTGCTTCTCTGTGTCAGCTCACTCCATATTTCTGCTCCTCTCACCTTCACTTCAGTTACAGCCTCTGAGGAGTTTTTTTCCTTCTATTCTGCACCGTCAGAGCAACAGTTAAGAAAGCTCCACACGTCCTTATATGGTCATTCATGGGCGCTTATTTATGTCAATTGCGACCACCAGGATTCATGAACTTACACGGGGATTTATGAACAAATCGGGGGTTTATGCAGCATTCAGGAATCTGGAGGAAGTTTTTAGTGCTTTAGTGCTAGGTGATTTATGTGCAAATCTACTCACAAATTTACTCACGTTTCTCGTGATCCCTCAATGATCTCTCAAGGATTTCTTCAAAGATGTCTATAGACCACCATGAAAATCTAACAACAATCCCACAAACATTTACACAGAAAAGGCTTTAGGAGATCATTGAGAGATCCTAAATCGACCTGATCTCTCAGTGGTCACCCAGCGATCTCAGTCTGTTCATTTAAGTCATCTTGACCTATTTAATGGTGAAAATGTGTACAATAATTAAATTGAGTAGTACAATTAATATGAATAAAATGTCAGATAAATTATTCAGAGTAGGTCAAACAAAGAACTTCAGTATCAGTAGTTTTATCTGATACATTTTATGCACCTTTATTAGATTCACTTTGTAACAGATCAACAGATTTTTATGATGCATTCAACAGATTTCTTTCTTAAATTATACCTTACCTAAGAAATATGCCTGTATGTAATTAGAAACAAATGTTCTGTACCTAAATTGAGTAGTGCAACCGAGATGAGAAGACTAATATGACATAATGAAAAATGAAAAGAACTACATACTGTATAAGTTTAGGTTAAATGGACTTCATACAACCTTAGATTGTCAGTTTGATAATAAAGATAAAATATTTATATATATTTATATTGAATATTAAAGTTAAAAGCACTTTTTTTTTTTTTTTTACATTTTTCTTCCCTACACGTGGCAAATGACAGGAATAGTGGTTTTATTAACGTCACATGACCACTGATCTGGATCCTCTGGCCTGTTTGGGGTCCTGTCACTCAAAACTGTCATTATTAATAAATACTGTAGTGGAATATTTGCATGCTGCCTTAATGACCATGGAACTCATTTATTATCTGTGTAATTTGTGTTTGGGCTTCAGAATCAGCCACTGTCAGTTCATTGAAAGAATGACCATATTTCATATTCATACATTCAGTCAAAGGTTAATTGATGGATGTAAGGTCAGAAATGGACGTCCACAACTAACACAGGTTAGTCTGATAAAAACTAGTTGGAATCACATCAGATTTAACTTACTGTTTTAAGAATAACCAGTGAATCAGCTGAATATTTGGGCTTTCCTTAATGAAATAAGCAAATATGTAAAAATGGTTTAAAAAGTAGCTTAAATAATCACATTTATTTTGTAAGGAATTCTACTGTAGTTTAGTTTGTAAATTTAAAAAAGTTTAATATTTTGCTGAAAATAATAATAGTGTTATGTTACGTTTTTTTTTTTCATTTTGTTAAAGCAGCAGACTGTTGAGTCTCGTGTTTGTGAAAATGAAGTGGTGAACGAAAAGCACATTTGTTTTCTGCTAAACTCCTGCTTTAAACTGTGACGGTGTCATGATGATAATGTGTTAAATGTGACGCCTCAGTGCTGAATGTGATCAGTGTTAATTTGGAGCTCATCCCCCCAGGAGGAATGGGGGGGGGGGCTTGACTGACACCCCACATCCCCACGGCCGCACCAGTCCCGGTGTTTCACAGCAGGACGGCTCTGTTAAGGTATACAGCAGGTAAAATGTCAATTAGGAAGGCCCGCCCTGATAACTCAACTCCCAATCCACTCACTCTTGGCCATTAATATTTATGGTGGGCCTGGCCCTGGAGCTGCAGCCCCCGTCAGGTGAAGTGATGTGCGCTGATGCTGACACATATGGAGGACTGTGGCAGGTCCACGCGCGCTCGCGCACACACACACACACACACCCACACACACACCCACACACCTCCCGCTGTCACACAGACTAAAGCTGCCCACAGACATGCAGAGTGACACACGGCAGCAGCAGCACACGGTGCCTCCTCAGCCTCCAGTTCCAGGGCATTTTAATTGGGAATTAAAGGCGTCCCTCATGCCTGTGGTCTGCAGGACAGGAACCAGAGCAGCAACAGAGAATAAATCAGCCTCTGTTTCTGGACACAATACTACTGGCTGCTGCTTCTTCTGCTGCCGTGTGTGTATGTGCATCCTCACGTGAGTTGGAAGTGGCTTCGTCATTCCATTTCTGTTCAGATAATACCTGAGGTTTGAATGAAGCAGTAATGAAAATGAAGAGCAGTGGATTATACAGGGGGTCCCATAATTCTGGACCCATAGGAATGTCTAATATTTTTAATTATGTTGCAGGTAACCCATGTCACTGACTAATTAGTCATGTGAAAAAGTTAGGACACCCCTTTAAATATTCAGTTCTTTATTAAGAAATGTTCACAAATTGATTTCTAATCTTGTTTTTATTTATCTCTGGAAAAGAAGAGAGATTTAATTGAAGGTAAATAACATAAATTAACCTTGTTTTACTCATTAAACAAAAAATATTGTGGAGAATGTGTTCAAGGATGAGGCTGAGTTTGTTCCTCAGATTCAGCTTTATTCACAGAGCACATCTCCAACAAATCTCAAAGCATAGCCTGGGGGTTGTACGCGGTGGTGCGGTGGATCTTTACCCCTAGGCTGCGGGCCATCGACGACCAGAGTTCGGAAACAAATTGAGGACCCCTGTCTGACGTTATGTCCGACGGAACTCCAAAACGCGCTACCCAAGCTGTAAAAAACGTGCGCGCCACTTCTTCCGCTGTGGTTGACGCCAGAGGGACCACTTCCGGCCAACGCGTGGTGCGATCCACCATCGTCAAAAGATGTGTGTACCCCTGTGACGACGGAAGGGGCCTACCAAGTCGACATGCACATGATCAAAGCACTTAGCAGGAATGTGAAAAGGCTCCAAAGGAGCTCTAGTGTGCTTGTGTATTTTGGCTCGCTGACATGCTACGCAGGCTGTCGCCCATTCCTTGACCTGTCTGCGCAACCCCGGCCATACAAATTTCTCCCTCACCATTTTGACCGATGCACGCACCCCCGGGTGCGCCAGAGAATGGATCGAGTCAAAAACGCGGCGGCGCCACGCAGCTGGTACCACAGGGCACGGCCGTCCTGTGGAGACATCGCAGATTAGGGGGGGCATACCCATTTGCAGCACCCTGTCCTCCAGCCTTAACCCTGTTGGTCCAGACTGGGGCGCGCGCATGTCTGCATCGCTAACCTGCTCCGTGGCCATGGCTGCATAATCTAACCCCACGCGGACCGGGGCCGCGCACGCTCCCGCATCGCCACCCTGGCCCGCGGCCATGGCTGCAGAGTCTGCCCTCACGTGGTCTGGCGCCGGCACAGCACGCGAGAGGCAGTCTGCCACTACATTATGTTTACCCGCGACATGCTGGATATCGGTGGTGAACTCTGATATCACGGCCAGCTGTCGTTGCTGCCGGCCCGACCAAGGTTCAGAAATCTTGGCCATCGCAAAAGTCAGCGGTTTGTGGTCCACGAACGCGGTGAAACGGCGCCCTTCCAGCCAGAACTGGAAATGGCGGATGGCCAAGTGTAGGGCCAACAGCTCCCTGTCGAACGCGCTGTATTTTCGCTCGCTATCGCGCAAGGTTTTGCTGAAAAACGCGAGCGGTTGCCAGGTCCCCGCTACCAACTGTTCAACGACCGCCCCTACCACTAAATCGGACGCGTCAGTGGTGAGGGCCATGCGGGCTGTTGGAACTGGGTGTGCCAACAAAGCCGCGTTCGCCAGCGCTGTTTTGACTTGAGAGAATGCGCGCTCCCGCTCAGGAGACCGTTCGATTTTATTTGTGGGTTTTTGTTTTTTTAGTGCCGCATGCAACGGTTGCATGAACCACGCTGCACTTGGGAGGAAACGGTTATAAAAATTAACCATTCCCAAAAACTCCTGTAACGCTTTGACCGTTTGAGGTTGGGGAAAATTTGTTATTGCGTGCACTTTATCGGGGAGAGGGACCGCTCCTTCTGGTGAAACGCGATGCCCCAAAAAATCAATCTGCGCTACCCCAAACTGGCACTTTGCTGGGTTAATTATTAACCCATGCTCTGCCAGCCTCCGGAAAACTGCCGTGAGGTGGTTTTCGTGTTCGTCTTCGGACGTACTGGCTACTAAAATGTCATCCAAGTAGACGAACACGAAAGGGAGGTCGCGCAGCACCGCGTCCATCATGCGTTGGAACGTCTGCGCGGCCCCCTTGAGTCCAAAAGGCATGCGCAAAAACTCAAAAAGCCCGAAAGGAGTTATTACCGCTGTTTTGGGTATGTCCTGGGCGCGCACTGGAACCTGGTGGTAGCCGCACACTAAATCTATTTTAGAAAAAATGTGCGCCCCCGCCAAATGAACCGAAAAATCTTGAATGTGTGGGATCGGGTAGCGGTCGTGTGCAGTGGCGTTATTCAACCTGCAGAAATCACCGCAAGGTCGCCACGAGCCATCAGTCTTTGGGACCATGTGCAATGGTGAAGCCCAGGGGCTTTTCGAACGTCTGATGATGCCTGATGAACTCCTCGCGCGCTATGGTCAGTTTAGCTGAGTCCAGGCGCCAAGCTTTTGCAAAAACGGGCGGCCCGGTGGTAGTGATATAATGCTCCACCCCATGTTTGGCCACTGTCGCCGAAAACGTTGGGACTGTTAGTGCTGGGAACTGAGTGAGGAGTGCGTGGAACTTACCACCCGCCGTCGTGACGTTGGCTTGTGCAGTTGGCGGTGCCACTCGTGCTGTGCAGGGAATAGAGTGAAAAGAGTAGCAAGATCAACCAATAAACCATGCAAGCACAAGAAATCAGCCCCCTAACATGTTGAAACTGACTGCAGCTACCACAAAAGTCCACTCAAATGAACGACCCTGCAGAGACAGAAGCAGCGTCCTCTCACCGAAGGTCTTAATAGCTGAGCCGTTCGCTGCTGACACTGACACCCGGGGAACCTTGGACGGCATCAGCCGGTCCGTGTAGGAAGGCATGATGAAGCTCATCTGGGAGCCTGTGTCCACAAGGAATCGTTTCCCCAAACGTGCATCCGTCAGGTAAAGCAGCTTGTTCTCTTCCCCGAGGGCCGCAGCCGCTACCGACCCTCGGTCTTGGCGTTTCCCAAACGCTTGAAGTGGCACGGCGGGAGGCACTTGTGTGCCCTCTCTGCAAAACGGCGATGATAGAAGCAAAGGACGTCGCCCGCTTCGTGTCGCTTGGTGCTGACTGCTGCCGTCGTCGGCGTGTCTGGTGCTGCAACCACTGGCCCCATGCTGTCTCCGGGCGTCGCTCCTAGCTCCGCTGCTGCAGTCGAAACTGCGCTCCGCTTGTGGGCGTCGACGAGTCGCTGCGCCTCCTTGCTCAGCCCGTGGTAGTCTCGCTTGGCCAACCGGGGTGAATCTGCCAGGGTAACTCTCACCGCTGGCGGCAGGGTCCGGAGGAAAAGGTGGGCGAAGATAAATTCGCAGTCCTCGGAGTCTTTCAGTCTCAGCATTTTGACCATCAGGTCTACGGGTCTGTCGTTCTCTGACTCCGTCAACGCCAGGAGCCCCTCTGCACGCTGTTGCACGGAGGGGGTGAAATGACTGATAAACGCAGCTTTCAAGGCGCCGTATTTGTCGCTGTCCGGTGGGTGGTTGACCAGGTCTTCCACCCTCTGAACTGTGTGGCTGTCCAGCTTCGCCACAACATGGTAGAATCTCGTGTCGTCCTTCGAGATTCTCCGGAGGTTGAACTGCGCCTCGACCGCGCTAAACCAGGAGCGCGGACTATGCTGCCAGAAGTCAGGCAGCCGGAGTGTGGAGGCAGCCATCAGGCTGGCTTCTGCCGAGCCCCGCTCGGGAGAATTATTTCTGCTCGTTCTGAGTCGTAAGGTCACCAGTGTGGAGAATGTGTTCAAGGATGAGGCTGAGTTAGTTCCTCAGATTCAGCTTTATTCACAGAGCACATCTCCAACAAATCTCAAAGCAAATCAAGAGGAAGTTTTCATCTCACATCAGGGGTTTTATACCCCAGGCACGAAACAGCAGTCACATGGTGTTTGATCAAACATACAGTCACATGGTACTTAATCTCAATCCCAAATTAACCCCTTTGATCTCACGCCATTGTCCTCTAGTCTCTGTGGCCCGGAAATCTTCCCCGGTCGTCTAACGGGAACAAAGGCCGAATCTCACACTCCTCTGCTGAATCCCAGAGTGTCAGTCCTCTTTGTTCCATGAGACGTGAAGCACACAACAAACATACAGCAACACATTTGTGGGGAATATGTAACCAACATATGTGCCACAATATCAACAAAAATGTGCATTCTAACTGAGGAAAAAGTTAGGACACCCCACCGCCTAATAGCTAGTGTGATCCCCTTTGGCCGAAATAACTTCAGTGAGACGCTTCTTTTAGCCATGTACCAGTCTCTGACATCGGTCTGAAGAAAGTTTGCCCCACTCCTCAACGCAGAATTCTCTCAGCTGGGAGATGTTTGAGGGGTTTCTTGCATGTACAGCCCATTTCAAGTCACCCCACAGCATCTCATTGGGATTAAGGTCTGGGCTTTGACTCGGCCATTCCAAGACTCTCCATTTCTTAGTTTTTAGCCAGTCCTTGGTGGATTTACTGGTGTGTTTTGGCTCATTGTCATGTTGCAGGGTCCAGTTCCGCTTTAGCTTTAATTTTTTTTTACAGATGGTCTCACGTGGTCCTCAAGCACCCTCTGATACACGGTAGAATTCATGGTGGATTCTGTGAGCTGGCCAGGTCCTGCTGCAGCAAAGCATCTCAAACCATGACACTTCCACCTCCATGCTTCACAGTTCGTATGAGGTTCTTTTCCTGGAATGCTGTATTTGGTCTACACCAAATACATCCTCTGTTCTGGTGTCCAAATAATTCAATTTTAGACTCATCTATCCAAAGAATATTATTCCAGAAGTCCTGGTCTTTGTCTACGTTCTCTCTGGCAAACTTCAATCTGGCCTTAAAGTAGAACTGAACTCACCTTTTTGCCAAAAAAGTAGAATAGCAGATTAATTCCTTATTACCTATTGTATTTTTCAACACATAAAAGAAATTTTTAGGCCGTGCGATGGCCAAGCTATAAGCCGATAAACTTTTGCCTCTGGCTGGCAGTGCCAAACAAACCGGAAGTAGTGCAGACGACGCTGTGTGACGTCACGAGTGTGACCCTTATCAAAACAACAATGGCAAATGATAGCAGTTCCAGCAGTCAAGAATACCAGAGTTTTCAGAGTGAAGAGGCATTCAGGATCGGTGACAAGACAGAGGAGGATGCAGGAGTGTCAAGTGAACAGGAAGAGAGCGAGGTAGGCATCGAACCGTACAGATTAGAGCCAGAATTTTCGGGGGATTCCGGCACCGACTCAGACCGCAGCAGTGATGGAGAGGAGAGTCGCTTATTGAATACAGAATGGTGAGTCTTTACTTTGGCATGTTTGGGGTGTCAGGATAAGGAAAATTAACAATAAAAAAGAAAGGGAAAAAAAAACATCAGCATTTTTCCAACTTATTACAGTGATTCCTCACTTATCGCGTTTAATGGGGACCAGAACCGACCGCGAAAAGTGAAAAACCGCGAAGTAGCGTCACCCCCCCCCCCCAAGGGCGTCACAAGCACTATTTTGCACAAAAAGGCACAAGAGAACAGCGAAAAGTGCCACTAAGCAACACGAGCGATAAAGAACAATGAATGCAGTCTTCCTTCGCTGGGTATAGGCGCTCGGCAGGGAGCGAAGCTGGGTAAAATGTCTCGGCCAATCAGCTTGCGAGGTAAAACGTCTCGGCCAATCAGCTTGCGAGATTCCTGAACGGTGAAGAGGTGGGCGGAGAGGAGTGGAGCGGTGGTCAGAGAGGTAGATTTTCAGTTGTGCGGGCTCTCCGTGTTGATACCTGATGTTCTAATGTAGTCTCCCTGCCTTCTCCATTAGAACATCAGGTATCAACACGGAGAGCCCGCACAACTGAAAATCTACCTCTCTGACCACCGCTCCACTCCTCTCCGCCCACCTCTTCACCGCTCGGGAATCTCGCAAGCTGATTGGCCGAGACGTTTTACCCAGCGAAGGAAGACCGCATTCATTGTTCTTTATCGCTCGTGTTGCTTAGTGGCACTTTTCGCTGTTCTCTTGTGCCTTTTTGTGCAAAATAGTGCTTGTGACGCCCTTGGGGGGGGGGGTGACGCTACTTCGCGGTTTTTCACTTTTCGCGGTCGGTTCTGGTCCCCATTAAACGCGATAAGTGAGGGATCACTGTATATCTAGAAACGCATCGCTTCCCGGTCGCTTTTCCTCCCCCTTTCTTTTCTTTCGTCGCCATGACAGCTTTCCTTGGCCACTGAACAGATCTGCCCAGGTGTTGGAAGTGTTTTGTAGTGGACTATCACGACAAAATGCACCAAAAACAACCAGTGTCGACGTGCTCGCAATGGTAAACATGGAGGACTGTGTCACACTCGTGACGTCACGCAGAACCCCGGCTGCACTTCGGCGGATTTGTCTGATTTTTCAGGGCGGGAAATTCAAAATCGCGATTTTCTCCAAGATTCCGGGATTTGTGGAGGGGGTGCCAATGATAAATTATCTTTATAATTGTATGTACTATCATCCAGTGCCGTTCAATGCTGTTCAGTTCAGTTCTACTTTAATGTTTCTTTTAGAGAACAAAGGTTTCCTCCTTGCAAGCCTCCCATGCAAGTTAAACTTGTGTAGTCTCTTTCTGATTGTAGAGGCATGCACTTTCACATCAACAGTAGCAAGAGCCTGCTGTAGGTCTCGTGATGACATTTTAGGGTTTTTGGAGACCTCTTTTAGCATCTTGCAGTCTGCGCTCATGGTGAACTTGCTTGGACGGCCAGACCTGGGCATGTTGGTAGTTGTTTTGAATGTCCTCCACTAGTAGACTATTTTCTGGACAGTGGAATGGCTGATTTCAAATTATTTTGAGATCTTTTTAAATCCCTTACCAGACTCATAAGCTGCTACAATCTTCTTTCTGAAGGCCATAGACAGCTTTTTCGATCTCACCATGGTGTTCACTCTCACTTCAACAGTCAGGAGCACACCAAACTAAATGTCTGAGCTTTAAATAGGACAAGCCTCCTTCAAAATGCTGAGTAATGATGTTCTAATCATGAGCACCTGATTTGGTACACCTGTGTGTGAGTTTAGCCATTTTAAGTGGGAATATATGTAGGGGTGTCCTAATTTATTCCTCACCAGAAATTGCATGTTTCTAGAATTACATTTTACAGAAATTTTTTTAGTCTTTTCTTCAGTTTTAATTGTTTAGTTATATTACTTGAATCTTCCAGTATTGTTAAAATTGATATTAAATATCCATATGTCCAAATATGTTTAAAAAAACCATAAGTTTTCATAGGGTGTCCTAATTTTTTCACATGACTATGTGTACGACACAATGGTGAACATGATGAAATAAACTCTGGGCACATTATAGTTAAGTAATATTACACGAGAGGGAGTACGGCATCAATCAATATAGTAACTGCACGTGTGATAAATCTAATGCCTGTAGTTACTATATTCACTCATACCATAATGACCTCAAGTGTAATATTGCTTTTATACAACAGTTCCGGAAGCACAATTTATTAAATGACAGCAATACTGGACAAAATATTATGATGTCTTTGTTTAACTAGTTATTTTGCACAGCTGAGAAAAAAATAGTCCCTTGTAAATGTAGCCAGTAAATGTTGCTAAACATCTCAATCAGCATGAAGATGTCAATATTGACATTTCACCACCAGAGTGGTGGCTTAGAGGTAGAGTATCTGCCCCACAGCTGGGGGGTCGGGGTTCAAGTCCCGGCCAGGTCATGCCAAAGAGCATATAAAAAATGGAACTTCCTGCCGTCCAGCTTGGTGTTCAGCAAAAATGAAATGGAGGAGGGAAATGTGTGCGGCAGTGGCTCAGGAGGTAGAGTGGATTGTTCAATAACTAGAGGACTGGTGGTTCGAATCCCGCTCTCCCCAGCCATCCAGCCATTGTGTCCCTGGGCAAGACACTTTACCCACCTTACCTTGAATGTGCATAAATGTTTGGTAGTGGTTGGAGAAGCCGTTGGCGCGGACTGGCAGCCACATTTCCGTCAGTCTGCCCCAGGGCAGCTGTGGCTACAGTAGTAGCTTACTGCTATCAATGTCTGTCTGGAGTGAATGAATAATGGACTCACTGTAAAGTGCTCTGAGATGTCACTTGATATGTAAAGTGCCATATAAATCTAATCCATTATTATTATTACCTCCGCCAGGAGGTTATGTTTTTGCCGGGGTTTGTCTGTCTGTCTGTCTGTCTGTTGGTTAGCAAGATAACTCAAAAAGTTTTGGACGGATTTCGATGAAACTTTCAGGCGTTATTGGAAATGGTACAAGGAAGAACTGATTAAATTTTGGGGATGATCCGGTGGCTGCCATTACGGAAAATCCCATTTTTGTGAATAACCACTGAACCACTAATCCTATCATTGTCAATCCAATTGCTAGTCATATGTTTTCGTGGTCAAGGAATCTGAAAACGTACACACAAACACTGTATGGGCGGAACTGTGGCTGCCATTACGGAAAATGTCATTTTCATGAATAACTACTGAACCACTAATCCTATCATTGTCAATCCAATTGCTAGTCATATGTTTTCGTGGTCAAGGAATCTGAAAATGTACACACAAACACTGTATGGGGGGAACTGTGGCGCTTGGCGGAGGTCTGCGCTCTCCGAGTGCTTTTCTAGTTATTATTATTATTATTATGTAAACAAGTTAAATATTGTCAAGTGCAAAAGTCATTGTTTATAAAACGTACTGGTTCAGGTCAACACATGTTGAGTTGATACCACAGATGGGCCGAAATCAAAATGTGGCAAATTCCGGTGGGTAGTTAGCATGTTAACGATTTGGCTTTGGCACACTTCGCTCACTTTTTCTTTGCATTTTCAGATGAAACAAAGAGTCCATCACCCCAAAGATATTTTGGTTTGTTAATCAAGACAATAAATCAAACTCTAGCCCTGCCTATTTTTTAAACAGGTGTGAAACAGCTTAATGATGTTTATACAAGGGCAGACTTTGTAAACTGAAAAAAAAAAAGAATAAAGTTTTTTCAAAAGGGTGGGACTTCCGGGTCACGGATGTATAATTTTATTCAAACAGCGCCTCACTACGGAAATTAAGGTATCCAACGTGGTATTGTAATTCTCAAGTCTGCAGACTTGACAGTAAATTACTGTTAGTAATTAACGGTTACTAGAACACCTTTGAAGCGGAGTGATACATATCCAGTGAAATGCTGGAGTGCAATTATCATGCAATATAGTCACTCTTGGAATCCCTGTTGTCCAGTCAAATTGCTCAGTCAGAACTAGCTGTTGTATAAAATAAATTTTGAGTCTATTTTGTAATTTTAGTCTTTTTTTCTCATCAGTCCTGACTTGGAACACCCTGTAATGCGACTGTGTTGCACATGTTAAATCGTTTAAATAAAAAGGCTTTTGAAGGTCGAGTGTGACGGTCGGTTTACTGCTAAACAATAGTCAGTCTTTAATTTATGAAACCACCAAGGCTTCATCTCTTCCTAAGTACACCAGGGTTTTAACAAACTGAAACTTACAGTAGGTAAACTCTGGTTTGGAAGTCAAATTCATAATTTGTATGAAATCTAATTTCATACAAATTGCCATTGAAGGAGGTCAGCAAAGGTAATGCAGAAGTTACACTGTCACATCACTGCTTGAAATGATCTCAGTTTAAATCTTCTGCTGAAGTTTTCGTGTTGCTGTGGCTTTTCTTCTGCTGCCCTGGTTTCCTTTTGCAGTCCAAAAACATGCATTAATTAGACAACATAACAAAAATAATTTTTTTGCAAGTTGTCTGTGTTTTTTCAACTGATTTAAGACAATTTTGCACCACTGAATCCGAAAATGACATCCGTTTCTCTCGATCAGTTCAGGTTTTTATGCTAAGTTATAAGCATGTTCCTTTTAAAGGTACAGTGTGTAAATTTTTTTGTAGTCTGAATTAAGAAATTTAATGCAGCATAAAATCCTAATTTTGTTTTCATTTGAGTAAATTCACTTACAAGTAAAAGTTGTTACATTTTCAGTTGTAGTGACTGTCTTGTGAAATCAACTCCTCTTACAGTTTTGTTCCGATTCTTTTGAAACTTGGTGCCATGGTTTGATATACTCTGATGATGTGCATATTGCAATTTCACTCTCATCGGATGATCTTGAGGTCAAAGGTCAGAGGTCAAATTTTTCCTGAATCTTCTAAACGCAATAACTACTGAAATAAATGAGGTAGGTTTTTCAAATCAATACAGTAGTTGTATCTAATACACATCTTGGACGATTTACACCCTGACCTAACTGTGGGTTTGGGGGTCAAAGGTCAAAGTTAACCCTTTGAGTGTGAGAATTTGCGTGCCCCCAGTGGCAGAGTGCGGCACTGCACCTGCCTTCTCACTCTGACTTTGTCAAAAGTAAGTGAGAAATTTCTGGTTTTTTTTTTAATGTACTGATTTCTTATTATATCAGAATCAGAATCAGAATCTACTGATTATATACTAATATAATATATATATATATATATTAATATACTTTGAAGATAAGATGATGAGGTACCTCTGTACAAAAACGGTGTCAAAAGACCGAACCATTTTTTGTGTAAATACGTCCAAAGTCCAGTTTTGACTGAGTTATGGAATTTAAAGAGGTGCCGTGACATTATGCAAATTAGATGTGTAAATTTATTCCTATCTGAAACTTTGGATCATATTTTACATCTTTTTAATTGACAGTATGTCATTATCTCTTACCACTTTCACGTTATAGCCTTGGAAAGCTGAACTATTTTATTGACAAAAAATATTTACCACTGTTGATCACTAGGGGGTATGTCGCAGTTCTGCACCATACACACTCAAAGGGTTAACATTGCAGTTGCACTATGGTAAATGCTACATTTACTATTACTATAAAATCCTGACCTCTAACTATGGGTTTGGGGTCAAAAGGTCAGAGGTCAAGGTTAACATTCCTTATGCCTTGGTACTGTATAACGAGTAAAGCTAGGGCCACCAAACCTGGTACACAAGTTCACCTTGGGATCCTGACCTCTGACTATGAGTTTGGGGTCAAAGGTCAAGGTTAACATTCCATTTGCACTATTTCTTTAAAATGAGTAAAGATTGGGCCACCAAACCTAGTACACAGGTTCACCTTGAGATATTGACCTCAGACTATGGGTTTGGGGTCCAAAGGCCAAGGTTAACATTCCCTATGCCTTATTACTGTACAACGAGTAAAGTTAGGGTCACCAAACTTGGTACACAGGCTCACCCTGTGTGACCTTGAAGTGTGATTGTGGTTTGGGGTCGCAAGGTCAAAGGTCAACATCAAAATGACTTATAAACAATATCTCAACAACAAAGAAAGCTAGGGTCACCAAACCTGGTACAGAGGTTCACTCTGAGACATAACCTCTGACTATAGGTTTGGGGTCAAAAGATCAAAGGTCAAGGTTGACACTCCCTTTGATCTCTTACTGTAGAATGTGTAAAGCCCTCTAGGGTCACCATACTTGCTCCACAGATTCACCTCAGGATCCTGTCCTGCAACTATAGGTTGTATTCTTTGTTGTGTATTTGTGGATGATGGGTTTATCATAATTTGGTTCTGCCACACTAATTATATTGAAAAGTTGAAAGTATTTGGATCTTCAAAGAAACTGGAGGTGGGGGATATTGCACTAACCTCAGAGTGCTCTTGTTAAATAAAATAAAAAAAAATTAAAATGTATTTATACAGGATGGCTTTTAATACCCAGTAGTGGAGTGAAAGTCTATTGTTTTTATTCTTTTTAATTACCTCCGCCAAGGAGGTAATGTTTTTACCGGGGTTTGTCTGTTTGTTTGTCTGTCTGTCTGTTACCAACATAACTCAAAAAGTTATGAATGCATTTTGACGAAATTTTCAGGAAAGGTGTGTAATGGCACGGGGAACAGATGATTAGATTTTGGTGATGATCTGAGAGTGCATACCTCCACCAAGGGCTTTGTTTGTATTTGTACAGCACAATTACACAAAAACTACTGGATGGATTTGGATGAAATTTTCACCAGAGGTGGTTCTTGGGCTAGAGAGGAACCCATTACATTTTGGTGATGATCTGGGAATGCATACCTCAGCCAAGGCTCTTCTCACAGTGTGTCATCCACAATATTCCAAAACTAATGGACAGACTTTGATGCAATTTTCACCACAAGTGGCTCTAGGCCTACACACAGACCCATTACATTTTGGAGGTGATCCATGAGAGACTGAAGGAGCCTTGGTGGAGGTATGCACTCTCTGAGTGCTTTTCTAGTTTACTTTTATTTTTACTTATGTATGCTTATCCCTTTGTTTATGCAGCTGTTTTTTTATGTTGTGTGTGTCTACTGTTGTTTGATCTTCTGTATAGCACTTTGGTCACCTATGGGTTGTTGTGAAGGGCTATATAAATAAAGTACATTACACAGTTGTAGTCCTTTCAGCGTTCCTACCAAGAACCGACCTGCTGCAGCCAATGTGAGCCCATTCACACCATGGGGGAAGTGACATTCACCTGATCAAAGGTTAATATACAATCATAATAATTTTGGAAGCATTATTTTCAGGTGAAATTCTTACATAGTGTTGTTTTAAAGAGTTGAACCTTGCCAAGTTTTTATTATTATTCTGTCATGTTCTTGGAACTAAACCAGTAAGTCTTAACTGTGGGAGAACGCTGGTGCACAGCCCCCAAATCTCTGAAATTTCTGCTCCATCATGCTGTGAGGCAGCAGGTCTGATCACTGTTCTGTCATGCCAGAGGACTGTACAATGCCTGACAAATGCAACTGTGCTGTTGGGGGTTGGCCTCTTGTGTGATGGAGGAAATGAAATGGCCATAAAACATGTTTGAGAATAAAAGAGGTGAATTATGCTGTCAGGCTTTATTTTGAGAGGTTTTTTAAATTTGCACTTTTTTAGTGTAAATTTGTGCATCTTACCAAAGACACGTGGAGCCAGTGATTGTGGGCAGAAGAGACCAGTTACAGACTGTGCTCTGATTAAATCCTAGAAAAGCTGTGTAAAATGTGTAGGCCTCCTCCTCTGCTGCTTGGGCGTGTTTTTTTGACTTCCAGAAGTGGTGCTCAGTCATGTTTAGCTGTTCTTGTGGATAGAAATGGTCTCTTCCTGCACCCTTTATTGTGCGGCGCTGCCCAGCTCCAGAGGTGAGTCTTTAATTCTCCAGGCCGCGTGCTGTAATGCAATCATCAGTGCAGCTCAGCCTGGCCAGGAATTTATGAACACTTAGTGTCCCTCTGTGCTGACAGGGCTTCAGCTGACTGCCTTTACGATATTGCCCAGAAATGTGTGTCACTTGCATTTATCGCCTCTTTTTATATCACTGCGTCCTATATCACACCCCTGTTCTCACTTTTTTTATGATGAAACAAACACCAGGATCCATATAGTGATTATGTACTTTTCAAATAAAGTGGGGTCATAGAGGAGGGGTCTTTGTTGGTTTTTTTTTTTTAAACTTGCTGAGGTTAAATAGCAGCAGCCACCATCTCCATCCTCCTCCTCTTGCCTCCCAATGTTTAAAAAGTCTGCAGCAGCCACATAAACAGGTTAAAATATTGCAAACTAAATCTAAGAGGTCTCTTATTTCAATATGGTGAGAAGTACAGCACCGACTGGGGCCACTTGAATGGAGTAGATGTCAGCTCGGTAATATTGCTGGGGCCATAACTCTCTGCGGCCATCACTCACACTCCCGGGGGCAGACATAAGTGCATACACGCACACAGCGAGCCGGCTGAACCCAACACAAACACGCACGCTCAAGGCGATGAGGAAACACACACAGTCACATTTTGGACATGCGCTGAGCGACAATCGATGAATCTGCCATCAGACGTTTGAGTTATGGGGCTGACGGAGCCGGGCATTCCCCCGTGCGAAAATATTTTGAGTGAAAATGTAGATATAATTAATGGATTGGGTAAAGTGAAGGAATTGATGCATTTATTCTGCCGAGCCAAATGCCGGGCTCCTGAGCATTTGCGTGTTTGAACAGGATTTAGACGGTGAGAGTAAATCAGGTGTTGTTGTCCCGTGGCGTGGGGTGGGATGTTGTGTGTCGTCTCCAGCCCCAGATAATGATGTGATTCCAGTGTGAGGCGGGCCCCGGCCATAGCCCGCCACCGTCCATTATGATGTGTGGCCCCCGCAGCCACCAAGGGGGCAGAGTGAAGGTGAGCCTGTCATATCGATCTTTTTAGTACTAAAATATGAGCCACTTTACTCTGCTCCCCGGCGCAGTGATGTGAAAAATAATAACTCGAACCCAAATTAAAAATATTGATCGCTTAGGAGGTGTTGAGAGCAAATAAACACCCTCTGAAGGATTTTTCCCCCCTTCCCCCACACGTTGCCTCTTCCCTCGCCTGAATGGGCCGGGTCAGGGGATGAGGGGCTAGTTGGACTGTAAAAGCATCATCTCGCTGCTCAGCAGTCTTCATAATACCCAGCTAGCAGGACTTGTAGTGCTGTTTATTATTCCCCAACACAAATCAATAAGCAGCTATCGTTCCCATGTGCTCTAACAGTTTTGACTCCAAAACCTGGCATGAGAACGACTGGGTTCAGGTACCACCATAATCCATCTACTCTTCATTGTTTCAGTGTTTCCTTTCAGAAACCAAAACAGAACAACCGTAAATAGCCATTATGCATATGGTTTTGGTCTTGTTAAAATAAAATCTGAATGGAGCCAAAACTGATCTGATTTCGTTATTTTTTTTCATGTTATTGTTTTGTTGCAACAGGAAGTGCATTTGACTTTTTTCATATTCAAACCTACTTATCCTTTTTTGTAAAGTATCCGATTTTTCTGTTTCTTTTGCCGGTTTGTAGGGCTGCAGCTATCGATTATTTTAATAATTGAGTAATTTGTTATGGTAATCGAATGATTACTCGAGTAATCTGATATGGGTTTTTAGATTAGATTAGATTAGATTCAACTTTATTGTCATTACACATGTATGAATACAAGGTAACGAAACACAGTATTGTTGCATTGAAGAAACTTGCATTGACCAACATGTGTGGAACTTTCTTTCCCAAAGAGCAGTAGTGATTGTACCAAACACTCAATAACACAGGTACACATTTATTGCAATATGCATTGCATATAACATAACTTTAAATGTTACGTTGCACCATAAAGTTCCATTTTGTAGATTCAACTCGCAACATAGCTAAGTTAGTGGCTACTACAATTAGTGATAGCTACTATATGTTCTTTGGTGATATAAGCATAATTAGCTTAGCTGACTACATTCTGTTCATCTTAATTTAAACTCTCAATCACGTACCTAGTCTCAGTCCACTGCTCATGCGTGATGTGGCTGGATGCCGTCTGCCGAAACACTGTAACATCGACGTTGTGGTATGCTAGCTCGCTGCTCAGCTTTACAATGTACACACTGCACAATGTTTTCCTTCAATTTGAGCTTGAAATGATCCCAAACTTGAGATACTTTTTGTCATTTTCTCTGACTTTCTTCCTTTTTGCCGTCACTCTGTTGCTTTTCTCTCTGCTCCACTGGATCCATGATATCGGGCTGTTAAACAAACCCGCCTCTTGTTTACATAGTGTGACTGGGGAAGGTAATACTGGAAGACGGTCATATAGAACAGAAGTGCTACGTTAAACGACGCTTCGAATCATAGATTTTTGAATCGAGGAATTTTTGTAATTGAGTTACTTGAATTATTTGAGTAATCGTTGCCGCCCTAAATGTTTGCTTTATAGAAATCATCAAATAGATTTTTTAAAATAAATTAACACAATACATATTGTAAAAGCACGTTTTTTTTTGTTGTTTTTTTTTCGTAACTTCCGGCTCTTACTTCCAGTTGTGACCAAAACAGCAACATGAAAAAAACCAACAAATGAAACGGATCCCTTATCCCATGTTGTCTCAATTCACATTTTATTTTGACAAGACCAAAACCATATTACAGCTATTTCCGGTTGTTCTGTTTTCATTTCAGAATCGAAATATTGAAAGAAGGAAGAGTACAGGATTTAAATCCGTTCTCCACCATAACAGATGAGCTGACACGGGGCCATCAGACGGGTAGGAAAACAATTGCCACAAGGTTAATTTTATCGCCTGCTCTATGCATTGGTGAGCAGCCGGGAGGTGTCCCTCTTGCCCAGGTCCTGAAGATTGGCTTGCGTCTGGCGGCGCTGGAATGAAGATGAGAAGGGGAGAGGGCGAGTCCCCCCTGCTCCTCCCGCGGCTGGAAAGTTGAAATTTTTTCCTGACACACTCAGAATTGGCATTCTGATATATAAGAAAAGAGATGTTCCATTTAGTTTGATAATGAATGCTGTCATGTGTCCCACTCAATTCTGTTTTACGACGGCCCGCTTCGCCTCATACATCCTGAGAAGGTTAATATTCACACAACCTAAACGGCGGATGCCAGATTGTCCAGAGTCGGTAGGAAAATAAACTACTTAGTGTGTCTAAATGCTGTCGCAGTACTTGGCTGACCTGGTCCTGGGTGCTATTGATTGTCTGCAAGGACGTTTCTCGTGTTTATGGGGCCAAGGCAGGATGAATTGATATTTGATGGAACGGGGGAGTGTAGGGCTGGACTGGTACCTGGATCTTGGGGCCGTGTCAGTGGGGGATGAGAGCGAGGTGTTGGGAGTATCAAATGCTGCCTTGTTGACAACAGTGAGATGGGAGATGAGGAGGGGCCAGAGCTGGAGCTGCCGATGTCTCCTCTCCCCCACTTGAGCTGGGCCATTCTCGCTGAAAGCTCACTTCTGTCTGCTGGCTTCAGGCCCTCACTCAGTGTGTAGGTTTTTTTTTTGCGCGCGTGTGTGTGTGTGTGTGTGTGTGTGTGTGTGTGTGTGTGTGTCTGTTGTTACTGATATAGGGCTGTCTCCAAGCACCACTTTGTCCATACATATCGATTCTTCCTCCTCCACCAGCTCGTTTGCATGGCCCAGCTGACCCGCACAGTCAGTGGCCATTATATTCCCATTAGCTAATCTCTCAGCTTTGATTTCCATAATCCTCTGTCAATTGAAAGCCCTCACAGCTCACACAGCCCCACTCAGAAAGGAAGCGCCCCCACCCCAGTTGCCCCCCACACACCCCACTCTTCAGTAACATGCATCATACGCTGAAACATTCATATGTTTTTAGCCCATTCAGGCGAAGCCGAAAGGAGGTTCAATTTTGCAGGAGAGAGTTCCTACTTGTGCTCTGAGAGCGTACGTCAGGTGAGGGTTTCCAACGTTTGGGTCCCGGGCCAGAGAGGACCTGAGCTAAGAGTTCGTTATGATGGTGATTTGATAAGTATTGCTCTTTACTTTGGGGTTTTACAGGGGAGTTCAGATCCAGATAGGGGTCTTCCATGGGTGGAGCACAGAGTGGAGCAGATCCTGGGGTAAGGAGGTGGTCAGGAGGTCGAGTTCTTATGTGAGTCTTTTCCGATTCCAGTGGAGAGAATGAGTTCAAGTAGGGGATCCAGAGTGAAGCCCAGGGAGGGCAGGTCAGTAGGCTGGCAGACAGCCAGGGTTTTCCTAGGAGCAAGGAGCAGAGCGAACGGTGAGCAGGAGTCAGAGAACTGGAACAAGATCTGTAAACAGCCACAGAGACGGGGTTTACCACATGACAATCCCGTGGTCAGCAGCTCCCGGACTGGTGCTTATAAAACCAGGTACCAGTAATTACCAGCAGGTGTGGGTAATTGGCCAGTTACAGCCAATCTCCCTCCTGGCTTCCTGATGAGAGAGGTTATGCAAGAAAAAGAACAGCACAGAGCAAGATGGTGCCATGCTCACCCGGATCCACTACACTAAGTTTTCAATTTGACACTGAGGAATGTGGTCCCATTCAGCAAGCAGCGCTGCCTCAAGCTCAGTGTGATTTGTTGGTGCAGGATCCTGCTCGTCCAGAACATCCACATAAATGTTCTGATGGGGAGTTTTATGCATTGAGATGACAGAAATTATTTTATTTTACATGCATTAACATTGCAAAAAAAATTAACAACAGTTTTAAAGCACATAATTATAATCCTTTATATGGTCATTTTTGGTCCATGAAATGAGCAGTTTATCTCAATTATCACAGAAGCACGACCCACCTGTAGTTCAAATAAGGAAAATCTGATCAGAAAAATGTTTGAAGACAAGGAAAAGAGGACTGTGATTCTGATGAGTTATGTCAGAACACAACTACCTACCATATCTTCAAACCAGGCACATCCACGTATTATCACTTGGAGAAAACATCCATTGTGCCAGACCAAAGTGCAAGTTATGCACCTGCGTTGATGCGACGCAGCTTGGTGTTGACACAGCAGCGATGTACGTTCCTATTGCATTGCCCATCATGCACCTCTCTATAGAAGGAGAGATGCATGTTGGCGATGCAGGCTGTAACAGCTGTGATTGGTCTGCTTTTTGTCTCCTCCTTTACATTTCCTGGTTCTCACCGCTGCTTCGCTCTGCCTGTTCACGGAGGCACAACTTCCAAAGCTAGTTGGTTAAACAGCAGTCTTAATTCAAAAGAATATTGAGGAAATAAGCACATACAGAGCATTTTGTGGCTTGTCATTACCCCAGTAATTAAACAGATTGTCGAATAACAGCAGTGGCAGTGGTCACACGCACTGCTTTCTCCAATTTCTTCTGTTTTTCTCTGTGCAACAATCATATGAAAAGTTGCTTTTTCCATCCATCCATCCATCTTCTACCGCTTTTCCGGAGGTCCGGGTCGCGGAGGCAGCAGTTCAAGCAGAGAAGCCCAGACTTCCCTCTCCCCAGCCACCTGCTCCAGCTCTTCAGAGGGGATACCAAGGCGTTCCCAGACCAGCTGGGAGACATAGTCTCTCCACCGAGTCCTGGGTCTGCCCCGGGGTCTCCTCCCAGTGGGACGTGCCTGAAACACCTCAAGTGGGAGGCGTCCAGGAGGCATCCTAATCAGATGCCCATACCACCTCAACTGACTCCTTTCAGTGTGGAGGAGCAGCGGTTCTACTCTGAGCCTCTCCCGGATGACTGAGCTCCTCACCCTATCTCTGAGGGTGAGTCCAGCAATCCTACGGAGAAAGCTCATTTCAGCCGCTTGTATCCGCGATCTCATTCTTTCGGTCATTACCCAAAGCTCGTGACCATAGGTGAGAGTAGGAACGTAGATTGACTGGTAAATCGACAGCTTTGTCTTAGAACTAAGCTCCCTCTTCACCACAACAGACCGGTACAACGTCCGCATCACTGCAGATGCTGCTCCAATCCGTCTGTCAATCTCTCGCTCCATTCTCCCCTCACTCGTGAACAAGACCCCAAGATACTTAAACTCCTCCACTTGGGGCAGGAGCCTGTCCCCAACCCGGAGAGGACAATCCACCTTTTTCCGGCTGAGGACCATGGACTCGGACTTGTAGGTGCTGATTCTCATCCCAGCCGCTTCACACTCAGCGGCAAACCGTCCCAGCAAGAGCTGTAGGTCATTGCTGGATGAAGCCAACAGGACAACATCATCTGCAAACAACAGAGATGAGATCCTGTGGTCACCAAGCATGACACCCTCCATTCCCTGGCTGCGCCTAGAAATCCTGTCCATAAAAATTATGAACAGGATCGGTGACAAAGGGCAGCCCTGGCGGAGTCCAACTCTCACTGGGAATGACTCCGACCGAGTGTTGGCAATACGAACCAAACTCTCACAACGGTCGTACAGAGACCGAATAGCTCGTAACAACAAGCCCGATACCCCATACTCCCGAAGCACCCCCCACAAAAATCCACGAGGGACGCGGTCAAATGCCTTCTCCAAGTCCACAAAACACATGTAAACTGGTTGGGCAAACTCCCACAAACCCTCGAGAATTCTCGAGAGGGTAAAGAGCTGGTCCGATGTGCCACGGCCAGGACGAAAACCACATTGCTCCTCGTGAATCCGAGGTTCGACCAACGGCTGGACTCTCCTCTCTAGTACCTTGGCATAGACCTTCCCAGGGAGGCTGAGGAGTGTGATCCCTCTAAAGTTGGAGCACACCCTCCGGTCCCCTTTTTTAAAGAGAGGAACCACCACCCCAGTTTGCCATGCCAAAGGCACTGCCCCCGGCCTCCACGCAATGTTGCAGAGGCATGTCAACCATGACAACCCAACAACATCTAAGGCCTTGAGGTACTCAGGGCGAATCTCGTCCACCCCCGGGGCCCGGCCACCAAGGAGATTTTTAACCACCTTGGCGACCTCAGCCCCTGTGATAGGCGAGTCATCCCCCTCGTCCCCAAACCCTGCTTCCACTGTGGAAGGCGTATCAGTGGGATTGAGGAGATCCTCGAAGTATTCCTTCCACCGCCCAACGATGTCCCCAGTCGAAGTCAACAGTGTCCCATCCGCACCATACACAGTGTGGACGGGGAGCTGCTTTCCCCTCCTGAGCCGCCGGACAGTTTGCCAGAATCTCTTTGAGGCCGACCGAAAGTCTTGTTCCATGGCCTCACCAAACTCCTCCCATACCCGGGTTTTTGCTTCAGCAACCACCCGAACTGCACTCCGCTTGGCCTGCCGGTACACCTCAGCTGCTTCGGGAGTCCCACAAGCCAACCAAGCTTGATAGGACTCCTCCTTCAGCTTAATGGCCCCCCTCACCACTGGTGTCCACCACTTGGTTCGGGGGTTGCCACCACGAGATGCACCGACCACCTTGCGGCCGCAGCTCTGGGCTGCCGCTTCAACAACAGAGGTGGAGAACATGGCCCATTCAGACTCCATGTCTCCAGACTCCCTCGGAATGTGGTTGAAGTTCTCCCGGAGGTGGGAGTTGAAGACCTCCCGGACAGGGGCCTCAGACAGACGCTCCCAGCACACCCTCACTATACGTTTGGGTCTACCAGGTCTGAATGGCTTCCTCCCCTGCCATCGGATCCAACTCACCACCAGGTGGTGATCAGTTGACAGCTCTGCACCTCTCTTTACTCGGGTGTCCAGGACATACGGTTGCAGGTCTGATGATATGATAACAAAATCGATCATCGACTTGCGACCTAGGGTGTCCTGGTGCCAGGTGCACATATGGACACCCTTATGCTTGAACATGGTGTTCGTTATGGACAGACTGTGGTTAGCACAGAAGTCCAATAACTGAACACCACTTGGGTTCAGATCGGGCAGGCCGTTCCTCCCAATCACCCCCCTCCAGGTTTCACTGTGGTTGCCCACGTGCGCATTGAAGTCCCCCAGTAGGACAATGGAGTCTCCAAGAGGAGCACCCTCCAGCACCCCAGTCACAGACTCCAAAAAGGGTGGGTACTCTGAAACATCATTTGGTGCATAGGCACAAATGATGGTCAGGACCCGTTTCCCAACCCGAAGGCGCAGGGAAGCAACCCTTTCATCCACCGGGGAAAACTCCAATATAGAGGCAGCAAGGTGGGGCGATACAAGAATACCCACCCCTGCTCGTCGCCTCTCGCCCGGGGCAACTCCAGAAAAGGCCAAGCTCCAGCCCCTCTCCAGGAGACTGGTTCCGGAACCGGAGCTGTGTGTTGAAGTGAGGCCGACTATATCTAGCCGGTATCTCTCAACCTCGTACACCAGCTCAGGCTCCTTCCCCACCAGAGAGGTGACATTCCACGTACCAAAAGCCAGTTTAGAAAGCTTGGGATCAGTCCGCCAAGGTCTCCGCCTTTGACCGCCACCTGATCCACATAGCACCGGACCCCCATGATCCCTCCTGCAGGTGGTGAGCCCACTGGAGGGCGGACCCATGTAACTCCTTCGGGCTGAGCCCGGCTGGGTCCCATGGGTGGAAACCCGGCCACCAGACGCTAGCCTTCGAGCCCCTCCCCCAGGCCTGGCTCCAGGGTGGGGCCCCGGTAACCCCATACCTGGCGGGGTACACTGAATCCTTGATATACAATTCATGAGAGTCTGTTGGATCGTTCTTAGTCTGGCCCTTCACCCAGGACTAGTTTGTCTTGGGAGACCCTATCAGAGGCAAATTGCCCTGGACAACATAGCTCCTGGGATCACTGGGGCATGCAAACCCCCCCACCACGATAAGGTGACGATCCATGAGGGGGAAGTTGCTTTTTCTTAACATTTATTAGCCCCAACTCCATCACAATCTGCTCTTCTCCATTGCTATTTAATAAAGGAAAACACACAATAAACACAAATCACTATAGACATCGGCCGAAACCTGTTTTGGCAATGGAAAAAAGCATTTCACCCATCACACAAGAAAAAATTGCCGATCACTGCGTCTGCAATGGACATCGGTAATGGTGTTGACGTGATGCAGGTGCATAAATCCCACTTAAGATGGCCTTACCCACCCTCAGTGGAGCTCTTTTGGAGTGATCGCTTGCATTGATCAAAGAGGACCTACCACACACACACACACACACACACTACCATTGACACCCTCCCTCCTCGCCAAATGAGCTGATAATTAATAAGGGCTGGCTCTGCTAACACCAGTCAACAGACAGCATGATGGATCGGACATCTTGGATGCAAACCAAAATGTTGCCAAGCTTTTCTCTGGCTCTCTGAAAGGCCCCGGGGTGTTCTTTGTTTCTTTCCCCTGCATGATCAGATATGCATAGTGGCACCCACCCTGCTAATTAAATACTCACAGGTCGGCTCTGCTTCTCAGTGGGGATGTATTCTGTCTTATTCACTATTGGCATGTTTTTAATAATCCATAGGGTTGGCGTTGGATTGTGGCAAACTGACACAGTTGCGTTTTAGAGATTGCAGTATGTTGTTACTTAATGCAGGGAAATTATGTAGAAATTGTAAGTTTTGACTCACACTATTGCAAATAATTTTGACTAAAGACGGTACAAGTTAATAAAAAGTTAAACTAGCATGTTTATCATGTGGCTGAAACAGTTACACAGCTGTTGGACATTTGTTGTTGAGCTGATAAATAGCAACTTGATACGTCAGACATTTTGAGCAGTTTTTTGGGGAAAAAATCTACATGGAGCAGTAAAATACATTTAAGAAAATAATTCAAGACAAAACAGGCAAGTTATGATGAGTGGTCTAACATTTGTAACTTTTCTTGTAAAATGCAGCTTTTTTTTGGCTGGGGGAGGGGGTCTTTTCTCTTAAAGCAACACTATGTAACATTTTCATCTTAAAGTAATGTTTCCAAAATTATTTTGATGGTACGTCTACCTTTTACCGGGTGAATGTCTGTTCCCTCATAGCCTGACCCTGCATTGCATGCAGCAGCTCTGTTCTTGGTAGGAACACTGAAAAGACTACAACTAAGGCGAGTATGACCGCAGTCTCAACAGCCATTGAAAAGACATGACTCGGGGTGGGCAATGTGGCCTAAAAATGATGTCATGATATTTCTGTGAATTTTCACGATAACTGTATTCTTCACGATATCACAAAACACAGTTTTGTCTTTTAAATTTATAAAAGATAGTTTCACAGGCCAGCATTATTTACCTTCAACATATTCAGTAAAAACAAAACAAAAAAGTCTTATTTCTCCACTTTATAAACAGCAGTTCAGAATGAGTTTCAGATATTTTTTGTTCTGTATCAAATATTACCAGAAAATAATATAAACTGCCACATCTTAAGTGCATTGAGGGGTGGACTGTGACAGAAATTCAGGCCAGGAATTTGACTTCATCCTAGGCCAGGGGTCAGCAACCCAAGGCTGCATGCAACCCTTCAGCCCCCATGTTGTGGCTCCCTGCAGTTATGTCTCGGAACATATGGAAATTGATGAAGCTCATTTGAATTATTTATAATTCAAATATTATATTATATTATATTTTAAGTTATTGTTTATTGCAGTTGGATACATTTCTCAATGGAAATGCATACTTTTATGAACGTAAAATATATATACATATTTAAATTATTTATTATGTTGTCAACCATGCGTGACTGTGTCACATCTGACAGTGGCTGCACAGAGAGCCGCTCAGCCTCTCCATCCTCAGTGCATTTGGAGAAGCACGGACAGCAGCAGCTTCCTACCACTCTCGGTAAGACATGAACAAATCCAGAGAAAGTAAAATCACAAAGGAAAATAAAGAGTTTAATTCTGTGTGGACAGATTAATTTGTATTCATGTATGGTTGTTGTGGAGAGAATTTCTCCACGAGAACACAAATAACGACAAACAGCCACCTCATTAGTGTCTACAGGTCCATAAAAAGTCTTAAATGCAATTATCTAAACTCAACTCCTTAATTATCCTTAAAAATGAGAAACAGTCCTTGAATTCCCGCTCAATAACCTTATAGTCGCCTGCGCTATAATTGCTGGATTCACCAGACATGACCGAAGTCTGAATTAGTGTAAATTTATTTTCACCATCACAGCTCAGTACATCCTCAGTTATGTAAAAATAAAAGCCCTCTACAGCGATTCAGTTTTCAGAATGGTTGTTTTTGTTATGCGCTTTTATTACGAAACACCATCAACCGGATATACTTGTCTGAAATCAGCAACATACAGCTGACAGATAGTAAAAGGAGTTCAAATGAGTGAAAAGAGAGGAGAGAAGATTATCTGACAGTGATGTAGAGGTGAGCCTTTTATGACCAACAGTGATCTGTGTGGAGTTTGCATGTTCTCCCCGTGTTGCGTGGGTTTACTCCGGGATTTCTCCGGTTTCCTCCCACATGCCAAAAACATGCATGTTAGGTTAATTGGCTGTTCTAAATTGTCCCTAGATATCTGTTTCCTATAGGCCCTTAGAATAGAGGGTTAGTATTAATGAAAGCGCTTTGAGTGGTCTTTGTGACTAGAAAAGCGCTATATAAGTGCAGGTTAGTTAGTTAGTTAGTTAGTTTAAGGATGTTTTCAGCTTTTTCTCTGTAGGATAACTGCTAGTTTGTTACCTGTGGGGTTTTGAACAGTGAATTACTGTATATGTGCAGATTTTCCATTAGTGCCACGCATTTAAAAAAAAAATTATAACCAATATTTAGCTTAGCGGAAGAAGATTTTTTGAAACATTTTTTTCCACTCTGCTGTCATTATTTCTAATTGGCTTAATTTGCACGAAATGATTTTTAAAGTTATATTATTTACAAAGTTGTTTAGAATAAGTGACTTTTGCATTACGAGTGCGCATGTGCGGACTTTGTGAGTTCAGAGTTCACGACTACCAAACATTCCGGTAGCCGCCTTGCTTTTGTATAGAGACAGTACTGTCACACCTGAACAACTGCCGTTTAAAGTCTGCTTCAAACTTTAAATCTCTGTTATGCCAGGTGCACATTGTGCCATAGTGAAGTGTGGAACGGCGTGTATCATCTAGGGCGGTGGAAAAGCAAACTTGCAGCATACATGCATGTAACTTCGGGACCAGCGTGTGCACATGTCCGCCGCCATTCACGTTATATACATTCCCCACGGAGCTGAAGGACCCGGACAGACGTAATTGTTGGATTAAAGCAGTAAGTCTATATTATAACATAATTAAATAGTGTTGTGTATTGTTCAAATTCTAGCCTAATTGACACGAGTCTAAACCCTCAAGTAGTAGGTACGGACAGGCAGGCCTGGATGTAGGATATAGTTCTTTGTATATTGGTAATGAAGCTTGATCTACACACACATGTAATTAAGGCCATTGATAAGTAGGCTGGTATAAAATAAAATTGCAAATCACTGAAACGGGTGGTACTTAACCTATAGTAGTATCGACCCTATAGATCTAAGTAAGCAGGCTATGCCTTGTAGTGAAATTTACTCAAAATGACAAAACCCAAAGTTGAGCTGTCAAACCACTCGCTTACCTTCTTTGTCGACGTTTCGGAAGTCTCGCAAGGTAAGGGTGCTTGGTCCTTTGACAACAAAAAATCTGCTATGTCAGCGTACATACAGGTGGGCCATTGTGGCCAATTTCTGCAACGTGGCCGCGAATGCAAGCACAACTAGTTTTTCCTTGCGTTCGCGGGTACAACCGGGTAGACCCCTACGCATACAATATGCTCGTAGATCAGGAACTTTCCATAAATTAAATGTATCGATAGAGCATGTTTGGTAGCCACGTTCCCATGACTGCTTTGCGTGAGCGAGATGCGAAAGTCGCTTATTCTTTTTGTTTTTCTTCCAAATAAAGAAGAACATCAGACAACCAATTATCAGACAATCAACTCCACTAGTGGTCAAAAATAAGAGTCTAGAGAACAGGTGAAGGATATAGATTTATATTATATTAATACATTTGAACAAGGAGCATTATGAGGAAACAAAAAGGATGAAAAGTAGCTTTGTCTAAATAAAACTTTCATCTCTAATTTATTAAAATATCAGGAACTAAAGCTGTGTGATCACTGTTGAAAGTAGGAGATGGATGATATTTTTCAGATTTAAACAATTTATGAAGGTGCTGATAATTAAAAAAACTATACAAAAAATTATGGTCAGATATTCAGAAATGTATTTTTCACCACAAAACAATTTGTAATATATTTCTAATACTTTTATTTCACAAATGAAGCTATATATAAAGCTTGACAGTTTTTTCCACTATTGTAGTATGAATTCATTAATGCCACATAATATTCAGAGCTATGTATATAAAAACATAAGCAGCATAATCTTTATTTTAAAGGTCAAATTGCCATTGCGGCCCTCAGCCACTTCTATTTTAGTCGGATGGGCAAAATGGCTCTTTGGTTGGCAAAGGTTGCAGACCCCTTTCTAGGCCACCCTGTTGTTGGAAACCAGAAACCACCACTGTTTTAGTATTTTAATACAGTATAACAGGTATCAAACAAGTTATAAATGTAATTAGAACCTTCAACTGGGAGGAACATTAAAAATTTGGATTTTAATAGTCAACTATCTATTGATTATTAAAACAACTGACTGACTAATCGTGATTTAAATCTGGGGCTGCTTCTGATTTCTTCACCTTTTCACAATAAAAAGACAAGCTAAAAGGTTTTAGGTAAAAAGTTCTTATTTTGCATGAAAAAGGTCACAAATTTGTCACCAAAAAGTTCAAAATTTCTATTAAAAAAACTGTACTTTTATGAAAAGATGTTAAAAAATTGAGAAAACGAATTTAGGAGAGAATGGTTAAACAGATGAGACTAAAGTTGGTACTGCATACTACCTATATCCAAACTTAACATATGCTATTTTATTCAAATGCGTGCTTTGTTACTCTGTTTACACACACACACACACACACACACACACACACACACACACACACACACACACACACACACACACACACCACAAAAAGTTAGGGCTATTCGGCTTTCGGGTGAAATTTCAGGATACACCTAAAATGCACTACAACATTTACAGGTGAACTTAATTTGACCTTCTCTAATGTTTTGAATGCACATGTCCAGCTATTAAATGTTTCAGTACTTTTTGCGTAACTTGCTGTTCTCTAACAAGGTGCTTAATGGCAAAATTCACAACAGGTGTTTGATCCATGAATTGACCAATAACTTTTTTGGTTCAATAAGAATTGGCCATCACTGTCATCAGCAGGTCACAACAGAGACACAGAGAGACTAGAAGAGTCACAGAAAGGGATAGAAGTGGACGTCCTTTGGCCACATCCCACGCTAATCACCGCTTCATTGTGAACAATGTCCTGCAGAACAGAGGATGAATGCCACTCAACCCCAGGTACATTTAAGGGAGGTGAGTGGCACCCAAGTGTCACGTCGGACCATTCAAAACCATTCACCTCAGTGTGGTCTCCCTGCTAGATGACCTGCAAGGATACCTGACCACACCACCAGGCACAGGTGTCATTGTCTTACATGGGCCAGGGAGCATTTACGCTGGACAAGGGACCTGTGGGCTTCAGTGCTGTTCTCTGATAAAAGTTGATTCATGCTGAGCAGAAATGATGGCCATCAACAGTGTTGGAGATGTCAAGGAGAGCGCTATGTAGCAGCTACTGTTTTCACCAGATGAGCCTTTGGTGGTGGTGGTGTTACAGCCTGGGCAGGTGTGTCTAGTCAATACAGAACTTCCCTACACCTTGTGAATGGTACAGTGACAAGCCAATACTACCTGAATAACATCATTAATCCAGTCATTGTACCCCTGTATGAACAACACAGGCCTAATTTCATCTTCATGGCCAACAATGCGCCAGCTCACCGAGGTCGCACCATTTGGGAATGGCTGCTGGAGGCTGGGGTACCTCAAATGGAGTGGTCTGAACTTTCTTCAGACCTTAATCCCATAGAAAACCTATGGGATCAGCTAAGTGGCCGTGTAGAGGCTCGTAACCCTGCACCTCACAACCTCAATGACCTGAGGGCCGCCCTTCAAGAAGAGTGGAATGCCATGCCTCAGCAGACAATAAGTCGACTTGTGAACAGCGTGAGACGTCGTTGTCAAGCTGTAATTGATGCTCAAGGGCACATGACAAGTTATTGAGACATTGATATTTTTTGTTGTGGTACGCCCACCACTGTTGTTGGCTTTTGTTTCAATAAATTGTTTGAGATGAGGAAATCACCATTGCATGCTTCTATTTAAATGCCCTACTTTCATGATATAATATCTCTGTAGTGTGAACTTTTTACATTTTCCATAAATTTCAACCAAAAGCCAAATATCCCTAACTTTCTGTGAGTAGTGTATGTATAACCTAAGCAGGGCTGCTCGCAGAGATAGCAAAAAAAACGTGACAACCTAATAGTAGTGAATGCAAAAGACGCAATAGACTTACACAATGGTCCCCTCCGGTATACAACTAGGAAAATACCGGTCGCTACGGAGGGTGACAATATGTATGGGTACATAATCATACCATGTAGGATAACTAGGTAGACAGTTATGCTGTTCATTTCATCTAGCTACAATGCTCCGCACTGTGTGTGTTTATATATTTATATATTTATTCCATCTAGCTACAATGCTCTGCACTGTGTATGTTTATATATTTATATATTTATTCCATCTAGCTACAATGCTCCGCACTGTGTGTGTTTATATATTTATTCCATCTAGCTACAATGCTCTGCAATGTGTGTTTATATATTTATGTATTTTTATGTACATATGTATACTCGCTGCTCTTGTTTTTTCTTGTCTTCTGATTGTTGCTCTGAGTGTTGCTGTCCCTGTGCTGTTGCAATCCTGGAATTTCCCCATTGTCATATCTTATCTTATCTTATCTTATCTTATCTTATACAGTGGTGTGAAAAAATGTTTGCCCCCCTTCCTGATTTCTCATTTTTTTGTATCACACTTAAATGTTTCTGATCATCAAACAAATTTAAATATTAGACAAAGCTAACACAAGTAAACACAAAATGCAGTTTTTAAATGAAAGTGTTTATTATAAAGGGAGAAAAAAAATCCAAACCTACATGACCCTGTGTGAAAAAAATGATTGCCCCCTAAACTAAATAATAACTGGTTGGGCCACCCTTAGCGGCAACAACTGCAATCAAGTGTTTGAGATAATCGGCAGTGAGTCTTTTCCAGTGCTGTGGAGGAATTTTGGCCCACTCATCTTTGCAGAATTGTTGTAATTCAGCCACATTGGAGGGTTTTTGAGCATGAACCGGGTTTTTAAGGTCATGCCACAGCATCTCAATTGGATTCAGGTCAGGACTTTGATGAGGCCACTCCAAAGTCTTCATTTTGTTTTTCTTAAGCCATTCAGAGGTGGACTTGCTTCTGTGTTTTGGATCATTGTCCTGCTGCAGAACCCAAGTGTGCTTCAGCTGGAGGTCACGAACAGATGGCCGGACATTCTCCTTCAAGATTTTTTTGGTAGACAGCCGGATTCATGGTTCCATTTACTACAGCAAGTCTTAAAGGTCCTGAAGCAGCAAAACAGCCCCAGACCATCACACTACCACCATCATATTTTACTGTTGGTATGATGTTCCTTTTCTGAAATGCTGTGTTACTTTTACGCCGGATGTAATGGGACACACACCTTCGAAATAGTTCAACTTTTGTCCTGTCAGTCCACAGAGTATTTTCCCAAAAGTCTTGGGGATCATCAAGATGTTTTCTGGTAAAACTGAGATGAGCCTTTATGTTCTTTTTGCTCACCAGTGATTTTTGTCTTGGAACTCTGCCACGCAGGCCATTTTTGCCCAGTCTCTTTCTTATGGTGGAATCATGAACACTGACTTTAACTGAGGCAAGTAGGATGGATAATGTTTTCACACATAAGGAGTTGTTCAGAACTCCTTATACAAAGATATAGAGCGATGATAATCAAGTCAGTGGCAGTAATGCACCTGTAAGCTGGTTGCCAACCACCAATCAAATCTAAAAGAAGAAGAGGACGTGAGGCCTGCAGTTCTTTGTATGTTGTTGTGGGGTCTTTTGTGACCTCTTGGATGAGTCGTCACTGTGCTCTTGGGTAATTTTGGTCGGCTGGCCACTCCTGGGAAGGTTCACCACTGTTCCATGTTTTCGCCATTTGTGGATAATGGCTCTCACTGTGGTTTGCTGGAGTCCCAAAGCTTTAGAAATGGCTTTATAACCTTTTCCACACTGATAGATCTCAAATGCTTTGTTTCTCATTTGTTCCTGAATTTCTTTGGCTCACAGCATGATGTCTAGCTTTTAAGGATCTTTTGGTCTACTTCATTTTGTCAGGCAGGTCCTATTTAAGGGATTTCTTGATTGAGAACAGGTGTGACAGTAATCAGGCCTGGGTGTGGCTAGAGAAATTCAACTCAGCTTTCCAAAGATGTGATAAACCACAGTTAAATCACTTTTTCACACAGGGCCATGAAGGTTTGGATTTTATTTACCCTTAATAATAAACACCTTGTCACGGTAGCCCTCGCGGGCCACCAATAAGACGCACACAAGTCCACCAGTGAGTTTTAGTGAGTTTTATTACGGTGAAAGGGGGTTTACACAAGCTGCTGAGCTGATGACAGAGTCCTTGCAGAACAGGAAGCATAGGCTATCCAGCACACTACGGGTCCAGGGCAGGAAACAGTCACACACAGACAAGCTAGGTAATAATTGCACCTGGACTGCTAAAGCAGGGACTTACAGCACCAATTACACCGGAGGGAATAAGGCTATACAGCTCACTTACTATGCCGGTGAACAGACGGTCAAGCCCTTAGGCAGCTCAGGTGAAGATAGTCCAGGCATCCGTGATGATGGGTGAACAGAAAATAACGATCAATAATGTGACCATTAGCGATCAGACACTGCTGCGTCGTAATGACGCTAGCACACAGCTTAAATAACCCAGGACTGATGACATGACACACAGCTGACCGACCGTTGACAGGCGGAAACCCCTCTGAGCACTTTCACAATAAGAGCCCGGAGAGGCCAAAATACCGCCCGCAGCTGTCAAGGCCGGCAGCGAGACATAACTTTAACCCGAGCGCGATCAGAACCGACGCTCGGGTCATAACACACCTTCATTTAAAAACTGCATTTTGTGTTTACTTGTGTTGTCTTTGTTTAATATTTAAATTTGTTTGATGATCTGAAACATTTAAGTGTGACAAACATGCAAAAAATGAGAAATCAGGAAGGGGGCAAACACTTTTTCATACCAGTGTGTGTGTGTGTGTGTGTGTGTGTGTGTGTGTGTGTGGAGTATATTATATATATACAATAAAATATATGACAATTTTTTCCATACTTTACCTTACTGCACAGTAGCCTGGTGGAGCACCCACAATTTCATTGTACTTTACAACTGTACAATGACAAAGCCTATTCTATTCTATTCTATTTTATAGTTTTAAAAATTATGTGCATTTTTCTTAAACATCTGAATAGTCCTGAAAACATTGCCTTACTGTATGAATGTAAGATGGAGGTAATATAACTTAAGTTAATGCAACCTATTTATTACATTAAAAACTTGAACCCTGAACTGTAAACAGCTACAACAGTATATATCCATGGGTGCACATAACTTTTTTGGTCTTGTTCTCAGGGGAGAACCTGAGGTTGTTTCTTGGTCCTCATTTTTTTTTTTCTTGACCCACCTCACAAAATAGAGGACTATGTGGATAACGTAACACACATTTTAATTTCAACTAAAAACTAATGAAAGCATTATAACAAAACGTCTGTTCTTTAAAACTCCATAGTATGTAACTTTCTAATGATTGCACTTCAAGCACTGAAAACTAAATGTACAAATGTGTCATAAACTCCCTGTGTGCTTTTCCACAGCGCACGGAGGAGGAGATAAGGACGAGGATTTAAGCACAGGATTATGCACCACACACATTTATTAAACACAACAACACTGATTCAGTTACAAGTCATATATTCCACTGTAGCTTAAGGAGTCCATCAGGGTGCTCAACAGTCAAATGGTGAGGACCACCGGGGAGAAAACACACAGAAATACTCACTGGACTGGAGTTGTCCGAGAAGTCCACATAAAGCACTGAGTGAGAATAGTCCTCCTTAGACGTGACTTCATACAATGAACAATGACTGAAAATGAAGTGCAATGACCCAGCAATGTGTGACTGGAAAAAGGCTCCTTAAGTACACAAATTGCTGTGGATTGTAGATTGGACGCACCTGGGCGAGGACCGGGAAAGATGATCAACGGGGCTGGAAACAGCTGATGGTAATCAATGAGGGGGCGTGGTCGGACCAGCAGACTGTCAGCAGTACACACAGCTGCCGGCCCCAGAGCAGTGGCTATGGATACGGTAACACACTGGAAATACATACTAAACATGCATACACCACAGCACCGAGACCCACAGAGAGATCAGGACCAAGCCGGGGGAAACCAGTCTGGCTCGGCTCCTGACAAAATGTCTGATTTTCAAACATCCATCCATCCATCTTCTACTGCTTTTCCGGAGGTCCGGGTCACGGAGGCAGCAGTTCAAGCAGAGAAACCCAGACTTCCCTCTCCCCAGCCACCTGCTCCAGCTCTTCAGAGAGGATACCAAGGCGTTCCCAAACCAGCTGGGAGACATAGTCTCTCCAGCAAGTTCTGGGTCCGCCCCGGGGTCTCCTCCCAGAGGGACGTGCCCGAAACACCTCAAGCAAGAGGCGTCCAGGAGGCATCCTGATCAGATGCCCATACCACCTCAACTGGCTCTTTTCAATGTGGAGGAGCAGCGGTTCTACTTTGAGCCTCTCCCGGATGACTGAGCTCCTCACCCTGTCTCTGAGGGTGAGTCCAGCGATCCTACGAAGAAAGCTCATTTCAGCCGCTTGTATCCGTGATCTCGTTCTTTCTGTCATTACCCAAAGCTCATGACCATAGGTGAGGGTAGGAACATAGATTGACTGGTAAATTGACAGCTTTGCCTTAGAGCTCAGCTCCCTCTTCACCACAACAGACCGGTACAACATCCGCATCACTGCAGATGCTGCTCCAATCCATCTGTCAACCTCGCTCCATTCTCCCCTCACTTGTGAATAAGACCCCAAGATACTTAAAGTCCTCCACTTGGGGCAGGAGCCTGTCCCCAACCCGGAGAGGACAATCCACCTTTTTCCAGCTGAGGACCATGGACTCGGACTTGGAGGTGTTGATTCTCATCCCAGCCACTTCACACTCAGCGGCAAACCGTCCCAGTAAGAACTGTAGGTCATTGCTGGATGAAGCCAGCAGGACAACATCATCTGCAAACAACAGAGATAGCATGACACCCTCCATTCCCTGGCTGTGCCTAGAAATCCTGTCCATAAAAATTATGAACAGGTTCGGTGACAAAGGGCAGCCCTGGCAGAGTCCAGCTCTCACTGGGAATGAGTCTGATCGAGTGTTGGCAATACGAACCAGACTCTCACAACGGTCCTACAGAGACTGAATAGCTCATAACAACAATCCCGATATCCCATACTCCCGAAGCACCCCCCACAAAAAACCACGAGGGACGCGGTCAAATGCCTTTTCCAAGTCCACAAAACACATGTAAACTGGTTGGGCAAACTCCCACGACCCCTCGAGGATTCTTGAGAGGGTAAAGAGCTGGTCCAATGTGCCACGGCCAGGACGGAAACCACATTGCTCCTCCTGAATCCGAGGTTCGACTGACGGCCGGACTCTCCTCTCCAGTACCTTGGCATAGACCTTCCCAGGGAGGCTGAGGAGTATGATCCCTCTAAAGTTGGAGCACACCCTCCGGTCCCCTTTTTTGAAGAGACCAAAGGCACTGCCCCCGACCTCCACGCAATGTTGCAGAGGCGTGTCAACCATGACAGCCCTACAACATCCAGGGCCTTGAGGTACTCAGGGAGAATCTCATCCACCCCCGGGGCCCGGCCACCAAAGAGATTTTTAACCACCTTGGCAACCTCAGCCCCTGTGATAGGCGAGTCGTCCCCCTCGTCCACAAGCCCTACTTCCTCTGTGGAAGGCGTATCAGTGGGATTGAGGAGATCCTCGAAGTATTCCTTCCACCGCCCGACGATATCCCCAGTTGAAGTCAACAGCGCCCCATTCGCATCATACACAGTGTAGACAGGGAGCTGCTTCCCCCTCCTGACAGTTTGCCAGAATCTCTTCAAGGCCGACTGAAAGTCTTGTTCCATGGCTTCACCAAACTCCCCCCGTACCCGAGTTTTTGCTTCAGCAACCACCTGAGCTGCACTCCGCTTGGTCTGCCGGTACACCTCAGCTGCTTCGGGAGTCCCACAAGCCAACCAAGCTCGATAGGACTCCTCCTTCAGCTTAATGGCCCCCCTCACCACTGGTGTCCACCACTTGGTTTGGGGGTTGCAACCACAAGATGCCCCGACGACCTTGCAGCCGCAGCTCTGGGCCACTGCTTCAACAATGGAGCTGGAGAACATGGCCTATTCAGACTCCATGTCTCCAGACTCCCTCGGAATGTGGTTGAAGTTCTTCCGGAGGTGGGAGTTGAAGACCTCCCGGAGAGGGGCCTCAGTCAGACATTCCCAGCATACCCTCACTATACGTTTGCATCTACCAGGTCTGAATGGCATCCTCCCCTGCCATCGGATCCAATTCACCACCAGGTGGTGATCAGATGACAGCTCTGCACCTGTCTTTACCCGAGTGTCCAAAACATATGGCCGCAGGTCTGATGACACGATAACAAAATCGATCATCGACCTGCGACCTGGGGTGCCCTGGTGCCAAGTGCACATATGGACACCCTTATACTTGAACATGGTATTCATTATGGACAAACTGTGGTTAGCACAGAAGTCCAGTAACTGAACACCACTCGGGTTCAGATCGGGAGGCCGTTCCTCCCAATCACCCTCTTCCAGGTTTCACTGTCGTTGCCCACGTGCGCATTGAAGTACCCCAGTAGGACAATGCAGTTTTCAAGAGGAGCACTCTCCAGCACCCCAGTCACAGACTCCAGAAAGGGTGGGTACTCTGAACCATCATTTGGTGCATAGGCACAAATGATGATCAGGATCCGTTTCCCAACCCGAAGGCGCAGGGAAACAACCCTTTCTTCCACCAGGGAAAACTCTAATACAGAGGCAGCAAGGTGGGGGGATACAAGAATACCCACCCCTGCTCTTTGCCTCTCGCCCGGGGCAACTCCAGAGTAGGCCATGCTCCAGCCCCTCTCCAGAAGACTGGTTACGGAACCGGAGCTGTGTGTTGAGGTGAGGCTGACTATATCTAGCCGGTATCTCTCAACCTCATGCACCAGCTCAGGCTCCTTTCCCACAAGAGAGGTGACATTCCATGTCCCAAAAGCCAGTTTAGAAAGCTTGGGATCAGCCCGCCAAGGTCTTCGCCTTTGATCACCACCTGATCCACATAGCACCGGACCCCCATGATCCCTCCTGCAGGTGGTGAGCCCACTGGAGGGCGGACCCATGTAACTCCTTCGGGCTGAGCCCGGCTGGGTCCCATGGGCGGAAACCCGGCCACCGGATGCGAGCCATCGAGCCCCTCCCCCAGGCCTGGCTCCAGGGTGGGGTCCCGGTGACCCCATACCGGGCGGGGTACACTGAATCCTTGTTCTGGTATTTATCATGAGAGTCTGTTGGATCGTTCTTAGTCTGGCCCTTTACCCAGGACCAGTTTGTCTTGGGTGACCCTACCAGAGGTAAATTGCCCTGGACAACATAGCTCCTGGGATCACTAGGGCACGCAAACCCTCCACCACGATAACGTGACGATCCATGAGGGTGTGCATGTTTCGCTTTGTTAAAGGCCAACAGAAAAATGTTACTCAGTGCTTGATGCTGTTCTTCATTCAGTTCGTCTTGCCGCCTGTCGAGCGGACCACCGGGCCTGTTGCCCTTGCTGCGTCTGCTAGCAATAATAATTGCTTGCACTACTTCCCAGTGCTCTCTGCTATTCGCATGCTTATCAAAAGCTGAATGATTAAAAGTTTTTAATACCTTTATAAAAGGTGCTGTTTTTATCCGTCAGAGTGGGATTTTCACGGCATAGTTTGCACCGCATCCCTGTGCGGGCGTCATCTGTTGAGTTTCAGTTTCAGTCTGGCATTTCTTTGGAGTTGGAGAACACCAAAGTAATTGCTTAACGGAGCTTGCTTCTTGGACATTTTAATGAAAGGAGAAAATCCTAAAAGCAGTCACTCATATTCTGCACTGCAGTCCAATATTTAGAATTTATCTGTCCCTAGGCACACAAATGCGTGTTACAACATTTGATCTGGTGCGCATTGCCTATTTTGATCGCACATGTGCACCTGCGCACCACTTATGTGCACGCCTGAATATAACCACAAACACTCATTCACCACATTACTTCTGTCTTTATCTCATTTTTATGCTCTGGGTCATGAGGGGGGTTTGGTCCTTTTAACATTTTAAATTCATTTATTCTAGTTTGTTGTTTCACTGGGTCAGGAAGAGGGTCTAGATAAAACAGGGAGGGAGTGTTTTTTTTTTTTTAAACTATTATTATTTCATCACTTTTTTTCATACTGAAGATATGTTGGCCTACACCTGCCTGATGTTTCCCTCAAACAAAACACTTCTACAGGTAAATAACCGCTGCATCGGACCTCCTGTGTCTCTCTGTTTACCTCCGTTAGAAGTTTCCGTTGACTCAACAGCAATGAGACAACTCCTGGGGCTTTTCACTGATTTTTTTTTTTTTTTTTTTTTTCTGTTGAATGGTTGAATAAATCAAGCTGAAGCAGCCACAACAGAACAAAAATAAAACTCTGGACACTTCGGACATCAACAACACTACTGCAGGGCGAAGTAAAACTGAAGCGGTGTTGTTGGCATGTGGGGAAAAAATGTGTGCAGGTTATCTACATCACTGCACTGTTTTTTTTTGTTCTTTTTTTTTTAAAGATGGCAACAGTCTGAAACAGCCTTAAAACTAAACTACTTCCTCACAACTAGATACAGACCCTCCAAGCATGGAGTGGCTGCTTCCCGTGCCATGTTTGTTTTCCCATTTCTATGGTAACGCGTAACCTCCGTCGGCAGCATAACAGACTCCAAATATTGTGATATTCATTTTTACACAGGTATCAAAATTTATCCCAGTATTATCGTCAGCGATATGGCACACCCCTAGGCATAACTTAAGCCACCAACAACAAAACACCCTGTTGGGACTGAGGCCATCAGTGTTTCCTCTGACTTAAAGATCTTGGCGTGGTGTCAGCATATTTTTCCGGGCGGACGGCGGTGGTGGTGGTGGTGGTGGGGGGCAGTAACTGCACAGTATTGTCCAGTATGCGCAGTAACTTTGCATATGGAACTTACCATTTGAAGTATTGTACAACTGAGGCTTGAATGTTGGAATATTGGGCCAGTTGGGTTCCCACCCAGACATCCTGTGTTTGGACTTTTTACTAGTGTATCCTTCTCTCCTTCCTCTGCTCTCACCTCTCCTGGACCCTCTGCCTGAACACTTTCCTGTCCTTGGCTCCTCTCTTCTGTCTCATCTTGCCATCTCTGACCCCTGTCTAATTCAGGTTCTCTCTCTGTCTATGGTGGTATGCAAACAGGTTAGAAAATATCAAGTGTCACGTTTTGTCCTGCATGATTTTTCTTGTCATGGTTTACATAAATGACAAAAATATGTGTATTTTTTGTGTTTATATTCTAGTGTTTCTTTTTTTCCATTGAGAGAGTAGGGAAGGGAAAAACATTCATAATAGTAATTTACTCATGCATACTTAAATTATATGAGCAGAGGTAAGAAAAGTAGTCAGAAATTCTACTCATGTAAAAGCAGTGCTTTGAAATTAATAATTAAAAGTAGACAACCAAACATTTATAGTAAAGTTAAGGATGCAAAAAGCACTCATTTAAAAACTTGAGTAATGACTTCAGTTTTGAAGGTTTGAGGTTTTTCTCCAAAATTTATAACAATTTTCTTACAGTTTTCTACTTTTCTCTGTAAATTTATCTAAATTTGAAACCATTTTCCTCAAATTTGTAATTTCCTCTTGTAAAATTGACTTTACATTTGAGACTTGATTAAAAGTTTTTGGATTATTTTATGGCTATTTTTTCTGGGTTTTTTTTAAATAAAATTACTTTTTTTTTTAATAAATTTGAAACAGACTGTGATCTTTTTTTTTTTTACTTTTTCCTTATAACAATTTACATTTTTGAACATAATTTTGCAGATCCAGAACAGAACAGTAATTTAACTCTGATTTCAAAGAAAAAAATTAATAAAATTGTATTTAATGAAATAAATTAACTTAAATGACCGAAGATGCAGTTATTTCTGTTATAATATTTCGATATATTTATAGTTTTTAAGAAATCTCTTCACCACCCAGACAGCAGGAAAAACCTCCCTTATTTTGAAATCCAAATGTTGGCACTTTTTTTTTTTTTTTTTTGTCTGAAGGCTGCTGACGGATTAAAGGCATTGACTTCATGAATTTCGGTCATCTTTACTTGCCAGGTACATAATAATGAACATAAATTAATTAATTAATATTAACTAAGGTAAAGGTAAAAACATCTCTTTTTTATTCTTGTCTGAAATAAGAAAAACAAAAAACTAATAATTAAAAAGAAGACAAAATGAACCTACTCAAGCTCCTAACCACATCTGGTAGCTAAGCGACTCTTCCATTATTGCTCCCATTACCAGTGGGTTAAAACCACCATAAATGCCTCCACTGCTTGCATACCTCTTCTGCTTTTTTCTGCATTTAAAGTACTTTAATAAGCTCATGTTTTTCTCGGACAGTGATGCTAGAGAGACACTCTGTTTGCTGACTGGAACGGTCACGTGAGCGCAGCGCTTCTGAACTCCGCGTGGATGACGGTCACGCGCGTTGTTTGTGTGCATGCTTGTGGACTGTCATTCCTTCATATTTCTTTTTTAAATTTAAATTTCCTCTTACAGAGTAGCGGCATAACTTCAAGCCTGGCGGGCTGCCACACGGAAATGTTACCAGAGGAAACCATGGATCAGAGTCTCCATAGTTTTAGTCTTTTCCTGTGTTCCTGCTCAAAACAAGAACATTACTGTTAGAAAAGTTCTTCTTAACTTTCAGTCAAAAATCAGGCAGGATCAGAGTTTCAAGCAAATTTAATTACACTGGCCAGTGGAGAACAATACAAAAACAGTCTCAGAACCTATTCGCACATTATTCTGACCCAAACACACATCGCTCAGTCCTTTAAGCCCTTTGTTATCCAAGAGGTGGAGGAGAAAATGTCCATGATGATTGGTTCAGTATATCAGGTTAAAACTTGGTGTACAGATTATCTCTTTCTCAGGAACCATGATGCTCACTCAGCACCAGTCACACAGGAACAGTACAAGTGAACTAAAACAAAATGATAAAGTACAGCTGCAGCCGCATCCTTGACACTTTCACGCAGACTCTGAGACAAAGCAAATCACAAATATGAAACTTTTCTATCAATTACATAGTGCTACTTTAAAATGGCAGCTTTTTCTTTCTCATATTTGGACCTTTTTTCTTGTGATGCACAGCACAAAGCTTGTATTTTTTTTTCTCTTTTATATAAATATTTTTTCTTGTAATTTTTTGTTTTGTCTTGCAAAGCTGATACCTTTTTTCCCTGTATAAAACTATTATTTTTTGAGTAAATTTGCAACTTTTTTTTAAATCACAATTTTTCAGCTTTTTACCCATAACTTTGACAATTTTATTCATGCTTATGTAATATTTCTAACATGTTTATTACTTTCTGTTTTTAAATTTACATACCTGTCAAGGCATACCTCATGCCTCCCTTATTGGGGGGGGCCTTCACACCTGTACTGACCTCATGCCTCCCTTATTGGTGGGGCTTTCACGCCTGTACTGAGTACTTAAAAACTGTATTTATCGGCAGATGAAAGAAAACTGAAGCAAAAAAAAACAAAACAAACAAAAACAAAAACCAAACAAACAGCAACTGCAACATGAACTATTTCAAATTCATTCATTTATGCTGCCAATGCTGAAACAAAAGCAGAATGGATTTTTGTTTCATAAGTTAAGTGTCAGAAATAATTCTCTTTGAAATTGTGTTAATAATAATAACAATGAAAATATCAATCTTATTCAGCCCTTTCAATATAATGCTATACATTCAGATGTACATTCTGCTGGGGGTTTCTTCCTGTTAAAAGGGAGTTTTTCCTCTCCACCGTCACCAAGTGCTTGCTCACAGGGGATCGCCTGATTGCTGGGGTCTTTCTGCAACTGTGGGGGTTTCCCCTACAGTTGATAGTGCTATGAGATGACTGTTGTTGTGAAATGGCGCTATATAAATAAAGTTGAATTGAATTGAATTGAATGTAAAGCAAAGTTCCAAGATACAAAATAACAGTACACTATAGGGGATTTGGGCTCCCTCCAAGCATGTTTGTTAAGATTTTAAAGCATTTTTTTTGTTATATTTAGGTAATATTTGAAGGTGAATAATACTGCCCATACCTGAAAACATTTGGAGAGTTCTCCTTCAGTCTGGAAAGGTCTCGACCCACCATTGTGTTGCAATTGTCCGAACCAAAGCCCACAACATTCTGCCATGGAATATTGTGCAATCTAAAATAAATAAATAAATGGTGACGGTGAAGGAGAACGATGACGTCCAGTCCCTCGATTTCCCTTTTCTTCAAGCTTTGTTTACTTCGCCGGCGGTGCGCTGCAAGAAGCCATTTTGAAACTCACAAAAATACTGCTTAGGTGCGCTTGTGGAGGATCGAAATAAGTGCAGGCGGACGCTGAGCGCACTGCCAGCCCTGTACGCTATGGGGGTCACACACGAGGTGTTCCTCCACACTCTCAATAATTTTTTTTCCCGTATATTTTTCTTTTTGGCGTACAGAAATGGCAATACGCCCGTATTTACTAAAATTGCATTTTCCCCGTATTAAAATACGACGAAACCGTATCACTTGACAGGTATGAATTTATGACTTTTTTCTTGTAGATTGGTGATTTTTTTTTTGCACTTTATCTTATGTCACCAGTGTGGGACCTCTCAGCTGCTAAGTGGAATTAGAAACTATCGGAATGGGCGTTTGGACAGTCTTTATCCGTAATGATGTTTGGTGTAGTTAAAGCTGTGAAACTGGAAGTGTGGTTGGGGGTCAGTGTGGCCTGCTAACCAGCATGATTGGCTGTAATTGGCGAGTGTGGTCTAAGAAGAACTGTGAGTTGGCAGCTTTGTGCTACAGCCCTGTCATAATAACCCCCAACAATGTGATTATTTCATTTCCTTTTTACTTGCCTCACTTCACATGAAGCGAGACACACAAACACTGGTGGGCGCACACCGGGGGGGATAAGGTTAACACTGGGTCCCATTTATTTCACTCCAACAATGACTCTAAATAGCCTTTCAAAAGCGGAGCGGGGAGGGAGACAAACTAATCAAATCACCCAATTACATCGGGGCTTCATTCTATAGTTAAGTGCATTTTTATTTTGTAACGTTTCTCTTCTACCCCCCACCCTCACCCTCTCCCACCTCTCCCACCAGCTCTCTTTTTTCCTGCCTCTCTCAGCAAGCGTTCTCTCCCTGCCACTTCTTATCTAATATGGCCATAATTGGGTTTGCTTTCACAAATCAGATTTCAGCAATTGGGTTATCCTCCTCTGAAATTGGAGCAATCTCTGGGCTGGCATGGGTGGAGAGTTAATCTGCTTTTGTTAAGCTCTGCTTTTGCTGGCCATGGCGACAACATTGGGCTGAGCCAGTTAAAGCAGGATACCTGTTACTGCGGACATGGCTCGTAATTTAAACCCATATTCAGAAGGGAGAAAAACCACCGTCCCAATCATGTACAAGCACATTTATACACATCCCTCCACCCTGCTGCCGCTCCTCAGGCAAATAATGGCATTTGAATCGAGCATTAACAGGCTTAATTACTTTAAAATAACCATTTTAATTTACACTGATATAGTATTGATCACACAAGCAGAGATTTAGGCCCTCACTGGACCGGCTGATGTGGAATTAGAGCTGGGTCCTCTCGGGGCCTGCCTGGCCTGTCCTGCCGCAGCCAGAAGAGGAATGACATCCTCCCCCCTAATGAACTGGCAGCATGCACAGACATGAATTTCAGGCCCCGCTGGAGAGGGAAGGAATAATGGGGTTTGGGGAGCCATGGCGGGTTATTCATTCACTGCCATGCACCAATTCTCCTGTGATTCATCCCCAGACCCCTGCTGCCTGTTTCCCTGCCATATTCAGCCCGCCTGACCTTTCTCCTGCCTAAGTGTATAGATATATCTCTCGGCCCCTCTGGGATCACCTCGCCCCATACCTGGTATCATATACAAGAGGAGAAACAACAACGTGGGGGTGCATCTTCCCCCCGGCGGTGGATATGCCGGTCCTGTTCATCTGATTCATCCTAACGTCTCACTGGCTCAGAAGGAATAGGATGACACTTTCACAGGAAATTGATCTCCTCACTTGAAGCCAATGTCACGTACAGCTGGTTAACGTCAGAGGGGTGGATGGTTGCTACTTTAAAGCCGAGTAATTTCTCCCAGGCTTGGAGAACACCTCCACCTCTTTCGATAAGCACCGTGTTGTGGAGTAATTAAAGTAATAGGGATAACCTCCTGATACTTTTCTCCAGTGAGCACACTCAAGCAGTAACAAGCATTATTGATGACAGACAGAGGGTGTCGATGAGAACAAAGTCAGGACTGTGAGGAGATGTGGGAGATGATTGTGGTCTAGACTCTTACTGGGTCTCCATCCACATTATCTACATTTTTAACATGCATTTCTGATAATTTATCTCAAGAAGCGTCTGTTTCCATCAGCCATTTTAAAAGCGTTATCCATAAGATAATTAATGTTATAAAACATAAAAACAACCATGCGGTGTCACCACAGATTAAAAAAAAACTATTGGCTTCTCCACCAATGCTAATCACATGTTGAGTCCCTGCAATGGCAGAAAAGCAAGGAGCAGGAGAAATCATGGTGTGCTGCTGTTATGGAGATGGGCAAGAGAACAGGACGGGAGGTAATTTCTATCCAACCTAAAAAGAACACCTTACTCTGTAGGAGTCATCGTCACCTGCCAGTGTGTGCTATAACTCCCGTTTCTCCTCCCCTCAGCCATCATGACTCTAGTCACCAGAGGAAGAGAGACAGCCCTCTCTACTGTTTTGAATTGTGACTGCAGTCCCATTTAAAATGCTAGTTGTCAGGATTATTTAATGTTCCTTTAAGAAGATGGAGTGTCTAAATTAAAAAATAAACGAACTTCTGTGTGTGGGAAAGAGACATGCTGTCCAGAACCTTTTAAGAGCTGTGTTCCATTATGGGATCAAGTCACTAACCCTCCGTCTCTTCAGTAGTCAAGTTTTTGTGTTGAAGTGGTAATCATGGTTTCCAACTGCTTTGCTTCAGTCTGAAGTGATTCAGGAGGTAATCCATCCCTTTTATTGTGCACGTAGTAGTTTAATCAACTTAATCAATCATTCAGAACTTCTTCCATGCAAATCTGTAATTTGTGACAGAAAGGTAGCAGCTAAAGTAAAAGGTAAGATTTACAAGACGGTAGTGAGAGCTGCTACAATGTATGGTTTGGAGAGAGTGGCGCTGATAAAAAGACAGGAGGCAGCGCTGGAGGTGGCAGAGTTGAAGATGCTAAGATTCTCATTGGGAGTGACAAGGAGGGACAGGATTAGAAATGAGTATATCAGAGGGACAGCGCAGGTCAAGCAGCTTGGAGACAAAGTAAGACAAAAAGATGTTAAAGATGGAGCTGCTAGGCAGGAGGGAAAGAGGAAGACCACAGAGAAGATTCGTGAATGTAGTGAAGGAGAACATGGAGAGGGTTGGTGTTAGAGAGGAAGGTGCAAGGGATAGGGTGAGATGGAGGCAGATGATCTGCTGTGGAGACCCCTAAAGGGAGCAGCTGGAAGAAGAACAAGATTGGATAGAAACACAGTAAAACTTTAACTATGGCTACACCGGCTGTGGCGCAGGTGTAGTGTAGCCGACTACTAATCGGAGGGTCAGTGGTTCAATTCCCACTCTGTTTACAGTCTGCATATTGAAGTGTCCTTGAGCAAGACACTGAACCCCCAGTTGCTCCTAGTGGACCAGGCCAGCGCCGGTACTTGGCAGCTCTGCCGCCATCAGTGTGTGAATGTGTGGATAGCAGGATCTTTAAAGCGCTTTGGTCGTCTAGAGATGAGTAAAACAGCACTACATAAGTGAACGCCTTTTGCCATTTACCATGAAAGTCAGTCACAAATTAAAATTTTTGTATGAGTTCATTTACTTTCAAAAACAACTCATAAAAAGAATTGATCATCACTGTACAGCATTAAACATATGGAATACCAGAAGTTGAATCAGTCATCTCATTGGTTCACTCATAACAAACCTTTGCACTTTGTGACTCGCTGTATTTGGTAAAATGACATAAAGACCTTTGGTCTGATTGAAAAAGGGGGAAGCTCATAATTTTTTTAAGTCCTCAACTGATTGCATTACTCATGCCTGGATGTTGCGAGATAGGAGCCATCTTGACGATAAAGGCTAAACAAAACAGCAATCTCTCCTTTCTCCTGGCTGCCAGCTCTCTGTGACTGATGTAAAGACGTCGCCAATACACATAATGGACTTGGCAATGGCCGAGGTGGCTGGGCTTGGGCCCTCCACTTCACTCTGTCATCCAATCACCTTATTCTAATGCTATTGCATTGTTTAGTCAACCGTCCGTCCATTTACATCAACCCGTAACCACGCGGACACACCACAGAGCACTTAATTGAATTAGCAGGTATTGTGCAGCACATTTTAAACACATAGACCTTTTTAAACGCGGCACACACACTCAGTCACTCCACCGCCCTCCCCCGCCGGTGATCCCTGCTCGCTGTCAGAGTAATGGCATCAGGAGCTCTGCTCACCTCTCCTCCTTTAACTGTCATAACTCTGCCCACCGTGGACAGTCGACTCAGATCGTTGACTGTGTGGCAAATACTGTTATGTTAACGTTATGTACTACATATTAATAGCTTATAAGCACATTTTTTTTGCAATTATTAAATCATTTTTTGCTCCCCAGGTGATAACAGCTGGCTAATTATAGGCGACATAACTTTATAATGTGATTTTTGGAGGAATGTTTGCATTTCTCTTCAGCTAGCCAGTGTATAAACAGACAAAAATTAAATGGCCACATGGCAGGAAATTTGCAATTATATGCCCCCTTTTGCCCTTGACTGAATGCTTTCCTTTTCCTTTCCTTTCCAAACCCTAACATTGCCATCATTTTAGCTAAATTGCTTTCATATGCTTCCCACTTCTGATTAATTAGAGAACTAATTCACATCAGATAACCCCCATATTGTCACTTTCTAATGATATTACATAGGACATGTGTAAGTTTATGTGGAATGACTCATCAGATGGTCGGGGGAAATAAGTAATTTGTTTGTGCCCTAGGCAGTGCCCTCAGTTAAACTATTACCTATAAAAAACAGCCGCACACGCTCAGTCAGTGGGTGTGTCTTGCTTGTAATAACGAAGGCCTTTCTCCTTGTCCCATTCCTCGGCCAATTGATTTCTGTTTGGAAAATTAATGCAGTCCCTCTGAGGTTGTGGAGGTCAGAGGTAGACGGGCTTCAGCAGATGAGGGGGCGGAGCTGGGCTTCACGGAGAAGCAACAAACAGCCACAGAAACTGCAGAGGCTGTCTGATGAAACTTGGGTTTGAGGGCAGTGTGCATGTCGTCACTGTACATTCATACACACACCAGAACATGTCCTGTGATTGACCAGCCAAATAAACATGCCCTTTTACTGACTGCATTAACCTCAGTGTTTCATTGGCTTAGTTTTATATGGTGTGTGTGATTGTGTTTGTTGTTTTGGCTCAGGCGTGACAGCAGAAATGTTTTCTTTGCAGTGTGAGAGCACGCTAAAAATCTAGCGTTAAAAAGTCAGGAGCAACCCACTTTAGCACTTTAAATCTGAGTTTTCTTTCATTCGTTCTTCTGTTTTTACTTGAAAGTAACACAGTCACCCACACCTCTGTTCGACCCTCACAACAAATCCAAGTGGTGTCTTTTAAAGTCATAAAGCAAAGTTTTGTCATGCTTTAGTGACTGATGTCTTCTAAGTGGGAACCAATCAAACACAAAGGGTCCCTGCATCAGTTTAAGCTACAAGAGCACCCTGTGTGCACCATGCTGCAGCTAATTACCAACTCATTAAAGAGCTCTCTTATTAGATTGGCTGTTATGCTCTTTCAGCCTAATTCAAGCTCTTAATTTTATTTGCTTAATTACATTCTGAAAAGAAAAAAAAATAGTACTTGATCTAATGGAAATGAAGCATTTCTGAGAATGCTTAGCTCCAGAGATTAGAATCTGCTTTGTGTTTATTGATCTGAGGATTAATAATCAGTGAATGATCAAATATAATTGTATGGGTAATTATATAGATGACCTAATGGCAGGCTTTCAGCTGATGTACATTACCATCTGGTGGCCATTTCTGGTGGTACAAAGCTTTGAGGAGTAGTTTGTTAGAACAGCTGACTGGCTGTCAACACCAAGGGAGTTCAGGGGTAAACGTGGAGTTAACAGCTGGGCTGTTGTCATATTGCTGGAACTGAGACACATCTACTCTTTCTACATTCATGCACTTATTTCATGTCATGTCAAAAACACGCTTTAGCCATCTGAAATGTGTCTATTGGTCACATGATCATTGGAAAAATATCAAAACCCTCACTTCTCTTAAAAAAACACACAGCCTTTATCTTGTTTTTCTCTCCAAGAAACCGTTTTGACTCTGACTAGGTTTTTCTTTTACATCAAGAAATGGGAAACGTCACGAAAAGGTAAATGTCACTGGCCTTGATACCTGCCGCTGCTATATTATTGGCCCGTCTAGCTGTCTGTCATGTAGATGGAAGGGGAGCTAACAGTACGAGCCCTTGAGCTAACACAGGTACTAAGAGGCTCACACCAAGCACGGCTTACATTGTTTTTTCTTCAGATCTTAGTCACCCTAATAGCCAGTCCTGTTTCCACCTGGCCCAGTTATCCACAGTTGATAATACAGTATATTTTGCATCATGCTGACTTATTTTTTAATAATGTTGCTGTGATTCTACAATAAACTGTTAGCACTAGCGTGCTACGCAGTCCACGTTAGACACTGTAGCCAGAACAGAGCTCGCAAATGCGGGGATTAGATGACCGACAGACAGCAGGGATCAGGCTGCTTTAGATCACTATTTTCTATAACTTCTTTCACCTCCTCTGGGATCCTCATTCATCTAACACTGCTTGACCATACACAGCAGGGAAAATAAGCATTGAACATGTCAACATTTTTCTCATTAAACATTTCTGATGGAGCCATTGACCTGAGATTTTCACCAGATATCAGTAACAACCTAAGTAATCCATACATGCAAAGAAATCAAGGCAACTGTGTTCACAAAACAAGTTATATTTAATAAAGTGGAATAACACAGCTCTGTGATCTCCTGGATTACTGACTACCTGACAGGCAGGCCACAGTTTGTCCGGCTGGGCAGTGTCTTGTCTGATGTGGTGGTTTGTGATACAGGAGCTCCACAGGGACTGTGCTTTCTCCTTTTCTCTTCACCTTATACATTACCGACTTTCAGTACAACACTGAAACTCCAACATTTCCCACTCTAGCAGGAAATGTTGGAGCCTCATCCGTCGCCTAGGAGCTGCACAGAAGCCCCCTAGCCAAAGCCAAGCATCTGTCACACCCAACCAAGTTGCATCCCACCTACTGACTATCGTCAAAGCACCCCAAGACAAAGTCACCAGAAGAGCAGTTACAACTGAGCTAAAAAAAACACCAAAAAATGGCTGCAGAGGAAACGAACCCTGAACCCTTCGAGGCTGCTGAACTGGAGAAAGTCCTACAGGGCCTGAAATGTGGAAAGGCAGCAGGATACGATAACATCTTCCCAGAATTCATGAAAAATCTTGGCCCCCGAGCCCTAACCTGGTTGACACAATTCTACGCAAGGATCACACAAACAAACTTGATCCCAAAGAAATGGCGGACAGCAAAGGTCATTGCCATTCCAAAACCTGGCAAAGACCACAAACTTCCAGCAAGCTACCGCCCAATCTCCCTACTCAGCGTTCCTTACAAAATCATGGAGCGCCTAATATTGCAACGTATTTCCCCAGAAATAGAGGAAATTCTATGTGTGGATCAAGCAGGTTTCCGCAAGGACCGCCGTACAGGAGAACAAGTACTGGCCCTAACCACCTTCATCGAAAATGGCTTCAAGAGCAGACTGAAGACAGGGGCTGTGTTTCTCGATCTTACAGCCGCCTATGATACGGTCTGGCACAAAGGCCTCCTCCTGAAACTTATAAAGGCGTTCCCTGCTTGGGCAACAGCAATTATTAAAACCTTGCTGACCAACCGAAGGTTTAGAGTCCACCTCGGTCAGAACACAAGTGCATGGAGAATGCAGAAAAACGGACTCCCACAAGGCTCAGTTCTAGCTCCAACTCTGTTCAACCTCTACATAAACGACCTGCCCACTACAAAATCCCTCAAATTCATCTATGCAGACGACATCTGTTTGGCACTCCAAGCACCAGACTTTGAGCCACTGAAACGGGTGCTCACGGAAGATCTTGCCAAACTGGACCAGTTCTGCCAAATCTGGCGCCTAAAACCAAGCCCAGCAAAAACTGTCTCCAGTGTATTCCATCTCCACAATGTAAAAGCTGCCAGAGAACTAAACATCCACCTGAGCGGACTCATGCTTAAGCATGCCCCAAATCCAACCTACCTTGGAGTGACCCTTGATAGGACCCTATCCTTCAAGGAACATCTAAAGGGGACGGCTGCTAAGGTGAAGGTACGAAACAACCTGCTCTGCAAGCTTGCTGGTGCAAAATGGGGGGCGGCAGCCTCCACCCTGCGCACCTCAGCACTGGCCCTTTCATACTCTGTAGCAGAATATTGTGCCCCTGTCTGGTCCAGGTCATCTTACACACACCACGTAGACACCCAGCTCAACACAACCATGAGACTATAACTGGAACAATCCGCTCCAAAAAGTTAAAGATTCTCCTCACTTACCAATCCATGCAGATATCTACACCCCGCCCACTGCCCGACTTTCATCCAGATGGCCGATTTGGAAAAACCCTCCCCCAGCTGACTTTACCATCCAGACAGCTTGGCAAGTGGAATGGGAGACCAAGGAGGTCCCAAACAAACACCTGGTGACAAACCCCAACCAACAGGTCCCGGGCACCAACCTCCCAAGGAGACAGTGGTCTACACTTAATCGCTTCAGGACTGGACATGGCCCCTGCTTGGCCAGCCTTCACAGATGGGGCAGTAGCCCTAGCCCACTGTGCGCATGTGGAGAGGAGCAAACAATACATCATAGAGGCTTGCCCGCTCCAAAGACTGGAAGGAGGATTACACACCCTCCATACAGCAAACCAGGAGGCAACTGCTTGGCTTAAGGACTTTGCATTCGCTAAATAAATAAATAAATAGTACAACACCGAGTCATGCCACCTGCAGAAATTCTCTGAGGACTCAGCTGTTGTTGGGTGTATAAGAGGGGGAGTTCAGGGCACTGGTAGACAGATTTGTGGAGTGGACCAAGCAGAACCACCTGAGGCTGAACGTCAGCAAGACCAGAGAGATGGTGATTGACTTCAGGAAGAAGAGGACACCTTCACAGCCATTGCGGATTGTGTGTGTGTGTGGGGGGGGGGGGGTAGTGGAGGACTACAGATACCTGGGTGTTATGATCAGCAATGGACTGGACTGGAAATCTAACACCGATGTTGTGTACAAGAAGGGATTGAGTACTCTACTTTCTGACAAAGCTGAGATCCTTCAACGTGTGCAACAGGATGCTGGAGCTTTTCTACCAGGCTGTTGTTGCCAGTGCCATCTTCTTTGCTGCCATCTGTTGGGGTAGCAGTATCAGAGACAGCGACACCAACAGATTTGACAAGATTATCAAGAGGGCTGGCTCTGTAATTGGTCTCAGGACAGAGACCTTTGAGACTGTGGTGGAGAGGAGGACACTAAACAAACTGCGATCCATCATGGACAATCCTGATCACCCCCTTCACGACACACTGGAGCACTTTCTCCAGCAGACTGCTACAGCTCCGCTGCCGAAAGGTCAGGTGCCGGAAGTCTTTCCTGCCACATGCCATTTCACTGTACAATAACTCACTCTGATGTTGATTTCTAGTCATAACTATAAGGGATAAGGACCTGTACTTATATAGCGCTTTTCTAGTCTCAAAGACCACTCAAAGCGCTTCACTAGTACTAACCCTCTATTCTAAGGGCCTATTGGAGACATATCTAGGGACAATTTAGAACAACCAATTAACCTAACATGCATGTCTTTGGATTGTGGGAGGAAACCGGAGCCCCCAGAGTAAACCCACGCAGCACAGGGAGAACATGCAAACTCCACACAGAAAGGTGGAAGCCTGCCAGCCTGGGGATTCGAACCAGGAACCTTCTAGCTGTAAGGCAACAGTGCTAACCACTGCACCACCGTGCTGCCCATGCTGCCATACTGCACCTTGCAGTCTAATTGGTACCTCACATTGCACCCTGTGCCTGATAGTCCTGCATTGTACAGCGAGTACGATTCATGTATCTATACGGGTCATCATCTGTTCATCTATGATGTATATAAGTTATTTGGCAGTTTTACCTTCATTGGGTCATTCCTTTGTCTATTACGATGTGTGTGTTTCTGTTGTTTTGGTTGACTACTGTCATGCTGCCGTTACACTGTAATTTCCTAGTTTGGGCTCAATAAAGTCTGTCTGTCTGTCTGTCTGCCTGCCTGCCTGCCTGCCTGCCTCTATCTATCTATCTATCTATCTATGAACACGCTTGGTGAAATTCATTTAATATTTAGTAGAAAAGCCTTTGTTGGTAATAACAGCTTCCAGACAACTCCAGTATTGGAAAAACTAGGTACAGACATTGCTCAGGAGTGATTTTAGCCCATTCTTCCACACAAACTGTCTTCAAATCTTGGAAGGTTCTGTGGGTATCTTCTATGAATGCTGATCTTCATCTTGTTCCATAGATTTTCAATTGGATTCAGGTCAGGTGACAGACTGGGCCATTCTAGCAGCTTTATTTTCCTTCTCTGGAGCCAGCTGAGAGTTTCCTTGGCTGTGTGTTTGGGATCATTGTCTTGCTGAAATGTCCACACTCATTTCATCTTCAGCATCTTGGCAGATGGCAACAGGTTCTTACCAAGGATGTCTCTGTACATTTGTCTATTCATCTTTCCTTCAATTATATGAAGTCTGCCTATACCATGTGCTGAAAAACAGCCCCACACCATGATGGGATGCGCAGTGCCATTTCTCCTCCAAACATGCTGTGTGTTGTGGCATCCAGAAAGTTCAATTTTGGTCTCCTCTGACCAGACTATATTCTCCCAGTATTTTACTGGCTTACCTAAATGTTGTGTCGCAAACTTTAAAATGAACTTTAACATGCTTTTTCTTCAGCAATGGAGTCTTGCAAGGTGAGCAGGCATAGAGCCCATGTTGGTTGAGTGCATTACTTATTATTTTCTTTGAAACAGCAGTACCTGCTAACTCCAGGTCTTTCTGGAGCTCTACACGAGTGGTGTTTGGCTCTTGGATAACTCTTCTGGTAATTCTTTTGACTCCTCTGTCATAAATCTTGCGAGGAGCTCCTGGTTGTGGCTGGTTTATGGTAAAATGATGTTCTTTCCACTTCCGAATGATGGCTCCAACAGTGCTCACTGGAACATTCAGCAGTTTAGAAATGTGTCTGTAACCAATGCCATCATTATGTTTTGCAGCAATAAGGTTGCAAAGGTCTAGAGAGAGCTCTTTGCTTTTACCCATCATGAATTCTTTGTGGTGTGACAATCTAATATTCACAGACCTTCTTAAAGGCTATCAAGTCAGAACTAGGTATGCGAGTTATCAATTAATTCATTAATTGATAATTGATTCACCTTATCGATTAATGATTAATTGATAAGTTGCATTTTCCTGAGAATCTGAATTTCCCTTGGTACAATACGGTCCATCTTTAACATAAAAAGTTGCTGTTTTTTCGTATATTGAATAAAACATGAACATTATGTTACTCAGTGATTTATTGTACATTTGCATTTTTTTTTTACTACAGATAATGGCATTTTTTTGTAGTTTAACAAACTTTGCACTGTATAGTGTGTAGTATGTGCTGGCACATCTCAGTAAATTACAATTGTCCTGATTTTTATTTATTTTAAAAACTATCAGTATCATAAGTTTATCTTTTTTAGTTATATTTAAAAAAAAAAAAAACTTTCACATTCTTATTTACTGAGATGCACTAGTAGACAGTTTAACAGGAAAATAAATTGTGAGCTGCTTCATTTGTTGCATGTTAAGCATTGTCACAGTATCCAGGCAAACCCAGTATGATCTGGGCTCCCTCTGTTGTGTTACCTCAGTGGCAACTTGAGTGCGGTCTGCTTTTCCGTCTACCGGCAGGTTGAAGGGAGGCAGTGGGGATGTTTTTGCGCTGGTGTTGTCTGCTGCCGTCCATTTCTCTGCCCTGTTGATTTGACCGCTGGACATTGTAATGTGCCATTGGAACTTGTTGTGGTCACTCTCTGACGTAACCCGGAAGGGTTTAGCTTCTTCTTCCGCTTTTTCGGTTGAAATGTGGCAGTGGGTGACCGCGTGTGCCCCCACCTGGACGGTGAAACCATTACATTTCATACAAAAAGCTCCCATTGAAAAGGACTGATGAGTTATAAATTAATTGACAATTAATTTAATTTAGTCGACTAAATTCTTATTGACAATTAATCAAAAGTCAATTTATCATTAACATCCTTAGTCAGGACTTAACCAGCTGAAATTAATTTGCACCGATGGGGGATGGGATGGCTTCTAGATTCTGGTGGATTTCAGCTGGTTTCTTGAATTTCTATGCCTTTCTCCACCTCTTTTTCTTCATGTGTTCATTACTTATTCCCCATGTCATTCCACTTTGTTAAATATAACTTGTTTTGTGAACACAGTTGCCTTGATTTCTTTGTATTTATGGATTACTTGGATTGTTACTGATATCTGGTGAAAATCTCAGGGCAGTGGCTCCATCAGCAATACATTTGAGAAAAATGTTGACGTGTTCAGTACTTATTTTCCCTGCTGTATTTCATTGTTAGATATCATTTTGGCTTAAAGTTTTATTTTCTCAAACTGGGAACTGAGGCCACTCATTCACATATGTTTCTGTGCTTATTGTACGTAAAAGACCGGTCATATCTGATCGACCACTAAAACAACACACCCCTGCCAACCAGTGATGTGTTATTTCATTCATTCTTTCAGACAAATCTTCACGGCTGACCTACTGACCAACAATACAGTAACACCTGGTCATCTGTCGAGCACCCAAAGGGGTGGCCCAGGAGACTTAGCTATAGAACCGATTGGGCGCCTGCAAATCCTCTTTTTCTCCTCACATTCTTGTGGGTGTGATGTTTACTGGAGAGCAGACAGGGGTTTGCTGCCACTCTTGCCCACTGGCACAGGACCTCTGCTCCCCCCCATCTTAAAGCTGTCTTTTTGGTGGGGCCACGGTAATGGCCGGATGCTGCAATTGTACCGATAAAAAGAAACATCTGCGCAAGAAAAGTCCTCTTTTTTTTTATTTATTAGTATAATAATACAATAAGAGGAAGAAAAAAACCATGACATAATTTCTTGTTATCCAAGAAGCTGAGGCTGCATTTACATTTGCTTTTCATGCAAGCGTCCATGTGCTCTTAGGTGCGATGCACTGGAGTATAACTAAGCTAGCATGGGGGATATCCAACCATTTAAATCAAGCCTCTGGGAATTTTACATAACACATCTCATTGGAGAGCATTGGTTTTTACATAAAGACAAAGACGGCCACAAAGAGCCACCGGACGGGCGTCTTAGCCTGAGACGAGCCGCTGCATGTGTTTCTGCAGACTCGCTAAAGCTTCACGGTCCTGTGGTCACTGTTGTGCTCCGAGAACGCCTCTGTTCATACCCAGACAGCACACAGACAGAAAGCTGCTTATTTTTTTTATACATCCCCCAGGGGAAAAATGATTTTTTGCTGTGCCCGGCCTCAAAACTGAAACCCTTTACTCTGAGCTTCACAGGAGGACTCTCTTGTCTGAGGGCCCGAGAATATACTGTAGGCTTCCATCGATTGTCCCCGAGCTTGGATGCTGTGATGTTTTATAGATGTTTCATGGGATGATCTAGACGATGTCACCCTCATTTAGAGAGAGTTGTGATTGTACTAATCGTGGAGGAAGGGCTCTTGATGCAGAGAAATAGAGACCTTTCTGATAAGTTTTTCTCACAAGTGACAAAGTAATGCCACTAAGATGCAGCAAATGGATATATTTCATTATGGGGCTTGGCAATAGAGCTGTTTCTCATTGGGCAGCCAAGGATGCCACTTCATCATTACAAGGCCACATGAGCGAGCCACAGGCAGAATGGGACGGAGATAGAATCAAAGCTGCCACCAGACACATGCTGACTGATTACTTTTCCAGCTGACATCACTCCACTGACAGCCACCCTGGCCTCCTCAGGGAGAGTTGAGTTTGCTCTATACTGATTGTTTGACATCAGAAGTTTCTTGGGCCAACAGTAACATGTCCCCAGCCAGACAATGTGTCGTGGTCTTGGTTTTTCATCAGCTATAATCCTTAATTCTGTGTTCTTATAATTGTTACTTCTGGCTTGTTTTTCTTATTATAATTATTGGTTTTATTTTTGCCTGTCTTCAGTCTCTGAATGCATTTCTATCTTGCAGTTTTTATGAGTTTTTTTAACGAGTCTTTATGTAAAGCTATGGTCACAAAGATTTTTATGAACGATGCGTTCATAAGAATATCCCAGTTCCTATGAATTCTGGAGTTCGCAGACATTCATGGAAGGGGGCATAGTTTCTTTCGGCTGCCGTTCAATTCGTAAGAGCAACTTGAGGCATTCTTGGGAAATTAGGTGGGGTTTTTTTTGTCGTATGATGGCCCTAGAGCTCTTATGTTCTTCCTAAGGATGCGTTGGGATCTTCCTATGGCATACTTACTGCCATCTTATGAAAATTTTTGTGCAACTCACGGCACTCTCAAGCCATTGGTAGGAATATCTTACAGCTTTCAGCAAATTTTTTCGGCACAAATGTTGCAGGAATGACGTACTTCCACCTTATGAGTACCTCACTACCGCCTTACACACACTGTACGAATTTCTGTATGAATGGGGATTTGTGTTTCTTACGACCGCTGAAAGGGGCCCTCAAGTACAACTTAAGGTGTTCTTGAGGCATACTTATGGCCAGCATCTTGAGTAGTTCTTACGTTGTTCCTATAGCATTCATATGGCTGCCCTACGATGAGGGGTTTTCGTGGGGCGTTAGTAGAAATCTTGGACAAGACCATCGATCTGGCCACGAACTTATGAACCGTCTACGAAGACTGGATTCTTCTACAGCCGCCTTAAGAAAGCCGTACGAAATGGTACAAAAATAGTTTGTATGGTGTTTGCAGCTGTTCATGAGGGTATTTGTGATTGTAGCTTAGTGCACTGACATATCGTTGTCATGACTACGTTTCTGTCGTTAGCACAGACGCTGCATAGGAGCAGTCTTCTCTTGCTATTGTGTGCTATAACTCCTGCTGGTTTGTACATGCTTCTAGTTCCATCTTCAACTTGTCAACCTACTTGACTCAGGAAGGATACAGTAGTATCATTTTAAAGTACTAGTTGTTAGGATTACAGCATGTTCCTTTAACACCGTTCTTAGGCACAAAAACCTTTGTTCTTGTGTGTTTCTAAAAAACAAAAGCAATCAAAAATCAAAGCACTGATTTTTCTTCTTTCAGCTGCTTTCTTTAGGGGTCTCCACAGTGGATCATCTGCCTCCATCTCACCTTATCCCTTCATCTTCCTCTGTCACACCAACCCTCTCCATGTCCTCCTTCACTACATCCATGAATCTTCTCTGTGGTCCTCCCCTTTTCCTCCTGCCTGACAGCTTCATCTTCAACATCCTTTGTCCAGTATATCCACTATCCCTCCTCTGCACATGTCCAAACCATCTCAGCTTTGCCTCTCTTACTTTCTCTCCAAACCGCTCAACCTGAGCTGTCCCTCTGATATACTCTTTTCTAATCCTGTGCCTCCTAGTCACTCCCAATGTGAACCTTAGCATCTTCATCTCTGCCACCTCCAGCTCCACCTCCTGTCTTTTTGTCACCATATCTCCAAGCCATACATCATAGCAGGTCTCACTACTGTCTTGTAAATCTTCCCTTTCACTCCAGCTGCTATCCCTCTGTCACAAATCACCCCTGACTAAAAGCATTCCTTTTCCTTCACAAGAGTCTGTTACTTTTGCCACCATCTTTGTGATGTGGTAGGATGGCTCCTGTCTTACTGAAGTTTAAATGTTTGTTCCTCAGTGGTTATTTGTTCAATATTAACTGAGCTTTTCACTTGGTTTCTCTTGTCACTTTTCCCAAAGTATTTTTAGGATTCAAAACCCTTTTTTGTCCCCCACACCCCTGATATTATTTCAATGCCATTCATAGGCTTCACCATAAAAACACTTGAAGTAAAAAGTAGAATAATGTACAGTGCACCCGGAAAGTATTCACAGCGCTTCACTTTTTCCACATTTCGTTATGTTACAACCATATTCCAAAAGAGATTAAATTCATTTTTTTCCTCAAAATTCTACACACAATACCCCATTATGACAACATGAAAATTATTTTTTTTTGAGAATTTTGCAAATTTATTAAAAATAGAAAATTAAGAAATCATATGTACATAAGTATTCACAGCCTTTGCCATCAAGCTCAGAATTGAGCTCAGGTGCATCCTGTTTCCACTGATCATCCTTGAGATGTTTCTACAGCTTAATTGGAGTCCACCTCTGGTAAAGTCAGTTGATTGGACATGATTTGGAAAGGCACACACCTGTCTATATAAGCTCCCACAGTTGACAGTGCATGTCAGAGCACAAACCAAGCATGAAGTCAAAGGAATTATCTGTAGATCTCCAAGACAGGATTGTCTCGAGGCACAAATCTGTGGAAGGGTACAGAAAAATTTCTGCTGCTTTGAAGGTTCCTGTTGTGGAGTTAGCTGTAACATCAGTTGTTATAAGGAAAGAATGTCCAAACACCCAACTTTACCTTCATTTGGCTTTACTGGAGAATGCTGCATCTCAGTTTACAACACATCTGTCGTTCCCGCTGGCTAACATGCGTCCGTCCCTCTGATAGCACTGCATCGCTTAGCACTGACTTCTTCTTCTTCGGTCTGCAGCTTGAACAATAACATTTCATGGCCAAAGGTACAGTACCAGCGCCGTCTAGTGGACAATGTCTAATGACTGCATTGAAGGAAAACACCTTTGGGATTCTAATTAAATTACTATTATAAATAGCTTTTCTGATTAACTATAAAGTGTTTATAATATCTATTTGTCCTATATGTATTTCAATATGTAATAACTATCAACTTATGTGTATGAACCATTCTGAACTATTAAATATTCAACATCCTCCCCCCCAAGAAGACAGTTCAAATATTAACTTCAAAAGGATATAGTAGCTGAACTGGTCTTCTTAACGTCGTCCCAGTTGGAGTGCGCATAGCGCAGGATCTGACTAGTCCATCTCTCCCTGGGAACACCTCTATGATTAGTCCTGTTTTCCATGTTTGACGTGGTATCTTGTCATCTCCAATGAGGACCAAATCTCCTGGTTTGAGTTGTGTTGGATTTGGGGTATGACGAGTGTGAGCCGATCTGAGGTCCAGCTGTAGCAATGGTTCAGATTGCACTCTTTCACTGTTACTGAGATGTACTGCGACTTGACTTGCCTTTAGCTCAGCTTTAACCTCTTCTTCTGATAGTATTTCTTGTGCTGTTTCTGGCGGTGTAGTTTGAAGCTCCTTTTCTTTCAAAAATGATGGGCCTGACCACCAGAGATTTTCCTCTTTCAACCTTGATGCGGACTGCCCTCTTGTGGTGAGATCAGCTGGGTTCACCTTTCCATTACAATGTGTCCATAGTTCTGGTGGTGTCAAAGTTTGTATCTCCATCACTCTGTTGGCAACAAACTGTTTCCATTTCTTTGATGAACTGCGAATCCAGTGAATCACTATCATGGAGTCTGACCACATTCTGAGTTGAGTGATCTGCATATTCAGTGCCTTCAAAAGGTTATTTGCCAACCTTGCTCCAATCACAGCTCCCATCAGTTCCAAGCGTGGCAGTGTGATTGTTTTGATTGGTGCCACTCTTGACTTGGATGCAACGAGCGCAGTAACAGTCTCTCCTTCTGTTGTTTGTCCTTGTAGATACGCAACTGCGCCATACGCCTTTTCGCTTGCATCTGTGAAGACATGGAGAACTTGTGATTTATCTGACAGCTTTTCTGTTCCATACCACCGCGGAATGACTATTTGGTGGATCTGAGGAAGCTCCATGCACCACTGCTGCCATGCCTGTGAAAGGTCTGGAGGCAGCTCGTCGTCCCAGCTCAGGCCCCGTCGCCACATTTCCTGAAACAGACATTTAACTCGAATGGTAAATGGCGTTAGGAACCCTATAGGATCAAAGATTCTGGCGGATGATCTCAAAACACTCCTCTTTGTGTTTTCCTTTCCTTTTAGAATGTTCATCAAATGTTTGAGGTCAAAGGCAAAGTCATCTGTGTCCGGTCTCCACACCAAACCAAGCACCTTCAACACACCTCCATGTGTTTCTGTTTCTTGTGTGAAATCAAGCTTGCTGTTTGACCACTTGGTTTTCAGTTCAAGGGAGTTTGTTGTCCACTTACAGAGGTTCATGTTGGCAGCAGCCAGTATTTCTCTTGCTCCTGTAGTAAGTCTGTATGCCTCGTCTGAGTTACTTGAGCTAGCGATCAGATCATCCACATAAAGTGAGTCTCTCATTAGTTTTACCGTGTCTGGTTGGTTAGCTTCATATTTCTCCAGATGATGTCTGATAGTGGCTGCAAGTAAAAATGGACTTGAAGTTACTCCAAACACAACACGTGCCATTCTCATTATACGCGTGTTGGTGCCTTCAACATCTGGGGGTCCTGTAAGCCACAAAAATCTCACAGCATCTCTGTCACTTTCAGTTATAGATATCTGAAGGAAAGCTTTAGTAATGTCTGCTGTGAAAGCTACAGGATTTTGTCTGAATCTGATCAAAATGCTCATGAGGTCAGCATTCAGGTTTGGGCCAGGTAATAAACAGTCATTTAAAGAGGAACAACCTTCTTCATGTGACGAAGCATCAAACACTACCCTTAACTTGGTAGTTACTTTGTCCTCTCTGATTACAGCATGATGAGGTAAGTAGTAGGTTACATTCTCTGTCTCTGCTGAATGACTGCTCTGTGGCACATCTTCACATATTCCTTGTTCTGTGTAATCCTCTATTACATCGTTGTATCCTTTAAACAGTGTCACGTCAGATTTCAGCTTTCTTTTCAGGGTTTCAAACCTCTTTTGTGCAACCTTCTTGTTGTCTGAGAGTTCGGGTGTGTCTTGGCGCCATGGCAACGCCACTTCATATCTCCCATTAATGAATCTGACTGACCTGTCAAAGCTCTCCTTGGCTTTCTCGTCATCAGGTGTTTCCTCACCTTTAGTAGTGATGCCCAGCGACTCGATCTCCCAAAATGCTCTTAGCTGGTTTGAGATCTCCACTGAGTCTTCACTGAGTCCAATGTGCATACATGTTGCTTCATTCATACTGGACATGACAACTGGTCCTTGCACTGCCCAGCCGAATCTGGTTTCTACGGCAACCAAAGCGTCTGACAGTCTCTCAGTTTTACCTGTGACTACTCTCCAGTAGTAATCTGCTCCGATCAGTACTGATAGCTCCAAACCATCTTTGTCTCCCGCTGACACATCTGCTACTGGTAGCCCTTTTTTCTCCAGCTGCCGTTGGATGTGTTCACTGGGGACTTTCATGACTGCAGTACAAAGCTGTGGGGTTTGAACAGCTTCAATCTCGATTTTCTGATCTTTGTTTCTCACATTCTCCAGGACTAGTTTTATGACATTGCATTTTGTGGTCACTGGGTTTTTTGAGCCAAACGTGTGAAGGTTTAATGTCTCTTGTTTTAGTATTGGCAGTTTTAAATCTTTCACTTGTTTCTCATGGACAAAACTCCGTTGGCTTCCTCCATCAATTAAGCAACGCACAATCTTCTTTCCTCCAGGTCCTTCAATCCTTGCTCTCACAGTTTGCAATAGTACTGTTTCACATTTTTCTGGGGTTGGTTTGGCTGCATATGGAAATACTGAGGAGACCACTGCATCACTCGTGTTTTCAGCGGCATCTGTCCTTTCTATTGGTTGCTCACTTCTGTCACACACAACAGCATGATGTCTTCTTCCACAATCAGTGCATGTCACATTTTTGGATCTACAGTCTCGAGCAAGATGTCTGGGTTTTAGGCATATGAAGCACCTTCCCGTTTTCTTTAGTTTTTCTTTCCTGCTTGTGACTGTGTCTTCAGTGCACTGTTCTGACTTGTGGCTGGTACTGTTACAGAATATGCAACTGTGCACAAATGGTGTATTCGAACTGCCTGTGTGGAGGGCTGCAGCTGAGGGCACATTAGGTCCTTTCCACCTTTCTCTGCTTGAATCTGGTCTGTAGTGCTGATTCTGATTTGCATGTGTATCTTTATGATTCTCTCTCATTTGTGTCAAATGTGCAGCACGCTCCCTGCTTTCAACTTCTTGTTGCAAAAACTTTACAAGGCCATCAACATCCCACTTTTGCCCTACATCTGTCTTGCGGGTGTACTCAAGGGCAAGATCAGCAGGAATCATTTTGAACAGTATGGGGCACAGTAAACCTCCATAACTGTCTGACATGACTCCTAAAGCTTCTAAGCTTCTGATTTGTACTTCAACATCATCAAAAAGTTGTCTCAAGGCAACAATGTCTGAGGACCTTTTAACTGGACTTAGATTTAGTAACTTAGACATGTGTGCACTTACAATGAGCTCTTTCCTTCCAAATCTTTGCTTAAGCATGTCTACTGCAGCATCATAGTTCATGTCAGTTACTTTCAGCCCTGCGACGGCGCGTGCAGCTGGCCCGATGAGATATGACTTCAAGTAAGTGAACTTTTCAGTTTTGCTCAAATCTGGGTTTTGGTGAATTGCATTTTCGAATTGGTCCCAAAACTCCTGCCACATGCACACTTCTCCGCTGTATTTGTTTATTGAGAGCTTGGGTAGCTTTACCGAGGGTCTGCTTGTATTTGACCGTGTACTCACGTCACTCAGCCGATGTGGATTCGCTGATACGGTGGCGTCTCTTGCCTGTTCTTGTTGCTGTAAGGCAGCCCGTTCAATTGCTCTCTCTGCCCGCGTCCTCCATAAATTTGTGTTGTCCTGATACTCAAGTGTCCGCACCATGTCCGCATCTAACTCGTCCAAAGGGATCTCCTGCTCTATATCTGGTTCAATGTCTTGCAGGCCTTTCTCTTTCTGTGACAACATGGCTAACAGCTCCCGCAAACGGTCACTGTTTATATCAGTCTTACTTGTTTCATCTTGTATAATTTGCAGCAGCTTTGTAACGGACGTCCGCAGCACGGTCCGTTTCTGTTTTAGCCTTTGAAGTCGCTCCGCCATTTTTTCCTTTCGTCTCCGTGTTGTTACAGCTATCGGCTTAATCCCAACAACGTTCTCTCTTCACTTTTCCCGCTTCCAGCTTCCGGTTCCCGCGTTTCGGCACCAAAAAAGTATGTTGTGGATTTAGCTGTAACATCAGTTGTTATAAGGAAAGAATGTCCAAACACCCAACTTTACCTTCATTTGGCTTTACTGGAGAATGCTGCATCTCAGTTTACAACACATCTGTCGTTCCCGCTGGCTAACATGCGTCCGTCCCTCTGATAGCACTGCATCGCTTAGCACTGACTTCTTCTTCTTCGGTCTGCAGCTTGAACAATAACATTTCATGGCCAAAGGTACAGTACCAGCGCCGTCTAGTGGACAATGTCTAACGACTGCATTGAAGGAAAACACCTTTGGGATTCTAATTAAATTACTATTATAAATAGCTTTTCTGATTAACTATAAAGTGTTTATAATATCTATTTGTCCTATATGTATTTCAATATGTAATAACTATCAACTTATGTGTATGAACCATTCTGAACTATTAAATATTCAACAGTTCCAATGAGCACAGTAGCCTCCATCATCCATAAATGGAAGAAGTTCGGAACCACCAGGGCTGGCCAGCTATTTAAACTGAGTGATCAAGGAGAAGAACCTTATTCAGGAAAGTGACCATGAACCCGATGGTCACTCTGTCAGAGCTCCAGTGTTCCTCTGTGGAGAGAGGAGAACCTTCCAGAAGGACAACCATCTCTGCAGCAATCCACCAATCAGGCCTGTATGGTAGAGTGGCCAGAAGGAAGTCACTCCTAAGTAAAAGGCACATGGCAGCCCACCTGGAGTTTGCCAAAAGGCACCTGAAGGACTTCCAGACCACGAGAAACAAAATTCTTGGGTCTGATGAGACAAAGATTGAATTCCTTGGCGTGAATGCCAGGTGTTATGTTTGGAGGAAACCAGGCACCGCTCATAACCACGCCAATGTTGGAAGCAGCATCATGCTGTGGGGATGTTTTTCATCAGCAGGAACTGGGAGACTAGTCAGGATAGAGGGAAAGATTAATGCAGCAATGTACAGAGAAATCCTAGATGAAAACCTGCTCCAGAACGCTCTTGACCTTAGATTGGGGCAACAGTTCATCTTTTAGCCAGAGCCCAGACTTGAATCCAATTGAACATCTCTGGAGAGGTCTGAAAATGACTGTGCACCGACGCTTCCCATCCAACCTGATGGAGCTTGAGAGGTGCTGCAAAGAGGAATGGGTGAAACTGTCCAAAGATAGGTGTGCCAAGCTTGTGGCATCATATTCAAAATACCACATTTTGAATATTTTTTATTTTTAATAAATTAATTTTTGAATATTTTTTTATTTTTAATAAATTTGCAAAAATCTAAAAAAGAAAACATTTTTCACATTGTCATTATGGGGTATTGTGTGTAGAATTTTGAGGAAAAAAATGAATATAATCCCTTTTGGAATAAGGCTATAACCTAACAAAATGTGGAAAAAGTGGAGCGCTGTGAATACTTTCCAGGTGCACTGTAGGTACACAATAAATTGTGGACTCTGTCTGAAAATTTTCAAACTTTGATGCAGCATTCATTTAAGTCCAGCGATCAGTTACAATTATATCCCTTCCACTCTCCCTAAAGCCTGTGTGATGGTAATCTAATCAAGTTTTTCACAAATGAGGCCACATGAATAGGCACGATATTGAATCAGATAAAAATATAGATTGATAAACAGCCCATGACAACATTAGCAGCCTTTCCCAAAATGCAGAAGAAAAAAAAAAATCAATGAGCTCGAAGACCTGTCAGTAGCATGGGCCTCTTCCCCTAATGGGAATACTTTTTATAGATGGGGAATTACAAGTTGAAATATTCTTTTTGATTATTGGACATCCATAGCCAAATATGATTTACATTAATGAGCATAAGTATATTAAAGACTTTGTATCCCCCGGCATCCGAAACAATTGAATAATGGCTCTGGCAGCCAAGCAGTGGCTTGAGAAAATAGAGAGGAGGTAATGTCATTTTAATTACTAATGGATGTCTCATATCAGACTTTGATTTTTCATCTTTAGGAACAATTTAATAAAGCAAATATTCATCATCTTCATATCCCCTTTTAAAATGATGATTTTGTCAAGCCCAGACAACGTAGTAATTTAGATAAGGAGACCAGTTATGTTGACCTCTGAGCTCAGTGGTTTATTGGAAGATTGCTCTCAAAAAATTATTGTTCCATGAACAAAGAAGAAAGGTCTTTTCATGCCCAATTCTAGACGTCTGATACAGTTAGTGCCTGAAAGCTGACCTTGTTGGCACTGAAAATATTGTAAGTCCTTTAGAAGTAAAAAGTAATTGTCCAACACATTCCTTTTCACCATTAGTCAATAAAATCTTGCTGCTCATGTTACTGCTATCTACATAACCATCTGACCGGGAGACTATGGTTCAGTTCAAACTCTGATCAAATTAAAGAGTGGATATGCCAGAATTTTCTTCAGTTAAATGAAGAAAAACTGAAATACTAATTTTCGGAGCCAAAGAAGAAAGACTCAAAGTTAGCACTCAGCTTCAATCAGTGATGCTAAAAACCAACAGCACAGCCAGAAATCTGGGTGTGACTCTGGACTCAGACCTGAATTTTAACAGCCACATTAAGACAGTAGTGAAGTCAGCCTATTATCACTTAAAGAAGACAGTGAGGATTAAAGGTCTGATGTCTCAGCAGGATCTAGAAAAAAAAACTTGTCCATGCATTTATCTTCAGTATACTGGACTACTGTAACACTGTCCTCACAGGTCTCCCTAAAACGTCCCTCAGACAGCTGCAGTTAGTTCAGAACGCTGCAGCTCGAGTCCTCACTAAGTAGATCATATAACTCCAGTCCTCAGATCTTTACACTGGCTTCCTGTCTGTCAAAGAATAGATTTCAAAATACTGTTGTTGGTTTATAAAGCTCTGAATGGTTTAGGGCCAAAATACATTTCAGATCTGCTGATCCAATACGAATCACCCAGAGCCCTCACGTCATCAGGGTCAGGCTTACTATCTGTGCCCAGAGTTAGAACCAAACATGGTGAGGCAGCGTTCAGTTTTTATGCTTCTCACATGTGGAACAAACTCCCAGAAAGCATCAGGGCTGCTGAAACTTTCAGCTGCTTTACATCCAGGTTAAAACCTTTCCTATTTGCCACGGCCTTTCAGTAGAACAATTATTAATCTCCCACAGTGCACTGTAACTTTTATTTCTCGCACTTTATCTGTCTTATTATATTTTGGCTTGTTTTTGTTTTTCTCTAATTTATCTTCCAAATTGCTTTTCAGTTCTTATGTACTGTATCTCTTTTGCAACTTGCTGTAATGTTTTAATGTTTTATGTAAAGCACTTTGAATTGTCTTGAACATGAAATGTGCTATATAATAAACTTGCCCCACCTTACTTTATCTTCATTTGCTTTTGGATTAAATTGTTTGAAGTGTTTTTGCCTGAGCTTTACTTTAGATTTAGAACATTATACACCAGTCTTATTCAATTCAATTCAACTTTATTTATATAGCGCCATTTCACAACAACAGTCATCTCACAACACTTTCAACTGTAGGGGAAAACCCCACAATTGCAGAAAGGCCCCAGCAATCAGGTGATCCCCTGTGAGCAAGCACTTGGCGACAGTGGAGAGGAAAAACTCCCTTCTAGCAGGAAGAAACCTCCAGCAGAACCAGGCTCAGGGAGGGGCAGTCATCTGCTGCGACTGACTGGTGGGTGAGGGGATAGAGACGAAGAAGGAAAGAACAGACATGTCGAGAGCAAATTGCACAATAGCTACTCAATCTATGGGCGAGAACAAACAGATGTTAAGATAAGATAAGATAAGATAAGCTTTTATTAGTCCCACAATGGGGAAATTCCAGGATTGCAACAGCACAAGGATAGCAACATTCAGAGCAACAATCAGAAGGCAAGCGAAAAACAAGAGCAGCGAGTATACATATGTACATATAAATATAAATATATATATAGAGACACACAGTGCGGAGCATTGTAGCTAGATGGAATAGATATACACAACCGTTCAAAAGTTTGGGGTCACCCAGACAATTTTGTGTTTTCCATGAAAAGTCACACTGAGGCGGCATGAAAAAATAAGCAGCAGTGCTGTGGTTTTAAGCAGGTTTTATTATATCATGTCGCCTTCACGGGATCCCCTCTCCGGTGCATAGTGGAGCAGCCCGGAGCGGGATCCCTAAGCTCTCAGAGAAGGAGGGACACCAGTGTGTCTACCAGTTGCAGGATCAGAGTGAGAGAAGAAGAGAGAGATTGCGTTACAGAGTTGCACCTTAAATACTTGATCATAACAATACATCAAAAAGACATACCCCACAGTCTAGAATGATCAAAGGGACAACAGAACAGGCAGGAGGTATTTGCATTTGTAAGCCATACATCACAATGGGCAGATTAGCTAGACCTCGCTCTAAGTGCAAGACAAAGAGGCTAACAAGCACATCTACATATTGATCTGAGTCTCTAGGTCACAGTAAGGACAGGATGCATGAGTACAAAGGATGAAAGGCATCGATTAACATCACATAGGTGAGACAGAAGAAACTCGTCTACCTGTAGACATTAATACACCAAAGCACATCTAAGATGCTCAGAAAAAGCATAGTAAGGACAAGCCATATGCACACTATACAGAATGGCACATTACATCACAACACATGCATGTTTGCATCACAAATACATGAATGGCACATTGCTTCTCAGTAATGCAGCAGAAAAACAGAAAAGAGGGCTGAGTGTCCTTAGTCTGTTGTGGGGTTAAAACAAACCGCCACACACGCTCCCCCCCAAGAGGGAAACGGTAGGGGGCCGCGACCTCGATGATCCATCTGTGTGAGCGAGCTGTGGGAGAAGCTCGCTGCAGGCGGAGGGGGAGGGAGGGGAGGGGTAGTAAGTGCCGGCAGGAGCTGTGAAATCGTCCTGAGCCGTGCAAAAATTGCTTGCTGCTCCGTGACGTCGGGGGTTTGTCCCGTTGCACGTGCGGAGATCACAAGAAGAAAAATTAGTCTCTGACTCCTCTTGTGGCCATGAAGAAAAGCAGGAGCGGCTGTAAGAGAAAAAGTAAACAAAGCAGGGGGACTGTTGGCTTTGGGTGCTAAAGCAACCCCAAAGCTCCTGGGAACAGCTGACGGCTGAAATCCCGTTGTGCCGTGGCTAAGACCATTAAAAAATCCAGTGGCGAGCTGCGTGCTTGCTTCAGGTGAACGAGCAACCCTGAAGGTTCTGTGGGCAGCGGTGGAGGACGATGGCGGTCTGTGGCGTGGCTGAGACTGTTAACAAATCCTTCCAGTATGCTGCATGCGTGCCTCAGGTGAGCGAGCAGCCCTGAAAGGCAGCGGCGAAGGAGGAAGGCAGTCTGTGGAGCCATTACTTGTCCCATGCGTGATGCGCCGTCCTTGTAACTCCCCGATGCGTGCGCGGGGGTTCAGTGCGTGGGTGGGCCGCTGGAGTGGTGAGTCAGGGTGCAGAAACTTGGTGGAGAACGGCGCAGACGGCGCCGGTAAAATCCAGGTTGAGCTGTGGCTGCAGATTGCCCATGGTGCGTTGGAGCGGTGAGAGGAAATAGACGATCTTTAGTCCCTCAGGCCCGTGCAGAGGCGTTGGAGCGGCGGGAGGGAATAGACGATCTTTTGTTCCTCAGGCTCATGCAGCTGCGTTGGGGCGGTGTGAGGAAGTAGACGATCTCCGTCCCTCGGGCTCGTGGAGGCGCGTTGGAGCGGTGCGAGGCAATAGACGATCTTTGTGCCCCGGGCTCGTGCAGCTGCTTTGGAGCGGTGAGAGGGAGGAGACGATCGTTGTCGCTCGTGCGGCCATGGTGCGTTCAGTTCCACGCGCTGCGCTCCCCGTCGGCCCTGGAGGTTGCCGTCTGGGGAGAGGACGAGGTGCGTGCGCTCTCTGTGAGAGCGGCCGGTCCAGCGTGGTTGTGCAGATCTCAGGCGAGGGTCGTGCCATGACGTTTTCTGCAGTTTACCTGGTCGTGGGTGATGTCCGGAGAACGGCTCGCCTGTGTTGGCTCCGCGTCGAAGTCTCCCTGAAGCCGCAGGGAGGGGGAACCAGTAGGCCGCTGCGACGGAGCATTCATGCCCGGGTGTTGCGTTCGCTGGCCGCTCGTTTTTTTCAGCGTCGGTTCGCCAGCGTGGCCATCCAAAACAGAAGGCTGCGTTGCACAAACGTGTGCGTCTTCAAGGGGCCACCAACGCAGCTGTGTGGTTGTCCAGCTCGGAAGGTTGCTTTCGCACAAAACGTGTGTGTGTTCGAGTGGTCACCAGTGAGGCGGCATGAAAAAATAAGCAGCAGTGCTGTGGTTTTAAGCAGGTTTTATTATATCATGTCGCCTTCACGGGATCCCCTCTCCGGTGCATAGTGGAGCAGCCCGGAGCGGGATCCCTAAGCTCTCAGAGAAGGAGGGACACCAGTGTGTCTACCAGTTGCAGGATCAGAGTGAGAGAAGAAGAGAGAGATTGCGTTACAGAGTTGCACCTTAAATACTTGATCATAACAATACATCAAAAAGACATACCCCACAGTCTAGAATGATCAAAGGGACAACAGAACAGGCAGGAGGTATTTGCATTTGTAAGCCATACATCACAATGGGCAGATTAGCTAGACCTCGCTCTAAGTGCAAGACAAAGAGGCTAACAAGCACATCTACATATTGATCTGAGTCTCTAGGTCACAGTAAGGACAGGATGCATGAGTACAAAGGATGAAAGGCATCGATTAACATCACATAGGTGAGACAGAAGAAACTCGTCTACCTGTAGACATTAATACACCAAAGCACATCTAAGATGCTCAGAAAAAGCATAGTAAGGACAAGCCATATGCACACTATACAGAATGGCGCATTACATCACAACACATGCATGTTTGCATCACAAATACATGAATGGCACATTGCTTCTCAGTAATGCAGCAGAAAAACAGAAAAGAGGGCTGAGTGTCCTTAGTCTGTTGTGGGGTTAAAACGAACCGCCACAACACTTTTATTTATCACCATGAGTTGTAAAATGAATAGAAAATATAGTCAAGACATTGATAAGGTTAGAAATAATGATTTGTATTTGAAATAATAATTTTTTCCTTCAAACTTTGCTTTCGTCAAAGAATCCTCCATTTGCAGCAATTACAGCATTGCAGACCTTTGGCATTCTAGCTGTTAATTTGTTGAGGTAATCTGGAGAAATTTCACCCCACACTTCTAGAAGCCCCTCCCACAAGTTGGATTGGCTGGATGGGCACTTCTTGCGTACCATACGGTCAAGCTGCTCCCACAACAGCTCAATGGGGTTTAGATCTGGAGACTGAGCTGGCCACTCCATTACAGATAGAATACCAGCTGCCTGCTTCTTCTCTAAATAGTTCTTGCACAATATGGAGGTGTGCTTTGGGTCATTGTCCTGTTGTAGGATGAAACTGGCTCCAATCAAGCACTGTCAACAGGGTATGGCATGGCGTTGCAAAATGGAGTGATAGCCTTCCTTATTCAAAATCCCTTTTACCCTGAACAAATCTCCCGCCTTACCAACACCAAAGCAACCCCAGACCATCACGATACCCCCACCTTGCTTGACAGATGGCATCAGGCACTCTTCCAGCATCTTTTCAGTTGTTCTGCGTCTCACAAATGTTCTTCTGTGTGATCCAAACACCTCAACTTCAATTCGTCCGTCCATAACACTTTTTTTCCAATTTTCCTCTGTCCAATGTCTGTGTTCTTTTGCCCATATTAATCTTTTTCTTTTATTGGCCAGTCTCAGATATGGCTTTTTCTTTGTCACTCTGCCCTGAAGGCCAGCATCCCGGAGTCGCCTCTTCGCTGTAGATGTTGACACTGGTGTTTTGCGGGTACTATTTAATGAAGCTGCCAGTTGAGGACCTGTGAGGCATCTATTTCTCACACTAGAGACTCTAATGTACTTATCTTCTTGCTCAGTTGTGCAGCGGGGCCTTCCACTTCTCTTTCTACTCTGGTTAGAGACTGTTTGTGCTGTTCTCTGAAGGGAGTAGTACACACCGTTGTAGGAAATCTTCAGTTTCTTGGCAGTCTCTCGCATGGAATAGCCTTCATTTCTAAGAACAAGAATAGACTGTCGAGTTTCACATGAAAGTTCTCTTTTTCTGGCCATTTTGAGCGTTTAATCGACCCCACAAATGTGATGCTCCAGATGCTCAACCTGCTCAAAGGAAGGTCAGTTTTATAGCTTCTCTAACCAGCTAAACTGTTTTCAGCTGTGCTAACATGATTGCACAAGGGTTTTCTAATCATCCATTAGCCTTCTGACGCAATGAGCAAACACATTGTACCATTAGAACACTGGAGTGATAGTTGCTGGAAATGGGCCTCTATACACCTATGTAGCTATTGCACCAAAAACCAGACATTTGCAGCTAGAATAGTCATTTACCACATTAGCAATGTATAGAGTGTATTTCTGATTAGTTTAAAGTTATCTTCATTGAAAAAAACAGTGCTTTTCTTTCAAAAATAAGGAAATTTCTAAGTGACCCCAAACTTTTCAATGGTAGTGTATAAATATATAAACACAGTGCGGAGCATTGTAACTGGATGGAATAAATATATGAGTATATAAACACACAGTGCGGAGTATTGTAGCTAGATGGAATGAATATGTGAATATATAAACACACACAGTGCGGAGCATTGTAGCTAGATGGAATAAATATGTAAATATATAAACACACACAGCATGGAGCATTGTTGCTAGATGGAATAAATATATAAACACACACAGTGCGGAGCATTGTAGCTAGATGGAATGAAATGATGTTAATGACCAGCAAAAACAAACAAACAAAAAAAAAATTCATTGAGAGTGAAGAAAGGAGTGAAGCCCAGTGCATTGTTGGTGGTCCCTCGGCTGTCTAAACCTATTAGCAGCATAACTAAGGGAGGGTTCAGGGGCACCTGATCCCACCCTAACTATAGGCCATGTCAAAAAGGAACGCTTTAACCCTAGTCTTAAAAACAGAGATCGAGTCTGACTCCCGAATCCAGATTGGCAGTTGGTTCCAAAGGAGAGGAGCTTGTCAACTGAAAGCTCTGCCTCCCATTGTACTTTTGGAGATTCTAGGTATTACAAGTAATCCAGCATTTTGGGAGCATATCAGGGTATTGTGTAAATAATCAGGCTAGATGATCTCAAAAAAGTACTTTGGTTATTATTTGGTTGTGGTTCAAGTCAACAGAAATTCATCAGTAAGAGGGTGTGTACTGGAGCAGAACTCTTGTCAGTTGCAAGGCATTTACCATAGTTACACAAGCTGCCTCATGTGTTTGAGTAGTAAACCTCTAGCAGCTTTAATTTCTATGTGGCATGTGCACCAAACGCGTTTTTTTCCCGCTGTGGATGACTATTTTCTGTTCATTTTCTGAAGTGCCACTTTTAATGCGCTCAGCACCCTTGGTGCTGAAACGCTGTCGGTGGTCAGCATATTTTGTCACTGTGCTCACAGTGCTGAAAGTTAAAAAAAAAAAAAAGTTCAACTTTCGTAGGTCAAGTGACAGGTCAAGCGGTTGCTAGGATACCAGGTAGAGTGCCTGTCTTAGGATCGCAAGTAAAACGCCCAGGAAAACAGGTTTAGAGTGCTTTTACGTTCCCTATGGACATGCAGCCTTATGCAGCAAAACATAAAAGTCACACAAAATATTTAATGACAGCAAAAGGTTCAAAGATTTTTATTTGTCAATAGTTCTATATGTAGAGGACATACAGTGGAATTGAAATGCTGTTTCTCTCGCTCTCGTAGCGGTGTGTGCAATATATAAGACAAGAAGGAATAAGGATGGAAAATGACAACAATCTACATGTACAGTAATGCTACCCATAGTGTAAATCACAGTAGAAACACAGCAATCCTATGTACAGTAAATTGTAATACCGGTAAATTGCGAGTTCAGTGCAGTAACGGGGCTGCAGACAGTGACAGATTGGCCTGCGCACGATCAGTATTGTAATGCAGACAGCAGCAGGTATGGATGGCATTTGAGCAAATGGTTGCAGCAAGGTGCAAGGCATACAGCATCAGATGTGGTACTGATGGTGTGCCAAGTCTTTCTGTGCAAACAGCTGAGGTAGAGTTGTGTGGGTGAGTGTGTTACAGTTCAGGGGCAGGGGGCGGGGGGGGTGGGGGCAGAGTTCAGGGTCCTGTTGGCCTGGGGAACAAGACTGTTTAGCAAGACTGTTTAGCCCTGATAGCATGAGCACATGATGGGGGGTGGGGCTTGTGCTCTCCTCAGTTTGCGGAGGAAATAGAAGCGAGCTTGAGCCTTTTTGGCCAGTGATGTGGTGTTGTTAGACCAGGAGAGGTTCTTTAAGATGTGCATCCCCAGGAATTTGTTGCTGCTCACCCTCTCCACAGCTGCTCCATCAATGATCAGAGGGGGATGTTGTGTGTGTCCTCTCCTGAAGTGGACCATAATCTCCTTGGTTTTTCCCACGTTCAGGAAGAGATTATTGTATTTATACCACTGGACCAGTTGGCTCACCTCATTTCTGTAGTTGGCTTCTTCATTGTTTGTGATGAGGCCCACCACCGTTGTATCGTTCGCACATTTGATGATGTGGTTGGTGCTATAGGCTGGTATGCACTCATGGAGCAGCAGGGTGAAGAGCAGCATGCACCCTTGTGGGGCCCCTGTGCTCAGTGTGATGGTCTTGGAGGTGTTGCTGCTGACCCGCACATTCTGTGGCCTCCCTGTGAGAAAGTCCAGCACCCAGTTACAGAGAGAGGTTTTGAGTTAAGTGTCTGAGTATTAGGTGCTGGAGGATAATAGTGTTGAATGCTGAACTGAAGTCCAAGAACAGCATTCGCACATAGGAGTTCTTTGAGTCCAGGTGGGTGAGGGCTGGATGGAGAGCAGCAGAGATGGCGTCTTCTGTGGATCTGTTTGACCTGTATGCAAACTGAGATGGGTCATTGGAGGGAGGCAGGGGGGACTTGATATTCAGCATGACCAGCCGCTCAAAGCACTTCATTATGATGGAGGTCAGTGCTACTGGCCGGTAATCGTTGTAGCAGGATGGGAAGGGCTTCTTTGGGACTGGTATTATGGTAGCAGTTTTGAAACACATGGGGACAACAGCTTGACTCAGGGAGATGTTGAAGATGTCAGCCAGGACATTCTTGAGCTCCTCCGCACAGTCCTCCAGAACGTGGCCTGGTATGTTGTCTGGTCCAGCTGCCTTGCATGGGTTGATCCTGGAGAAGGCCCTCTTCACGCTAGCCGGATCCAGACTTATAACCTGCTCACTGGGGGAGGAGTGGTCTTCTGTGCTGATGTGCTGTTTTGTGTTTCAAAGTAGCCAAAGAAGTCATTTAAGTTGCTAAGCAGTGTGATGTCGCTTGCACAGGTCTGAAGTGGAGGTTTGTAGCTGGTGAGGGTCTGTATGCCACGCCAGAGAGAACGTGCATCTCTGGTGTTGCTGAAGCGGCCGGACATTTTCTTGCTGTACTGTCTTTTTTCTTCCTTGGTGCCACAGGACAGGTTATCCCTAGCTATTGTTAGTCCTGTGGTGTCACCAGCCCTGAAGGTTGCATCCTGAGCCCTCAGGAGCTTGTGAACCTCTACTGTCATCCATGTCTTCTGGTTAACACGAACAGTGACAGTTTTGCAGTGAGTGATATCATCAATGCATTTAGCTATGTATGCTACAACAACCTCAGTGTACTCTATGTTTGTGTGTTCATTGTGAGTGGCTGCATGCTTGAAAGTGTCCCAGTCTGTAGTCCTAAAGCAGTCTTTCAGAGCATTGGAAGCCTCCTCTGGCCACACACGTACCTTCTTTTTAGTTGGTCTGATGGCTTTCACTCTGGGTCTGTATGCAGGTCTTAGCAAGATGGTGATGTGATCAGAGAGGCCCAGGTGGGGAAGGGGGGGGGACTTGTATGCTCCCTTGTGGTTTGTGTACACCAAGTCCAGCAAGTTGTCTTTTCTTGCTGGAAAGTCCACATGTTGGTGTAGTTTTGGTAGGAGGGCCTTTAAGTCTGCATGGTTGAAGTCTCTTGCTTTGATGAGGAATCTTTCTAGATGCGCTGTTTGTCTCACTTATAGCTTGATAGAGTTCGATTAGTGCCTGTCTCTTCTCGCCACTGGTGGCGATGGGCGGGACATACATGGCGACTAAAAGGACGGATGTAAATTCCCTCGGTATGTAGAACAGTCGGCACTTGATGATCATAAACTCCACCAACGGAGAACAGTGTTTGTGCACAACAGTTGCATCTCGGCACCAATCGTCATTGATGTAAACACACCAGCCTCCTCCTCGTGTTTTCCCTCCTTCTGTGAACACCCAGTCGGCGCAGAGGCATGTTAGCCCTTCTAGCTGAATAGCAGAGACCGGGATATTGTCATTTAGCCACGTTTCCGTAAAGATGAAAACAGCAGTTCCACGCATCACGTTGCGTAGCTCTCAGGAGCTGTATATGGTCTATTTTGTTGTCTAGTGAGCGTATGTTGGCCAGAATGAGGGAAGAAATCGGGAGTCTGTGTGGGCTAGTGGCTAAATTTGTTTGGATATCTCCACGTTTACCTCTCTTTTGTCTTCGCTCACATCTTCTACGGCATCTTCTTTTGGGATAAGACACAACGGTCATGTCCGGGGGTGTGGAAGTCTGGCGGAGAAATCTTAGGCCACGGAGTTCTTCTGTAATGCTCCGGTCCAAGACGTAATGTTTGGTCATTTTCCTTATCTCCAGAAGGTTTTTGGCAACTGTAGCTTGTGCGCAACATCATATGTGGACATTAAACGCATGATTACACACTTATTACACTGGCGGGTTCCGGTTCCGCTGGACCGGCGGCGCCACACGAGTTGGCTGTCTTTTGCAACTGCCTTTTTTTTAATCTTCCTTCTTCTTTCTACACCTTTCACTCTCTCTCTCTATATATATATGGGTGGGTTTTTTTTTGGGGGGGGGGGGGGGTCCAGTGCACTATATCAGGGGTATCCGACTTTCAAGCGCTCTCTCTTTTTCTGTAATTTGCAGATGTCGGTTTCGTTTTTATAATATGCAAGGGAACATAAAAGAGTTTCAGACTTGCATTGCAATTTTTAAAAAAAATCATTGATTTTGCCGTTAGAATCGAAACTATTGGTCGTGTCCCCTCATTTTTCCCAGTTTTTGTGTGACATGAAAATCGCATCAATTTCAAAGTACTGTAAAGTGATCTCTGAGTAACTCTTTCTACTCATTTATGCAAGAGATAACAGAGTTGTAATGCAAATTCAAAATAAAACATTCCCCAAAAATATCGGATCTATGGTTTTTGTACGGCGACCCCTGCAAATTTACTCGTACGACGTAAATTTCCGTGTCCCCGAATTTACGCAGCAACATGCAAGTTATTTGGTAAAGTAACAAGAAAAAAGGAAGTGCTGATGCTTTTCACTTTGCACCTTTCAAATCCCAAACCATACACGTAAAAAGGAGATCAGTCTTTGTGAAGCTCAGATGTAGAATATTTCAATAAAATCTCAAACATTTATGACACATCGAATATGGTGTCCTTTAAAAAATTTACGTCTTCGGTCTTGGTCGGCCGCGCGCAGCCCCGTCTGGCGAGGTGACCGCCCTGGGAAAGCACTTTTATTTTCTCTACCCCGGATGTGCTCAACCCATGTGGAGAGGATTAACCGTGGTCACTTTATATTGAAGTTATCGAAGGTCCAAACTTCCGTGTCCTGCATTTACACCTTTTGTGATTTTACGTCTTATCCAACAAACAGGGAGAATTTGAAGGTATGTATACACGTTATCACATCTTAATATGTCATGAAAATGTAGCTGTTGATGAGTTTTGATGCGTGAAAAATACTGGAAGTGTTGAAGTTGTTTCGTGTAAAACGTGTGCCATTGCAAAGTGCATTGGCACACGGGGAAACAAAAGCCCGAGTGTCCCGTTTACGTCTCCATTTACAAGTAGTTGAAGTGAGCGCTCATCCTCAAGAGTTCCTGAACGCGAATGCCGTTACGAAAATAGTTAATAGTTTCATAAACCTGACACAATTGGATAGTGATTAGTCAATTTCATGTGCAGATTTGATCAATTTTAAATTTTGCCACCAATGTCACACATTGGACCCCTAATAAATAAAAACACCCATATATATCACGGACACACAGATCACCCCAAAGGTCTTCCGAGTTGGCGGACGGAGCCTCTGTTTACAGCAGGAGACGATACAGCAGGGAAGAGCTAGCTAGCACTCAACCGCCACCTGGTGCTAACGGAGAAACTCGACATACCGGGGAACTGTAGCGAAAACGACGCGGGTGCCGGGCTGGAGTTTAGGCGGCGTGCAAGAAATATAAGACAGAATAATAAAGAGCGATGGCAAGAATCAAGCAGATCGCCCGTAAATCTACTGGAGGAAAAAGCCCCCCAGGAAGCAGCTGGCCACCAAGGCTGCTCGAAAAAAGCGCTCCGGCCACCGGCGGAGTGAAGAAGCCTCACCGTTACAGGCCCGGTACCGTGGCTCTGAGAGAGATCCGTCGCTACCAGAAATCCACGGAGCTGCTCATCCGTAAGCTGCCCTTCCAGCGCCTGGTGAGGGAGATCGCTCAGGACTTCAAGACCGACCTGCGCTTCCAGAGCTCCTCCGTCATAGCTCTGCAGGAGGCAAGCGAGACCTACCTGGTGGGTCTCTTCGAGGACACCAACCTGTGCGCCATCCACGCCAAGAGGGTCACCATCATGCCCAAAGACATCGAGCTGGGAGATCAAAGGGGTTACTTTGGGATTGAGATTAAGTACCATGTGACTGTATGTTTGATTAAACACCATGTGACTGCTGTTTCGTGCCCGGGGTATAAAACCCCTGATGTGAGATGAAAACTTCCTCTTGATTTGCTTTGAGATTTGATGGGGATGTGCTCTGTGAATAAAGCTGAATCTGAGGAACAAACTCAGCCTCATCCTTGAACACATTCTCCACAATACCATACTATTATTTCTTCTTCTTTTCTTCTTCTTCTCTCCTCCTCCTCCTCCTCCAGTTGTTCCCCTTAGGGGTCACCACAGCAGATCATCTGCCTCTGTCTCACCCAATCCCTTGCATTGGGAACAATGTGGGCTACATTGACAATTGGAGCTCATTTTGGGGAAAACCTGGTCTTATGAGACGAGACAGTGTCCATCCCACTTTGGATGGTGTGTCTCATTTATCTAACAATCTGGCATCTTTTTTATCCAAATTTCCAAAATCTTGACAACTCAGAGTTGGGACCAGAAAGCAGTGTCGCAGTCTTACACGCCTCTCTGCAGCTCCTCTTCATCCGCCACCCCTCAACTTAGCCCCTGTCTTCCCCATCAGAGAATCATTGTCTGCTCCCTCCAAAGCAAATAAAAATATAATGTATAAGTATCCCAAAGTGATTAAACAAAAAGTTGGTAAAACTCAAATTAACATGAAGCCTTTAAATTGAATGATTTGGCCTCTGTTCCTCCTCGTAATTTAAAAATTAAATGCGGTTTGATAAATATTAGGTCTCTAACTCCCAAGTCTCTGCTAGTCCATGATCTGTTAATTGATCATCAGATTGATTTAATATCCCTTACAGAGACTTGGTTAGGACAAGAGGATTATGTTGGTTTAAATGAATCAACTCCCTCTGGTTATTTAAACTGTCAAAATCCCAGAAGTTCTGGTCGTGGAGGAGTAGCAACAATTTACCATTCCAAATTACTAGTTAATGTAAAACAAAAAGCATGTTATAATTCCTTTGAGGGCCTGGTCCTCAGTATTGGGCACTTTAGCAATTTTAGGCTAAACCCAATTTTATTTGCCATAGTTTATCGTCCTTCATCAACCTACTCAGAATTTTTATCCGAATTTGCTGAACTTTTAGCTGATTTAGTGCTGAAATCAGATAGAATAATTATAGTAGGGGACTTTAATATACATGTAGATGTAGATATTGACTGCCTTAATGTGGCATTTAAAGGGGACCTGTGGTGGTTGGCTAAACGCATTCAACTTGAAAATATTAGGCAAAGTATTCGTTATTTGGTTAAATAATTATTGCCAGCCATATACCACCAGAGAAATATGCAAATACGACCGCAGGCATGGCCAGCCAATGAAAACTATGCGCGCAGCCATGACACATGCGGATGTGACGTCACTACGTTGCTACTGAAAAGTCAATACTCCGCCTGTATGAGCGACTAGGGTGCTTTTGTGAGTGTTTTTATTCTATTATGGCTGAATTGTCGGACTCTGAGGAAGAATTCGTCCAACATGGCTACAGGTTTGAGCCAGAAAGGTCTTCTGAGGGTGAAAGTGACGAAGTGGTCCTCACACACAACGCAATTTCGTCTGAAAGGAAACGTCTGTGCCCTGTTCCGAGATTGCGCAACCACTTTTCCGCTACGATCTTCCAACAAGGTGAGCTGGGTTTGGGTACACAAAAGAAGTGTTTATCTTTGTTTTTTCGCTTATTATTGAGACATCCAAAGGCTTTACATTCCGCCATGTTGCGATATCCATATCGCATTGTATGTTTTTGTTGTTACAAGAGCGCCGAGTGTCTGCTGATCTGTATATACTTTTAGCGGCGAGGGAAGAGCCCAGCGCCGAATCATCGGCCGTCTTGGACCTTGTTCTGACATATGGCATAGAAATAGAAAATCTGGTAGTGTCTCCTCATAACCCTGTACTGTCAGACCATTGTCTGTTATTAGTCCCACAATGGGGAAATTCCAGGATTGCAACAGCACAGGGATAGCAACCCTCAGAGCAACATTCAGAAGGGAAGAAAAAATATTAAAAAAAAAAAAAAAATATATATATATATATATATATATATATACAGTGGGGCAAAAAAGTATTTAGTCAGCTACCAATTGTGCAAGTTCTCCCACTTAAAAGATGAGAGAGGTCTCCAATTTTCATCATAGGTATACCTCAACTATGAGAGACAAAATGAGAAAAAAAAATCCAGAAAATCACATTGAAGGATTTTTAATGAATTAATTGGTAAATTCCTCGGTAAAATAAGTATTTGGTCACCTACAAACAAGCAAAATTTCTGGCTCTCACAGACCTGTAACTTCTTCTTTAAGAGGCTCCTCTGTCCTCCACTTATTACCTGAATTAATGGCACCTGTTTGAACTCGTTATCAGTATAAAAGACACCTGTCCACAACCTCAAACAGTCAGACTCCAAACTCCACTATGGCCAAGACCAAAGAGCTTTCAAAGGACACCAGAAACAAAATTGTAGACCTGCACCAGACTGGGAAGACTGAATCTGCAATAGGTAAGCAGCTTGGTGTGAAGAAATCAACTGTGGGAGCAATTATTAGAAAATGGAAGACATACAAGACCACTGATAATCTCCCTCGATCTGGGGCTCCACGCAAGATCTCACCCCGTGGGGTCAAAATTATCACGAGAACGGTGAGCAAAAATCCCAGAACCACATGGGGGGACCTAGTGAATGACCTGCAGAGAGCTGGGACCAAAGTAACAAAGGCTACATCAGAAACACACTACCCCGCCAGGGACTCAAATCCTGCAGTGCCAGACGTGTCCCCCTGCTTAAGCCAGTACATGTCCAAGCCCGTCTGAAGTTTGCTAGAGAGCATTTGGAGGATCCAGAAGAGGACTGGGAGAATGTCATATGGTCAGATGAAACCAAAATAGAACTTTTTGGTAAAAACTCAACTTGTCGTGTTTGGAGGAGAAAGAACACCATACCTACTGTGAAGCATGGGGGTGGAAACATGATGCTTTGGGGCTGTTTTTCTGCAAAAGGACCAGGACGACTGATCCGTGTAAAGGCAAGAATGAATGGGGCCATGTATCATGAGATTTTGAGTGAAAACCTCCTTCCATCAGCAAGGGGATTGAAGATGAAACGTGGCTGGATCTTTCAGCATGACAATGATCCCAAACACACCGCCCGGGCAACGAAGGAGTGGCTTCGTAAGAAGCATTTCAAGGTCCCGGACCTTGGCCTAGCCAGTCTCCAGATCTCAACCCCATAGAAAATCTTTGGAGGGAGTTGAAAGTCTGTGTTGCCCAGCGACAGCCCAAAAACATCACTGCTCTAGAGGAGATCTGCATGGAGGAATGGGCCAAAATACCAGCAACAGTGTGTGAAAACCTTGTGAAAACTTACAGAAAACGTTTGACCTCTGTCATTGCCAACAAAGGGTATATAACAAAGTATTGAGATGAACTTTTGTTATTGACCAAATACTTATTTTACCGAGGAATTTACCAATTAATTCATTAAAAATCCTTCAGTGTGATTTTCTGGATTTTTTTTTTCTTATTTTGTCTCTCATAGTTGAGGTATACCTATGATGAAAATTGGAGACCTCTCTCATCTTTTAAGTGGGAGAACTTGCACAATTGGTGGCTGACTAAATACTTTTTTACCCCACTGTATATATAGACACACAGTGCGGAGCATTGTGGTTGGTGGATGTGCAACAGAAAGTCTAAGCTCTCTCTCCGCGGATGCGGCGGGCCAGCTGGATGTCTTTGGCCATGATGGTGACCCTCTTGGCGTGGATGGCGCACAGGTTGGTGTCTTCGAAGAGACCCACCAGGTAGGCCTCGCTGGCCTCCTGCAGAGCCATGACGGCGGAGCTCTGGAAGCGCAGGTCGGTCTTGAAGTCCTGAGCGATCTCCCTCACCAGGCGCTGGAAGGGCAGCTTACGGATGAGCAGCTCTGTGGATTTCTGGTAGCGACGGATCTCTCTCAGAGCCACGGTACCGGGCCTGTAACGGTGAGGCTTCTTCACTCCGCCGGTGGCCGGAGCGCTTTTTTGAGCAGCCTTGGTGGCCAGCTGCTTCCTGGGGGGCTTTTCCTCCAGTAGATTTACGGGCGATCTGCTTGGTTCTTGCCATCGCTCTTTATTATTCTGTCTTATATTTCTTGCATGCCGCCTAAACTCCAGCCCGGCACCCGCGTCGTTTTCACTTCAGTTCCCCGGTATGTCGAGTTTCTCCGTTAGCACCGGGTGGCGGTTGAGTGCTAGCTAGCTCTTCCCTGCTGTATCGTCTCCTGCTGTAAACAGAGGCGCCGTCCGCCGACTCGGGAGACCTTTGGGGCGATCTGTGTGTCCGTGATATATATAGAGTGAAAGGTGTGCCGGATCAGAAAGTTATCACTGGATCAGAAAGAAGAAGGAAGATAAAAAGACTCAGAATTGAGCCGCTGTTGCAAAAGGCAGCCAACTCGTGTGGCGCCGGAACCTTTGATTTTGCTATTTGTGACTATTTGGCTCCTAAAGAAAAATATTACTATAGTAGATGCCTTTCAGATGATGCTGTTACCAAATTTATGCAGATTGTTTCCTCTATGCCATGTGTCAACACAACGGAAATAAGCTATAGACAGCTTGCTCCTTCTGTAATTGATAGCATGGTAGATAGTGTTACAGCTTCTCTGCATCAGACTCTAGACTTGGTGGCCCCCTTAAAAATGAATAAGTCTAATCAGAGATTTCTAACTCCTTGTTTCAACACTGAAACTCGTAGCTTAAAACAGAAGACTCGTCAAAAAGAAAATGGCGCTCCACTAATTTAGATGAAATCTATTTAGCTTGGATAAATCATCTTTTAATTTATAAAAAATCTCTTAGAAAAGCTAGAACGAGTTATTATTCTGCATTAATAGAAGAGAACAAGAATAATCCCAGGTTTCTTTTCAGTACTGTAGCCAGGTTGACAAAGAATCAGGACTCTGTCAATCCGAGCATTCCCTTCGAGCTTACTAGTCAGGACTTTATGAACTTTTTCAATAATAAAATTTCATCCATCAGAGATAAAATCAATCAGATTCTTCCCACCGTTAACTTGAATACAGTAACTACTACAACTCCTTCAACTGATATCTGTCTTGATGAGTTTATGCCAATTGACCTTTTCGAGTTAGACAAAATAGTTTCCTCATCCAAGCCTTCAACTTGTCTTTTAGACCCTATTCCTACCAGGTTATTTAAAGAAGTCTTCCCACTTATCGGTAGCTTTATTCTTCATATAATCAATTCTTTGTTAACTTTAGGCCATGTACCACAGGCTTTTAAAATGGCTGTAATTAAACCCTTACTCAAAAAGCCAACGCTAGATCCAGGAGCTTTAGCTAACTATAGACCAATCTCTAATCTCCCTTTCAATTCAAAAATCTTAGAAAGAGTTGTTGCTACGCAATTTTTTGACCACCTGCAGGGAAATGGTTAAGAGTTTCAATCTGGGTTTAGAATCCATCATAGTACTGAAACAGCCTTAGCGAAGGTCACTAACGACCTCCTCATCGCATCTGATAATGGACTTGTTTCTGTACTTGTCCTTTTAGACCTTAGTGCAGCTTTTGATACTATCGATCATAATATTCTACTTGATACATTAGAACACAATGTTAGACTTAATGGAACTTCGTTGCAGTGGTTTAGATCTTATTTATCTGATAGGTTCCAGTTTGTTCATGTCAATAATGAGTTTTCTTTCAACTCAAAGCTCAGTCATGGAGTTCCACAGGGATCTGTGCTAGGCCCTTCTCTTTTTAGTTTATATATGCTTCTGTTAGGCAACATTATTAGAAAGCACTGTATACATTTTAATTGTTATGCAGATGACACACAATTATACCTGTCAATGAAGCCAGATGATAGTAATCAATTAGCCAAGTTAGAAGCCTGTCTTAAGGAAATCAAAGTTTGGATGACTTGTAATTTCCTGCTATTAAATTCAGATAAGACTGAAATCATTCTTGTTGGTCCAAAAACCTTAGAAATACCTTTCCAAATCAAACTTTCAGTTTGGATGTGGCTATTCTTTCTCTTAATAGCTCTGTGAGCAACCTTGGAATTATTTTTGATCAAGATCTGTCTTTCAATTCACATATTAAATTTGTTTCTAAGACTGCCTTCTATCATTTGCGTAATATTGCCAAGATTAGGAGCATCTTGTCTCAGAGTGATGCTGAGAAACTGAGCCACGCTTTTGTTAGCTCGAGATTAGATTATTGTAATTCTTTATTATCAGGCTGTCCTAAAACATCTTTAAAAAGTCTTCAGCTGATCCAAAATGCTGCAGCAAGAGTTTTAACAGGTACTAGAAAGAGAGATCATATCTCTTCAGTTCTGGCCTCCCTTCATTGGCTTCCCATAGAGTTTAAAATTATGTTTAAAATCCTTCTTCTTACTTACAAAGCTCTAAACAATCAGGCCCCTTTTTATTTAAAAGATCTGATACTACCGTATTATCCTAACAGAGCACTACGCTCCCAAAATGCAGGATTACTTGTAATACCTAGAATCTCCAAAAGTACAATGGGAGACAGAGCCTTCAGTTTTCAAGCTCTTCTCCATTGGAGCCAGCTGCCAATCTGCATTCGGGAGTCATACTCGATCTCTGTTTTTAAGAATAAGGTTAAAACCTTCCTTTTTGATATAGCCTACAATTGGGGAGGGATCATGTGTTTCTGAACCCTCCCTTAGTTATGCTGCTAATAGGTTTAGTCAGCCAGGGGACCTCCAATAATGCACTGGGCCTCACTCCTTTCTTCACTCTCAATGAAATATTTTTTTTTTTTGCTGGTCATTAACATCTGTTTGTTCTCTCCCATAGATTGAGTCCCCATTGTGCTGTTTGCTCTCTACATGTCTGTTCTTTTCATCTTCTCTGTCCCCTCACCACCCAGCCAGTCGCAGCAGATGACTGCCCCTTCCTGAGCCTGGTTCTGCTGGAGGTTTCTTCCTGTTAAAAGGGAGTTTTTCCTCTCCACCATCGCCAAGTGCTTACTCACAGGGGATCGCCTGATTGCTGGGGTCTTTCTGCAACTGTGGGAGTTCCCCCTACAGTTGAAAGTGCTATGAGATTACTGTTGTTGTGAAATGGCGTTATATAAATAAAGTTGAATTGAGTTGAATTGAATTGTCCTCTGTAACACCAACACTCTCCATGTCCTCCTTCACTACATTCATGAATCTTCTCTGTGGTCTTCCTCTTTTCCTCCTGCCTGTCAGCTTCATCTTCAACATCCTTTGTCCAATATCTCCACTGTCCCTCCTCTGCACATGTCCTAACCATCTCAGCCTTGCCTCTCTTACTTTGTTTCCAAACCACTCAACCTGAGCTGTCCCTCTGATATACTCATTTCTAATCTTGTCCCTCGTAGTCACTCCCAATGAAAATCTTAGCATCTTCAAATCTGCCACCTCCAGCTCCATTTCCTGTCTTTTTGTCAGTGCCACGTCTCCAAACCATACATCATCGCAGGTCTCACTACCATCTTGTAAATCTTCCCTTTCACTCTTGCTCCTACGCTTCTGTCACAAATCACCCCTGACATGTCTCCACCCGCTCCACCCTGCCTGCACTCTATTCTTCACCTCTCTTGTGCATTTTCCATTGCTTTAGATTGCTTTGGATGGTTTAAACTCATTTATTTTCACGACCTCTACTCCTTTCATCTTCACTGTTATACCTGCCTCCCTCTCATTCACACTCGTGTGTTCTGTCTTGTTTCTATTGACTTTCATTCCTCTTCTCTCCAGAGCGTACCTCCCCCTTTCCAGGTTCTCTTTCACCTGCTCCCTACTCTCACTACAGATCACAATGTTGTCTGCAAACATCATGGTCCACGGAGACTCCTGCTTGACCTCATCTGTCAGCCTGTCCATTACCATGGCAACCAAGAAGGGGCTCCGAGCCGATCCCTGATGTAACCCCACCCCCACCTTGAATCCATCTATCACTCCTACAGTACACCTCACCACCATCTCACTGTCCTTGTACATGTCCTGCACCACCCTCACATACTTCTCTGCCACTCCTGACTTTTTCATACAGTACCACACTTCCTCTCTTGACACCCTATCATATGCTTTCTCTTGATCAACAAAGACACAGTGCAACTCCGGACCTTCTCTGTACTTCTCCATCAGCACTCTTAGAGCAAACATTGCAACTGTAGTACTCTTTCTTGGCATGAAACTGTACTGCTGCTCACTGATTGTCACCTCTCCTCTTAATCTGGCTTCAACAACTCTTTCTCATATCTTCATAGCGTGGCTGATCAATTTTATGCCTCTGTCGTTGCTACAGCTCTGAGCATCACCTTTGTTCTTGAAAATTGGTATCAAAACACTTCTTCTCCACTCCTCAAGCATCCTCTCACTCTCCAAGATTGTGTTAAACAATCTGGTTAAAAAGTTCACTGCCATCTCTCCTAAACATCTTCATACCTCCACAGGTATGTCATCTAGACCAACTGCCTTTCAATTCTTCATGCTCTTCAAAGCTGCCCTCACTTTTGCCTTGCTAATCCTCGGAGCTTCCTTGTTCACCATCTTTCCTTCATCCATCCTCTTCTCTCATTTTCTTTATTCATCAGCTCTTCAGAGTACTCCTTCCACCTTCTCAACACACTCTCGTCATTTGTTAGTACATTACCATTTCTGTCCTTGATCAGCCTAACCTGCTGTACATCTTTCCCAGCTCAATATCTCTGTCTAGCCAATCAATACAAGTCCTTTTCTCCTTCCTTAGTGTTTAGCCTCTCATGCAACTCACTATATGCCTTTTCCTTTTCCTTTGCCACCTTTCTCTTTGCCATGTGCCTTGCTTCCAAATAGTCCTGTCTACTTTCTTCATCTCCCTGACTATCCCACTTTTTCTTTCCTAACCTCTTGCTTTGAATACTTCCCTTTACCTCCTCATTCCTCCACCAAGTCTCCTTGTCTTCTTTCCTCTGTTCACTGGATATACCACATACCTTTCTACCCGTTTCCCTCAATACTTTTGCTGTACTTTCCCAGTCATCTGGCAATTCTTTCCTACCACCCAGAGCCTGTATCAACTCCTTCCTGAACTCTATGTGACCTTCTTTCTTCTGTAACTTCCCCCACTTAATCTTTGGCTCTGCCTTCACTCTCTTCCTCTTCTTGCTTTCCAAAGTCATTCTACAGACTACCATCTGATGCTTTCTAGCTGCATTCTCCCCAGCCACCAGCTTGCAGTCTCCTATCTCTTTCAGATTTCTCCTTCTGCATAAGATGTAATCCACCTGTGTGCATCTTCCTCCACTCTTGTAAGTCACCCTAGGTTCCTCTCTCTTCTTAAAGTATGTGTTCACCACAACAATTTCCATCCTTTTACCAAAATCCACTACCATCTGTCCTTCCACATTTCTCTCCTTAATACCCTTTTATTTTCTTATTAAAGACAAAGATAGAAAGGAAATGTTTTTACCTTTTACCTTTCTCTCCTTAAGACCATACCTACCCAGAACCTCTTCATCACCTCTGTTCCCTTCACCTACATGCCCATTAAAGTCTGCTCCAATTACCCCCCTCTCCCCCCTGGGAACACTCTCTACCACTTCATCCAATTTACTCAAGAATTCGTCATTGTCTTCTACTTGACATCCAACTTGTGGGCCACATGCATTGACACCATTCAACATCACACCTTTGACTTCTAGCTTCAATCCACATGTTTGATTTGGCAAATGTTTTACGTCAGATGCCCTTCCTGACACAACCCTACCCATTTACCTGGGCTTGGGTCCGACACTAGGAGTTCACTGGCTTGTGCACCCCCTGTGGCTGAGATACAAGTGGTTTCTCCAAATTCAAAAGAAAATGTCACTTACAGTGACTACTGTAGTGTCAACATTATTCAACCCCTTCATGACAAGCATCTTTAGTACTGAGTAGAACACTCTTTTGTTGTTATGACCTGCCGCAAGCATGATGCATACAGTCATGTGAAAAAAAATTAAGACACCCTGTATAAGCCTTTTTGTTTTTTTCACATATGTGGACATATGGATATTTAATATCAATTTTAAAAATACTGGGAGATTGATGCAATTCAGCTAAACAGTTAAAATGAATTAAAGACTTTATTCAATTTTTCTGTAAAATGTAATTCTAAACAAATAGTGAGGAATAAATTAGGACACCCCCCATCTTTTTTAGGACACCCCCACATTCATTCCCACTTAAAATGGTTAAAATAAATGTTAAAAAATGCAAATAAAAACAAAAACAAGGCTAGACATAGATATGTGAACATTTCTTAATAAAGAACTGAATATTGAATGGGGTGTCCTAATTTTTTCATGTGACTGTAGCCAGACACGAGCTTCTGGCAGCGTTCTTGAGGAGTCTTAGGCCATTCCTCATGGGAAAAGGCCTCCAGTTCACTTATATTCTTGGGTTTTTCTGCTGCAGCCACGTGTATGAAATCTCACCAGATATTTTCAATGGGCTTCAAGCTATTTGACTGTGATGGCCACTGTAGTATCTTCCAGGACCTTTTCTGACACCAAACCTTGGTGGACATTGAGGTATGCTTGGGATCGTTGTCCTGTTGGAAGGTCCAATGACGCCCTGATCCATAGGCCCGAAAAGTTTGAGTTTTGTTTCATCGCTCCACAGAACACAAAACTATCCATCCATCCATCCATACATACATACATACATACATACAGTACATACATCTTCTACCCCTTTTCCCAGGGTCCAGGTTATGAAGGTAGCAGCTCAAGCAGAGAAGCCCAAACTTACCATATACCAAGACGTTCCCAGACCAGCTGGGAGATGTAGTCTATTCAGCATGTTCTGGATCTGCCCCTGGGTCTCCTCCCAGTGGGACGTGCCCGAAACACCTCAAGTGGGAAGCATCCAGGAGGCATCCTGATCAGATGCCCAGACCATTTCAACTGGCACTTTTCGATGTGGCAGAGCAGCGGTTCTACTCTGAGCCTCTCCTGGATGACTGAACTTCTCACCCTATCTCTGAGGGTGAGTCCAGCAATCCTACAGAGAAAGCTCATTTCAGCCACTTGTATCCGCAATCTCATTCTTTTGGTCATTACCCAAAGCTCATGACCATCGGTGAGTGTAGGAACGTACAGTATCTCACAAAAGTGAGTACAACTCTCACATTTTTGTAAGTATTTTATTATATCTTTTCATGGGACAACGCTGAAGATATGACACTTTGATACAATGTAAAGTAGTCAGTGTACAGCTTGTATAACAGTGTAAATTTGCTGTCCCCTCAAAATAACTCAACACACAGCCATTAATGTCTAAACCGCTGGCAACAAAAGTGAGTACATCCCTAAGTGAAAATGTCCAAATTGTGCCCAGTTAGCCATTTTCCCTCCTTGGTGTCATGTGACTCATTAGTGTTACAAGGTCTCAGGTGTGAATGGGGAGCAGGTGTGTTAAATTTGGTGTTATGACTCTCATACTATCTCATACTGGTCACTGGAAGTTCAACATGGCACCTCACGGCAAAGAACTCTCTGAGAATCTTAAAAAAAGAATTGTTGCTGTACATAAAGATGGCCTAGGCTGAAAGAAGATTGCCAACACCCTAAAACTTAGCTGCAGCACGGTGGCCAAGACCATACAGTGGTTTATCAGGACAAGTTAACAGGGCTTGCCATGGTCGACCAAAGAAGTTGAGTGCACATGCTCAGCATCATATCCAGAGGTTGTCTTTTGAAAATAGACGTATGAGTGCTGCCAGCATTGCTGCAGAGGTTCAAGGGGTTGGGGGGTTAGCCTGTCAGTGTTCAGACCATGCACTGCACACTCCATCAAATTGGTCTGCATGGCTGTCGTCCCAGAAGGAACTCCCTTTTAAAGATGATGCACAAGAAAGCCTGAAACAGTTTGTTGAAGACGAGCAGACTAAGGACATGGATTACTGGAACCATGTCCTGTGGTCTGATGAGACCAAGACAAAGTTATTTGGTTCAGACGGTGCCAAGCGTGTGTGGCAGCAAACAGGTGAGGAGTACAAAGACAAGTATGTCTTGCCTACAGTCAATCATGGTGGTGGGAGTGTCATGATTTTGGGCTGCATGAGTGCTGCCAGCACTGGGGAGCTACAGTTCATTGAGGGAATCATGAATGCCAACATGTACTGTGACATACTGAAGCAGAGCATGATCCTGTCCCTTCGGAAACTGGGCCGCATGGCAGTATTCCAACATTATAGGACCCCAAAAACACCTCCAAGACGACCACTACCTTGCTAAAGAAGCTGAGGGTAAAGGTGATGGACTGGCCAAGCATGTCTCCAGACCTAAACCCTGTTGAGCATCTGTGGGGCATCCTCAAATGGAAGGAGGAGGAGCGCAAGGTCTCTAACATCCACCAGCTCCGTGATGTTGTCATGGAGGAGTGGAAGAGGATTCCAGTGGAAACCTGTGAAGCTCTAGTGATCTCCATGCCCAAGAGAGTTAAGGCAGTGCTAGAAAATAATGGTGGCCACACAAAATATTGACACTTTGGGTACAATTTGGACATTTTCACTTAGGGGTGTATTCACTTTTGTTGCCAGTGGTTTAGACATTAATGGCTATGTGTTGTTATTTTGAGGGGATGGCAAATTTACACTGTTAAACAAGCTGTACACTGACTACTTTACATTGTATCAAAGTGTCATATCTTCAGTGTTGTCCCTTGAAAAGGTATAATAAAATATTTACAAAAATGTGAGGGGTGTACTCACTTTTGTGAGATACTGTAGATTGACCGGTAAATCGACAGCTTTGCTTTAGAGCTCACTCCCTCTTCACCAAAACAGATGTGTACAACCTCCACATCACTGTAGATGGTGCTCCGATCCGTCTGTCAATCTCTTGCTCCATTCTCCCCTCACTCGTGAATGATATCCCAAGACACTTAAACTCCGCCACCTGGGGCAGGAGCTTGTCCCCAATCCGGAGAGGACAATCCACCCTTTTCCGGCTGAGGACCATGGACTTGGACTTGGAGGTGCTGATTACCATCCCAACCACTTCACACTCAGTAACAAACCGTCCCAGTAAGATCCCCAAATTACTTTTGCTTATTTGTATAGTTTTGAGTAACCTGAAGCAGATTTCTCTTGTACTTTTGGGTCGGTAGCAGTGTACGTCTTGGAGTTCGGGCATGGAGTCCTTCAGTGTTTAGTATGCATCTTACTGTGGAAACTGAAATCTCAGTGCCTGCTGCCACCAAGTCCTGCTGCAGGTCTTTTACAGTCAGTTGAGAGTTTTTGACCATCTACCTCCTCAGGACTCTGGTGGCAGCCATTGATGGCTTCCTCTTTCAGGTAACATCGCCACTGTTCCTTTAGCTTTAAACTTGTGAACTATGCTTCCGACTGTATCTCTAGGAACGTTCAGTGCCTTTGTTATCTTTTTTATCCTTTTCCTTGTTTCTGCAAGGCAATGATCTTTTCTCTGAACTTTCTGGACAATTCTCTTGATTTAGCCATATTCCTAACATGCAATCAAACATCACCGTCAACAGTCCAGGTATTTTTTTTTTTATCACCCATTATTGTCATTCAACCATACAACCAATCATGTACAGTAGAACGAAATTGTACTTTATCCTATCTACAGTGTTAATCACACACAACCCATGTGTAGAATCAGAAGGGCCGCTGCCATGCAAGGCGCTGCCACAGATTTCCCTCCTCCATTCCATTATTGCTGAGCACCAAGCTGGACGGCAGGAAGTTCCACTTTTATATGGTCTTTGGCATGACCCGGCCGGGATTTGAACCCCTGCCTCCCGGGTGTGGGGTGGATGCTCTACCAACTGAGCCACCACTCCGGTAGTCTCAGTCTCTTGAGGTCTCTCAGGTCTCTTGAGCACACCTGATGCAACTAATAGAACCCTTGATTGGCTACATCAGGTGTGCTTGAGAACACACCTGATTTGCAAATGTGTGCTGTTATGAGAAATTCTATTCAGGAGATTGAATAATTTTGAGACAGCACTAGTCATTGAAAGTAGGATTTAGTGTTGAATTTGGATAAAAATCCTTGTAATATTAGTTTTGTTTAACTATTTAAACTGTTCTTATGCAATTTATTTACTGCAAACACCAGAAAATTTTAAACTGTAAGTGATTGGTTGTACGATTGAATGACAATAAAGGGTGATTTAATTTATTTAAAACTGTTGCCAATAAACCTAAAATGTGATGTGGTTGAATGATTTTGATTTCAACAGTAAATTAAGAACTGGTTCTGGGCCTCTAATTATTTATTTATCTATTTTTTGTCAATTAATACAAGGTGGAATTATAAAATTAGCTCTCCATGATGTAAGCAGGTACTCTGTGTACTGCTGTGACTGAATACTTTGTTTTTTGTTTTACTGCAGTCACCATAATGCTGCCATTCATTTTTCCCACTCAGTGCTTTCCAACTGCCATGAGTTCTGTGTGGCATCATAAGCATCCTCTCTGTAGTCTGGCATACCTCTTATATCCTCCTCCTCCTCATCAGTCCTCTTTGCCCACACATTTGGAGCATAGGGCCTCAACGAACAAACGCCAGTGGTCTTTTCTAGTTGCCTTGGTCTTAACATCTGTCCAGGTCACATTCATCGACTTCATGTCCTTTTCCACAGCTCTTCTCCATGAAAGCCTTGGTCTGCCTCTTTTACACTTCCCTGTGGGTTCCATTGCACTGCTAGTCTAATGATGGAGTTTTGCGGTTTCTGGAGAGTATGGCCCAACCAGTGCCATCTTCTTCTATGGATGGAGATTTCTACTGGTTCTTGCTGTGCCCACTGGGGCAGCTCTTCATTTGCGATTTTGATGGGCCACCACATCCCCAGAATGTGACGGAGACGCTTGTTGATAAAGGTCTGCATTTTCCTAAGGTGTTCCTTTGTCAGGCTCCATGTTTTGCACCCATAAAGGAGAGTTGATTTAACGCCAAAAAACAAAACAAAACAAAGAAATGAGGATACGCCCAACTGGAAGAGCTAACCCTATTGAGTGGTCTGGAGACATTTTTGAGCAAGTGGAAGAGTTCACATATCTGGGCAGTATAGTAGATATAGACGGAGGCACAACAAAGGATGTCACTGCCCACATCAGCAAGGCTCAGACTGCATTCTCAATACTCCGGCCAATCTGGAAGCTAAAGAGTCTATCTACGAGAACCAAGCTGCAAGTCTTTAACTCGAATGTTAAATCAAATCAAATCAAATTAGATATCCTAAGTTTCTTTATTACATTTCACAGACCAGAACAGACATTTTCTTTTTAAAGCTGCTTGTTTATCTTATTTATCAATAAGACACCGAAAGCCAGCCGATGAGTTTGCATGTTTTATTAACAAAAAGACAAATGACAAAGTAAACAGCCACGAGGGGCAAAAACACACACATACACTCAGAATACTAAATCACAGACTAAGAGGAAATACACTTTCACAGCTTGATAATTTACATTTATTTGACAAGTAAAATAAAGAGCCATAAATGCAAGATATTCTAAACCAAATATGCTGTCCACTTCCAGGTGCAGCAGGTACAGTGGATATGAAAAGTCTACACACCCCTGTTCAAATGCCATGGGGTTTTTTTGATGTAAAAAAAAAAAAAATGAGACCAAGATAAATCATTTCAAAACTTTTTCTACCATTAATGTGACCTATAACCTGTACAACCCAATTGAAAAACAAACTGAAATCTTATGAGGGGAAAAATAAAAAAAAATTAATAATAACCTATTTGCATAAATATGCACACCCTGTTATAACTGGGGATGTGTCTGTGCTCACTATTAACCAGTCACATTCAAACTCATGTTAAATGGGAGTCAGCACACACCTGCCACCATTTAAAGTGCCTCTGATTAACCCCAAATAAAGTTCTGCTGTTCTAGTAGGCTTTTCCTGACATTTTTGTAGTCACATCTTACACCACAAGCCATTGTCCACAGAGAGCTTCCAAAACATCAGAGGGATCTCATTGTTCAAAGGTATCAGTCAGGAGAAGGGTACAAAAGAATTTCCAAGGCATTAAATCTACCATGGAACACAGTGAAGACAGTCATCATCAAGTGGAGAAAATATGGCACAACAGTGACATTACCAAGAACTGGATGTCCCTCCAAAATTGATGAAAAGACGAGAAGAAAACTGGTCAGGGAGGCTGCCAAGAGGCCGACAGCAACATTGAAGGAGCTGCAGGAATTTCTGGGAAGTACTGGCTGTTAAGTACATGTGACAACAATCTCCCGTCTTCTTCATATGTCTGGGCTATGGGGTAGGGTGGCAAGACGGAAGCCTTATCTTACGAAGAAAAACATCCAAGCCTGGCTACATTTTGCAAAAAAACATTTGAAATCTCCCAAACGCATGTGGGAAAATGTGTTATGATCTGATGAAACCAAGGTTGAACTTTTTGGCCATAATTCCAAAATGTATTTGGCACAGACACAACACTGCTCATCACCAAAAGAACACCATACCTACAGTGAAGCATGGTGGTGGCAGCATCATGCTTTGGGGCCGTTTTTCTTCAGCTGGAACTGAGGCCTTAGTCAAGGTGGAGGGAATTATGAACAGTTCCAAATAACAGTCAGTGTGCTGGCACAAAACCTTCAGACTTCTGCTAGAAAGGGTAAGATGAAGAGGATCTTTATCTTTCACCATGACAATGACCCAAAGCACACATCCAAATCAACAAAAAAATGGCTTCACCAGAAGAAGATTAAGGTTTTGGAATGGCCCAGCCAGAGTCCAGACCTGAATCCAATCAAACATCTGTGGAGTGAGCTGAAGAGGGCTGTGCACAGGAGATGTCCTCGTAATCTGACACATTTGAAGCATTTTTGCAAAGAAGAGTGGGCAAATACTGTCACATCAAGATGTGTCACGCTGAGAGATTCCTACCCAAAAAGACTGAGTGCTGTAATAAAAGTCAAAGGTGCTGCAACAAAGTATTAGTTTAAGGGTGTGCATATTTATGCAACCAGGTTATTGTAAGTTATTTATTTTTATTTTTCCCCTTAAAAGCTGTCAATTTGTTTTTCAATTGGGTTGTACAGGTTATAGGTCACATAAATGGTGGACAATTTTGAAATGATTTATCTTGGTCTCATTTTTTTACATCACAAAAACCTGGCATTTGAACAGGGGTGTGTAGACATTTTATATCCACTGTATCTTGTATGTACCGGCTGTAGTTTCCCAGTTTGGGATCAATAAAGTACATCTATCTATCAATCTATCTATCGATCTTTGTGAGCTGGATCTGGGAATAGTTGGACCATGGTAACAGAAGATTGAACCCAGCCTGTGTTCTGGAGTTTCAAGAGGGGCATGGATAAGATGACCGCTTCAGACCTCCTCTAGATGACCAAGTGTGACACAGACAAAAACAGACTTTCCGGGTGTGAACAGAGTGGCTGAATTGTCAACAGTGTCTGCTTTGTGTTATATGATTTTTAAAATTTTGTCATATATACGCAGTGACTCCTTTATCTCACACTGTTCATACTGTAAGTTTATTTTGGAACGTGTACTTTTACAAAAATGATAATACATACCGAAGTGGTGGCCTAGAGGTAGAGCATCCGACCCACAACCGGGAGGTCGGGGTTCAAGTCCCGGTTGGGTCATGCCAAAGACCATATAAAAATGGAACTTCCTGCCATCCAGCCTGGTGCTCAGCAAAAATGGAATGGAGGAGAGAAACTGGGGTGGCAGTGGTTCAGGAGGTAGAGCAGGTCATCTAATAATCGGAGGGTTGGTGGTTCAAATCCTTCTCTCCTCAGCCATCCTGCCGTTCTGTCCCTGGGTAAGAGACACTTTACCCACCTTGCCTCCAGTGTCCATGACACTGGGCATGAATGTGTATAACTTTATGTGTATAATTTCCCAGTTTGGGATCAATAAAGTCTCTCTCTCTCTCTCTCTCTCTCTCTCTCTCTAAATGTTCGGTCGTGGTTGGAGAGGGCGTTGGCACGGATTGGCAGCCACATTTCCATCAGTCTGGCCCAGGGCAGCCATGGCCACAGTAGTAGCTTACCAGTACCATTGTCCTTGGAGTGAATGAGTAGTGTATTCATTGTAAAGCGTCTTTGGGTGTCTATGAAAAAGCGCTATATAAATCTGATGTGTTATTATTATTTACAAAATATTTTTTAATCCACTTTCACACTGTACCTGGATGACTGAATCCAGACAAAAAAGTCAGCGATGGCTTTATCTAGGGCTGCAGGTATCAGTTATTTTAGTAATTGAGTAATTTGTCACTGTAATCAAACGATTACTTGAATAATCGGTTCCTTTTTTTTTTTTTGTATTGAATAAACTTCCATTGACCAACATGTGTGGAACTTTCTTTCCTAAAGAGCAGTAGTAATTGTACCAAACACTCAATAACAATGGTACATATTTATTGCAGTGCTTATTGCATATATCGTAACTTTAAATATTATAGCCGCTTTTCCACTAGGACCTACATAGCTCTACTCATTTCGACTTGGCTTTTCTCAACTCAGTTCGCTTTTATTTTCATTACAGCTTAGTAACTCCTGGGGTGGGTGGATTTTTTTACAGCAAGGCAGCGCCACACTCCTGTGACGTAAAACACACAACACAAGCAAAACACAAGATGGCGGATTACGAGGCGACTGCTTCGACTGTCAGAGTAAAGGCAAAAAAGGAGAGCCAGAGAAGGCTACAGACAGTGAGACGAAACACTCATGAAAAGTACTGGAGCGTTTAGGAAGCCATAAAGCCATAAAGCTGAAGGCATGAGGATACGAGCTAGATCACATATGAAGGTAAGCTAATGATTGCTAATGCTAGTTTGCTTTAACTCCACCGTACTACATTGTAATGTTGGCAAGTTATCACTATTAGGTACTAAAATATGTATGCTGTGTGTGTGTTTCAGATGGCTCTCTTGTGGCAAAATTACCGCTTCAAACCATGGGTCTGGGCGTTCAACACAGCCTCTCACTGATGTCACCCCAGCTTCACAAACGCTCAGTGGTTACAGAACTTCAGAATGTCTGTAGAAATGTTTAGCTTCCTGTGTAACAAATTGCTCTGATCTGTGTGAAGATCACGGAGAGACTGTTGAGATGTCATGGGATGTAGTTGCTCCAGCAACACTGAGTCTGTGGTGGTGTCGTGGGAAAAAGTGATCAGCTGCCAAAACTTGATCACCAAGTGCCATACTGTAGTTATGGGGTTATATTAGCCATGAAATATATATTTCAACAGGTAAACAGTACTGAGTTAGGTATAATAAGATATATTTAACAATTATGATGCATTTTTAAATCAAAACAAACTTGATCTAGGATTAAAAGCAATTAAAATAATAGTTACAAGGTTACATGGAAAATACATGGATTTACTGGATATATACATGTAGATACTGTAAAAATATATATTCTCTGCATCAACAATGTGCTATACATGTATTCATTTAGTGTTGCACTGGGAATTTTGACAATAAACCTTTTTACTTTTTGCAGATGTGTCTCCACTTTTGTTTTCTGTGTGAAGGTTACCAACAAGTGACATACATTAAATACTTAAAGACTGGAAAAGCTGTCTAAGAACAATCCAGCAGTTTGAGAAATCACTTTTGGTTTGGTGTAAGTCTGTCAACAGAATTATGAACCATAAAGCAGTTTGTGTTAAAATGTTAAATCCCATTAAACCCTAACCCAGGGGTGTCCAATCATGTGCCATGGAGGGCCAAGACCCTGCAGGTTCTCTCTTCTACCCAGTCTCTTCAGCAGGTGTTTTCACTGATCAGCAATCAGTGGGAAGAAATTCAGTGAAATCAGCTGATAAAGACACTGGTTGGAGGTAAAGCCTGCAGGTCTTGGCCCTTCATGGCACATGGTTGGACACCCCTACATTAACCCATTATTAGGAAATACAGATGCTAATATGGCACAGAATTCCTCCATATACTGCAGTGTTTCCTCTGGCTTAAAGACCTTGGTGCGGTGGCAACATATTTTTCCGGGGGGGGGGGGGGGAAACACATATGTATGAATATATTAATTTTATGCAATTTATTTCTTTTTTTTAATTTTGCATAGTAACTTTGCATATAATAATAATGCATCAGATTTATATAGCGCTTTATCATAGACACTCAAAGACGCTTTTTACAGACAGATTATTCATTCACTCCAGACAGACAATGGTAGTGGTAAGCTACTACTGTAGCCACAGCTGCTCTGGGGCAGGCTGACGGAAATGTGGGTGCCAATCCAGGCCAACAACCTCTCCGGGCACCACCGAACATTTATACACATTCACACCCAGAGTTATGGACACTGGAGGCAAGGTGGGTGAAGTGACTTGCTCAGGGACACAACGGGAGGATATCTGGGGAGAGCGGGATTCGAACCGCCAACCATCCGGTTATTGGACGACCCGCTCTACCTCCTGAGCCACTGCCGTGCATATGGAACTTAGAATTTCAAGTATTGTACAACCAAGGCTTGAATGTTGGAATATTGGGCCATTTGGGGTCCCACCCAGACGTCCTGTATTTGGACTTTTTACTGGCGTCATCGTTCTCTCCTCCCTCTGCGCTCACCTCTCCTGGATCCTCTGCCTGAACACTTTCCTCTCCTTGGATCCTCTCTTCTGTCTCATCTTGCCCTCTCTGAGCTCTGTCTAATTCAGGTTGTCTCTCTGTCTATGGTGGTATACAAACAGATTAGAAAATATCAAGAGTCAGGTAAATTAAAGGAGACAACCAAAAATTTCTAGTTAAGGGTACAAAGAGCACCCACTTAAAAACTTGAGTAATGACTTCAGTCTTGAAGGTTTGAGGTTTTTCTCCAAAATTTATAACAATTTTCTTATAGTTTTCTACTTTTCTCTGTAAATTTATCAAAATTTGAAACCATTTTCCTCAAATTTGTAATTTCCTCTTGTAAAATTGACTTTTCTTGTACATTTGAAACTTTATTATAAATTTGTGGATTATTTTATGGCTTATTTTTGTCTGTTTTTTAAAATAAAATTACTGTTTTTAAAATAAATTTGAAACAGACTGTGGTATTTTTTTTAACTTTTTCCTTATAACAATTTATATTTTTGACCACAACTTTGCAGTCAGAACAGAACAATAATTTAACTCTCATTACAAAGAAAAAAAATTAATAAAATTATATTTAATGATTTAAATTAATTGGCGGAGTGGTTAGTAGGGCGGCGCGGTGGCGGAGTGATTAACACTGCGGCAGCACAGCAACTCACCCTTGGCCTGGGGATCCTGGGTTCGATCCCAGCCTCCGACCAACAGTGATCTGTGTGGAGTTTGCACGTTCTCCCCGTGTCTGCGTGGATTTACTCCGGGATTTCTCCGGTTTCGTCCCACATGCCAAAGACGTGCAGGTTAGGTTAATTGGCATCAAAAACTGGGGATTCTAAATTGTCCTTAGGTATGACTGTGAGAGTGAATGGTTGTCTGTCTCTCTGTGTTGGCCCTGCGATGGACTGGCGATCTGTCCAGGGTGTACCCTGCCTCTCACCCAAAGATGCTGGGATAGGCTCCAGCCCCCCCGTGACCCGAAAAGGATTAAGCGGAAGAAGATGAATGAATGAATGAATGAATGAAAAATGAATGAATGAATGATTTAAATTAACTTAAATGACCAAGGATGCCGTTATTTCTGTTATAATATTTCTATATATTTATAGTTTTTAGAAATCTCCTCACTGCCAAGAAAAACCTCCCTTATTTTGAAATCCAAATACTGGCACGTTCAGTTTGTCTGAAGGCTGCTGACGGATTAAAGTCATTGACTTGGTGAATTTCAGTCATCTTAATTTGCCAGGTACATAATTGGGAACACAACTTAATATTGTAGTGGCTGGTGAAATATATCCTCAGCAATTCAGTAGTCCCTCTTGCCTTTCCCTTCATATGAAGCTAGCTGCATTTGAATTCTAGCCACATCTCTTAGCTAAGCGACTCTTCCGTTATTGCTCCCGTTTCCAGCGGGTTAAAACCATGATAAATGCTTCCAGTGCTTACATACCTCTTCTGATTTTTTTTTCCACATTTAAAGTACTTAAACAAACTCATGTTTCTGTTGGACAGTCAAGCCTTATTATGCTGCATTTCTCCTCTAGTCTGCCTTGGTCCGTGCATGCTTTGGATGAGCCCGGCACACACGTGGCACTGTACATGCTCACTTAATCATCTACCCAGGCCAAGCGGTTGACGCATGCACACAATCATCATTTGTAGTTTCACTCCCGCCTGATAGGTAGCGCCAAGGGGCTGACGCGCCAGGATTTTTACCAACAAAGAAACGGCGGACTTCTTCACAAAGTTTCTCTTCAAATAGAGTCAATTTCTGCTGTTTGACTTCCTGGTTTTCACTCCTTTTCCATGAAGATGCTGATGCCGCTAGCGAGACACTGCCTGCTGACTGACTAGAAAGCGGGGCGCTACACTCCGTGCAGATGACAGCCATGCGCGTTGTTCATGTGCGCACTTGCAGAAAGTCATTGCTTCATATATTTTTCTTAAATTCATATCTCCTTCTTGGCGTGGCAGTAAATTTTCTGGCAAGGTGGCCCGCCACTGAGAAATGTTACCAGAGGAATCCCTGTACTGGTACTGTCACTAAAATGTGCAGTGTCTTCTGCACTGGCACATTCAACAATACAGTCTTCAGTAAATAAAATAATTGTTTTTTGTTACTTTTTCTTAAAAATGAGCCATTATTTTCAACATCACTGATAAGTGGTTTCTACTGTTGACTCTTTCCTCACCGGTGTCTTAACAGACAAAATAGAAAATTATGCTGCAAACACACAAGTCACTACATTGTTCATTACAATCAGCAGCAAAATGCAGATATTTAGCATGTTCAAAATTCAAACTTTAAACTGTGAAAAAAAAATTTGGAAGGGGTCACACATACCGGCCACGCTGCCTCACTGAGAAGCAACTGGATGTGCCGCTCACACTGTTCCCGGTTCAGCAGGTCTTCAGCCTGCATCTCTGTAAATAGTGACGCAAGGTCCGGTTTGGGGTGGATCGCTTTCCTCTTGCCTAGACGAAAAGAGACAAATGGGTGGTGGTTAATCAAAGCAAGTTTAAAACATATTTTGGAAATACACTTGTTGCTAAAAGCCAGTGGTGGAATGTGACAAAAAAGTGCTTTGTTGTTGCATTTAATCACAATTTTCATGTAACTGCGCTTCAGTTAAGTAGGTTTTACAAAGGCTGGGTTACGTTTAAAATCATTTGTTTTTACTGTGGCCTCAGCAATCAGAATGAGTTGATACCTTCAGTTGAAGGGAATCTAGTACTTTAATTGAGGATGTGCATCCACGAGTATGGAGTTGCTCAGTCAAAATATGTAATTTTTATCAATAAAAGTTTAGCCACCGCTCTGTCACCGCTGTGCCTCTTCTTGCCCTGGCTTCAAGTTTGGGCGGTGTTTTGTGCTTGTGTTGCTAAAATATAAAAGGATGCACTACAGTGGGTCTCAAATATTTATAATGTGTCCTGTTATAGTACTGCATTAGTTTTACTGACCTTAGACTATAAACTACACATATAAACTAAATTGTAATGGTGACTGAACAACTCCCATTCCCCATAGTGCAAGATACACTATTATGAATATAACTCAAAAGGGATCACGCAAGTGATCTGACAAAAAAAATAAACAAGTGGTTCTTAAACAGTGGCTAATATTGGATGTGCCATTCATTTTCAATTATTCTGTAATTAATATTCACACAATCAGATAAATCTCAGTTCAGTCCCTTTCATATTAAGTGGAAATTGTGCTACTTTAGTTTTGGCACTTTATACTTTAACTTAAAAAGCAAAGGATTTGAGTACTTTTTTGTCCACCACTACTGAAAAAAACAACGGGGTGTGCAATTTACCAGTCATAACACATTGCTGTGTCGTGCTACATTGCGGTGTCAAAGCAGATGCTGGTCAGACTCTAGAACGAAAATACACACAACTTAAGTACATGCACAGCATGAAAGTGCAACATGTAAAAAAACACCTTTTTAACCAGGATTTAGCTGGAGTTTTTTAACTGGAGTTAGCATTGATGGCTAACTAGCTAGCTCATTGTCTGCATAAAGGAGACAATGGTGTTGTTTGTTCAAAGTGAGCTTTCCACAGCTGGGATAAATAACGTAAAAGATGCATAATATCACATCATATCACATCACTCACTATCCTCTATATCCTAATATCACGGCTTTCAACTGCTGTGGTCAGGTGCTCCCGTTTTTTGCCGGTCGGTGGCCGTAAATGCATTTCGGGTGGCTCTGTCTAGTTCCCTCTGGATTCTCTCATCAGCCAAAGGCACAGAAAAGTCTGCTGGACCACGATGTGGATTTCTGTGAAGCCATTCTGTTGTTGTTTATACTGACGCTTGCTTGCTGGCTTATGGACGAAACTTTGCAAATGGTAGCTTGAGATTCTGTTGAAGACGTCACTCTCATGATGTTATGCCCTGACCAATCAGTGGCCTGCAGTTTGTTGACGTCACATTTTCAGCTCGACTCAGCTCGCTTGGAACCTGAATCAGATGGGTATGAAAACAGTACTTGGAAGCTGGTACCAGGTACTAATGGAAAAGCCTACAAAGCATGCCAAAGTATAGTACATAAAGTTCCATTTTGTACCATTGGTGAGGTGTCCACTTGACCTGTATCCTGTTAGCTACAGTGGGGTAAAAAAGTATTTAGTCAGCCACCAATTGTGCGGGTTCTCCCACTTAAAAGATGGGAGAGGTCTCCAATTTTCATCATAGGTATACCTCAACTATGAGAGACAAAATAAGAAAAAAAAATCCAGAAAATCACATTGAAGGATTTTTAATGAATTAATTGGTAAATTCCTCGGTAAAATAAGTATTTGGTCAATAACAAAAGTTCATCTCAATACTTTGTTATATACCCTTTGTTGGCAATGACAGAGGTCAAACGTTTTCTGTAAGTTTTCACAAGGTTTTCACACACTGTTGCTGGTATTTTGGCCCATTCCTCCATGCAGATCTCCTCTAGAGCAGTGATGTTTTTGGGCTGTCGCTGGGCAACACAGACTTTCAACTCCCTCCAAAGATTTTCTATGGGGTTGAGATCTGGAGACTGGCTAGGCCACTCCAGGACCTTGAAATGCTTCTTACGAAGCCACTCCTTCGTTGCCCGGGCGGGGTGTTTGGGATCATTGTCATGCTGAAAGACCCAGCCACGTTTCATCTTCAATGCCCTTGCTGGTGGAAGGAGGTTTTCACTCAAAATCTCATGATACATGGCCCCATTCATTCTTTCCTTTACACGGATTAGTCGTCTTGGTCCCTTTGCAGAAAAACAGCCCCAAAGTATGATGTTTCCACCCCCATGCTTCACAGTAGGTATGGTGTTCTTTCTCCTCCAAACACGACAAGTTGAGTTTTTACCAAAAAGTTCTATTGTGGTTTCATCTGACCATATGATATTCTCCCAATCCTCTTCTGGATCATCCAAATGATCTCTAGCAAACTTCAGATGGGCCTGGACATGTACTGGCTTAAGCAGGGGGACACATCTGGCACTGCAGGATTTGAGTCCCTGGCGGCGTAGTGTGTTTCTAATGTAGCCTTTGTTACTTTGGTCCCAGCTCTCTGCAGGTCATTCACTAGGTCCCCCCATGTGGTTCTGGGATTTTTGCTCACCGTTCTCGTGATAATTTTGACCCCATGGGGTGAGATCTTGCGTGGAGCCCCAGATCGAGGGAGATTATCAGTGGTCTTGTATGTCTTCCATTTTCTAATAATTGCTCCCACAGTTGATTTCTTCACACCAAGCTGCTTACCTATTGCAGATTCAGTCTTCCCAGCCTGGTGCAGGTCTACAATTTTGTTTCTGGTGTCCTTTGACAGCTCTTTGGTCTTGGCCATAGTGGAGTTTGGAGTCTGACTGTTTGAGGTTGTGGACAGGTGTCTTTTATACTGATAACGAGTTCAAACAGGTGCCATTAATACAGGTAACGAGTGGAGGACAGAGGAGCCTCTTAAAGAAGAAATTACAGGTCTGTGAGAGCCAGAAATCTTGCTTGTTTGTAGGTGACCAAATACTTATTTTACTGAGGAATTTACCAATTAATTCGTTAAAAATCCTTCAATGTGATTTTCTGGATTTTTTTTTCTCATTTTGTCTCTCATAGTTGAAGTATACCTATGATGAAAATTGGAGACCTCTCTCATCTTTTAAGTGGGAGAACTTGCACAATTGGTGGCTGACTAAATACTTTTTTGCCCCACTGTATGTTGTGAATTGAAGCTAACGATACTTTTCCACTAGTACCTGTTTGGCTCTACTCACTTCGACTCAGCGCCCTTTGTAGTCTTTTCCATTAGTACCTGGTACCAGCTTCCAGGTACTTTTTTCATACCCATCTGATTCAAGTATATTTTCAATCCAGTGATTTGTAAACGCGAAGATGGAGAACAATAACAAGAATTTGTGTAAAGTTGTTGGAAAGACTTTTCCTGGTCACCAAGAAGTGTAAAAAATATATATGTATGTAAGATGACAACTAAGCTGACCCGAAGAAGGTTTTGGCTCTGTTTCTGCTTTCAAAAGACTTTTCTTCTCCACCGCTGCTGCTCATCACCGCTGGCTGGCCCAGATGAAAATCCACAAAATAGGTATGTGGGACTAGAATGTTCTGAATGACGCTTTAGAAAGCTCTGAATCAGTTTGTAACTCATTGGATTGAAAATGTACTCGTACATGTATAGATCGGATACTGGGGTCCACTTGGGGTGCTTACATGGGGTGCTCACTTGGTCAGGGGTCCACTTGACCAGATCCCAGCTAACATATAGCAGCTATCGCTATTAGCTTTAGCTGCTACATGTTCTTTGGCCATATAAGCATAATTTACTTAGCTGACTACATTCTATTCATCTTAATTTAAAATCTCAATCACGTACCTTGTCTCAGTCTGCTGCTTGTGCGTGATGTGGCTGGATCCCATCTGCCAAGACACTGTAACATCAATGTTGTGGTATGCTAGCTCGCCGCTTGGCTCTACATTGTACACACTGCACAATGTTTTGCTTCAATTTGAGTTTGAAATGATCCCAGACTTAAGATACTTTTTGTAATTTTCCCTGACTTTCTTCCTTTTTGCCGTTGCTCTGTCGCTTTTCTCCTTGCTCCGCTGAATCTGTGATATTGCGCTGTTAAACAAACCCACCGCTTGTTTACATAGCGTGACTGGAAGAAGTGCTACATTAAATGGAGCATCCAATCATAGCTTTTTGAATTGAGGATTTTTTGTTATTGAATTACTCAAATTATTCGAGTTTTCATTGCAGCCCTAGCTTCATCCTTGCCAGGCCACTCAAAGTGGACACACAGGACTTCAGGAATAGTCAGCATGTCCAGCTCTGCATGAAATCTCCCACATAAAACCTTGCTTAAGAGAACCTATAACAGATTGTCCACATAGTTGTTATAAAAACAACACATAAGATATAATTCCATAAGTTAGATGTTGGTTGCAGAAATACTAGCTAGTATAAGTGCTGAACTGAACACCGGTTTGGGCTCCATAGCATGCACATAGTATTCTTATATCTTGTATCTTGGTGGTGTGATTCTACACAGATGCTCCATCTTTTGTTGGCAGCTGAGACCTTAAGAGGAGAGCAGCAAGATACAAACAGAAATTGCAATAGTTCCACACAATCTCTCCAAGTGGTTTTCTTTGTAAAACAAGCGTTTTTAAACAGTTATAATACAAATTAAGTTATAATCATAGTGACCCACTCAACATTCCATGATAGGAAAAGCCCACACCTTTAGGGGTCACATTGCAGGATCAGACCCTCAAATGGTTGATGTTTAATGTGTGGGACTATTTGGTGATGTCTTTCATTAGCTGCTTGTTCTGTGTAATCCTTCTGAAGGCTGAATTGGATGCAGTAATGACAAGGATATGTGATGTAGTAATGCAGACTGTTCTGGTATTTTAATGATAGTATTTTACATGCATGTTGTCCTACCACCCAGGAGCTATGTTGTCGGAGGTCCCCCAATACCATCTGTCAGGTCCAGCATAAGAAAGACAATTTAAATAAAGTATTTAAGTTATTATACAGCAAGAGGAGTCTATAAATACAATTTATATAAAGTGTATATCAAATAAGATCAGAGCTCCTTTTGCCAAAGTAAATGTGTTTGACACAATAAGGCAAACAGATATTGGTTCTGCTTGCCAAAATGCTGGATAGCACAAAAAAAAAGAATATATATATTAGCATTGATTATTCTTTCTAGTGAACAGGAGGGACTGTGTAAAAAATTATGTTGTGAAATATGGAGAAATGTATCCAATAGGGTCTACAACATTTATTGGACAGCCACATTTCTTTCTTGTTGGGTTATCAGAAGACCTTTATTGAAACCCCTCTGTCTGAAAATAGAAACAAGGTGCTGTTACTGTTTGTATTGAATATTTTTAACATCGTTATCAAACTCTTCCTTCAGGATTATGCAGCCTGGAGCTAAAAAGCTGCATTATAAAGTCTGAGTCATGTCATGTACACACGTATTCTCTTTTTTTGGTGGTGGCAGGGTGGGGTGGGGGGGGGGTTTGAATGTCACTGATGGTTTTATTGCTTTAGACCTTTCTGTCGGGCAGGTTAGGGGAGCGACTGCACGACTGATGAGCGTGGCAGGAAATTGGCAGATGGAAGCATCCATTTCACCGCTAATTAGGGGGTCCAGAAGCCCACGGACTGACAGGGTTCAACTGGGCAATGTAGTGCCTGCCAGCTTCCATCCCATGCGCTTTATAAAACGCTCTTTAATTCCCCGGCACAATATCATTAACTTTGTAAGTGGATGAACACAATGGACAAGCAATTTAATTAACTTCTACCATTGATGTTGGAGGGGAGACTAAATGAAATTAATGCACAATATTTCCCAGGGAGGCAGCAAACCTTGGGAGTGGGTCTGGATTGTTGGCAGGTCAGGCACTGGCGTAGGTTTGGCCAATTATGCCTTGTTTAGATCCATCCATAATACTTTCCTCAAAAGAAAAATAAAATCTGTGGTTTTGAGATCAATCATGAGCGTGTGTCGCTCTGCATTCTGGGAGATTTTAGAATAATGAAGTGGAGGCTCGGAAACGCTCTGCCAAAAGCTTTAAAGTCAGCAGAGTGCAGGTATCGTAACTGTTCCACACAGCAGTGAGGCCTCGCTAGAGACACACACACTTTTGGCTGCTCCCTATTTGGGGTCGCCACAGTGGATCATGGGTCCACATATTGATTTGGCAAGGATTTTCTGCCAGATGCTGACGCAGCTCTCCCCATTTACCCACTCTGGTCTGGACGCCACTCTGGTCAAGAGCTCACAAGAAACAGACAATAAATGCCTGAATAAAGTTTGCCATTTGGAAAATCTACCCTGACATTGTGGTCCATATTGAAGAATCTTTGTTGATTTTGGGAAGCCATTATACTTGACCTGCATGTGCCATGAAGTCTGTCTTGTTTGTTTTTAGTGAAGTATACAGGCATAAATTAACCGTAGACATTGATATTCTTCAAAGGAGAAACTGATGACTTCATGAGTCTCTTTCTTTAGTATTTTTCTGGCATCTGCACCATTGTGACATTTGTGGGTACTAGAATAGTTATCTTATCTTGTTCTGTTTTTTGGGGCGTGAGATATTGATCTTTTGTCTGAGCCAACTACATGCCTTGAAAGCCTCCGTGGTGAGATAACACCTATAAATAGTTGGGTATCTGGCTTGACAGCTTCCTCTCCTTTTTTCTCCAAAGACAAATCCAGGATTGTTTTTTTGTACCGTAACAAATCATCTATCACCCACTCTGCAAAGCACTTGTTAAAGCTGGTTAAAATGTCAATTCTTCCAATCTTTGATTATGGTGATGTAATAGAATTGCTCCCACTATACCGCCATCTGCTTTGTTACCAATGTTGCCTTCAGCATCCATCACTGCAGTCTGTACTTTCTTGTCAACTGGCCATCACTCCATTCCCACAGACTGATCCACTGGTATCAGTTTATTTATAAAACCATAATTGTCAAAATTCCGGCTTATCTCTACTGTCTACTCAATATCCATAACAGTGACCGTAACTTTCTAGTAACTACATAATGAATATAAATGAGCTGTTTCAGTCACGTTCTACTGGAATGAGACCCTAGGGCCAACCGAGAACTTTGTTCAGATTACAGTCTCTTCTAGGAGTTATCCTCGGTTGAATTTGCTCAGTCAGTTGCCGGATTTATAAACATGTCATGGATGCCAACTCCAAACCAGATTAGCTATGACTAGTCCAGTCGTTGCTTTGGCTGGGAGGCAAGGCCTTCCAGTGGTCTCCAGCTTTGGGTGTTTCGATCCTTAACCACTACTCTCTAGTTAGCAGATCAGCAGTGGTGGCAGCTCACTGCCCCGCTCCTCCTGGCTTCTAGCTCGTCTGTCCTCTTTTATACCAGATCCAAAAAGATACTTTTTTACTTGCCTCTTCTAGCCTTTGAACAGCTTTCCTGCACTTTTTGGCCTGTTAAACCTATCTTCATTAAGAGATTCCACACAGTCTGTGTAGTTTACTTTGTAATTTAATTTACTTTAATGACTAAAAAGCTGCTTTTTGTAAATGTAAACATTCCATATGCATTTACATCACTACAGCCAATGTAGCAGATTTAAGCAGAAAATCTAAAATCTAACTGATCAGATGTAATTAAAATTTTAGCTTCTGAAATGTAGTCTAAAATATTTTCATACAGTTGTGACTGGTCTCAGAGCTGATCAAATGACGGAACTTGAATGTGCACACCAGAGAAAGCATTTGATTTTCACCTCTGCTGTTCTGAATAATATTGCATTGGATAACAATGCACCATGCTGTGGCCAGCTGTCAACACAGTTCCAAGGGGTGACGAAGACAGGACTTCTAAACTGTTAAGTATTACATTTGTATGTTTGACTATAGGGCTGTGCTATATGACGATATATATCGGTGACGTGATAAAAAATGTCTAAAGTTTCATATAAAACTGTATCGTTTCTATCAGGATTTAAAAGAGACATACCCGTTTCTACTTGTCACTGTAGTGTGGCAGGTGTGCCACAGTGGCTAAATGCAAGCTAATGTTTTGGTGCTACTTTTGTGGAGCCTGCCAGCCAAGGATGTTGGACTTTTTCCCACCATGCTGCGTCAGAGAGGATAGTCCGCTAACCTTGTTTTAATTGGCGGTAAGTCACGCTGACATCATCTCTCTCCAGTTATAAGATGGCAAATGCTAAATGACGATGCTAACTTGTTGCTAATAGGAAGCATAATGGTGTATCAGCCCATCGTTCTGGTTCATCGTTCACTGCCGAGTTTCTTAATTTTGTCTGAAAAAATATTACTAAAGCTGCAAAAGTGCGTGACAGTGGCCGCATACACACTAAATAAATAATAAATAAATTAAAACGTGTTAGAGGAACAAACTGGCTCTTAATGCAACTTGATTTCTAATAATTTTAATTTAGTCCAGTAAGTATAAAGAATAAAGTTGAAGCAATCTCAAATGCACATTAAAAAACATTTTTACAGTATAACAACACTGCAAAATTAAAAGGGAAAAAAGTACATAAAATTTATGACAGATGAAATTGTACAATTGATTTTTTCAGTATGTAATTTAAAATGTAGAAAAAGATATGGTCCTTTTTATTGGCTATCATATATAAACTATAGAATTTACAGAAAATATGCATTGTGATATGTATCATTATCGTCAAATAAGATTACTTAAATTGTGAAATGAAATTTTGGTCATATCGCACAGCCTAGTAGTAGACTAGTATGTTTTGAAATGACCAGGCGAGCTAGATTTAGTCAAACATTATACAGCAGTTGGGTCCGACCGAGCAAATTGATTGGGCAATAGGTATTCCAGGAGTTACTATAATCCATGATAATTGCACTCCAATTTTACTGGATATGTAACACTCCACTTCAAAGGTGTTCTTGTAATCATTAATTACTAGCAGTAATTTTATATCAACTCTCTGACAATTGTAGTACTCTTGTGGATACCTTAATTTTCACAGTGAGGCGCTGTTTGACAAGAAATTATATGTCCGTGACCCACAAACCCCACTCTTTTGAAAAGGATGCTCCGTCTACCCCGACCCTGCTGTCATTTTAAGCTCATTAAGCGATTTCACATCTGTTTAAAAAAAATAGGTAGTGCTAGAGTTTGATTTATTGTCTCGATTAACAAACCACAATACCTTTGTGGTGATGAGTCCATCACCGTCTTTGTTTCATCTGAAAATGCAAAGAAAAGTAAGCAAAATGTGTTCAATCAATAGCATGCTTACTACTAGCTACCAGGTAACAACCAGTGGTTCTGGCGACCTGGCATTGGATACGTTTTGATCTGGGATCTTCTGCAGTAATAATAATAATAATAATAATGGATACTGACTCAACAGGTATGTTTTATAAAAACATTTCTTTTGCACTTGACAATATTTCATTTGTTTACATGTGTGTGAAATGACAATAGACGTCTTTGCAAAAGAACTGGTTAAACAAACAAATAATATTTTGTCCAGCATTGCTGTCATTTAATAAATTGTGCTTACGGAACTGTTGTATAAAAGCAATGTGACACTCGAGTTTGTTACGGTATCATGATTATACTATGTATCACAGCCACAGTTACTATAATCACGATACCAAACTCACTCTTGTGTAATATTGTTTAATTTTATTCATGTAACCCCACAGATATCTGTAATATAAAGGATGAACTGCAGCTGCAGCCACCTGTTCCCATGCTGGGGGAAAAGTCCGACCACTTTTTTCTCCAATATAAAGAATTGTGATTATATAGCTAATAACCTATATCTGAGGGTACACAATTTATGTCATAGCTGTAAAGATTTAAATTATAACCCTTAATTGGAGTTCATGCCAAGCTCTTGCTCATCTCAGAGGTCCTTTCAGCCTGGTTCTTTTGCCTTTAATGCCACTTTTGAGGTTGCCGCACAACAGTAACTTATTATTTTTCACTTCTCGTATAATATTTTCAATTTCCACTTGAGAGAAGTTTCTCTTTTTACTGTCATATGCTCTACCATCTCGTGAATGCTAGGGGCAAAGCATTGACCTGATATTCAAATGACGATGGTGGTGTGCTGCAGGATTTCCTCTGGTAACATTTCCGGGTGGCGGCCCACCATGCTTGAAATTACACCGCCACTCTATGAGGAAATATAAATTTAAGAAAAAAGTATGAAGGAATGACGGTCCATAAGCACACACACACAGACAATGCACGTGACCGTCATTCGCGCAGAGTCCAGAAGCGCCCAGCCTGCATGACTGCTCCAGTCAGCAAGCAGAGTGTCTCACTAGCATCACAGTCTGAGAGAAGCATGAGCTTATTAAAGTACTTTAAATGCTGAAAAAAAGCAGAAGAGGAATATAAGCAGTGAAGGCATTTATCACTTTTTTAACCCGCTAGTAATGGGAGCAATAATGAAAGAACCGCTTAGCTAACAGGTGTGGTTAGGAGCTTGAGTAGGTTCATTTTGTCTTCTTTTTAATTATTAGTTTTTTGTTTTTTTATTTCAGACAAGAATAAATAGGAGATGTTTTTACCTTTACCTTAGTTAATATTAATTAACTAATTTATGTTCATTATTATGTACATAGCAAGTTAAGATGACTGAAATCCATGAAGTCAATGATGTCAGCAGCCTTCAGATAAACTAAATGTGCCAACATTTGAATTTCAAAATAAGGGAGGTTTTTCCTGCTGTCTGGGTGGTGAGCAGATTTCTAAAAAAAACCACACAAAACTATAAATATATAGAAATATTATAACAGAAATAATTGCATCTTTGGTAATTTACTTTATTTCATTAAATAATGAAATAATGAACGGTGCTGGCTCCCTTCCTGTTCACTCTTTATACTGCGGACTTCTCACACAACACAACACATTGCCATCTACAGAAGTTCTCTGATGACTCTGCGATCGTTGGTCTCATCTCCAGCGGAGATGAAGCTGAGTACAGAGGGCTTATCCAGGACTTTGTGGACTGGTGCCATCGGAACTGCCTCCAGATCAACGCGAGGAAAACTAAGGAGCTGGTGGTGGACTGCCGCAGGCATGGACAGCCCCTCACAGCACCAGTAAATATACAGGGAACAGACATCGAGATGGTGACATCCTACAAGTACCTGGGTATTCATCTGAACAATAAACTAGACTGGTCACACAATACTGACGCACTCTACAAGAAGGGACAGCGCAGGCTGTTCCTGCTGAGGAGACTCAGGTCTTTTGGTGTACAAGGGGCGCTGCTGAAGTCATTCTATGACACGGTGGTGGCATCAGCCATCACTTTTGGAGTGGTCTGCTGGGGCAGTGGCATCACTGCAGCCGATAGGAAGAGACTGAACAAATTGATTAAGAAAGCTAGCTCTGTCCTGGGGCAACGCCTTGATCCGATGGAGGAGATAGGAGAGAGAAGGACGGTGGCTAAACTGTCATCTCTGCTGGAGTCCGAGTTCCACCCTATGCAGGACATACTGGATGCACTGAGGAGCTCATTTAGCAGCAGACTACATCATCCCAGGTGCACAACCGAGAGGTTTCATAGGTCCTTCCTACCAACGGCTGTCAGACTGTACAACCTAAGCAGGGCTGCTCGCAGAGATAGCAAAAAGACGTAACAAACTAATAGTTTTTTTTGAATGCAAAAGATGCAATAGACTTACACAATGGTCCTCTCCGGCATACAACTAGGAACATACCGGTCGCTATGGAGGGTGAGAATATGTATGGGCACATAATCATACCATGTAGGATAACTAAATAGACGGTTATGCTGTTTCATCCCACCTAGCAACAATGCTCTGCACTGTGTGTGTTTATATATTTACATATTTATTTCATCTAGCTACAATGCTCTGCACTGGGTGTGTTTATATTTATATATCTATATATTTATTCCATCTAGCTACAATGCTCAGCACTGGGTGTGTTTATATTTATATATCTATATATTTATTCCATCTAGCTACATTGCTCCGCACTGTGTGTCTGTGTGTGTGTGTGTGTATATATATATTTTATAGTAATATGTACATATGTATATTAGCTGCTCTTGCTTGCTTGTTTTTTTTTTTTGTTTTTTTTTTTTCTTGCCTTCTGATTGTTGCTCTGAGTGTTGCTATCCCTGTGCTGTTGCAATCCTGGAATTTCCCCGTTGTGGGACTAATAAAGGGTTATCTTATCTTATCTTATCTTATCTTATCTTATCTTAAATACAATTTTATTAATATTTTTTCTTTTGAATCAGAGTAAAATTATTGTTCTGTTCTGGCTCTGCAAAATTATGGTCAGGAATGTAAATTGTTATAAGGAAAAAGTAAAAACAAATGACCACAGTCTGTTTCAAATTTATTTAAAAAACAATAATTTTATTTTAAAAATAGACAAAAATTAGCCATAAAATAATTCACAAATTTATAATAAAGTCTCAAATGTACAAGAAAAGTCAATTTTACAGGAGGAAATTACAAATTTGAGGGAAATGGTTTCAAATTTAGATAAATTTACAGAGAAAAGTAGAAAATTTTATAAATTTTTGAGAAAAACCTCAAACCTTCGAGACTGAAGTCATTACTTAAGGTTTTAAGTGGCTGCTCTTTGTACCCTTAACTCAACTAGAAATTTTTGGTTGTCTAATTTTAATTATTAATTTCAAAGCACTGCTTTTACATGAGTAGAATTTCTGGCTACTATACCCATCTCTGATCATATAATTTAAGTATGCATGAGTAAATTATTATTATGAATGTTTTATTTCCCTTCCCTAATCTCTCAATGGAAAAAAGAAACACTAGAATAAAAAAATACACTTATTTTTGTAATTTATGTAAACTATGACAAAAAAAATCCTGCAGGACAAAACATGACACTTGATATTTTCTAACTTGTTTGTACACCACCATAGACAGAGAGAGAACCTGAATTAGACAGGGCTCAGAGAGGGCAAGATGAGACAGATGAGAGGAGCCAAGGAGAGGAAAGTGTTCAGGCAGAGGAAGGAGAGAAGGATGACACCAGTAAAAAGTCCAAACCCAGGACATCTGGGTGGGACCCCAACTGGCCCAATATTCCAACAGTCAAGCCTTGGTTGTACAATATTTCAAATGGTAAGTTCCATATGCAAAGTTACTGTGCAAAATTAAAAAAAGAAATAAATAGTATAAAATTAACATATTCCGGTTACAATAGTGTCATGTGTTTTCTGCCCCCCCCCCCCCAGAAAGATATGTTACCACCGCACCAAGGTCTTTAAGTCAGAGGAAACACTGTGCTGTGTGGTGTTGGTAGGGAGGGTCTTTCTCTCTTTGCTACACCATATGACCGCCCTTGCCTCAATTTTAATTGCACCATAGACACTGAAGGCTTGGGTGGCGACTGTACTGTCCATAGTCCCACCACACCATCCCCACAATTTTATCTACACTTTACTAGTACATACACAAGCACCCATTTTCTTCACATTGCATACACTTACGCCCACTCATCAAGATTCACACACCACCATACATACTTGGTATTGGGGTTGGCAGAGGGGAGGGGAGTGGGGGTCTTCCTCCACCTCTGCTGCCCACCTTCTGCCATGAGCTTCAGGCCTTGTTGGTGGCCTGGATGTGGTGTTGTCATCCCCAGAACTCTACTGGTCTGGAGGGCAGTTCCTTGGGGATATGTCTTCATGGCTGTATGAACAGATGGATGATGGGTTGAGGAAGGAAGGGAGGGATGGTGGATGGGTGGGTGAGTGAGTGAGTGATCAGGGAGTGCCGGGCAGACAGGTGCAGTACCACTTGGCCTCATGGGCCACCCTTGCCATTGGGGGGGGATTGTCTTCTCCCATGGCTCCCCACTGCTTACTACCACTTCCTTTGGGCGTGGGTGCCTGGGGGCCCCTGTGGGGGGTGCACCCAGAGAAGTCTGGCACGTAGTTTACCCCTGGAGTCTGCGGCCAAGGGCTGGTGCCTGCCCCCGGCAACTCCACCCCTGCTTGCCCTTCCTCCTTGGATGGGTGTCTGGCTGTCCTGTGGCTGTGTGGCTTTGGGGCACTCGTGCTCTGTGGGGGCTGCAGGTTGCCCGGGCAATGGGGGGCACTGTCTTGCTTGCTCACAGTCCCGGGATGGGCTTCCTACAACCTCCTACTCCTTTTTTTAACTTCTGTATATTTCCTGACAAATGAACACCCACATACACGTTTATCTGTGCTCTTTCAGGTGCAGTATCAGGCCTGTGGTGAGAGCTTCTCAGAAGCAGCTATTGTTTCTTGTATTTTTTTCTCTCTTTTTTCTTTATTTCTCTCTCCCACCCCACCCCTTCACCCCCACCCCCTCTGACCACTTCATATCCCTTAAATTTTGTCTTGTTATTAAAATTATTATACAGCAAGAGGAGTCTATAAATACTGTTTATATGCAGCATATATCAGATATGAGCAGAGCTCCTTTTGGCAAAGTAAATCTGTTTGGCACAATAAGGCAGGCAGATATTTGTTCTGCTTGCCAAGCTGCTTACCAGGACAAAAAATGTGATAAGTTGCTTTTTAAGAGGGAAAACCAGCAATTCCCATTGTTGAAAGGCCAGTTTATTTATACAGCTCAAATTGTTTCACAACTCCGTTCAGATTTTGTGAGCCAGCAATTGCTCCTAATGGTTCTTTTCATTTATAACTCTGACTTTGTGCCGAAATTTAACCAAAAACTGAAAGTGGGTGAAGTAACTAACAGTCCTTTGGATCAACAGCAGCTCTCACAATACAAAACAATACCTTTGTGTTATTTTTCTCCTCTTTGGATTCTTCTTACATTGGTCAGGAAACGGGAGGTGAGGTTTCAGTAATCTCCCGCCATGCTCGTGTTTAGTGATTTTGGGATGATGGGAGTTGTTGTCCACTAATCGTTGAAACAAACACTAAATATTACTGTGTTATTATACGGCAGCCGGCAACTTATTTACGTGGAACATTATCCTTTAAATTGACAAACATCATACAAGTGCATCCGGAAAGTATTCACAGTGGTTCACTTTTTCCACATTTTGTTACGTTATAGCCTTATTCCAAAATGGATTAAATTAATTTTTGTCCTCAAAATTCTACACACAATACCCCATAATGACAATGTGATTTTTTTTAATTTTTTTTTTTTTTTAGATTTTTGCATATTTATTACAAATAAAAAACTAAGAAATCACATGTACATAAGTATTCACAGCCTTTGCTCAATACTTTGTTGATGCACCTTTGGCGGCAATTGCAGCCTCAAGTCTTTTTGAATCTGATGCCACAAGCTTGGCACACCTATCTTTGGGCAGTTTCACCCATTCCTGTTTGCAGCACCTCTCAAGCTCCATCAGGTTGGATGGGAAGCGTTGGTGTACAGCCATTTTCAGATCTCTCCAGAGATGTTCAGTTGGATTCAAGTCTGGGCTCTGGCTGGGCCATTCAAAGACATTCACAGCGTTGTCCTGAAGCCACTCCTTTGGTATCTTGGCTGTGTGCTAAGGGTCGTTGTCCTGCTGAAAGATGAACCATCACCCCAGTCTGAGATCAAAAGCGCTCTGGAGCAAGTTTTTATCCGGGAAGTATCTGTACATTGCTGCATTCATCTTTCCCTCTATCCTGACTAGTCTCCCAGTTCCTGCTACTGAAAAACATCCCCACAGCATGATGCTGCCACCACCATGCTTCACTGTAGGATGGTATTGGCCTGGTGATTAGTGGTGCCTGGTTTCCTCCAAACATGATTCTTGGCATTCATGCAAAAGAGTTCAATCTTTGTCTCATCAGACCGGAGAATTTTGTTTCTCATGGTCTGAGAGTCCTTCAGCTGCCTTTTGGCAAACTCCAGGTAGGTTGCTATGTGCCTTTTACTAAGGAGTGGCTTCTGTCTGGCCACTCTACCATACAGGCCTGATTGGTGGATAGCTGCAGAGATGGTTGTCCTTCTGGAAGGTTCTCCTCTTTCCACAGAGGAATGCTGGAGCTCTGACAGAGTGACCATCGGGTTCTTGGTCACCTCCCCGACTAAGACCCCTTTTCCCCTATCACTCAGTTTAGATGGCCGGGCAGGTCTAGGAAGAGTCCTGATGGTTCTGAACTTCTTCCATTTACGGATGATGGCGGCTACTGTGGTCATTGGGACCTTCAAAGCAGCAGAAATTTGTCTGTACCCTTCCCCAGATTTGTGTCTCGAGACAATCCTGTCTCGGAGGTCTACAGACAATTCATTTGACTTCATGCTTGGTTTGTGCTCTGACATGCACTGTCAACTGTAGGTCCTTATATAGACAGGTGTGTGCCTTTTCAAATCATGTCCAGTCAACTGAATTTACCACAGGTGGACTCCAATTAAGCTGCAGAAACATCTCAAGGATGATCAGTGGAAACAGGATGCACCTGAGCTCAATTTTGAGCTTCATGGCAAAGGCTGTGAATTCTTATATTGTGTGTAGAATTTTGAGGAAAACTTGAATTTAATGCATTTTGGAATAAGGCCGTAACATAACAAAATGTGGAAAAAGTGAAGCGCTGTGAATACTTTTCAGACACACTTGTATGTGTAACTCTTGGCAAAATTTGATCAGGATCAAAAGCTAATTTCACTCTTGCCTTTCATTTCAATTGAGAATTTTTTCAATTTAAGGTTCCATATGTGGAAGTAGAGGGGCCGTGACTTACGCTCGCCATAGCTCTTTAAAGTAATGAGTCACTCAGTGTACTACCACATCTTGTGCACCAGTGACTTCTAGAAAGAACATCTTGTGCATTGTAGCTCCATTACTAGTTTTGTTTGGTTTCATTAACAATGTAGATGGCTTGTTTTAGCATTACAATATCTTTTCATTATAACTATAATGTAATGCCATTGATCAGAATTTTTTATTGTAACTTTAATACCAGAAGAAATGAGGTTCAGGTGGCTTGCCAGAGTGTACGCTGTGTGGTTCCTGTTTTAATTCCACCGGATCAATACTAGTCCTGCTTGGCCATGCAAACCAATTTTCTCAGAAGGTTTGCACATGATGTCTCTCATGGGGGGAAGTGGGAGAGCATTAAGGAGAGTCAGCCCAACTTAAATTGTAATTACTGTGAAATAAGTAAGTAAATTTGCATTAACGTGCTTCTTCTTAGTATATCTTTGAACAGAGTAATTCCTTCCCCTCGCTTCCTTACCTACGGCCCCTCGGCTCACATGCCCCAGAGACAAGGGCTCCTTCAGGACGTGACTGATGGCTCGAGCTCCCGGGTGGTTTTCGTATCATGGGAAGTGACAGAGGAAGTTTTAATGAGAGTTTTGTCTGTGTATCCAGTCAGCCGATGAATAATAGACACTGTGGCTCAATACTCTGAATACTCAATCAATGGCACTGGGAAAAGGCCTTGGCAAACACATGTGGCAGGCCAGGCTGGGTTATGTGCTCAGGAGGGAGAGAGAAACGCCAAGGCTTCTCCATCTGTATCTGTGGGCTGAGAGAGGGAGAGAGAGAGAAAGGCAAGTCATCTCTATTGACACTCCTCACTTTTGTGCCGAGGTATTTTCCTTTCAAGGGGATGACAAACAGGCCGTTTGTGCACTGAAGCTCCTGTGACGGTCATCTTTTAGCTGCCTGTCAATGGATGCCACGGTAGCAGGTGTATGACTACACCACATACTGTTCTTTTTGTTCTGAGAAATAATTTCCCTTTTACTCTTCAATTCAGAGTCTGTCTGGAATCTAGCCATGTATAAATGCTAGTCTATTGTGACTAATGCATATATTATGTACCTATTAGTCAGAGCTTGTGTCTCTGTCTTCTCTTCTAAGCCATTTTGACATAGCATGTACGCCTGATATATTGCAACACCATTTCTTCGTGACAGCATATCTGATTGACCTTTCTGATAGGACTAGGCAGTGTGTAGTTGGCTGCGGTTATGATTCTGCTTGCAGGTTTATGTGGGGAGAGTGGCGTCACTAGTGATTTGACAAATGAGGGAGACCACAGGGATTTCAAACCTATTTTGTCTCTGCTGTCTGAAAGGCAAAATGCCAGAGAGAGGAAGTGTTTCTCTGTAAGTGTAATGAATTTTCAAAATTACAATCCGTTTTTTGGTGAATTCTCATCATTTGGCAGAAGTCTGAAGAAGGTCAGGCTCATTGGAGACTTCATGAGCACAGTGACCTGGCTGCTCACTATCAAAGGTCAGAATGAGTATCATGGGTGTTTGGTTTAGCAGAAATTGAGTTTGCTCTTCGGCTTGTTTAAGGGGGTTATGTTATTGTGTTAAGGGATAAGGGTAAGGAGGGGATAAGGACCTGCACTTATGTAGTGCTTTTCTATTCCCAAAGACCACTCAAAGTGCTTCACTAGTACTAATCCTCTATTCTGAGGGCCTATAGGAAACAGATGCCTAGGGACAACTTAGAATCGCCAATTAACCTAACATGCATGTCTTTGGATTGTGAGAAGAAACCTGAGCACCTGGAGTAAACCCACGCAGTACAGGGAGAGCTCATTTAGCAGCAGGCTGCACCATCCTAAGTGCTTGAGGGAGAGGTTCCGCAGGTCCCCTCTACCTGCTGCTGTCAGATTTTATAATTTGTGCTGCTCTTAGAGGCTGAACATAACACTGCTACTTTAACAGAGTGCGGCTCATTCCCTTCCAATACACTACTAATACAATTACAGTTATTATTGGAGGTGGCAATAACACTGCTCATTCATCTGTGAAAGATATACAGTATACAGTATATTTTAGCCATTTTAAGTGGGAATTAATGCGGGGCTGTCCTAAAAAAAGATGGGAGGGTATCCTAATTTATTCCTCACTATTTGTTTAGAATTACATTTTACAGAAAATTTGAAAAAATTTGAAAAAAGTCTTTAATTCATTTTTAATTGTTTAGTTGTATTACATGAATCTCCCAGTATTTTAACATTGATATTAAAATATCAAATATGTCCAAATATGTTAAAAAAACAGGCTTATACAGGGTGTCCTAATTTTTTCACATGACTGTATATTGGGGTAATTTAATTTAACCTCTTGCACGCCGGGATACCGCGGGCGGTCACGTCTCTGCGTCCTAGGGCGCACGAGGGCGCCCTAGGACGCCTAGGACGCACAGAAAAAAAAAAGCTGCAGACACAGCCGCGAACAGAAAGCCAAAGGAGTGCTTTGATTGGTTTAGATTTGATTGACCTCTCATTCAACTAATAAGAGCCTTGAATTGGGTTTCTGAAACCTTGAAGAACCAATGACTGAAAACCTAGCAAGAAGGACCCGCCTACCAACGGCTGCAAATACAGCGAGCCTATTGAAGTTCCACGATTGAAAGCGTGCGTCCCGTGCGAAAAATCTGTTTTGTGTAAGCCGCTGGGTGACACACACGCGTTCGCCAGTCTTTTTTTCTTACTACTGTTCTTATTTGTTTTGAAAAATCGTTCGCCAAAACCGCAATCATGGAAGTGCAAAACCGCAATAATGGAATCATGGTTTGACCGGGTCGCGTGACCAGAACCACGAGTCCGTAACAAGCAGACCAGCGTCATGTTCGTCTGACAATGAAGTAGAGAAGTTCGCCAGCGACACTGCTGTTGTGGACAGGTAAGTGTTATAAGCTAAATTATTCTTTATCCCTGAAAATTGTAATCAAAATGACTTTTAACTGATCGGTAAGTTACAACTGTGCGTCATCGCAACATGACAGACCACGGCGCACGGACTGGACACGGTCCGTGCGCCGTGCGTCCAGACCGTGGACGCCCCCTCCCCCCCGGTACTCTTCTGTAGCGGATTGCAGATATTATTGCAGATATTTTAGTACAACTGTGCGTAGTAGACCGCGGTGCACCGTCCCCGCGGTCCGTCATGTAGTGATGGGCGATGTCTGTCCTCTGTAGCGGGGGGGGGGGGGTGGGGTGGGGGGTGGGAGTTGTTATCTTCTACATTACAGATATTTTAGTATAATTTTTAGTGCACTGTAGGTTATTTTTTCTTGTAAAAAAAAAGCCACACATTTTTTACGTGGCATGCTTCTTTGTGTGTGGGGGCTTGTTTGTTCATTCATTCATTCATGAATGAATAAACAACCCCCCCCCACACACACACAGCCCTAAGTGTCACCTTTCATTTGAGCCCAAGATGAAGCTTCTATATTGAATCATTCAAAAGTTACAGACTTTTTTCCAAACTGTGCCATTTGGCACAATTTGGCACAGTTCAAAAACGCCTGGGAACAACCTGAGGAAAAAACTGTGTAATATATTCATTTTTTGTGGTATTGTTACAAAATTTTGACCTCAGCTTGATAACACTTGGTTCTACATTTCTGTTGCATTTTCCAGCCCGGATCTGACAGCTGTGTATTATTTGCAAGCATTTGTATCCAAAAAAACACCCAGGCGAAATTTATTTTCTTCAAGTTCAGTATGTTTAGTTTACTCAGTGGCAGGAGCACTTAGAGAGATTATGACTGTTTTGCCAAAAAATTCAAAGTGTTTTCTTTTAAATGAGACCAACCCCATGAAGATGCTGCAAAGGGTTGAAGAACAGCTTTTGATTTACTTTGGGTACGTTATTTTTAGGCGTTTTTAGGGAAATTGACCAGAGTGCAAGGGGTTAACTGTCACGCTGTAAATACTATTTAACTGCAATACTCTTGCACTCTGTACATATACTCTATATACTGTATACATACTCTTTTCTACTCAATTTTTTTCATCTTATTTATTATTGTTCTGAGTGCTGCTGTCCCTTTGCTGCTGCAATACTGTAATTTCCCCATTGTGGGACTAATAAAACATTTTATTTTATCTTATGTTATCTTAAGTGATTTTAGTATTTTTATATATAAGTGATGTACTGAACTAACAAAACAAGATAATTTGTTGTGATGCTGCGTATATATTCCATTACCCTGAGCCCTTTTACATGGCTACACTAATCCCATAACTGGGAATGTATTAATCACATTTTATGTGTTTGCATGCACTGAATAAATGGATTATTGGACATAAACACATGTCTAATAATTTGATGTGTTTTTAATTCATTTCTTATAACCTGATAATGCAGCGCGGTGGCGGAGTGGTTAGCACTGTGGCAGCACAGCAACTCACCCTTGGCCGGGGATCCTGGATTCGATCCCAGCCCCCGACCAACAGTGATCTGTGTGGAGTTTGCATGCACTCCCCGTGTCTGCGTGGGTTTACTCCGGGATTTCTCCGGTTTCCTCCCACATGCCAAAAAAACATGCACATTAGGTTAATTGGCATCAAACTGGGGATTCTAAATTGTCCTTAGGTATGACTGTGAGAGTGAATGGTTGTCTGTCTCTCTGTGTTGGCCCTGCGATGGACTGGCGATCTGTCCAGGGTGTACCCTGCCTCTCGCCCAAAGATGCTGGGATAGGCTCCCCCCCCACCCCCCCGCGACCCGGAAAGGATTAAGCAGAAGAAGATGGATGGATGGATAACCTGATAATGGCCTTTATCAGATTACTGTGTTTACATGACTACTTGAATAATCGTATAACTCCAGAAACTTACAGTAATTTTACTTTATTTGTGTGCAGGTAAATATAGCCAGTGGTGGTTACTCATAATAAGGATTGCTGAAGCTTCAAATGGTAAAGACAGCCTATCAACAAGCCTAACCTGTGATGATCCGTTCTGCATGCCTGTTGCCTTATCCTCCACAGCTGCGTGCACACCTGCTCTCCTCATCAGCCTGACTATTTAAGCCATGCTGCCCTCTGGTCTGCACGGAGTCATCTAACTCCCTGGTCTGATGAGACCGTTACACCTCTTCATCATTTTCCAGAGATTCCTTCTCTTTGTTGTCGTTCTCCAGAGAATCCCTGTCTACCTCATCGTTCTCCAGAGGATCTTTCCCTACTTCATCGTTCTCCTGGGAGTTCCTACTCCCCAACGTCAAGTAAGCCATCTTCACCTTTATCACCACTCTATGCTCTGCTCCCCTGTGCACAGGTGGAAATCCATGGCGGCGGACCTCTTCCTCCTGGCGGCGGACCGAGCACACCCTGCACTTCAACAACTCCTCCCTACATTCCCTCTGCAACCGGGCCTGAAGACACTGTCTCCCTGGCCGGAGCCTTCGGGACCAAGCCTGAGCTGTTCTCCAACTCGTCAACAGTAAGACCAAATATAACTGAACGTTCTCTCCAGAGTGTTGGCACTAATCATCCGTGTCTCTGCTCTTCCATAGGGTTGCCAGGCTGTACGGTGCACTGCTCGCCCCTGCTGCTACATTTACACATACACGCATACACTCACTACACAATAAAGATAATTGAGTTTATTTCCGAGTCTGTGTCTGCTTACTGGGTCTCAAATTATGTCAGTACGACTCTGTCCAAACGACCCAGCAGACAGTGTGCTAGTATACAAGGTTAACATCTTAGAGGTTCGAGTAGACCAGTTATCACACCAACAGGTCATACTTACCCAGCTGGTCCAGATTAACTCCCGCTTGGATCGTCTGTCAGATCCTCAGCCCTTTCCCCCGGCTTCGGGAAGCGCGGCCGCTCCGTCTAGCTCTATCCCTTCTCCGTCTCCACCATCCCGGCTGACACCAGTCCCCACGCCCACACTCTTCAACGGTAAGCTAGGGGAGGCTAGTGGATTCCTGTTACAATGTGGGATAGTGTTCCAGCGGGTTCCAGGGGATTTTCCTACTAGCCACAGTCGCATAGGCTACGTAGTTAATCTTCTGGAGGGGCGGGCGTTAGCTTGGGCTTACGTGGTCATGGCTAGGGCTGATTACACCACATTAACCTATGACCAGTTCGAGAGTGAGTTTAACGAGGTCCTCCCGGCTACTCAACTTAAGGCAAGGGAACAAGTCAGTAGCCAACACACTGTAGACTTCCGGGTGGTAGCCACGGAGGTTGGGTGGGAGGATGCCTCCCTTTGCAGCATCTTCGTCCGTAGCCTTAGCCCTAGCGTGAGGGACGAGCTAGCCCATCTGGAAAAGCCCAGTAGGTTAACCAAGCTCATTTCGCTGGCCATAAGCTTGGACAGTTGGTTAAGGGAGCAGGCCAACGAGCATAAGGCTTCCGGTTGCTCAGGCAATCAGTTTCGCCGTTCCCCACATCTCCCCCTGCTGGCCCTTCCTCCCTCTGATTCATTAGACTCCTCTGAGCCAGTGGTAGTAGACAGTCCAAGTTACCACCAGTGGAGAAACAGCGCCGCTGGGAGATGGGGCTATGTCTGTATTGCGGCAGCGACGAACATGAGGTTGCTACTTGTCCCATATGGCCAAAAGAGGGAGTCCGTCCATCGCAGTAGGGGGACTCGCGGACTAACTCCAGAACGATCCCCTCACTAAATTCCTATTACCCATCCGTTTTGTTCATAATCAGGTTGAAATAACCACACATGCACTTATCGACTCAGGGGCCGAGCAGAGCTTCATCTCTGGGGAACTGGCAACCCGAATGGGGCTTCCCTGCCACCAATTGAGGACACCTCTGAGACTCATCGTTCTGTCCAAGGCCCCACTGGCCGTGGTGTCTAAACAAACTGCCCCGGTATCAGTTATTGTGTCTGGAAATCACCGTGAGCAGCTCAGGTTATTTGTGCTTCCGGTCTCCATGTCACCGGTTATTTTAGGTTACCCCAGGCTCCGGTTGCACAACCCCACCACCGCCTATACGATTGTGCCATTAACCTCCGGTCCGGAGCTCCGTTACCATCTAGTTGGCTGTATAGCCTGTCAGCTCTGGAGCGGGAGGGCATGGAGACATACATTAAGGAGTCCTTGAACTCGGACATAATTCGTCCATCGTCCTCGGCGGTGGGGGCGGGATTCTTCTTCGTGGGCAAAAAGGACGGCTCGCAGAGACTGTGCATCAATTTCCAGGAGCTTAATAACATCACCATCAATGATAAATACACTCTCCCGCTCATCAACACGGCGTTTGCATCCCTCTGGGGGACCTCCTGGTTCACCAAACTAGACCTCCACAGCGCCTACCACCTGGTGCGGATCCGGGAGGGACACGAATGGAAGATGGGGTTCCGGACCCCTAGCGGTCATTTTAAGCACCTCGTCATGCAGTTTGGGCTGACCAACGCTCCCACTGTGTTCCAACAGCTAATCAACGACGTGTTGAGGGACTTTCTGGGCTCATTTGTCTTTGTTTACCTTGATGATATCCTGATTTTTTTCTCAGTCCCTCAATGAACACCGGGTGCACGAGGCGAGTGTTGCAGCGGCTGCTCGAGAACAAGCTCTTCATGAAGGCGGAGAAGTGCGAGTTCCACATGCCAACCACGTCATTTCTGGGCTTCTTCATCTCGCACAACGAAATGATTGCAGATCCTGCCAAGGTAAAGGCGATGGTAGAATGGCTGACTCCCTCCTCCCGGTACAGCTTCAGCAGTTTCTGTGATTCGCCAATTTCTATCGCCGCTTTATAAAGAACTATAGCATCATTGCTCTTCCTCTTACCCACCTCACCTCCTCCAAGGTGCCCTTCTAGTGGACGGAGGAAGCTGAAGCGGCCTTTGTGACACTAAAATCTAAATTCTCCTCCCCTCTGATCTTGGCGCAGATGGACCCCACTCTACAGTGCTTGGCTGAGGTAGATGCTTTGGATTCGGGCGTTGGAGCCATACTGTCTCAATGCTTTCCAGTGGACGGCAAGATTCGCCTCTGCGCGTTGTTCTCCCGTCGCCTTTCCCTGGCGGAGAGGAACTATGACATCGGGGACAGGGAGCTCCTGGCGGTGAAGCTGGCACTGGAGGAATGGCGGCATTGGCTGGAGGGGGCCTCCCAGCCGTTCATCATCTGGACGGACCATAAGAACTTGGAATACCTCAGGACGGCCAAGCAACTGAACGTGCGCCAGGCCCGTTGGTCCCTGTTTTTTGGCTGGTTTGACTTTACCATCACCTACCGCCCGGGGTCCAAGAACACCAAGCCTGACGCCTTATCTAGGCAATTCGCCTCAGATGCTGCGGAGGTACCAGTGCACCCCATCATCCCCCCATCATGCATTGTTGGCACCCTCTCATGGGCTATTAAGGAGAGGGTCCTGAGAGCACAGGAGACTGAGGCGGACCCGGGCGGGGGACCAAAATTGTATGTGCCGTCTGCCATCCGGGGCGAGGTGATTAATTTGGCCCACTCCTCCAAGCTCTTGTGCCATCCAGGGATGGCATGTACTGTGACTCTTCTGCAGAGCACCTTTTGGTGGCCGCCAGTCCGGAAGAATGTCGGGGAGTATATCCACACCTGTCCTCAGTGTGCCACTAGCAAGACGTCCTCCTCTCCTCTGGCAGGCCTGCTCCATCCTCTCCCTATCCCTGGCAGGCCCTGGTCCCACATGGCCCTGGATTTCGTCACCGGCCTCCCATCCTCTGCCAACAACACCGTCATCCTCACCATTGTGGACCAATTCTCCAAGGCAGCCCACTTCGTCCCCCTGCAGGGCCTGCCCACGGCGAACGAGACAGCAGACCTGCGCATCCTCCATGTGGTGAGGCTGCACGGCATTCCCCTTGACATCGTATCCGACTGTGGGCCCCAGTTTGTCTCGCAGGTATGGAGGGCTTTTTGCAATGCCATTGGGGCTACGGTGAGCCTGTTGTCGGGGTACCACCCACAGAGCAACGGCCAATGTGAGCGTGCCAATCAGGAGCTAGAGGCAGCGCTACGGTGCGTCACCACTGCCAACCCAGCATTCTGGAGCACCTACCTTCCATGGGTTGGGTGCGCTTACAACACCACTGTGTCGTCTGCCATAGGCATGTCACCATTTGAGGCCTCTCTGGGCTACAACCCCCCGCTGTTTCCCGAGGAAGAGGGGGACATTGCTGTACCTTCTGTGCGTGTCCACCTGAGACGCTGCCACTGATTGTGGAAGGCTACCCGGGCCACTCTGTGGCGCAAGGCGGATCGCAACTCCACCATCGCCAACCGTCGCAGGACCTCGGCTCCACCCTACCAGGTTGGGCAACAGGTATGGCTTTCTACGAAAAATATCAACCTCAAGGCTGAGTCGAGGAAACTCTTTCAGCGCTTTATTGGTCCTTTTGCTATCACCCATATTGTGAATCCTGTGGCTGTGCGCCTAGCTCTCCCCCCCTCCCTCCGCATCTGCCCCACCTTTCACGTCTCTCAGGTGAAGCCATTCTGCTCTAGCCTTCTGTGCCCCCCTCCCAAGATGCCACCTCCACCAGTTGTGATCGATGGCGACCCGGTGTGGAAGGTCAACGCCATTCTGGATGCCCATCGCCGGGGTCGCAGCCTCCAGTACCTGATGGACTGGGAGGGTTACGGCTCTGAATGGAGGTCCTGGGTGCGTCCTTCCTTCGTGCTGGATCCTCAGCTCTTCAGGGACTTCCACCGGACGCACCCGGGTAGGTTAGATCGGTTGCCGAGAGGCGTCACGTAGGGGGGGGAGTACTGTGATGATCCGTTCTGCCTGCTTGTTGCCTTATCCTCCACAGCTGCGTGCACACCTGCTCTCCTCATCAGCCTGACTATTTAAGTCATGCTGCCCTCTGGTCTGCACGGAGTCGTCTAACTCCCTGGTCTGATGAGACCGTTACACCTCTTCGTCATTTTCCAGAGATTCCTTCCCTTCATCGTTGTTCTCCAGAGAATTCCTCTCTACCTTGTCGTTCTCCAGAGAATCCTTCCCTACTTCATCGTTCTCCTGGGAGTTCCTACTCCCCAACGTCAAGTAAGCCATCTTCACCTTTATCACCACTCTACGCTCTGCTCCCCTGTGCACAGGTGGAAATCCATGGCGGCGGACCTCTTCCTCCTGGCGGCAGATCGAGCACACCCTGCACCTCATCAACTCCTCCCTACATTCCCTCTGCAACCGGGCCTGAAGACACTGTCTCCCTGGCCGGAGCCTTCGGGGCCAAGCCTGAGCTGTTCTCCAACTTGTCAACAGTAAGACCAAACATAACTGAACGTTCTCTCCAGTGTTGGCACTAATCATCCATGTCTCTGCTCTTCTATAGGGTTGCCAGGCTGTACGGTGCTCTGCTCGCTCTAGCTGCTACATTTACACATACACGCACACACTCACACACTCACTACACAATAAAGATAATTGAGTTTATTTCCGAGTCTGTGTCTGCTTACTGGGTCTCTAAGCCTGTCATAACCTTGTATGTCATTCTACTCAAAATGCCCATTTTCTGGATTTGCTTTTCTTTCTATTGATGGCCCTTATGGATTTGAAATGTAGATGATCTTCCTAATGTTGTCATGTCAGACTTATGCTTTTGCATCTCAAAAAATTAGATGGTTTGGAAAATGTTGTTTTGTTTTAATAATTTAACCAGAAAAGGTACGTTTTCATATTTCTGTATCCATCACACATAACGTGAGCTATTTCAGGTCTTTTTTGTTTTAAACTTTGATGATTCTGACTTAGCTCTTTGAATTAAATTACGGAATCATGGTATTCTAATTTTTTCATATGCACAAGTACACCTCTGGCTGTGAGCTTAGCAACACCACTTTCTTTCTTTCTGACTGGCTTACATAGGCAGCCTATCAAGCCAAAGTTGGTGCCCATAAAGAGGGAATTAAAATAGCTTGTTTCATTTCTCATGTAGAGAAGACAAAAAAAGAAAACCCTTTCATGGTCTTACAAATGCTTGTGAAAACCTTTTCCCTTTCCCTCCTCTGTCAAACACTACGATCTGTGAATATTTAAGTAGGCCCATAAGGATGCTGATGCGCCGTCTTTCCTCGAGGACCACAGCAACCACACGCAGAAATCTAAGCTGGCAAATTTGACAAGAAAACAATAGTAGTGAAGATTCAAATTCATTACAATGCTGCCATGACTGCGGAAGGTCCAACCAACCACTCAGCACATGCAGAGCACACAGGCACCACAGCAAAGTGGCACATCGCACACACCAGCCATCACCACTTTCGTCTGCTGGGACATGAGCTGCACACAGCTGCTCAGAAACAGCACACTGGCACCAGCTGGAGCGTGGACACACTCGGTCGTGCAGCATGGGACAGAGCACCCTGTAGCTCTGGCCCTCTCAGCAATTGCCAAGCAAACACTACGTATTCATTCCATGCACATCTCTGCATGATCTCAACACACTTCAAACATATTTTACTTTGATGTGCTGCATCAGGGCAATACTGTCAGATGATCACAATCTTTTCTCTTCCTGTCTGTAACGTACAGCAGTCTCTCCAAAAAAGTCTGAACAAACACGGGTCACACGGGTTTGAACACGGGTTGAACACGGGTCACATCTAAATATGTCACCCGTGCTGGCAAAAAGGAGTCACTTTGAGGAAATTATCAAAACTGAGGTAACGTTTTTTCCATGTTCTGTATTGAAAGACCTTCAAAATGATATTTAATTTGTAGGAAGTGTGCCAAAACGAACACCAGAAAAAGATGATTTGTTTATATTTTGGCTAGGTTTAAAACTCGCGTTCAATCGGTCAGGAGTTACATCTTCCGCAAAAACATGTATTTTTAGAAAGTATGTTTTCTAAGCCTTCCAATGATACCAGGCACTCATGGGTTTTTTCCCGGGACTTGCCGCTAGCAAACAAAGAAAGAGTCATGATTTATGACTTCTCCTGCCTGCAGCTCGTAATGACGCCGTGCGCATTCCGACTCATTTTGCCAGCATGGGTCACATATATCCAGGCTTATTTGGATGCTTTGTAAAAGCAGGCTTGGGAGTGATTTAAATTTGATAAATTGGCCCTTTTTGGGAAAACACTTTTCAGTGCAAGAGATATGTTTTGTAGTTTTGTGTGGTAATCATGATTAGAAAAATGCTACATATAACATCTGGTGGCCTAATGGTTATTATTACACATGCCGTAAGAGTCTGTTGCTCAGATGCAGCTGGCATTTCTTGGATATCTTTCCTCCGCTCTTCACCCCATTTCCTTCCTGTGTCTTTACTTGATCTGCCCAATAAAGGCAAAATGCCAAAAAACTATATGAGTGTAATTTCATAATTACATTTAATGTATTGGGGGGGGGGGGGCAGTGAAAAGTTCATAGTGGTCAAATTTGACCAAATGTTGTTTATTTTTCAGCATAGTTTCCCCTTTGGTCCACAAACTTTTTCCATCATTGTTGCAGCGCTTGGATACCTGCGGTTGAAAAATAAACCACATTTGGTCAAATTTGACCACTACGTACTTTTCAGCCCCCCCTCGTAATATTTCATAATGAAATTATGAATGTATAGGAAAGATTCTCACTTCACATGATCTAAACACATAATGTACTCAGACCCTCAATGGACACACGTGCTCATCTCTGTCCTCCACAAAGCCATAAGGCTGTTGTAGTGTCCGATGGACAGCAGAACATTAGCCTGGGTACTTGTACAGTGACACTGTGATGACACTGGAGTATGAATGTGTCGGCTCTCCTGGGACTGGCCCACTCCCCTTGGGCACAGATTGGAGGTGAGACCTTGAAGAAAAATTATTACTTTTATGTTTGCTTTATGGCTCATTTTTCACATTAAATGCAGAAAATCTATGCAGAGGTCATAGAATTCTTGCTTCTGCTCGTTGGCCAGAACTAATTTTTGCAGCCCTCAGTATCGATAAACCATTCAGCGGAACAAAGTATGCAGGCTATGTACTGCAGCTCTCAAGTCTCTATTTGCTGCCAACCAGTCTATTGGGACTTGTTCAGCTCCTGTCTGCTGGTTGGGGGGGGAGGGGGGGTCCGAAATGTCAGCCGCACTCGCGCACACACACACACACACACACACCCCGAGGGTGAGCACAGCCGCCGTTGTGTCAGTTTGCCCTTATCTGTAGCTGTGTTTGAAATGTCTACTCACTCCATACCTACTCGCTATATAGTGAATTCAGATATAGTGAACTGTATAGTAAACTCAGTATAACAATAAAATTATCATCTTTCAGACACTACTTGGATGAATGAATGAATGAGTTTATTTTGAGACATGCATGATGTGTTTTGTTGCTGAGAAAGACTTCTGGAGATGAAATGTTTAGCTGACATGCGTGTTTTTAATATGAAGCGTTTTGAAAAAGTAGTTTCAGTACTGATCAATGCTTGTTGGCAGTTCATGTTGTGATGTGAAGCTCTCCTCTCACTGCTAAGTTGGCTGCACATTGCATTATGGGAGACACTGGCTAACATAGTGACCAGTGGTTGCACCCAACTTTTCAAAATGCATTATGGGATATTTTGAGTGCACAATAAAATTAAATATTATAAAATTTCATATCACGATATAAGTATTCTTATTTGATGATAACAATATACACTACCGTTCAAAAGTTTGGGGTCACCCAGACAATTATTTTGTGTTTTCCATGAAAAGTCACACTTATTTACCACCATGACTTGTAAAATGAATAGAAAATATAGTCAAGACATTGACAAGGTTAGAAATAATGATTTGTATTTGAAATAATAATTTTTTCCTTCAAACCTTGCTTTCGTCAAAGAATCCTCCATTTGCAGCAATTACAGCATTGCAGACCTAACATGATTGCACAAGGGTTTTCTAATCATCCATTAGCCTTCTGATGCAATGAGCAAACACATTGTACCATTAGAACACTGGAGTGATAGTTGCTGGAAATGGGCCTCTATACACCTATGTAGATATTGCACCAAAAACCAGACATTTGCAGCTAGAATAGTCATTTACCACATTAGCAATGTATAGAGTGTATTTCTGATTAGTTTAAAGTTATCTTCATTGAAAAAAAGTGCTTTTCTTTCAAAAATAAGGAAATTTCTAAGTGACCCCAAACTTTTGAACGGTAGTGTATATCACAATATACATTTTCTGTAAGTTTTACAGTTTAGATCTAATAATCGCATAAAAAGGACCATGTCTTTTTTCACATTTTAAATTACATACTGAAAAAAATCAGTTGTACAAATTCATGTCATTAATTTTATGCACCCTTTCCCTCTTAATTTTGCAGTGTTATAAAATAGTTTTTTTAATTAAGCAATATTACACACATATAAACAAATTAAATATTGTCAAATGCCAAAGTCATTGTTTATCAATACATACCGCTCACAGAAGGGCTGAGATCAAATCGTGGCCAATGCCGGTGGCTAGTCAGAATGCTCGCGATTTGGCTTCAGCACACTGCTCGCTTTTTCTTGGCATTTTCAGATGAAACAAAGAGTCCCATCACCACAATTGTGGTGATGATACTCTTTGATGCATTGTGGTTTGTTAATTGAGACAATAAATCCAACTCTAGCACTGCCTATTTTTTTTAAACAGACATGAAATAGCTTAACGATGTTTATACAAGGGCAGACTTTGTAAACTGAATGAAGTTTTTTTTCAAAAGGGTGGAATTTCCGGGTTACGAATGTATAATTTCTTTTCACACAGCGCCTCACTGTGGGAGTTAAGGTATCCAACACAGTATTGCAATTCTCAAGTCTGCAGACTTGACAGTAAATTACTGTTAGTAATTAACGGTTACTAGAACACCTTTGAAGCAGAGTGATACATATCCAGTGAAATGTTGGAGTGCAGTTATCGTGGAATTTAGTAACTCCTAGAATCCCTATCGTCCAATCAAATTGCTCGGTCAGAACTAACTGTTGTATAATGTGCATTTGAGATGCCTTTAACCCCTTGAACTTTGGCCAATTTCCCTAAAAACGCCTAAAAATAACATACCCAAAGTAAATCAAAAGCTGTTCTTCAACCCTTTGCAGCATCTTCATGGGGTTGGTCTCATTTAAAAGAAAACACTTTGATTTTTTTGGCAAAACAGTCATAATCTCTCTAAGTGCTCCTGTCACTGAGTAACAGTCATCTAAACATACTGAACTTGAAGAAAATAAAGTTCGCCTGGGTGTTTTTTTAGATACAAATGCTTGCAAATAACACACAGCTTCAGATACTGGCTGGAAAATGCAACAGAAATGTAGAACCAAGTGTTATCAAGCTGAGGTCAAAATTTTGTAACAATACCACAAAAAATGAATATATTACACAACTTTTTTCTCAGGTTGTTCCTAGGCGTTTTTGAACTGTGCCAAATGGCACAGTTTGGAAAAACGTCTATAACTTTTGAATGCTTCAACATAGAAGCTTCATCTTGGGCTCTAATGAAAGGTGACACTCAGGGCTGTGTGGGTGTGTGGGGGGGGAGGGAGTTGTTTGTTCATTCATGAATGAATGAATGAACAAACAAGCCCCCCACACACAAAGTAACATGCCACGTAAAAAATGTGTGGCCTTTTTTTTTTTTACAAGAAAAATTAACCTACAGTGCAATAAAAATTACACTAAAATATCTGCAATGTAGAGGATAACAACCCCCCCCCCCCCGCTAGAGAGGAGCTCGGCGCACAAAAAAACTTGTGGCCATGACGGACCGTTATAATTACTGATCGGTCAAAAGTCATTTTTATTACTATTTTCATTTATAAAGAATAATTTAGCTTATAACACTTACCTGTCCACAACAGCAGTGTCGTTGGCAAACATCTGTTCCTCATTGTCAGACGAACATGATGCTGATCCGGTTGTTACGGACTCGTGGTTCTGGTCTCCCGACCTGGTCAAACCATCTCCGCTTACATGATTGCGGTTTTTGCGAACCATTTTTCAAAACAAATAAGAACAGTAGTAATAAAAAAAGACTGGCTAACGGCTGAGAGCGGCTAATGCTACCGTTACACACAGGTCTCAATGTGTGTCACCCAGCGGCTTAGACAAAAAAGATTTTACGCACGGCGACGACGCGTTTCAATCGTCGAACTTCTCTGCTTCAATTGGCTCGTTGTATTCGCGGTCGTTGGTAGGCAGGTCCTTCTTGCTAGGTTTTCAGTCATTGGTTCTTCAAGGTTTCAGAAACCCAATTCAAGGCTCTTATTAGTCGAATGAGAGGTCAATCAAATCTAAACCAATCAAACACTCCTTTGGCTTTCTGTTCGCGGCTGTGTCTGTACTGGAAGAACAGAAATGCAGCTTTTTTTTTTTTTCGGTGCACACTGAGACGCACTATGACGCAGAGACGTGACCGCCTGCGGAATCCCGGAGTTCAACAGGTTAACTTTATTCATTATTGCTACTTGACTAAAAATTATTAGAAATCAAGTAAGTTACATTAAGAGCCAGTTTGTTCCTCCGACACGTTTTATTTGTTATTTATTTAGTGTGTATGCGATCGCTGTCACACAAATTAAGAACCTCGGCAGTAATTTAAACCAAAGAAATGATGGTCTGTTACACTATAATGTTTCCTATTAGCGACAAGTTAGCATCATCATTTACCATTTGCTGTTTTTAATCAGAGAGAGATAGTGTTAATTGTCATGTTCAGGTTCGTCACCCCGAGCATGACTTGTGGCTGTTGGGTTTAATAATTGATTATTAATTCCAGCTGATGGATTGAGCCTTGCTCTCTGTCAGTCCCACAGCCATGCCTCCTCCTCACCAGGCATCCACCAGCGGCATGGTTGACCACATACACACTCACACACTCATGCACGCACGCACGCACACATACGCTCACATTCACACTCACGCACGCACACACATAATTCAATCAGTCACGTACCTGTTGCCATACGGCTGGGTCTACTTGCTGTCATTAAGACTTTGTACAAATAGCTGTGCAGTACGACCAGCCGGGTGGCAACTTCTGCAATGTCAACTCCAGACATCCAGGCTCACTTCTGTGGGTTCACCCTTGGACTAAATTGTGTTGTTTCTCCAGAGCCTTTCCGCTCCAACGCAACTGTAAATCCCTGTGCCTTTTTCTCCGCTCCTGCCAGTTTGGAGCGCGTTAGGCATCCTGTGAATCAGCCAAGTTTGTAGCCGGGTGTCTCACCCTTTATCTGTGACTGTATTTGGACTCTCCATACTTTCACCCATTGTAAATAAACATGTTACTTACTCTGCGTTTTGGGCTCGCTGCCATTTCATATGTTCGCTGTGCAGTTTGTGCAGTGAACATGACATTAATGTTACTTACCTCCAATTAAAATGAGGTTAAAGGACTATCCTCTCTGATGCATCACAGTGGGGAAAAAGTCCCACATCCCTGGCAAGCAGAAGTAATGGCTATATGACCAAAACATTAGCTTGGCGTTAGCTGCTGTGCTAACCACCGGAACCCACACACCTGGCGCACTGCGGGGGAGAGGTAGGGTGGTGACAAGTAGAAACGGGGTATGTGTCTTTTAAATCCTGATATATATAAACGATACATTTTTATATGAAACGATAGACGCTTTTATCGCGTCATGCTACTATATAGTAAATGAACTTTTCAGTTAAAGTGACACTCCGCTAAAAATCAAGTTTTTTTTCTGTTGTTAACATGTCTGTAACATGTTTTTTGTGACTTACAAGACATATCAAGCTCAAAATCTCACCACAGTTTGAAGTCTGTGTTTTTCTGCTGTGAATTTCCAGTTTGGTAACGCCCCCCCTGAAACGAGCGAGTTTGGACAGACTAGGGCTGTGTGATCTGACAAAAATTTCATGTCACCATATAAGTCATCTTATATCACGATAACAATATATATCACGGTAAACATTTTCTGTAAATTCTACAGTTTAGATAATCACATAAAATGGACCATCTCTTTTTTCACATGCACCTTTTTCCCTCATAATTTTGCAGTGTTGTTATAGTTTTCTAGACTTGATTGTCATAATTTTCAGGTTTTTCTTCCAAATCATATCATATGAATAAAAAGTAAACATCAATAAGTTAAATATTTCCTGAGCCAGAGCAGAATAGCAAAACAAAAAAACAAACCAAAAAAAAAACAAAATCATGACATAAAAAAATGTGTGAAAATGAGAAAATTACCCATTGCTGCCAATCAGCTGTTAGTTTAAATCAGTGAAAATTTAAGTGTGGAGCTAGAGCCTGCACACTGCCATTCTGGCCTGATTTAATCTGTTTGTTTCTTAGTAAAAAATATTTCAGGTTGGTCATGATCTGAAAATCAGAGACACAAAAGGTAATGTAATAAAATACATCTGATGACTTTAACTTTATTCATTATCACTACTTGACTATTTAAAATTATTAGAAATCAAATAAATTAGATTGAGCCAAATTGCTCCTCGTTTTATTTATTTATTTTGCGTGTATGTGCCACCATCATGCACTTTTGCAACTTTAATAAATTTTTTTTCAGACAGAACTAAGAAACTCAGCATCAATTTAAACCAAAGAAGCAATGGTCCGATACACTAGAATGTTTCCAGTTAGCACAACTTAGCATCATTTAGCATTTGCCGTTTTATAATTAGAGATGGTGTTAATGTTACTTACCTCCTATTAAAACGAGGTTGGCAAACTATCCTCTGTGGTGCAGCATGATGGAAAACAGTCCCACATCCCTGGCAAACAGCAGTAGCAGCTATTTGACCAAACCGGTCATTTGGAGTTAGCAACCACCGGAGAGTCTCGCCATCCACCACACACCTGTGCTGCTGTGTCCACTGCAGGAGAGAGGCGGGGCGCTGATAAGTAGTGGGTGAGGAGCTTTGTTCAAGAAACGGGAGTATGAGGATTTTAAATCATAATATAAATGACAGAGTATTCTATGAAATGATAGGCGTTTTTATATCGCCATCTGATATATATCGTAGTATCGCACAGCCCTAGGACAGACCATTTGTAGCTACGTAAGCATTACTGCTTAGCCTGATTGGTTATAAGATTAACCAATCAGACAGATACTTTTGGCTGCCTAGGGGGAAGAGAAAGGAGCCGAGGAACAGCAGGATTGAGGCAGAGTGGGTTGGGGTTGCAGCAGAGAGAGAGTGGAGAGGTGTGTGTGTGTGTGTGTGGGGGGAGGGGACCGATTTGAATGTGGCTGTTCGAGAGCTGCTCTCAGCTCACTTCTTCGGCGGATGAGGCGCCACACTGTGAGCTGAGAGCAGCCACATTCAAATCGGGTCCCCCCAACCCCCTCCCTGCTCAATCACTGGCGGATGAGGCACTGGTTGTTAGTGAAAAGTAAACATATTTGACAATTACACATTTATCTCTCGCCTCGACTGTCTTCAGAAAAATGTTTTGCTTTTTACTTTTGAAAATATAGGCAAAACTTTAACGTCTGGAAGCGTCGTGAACAGACTAGCAGCCCATCCACCAGGATTCACGGTGGCCAATCATGTGCAAGCCCTGCAGGTCGGGGAGCGTGGCAGCAGGACCTGCAAGCCCTTCAGTTGCTAATTAGAATAGTCATAGATCCATGCACACTTAAGTAAGTGAAAGATTTAAAAACTCTTTCCAAGCAATTCTAAGACAATGAAAGTTGTTTTTTTTTTTTTTTTTTTTTTTTTTTTTTGTGGGTAAAACACCACAATATACTTTTTTGGGCAATACATACTTGTTTTTGAGGTGGTTTTAGAGCTGCCGGAGTCCATCCTTAAGTTTTTGAACAGCACAACAAAATATCTGATTCACTATATAGTACACTATATGGGTAAGGAGTGAACACAGCATGTGAGTGGTGGAGCCAATACAACTTGTGATAAGAGATAGCTTTGCCAGAATGAGTCATAAACCCGAGCTTTTATAGTGCGGTTATTGTCTTTCTGTCTACAATTATAGTGATTACTCATTTCCTCTTACCTCCCCGGCAGACCTTATGGTGCACTTAATAGACTGCATTTTACTAATGGAAAATTAAGTAGCACCGTGGCAGTGGGGTTTATAAATATGTAAAATATACTTTTAATTATTTCAAGTGAGTCTGGCAGCTAATCAATAAAGAGGGACGTGACAAACATACGTTTGACACAGGCCATTGTAGAGTTACTGGTAAAAGATAAGCATGGCCTGTCAGCGCAGTCCAGCCCTAATGAATATTTTGAGCCTGTCATGTAAAAAGACAAATGGATTAATTGTGCCCCACTAATATAATAGCTTCTTCATGAAGAGTGCGGGAGGGAGGGGTGGGGGAATGGAGGGAGGCCAGCAGCTGCTCCGCTCTGAACCCCGATGTCAGATGAATATTTATTAGGGTTGAGGGTTAAGTAGATTTTTCCGATTACACGGATAGCCACTTAACCATAGTTGTTTATAATTTATTTGATAACTGATTCGTGTGGATTTGTTTGATGTTGTAATAATTTAGTTTTTAGTATACACAGGCTTGGAGGAGCAGTGCAGAGATCAGCTTTTAGTGAAAATCAGAGAACCATCATTTCACATTAAATTACTTAAGACTTATTTGTTAAATAATGGAATGATCTATTATGTTTTACTGATTAAAACCCCAAGAGTTTCAGTGTATATGTTGTTAAAATATATCATAGAAATAAAATCGAAAGGTTAAACTTATGTAATGTATTTTATATTTTTGGTCCTTTATTTTAGACATTGGAAAATATTTTTCAAATAATTCAGTTATATAAATTGTCTAATAGTGCATTAGAAGGCACAATTTGAAGTTAATTTTAAAGGAGTCATTGGTTGCCCTTTGTTCCACATTTCAGCAGCTCACAGGTCTTAATGAAATGTTTGTGACATATTTTGTTTACATTTTTCTAATTATTGCAGCAAATCTGTTTTTAATTTTTCTAGCTTCTCTAAGAACGCTTTGCTTCAGTGCTTTGTCACTATAAAATCTTAAGGTATCCTTCATCGCCGTCCTCCCTCTTACGTCACTACTGCTAACATTAGCTGGCTAGCTCCTAGCCTTTAGCTCAGATGTATCCTGATCTGAATACAAGTTGAGTTGACACCTAACTGGGTCGGCCCTGGGATCTTTAACGGCGTGAGCAGAGAATTTTTGTGAAACTGTTAAAAAAGACTTTTCTCAGTCATCAACAGACATCAACCAAAGATCCCAGAACCAACCTGGGGGCTGACCTGGGGAGCTGACTGGACTGGGGCCCGACCTGACCCGTTACCCCTGAACCTGAGCCGTGAACATTTGCCTTAAAGAATGATTGAAGTATTGCATCACTGTTGGGCAACGATGTGTGGTTTCAGTGGGTGATAGGATATGAGCAAACTTGGGAATGAGTGGCTAAACTACAAACTTCAGCTAGCTAACTTGGTTCATGGCTGAGAAAATTAAACAAGTGTTTTTAGATGAACAAGGACTCCAGTGGGGGAGTGAATAGAATTTATAGAAAATAGTGATCAAAACTGGCCGGATCCATGCAGCCTGTTCGTCGCGGCCTGTTCGTCACCTCCTCTTTGCCAGCCTATTGCATTACTTACCCATCAAGATTTTCATTAATCTAAAGTTACAGTCACAAATACCTTGATGAACGGCTGTGAACACCATACAAACGATTTTTGGACCATTTCGTACGGCCTTCTTAAGGTGGCTGGAGGAGAATCCAGCGTTCATAGACCGTAAGTTCATGGCCAGGTTGATGGTCTTGTCCAAGATTTCTACGAACGCCCCACGAAAACCCCTCATTGTAGGGCAGCCGTATGAATGCCATAGGAACAACTAAGAATTATGCAAGATGTTGGCCATAAGTATGCCTCAAGAACGCCTTAAGTTGTTCTTGAGGCCCGTTACAGCAGTCGTAGGAAACGCTGTATGAATCCCCATTCGTATGGAGATTCGTACAGCATGCCTAAGGTGGTAGTGAGGCACTCATAAGGCGGAAGTACGTCATTCATATGACATTTGTGCCAACAAAATGTGGTGAAAGCCATAAGATCTTCCTGCTGACTTGAGAGTGCCGTGAGTTGCACAAAAATTTTTGTAAGATGGCAGTAAGTATACTGTAGGAAGATCCCAAGGCACCCTTATGAGACCTTAAGAACTCTAGGGCCACCGTACGATAGAAAAGCACCTCATTTCTCAATAATGCCTCAAGTTGCTCTTGCGAACTGAACAGCAGCCGTAAGAAACTATGTCCCCCTCCATGAATGTCTGCAAACTTCAGAATTCGTAGGAACTGGGAGATTCTTACGAACCCATTGTTCTTAAGAATCTGTGACCATAGCTTTAGTTTGTCTTATTGAATATATTAATGAAAGAAACTCAGTGGCACCTGCATGCTATTGTTCATGCCACAATGTCTCTTTTCAGAATCTGTGACATATTTATTTCAAAAAGTTTAAACCGTTTGAACTGTTTCATGTAGCAACTCATCTCTTCTGACCAGACCTCCCAGTTATACCACCAAGTAGGAGGTGACAAAGAATCATAACTTAATGGTGTCCCCTTCAGCTGTTTGCAGTGTTAGCTACAGTACCTATGCTTTTTTCTATTTGTCTGCTATAATTATTTCTTGATTTCTGGAATGAAAGATGTTTCAATTTTTGATACCAAACCTTGGTAACTCGCATCAGCAAAACCAACAGGGGGAAATATCTAAATTAGATTTCCTGGTTAAACTGTCTTTAATTAATTTCCTGTTGATCAGCAGTAAGTAAAGACTACAGGTTAAATTGCAAATAGACATGGGAGAGAGAAAATGTACCATGTAATACCTTAAACTGGTCATTTTTACTTCACTACGCCCTGAAATATTCACACCACAGCAGCAGTTAACAGTGCCACCATTTTGACAAATGGGGTTGTTTTCCCTCCCCAGCCATGTTTCCCTATCCATCTCCGTGTCCAAGTTTGTTGTCGGCACTTTAAGGTGAAAGAGAACATAAAGACAAGTGAGCACAAATAAGGCCTTCCTGGAAGCCGTCCTCTCACGATGGAAAGCTGTGACCTTGAGTCCTGTCTTTCACCCAACGCCATCCCCTCTCATATGCCGCCACCACTCTCCCGTCTCCCTCCCTGATCCCCCCCATCAGAGCAAGAGGAGGAATGACTTGAGGGAGGGGAGGGCGGCTGAGCGCGACAGTGGCGGGTCACCAGCCGTGGCTCTCATCAATTAAATGTGCGACGGTGTTTTTTTTGTCGCCTGAACTTATATGTGAAGGAGATGGGCAGGACCTCATGTTTGTGCTTTTGACAAATCAGCGAGTGTTTAATCTCAAGATGTGCCGGCACTCATAAATAATGCAGAGGCCAGCCGAGTGCCCAAACTCTTTCCCTGCTGGAAAGAGACAAAAAAGAGCTCCTTTTTGCTGTTTATCTTTTACTGTACCTGAGCCATCCTTTAATGTCTTATTAACTTGTTTTTTTCGCACAGATTTCTCACTATACTCACCTATGTTTTGATTCAGTTGCTCTTTCTAACTAAACCCTTTTCCTCTCTCTGTTTGCGGTCAAAAAGCAGACTTGGAATTATCCAGAGAAAGAAGTCTGCTATCTGAGATGCAGGGGATTGAGTTCAAGCTTTGCTTCCATTTGCCCTAAATGTAAAGAGCCCAACAGAAAGCAGTGTAGCGGACTGTGAACCGCGTCAAATCCCCCCTCTCTGCACCACTCTCACTCCTTCCCACAGACTTTGATTGGCTTGTACGCCGACTGGGAAAGTTTCCTGATTGTTCACAGGGAAAATTAAGATTTTAAGCCTATTGAAGTTGATCTTTGCTCATTGAAAAGTAAATCTGAATGTGTCCTATTGAAAGCCCAAATTGTCAGCTTGTCACGTTGGAAGACCCCAGAGTGGAGAAGGGGGGGGGGGTGTACTGTACAGAGAGCACGGTGCACCTGTTGTTGTGTAGCCCATGGTGTGTAGTGTTTGTGGAGTGTGCTGCACAGTAAGACCCTTTATTAGGCATTTTGGTAGAAGCTCAAACACTTTAAAAAGCTTTTGAAAATATGTTGAAAAATCTTCCTCTGGATTATTGTGCTGATTCTGGGCTCAATCGTAATTCAACAGATAAAGTTAAAGAAGAATAAAAAATATAACTAATTCTTCTCTTCTTACAGGCTCTAGGAAGTTTCTACTTTATCCATGAGTCTTTGGATAATGTCGGGCAGTTCGATTTCAAAGGTGAGACCCTCCCTTATCCAACACACTCCACATACAAATATATATCACCGCTGCTGTCATGATAATAATATTCCCCCCTCTTTATCGCACCCATGCATATCGCACACAACCATTTGTGGGCTATATCCCGCTTCCATCAAAACCAGCGAGTTAAGATTGGCTTTTCAGGGTAATGTAAAGGGAGCATGACAGAATGGTGATGCTTATTAATATTAGTATTTAATTCATATGATTTCGGGCCTGTGCGGTAATGGTGTGTGGCAGGTTATTGGACAGTTACAGCAGTCTCATCAGGCTGTGGTGTCAGAGGGCCCGGGGGTCTGCTGGCCGTGCTAATTAAAGAGAGGATATAGATGTTGAGGCGCCTCGCTTCCTGTTAGACCCAAGTCAGCATTAGCACCAGTTACTCCAGTGAAGGACAGGGCAAAGGAAAAGGGGGGGGGCAGGTGTACTCGTACACACGTTTGCTTTGAAATTAAAATGACAAAATGCAAAGCTCTGAATGTCTGTTTCCAGGATTTTCCATGGCAGGTATTTGGACAGTATCACTGTTTTCAAACTGAAGCTGCTAAAAGGAATCGATTCAGCATGTTTTGATTGCTTTGAAAAAGCCTCAAAAAGGTGTAGTGCAACCCCCCCCCCCCCCCACACACACACACACACAAAAAAAAAAACATCAGCTGCCTGGTTAATGAGGAGTCATCCTATGGATGATCTCCAGCTAACAGCTGGAAATTGTAGTCCTTGTCCTGTTCTGCAGCTTCTGTGAGTCAATCAGAGTGATGGTAGATCTTCTTGAGCAGAGAACTTCAGCGGAGTTGGTTCACTGTGGAAAAGTTTACATTTACACCATAAAGTGACTCAAATTCTATTATTATTATTATTATTATTATTATGTGAAACAGATCCAGTTTTTAGAGCTCTCTGAATGCAGAAATCATTCTGATCAGACCTAAGCCATTTCTCGAGTCATCTCATGATAAAGTTACAGTTCTGAAGGTTTCCACTTGATTCTACAATGGTTATCGGTTCATCTTGATACATCTTTTTTTTTTTCTGTTCAGGATTTGTTTTTTCTCATGGTGTGAGTACTTGATCCTTCCCAAAGTAACTGTAATGACCTGTAATGAATTTACTTCCAGGATCTGTTATTAATAAAACAGATATTAAAGAGATGTGACAAGTCAACTGGAAAGTTCCATTTAGGCAGCTTATATCTCACTACAGGTACTACAGTACCTGGGTACTTCCTCTTCACCTCAGGCTTAGGCAGACAGGGATTGCTGCTATACTCTGGGGATTTAATAATCCATTCTTTTTTTGTCATTAGTGTAATGAGATAAATTTGTTTTTGTTAGTTTTATAAGTCTTTCAGTGTGGGTTAGTCCTTCAGTATAAAATATGCAATTATAAAATATGCCATGTTTCTGTTCACAAATTCTACAAATCTGATTAACAATTTCATTAATGCATACATAGGCCTGCTTTGAATACATCACATGGTGTTAAAATGCATGATGTCACTGCACAGTGTGATTTTTATTACATTATTTGAAATCATGATCAATATTCAAGCAGTACATATTAATTTTTATTATATATTATCAATATATTTGTTTTTCCCCTAAAAACACAAATCAACATTAAAAACTAGTTTCAGAATCAATCATTTTTGGCCATCAAATTCAACAATTTTTTATTGACTATCACAGTTACAGCAACCATTCTGACACAGAGTGGCAAATAAACATAGGTGGCACTGCTATCATGACTAAAGCCTCGGACTCAGAGCCTCATAATATGATAATATATACAGTATAAGCTCATCAATATGTTAGCTATCATAGCCTTTGCGTATCACATGATGTGTTTAGAATGCAAACCTTGACAATCCATTCTTAATATTTGTGCAGTGATTTACTGTCTTTCACATCAGTCATTATGCATCTGAATATATATATTTATATATTTACACACGCACACACACACACACACACACACACAGAGCAAAGAAAATAAGTATTGAGAAATGAGAAATCAGGAAGGGGGCAAACACTTTTTCACACCACTCTCTGTGTGTGTGTGTGTGTGTGTGTGTGTGTGTGTGTACAGCAGAGAAAATAAGTATTGAACATGTCAACATTTTTCTCATTAAACATATTTCTGATGGAGCCATTGACCTGACATTTTCACCAGATATCAGTAACAACCCAAGTAATCCATACATACAAAGAAATCATTACAAGCTCGGATTGAGATCTGAAATTCACGTTGAAAACATGGGACAACTTACAGGGGTAAGAGAGGGCCCTCAGCACGTAACGGAATCTGAGGAATTTCCCTCAGAGACAACACACCATCGTGGCTCTTCTAAGGTCACTAAAAAGACCTCAGCTCAGGAAGTTCTTTTGTCAGCTTTTTGTTTTAAAGTTTTATACACTATGTTCTTAATGTTTTTTATGTTCTTAATGTTCTTTCAGTTTCTGAGTAGCATAAAAGAGGGCCACCACACTGTTATACTAAATAAGACAACACACTGGAGAAACAGGGTGTAACCAAAATAATCTCATATAATGTAAAAGGGATCCTGAATCCAGTTAAAAGATCCAAGATTCTAGGCAAAATGAAAAAAGACAAAGCAGGAATAATATTTTTACAAGAAACCCACCTAACAGACGTGGAGCACACTAAACTCAATAGACAACGGTTTAAATTGATCGCTTCATCTTCATATAAGTCAGGGAGGAGGAGGGGTAGCGACATTGATCTCAACCAAAATTATATTTAAAAAAAAATCAGAACACAAAGATAAAGAAGGGAGATACAGTTTGGTACTTGGGCGGCTAGAGGGAGAAGATATCACCCTGCTGAATGTATATGCACCTCCAGGGGCTAACTGGAAATTTTATAAAAATGTATTTGACCTAATGATAACTAAAGCCCAAGGTTTAGTGATATGTGGTGGAGACTTCAGTCTAAGACTGAATCCATACTGGGATGCATCAGGTAATTCTCCACATCAAAATAACACTCAAAGTAGGAAAACTCGGATGCTACTAAAAGAAATGGGAATCTGTGATGTGTGGAGGGAATTCAACCCCAGTGTAAAAGGTTATACATTTTACTCAGCACCACATTCGTCATACTCAAGGATTGACTATTTTTTTATGTTTAATAGAGACATTGGAAGAGTAAAAACATGTAAAATAGGACTGATGGATCTCTCTGACCACAGTCCGATCTATATGGACTTAAGTATCCAAAAATACACAAATTATACATTTTCTTGGAGGTTAAATTCAAATGTCCTGAAAGGACCACTGAAAGATGAATTGGAATCAGATATTCTCAGATATTTGGAAGAAAATGATAATGGAGAAGTATCCCCTTTAATACTGTGGGACGCATGCAAAGCTGTAATAAGGGGAAAGATTATCGCAAAACTGGCAATCCAAAAGAAACTTGAGACAAGAAAAACTAACCACATTAGAGTCAGAACTTAAGAACCTAGAAAAAGAGCACAAAGACAACACTCATTCTAATGACTCGCTCAAAATTAAGGAAATTAAAAAACAAATAAATGAGATCTACACAATAGAAATCCAGAAGAAACTTACATTTCTGAAACAAAAATACTATGAAGCAGGCAGCAAATCGGCAAAATTACTAGCCTAGAAATTGAGGAAACAACAAACAGAGACAGCAATCTACAAAATCAGAGACCCAGTATCAAAGGAAATAAAATTTAGAATTCAGGATATTCTTAAAAGCTTCGAGAACTACTATAAGAACTTGTACTCCCTCAAAAAACATAAAAACACATCCGAAGCATTCCTAAACACATTAAACCTTCCCCAACTTACTGAGTTACAAAATAAAACACTACTGTCAGAAATACAACCTAAAGAATTAGAAAAAGCAATTATGAAACTTAAAGCTAACAAATCCCCAGGAGCAGATGGCTATACAGCAGAGTGGTACAAAACCTTTAAACAGCAACTATCTCCTCTCCTCCTGAAAACATTTAACTATGTCCTCCACACAGGGGAAATCCCCCCCCCCCCCGGAGAGAAGGGGTCATTGCAGTCATACCTAAACCTGAAAAGGATAAACTAGACTGCTCCAACTACAGACCAATCAGTGTGTTAAATCAGGACTATAAGCTTTTTACCACTATCCTTGCCAAAAGGTTAGAAAATATACTGACAGACTTAATTCATTTAGACCAAACAGGTTTTATAAGACAAAGACAGACACAAGACAACATTAGACGCATTTTACACATAATTCATCATATAAAAAAATATAACTTAAATGCAGCCATATTGGGATTAGATGCTGAAAAAGCATTTGATTCGGTTGACTGGTCTTTCCTATATAGAATCTTATCCAGTTTCAATTTTCATAACAACTTCATTAGAACTATCCAGGCGTTATATAAAAAACCAACAGCTAAAATAAGGATTAACGGTAAATTATCATCATCTTTTGAGCTGGAAAGAGGATGTCGTCAGGGCTGCCCCTTGTCTCCACTGCTCTTTGCAATCTTCATAGAACCTCTGAGCCAATGGATAAGACAGAATCAAAAAATTCAAGGTATTACACTTGGTCAGAAGGAACATAAAATAGCACTCTTTGCTGATGACATTTTAATATACCTGGGGCAGCCGGACACCTCTTTTCCAGAACTAATCTCAGTTTTTTCAGAGTATGGAGATTTATCGGGGTACGAACTAAACATGCATAAAACCCAAGTTTTAACATTCAACTATGACCCACATCAATATTTACTAAGCAAACTCAAAACTAACTGGGAGATGGAATCTATGAAATATCTGGGGGGTCAATATCCCGAAACAACTCAACAAAATTATAACACTAAACTATGATCCACTGGTGGCAAAAATAAAATCTGATCTAGCAAGATGGAATATGATACCATTCTTGGGTACTGCACAAAGAATTGAAGCAGTCAAAATGAATATACTTCCACGTCTTCTGTACCTTTTCCAAACAATACCGGTAGAACCTCCCACAAAAACATGGCAAGAACTGGACAGAAGGATCTCAAGATTCATATGGCAGGGCAAGAGACCTAGAATCAGATATAGAACCCTACAGCTAAACAAAGACAAAGGTGGGCTCGCGCTGCCAAATATCAGGGACTGTTTTAAAGCCGCACAAATTAAAACTTTAGTAGAGATATGTAACCCAGTCTACACTGCACAATGGAAGGAGATGGAATGCCAAATAACAAGTGACATCCCCCTACAGGCGATAATAGGGAACAATGCCTTACCTAAACTTTTGAATAACACTAACCCGTGGATAGAGACCCCGCTAAAAATTTGGTTTAAGATAGTCAGAGAGAATCAAACTAAAGAACCCTGTCGATTTCTGCAATGGATTGCCTATGATCAAGACTTTACTCCTAATAAAACAGACACTAGATTTAAAAAGTGGAAAGAGAACGGACTGATAAAATATTACGATTTTTTTAAAGGGCAAATTTTAAGAAGTTTTGAATATTTGAAAAAACAAGGTCTAATAAATCAAGACCTTTACAGGTTCTTTCAGCTTAGACACCACATAAACAATATACTTAAAAAGGAGGATTTGGAAAGGGCCCAGTCAGGTGTTCTGAAGGTCTTCTTAATGGCATATAAAGGGATCCCAGGGATCAGATACATTTCTAAAATATTCCAAGGTCTTCAAGACTTAAAAGGAGACAACACATCATATATAAAAGAGAGATGGGAAAAAGAGGGGAATTTCACTTTACAACTGGAAATATGGGAAAAGCTAAATAAACAACAATGGAAAAGTACCTCATCCCTGCAGTGGAGAGAATTTGGATGGAAAAATTTGGTAAGATTTTTCAGAGCACCTGCACAAAACAAATTTACTCGTAAGGGGTTGAATTGTTAGCGCTTGTGTGGTGAAGAGACTGCAAATCATTTTCATATGTTTTGGTCATGCCCAGTTATCCACCAATATTGGACCAATGTACAGACAGTATTGGGGAAAATATTCAAAATAACAGTCCCCTTTTCTTTTGTAACTTTGTATTTGGGTTTACTACCGGATTCACTGGAAAGACGAGGAGAAAAATACTTATTCACTGTTTTAATATTGGCAAGTAAAAAAGCCCTAACTAAAAAATGGATGTTGAAGGACTGTCCTACACCTGAAGATTGGATTAACGTGATCCAAGACATTTACTCGATGAAAAAGTTGACATTCGCACTGAGACAGGACATGGAGGGGTTCTTGAACTTTTGGCAACCCTGGATCGCATATGTGTCTTCCATTAGATCTAATCTTTGACATATACCATTTCAATAATGGCACCGCTCTTTGTTCCAATGCTACTCAGATGCTCTTTTATTTTTATTTATTTATTTATTGTTTTTTGCTCTTTTGTTTTTTTGTTTTGTTTTTTCTTGTTTTTTGTTTGTTTGTTTTTGTTTGTTTTTGTTCTTTCTTTAATTTCTCTTTTTCTTTCACTTAAAAAAAGGGGTGTTGTAATAATTATTCTTCCAATGTTGTCAAAAAACAAAAAAAAGGGAACATGTGATGAAAATGTAAACAATGCAATGCTGTAATGATGTGTATACCCTTTACAAAAACTTAAATAAAAAAAACAACTGCATTTTGTGATTACTTGTTATCTTTGACTAATACTTAAATTTGTTTGATGATCTGAAACATTTAAATGTGACAAACATACAAAAAAAAAGCGAAATCACCACTTTATATATATATATTTCCCCCACCTGGTCCAAGATCCAGTACATACCCCACACCACCACCCCGTCCTGTCAAGCAGCTAGTTAAGCAGAACATGAATCTCCTTCCCTTATTGTGCCAAACAGATTTAGGCTGCATGTCCACCAAACACATTTTTGGTCACCCGACCACCCTGAGCTTTTTTTTTTCAGCATTTGTGTGCTGCGCTGTGGAAAAAACAAAAAAGTCTGTGCCTTTTATTCCAGCAACAGCTTGTCACTCTCAGCTCAACACTTCCGCTTTTCCTGTGGTCAGACTTTCTACTGATTTTTTAATAGCAGTCTGTAATTAACAATGGACAGGAAACATATTCCAGCAGCTCTGGGTATAAAATATGATGACACGGAAAGCAGTCGTCTGAGTACAGACTCGTACCGGCGTCCTATGTCCCGCCCACGTAGCAATTCTGATTGGCTGCTTAAGGTCTCACATTGATGAGCTCAGCTGCAATCTGAAAAGTTGAACTTTTTTCAGCTCTGAGCACCCTGTGCGCTGCAACAAAAAACAGCCACCGCCGAGAGCATTTCAGCACCGAGGGCGCTCAACGCTGTAAACACTGGACTACATAGAGAATGAATGGAAAATAGCCACCCAGAGCGGAAAAAATGTGTTTGGTGGACACGCAGCGTAACTTTGCCAAAAGGAGCTCTATACAGCACATTTCTACTGTATGTACTGTATATTATTTATAGACTCCTCTTGTAATAACTTTTAATCCATCGATCCATCTTCTACCGTTTATCCAGAAACCGGGTCACGGGAGCATCAGTTTGGGCAGAGTAGCCCAGGCTTCCACCCAGTTCACATAGCACCATGATCCCTCCTGCAGCTCGTGTGCCCACTGGAGGGCGCACCCATGTACCTCCTTTGGGTACGCTGGGTCCTTGATGTAATGTTTTTCATGGAGATCCACTGGACTGCTCTTAGTCTGGCTCTTCACCCAGGACCAGTTTGCCTTGGAAGATCCTTCCAGGGGCAAATTGCCCCCGACAACATAGCTCCTGGGATCATTCGGGAACTCAAACCCCTCCACTACAATTAGGTGGCGATCCACAGAGGGGATAACTTTTAATACTTTATTTAAATTGTTTTACCCATGATAGACCCGATGAGGGGGATTGGGGAAGGGAGGGATGGGGAGGGGGGGAAAGAAGAAAGGAAAAAGAGAGGAACAAACAGAAAAAACAAATTGACACAACTGATCCAATACATATCTGATACATGGTCATGCAACTTGATTAAGAATGATCAGATCTGAATTCATGCAACTTCTTACCTTTGTGAATGCAGAAGGTGCTAACATTATCAATCAGCGTTAGCAGCTGCTGCATCCTTCATTCTTCTGGACCACATCACACAACTGAATAACTGCTGCATTCTTCTGGAGCAAAATCTAAAGCCTTCCTTTACTAAAGGCACATACATTTTCTCAATTTAAAGGAAAAATGTGATCGTACACATGCGTGGGCTTTTTTTGTTGATGACATATCAGTTTGCACATGCATTCGTCTTCAACTCATTAAGGGTGATTTCACATTTACAGGTTTAGTTTGTTTAAATTGAACTCATTTGTTTTCTCTGTTCGTGTGCTTTGTTTTGTCTGGTGAGAACACAGTTGTCAAACTCAGGTGCGCACAAAACAACCACACTGAGACCCCCAAACAGAGGTGGTCTCAATCCAGATCATCTGGTGATCCTCCAGATGAGAAAGCATACTGAACTAAAACCGGTCTAAATGTGATGGCATTAGATTATGAGCAGATTTGAATTTATTTCATTCAAACACCTAAAAAATGATGCAGAATGAATTGTGCACAAACATGGAGTTGTGAGAGGGTGCATTGTGACATTTGACACTTAAAATGAAATAACACTGCATATACAGTGATCCCTCGCTACTTCGTGCTTCACCTTTCGCGCCCTCAGTGCATCGCGGATTTTTCAAAAATATTCATCAAAAATTCAAAATTGAGAAATAATGGGCGGGCGCTAGCAGAAGGCAGGGAGACTACATTAGAACATTCAGGTATCAACACGGAGAGCCCACACAACTCAAAATCCACCTCTCTGTTCGCTGTTCTCGTGTTGGCTCGGCTCGGGAATCTCGCAAGCTGATTGGCCGAGATGTTTCACCCCGCAAGCTTATTGGCCGAGACGTTTCACCCAGCTTCTCTCCTGCCGAGCGCCCACCCAGCGAAGGAAGACCGCATTCATTGCTCTTTATCGCTCGTGTTGCTTAGTCTCGCCACGTGGAACTTTTTGCTGTTCTCTTGTGCCATTTTGTGCGAAATAGTCTTCCCGTCAAGCCACTACGCCCCCTCTTGCAGCTTCTCCAGCTCTATCGGAAGCTGCCCTCGACGATCCTGCGCCTCTAGCACCTGACGATGAGGCGTCACCTGAGGAGCAGTAAAGCTCTTCATTAACCTGTGCAGTAAATCATCTTCATCTTGAGTTACGTATCTTGTTATAAGAATAAGAGTTCTAAAAACATATTTATGTACACTTTATTTACATCTACGTATGTATGTACACTTACACACACACACACACACGTATCATATGAGAGAGACAGTGAGAGAATGAACGTACATATTATTTATGGGTGACGTCATTAGGGGTGACGCTACTTCGCGGTTTTTCACTTTTCGCGGTCGGTTCGCGGTCGGTTCTGGAACCCATTAACTGCGATAAGTGAGGGATCACTGTAACTTTTTTTTCCCTTTATGCTATGTATAAACAAACTATAATGTGTTGCATTTATGAAATCAGGGAACTCCTGCAGAGAAAACAAAATTACATTTCTGCATGCAACAAAAACATTTTGAACTCCAAAAAAAAAAAAGGCCTTGGGTTGAAGGTTGACATTGGGTTGAAAGGAGAGTGCTATTTCTAGCACTGATGACTCCTGATCCTTCGATAAAAATCTCCGCTGAAAACAATACCGAAAGCTCAGAATTCCAACACAAACCCGCCATGTGATTTGGGGTTGGGGAAATTATCTGAAAATTCAGCAGGGGGTCTGGGGGACATAGTTCCCCAGCGGGGTCCTGGGCAGAGCCCTGGTGGGATGGGGTGGGGGGCAAGGGGGCAAAGCCCCCCGAAGCTCCTGGGTTTTTATGATTTTTAAGTACCAGAACTGTGCTTAAATGACATAAAACAAACAGCTGAATGCCACTTATTAATGTATAATATTGACTTATGTTCCAAGAAGATAGCATTCCTAAAATATTCCAACAAGCATTATCCACCATATGCTTTAACACTTGATCAAATCAAAATCAGTTAATTGTATCTATTCCATAATAGAAATAAAATTCCAACATACCATTACTTTTTATAATTTCAGCATTCATTTCAGATCACCAATTTCAATCTCCATTGAGACTTGAGCAGTTCATTTTGCACAATCACTGATGTAGCCAAGTCTTAGAAATATTCAAAAGTTATGAGTCAATGTCCACTGTGCACTGTCAATTTCAAACTGTTTGGAATCATAAAAGGGGATGGTTAACTTTTATTACCGTTTCCTCCCTCGCGCCAGCCCAGCTCATACAGCCGTTGTACGCCGCCAGTAACAGAGAGTTAATGACTCTCCACCTGGCCATACCGATTACCGGAAGGGGCCATACGCCACTTCCAGTCCTGCCTGAAAGGGCGCAGCTTCACTGCGTTCGTGGACCACAAGCCGCTAACGTACTTAACGTACTTTATCTTCCTGGAAGATAACATAAAGCGGAATTCGGCGAATTAGCAGAAAATCACATCCCTGAGAACACGCCGCCATGAATCTTTGAAAAAGCATACAACGAGCCATTTGATGGGTCCAATCGTTTGCAACTATCCAATCGCAGGGCTGTCAAGCTACTGCAATACAGCAGTAGCTTGAACACAACACATCCGGGTTATCGCGGGAGACGACTTCCGGGGAAGCGCCGAGCGCTTATGTAATCGTGTTGATTTTCGCTGACGGTGATTAAACTTTAACACGTTTTTTTTTAGATTTTACAAGATCATCATAATCTTCAAATTTAGAATTACATTTTAAAAACTAATGAACTAAAATAAATACAATTTAATTAAATACTCATTTATTTTCCAAAGCCACAGGGAGCCGCAGCAGAGGGATGAAAGAGACGCATGCGGCTCCGGAGCCGTGGGTTGCCGACCCCTGTTCTAAACGCAATAACTACTGAAAGAAATGATGTAGGTTTTTCAGATCAATACAGTAGTTGTAACTAAGACTAACTAACTAACTGCACGGTGGCGCAGTGGTTAGCACTGCGGCAGCACAGTTTACCCTTGGCCGGGGGATCGTGGGATCATGGGATCGTGGGTTCAATCCCAGCCCCCGACCAACAGTGATCTGTGTGGAGTTTGCATGTTCTCCCCGTGTATGCGTGGGTTTATCCTGGGATTTCTCCGGTTTCCTCCCACATGCCAAAAACATGCAGGTTAGGTTAATTGGAGACTCTAAAGTGGCCCTAGGTGTGAATGTGTGTGTGAATGGTTAAGGGATAGCGCCGTATCGTGGCTGCTTCATCCATCCAGGTGGTGGATGACCCTCAATTTCCCCTCTGGGCATCAATAAAGTATACTAAATCTAAAAAAGCATCTTTGATGACTTACACGCTGACCTGACTATGTGTTTGGGGTCAAAAGGTCAAAGGTCAAAGTTAACATTCCATTTGCACAATGGTAAATGCTAAATTTACTATTACTGTAAAATGAGTAAAGCTAGGACCACCAAACCAGGTCCACAGGTTCACCTTGCGATTCTGACCTCTGACTATGAGTCTGGGGTCAAAAGGTCAAAGGTCAAGGTTAGCATTCCCTATGCCTTATTATTGTACATCGAGTAAAGCTAGGGCCACCAGATTTGGTATACAGGTTTACCCTGAAAACTGCTGTCCGTCAGTATGTATTGGGATCTTCAAAGAAAATGGAGGCGGGGGATATTGCACTCACCTCAGAGTGCTCTTGTTTTGCTTTGAAGTATAAAGACTCTTCTTTCTTGGGATATAAAACAATTTTTCTTCATGTGACTCCTTCATTTTTTGTTTCCATCCCAAAGACTTATTAAAACTTATACACAGTTCAGTGGGTGCTTAGCCGAACTTTATTTGTCTTCATCAGAAACATGATCGTAGACGCTCAGCCTCTGCTTGTACTAGGGCTGTCGCAATAACCGCAATTATGTAATATCACGCTATGGACAAGCCTACTGCGGAGGAAAACGAGCAACCACAACAACCGCAGTGTTCACTTTTTTTGTGTGTGGCTAAATCTCATTGTTCACTTATGAACAACAAGATGTAAAGTGTATTTTACATCTCGTTAAAATACATGTAAAGTGTATTTTTATTGCCAACAGCATGTTTGCACGCGGTACAGATGGTGGCAGCACCCGGTACTGTGGAAACTTCCATAGCATTGGGTGCTGGCGGCATCAGTACCGTGTGGGTCTCTCTCCAGACGGACTCCAGCAGGCAGTTGGGGGTGAAAACTTTTGGATTCCTTACTAAATACAGCCATGACAGTGAGCATTGAATGGGGACAAAGCGTGTTATTTCCTTCTGAGTGGAGTGTGTATGAGCCTGACAATTGAGCTCCGAGAGCCAAACAACTACTGCATAGTGCATTGCTTGTTTGAACGTGATTTTTCAGACAGTGGCAAAAATCCAAAAATCATGGCGACAAGAGCCACGCAGGGTCCTGTACAGAGGCTGTCCAGTGTTTAAATAAGCTAAATGTTGCTGCAGTCTCCAGTCCACACATGTCATAGTTAAATAAGATAAGATAAGAGATAAGATAAGATAAGCCTTTATTAGTCCCACAACGGGGAAATTCCAGGATTGCAACAGCACAGGGATAGCAACACTCAGAGCAACAATCAGAAGGGTTAGCAAGAAAAAAAACAAGCAAGCAAGAGCAGCTAATATACATATGTACATATTACTATAAAATATATATACACACACACACACACAGACACACAGTGCAGAGCATTGTAGCTGGATGGAATAAATATATGAATATATGAACACACAGTGCAGAGCATTGTAGCTAGATGGAATAAATATGTAAATATATAAACACCCACAGTACGGAGCATTGCAGCTAGGTGGAATAAATATGCAAGTATATAAACACACACAGTGCGGAGCAATGTAGCTAGATGGAATAATATGTAGATATATAAAAACACAGTGCGGAGCATTGTAGCTAGATGGAATAAATATATAGATATATAAATATAAACACACCCAGTGCTGAGCATTGTAGCTAGATGGAATAAATATGTAAATATATAAACACACACAGTGCAGAGCATTGTTGCTAGGTGGGATGAAACAGCATAACCGTCTATTTAGTTATCCTACATGGTATGATTATGTGCCCATACATATTCTCACCCTCCATAGCGACCGGTATGTTCCTAGTTGTATGCCGGAGAGGACCATTGTGTAAGTCTATTGCATCTTTTGCATTCAAAAAAACTATTAGTTTGTTACGTCTTTTTGCTATCTCTGCGAGCAGCCCTGCTTAGGTTGTACAGTCTGACAGCCGTTGGTAGGAAGGACCTACGAAACCTCTCGGTTGTGCACCTGGGATGATGTAGTCTGCTGCTAAATGAGCTCCTCAGTGCATCCAGTATGTCCTGCATAGGGTGGAACTCGAACCCCAGCAGAGATGACAGTTTAGCCACCGTCCTTCTCTCTCCTATCTTCTCCATCGGATCAAGGCGCTAAATACTGGAGTTCCCACCACTGCTTTATGAAAATGATCTTTTTTTTTTTAAAACAGAATCAGCAGTTCATGCCTAGAAAGGCAGGAGCTCCGCACAATTGTCACACATGCACATAAAGTTGAGAGCGGAGCTGCAGCGAGTTTCTCACAGCTTCCGTCGTTTGCCACGTAAGTTATGAACCCTGTTTAAATTACGAGACCACAGGGTCCTAAAAACATTTGCAATAATACCGCATATTGCGGTGTTGAGCTATCCATCGTCACCACAGCGGAGATTCCTTATTACGACAGCCCTAGCTTGTATTTTTCCAGTTTTTGCCTCAGTCTGACACAGTTCTGGCAAATGAGGGTTTGGTCTGTGTCTGGTGTCCTTGGTGTGGTAGTGGCATAACTACTACCTTGCTGTGGTGTATAATAAGTCATTGAGTGGAAAAACTGGAGATATATTTGTAGACTAAGCCGGGATTCAGAGTGTACAAAATTGTTACTGTTGAGGACGAATAAATGTAGAAAAATGTGTTTACTGTGATTCCATGCCAAAATTGACACATACCCCCCTCACTATTGCAAAAAGTCCTCATCCGAATGCACAGAAATTTTATATTCAGCCTACTGGATAAATAAGGCACAGCTAGTAACATTTTCAGATTTTTTTGAGACCATAGGGGCATTTGTTGAAATAAATGGTAAATGGTATTCACTTGCAGTATATAGCACTTTTTCTCATCTCTAGATGACCAAAGCGCTTTAACAGATCCTGCTATCCACCCATTCACACACACATTCACACACTGATGGCGGCAGAGCAGCCATACACCAGCGCTGGCCTCACCCACCAGGAGCAACTGGGGGTTCAGTGTCTTGCTCAAGGACACTTCAACATGCAGACTGCAGACACAGCGGGAATTGAACCTCTGACCCACTGATCAGTAGTCGGCCACACTACACCTGTGCCACAGTCACCACAGCATGGAATGACTCAAAATCTAATACCCAATACCCATTACCAGTCACTTACCTCCCTCCATCTGAATCCATGCTTCCCATTCTAACCAGCAGGTGGTGCGGTTGCCAGAAAAACCCTGACTGACTTCTGCTGTCAGCATAATTAAAACATTCAGTCACTCTCCCCAGAAATTCACTTTCACGGTTTCTAACATCTTCTCTTTTTCTCCTCTTCCTTTCTTTCTTTGTTTTTCCTCCTCCACCTCATTTGTTTTTTGTTTTTTTCTCCCCATGCTTGTCCACCTGTCTGTTGTCTGTCCTGTAGCCAAGAAATTTAAGAAGGTGATGGGGAAGGAAGTCTGCTCAAAGACACTAGAAAGCACGCCCATGCTGGAGAAGGAGAAGTTTCCACAAGAATACTTCCCTGAGGTAGGTGTGATAAGACTGACTAGAAACACGATGGAAGGTGGAAAAGTTACTTGAGTTGTTGGACATTATATTTGGTGGTTAAGCAGAACTCTTCATCGTAATCTTTTGATCTTATGTTGATAATTTATAGAGAAGAATTGCATTTCCTTCGTCTTGCACCCCCACCCCTTTACTTTGTCATCACATAAAGAATTTCAGTGTTGAAACTGCAGAGTTCTCTGCTCAGTCCGCTGTGTTGGGTTCTCTGGCTTGCCAGACTGGATGCTGCTGAGCACTGATATAGTAATAAAGAGCACGACTGCCCGCGTGTCATCCCCACACTCCCCACTCATCCGTCAACCATGCTTCGACGGCTGTCTTCACAAATATATGCAGAACAGATGGATACGGCCCCTTCACACACTTCCCCCCAATTTCCGTCTCTTTCACACACTGCAGACCCCCGCCACCCACCCACCCAGCTCTCTGTCTACTCCAGATGCATGCAAACACACAAACAAACAGCGTCAGGTTTCCCCCGTTTTTCTGTCAGGTTTCCCCCCCCCCCCACCACCACCACCATTCCGGCAGATCTAAAACCAATTACACTGATTGAGGCGCAGAGCCATTTAAAATGATTACAACCAAGCATTGTTCTGCATTTAACGGGACAAGCAAAGAAAACCACAAAACAAACCTGGCATGGCGTACTGTGAGAATGATGAGGGGGGTGATGTAGAGAGAAAGGAGGTGTGTGCGTGTGTGTGTGTGATGGGAGGAGGGTGCAGATGAGAAAAGTTTTGCCCCATGATTTATGCCTCTTTCCCGGCTGGGATATGAATCTAGGATGATGCTCCAGAGAGCAGCACTCCAGATAATGTTAGCCCATTTAAAAAGAGCAGATTTGTGTAGTCTATCAGGGTCGCAGAGTATTTTTTTCCCCCTTTCTCCCTCCCTCCTCATCTTCCTCCGGGCCCCTCCGTAGTGAGAAATTGGTTGTTATCATAGATCACAGATACTGCTCAAACCTCTTATGAAAGATGAATTAATTTCACTAATGCTTTAATGCAAAGCTCTCATGAGGGAGGCAGACTGGTGATAACCCCTGCCTCGTCCCCGCTTCCTCCGCTGGTGATTTATGCCCTCTTTTAGTAGATGAAACCGCCTAGATTTGCCATCCATCTGCAGCTTTGAGGAATCCTATTACACGGGGATCTTGGACCCGATGGGACACCACATACACCCGCGCGCTTTTGGACCGTGTCGCCACAGATGTGCAGAGGGACTATAGGGGCCCATTGTGGGACACCTGAACGGTGTCATTAAAAGTGATCAAAATCACACAGTGGGCAGGTGATGTGTATCCATCCTCAGAGTCTACTTTTAAAGCTCATCCACGGGGTCAGACTGAATCCTCTCTGAGGAAGGTTGCCAGAGAGACAGATGTGTATGCGCCTTAATTTTAACATCCTCCCATTAATATTTGTCAATGCTGATGACATCGTAGTGGGAGGGCTTTGTGTTTGTGCATCTTTAAAATACAAACAAAATGATCAGTCTTGGCCATACATCCATTTTTTTCATGCTACATTTTTTTAGCTCATTCCGATGAAGCCAAAAGGAGCTAATACAATGACACACTGTCCGTCCGTCCACATTTTACTACAGTTGCTACGTCTCTGAGGCTTTTGCCCTGATGGTCATTAAACACACACAATGATCCTCAGGGGGGGTCTGTATTAGGGCTGCAACGATTACTCAAATAATTCAAGTAATTTGATTACAAAAATTCCTCGATTCAAAAATCTATGATTTGAAACATCTGTAAATGTACGTAGCACTTCTGGTCTATATGACCTTCTTCCATATGACCTTCTTCCGGTCATGCTATATAAAGAAGACGCGGGTTTGTTTAATGGCGTGATGACAGACCGACGGCAAAAAGGAAAGGAAGTCAGAAAACGACAAAGTATCTCAAGTCTGGGATCATTTTAAGCTCAAATTGTGCAGTGTGTAGATTGTAAAGCCGAGCAGCGAGCTAGCATACCATAACGTAGTTGTTACAGCATCTCGGCAGATGGTATCCAGCCACATCATCCATGGCCAGCACACCCGAGACCAGGTATGTGATTGAGATTTTAAATTGAGATGAATAGAATGTAGTCACATATGCTAATTATGCTTATATGGCTAAAGAACATATAGCAGCTACCACTATTAGCGGTAGCTGCTATATGTTAGCTATGTTGCGAGTTGAAGCTAACATTACAAAACAGAACTTTCAGGTGTAACATAATGTTTAAAATTACGTTATATGCAGTAAGCATTGCATTGGTACAATTACTATTGCGCTTTAGGAAAGAAAGTTCCGCACATGTTGGTCAATGCAAGTTTCTTTAGTACAAAAAAAATAATAAAAAAGTATCCGATGACTCAAGTAATCATTCAATTATCATCATCATCATCCGTATTTATTTTTGATTGGACACAATTAGTCCCTCAATTGGGTTGGGTCCTGCTTGACTGCACTTCTCAGAGTCCCACTCCAGTGGTTCTTGTCCACTGGTTCAACATGAGCCAGTTGTAGATTGACCCGGTCCATACGGACACCCTCCAGCCATGTCTTCTTCGGTCTTCCTCTTCCTTGACCTCTGCTGCTACCAGGATTGACATCCATGACCTTAATCCAACCGGCACTTCTCTCCACATGGCTGAACCAATGCAAATGGCGCATCAGGAGCACATCCTCGAGGTCATCCAGCTGCAGCCTTACCAAGCGTGCTTGCGAGCTGACCTCATCCTCAGTGGAGATGCCATACATCCAGCGAATCATGGCCCTGTCATTCTGCCGCAGACGGTTAAGACAGGATTACAGGGACAAATTACTTGATTGCTAGAATGATCGATACCTGCAGTCTTAGTCTGTATCAAGGTTGTGCACAAGGTCAGGAGATCTCAGCGTTTATATGATTTTATGAAAATTGGTACTCCTCCTAGGCAATTATCCCAGTTTTGAGTAAACTTGCACACAAAGGTCCTCAGATTGGTCTGCATCCAGGGTGAAGTCAAGGTTATTGTCAAAGGTCAAGAGATCTGGGTATTTCTGATTTCATGAAAACTTTTACTCCTCCTAGACAGTTGTCCCAAAGTTGGGAAAACTCATGCACAGTGATCTTCAAGTGGGGCTGTGCTCAAGATCAAGGTCAAAGGTCAGGAGATCTGAGCACTGTTGTGGTGATTTCATCAGTCCAGAATGAGCTACTCCATCACTGGTGGTCTGGTTTCCCTGTAAATTTATTATGTGGAGGGTATAATGTTTCTGACCCATCCATTTGTCAGTTCCTTTTACATTTTATGTTGTCGCCACTATAGCGTCTACATTTCTGATCAGATTGACTTCAAATTTATACAGAAGCTTTAACTCATCAATATTTTTGACGCATTTGACTTTCAGACACATACAGACGTGGACAAAATTGTTGGTACCCCTCTGTTAATGAAAGGAAAACCCACAATGGTCACAGAAATAACTTGAATCTGACAAAAGTGGTAATAAATAAAAATTCTATGAAAATTAACCATTGAAAATCAGACAATGCTTTTGAATTGTGGTTCAAGAGAATTATTTTAAAAAACAAACTCATGAAACAGGCCTGGACAAAAATGATGGTACCCCTAGAAAAAATTGAAAATAATGTGACCATAGGGACATGTTCAACCAAGATGTATCCTCTAATTAACATCACAGGTGTCTACAAACTTGTAATCAGTCAGTCGGCCTATTTAAAGGGTGACAAGTAGTCACTGTGCTGTTTGGTGACATGGTGTGTACAACACTAAACGTGGACCAGAGGAAGCAAAGGAGAGAGTTGTCTCAGGAGATTAGAAAGAAAATTATAGACAAGCATGTTAAAGGTAAAGGCTATAAGACCATCTCCAAGCAGCTTGATGTTCCTGTGACTACGGTTGCACATATTATTCAGAAATTTAAGATCCACGGGACTGTAGCCAATCTCTCTGGACGTGGCCGCAGGAGGAAACTTGATGAAGAATGGAAACAAAAGAGCCCAGAACAACCTCTAAACACGTTCATGGTGAACTCGAAGGTCAAGGTACATCAGTGTCAGATTGCACCATCCGTCATTGTTTGAGCCAAAGTGGACTTCACAGGAGACGACCAAGGAGGACACCACTGTTGAAAACAAATACTAAAAAAGCCAGACTGGGATTTGCCAAACTGCATGTTGACAAGCCACAAAGCTTCTGTGAGAATGTCCTATGGACAGTTGAGACAAAACTGGAACTTTTTGGCAAGGCACGTCAGCTCTATGTTCACAGACGCAAAAATGAAGCATACCAAGAAAAGAACACTGTCCCTGCTGTGAAACATGGAGGAGACTCTGTTATGTTCTGGGGCTGCTTTGCTGCATCTGGCACAGGGTGTCTTGAATCTGTGCAGAGTACAATGAAATCTCAAGACTATCAAGGTATTCTAGAGAGAAATGTGCTGCCCAGTGTCAGACATCTTGGTCTCAGTCGCAGGTCATGGGTCTTGCATCAGGATAATGACCCAAAACACACAGCTAAACACCCAAGAATGGCTAAGAGCGAAACATTGGACTATTCTAAAGTGGCCTTCTATGAACCCTGATCTAAATCCTATTGAACATCTGTGGAAGGAGCTGAAATATGCCGTCTGGAGAAGGCACCCTTCAAAGCTGAGACAACTGGAGCAGTTTGCTCATGAGGAGTGGGCCAAAATACCCGCTGAGAGGTGTAGAAGTCTCATTGACAGTTACAGAAATCGTTTGATTGCAGTGATTGCCTCAAAAGGTTGTGCAATAAAATATTAAGTTAGGGGTACCATCATTTTTGTCCAGGCCTGTTTCATGAGTTTGTTTTTTAAAATAATTCTGTTGAACCACAATTCAAAAGCATTGTCTGATTTTCATTGGTTAATTTTCATAGAATTTTTATTTATTACCACTTTTGTCAGATTCAAGTTATTTCTGTGACCATTGTGGGTTTTTCTTTCATTAACAGAGGGGTACCAACAATTTTGTCCACGTCTGTATAATGAGGGGCTCCATTTATTTTGGGTACGGGTCATTTTTTTCTGTTGTCGTCACTATAGCTTCTACATTTCTGATTGGATTGATTTCCTATTTATACAGATGCTTTGACTGAAATGACAGGTTCCATTTTTGTGGAGGGTGGCTTTTTCCCCAGACATTTTATGTTGATCACAGTTCTCTTTAAGAGCCCCTGGTATGCAGATGTGTGGGCTATGTTAGCTTGCTCACTGAGGTTCTGTCATTTTTTTATTGTCATCACCCCGCCGGGTGGATGGACGGCACCAGTGTCAACACCTACCTTGTGAACACGATAACTGGAGAAAGAAATGACGCAGGCTTTTTTGCACCTATGAAAATTGTCAGACGAGTTTGAATTTTGGTGACCTCTGACCTTAACATGAAGGTCAGAGGTCAGTTTTTCCCCTACATCTTGTGAACACAATAACGAGAGAAAGAAGTTATGTTGGCTTTTCAAATCAATTTTGGACGGGTTAGACCAGGGGTGTTAAACTTGTTTTAGATCAAGGGTCACTTACAGCCCAGTTTAATCTCAAGTGGACCAGGCCAATAAAATAATAACATAAAAACCTGAATAAGGGCAAGTCCGAATTTGTTTCTGTGTCTTAGTGCAATAAGTACAAGTACATTATGAAATGTTTGCATTTAATGAACCATTCTTTACAAAACATATTATCCATCCATCCATCTTCTACTGCTTTTCCGGAGGTCCAGATCGCTGAGGCAGCAGTTCAAGCAGAGAATCCCAGACTTCCCTCTCCCCAGCCACCTGCTCCAGCTCTTCAGAGAGGATACCAAAGCGTTCCCAAACCAGCTGGGAGACATAGTCTCTCCAGCGAGTCCTGGGTCTACCCCGGGGTCTCCTCCCAGAGGGACGTGCCCGAAACACCTCAAGTGGGAGGCATAGCAGGAGGCATTCTGATCAGATGCCCAAACCACCTCAACTGGTTCCTTTCAGTGTGAAGGAGCAGTGGTTCTACTCTGAGCCTCTCCCAGATGACTGAGCTCTTCACCCTATTCTGAGGGTGAGTCCAGCAATCCTACGAAGAAAGCTCATTTCAGCCGCTTGTATCCGTGATCTCGTTTTTTCGGTCATTACCCAAAGCTCATGACCATAGGTGAGGGTAGGAATGTAGATTGACTGGTAAATCGACAGATGCTGCTCCGATCCGTCTGTCAATCTTGCTCCATTCTTCTCTCACTTGTGAATAAGACCCCAAGATACTTAAAGTCCTCCACTTGGGGCAGGAGCTTATCCCCCAACACGGAGAGGACAGTCCACCTTTTTCCGGCTGAGGGCCATGGACTCGGACTTGGAGGTACTGATTCTCATCCCAGCCGCTTCACACTCAATGGCAAACCATCCCAGTAAGACCTGTAGGTCATTGCTGGATGAAGCCAGCAGGACATCATCTGCAAACAACAGAGATGAGATCCTGTGGTCACCAAGCATGACACCCTCCATTCCCTGTCTGCGCCTAGAAATCCTGTCCATAAAAATTATGAACAGGATCGGTGACAAAGGGCAGCCCTGGCGGAGTCCAACTCTCACTGGAAATGAGTCCGACCGAGTGTTGGCAATACGAGCCAAACTCTCACAACGGTTGTACAGAGACCGAATAGCTTGTAACAACAAGCCCGATACCCCATACTCCCGAAGCACCCCCCACAAAAAACCACGAGGGACGCGGTCGAATGCCTTCTCCAAGTCCACAAAACACATGTAAACTGGTTGGGCAAACTCCCACGAACCCTCGAGAATTCTTGAGAGGGTAAAGAGCTGGTCCGATATGCCACGGCCAGGACGAAAACCACATTGCTCCTCCTGAATCCGAGGTTTGACCAACGGCCGGACTCTCCTCTCCAGTACCTTGGCATAGACCTTCCCAGGGAGGCTAAGGAATGTGATCCCTCTAAAGTTGGAGGACACCCTCCGGTCCCCTTTTTTGAAGAGAGGAACCACCATCCCGGTTTGCCATACCAAAGGCACTGCCCCCGACCTCCACACAATGTTGCAGAGGCGTGTCAACCATGACAGCCCTACAACTTCCAGGGCCTTGAGGTACTCAGGGCGAATCTTGTCCACCCCCGGGGCCCGGCCACCAAAGAGATTTTTAACCACCTTGGCGACCTCAGCCCCTGTGATAGGCGAGTCGTCCCCCTCATCCACAAGCCCTGCTTCCTCTGTGGAAGACGTGTCAGTGGGATTGAGGAGATCCTCGAAGTATTCCTTCCACCGCCCAACGATATCCCCAGTCGAAGTCAGCAGTGCCACATCCGCACCATACAGAGTGTGGACAGGGAGCTGCTTTCTCCTCCTGAGCCACCGGACAGTTTGCCAAAATCTCTTTGAGGCCGACCGAAAGTCTTGTTCCATGGCCTCACCGAACTCCTCCCATACCCGGGTTTTTGCTTCAGCAACCACCCAAGCTGCACTCTGCTTGGCCTGCCAGTACATCTCAGTTGCTTCGGGAGTCCCACAAGCCAACCAAGCTTGATAGGACTCCTTCTTCAGCTTAACAGCCCCCCCTCACCACTAGTGTCCACCACTTGGTTCGGGGGTTGCCGCCACGAGATGCCCCGATGACCTTGTGGTCGCAGCTCTGGGCCGCTGCTTCAACAATGGAGGCAGAGAACATGGCCCATTCAGATTCCATGTCTCCAGACTCCCTCGGAATGTGGTTGAAGTTCTTCTGGAAGTGGGAGTTGAAGACCTCCCGGACAGGGGCCTCAGCCAGACGTTCTCAGCACACCCTCACTATACGTGTGGGTCTACCAAGTCTGAATGGCATCCTCCCCTGCCATCGGATCCAACTCAGCACCAGGTTTTGATCAGTTGACAGCTCTGCATGTCATGGTTTTAATTAGCTGACTGCTCATGTGCATGATGCAACAGCAACTGGAGAACAACCACACAAAGAGGTACGTTTGAGAATTTATTAGATTTCAAAATAAATGTGCAGCTATGGAAACAGTCACTCGCCAGAGGAATCAACCTGTGGAGAGAAGACGAGAGCTGTGAGAGGAGGAATGGAGTAAGGGAAAATGGGCAAGCCAAACTGCCACTTACTTGGGTTCCAAGGGAGAATCGGCAGGGCCCCAGTGAGAAATAGACGAACCAGTAGGGTGAAGGGGAAGAACTGGTGGTGCCTGACCGGGTGGAGGTTGGAAGCTGAGGGATGGTGGAAATGTGGCAGAGGAACGCGCACAGTCCCAGAGACACACCTGCACGGTGGCAGCAACCTGAGGAAGAGAGAGGAACAAAGTTAGACGACGTGTCTAAGTTTGTCAAACAATACTCGCTTGTCCTTTAACGGGGCAGTATACCCAGACGAGCAAACGTTGAATGCGCGGAGAGAGCCTCCTTAAGTACACTGGCTGATGAGCGGGAGCAGGTGTGTCTTCTGCCTCAGGTGTAGTGATGAGTTGGTGAAGGTGAGATGGGACGGGAGGGGCGTGCTCTCACTGCCCACGACACTGCATCTGTCTTTACCCGAGTGTCCAGGTCATACGGTCGCAGGTCGGATGACACAACAACAAAATCGATCATCGACCTGCGACCTAGGGTGTCCTGGTGCCAGGTACACATATGGACAGCCTTCTGCTTGAACATGGTGTTTGTTATGGACAAACTATGGTTAGCACAGAAGTCCAGTAACTGAACACCACTCGGGTTCAGATCGGGCAACCCGTTCCTCCCATTCACCCCCCTCCAGGTTTCACTGTTGTTGCCCACATGCGCATTAAAGTCCCCCAGTTGGAAAATGGAATCTCCAAGAGGAGCGCTCTTCAGCACCCCAGAGACTCCAAAAAGGGTGGGTGAAGCGGCATGAAATAATGCGGCGTTGGTGAAGGTTTTAAGCAGGTTTATTAAATCATACCGCCTTCACAGGATCCCCGCTCTGGTGCAAGTGTGAGCAGACCGGAGCGGGATCCTCAGGCTCTCAGAGGAGGGGACACAATGTGTGTGTCTGCAGCAGCAGCTGAAGAGTGAGTGAATGAGAGGGTGAGCATGGGTTACAGTGCAGTATATATACCTAACTACAACAATACATAAAAGAGCATTCCCAGCAGTTGGTATGATCAAAGAGATTGCAGAACAGGCATGAGACATTTGCATTTGAGAGACATACATCACAATAGGCAGATTGCTGGCCTCTGCTCCAGCTGTAAGACAAAGAGGTTACAAGGCACATCTACATATTGATCTCAGTCTCTAGGTCACAGTAAGGACAGGACGCATGAACACAATGCATGAAAGGCACATTAACATCACAGTAGTGAGCCAGAAGAAGCAGGGCTGCCTGTAGACATTAATACACACATTTCACTGTTCTGTTAATTGCTCTAGCCGAGCGCTGTGTCTGTCCAGTCTGTTGTGGGGGTTACACCAACCCGCCACAGTGGGTACATAGGCACAAAAGATGGTCAGGACCCGTTTCCCAACCCAGAGGCGCAGGAAAACAACCCTTTCGTCCACAGGGGACAACTCCAATATAGAGGCAGCAAGGTGGGGGGATACAAGAATACCCACCCCTGCTCGTCGCCTGTCGCCTGGGGAAACTCCAGAGTAGGCCAAGCTCCAGCCCCTCTCCAGGAGACTGGTTCCGGAACCGGAGCTGTGTGTTGAGGTGAGGCCGACTATATCTAGCCGGTATCTCTCAACCTCATGCACCAGCTCAGGCTAACTTCCCCACCAGAGAGGTGACATTCCACGTTCCAAAAGCCAGTTTAGGAAACTTGGGATCAGACCGCCAAGGTCTCCGCCTTTGACCGCCACCTGATCCACATAGCACCGGACCCCCATGGTCCCTCCTGCAGGTGGTGAGCTCACTGGAGGGTGGACCCATGTAACTCCTTCGGGCTGAGCCCGGCCGGGTCCCATGGGTGGAAACCTGGCCACCAGGCGCTAGCCTGGCTCCAGGGTGGGGCCCCGGTCACCCCATATCGGGCGGGGTATAAACATAACAAAAACAAGAGCAATTTCAACAATATTATGCCTCAGTTAATCACTTACATCCAATATATGCCGTATTTGGGTATAACTTTTGAATGTTTTTTTAATATATCAGAATCAGAATCAGAATCAGCTTTATTGGCCAAGTATGCACAACACATACAAGGAATTTGACTTTGGCTAAAAACTTGCTCTCGTTGTTCAGGTGGAGGATTTAAATAAGGATTCGATGACAACAGAGTATGTACAGTAAATTACAGTCTGTCCACGTTTCTATAAAAGGATGCAAATATATACAGGAATATATGCAGTTATTTACTCAGACTAACCACACTTTGCAGAAATATATGAAAAAAAAATATATGAAAAAAAACTGGCTTCTGCTCTCTGATGTTTGATATATAGAATATATTATATTATTCTGTATATTCTGGAATTTCCCCATTGTGGGACTAATAAAGGCTTATCTTATCTACGCACAGTATTTTCACCCACACATGCATAAAATACTCAATTGTACATTAACATACTGGTAAAACCTCAAGACTGCTCAGTGTGGGAAGCAGTCTAGTTCAGTATTAATTTGTAACCTACATTACATGTACCACCTACCCAAACTCCAGCTGTAGTACAGTCATGAATGGATGCAAGCCTTTCACTACAAACTTAGTTACAGCTCTGTGTGCAGTGACCATCAATGGGTTTTCCTGGCTAGGAGTGGAGGATGAGCAGGTTGGTAAAACCTCACAGCTACCTGTTGCTGTCATTGTCTAAAAAGAATGAGCTCATATTTCAATATCAGACATTTTTAGCTGGGTTTTGGGAGTTAAAAACAGATTAAACTTAGCCTACAAAGCTGCTAGCATTGCACTAATATACTGCTAATAATAATAAGCTAATATTACTGTCACTAAGAGAGGTGCTGCTGTTTGGGAATCAGGTGCGGGCACACTTTGTAGACTGTTGAATGCATTGCAGTCTTTCATTTTATCCCACGCTGCCGCGTCAAGTGATATTTTTGCTTATATTTACATACAGTGGGGTAAAAAAGTATTTAGTCAGCCACCAATTGTGCACGTTCTCCCACTTAAAAGATGAGAGAGGTCTCCAATTTTCATCATAGGTATACCTCAACTATGACAGACAAAATGAGAAAAAAAAAATCCAGAAAATCACATTGTCTGATTTTTAAAGAATTTATTTGCAAATTATGGTGAAAAATAAGTATTAGGTCAATAACAAAAGTTCATCTCAATACTTTGTTACATACCCTTTGTTGGCAATGACAGAGGTCAAACGTTTTCTGTAAGTCTTCACAAGGTTTTCACACACTGTTGCTGGTATTTTGGCCCATTCCTCCATGCAGATCTCCTGTAGAGCAGTGATGTTTTGGGGCTGTCGCTGGGCAACACGGACTTTCAACTCCCTCCAAAGATTTTCTATGGGGTTGAGATCTGGAGACTGGCTAGGCCACTCCAGGACCTTGAAATGCTTCTTACAAAGCCACTCCTTCGTTGCCCGGGCGGTATGTTTGGGATCGTTGTCATGCTGAAAGACCCAGCCACGTTTCATCTTCAATGCCCTTGCTGATGGAAGGAGGTTTTCACTCAAAATCTCATGATACATGGCCCCATTCATTCTTTCCTTTACACGAATCAGTCATCCTGGTCCCTTTGCAGAAAAACAGCCTCAAAGCACGATGTTTTCACCCCCATGCTTCACAGTAGGTATGGTGTTCTTTCTCCTCCAAACACAACAAGTTGAGTTTTTACCAAAAAGTTCTATTTTGGTTTCATCTGACCATATGACATTCTCCCAATCCTCTTCTGGATCATCCAAATGCTCTCTAGCAAACTTCAGACGGGCCTGGACATGTACTGGCTTAAGCAGGGGGACACGTCTGGCGCTGCAGGATTTGAGTCCCTGGTGGCGTAGTGTGTTACTGATGGTAGCCTTTGTTACTTTGGTCCCAGCTCTCTGCAGGTCATTCACTAGGTCCCCCCATGTGGTTCTGGGATTTTTGCTCACCGTTCTCGTGATCATTTTGACCCCACGGGGTGAGATCTTGCATGGAGCCCCAGATCGAGGGAGATTATCAGTGGTCTTGTATGTCTTCCATTTTCTAATAATTGCTCCCACAGTTGATTTCTTCACACCAAGCTGCTTACCTATTGCAGATTCAGTCTTCCCAGCCTGGTGCAGGTCTACAGTTTTGTTTCTGGTGTCCTTTGACAGCTCTTTGGTGTTGGCCATAGTGGAGTTTGGAGTCTTGACTGTTTGAGGTTGTGGATAGGTGTCTTTTATACTGATAACGAGTTCAAACAGGTGCCATTAATACAGGTAACGAGTGGAGGACAGAGGAGCCTCTTAAAGAAGTTGTTACAGGTCTGTGAGAGCCAGAAATCTTGCTTGTTTGTAGGTGACCAAATACTTATTTTCCACCATAATTTGCAAATAAATTCTTTAAAAATCAGACAATGTGATTTTCTGGATTCTTTTTTCTTATTTTGTCTCTCATAGTTGAGGTATACCTATGATGAAAATTGGAGACCTCTCTCATCTTTTAAGTGGGAGAACTTGCACAATTGGTGGCTGACTAAATACTTTTTTGCCCCACTCTATGCTTACGTCATTATCCCTCGGCAGCGACGGCATCATGGCGTTGCTTGGTAACGACAGTGTGTGACGTCATGACGCATGCCGTTTTTAAAAAACAACAACACAGAAATATAAACCCGCAGCATTGATAAGAGGAATTGATAACATCAGCGACGTACGATTCCAAGGGATCAACAAATTTTGAACTGGTTCTAAATTTCCCAGCAGGAACCGGTTCCCAGTTCCCATCCCGAGCACTATGGGAGTTTAGTTTCTTCATACAGGAAGGTCTTGAAGCTGTCATTGCAAACAAAGACTTCTCCACTAAATTAATGACATTTCAGTTGTCCTGTTCAATCCCTTTTCCTGTTTCACTTTATTCAATACCATAATATTTTTTTTCCTCTCTGTGTGGATTTCCTAAATTAATACCAACGACTGGTGAAAGTTTCACTTGAGTAGCACCAGTGGAAATGTATGTCCTAAAAAAAAATGCAGATGCCTTCTTTACTTATTTCTTCTGTTGCTCCTTTTAACACAGATGCTTCTGGACTTGATTACAGATAAACTCACAAATTGACTTACTCAGCTTGAGCAGTAATGCTGGTCTGAAATAGGCCTTTTGCACAGCAGCCAATTTGACATGAAATTTTAGGGGAAGACAATCAAGTTTCCATTAATGATTACCAGCAAATGTTTCCTTAATCTTTCATGTCAGAATGACGGTTGTGATTTTTAATTCCTTTCCAGCCAAATAAGTTGTTTTTGTTTCTTCTCAATAATATTACTCATTGCTCATTTAATCTGAATCATTTTTTATATCTCCTTTCTCTTTTGACTTTCAGAAAATGTCTAAATGCATCACCATAAAATTAAATATGGGCTTGAGTTGCCTGCTTCAACTCTTTCTGTCTGATTCTGATTTAAGTGACAAGTCGCTCATATGCAAACCAGCAGCCCTTTTCCCTAATCCCACCCTGAGTTATTGCTATAAGTGAAGGGGACATTAATTGAAATGCTGAATAAGAAGGAAGTGGACAAAAATGTGGGCACATTTCTTTTGAAAGGTTGCTGTGATGGATTTGGCGGCCTGTCATTGCTCCTCTTGTTCCGTCAATCTCTCCTAGGGGGGGATTAATATATTTATTTTCTTGGCACAGTAATACATGCATCATAAGGATTTGTCATTGCCTTATATAAATAAAGTATACGACCCAGACCTAATGTGCCCTTGCTATCGATTGTTTTACACAACAGTGGGAAAAATAAAAACAGAGGAAAAAAAGAGAAAGGAGGAAAATGTCACACAGGCTGTAGATCAACAGCCGTAAGAGTTTGTATTTACTGTTTGGCACTACATGCATGTCCATAAAAGCATTGACTTTTCATACCCTTTTAGTGCCCCCTCCTGTATTTATGCACTGGTACAGGGGGCTGTGATTACTTTCAAGTTCTGCCCTCGATGAAAGTTAACTTTGCTCGTGTTATTTTCAGCCCGTCACGATTTAAACGGCCTGCATGATTCATAGATGCGATGCTTATGTTAAGGAGATGAAGTCATTTAAACTGGCATTGCTTGTAAAATGCTCCCGGCATTTATCACTAGACAAGACACCTGTGACACAGATGCTGTTTGTGTGTGACAGGCGTGATCCATGAGACTGCAAGGAGCCCATAAATGAGAGGTTAATGCTAAAATGAAGGCTGAACGAAGGCTTTCTACTCTCATTTTTTTCATAGAGAAAGATTAAAAATATTGATTTCACACATAAACTCTGCAGTAGAAATTCTTTTTAGGCATTTCAAAGAGGATTCAGTTGGCTTGTCCATATTTTCTGTCATGCATATACTGTTATAACGATTGCAGTATATATTTATAAGGACTACAGAACTTTTTTTCCAGTCCAGTTGCCCTATCTTTTTGAGAAGTAGACATATTTGTTTTCGTCATTGCCATCAAGGCAATAATAAAGTTTGCTTCATTCATTTGACTGATACAATCACCACAGCGGCCCCTGCTTCCTCCATTTGGTGGTGCTTCATCACAACGGTTTAGCTGTGTGACTGCTCATTTCATAATAGATAAGATTTTGTAGTCAAATTTGAATCAGTGTCAGAAATAAAGTGTATTTGTAATAATTCACATTTCTGGTGAATTCATGATATACTGTATATCAGGGCTATTAAAGTTAGCAAGTTAATAAGTTAATGTAAATTCCCTTTACAGCTGCTAATAATTTGTGTGCATTTTCCATCTGAGCTTCATCTCTCTATAAATGCAAGATATCTGTGTGTGTGTGTTCGATTTTAAACATGCTTTGCCGAGGTTACAAGGGTGTGCATCCCCGAAAATGGAGTCACTCAGTCAAAATATGTAACTTTTATCAATAAAAGTTTGGCCACCACTCTGTCATCACTCTCTCTTCATGCCCTGGCTGTGTGTGTGTGTGTTTGCTGCAGACAGCAGCTGTGCAGAGCTCTGTAAGGGTTTTTCCTTTGAACAAACGCTGCAAATATGCCACTATAGGGTAACTCCAGGTTAGAAACCCATTCAGTTATTCCCTTAATCGCTGGATCATAATTTTGACGGCTCCGACTGCACAACAATTTCAAAATTTCGGGTGGGGTGGGGGTTTGAGGCTGAAACCGTCAGACAAGCAAGCACACAGTAATGGCACATTTACCTGATGCTGCAAATTCCTTTTTCCCTTTAAACAGCACACCGTGAGTTCTGGCCGCTGCATAGCTCTAAAGGATGATTTGGCATATCGATGGCTGAAATGTAAAACCTATCTGCAGGATTTTCTGATTTGTGGATTTCACTTTGTATGATGAGAACAAGGAAGGCTGCTCATATCTGTCTGCAAGACAGTCCCACTCTTTATTATGACAGAAAATTATTCTGCTGAAAATAAATAGCATAGCATGCTGCAAGAAAACAAAAAGTCTTGTTTTAGTTTTCTCAAAAAAGTGCATTTTTCAGATAGGAGGTTTTGCATTTCGGTCATCAATATGTGGAGAACACAGGGGAACAGCCGGATCGGCTTATCGTAGTCCTTCCTAGGGAGCCAAGCCCAGCCTACCCGATTAATAGGACGGAGTCTCGGCTGCTGCTTCACCCGTGTGCCACCGCTGTCCTTTGCGGCACCGTGGGTTCAACATGGCGTTCCTCCCGATGCACAGCTATCTAAAAATTAAAAGTTAATAACATCATCATGATTGTGGAGCAGAATGGCCAGCTCAGTTGTACTGTATATGATATGCGGACACATATGCGCACGCTTTGACTAAACGCCAACTGTGATAAAAACTACCCAAATAACGAAATAAATCATTTTTTATTTACTGACAAATGGTCAACATTAATGCAGCAGTTGCAGCCAAATGGGTCATTCTTCTGAATGTAATAATGGGTGTTTTGTACTTATAATTAGTGTTGGGAGTAACACCACTACTTTTGCAGTAACGTGCTCTGCAACGAAATTACTGTTTAAAAATTCAGTAATGCGTTACAGTTACTGAAATTTGATCAGATGCGTTACTCATTTTTATTAATATGGATAGATATTTTAGCGCAAATAAACTGATCCTCCCATAGCTGGCACAGCCGTCAGTCTCCTCCCCTGTGGGTTGGTTTCCTGTCCCGCGGTGGGAAGAAATGTCGTGGCGACTTCTCATATCGAGCCCTGATCACCTGTTGTCCGAGCGTGAGTAGCCCCCCAGCAGCTCCTACCTCTGTGGTTAAACATGACTGTTTTTTGACCAAGAAGCTCGCATTTGTCCGCAGTTGTGTAAATGTGTAAGTTGTGTAAGTAATTGTGTAAGTTTTCTTACGCACAGAGAAAAAGTGATTGTGGTTTGTTGCAGTAAAGAACAGCTTCTTGTAAGCGGTGAACTTTCATTTAGCTAGGCTTTCTTTTTTATTTTATCTCATTCATTTACATGCTGTTGTGATCTGCAACTATTTGATGGAAGTAAATTCTCTAAATATGCATTTTTAATGGGCTGGTCCAGGGGTGTCAAACATTTGGCTCTTGGGCCAAAAACGGCCCACCAGGGGGTCCAAAATTTTCTCTGTGAATTTACTGTTTTATTTCTAGTAAATTTCTGACTTTCTACTGATTACAATAGTTTATGTAAATGTGAGACATTTTTTCCCTGTAAGATGAGACTTTTTCTCATCAGTTTTCTTTTTCTTCTTTTTTCTGATGAGAGCAAGGGGCCCTTGATCTTGCTGTGTGTGCAAGATGATTTAAGTATGCATTTAAAAGTAACGAGAAAGTTACTTTTCCAAGTAACTAGTTACTTTAATCATGGAGTAACTCAAAAGTAAGAAAAGAAGAACTAGTAATTTCTTGAAAAGAAGTAACTAGTAACTGTAACTAGTTACTATTTTTTAGTAACTTGCCCATCACTGCTTATAATATTGCTAAAATATGAAAGGATGCACTACAGTGGGTCTCAAATACAGTGGTGTGAAAAAGGGTTTGCCTCTTCCTGATTTCTCTTTTGTATGTTTGTCACACTTAAATGTTTCAGATCATCAAACAAATTTAAATACAGTGGGGCAAAAAAGTATTTAGTCAGCCACCAATTGTGCAAGTTCTCCCACTTAAAAGATGAGAGAGGTCTCCAATTTTCATCATAGGCATACCTCAACTATGAGAGACAAAATGAGAAAAAAAAATCCGGAAAATCACATTGAAGGATTTTTAATGAATTAATTGGTAAATTCCTTGGTAAAATAAGTATTTGGTCACCTACAAACAAGCAAGATTTCTGGCTCTCACAGACCTGTAACTTCTTCTTTAAGAGGCTCCTCTGTCCTCCACTTGTTACCTGTATTAATGGCACCTGTTTGAACTCGTTATCAGTATAAAAGACACCTGTCCACAACCTCAAACAGTCAGACTCCAAACTTCACTATGGCCAAGACCAAAGAGCTGTCAAAGGACACCAGAAACAAAACTGTAGACCTGCACCAGGCTGGGAAGACTGAATCTGCAATAGGTAAGCAGCTTGGTGTGAAGAAATCAACTGTGGGAGCAATTATTAGAAAATGGAAGACATACAAGACCACTGATAATCTCACTCGATCTGGGGCTCCACGCAAGATCTCACCCCGTGAGGTCAAAATGATCACGAGAACGGTGAGCAAAAATCCCAGAACCACACGGGGGGACCTAGTGAATGACCTGCAGAGAGCTGGGACCAAAGTAACAAAGGTTACATCAGTAACACATTACGCCACCAGGGACTCAAATCCTGCAGTGCCAGACGTGTCCCCCTGCTTAAGCGAGTAGATGTCCAGGCCCGTCTGAAGTTTGCTAGAGAGCATTTGGATGATCCAGAAGAGGATTGGGAGAATGTCATATGGTCAAATGAAACCAAAATAGAACTTTCTGGTAAAAATTCAACTTGTTGTGTTTGGAGGAGAAAGAACACCATACCTACTGTGAAGCATGGGGGTGAAAACATTATACTTTGGGGCTGTTTTTCTGCAAAGGGACAAGGACGACTGATCTGTGTAAAGGAAAGAATGAATGGGGCCATGTATCGTGAGATTTTGAGTAAAAACCTCCTTCCATCAGCAAGGGCATTGAAGATGAAACGTGGCTGGGTCTTTCAGCATGACATTGATCCCAAACACATTGCCCAGGCAACGAAGGAGTGGCATTGTAAGAAGCATTTCAAGGTCCTGGAGTGGCCTAGCCAGTCTCCAGATCTCAACCCCATAGAAAATCTTTGGTGGGAGTTGAAAGTCCGTGTTGCCCAGCGACAGCCCCAAAACATCACTGCTCTAGAGGAAATCTGCATGGAGGAATGGGCCAAAATACCAGCAACAGTGTGTGAAAACCTTGTGAAGACTTACAGAAAACGTTTGACCTCTGTCATTGCCAACAAAGGGTATATAACAAAGTATTGAGATGAACTTTTGTTATTGACCAAATACTTATTTTACCGAGGAATTTAGCAATTAATTCATTAAAAATCCTTCAATGTGATTTTCTGGATTTTTTTTTCTCATTTTGTCTCTCATAGTTGAGGTATACCTATGATGAAAATTGGAAACCTCTCTCATCTTTTAAGTGGGAGAACTTGCACAATTGGTGGCTGACTAAATACTTTTTTTCCCCACTGTATTAGACAAAGATAACACAAGTAAACACAAAGTAAACATACAGACGTGGACAAAATTGTTGGTACCCCTCTGTTAATGAAAGAAAAACCCACAATGGTCACAGAAATAACTTGAATCTGACAAAAGTGGTAATAATTAAAATTCTATGAAAATTAACCAATGAAAATCAGACAGTGCTTTTGAATTGTGGTTCAACAGAATTATTTTAAAAAACAAACTCATGAAACAGGCCTGGACAAAAATGATGGTACCCTTAACTTAATATTTTGTTGCAAAGAGGCAATCACTGCAATCAAACGATTTCTGTAACTGTCAATGAGACTTCTGCACCTCTCAGCAGGTATTTTGGCCCACTCCTCATGAGCAAACTGCTCCAGTTGTCTCAGGTTTGAAGGGTGCCTTCTCCAGACGGCACGTTTCAGCTTCTTCCACAGATGTTTGATAGGATTTAGATCAGGACTCATAGAAGGCCACTTTAGAATAGTACAATGTTTGGCTCTTAGCCATTCTTGGGTGTTTCTAGCTGTGTGTTTTAGGTCATTATCCTGTTGCAAGACCCATGACATGCGACTGAGACCAAGCTGTCTGACACTGGGCAGCACATTTCTCTCTAGAATACCTTGATAGTTTTGAGATTTCATTGTACCCTGCACAGATTCAAGACACCCTGTGCCAGATGCAGCAAAGCAGCCCCAGAACATAACAGAACCTCCTCCATGTTTCATAGTAGGGACAGTGTTCTTTTCTTGGTATGCTTCATTTTTGCGTCTGTGAACATAGAGCTGATGTGCCTTGCCAAAAAGTTCCAGTTTTGTCTTGTCTGTCCATAGGACATTCTCCCAGAACCTTTGTGGTTTGTCAACATGCAGTTTGGCAAATTCCAGTCTGGCTTTTTTAGGATTTGTTTTCAACAGTGGTGTCCTCCTTGGTCGTCTCCCATGAAGTCCACTTTAGCTCAAACAACGATGGATGGTGTGATCTGACACTGATGTACCTTGACCTTGGAGTTCACCTTGAATGTGTTTAGAGGTTGTTCTGGGCTCTTTTGTTACCATTCGTATTGTCTGTCTCCTCCTGCGGCCATGTCCAGGGAGGTTGGCTACAGATCTTAAATTTCTGAATAATATATGCAACTGTAGTCACAGGAACATCAAGCTGCTTGGAGATGGTCTTATAGCCTTTACCTTTAACATGCTTGTCTATAATTTTCTTTCTAATCTCCTGAGACAACTCTCTCCTTTGCTTCCTCTGGTCCATGTTTAGTGTGGTACACACCATGTCACCAAACAGCACAGTGACTACTTGTCACCCTTTAAATAGGCCGACTGATTACAAGTTTGTAGACATCTGTGATGTTAATTAAGATAAGATAAGCCTTTATTAGTCCCACAATGGGGAAATTCCAGGATTGCAACAGCACAGGGATAGCAACACTCAGAGCGACAATCAAGAAGACAAGAAAAAACAAGAGCAGCGAATATACTGTACATATGTACATATAAATATATAAATATATAAACACACAGTGCGGAGCATTGTAGCTAGATGGAATAAATATATAAATATATATACACACAGTGCGGAGCATTGTAGCTAGATGGAATAAACAGCATAACCGTCTGCTTAGTTATCCTACATAGTATGAATATGTACCCATACATATTGTCACCCTCCGTAGCGACCGATATTGTCCTAGTTGTATACTGGAGGGGACCATTGTGTAAGTCTATTGCGTCTTTTGCGTTCTATACTATTAGGTCGTCACGTTTTTTTGCTATCTCTGCGAGCAGCCCTGCTTAGGTTATACAGTCTGACAGCCGTAAGTAGGAAGGACCTGCGAAACCTCTCAGTTGCGCACCTAGGATTGTGTAGTCTGCTGCTAAATGAGCTCCTCAGTATGTTCAGTATGTCCTGCATAGGGTGGGACTCGGACTCCAGCAGAGATGACAGTTTAGCCACCATCCTTCTCTCTCCTATCTCCTCCACTGGGTCAAGGCGCTGCCCCAGGACAGAGCTAGCTTTCTTGATCAGTTTGTTCAGTCTCTTCCTATCGGCTGCTGTAATGCCACTGCCCCAGCAGACCACTCCAAAAGTGATGGCTGATGCCACCACCGTGTCGTAGAATGTCTTCAGCAGCGCCCCTTGTACACCAAAAGACCTGAGTCTCCTCAGAAGGAACAGCCTGCGCTGTCCCTTCTTGTAGAGTGCATCGATATTGTGTGACCAGTCTAGTTTATTGTTCAGATGAACACCCAGGTACTTGTAGGATGTCACCATCTCAATGTCTGTTCCCTGTATGTTTACTGGTGCTGTGAGGGGTTGTCCTTGCCTGCGGCAGTCCACCACCATTTTTAGAGGACACATCTTGGTTGAACATGTCCCTATGGTCACATTATTTTCAATCTTTTCTAGGGGTACCATCATTTTTGTCCAGGCCTGTTTCATGAGTTTGTTTTTTAAAATAATTCTGTTGAACCACAATTCAAAAGCATTGTCTAATTTTCATTGGTTAATTTTCATAGAATTTTTATTTATTACCACTTTTGTCAGATTCAAATTATTTCTGTGACCATTGTGGGTTTTTCTTTCATTAACAGAGGGGTACCAACAATTTTGTCCACGTCTGTATGTTTACTTTGTGTTTATCACATCTTTGGAAAGCTGAGTTCAATTTCAAGTTCAATTTCTCTAGTCACACCCAGGCCTAATTACTGCCACACCTGTTCTCAATCAAGAAATCACTTAAATAGGACCTGCCTGACAAAGGGAAGTAGACCAAAAGATCCTCAAAAGCTAGACACCATGCTATGATCCAAAGAAATTCAGGAACAAATGAGAAACAAAGTAATTGAGATCTATCAGTCTGGAAAAGGTTATAAAGCCATTTCTAAAGCTTTGGGACTCCAGCGAACCATAGTGAGAGCCATTATCCACAAATGGTGAAAACATGGAACACTGGTGAACCTTCCCAGGATTGGCCAGCCAACCAAAATTACACCAAAAGCACAGCAACGACTCATCCAAGAGGTCACAAAAGACCCCACAATAACTGCAAAGAATTGCAGGCCTCACTTGCCTCATTTAAGGTCAGTGTTCATGACTCCACCATAAGAAAGAGACTGGGCAAAAATGGCCTGCATGTCAAAGTTCCAAGACAAAAACCACTGCTGAGCAAAAAGAACATAAAGGCTCGTCTCAGTTTTGCGATGAAACATCTTGATGATCCCCAAGACTTTTGGGAAAATAACTCGTGGACTGACGAGACAAAAGTTGAACTTTTTGGAAGGTGTGTGTCCCATTACATCTGGCGTAAAAGTAACACAGCATTTCAGAAAAGGAACATCATACCAGCAGTACAATATGGTGGTGGTAATGTGATGGTCTGGGGCTGTTTTGCTGCTTCAAGACCTGGACGATTTGCTGTGGTAAATGGAACCATGAATTCTGCTGTCTACCAAAAAATCCTGAAGGAGAATGCCTGGCCGTCTGTCCGTGACCTCCAGCTGAAGCGCACATGGGTTCTGCAGCAGGACAATGATCCAAAACACACCAGCAAGTCCGCCTCTGAATGGCTTAATAAAAACAAAATGAAGACTTTGGAGTGGCCTAGTCAAAGTCCTGACCTGAATTCGATTGAGATACTGTGGCATGACGTTAAAAAGGCGGTTCATGCTCGAAAACCCTCCAATGTGGCTGAATTACAACAATCCTGCAAAGATGAGTGGGCCAAAACTCCTCCACAGCACTGTAAAAGACTCATTGCCAGTTATTGCAAACACTTGATTGCAGTTGTTACCGCTAAGGGTGGTCCAACCAGTTGTTAGGTTTAGGGGCAATCACTTTTTCACACAGGGCCATGTAGGTTTGGATTTTTTTTTCCTTTAATAATAAACACCTTCATTTAAAAACTGCATTTTGTGTTTACTTGTGTTATCTTTGTCTAATATTTAAATTTGTTTGATGATCTGAAACATTTAAGTGTGACAAACATAGAAAAAAAATGAGAAATCAGGAACATACCACTGTATTTGTAAACGTGTCCTGTTATAGTACTGCATGAGTTTATTGACGATAGACTATAAACTACACATATAAACTAAGACAAATATAATGATAACTGAACAACTCCCATTCCCGAAAGTGCAAGATACAACCCTTATGAATATAAGTCATAAAAGATCACACAAATAAGTCTGACAGACAAATAAACAATACTGGATGTCCCATTCATTTTCAGTTATTCTGTAATTAATATTCACACAGTCAAATAAATCTCAGCTCAGTCCCTTTCATATATGTCAAAGTCTCACATGTGCGGTTGCCTACATATAGGCTACACCTCTGTATTCCAGTTTCAAACACAGCCTACATTTGGGCCTGTAAAGCCTGATTGTACTACCTGTTTGAGACAGGAATATTTGCTTTCTATGGGCATGCACTAGTTTTTAGAAAAAAAGGCTGTAAAAATGAGTAAGACTTGGAAACCTTTACCTTCATCCTATTTATTTTCAAAGATACACTGCATACATTTTAATTGCTTGAAAAATTGTTGAGGATTTATGTCTGCACCATGTCTACCTTCATTTTCTTTTACGCCTTGGTGCAATGGAGGCATACGGTAATCACTCATTGTGTCTGTGTGCGGTTGTGTGTGTATCTGTGTGTCTGTTACCAGCTTTTCAGCTCACCTGGTTAAAATCAAGTGGCACTAAAGGCTTGTATCATTATATCGCCATATTTTCTTGACTTTTAATTTGCCAGAATTTCAACATAAGCCTTTGTTTTCAAAATAAACACAAATCTAACTCATCATTATGCCCTCAATGGAGCTGCAACAAAAGGTATTGTAATAACTAGGCCGGGCCAGTAGAGGTCGCACCGAGGCAGCTGCACCTTGGTGCTTTCATTTTGTTTAAGTGTTTGAAATGCATACATTTTTAAAAACATGCACATTCTGTGATCATGAACCCTTGCCTGCACTTATTGGCCAATCCCCTCCTTCCCCAGTCATTATTCACCATCAGATTAGAGCAGCACAGGTCCTGGAGGAAAAAGGTGGCTGGGGTGAAGGAAAAGTTCACATTCTGGGCACCAGTCTATTGTAAGTCAACAGGGATAGCAGTCATCACTTTGAGAGTGTGTTTAATAGGGACAACTCTCGCATTCATGTATTTATTTCTCTTAAGTTAGTGTGTTCCTCCATCCATCTTCTTCCGCTTAATCCTTTTCGGGTCGTGGGGGGGCTGGAGCCTATCCCAGCGTCTTTGGGCGAGAGTCAGGGTACACCCTGGACATATCGCCAGTCCATCACAGGGCCATTAGTGTGTTCCTGTTACATTTTACTGTGTTAGGTCTCGGCTCATTTCTTTCATATGCAAGGAAAATAGTCATTATAAAGGTAATATCCCTGACTGAATCAATATTGAATCGAATCAGATCAAAATCAAATCCAAACTGTACTGTCTGAATCAGAGCTGAAATGATTGTGGAAATCTTTGATGATTCCCAGCCCTAGTGTTGATTTTATTTTAAAAATCCACTGGTGACTGCTAGAACAGTGTTTTTTTTTTAATACCACGTGTAGTTTGTTTGCTCAATAAAGCATAGTGAAATATGGGTTTTAAAAATTCAGCTTGAAGCTATCATCATCAACACAGCGGACACACGGAAAACCCTAATCAGGGTCAACCCACGTAAAGCTGCAGGTCCTGACAACATCCCGGGATGTGTGCTCCGAGACTGCCCGAGCAAGTTGGCGGATGTCCTGACTGACATTTATAACATGTCCCTGAGTCAGGCCATCGTTCCCAGATGCTTTAAGACCTCTACCATAGTACCGGTGGCAAAGAAACCAGTTGTGTCCTGTCTGAATGACTATCATCCTGTTGCACTGACACCATGAATTTTTTGAATTTTTGAATGGCTTGTCAAACGACACATCACAGCCTGTTCCCTGCATCACATGACCCGCTCCAGTTTGCATATCGTTCAAACCGCTCCACGGAGGATGCTATAGTCACCACCCTGCACTCTGTCATCACCCACCTGGATCAGAAAGACACCTACGCCAGACTCCTGTACATTGATTTTAGTTCAGCATTCAACACCATTATTCCCCAGAGACTGATGGAGAAATTACTCCTTCTCGGTCTGAACACCGCCACATGTCTCTGGATCCTGGTTTTCCTGACTGAGAGACCTCAGTCTGTTCGTGTTGGAAATAACATCTCCAACTCTATCACACTGAGCACCGGATCCCCTCAAGGCTGCGTACTCAGTCCACTGTTGTTTACACTTCTAAAACATGACTGTGTATCCAGACACGAGGGGAACCAGATTATTAAGTTTGCAGACGACACCGCAGTGGTGGGACTTATTCAGAGGGATGAGGAATCAATGTACAGGGAAGGAGTTAGAGACCTGGAGGGCTGGTGAAGGGAAAACAATCTGGTGCTCAACGTGGACAAAACAAAGGCGATGATTATCGACTTCCAGCGGTCACAGCCTGAACACGTCGCTCTCAGCATCGGTATGTATATTATATGTATATTATAGTTCTAGTTAGTTTTCAAGTATGTCTCAGGGATGTGTGAATGGCTGCGTTGGGGTGGGGGTGAGGGTGTGTGTGAGTGTGTCTTAAATTATGTTCTTTTTACTTATATGGATGCCGAGAGAAACGCAGTTTCATCTTGCCTGCACTACAGTTGTATGTACAGCAATATGACAATAAAGGTTGATTTGATTTGATTAAAAAGAAAATAGTTTGTCAGACCACACAAACGTTTTTTCACCTCTCTCTTTTTTACAAGAATAGAATACAGTATTATTTCACTGCTTTTGCTGTGATACAGTATTAATACATGTTGAGTTTGCAATATCATATATAGAGGTTTTCCATCCTGATTTTTGTCTTGATCAACTCCTGGCTAGATCTGAGCAGTCACTCCTTTGCTGTGCTGTGCTGACCTAACCAGACAGGGATCATCTAGCGCCCTCTCTTGGACTGAAAAGTCAGTTTTTTGTTTTGGTTTTTTTTAACTCTGGTACCCCAAAAGCTAAGTTTGTATTTGCAACATATATTAATATATTTATTAAAGATGCACTCCAGCGGCCCTAAAACCACCTCAAAAACAAATGTGTATTGCCCAAAATAGTATATTGTGGCTTTTTACCCACAAAAAAACTTTTGTTGCCTTAGAATTGAACATCTCTTGTGGTGTGCCCCAGGGGTCAGTTTTGGGACCCAGACTCTTTATCTTATATATAAATGACATATATATAAGATAAAGACATATATAAAATAAGACATACCGGAGTGGTGGCTCAGTTGGTAGAGCATCCGCCCCACACCCGGGAGGCAGGGGTTCAAATCCCGGCCGGGTCATGCCGAAGACCATATAAAAGTGGAACTTCCTGCCATCCAGCTTGGTGCTCAGCAATAATGGAATGGAGGAGGGAAATTTGTGCCGGCGCCTTGCATGGCAGCGGCCCTCTGATTCTGCACTTGGGGTGTGCGTGATTAACACAGTAGATAGGTAAAACACAATCTCGTTCTACTGTACATGATTGGTTGTACAGTTGAATGACAATAAGGGTGATTTAATTTAATTTTAATTTAATTTAATTTGATTTTTTAATTTAATTTAATTTTTTAATATGCCAAGTATCAAAAATTCTGAAATTTATTTTGTTTGCGGATGACACAAATATCCTTTGCACTGGTGAGAATTTACAGCAGGTTTTAGAGGTGGTCACAACTGAAATGAAAAGGTTAACACAGTGGTTCAACAAAATAAATTATCTCTAAATCTTAAAAAACAAAGATTATGTTGCTTGGAAATTATAAAATAAATCATGAAATAATGGTAACGATAGATGATACCAGAATAGAAATAGTACAGGAAAATAAGTTTCTGGGGGTGACGCTAGACAATAAAATCTGCTAAAAACCTCACATCAGTCACATCCGGACCAAGTTGGCAAAATGTATAGGGATACTGGGGAAAACAAGACACATCTTGGACTATAAATCATTGTTCTTACTGTACAATTCACTGTTTCTACCATATCTTAACTACTGTGTAGAGGTCTAGGGAAACACCTACAGGACCAACCTACAGCCAATATGCACATTACAAAAAAAAGCTATAAGGATAATAAATAATGTTGGATATAGAGACCATACCAACTCGTTGTTTTTAAAGTCACATGTCATAAAGTTCATGGATTTAGTTAAATTTAAAACAGCACAGGTAATGTACAGGGCAGCACGGTGGAGCAGTGGTTAGCACAGTGGCAGCACAGCAAGAAGATCATGGGATTGATTCCACCCTTGACCATCGTGGGTTCGATTCCACCCCCAGACCATCGGTGACCCTTCTGTGTGGAGTTTGCATGTTCTCCCCGTGTCTGCGTGGGTTTACTCCGGGATTTCTCCGGTTTCCTCCCACATACCAAAAACATGCAAGATAGGTTAATTGGCATCAAACTGGGGATTCTAAATTGTCTTTAGGTATGACTGTGAGAGTGAATGGTTGTCTGTCTCTCTGTGTTGGCCCTGCGATGGACTGGCGATCTGTCCGGGGTGTACCCTGCCTCTCGCCCAAAGATGCTGGGATAGGCTCCAGCCCCCCCACGACCTGAAAAGGATTAAGCGGAAGAAGATGGATGGATGGATGGAGGTAATGTACAGGGCAATTAATAATCAACTCCCAACTAATATACAAAAAATATTCAAAAAAGAGACAATGATTATAATTTGAGAGGAGACTTAAACTTTACAAAACCTAAGGTACGTACAACTAAGAAAAGTATGTGCATATCTGTCTGTGGGGTGGATTTGTGGAACAGTCTGGAGCTGGAACTGAAACTATGTACAAACAAATTAATTCAAAAATAGGTATAAACATTATTTGCTGAAAGAATATATGTTAGAGGGGTAGTATTTATATGTACGATTCACTATGCTCACTCTGGGACACTATGGATTGGTAGGTGGGACAGTACTGTGTATATCTGTGTTGTTTGGGGCTGGGTTTTGATGTATGGACTGTATGTATGTTGGGATGGATGGGCATCAATGTTGATATGTACAAAATATAGTTAATTGTCTACTTGGCGTCTTAAATAAGGTAATTTGTATATGTTTCACATGGGTTGTATTTATGGAAAAGAGGAGTTGGAGTAAATAAGTGTTCACTTCTTCCTTCTCCCTTTCGAGCACTGCATACTGTCACTTCTTTTGCGCTTGTCATTTGTTTTGTTTTTTTACTTTTTTGTTCGAAATAAAGTATGTATCTATCTATCTATCTATCTATCTGAATTGCTTTGAAAGAGCTTTTACATCTTGCATCTACTTAAGTATGTGCGGATCTATGAATATTCTAATTAGCTCCAACCATACCCATACTGCAAAGTCAGCCCTTGGGAGACCTGAAAACATTGACTGCTTCGATGGTCAACTCACCTCCCTCGGTTGGGGGGATTCATGTCTCCTTCTCCTCTGTCCTAACTTGCGGGGGCTGAATGTAGTGTCCATGAGGAGTTTGTCTGTCCCTCTGAAAACCCCTTCACCGAACCGAGTCAAACAAATGGAAAATGGACAGGTGGAGGCCTTGGTGCCTTCATCCTCTGAGAGCAGATGTCTCTCTCTGGTTTGGCCTTCCGACTGTGTGCCTCCCGCTCCTCTGTGGGCACCTCCGGCAGCCAGTGGACTCCGGTCTCCAAACTGAACGTTCCCTGCACGCACTACGGGGCTCCGGAATATGGTAGCCCCAGTGGTGGAAAACAGTGGCCACGGTATGTTCACACCATCCCCGGGAATGGACACTGACTGTCAGCTTGGTCAGTGGTAGGTACAGTTTGAGCCAATTCTCTCAGCATTATTTCGCTGTCCCCATTCAAGCAGCCCCCCCCGACTCCCTCCCTCCTCTTTGCCTCTCATCCGCTTTCTCTCTGCCTGCTCCTTGGCTCCTCCCTCTTCCCCGAGAGAATCAAGTAGGGGTCTCAGTGCTTAGCCTGACTGGTTAATGTTATAACCAATCAAGCTAAGCAGGAATGCTTATGTAGCTAGAAACACCCTGTACAAACTCGTCCCTTTTTTGGGGGGGAGGTCCCTAATTGGAAATTCACAGCAGAAAAACACAAACTTGGGAATACGGTCAGATTTTGCGCTGAATAGGGTAAATGGCATTTACTTACATAGTGCTTTTTTTTTTTTTTACTCATTTCTGGATGACCACAGCACTTTACAGATCCTGCTAACCACCCATTCACATACACATTCACGCACTGATGGTGGTGGAGCTGCCATGCATCGGTGCTGGCCTGACCCACCAGGAGCAACTGGGGGTTCAGTGTCTTGCTCAAGGACACTTCAACATGCAAACTGCTGACAGAGCGGGAATCGAACTCCTGACCCTCCGCTCAGTAGTTGACCGTACTACACCTGTGCCACAGCCGCAGGTGTAATGCGCAGAAGGCATCTGTGCCAAAATAAAATCAAGTTTTTTCTATTGTTAACATGTCTGTAACATGTTTTTGTGTCAAAAAAACATGTTGCAGACATGTTAACAACAGAAAAACTTGATTTTTGCCTGAGTGTCACTTTAAAATATTCCAATACTGGTGTTTCTGAATATTATTTACAATATTGTCGACACAGTGTCATGATACTACACTGTATCAAATTTTACTCCCGACCGCTGAAATCAGATTCATTGTCTTTTCAATGCTCAATTTTTCCTGAGTTTATTCTGGCTGTGCTTATTAATTTGTAATTTTTCTAAAGGTAAACTTAGATTTTAAAACTGATTAATTTGAGATTACTCACAAGTTAGCTATGGGCAATTTTGTAATTAATTTTAAATATTCAAATCACTTGACAGCACCTAAAGCTACGGTCACAAACACTTTTTACAAATGGCTGTGAACACCGTATGAACAATTTTTGGATCATACAGCCTTCTTAAGGCGACCATAGGACAGTCCAGCGTTTGTAGACCATAAGTTCATGGCCAAGTCGATGGTCTTGTCCAAGATTTCTACAGACACCCCATGAAAACCCCTCATCATATTGCGGCCATATGAATGCCATGGAACAACTTAAGAACTATGCAAGATGCTGGCCGTCAGTATGCCTCAGGAACACCTTAAGTTGGTTTTGAGGGCCCCTTACAGTGGTCGTAGGAATCACCATTCGTATGGAGAGTCGTACATGCGTAAGGTGGGCTGAAAGCCATAAGAGCTTCCTACCAACGACTTGAGTGTGCTGTGAGTTGCACAAAAATTTTCGTAAGATGGCAGTAAGTATGCCGTAGGAAGATCCCAAGGCACCCTTACAAAGAACGTAAGAACTCTAGGGCCATCGTACGACAGAAAAGCACCTCATTTCTCAAGAATGCCTCAAATTGCTCTTGCAAATTGAACACCAACTGTTAAAAAACTATGCCCCCCTCCATGAATGTCTGCGAACTCCAGAATTTGTAGGAACTGGGAGATTCTTACGAACCCACCGTTCAGAAGAATCTTTGGGACTGTAGCTTAATATTTTATTGCTTTCAAAACGATTGAATTATTCAAACTTTATTCAATCTCCTCCCCCCCCCCCCCCACAAAATAATAGAGTGGATGTCCCTAATATTCCTGGATTTCTCAGCCATACTCTGGAGCTTTTCCCAGCTGTAGTTCAGATCTTGTGTATGAGGGGCAGCCAATCAGAATAAAGTTGACTGACTGTGGAGGAAGGGATTGTTTTGAACTCCCAATCAGGCAAAGCTCCTCTAATAAGCTGAAAACCTTTTATAAAGGAACATTAATAAGCAAATTAACATAACATGTCACCTTTACAGATTTATGAATTTGCATTTATCTGTATATTCCGGCATCATCTCTGCTGCTGCATTTGTGTCGTGATGGAGATAGTGACTGCCCTCAGCACTCGTGGTCCATCTTTATCCAGGCGCACGTACCCTCATGTACACGTGTCCGTCTTCTGTCCAGTCATGTTAACCCTACACGAGAACCTCTGTTGTTTGATGGGACCCTCTTGGTTGATGGAATAAATGTGACTGTCCCCAGGGACTCAAATCAATCAGCGTTTGTGTGTATTACTTATTACTCACAGTGCTTTTCTGTCACTGGGCTTTTGTGTATATCCCTCACCCCACCCAAGCTCCCTCGTAACATCGCCCTGCCATAATATTATTTATGGGGGTTGGACTTTGAGCCAAAATATGCAAAAGGTCATAGAATCAAACCAGATGGACCGAGAAACTGGTGGGGTGGGTGTTTTGGTCAAGCGATGTCTATGTTTGACATTTATAGGAGTATAATTTTCCATTGGTCACAGCTGCGCAGTTTAATGTAGTAGACTCAAGTGAATGCAGTACTTTCTACTTCCTGTCCACCCGTCCATTATTAAAAATTTTTTCTCCGTCTAATTTGTGTGTGTGGAAGTGCCCATATACCGCCCGATAGCCATGTATGTGCCCCCCTTCCCCCTGTGTAGCCACCGTTCATCACTGTCATGGGCAGAGGCGCCATTGATGACCTGTGGAAGGTCAGCCACTGTCACCCTGAGCCCCGCGACCTTTTACCGCCACCCTTCGACTCTGAGCCATCACCCCTCCCTCCCTCATAGATGCTTTATTGTCACCACACCTGATATATATTTAATCATATGTGACTTATCCATTTTTATTTATATATATTTACTCAATATTTGGCTTAAATGCTTAAATTTGGTTTTGTGCAGTGGTTGGCTGTATGTTTGTGTGCACAGAAGAGGAGGAGGGGTGTGGGAGGGGTTGACGACGATGATGATGTTTCAGCAGAAGATTAAATGGGGGGCCGGACGCCATCTGTGTCATCATCTCGGTTCCAGTATGGGCCGCGAGTGACCAAATTATGATGTCATCATGTCAGCCAATTAAGGGGGGCACTTTTCTTCTTCTTCTCTTCTTTGATTGATTCAGCGAGACAATCATCTTAACTGGAGTCCTGTTGCAAAATAAAAACATGTAAATTATGTGAAGTAAATATGAAGGTGATCTTGTTTTTGTTTTTTTTTTGTGCCACTTTGTGAGTTTGTGCGTGCTTGTGTGTGTTTATAGCCAAGCGATGAAGCAGGGGGTCAATCAGTCATACGGGGAGGAAATGGGGCAATCTGTGGCCAGGTGTCAAGAAAGTGATGGATTTTAATGCCGCGATTGTAGTTAATGGCTCTTTAAATTAAATCGAGATTAAACGTCTCTGGTGGCAGTCAGAGCTCGTATGGGTCCTGAGCAACACCCCCCTCACTCCACCCACCGCCACCAAAACACTCACTCTCCATCATGTCCCTCCTCATCCTCTCAGGCTTGAAGACTTTCTTTCCTCAACTTTACATTGACAAACGCATGCAGTGCACTAATGCAGATTTCATGCAACAAAGTGATGTGTCATTCAGAGTGTGTTTGCGGGAGATTTCTGGACTCTTATTGCTTCTGTTCGTCTCTCTGATGCATTCAGTTTCTCCTCCAAGTGTAAGGCCGATCTGTTTTGCTGGGCTCTTATCTAATTCCATATGCTCTTTTCAAAGTCACAATTTGGGGACGGTGAGTTATAATTGGGCCCATACGTCCTGCCAAGACACGATGGATTAATTCAAGTATGCTAATGTAATTCAATTTGATACAGTTAATCTTATACTAATGCAGATTGAAGGATGCGAGGCGCAATCAAATACCTCTTAGGTTTTTAATTTGCATCTGGGCTTTTTAAATAAAATTAGTCGATTTGTAATTATGTGACCTGGCCCGTAATTAGTTTATTTATCACCGCAGTTAACTCCCCATTAGGAGAATCGGAGAGAGGGAGAGAGATGGGCAGAAAAGGAGAGAGGCTGTGAGAAAAGAGACTTATTTATCTATTCAGAATGAGAACACTTACAGTATCAATTTGTCTCTCATTTAATAACCAGCTTCATGGCAAACCATGCGCTGTTTGAGAACCGTCATGTGCTGTTTGATCATGTGCTGTTTGAGAAAGATGCAGCTGTTTGATCAGATCCCACCGGCCTTGATCTGATCAAACAGCTGCATGCTAGATGGCAAAACACAAACGTTGTCTGATGTCTTCTGGCCTTTTCCAGGACTACACAAGTTCCACACAGATCAGGTCATTCCTGATTCAAGCCTAACAATAACAAGGGCAATACGAGTGAAAACTATTTCTCACTTTAAATGGCACATCTTTAGTCATATCTGCTGCACTGTTCAACTTAAAATGACAGTCGATGAGCTTCAAACAGGAGATGACAGGTTTAAGAAATACCTTCTTACTTTTTAAATTACTTTGCTCCTCAGCAGCTCTCTGCCCAGATTACCTTCTACGAACCTGTCATAAACATTAAGTTTTTAGGCTCCGAGAGATTTAAAACAAAGGCTGACAAAGCTGCTCCTGATATATGTGGTCACAGTTTGAACAGAGCTCGTCAAACTGTATCAGTCTTAACTATTAGTACTTCTAAAATGACCTTTCAGAAGTCTTTTTCCTTTTAGTGAGGGTTTGATAATGAACCCCTAAATTCTACATTTCATCGCAGCATTTGTTGGACATGTACTGTACTACAAGCTAACTGAATTTCAAACACACAAGGGCTGCTCATTATAGATTTCCCCCGACCCACTTACGGTTATTGTTGGAGGCTGAAATTGCAAATGATAATTATACATATCTCTATAGTCTCTGTAATCTCTATAGTCTTCCAGCATCACTCAGGTGGCAGCTTTTTGCTCTCACATCTATTTTATTATTCGTTTTCTGTTAATAATAATAATACATTTTATTTGTGTAGCGCTTTCCAAGGTACTCAAAGATGCTTTACATTAAAAAAAACTGTAACAACTTTTTTCTTGCTCACATTAACTTATATTCATCGTGTACACCAGGGGTTCTCAAAGTTTTGATGGGTGAGGGCCAATTTGGGAATCCAAAGTTGAACCGAGGGCCACCAAAGGGACGGAGGCAAAAAAAAAAAAAAAGACTGAAAATTCAATTCCATTTGTAATCCTTTTAATTATCAGATTTAATTAGTTTGGGTAAAGTCATATTAACAGTAAGAAATTGGGACTGATGAAAATACAATTTTAGTTTGTCCGTGCTTTCATCCGTCCGTGCTTTTTTTTAATATCCATGCTTTCATCCAGTGCGATGGAAAACGCTTCCTTTTCTAGCCCCTCCACACGTATCGCCAGTTGGTCCTTCAAATCATTTGCCAGATCTTCGATTCGTCTTGTGACTGTGTCATTCGACAAACTTACGTCACGGAACTTTGTTTTTTGGTCTGGGCATACACACTCTGCCACTTTTAGCATACAGTCTCAAACAAATTCTCCGTCACTAAACGGCTTGCCCCGTTTAGCTATTTCATGAGCTACCACATAGCTAGCCTCTGTTACTGCTTCGCTGGTTTTTGAAAATTGCTTGAAGACTGACTGTTGTGCTGTGTAGCCCCTTTTAAGTTGTTCCATCTTTGTGGTGCAATCCTTGCCACTGAATTTTTCATAATTTTTGTGTTTTGTTTCGTAATGGCGCCTGATGTTAAAGTCTTTTCGCACTGCGATTACCTGTCTGCAGATGAGGCATACAACTTTATCTGACCCGTGAGGTTCAACGAAGTAGTCCAAAGTCCATTTTCCCTGAAACTGCCTTTTTTCCTCGCTGACAGTTCTCGGTTTCCTCGAGTGAGCGGTCTCCATCTCTGCCTCTTTCTCTCGCTGATCCATCTTTATTTCCACACTTCGACTTCCACAAGCACTAATATTTATTTCTTATTCTTCTTCTGACTCAAAATGGTGCTCCGAAACCGTTGCCAACCAACACTTCTGCACTGTGCGCTGAACGTTCCATCTCCCATAATACAATTGGACTAGCTGCTGCAATGAAGTGATCGCAAGGTCGACAACACATGTAATTACGGCTTGTGCCTACAGATGGCGCCAAAGACCACTAAACGTAGATGTGTATCGGAATTTTTCCAAAGCAATTAGTTCAGATCATATATTGGTTAAGACGTTAACAGATTGGCCGCGGGCCGCCAGAAATGTTTTCGCGGGCCGCCATTGGCACGGGGGCCGCACTTTGAGAAACATTGGTGTACACCATAGAAGTTAATGTAGCCATTCTTGAGCTGGTATTAATGATGTTGTTTACACCTGGGATGACCTATTAGCTCTCCACAGCTCAGTGGTGCTTTCAGAGAAAAGACCTGATATTCCCTGTGAGCTAAGGCGTAAACAAGAAGGATGCTGGGCAGCAGCAGAGTGACGTGCGAGGAGGAAAAGGTACAAGCACGTTTTACCATCCATCGTCATGGGGAACTTGAGGTTGCTCCAAAATAAGACAAATGACTTTGCTGCTCTGGCCCAGCATGAGAGAGTCTACCGGGAGGCTAGCATCATGCTTCTCATAAAGACTTGGCTAACCACGCTAACCCTAGGTGCTAACATTGGACTGGATGACTTTAAGCTACTGTGGGCAGACAGAACTGGGGATAGCAGCAAGAGGAAAGAAGGTGGGCTGACAGCTACAGACCAGTGGCCCTCACGTCACATCTGATCAAGGCCCTGGAGAGGCTGCTCCTTGCCCATCTCCGCCCCCTGGCAATACCAGCGATGGACACACTTCAGTTTACCCACCACCATGGCATCGGAGTGGAGGATGCAATGATCTTCCTCCTGCATTGTGCTGTCTGACCTGGAGAAGCCTGAGAGCACTGTGAGGATCATGTTCTTCAGTCCGTCCAGTGCTTCCAACACCATTTGGCCAGTGCCCTGAGAGACAAGCTGCTGTATACAGAGGTGTGGACCAACTTCTGTCATCTTGGATCCTAGACTACCTTACAGACGGTCCACAGTTTGTGAGGGCCCAGGACTGTGCTTTTGATACCATCATCTGCAGTTCAGGGATCCCCCCAGGGAACGGTTCCAGCTCCCTTTCTTTTCACCCATCACACTGCTGACTTTCCATATAACACACCACACTGCCACCTTCTCTGATGACTCTGCGATTGCCAGCCTCATCTCTGATGGGCATGACTCAGAGTAGAAGACTGACCCAGGACTGTGTGGACTGGTGCCTGCAGAACTGCCTCCAGATCAGTGCAGGGAAGACCAAGGAACTGGTGGTGGACTCCCACAGCTATAGACACTCCCCCACTCTATGTTGTTTTTGCCCATTGTATTATTTATTATTGCTCAGAGTGCTGCTGTCCCTTTGCTGCAGCAATGTTGTAAATTTCCCCATTGAGGGACTAAAAAAAATATCTTGTCTTGTTTTATAGACCTCTTAGTAATTTGCATCTCTGAACTCCTAAGAGTTTCTTTTTTACAGGTACTAAGGTAATGGAGCCCATTGAATGCAGAGCGGTCATTGGGTTCCTGTACTTGAGAAGCTGCACACCCCAGAAGACGTTTGAAGAGACTTATGGGGATTATGCCCCATGGTTTGATGTAGTCAAGCACTGGCATCAACAGCTCAAGTGTGATTGGACATTGGTGGAAATGGCACCCATTCCCAGGCAACCACAGTATGCCACTGATAAAGACACAATCTGGCAATTGGAGGCAACCATTTTGGAGGGTCACCACATAACCATTTGCCAACTTGATAATGAATCTCCCAGCAAAGGGTACCACAGTTACCAAGACATACTATGCTTTACTACTGCAGAAATTGTGGAAAGCCATCAAAACGGATAGCTGTGGCATGCTGACTAAAAATGTCTGCCTCTTGCAACACGTGTTCGTTAAAAACTAGCATGTTGCCCAGTCAGAAGCACGGTTCTGCAGCTATGAAATCCTTACCCGCCCCCCTTACTCCCCCCGACTTTGGAACATATGACCATTAAGTCCTTTTTGAAGGGCAAGCATTTTAAGATGATGAAGTACTGATTTCCAAGGTGAGGTCTCCACAGCTGTGTAAAGTGATGGGAGAAACAGTACCTGTGTAGAGACAGACTAATAGCTATGCCAAATTTCGTTCCTCTCAGTCCATGGGAAATGAATCAGGGGAGATCATTAATGAACAACCCTCATACCTGTGAAGTGTCTGAATATGGTAAGTGCAGTGTGTTTTTTATTAGGCTAAGATTAATAATAATAATAATAATAATAATAATAATAATAATAATAATAATAATAATAATAATGTCAAGCAAAATATTTTTGGGGTTTGTATGTCTGTCTGCTTGTTGCTCTTAAAGGTTTGGTGAAGATTTGGGGCAAGCCCAGCCCTAGGAATCAGTACACCACATTCCAGATTATTACACAAATAGGATTGTAGTGTCATAAACATTAAATTTTTTGTTTTTCAATTAAACTGATGGGTGGTATTGTGTCTCAGGACTCTTTGGATCACTGATATCAATCTCAGACACCTGTCTTAATTAGTTTGCCAGTGAGCCCAATTAAAGGAACACTACTTAAGAAGAATGTTCCACATTATAAAGCATGCCACAGGTTTCAAGCAATATCAATCAATTAACTTTATATAGAGAGCACTTTAAAAAGCAACACTCGCTACACAAAGGGCTGTACAGCAAGAAAACGCACATGATACATAAAAGCAGGAAACAGGACACTAACACAAAAAAAATAGAAAAACCACAGTCAAAAGAAACAATAAAATAAAAGGTAAAAAAGTAAATAAATAAATAAAAATCCATTTCATTCAATAAAATCAATATTTCACACTGGGTCGAAGGCCAGGGAGTTAAAGTGGGTTTTAAGACGGGGTTTTAAAATGGACAGTGAAGGTGCTTGTCTGATGTTCAGGGGTAAATCATTCCATAACTTGGGTAATGTGACTGAAAGGCTCTGTCGCCCCTGAGCTTCCACTTCACCTTTGGCACCACCCAGAAGCAGCTGTTCAGCTGACCCGAGGGACCGGGTGGGAGCGTAGGGATGCAGAAGCTCAGAGTGATAAGGTGGAACAAGACTGTTCAAGGATTTAAAACAAATAAAATAATTTTAAAATGAACTCTAAAATGCACAGGCAGCCAGTGGAGTGAAGCTAAAATGAGTGTGATATAATCTTTTTTACATGTACCTGTTAAAAGATGAGCAGCGGCATTTTGAACTAGCTGCAGACGCAAAAGAGATGATTGGCTGACACCGACGCAAAGTGCGTTACAGAAATCCAGCCGAGATGAAATAAAAGCATGGATTACTGTTTCCAGGTGCGGTCTAGAAAGAATGGGTTTTACTTTTGCTAAATGCCTCAGGTGAAATAAGCTGGATTTTACCACAGAACGAATCTGAGTCCATCCATCCATCCATCTTCTACCGCTTTTCCCGAGGTCCGGGTCGCGGAGGCAGCAGTTCAAGCAGAGAAGCCCAGACTTCCCTCTCCCCAGCCACCTGCTCCAGCTCTTCAGAGAGGATACCAAGGCGTTCCCAGACCAGCTGGGAGACATAGTCTTTCCACCGAGTCCTGGGTCTGCCCCGGGGCCTCCTCCCAGTGGGACGTGCCTGAAACACCTCAAGTGGGAGGCGTCCAGGAGGCATCCTAATCAGATGCCCATACCACCTCAACTGACTCCTTTCAATGTGGAGGAGCAGCAGTTCTACTCTGAGCCTCTCCCGGATGACTGAGCTCCTCACCCTATCTCTGAGGGTGAGTCCAGCAATCCTATGGAGAAAGCTCATTTCAGCCGCTTGTATCCGCGATCTTGTTCTTTCGGTCATTACCCAAAGTTCGTGACCATAAGTGAGAGTAGAAACATAGATTGACTGGTAAATCAACAGCTTTGCCTTAGAACTAAGCTCCCTCTTCACCACAACAGACTGGTACAACGTCCACATCACTGCAGATGCTGCTCCAATCCGTCTGTCAGTCTCTCGCTCCATTCTCCCCTCACTCGTGAACAAGACCCCAAGATACTTAAACTCCTCCACCTGGGGCAGGAGCCTGTCCCCAACCCAGAGAGGACAATTCACCTTTTTCCAGCTGAGGACCATGGACTCGGACTTGGAGGTGCTGATTCTCATCCCAGCCGCTTCACACTCAGCGGCAAACCATCCCAGCAAGAGCTGTAGGTCATTGCTGAATGAAGCCAACAGGACAACATCATCTGCAGACAACAGAGATGAGATCCTGTGGTCACCAAGCATGACACCCTCCATTCCCTGGCTGCGCCTAGAAATCCTGTCCATAAAAATTATGAACAGGATCAGTGACAAAGGGCAGCCCTGGCGGAGTCCAACTCTCACTGGGAATGACTCCAACCGAGTGTTGGCAATATGAACCAAACTCTCACAACGGTCGTACAGAGACCGAATAGCTCGTAACAACAAGCCCGATACCCCATACTCCCGAAGCACCCCCCACAAAAAAACACGAGGGACGCGGTCAAATGCCTTCTCCAAGTCCACAAAACACATGTAAACTGGTTGGGCAAACTCCCACGAACCCTCAAGAATTCTCGAGAGGGTAAAGAGCTGGTGCGATGTGCCACGGCCAGGACGAAAACCACATTGCTCCTCCTGAATCCAAGGTTCGACCAACGGCCGGACTCTCCTCTCCAGTACCTTGGCATAGACCTTCCCAGGGAGGCTGAGGAGTGTGATCCCTCTAAAGTTGGAGGACACCCTCCGGTCCCCTTTTTTGAAGAGAGGAACCACCACCCCGGTTTGCCATGCCAAAGGCACTGCCCCCGACCTCCACGCAATGTTGCAGAGGCGTGTCAACCATGACAGCCCTACAACATCCAGGGCCTTGAGGTACTCAGGGCGAATCTCGTCCACCCCCAGGGCCCGGCCACCAAAGAGATTTTTAACCACCTTGGCAACCTCAGCCCCTGTGATAGGCGAGTCATCCCCCTCGTCCCCAAACCCTGCTTCCTCTGTGGAAGGCGTGTCAGTGGGATTGAGGAGATCCTCGAAGTATTCCTTCCACCGCCCGACGATATCCCCAGTCGAAGTCAACAGTGTCCCATCCGCACCATACACAGTGTGGACAGGGAGCTGCTTTCCCCTCCTGAGCCGCCGGACAGTTTGCCAGAATCTCTTCGAGGTCGACCGAAAGTCTTGTTCCATGGCCTCACCAAACTCCTCCCATACCCAGGTTTTTGCTTCAGCAACCACCCAAGCTGCACTCCGCTTGGCCTGCTGGTACACCTCAGCTTCTTCGGGAGTCCCACAAGCCAACCAAGCTCGATAGGACTCCTTCTTCAGCTTAATGGCCCCACTCACCACTGGTGTCCACCACTTGGTTCGGGGGTTGCCACCACGAGATGCACCGACCACCTTGCGGCCGCAGCTCTGGGCCACCGCTTCAACAACAGAGGTGGAGAACACAGCCCATTCAGACTCCATGTCTCCAGACTCCCTCGGAATGTGGTCGAAGTTCTTCCGGAGGTGGGAGTTGAAGACCTCCCGGACAGGGGCCTCAGCCAGACGTTCCCAGCACACCCTCACTATACGTTTGGGTCTACCAGGTCTGAATGGCTTCCTCTCCTGCCATCGGATCCAACTCACCACCGGGTGGTGATCAGTTGACAGCTCTGCACCTCTCTTTACCCGGGTGTCCAAGACATACAGTCGCAGGTCTGATGACACGATAACAAAATCGATCATCAACCTGCGACCTAGGGTGTCCTGGTGCCAGGTGCACATATGGACACCCTTATGCTTGAACATGGTGTTCGTTATGGACAAACTGTGGTTAGCACAGAAGTCCAATAACTGAACACCACTCGGGTTCAGATCGGGCAGGCCGTTCCTCCCAATCACCCCCCTCCAGGTTTCACTGTCGTTGCCCACGTGTGCATTAAAGTCCCCCAGTAGGACAATGGAGTCTCCAAGAGGAGCACCCTCCAGCACCCCAGTCACAGACTCCAAAAAGGGTGGGTACTCTGAAACATCATTTGGTGCATAGGCACAAATGATGGTCAGGACCCGTTTCCCAACCCGAAGGCGCAGGGAAGCAACCCTTTCGTCCACCGGGGAAAACTCCAATATAGAGGCAGCAAGGTGGGGGGATACAAGAATACCCACCCCTGCTCGTCGCCTCTCACCCGGGGCAACTCCAGAAAAGGCCAAGCTCCAGCCCCTCTCCAGGAGACTGGTTCCGGAACCGGAGCTGTGTGTTGAGGTGAGGCCGACTATATCTAGCCGGTATCTCTCAACCTCGTACACCAGCTCAGGCTCCTTCCCCACCAGAGAGGTGACATTCCATGTCCCAAAAGCCAGTTTAGAAAGCTTGGGATCAGTCCGCCAAGGTCTCCGCCTTTGACCGCCACCTAATCCACATAGCATTGGACCCCCATGATCCCTCCTGCAGGTGGTGAGCCCACTGGAGGGCGGACCCATGTAACTCCTTCGGGCTGAGCCCGGCCGGGTCCCACAGGTGGAAACCCGGCCACCAGACGCTAGCCTTCGAGCCCCACCCCAGGCCTGGCTCCAGGGTGGGGCCCCGGTAACCCCATACCGGGCGGGGTACACTGAATCCTTGATATAGAATTTATCATGAGAGTCTGTTGGATCATTCTTAGTCTGGCCCTTTACCCAGGACCAGTTTGTCTTGGGTGACCCTATCAGAGGCAAATTGCCCCGGACAACATAGCTCCTGGGATTACTGGGGCACGCAAACCCCCCCACCACGATAAGGTGACGATCCATGAGGGGGACGAATCTGAGTGTCTAATTTAAAATCACTGTCCAGAATAAAACCAAAGTTCTTGACTGTGGGGAGAATATGGGAAAGAAAAAGGATCTATTTCTCTGCTGCCGAAAAGCGTCAAATAGTGTGACAGGTCTCCTGTCCTGCCCCATTTCACACCACAACCAGGTGGGAAGAAATGCTGTGTCCGAGCGGTTCCTGTAAGGTGAGGACGCACAGGTGAAGGCTCCCAGTTCGTTTCTTGCTTAAAACTCAGTTTAGAGCTAGCGTTTTGAGCTGGGTTTTTTTTGTTACTACCGCTGGAGAATAAACCTGCTCGTGCGAAAAAAGAGAAATTGCCAGTCTCATAACTTAATATTGTAGTGGCTGGTGAAGCAATCAGGCCCCTCACGCTCAGGGAGAACAAAGGGATTTCTCCCACGTGTTTTTTTTTTTCCTACGATCACAATCAACGATCATCGGCCGGGTCCCAAGAAAGCTCAGCAGACTGAGGAGGTGGACGAAATTAAAAAAGCGCTGAATTTCTTGGCGGAAGAGATTTCTGCCATTAAGCTGCAGCAAAGAAACATCCTGGACCTGATCGAGGAGGTGAAAGTGCTGCAGATCCAGAACGCTGAGAAGGAAAAGAGGCTGGCGTATCTGGAGAGCAGAGTGTCGGAGCTGGAGCAGAACACTTGGGTGAACGACGTGATCATCACGGGGCTCCACATTAAACCCCGATCATACGCGCAAGCGGTGGCCGCGGACAGCGGAGGGAGGCTCGACGCGCTGGAAGAGGAATCCACGGAGCAACAAGTGGCGGCGTTCATGCAGTCCAAAGGAATCCAGCTGGACTGTAACACCATAGAGTCCTGCCACCCTCTGCCCAGGAAAAACGGCGACAAACCGGCTGTGATCATGAGGTTTGTGAACAGAAAACACAAGACTGCGCTGTTAAAACAAGGTAGGAAACTGAAAGGAACGAACATTTACATAAATGAGCACCTCACAAAAGAAAACGCAAGAAAAGCCAGAAAAGCAAGATACCTGAGAAAGCAGAAAAGATTCAAAACACCTGGACATCAAACTGTAAAATATACATCAAATTAAACGGATCACCTGAAGAAGCCAAGGTCATTAACATCTGTAATATTATGGAACTGGACAAATATCAATGAATGTTATGAACTGGAGTCGACAGCAACAACAGACAATTGTAGGACACTGAAGGATTATACTCATCTGCTACAAGACATTTAACAACATGAAACAAAAGATCAACAAACAGGAACAACAGGAACTGAAAGTTTTTGAATATACAGATCACAACCCACAGGACGTAGAATATAACATAGACCCTGATAATAACTTATTTAGCTCCATCAATAATGACTGTAGTTACTACACAGATGATCAGTTTAACACAATGGTCACATCTGATTTCAATATTTCTATGATCCACTTCAACAGCAGAAGTCTCTATGCCAACTTTAATAACATTAAAGATTATTTACATCAGTTTAAAGAGCTGTTCAATATTTTGGCAATATCAGAGATGTGGCTCAGTGAAGAGAAAGGAGTGGATTTTACCATGGATGGCTATGAATTAAATTATATAAATAGAAAAGTGAAAAAAGGAGGAGGAGTTGCAATTTATGTTGACAAGAGCTTGAAATACAAGGTTGTTGAAAATCTGTCAGTAACTGTGGATGATTTATTTGAATGTATTACAATAGAAATCTGTCTAGACAATGTGAAGAATATAGTAGTGAGCTGTGTATTTAGAACACCTGGATCAAACATTGACTTATTTAAGGACTGGATGGAAAAAATGTATGCAAAACTAACTCATAAAGTTATGTTCATCTGTGGGGATGTCAATATAGATATGATGAACTCAAAACAACATAGTTTGACAGAAGAATTTATCAACACAATGTACAGTATGGGTTTACATCCAACAATTACCGGACCTAGCAGAATCATGTCACACAGTGCCACACTAATAGATAACATATTCACAAACATTATGGAAAATAATATCAGGAGTGGGCTTTTATTGAATGATATCAGTGACCAACTGCCGATTTTTGTTGTCTATCAATGTGATTATAGGAAGAAAAAGTATACCAAAAATATTAAATATAAAAGAATAAGAAACGAAGAATCAATGTATATACTGACAATGGAATTATTAATACAAGATTGGAAGATAGTTTATGATGAAAATGACATAAATAAAGCATATGATAATTTTTTACAAATATTTCAATCATTGTACAATAAAAACTGTCCTATAAAACAATACAGTGACAGACAACAAAAAAAAAATATTCCTTGGGTCACCAAGGGGTTAATAAATGCATGTAAAAAGAAGAATACATTATATAAACAATTCATTAAATGCAGAATGGTGGAAGCTGAGATCAAATATAAAAGATATAAAAATAAGCTTACTAATATAATGAGGACCTGTAAGAAAGAATATTACAACAGAATATTAGAGGATAACAAAAATAACTTAAGAGGAATATGGCAAGTACTCAATGGGATTATTAGTAATCAACCTAAGAATGCTAATTATCCAGAATATTTTATTGAAAATGGCAATTTGATAAATAATATGGAGGATGTGGTCAGTGGTTTCAATAAATTTTTTGTAAACGTTGGTCCTGAATTAGCAAAATCAATAGTGACACCAGAAACAAACAACAGTGGTTCTGTAAATGAAATAGAAGATAGAAATCCAAACACAATCTTTTTGGGTGCAGTTACTGAAAAGGAAATTATCGAGACTGTGAGTAAATTTAAGAACAAAAAATCAACGGACTGGAATGAAATTGACATGACAATAGTGAAAAAAGTAATTGAAGGAATTGTTAAGCCACTCACCCACATCTGTAACCTATCATTTCAAACTGGTAAAATTCCAGACAAAATAAAAATAGCGAAAGTAATACCTCTATACAAAACAGGAGACAGTCATTGTTTCACAAATTACAGGCCAGTCTCTTCACTCTCACAATTCTCCAAAATACTTGAAAAAATCTTCACTAAGAGACTGGATGATTTCATTGAAAAACACAACCTCCTTACAGATAGCCAGTATGGTTTTAGAGCAGATAAATCTACATCTTTGGCACTGATTGAACTTATTGAAGAAATTACTAGTTGTATAGATTAAAAAAAAAAACCATTGACCACAGAATACTACTAAGGAAACTGGAAAGGTATGGGATAAGAGGGGTAGGATTGAGTTGGGTGGAAAGTTATTTAAGTAACAGACAACAATTTGTACAAATTGGTGAGCACAAATCACCCTTCATGGACACCACTTGTGGTGTGCCCCAGGGGTCAGTTTTGGGACCCAAACTCTTTATTTTGTACATAAATGACATATGCCAAGTATCAAAAATTCTGAAATTTATTTTGTTTGCGGATGACACAAATATCCTTTGCACTGGTGAGAATTTGCAGCAGGTTTTAGAGGTGGTCACAACTGAAATGAAAAAGTTAACGCAGTGGTTCAACAAAATAAATTATCTCTAAATCTAAAAAAAAACATAGATTATGTTGTTTGGAAATTATAAAATAAATCATGAAATAATGGTAACGATAGATGATACCAGAATAGAAACAGTACAGGAAAATAAGTTTCTGGGGGTGACACTAGACAGTAAAATCTGCTGGAAACCTCACATCAGTCACATCCGGGCCAAGTTAGCAAAATGTATAGGGATACTGGGGAAGACAAGACACATCTTGGACTATACTGTAAATCATTGTTCTTACTGTATGATTCACTGTTTTTACCTTATCTTAACTACTGTGTAGAAGTCTGAGGAAACACCTACAAGACCAACCTACAGTCAATATGCACATTACAAAATAGAGCTATAAGGATAATAAACAATGTAGGATATAGAGACCACACCAATTCGTTGTTTTTAAAGTCACGTCATAAAGTTCATCGTTTTAGTTAAATTTAAGACAGCACAAGTAATGTACAGGGCAATTAATAATCAACTCCCAACTAATATACAAAAAATATTTAAAAAAAGAGACAATGATCATAATTTGAGAGGAGACTTAAACTTTACAAAACCCAAGATACGAACAACCAAGAAAAAGTATGTGCATATCTGTCTGTGGGGTGGATTTGTGGAACAGTCTGGAGCCGGAACTGAAACTATGTACAAACAGAAATCAATTTCAACAAGAGGTATAAACATTATTTGCTGAAAGGATATATGTTAGAAGGGTAGTATTTATATGTACGATTCACTATGCTCACTCTGGGACATTATGGGACACTATGGAATGGTGGGTGGGACAGCACTGTGTATATCTGTGTTGTTTGAGGCTGGTTTTGATTTATGGACATCAATGTACGTTAGGATGGATGGATGTTAATGTTGATATGTAAAAAATACAGTAAATTGTTTACTTGGGGTCTTAAAAGGTGGTAATTTGTATATAATTCACATGGGTGTATTTATGGAAAAGAGGAGATGGAATTAATAAGTGTTCACTTCTTCCTTCTCCCTTTCAAACACTGTATACTGTTACTTTATTGCATTTGTCATTTGTTTTGTTTTTGTTATACTGTTTTGTTCGAAATAAAGTATCTAGCTATCTAAATTTTGGCTGAATAAGAGCACAGATGAGTTTGTGCCGATAAAGGCATAATGAGGAAGGTTTCTGCCAGACAAATTCATTGGATTAAGAGAGCACCTGCTAAAATGCCATTACAAAGCAGCAAACAGGTATTTGAAGCTGCTGTTGCCTCTGGAGTCCCATGAACCTCAAGGTGTAGGATCCTCCAGAGGTTTGCAGTTGTGTATAAACCTACTTTTCGGCCACCCCAACCAATGCTCGCAAGCAGAAACAGTTGCAGTGGGCCCAGAAATACATGAAGACTAATTTTCAAATAGTCTTGTTTACTGATGAGTGCCGTGCAACCCTGGATGGTCCAGATGGATGGAGTAGTGGATGGTTGGTGGATGGCCACCATGTCCCAACAAGGCTGCGATGTCAGCAAGGAGGTGGTGGAGTCGTGTTTTGGGCCCGTTTCATTGGGAGAGAGCTGGTAGGCCCCTTTAGGATCCCTGAAGGTGTGAAAATGACCTTGACAAAGTATATAGAGTTTCTGACTAACCACTTTCTTCCATGGTAACAAAAAGAAGAACCGTGTCTTCCGTGGCAAAATTATCTTCATGCATGACAATGCATCATCTCATGCTATAAAGAATACCTCTGTGGTCATTGGCTGCCATGGCATAAAAGGAAGAGAACTCATGGTGTGGCCCCCATCCTTCTTTGACCTCAACCCTATTGAGAACCTTTGGAGCATCCTCAAGCAAAAGATCTATGAGGGTGGGAGGCAGTTCACCTCAAAACAACAGCTGTGGGAGGCTATTCTGACATCTTGCAAAGAAATTCAAGCAGAAACTCCAAAAACTGACACGTTCAATGGATGCAAAACTTGTGAAGGTTATATCAAAGAAGTGGTCCTATGTGAACATGTAACTTGGCCTAAGATATTTTTGATTGAAATCGCTTTTGATTTCAGTAAATATGACCTCCTAATGCTGCAAATTGAATAAATGTCCATTTTAAGTTCTTTACAACCAATAAAATGTTTTGAAACTCTATTGTGCATAATAATTTGGAACAGTGCATTTTGAGTTTTTTCATCTTTGCAAAAAATGGTTATCATTGGGAGGTTTGTTTAATAAAATTTGAATTATGCTCTAGTAGTTGATGACTTGAAAATTATACTGACTGCCATTTGCATCGACTATTTAGGAAAATCAGAGAGAAATATCATTTGCATAATAATTTGGAACGCAGTGTATGTAACTACTTATTATACCCCACTCAACAAAATTGCGGAGGGTATAAAGTTTTTGACCCATCCGTCCATTTGACATTTTCTGTTGTTGCAAGTATAGCTTCTACATTTCTGATCAGATTGACATAAAATTTAGACAGAACCTTTAAAGGTGAACTGAAACCACCTTTTTGCGCAAAAAGTAGAATAGCGGATTAATTCCTTATTACTATGTATTTTTCAACACATAAAAGAAATTTTTAGGCCGTGCGATGGCCAAGCTATAAGCCGATAAACTTTTGCCTCTGGCTGGCAGTGCCAAACAAACAGGAAGTAGTGCAGACGACGCTGCGTGACGTCACGAGTGTGACCCTTATCAAATCAACAATGGCAGATGATAGCAGTTCCAGCAGTTAAGAAAACCAGAGTTTTCAGAGTGAAGAGGCATTCAGGATCGGTGACGAGACAGAGGAGGATGCAGGAGTGTCAAGTGAACAGGAAGAGAGCGAGGGAGGCATCGAACCGTACAGATTCGAGCCAGAATTTTCGGGGATTCCGGCACCGACTCAGAGTCAGACCGCAGCAGTGATGGGGAGGCGAGTCGCTTATTGAATACAGAATGGTGAGTCTTTACTTCTTACTTTGGCATGTTTGGGATGTCAGGATAAGGAAAATTAACAATAAAAAAGAAAGAAAAAAAAAACCATCAGCATTTTTCCAACTTATTATTTATACATAGGGCTTAGGACTGTACAATAGCCTGGCCGTGTACAACACTTGGCATTGAATAGACACATCCGTGGCGCAGGGTTAACAGTTGTATTCAGGACAGGTTCCATGACCATGGGCTATGTATTACAATACTTCTACAGACTATAGTGGCAATACACATGAACAGAACTGGCCTCTGCTTTGACTGTGCTATTTATAAATAATATCTACTAGTGATCCCTCACTTATCGCGTTTTAATGGGGACCAGAACCAACTGCGAAAAGTGAAAAACCACGAAGTAGCGTCACCCCCCCCCCAAGGGCATCACAAGCACTATTGTGCACAAAAAGGCACAAGAGAACAGCGAAAAGTGCCACTAAGCAACACGAGCGATAAAGAACAATGAATGCGGTCTTCCTTCGCTGGGTAATGGGCGCTCGGCAGGGAGAGAAGCTGGGTAAAACGTCTCGGGGGCCAGTTCAGCTTGCGAGATTCACCGAGCGGTGAAGAGGTGGGGCGAGAGGAGTGGAGGCGGTGGTCAGAGAGGTGGATTTTGAGGTTGTGCGGGCTCTCCGTGTTGATACCTGATTTTCTATGTAGTCTCCCTGCCTTCTGCTAGCGCCCGGGCAACTTTCGTGCCATTTTTTCTCAATTTTGAATTTTTGATGAATATTTTTGAAAAATCCGCGATGCACTGAGGGCGCGAAAGGTGAAACACGAAGTAGGCGGTGGGATCACTGTATATCTAGAAACGCATTGCTTCCCGGTCACTTTTCCTCCCCCTTCTTTTCTTTCGTCGCCATGACAGCTTTCCTTGGCCACTGACAGATCTTCCAGGTGTTGGAAGTGTTTTGTAGTTGACTATCACGACAAAATGCACCCAAAACAACCAGTGTCGACGTGCTCGCAATGGTAAACATGAGGGACTGGGTCACATTTGTGACGTCACGCGAACTCCGGCTGCACTTCCGGATAATCGGCGGATTCGTAGGATTTTTCAGGGCGGGAAATTCAAAATCGCGATTTTCTCCAAGATTCCGGGATTGGTGGAGGGGGTGCCAATGGTAAATTATCTTTATAATTGTATGTACTATCACCCAGTGCCGTTCAATGCCGTTCACTTCAGTTCACCTTAACTCATCAATACCTTGGATGGCTTTGATTTTGAGATCAATCTAATGAGGGGTTTCAATTTTTGGGGAGCAGACATACTTTTTCAGTCCACTTCACAACCCCAATTCTGGTGAAGCTGGGAAGTTGTATAAAATGTAAATTAAAATAAAATACAATGATTTAAAAATCATTTTGAATCTTATTCAACTGAATACACAACAAAGACATTATTATGGGTTGTTTTTTGTTTTTTTTTTTCAAATATTCACTCATTTTATTTTGATGCCTGCAACACGTTCCAAAAAAGCTGTGACAACGGCATGTTTACCACTGTGTTGCATCACCTTTCCTTTTAACAACACTCAATAAGCGTTTAGGAATTGAGGACACTAATTGTTGAAGCTTTGTAGGTGGAATTCTTTCGATTTCTTGCTTTTTCCCCCTTGTCCTGTCAGGCAGCTAGGTGTGCAGAACAGAAATCTGTTACCCTTATTGTGCCAAATAGATTTACTTTGAAAAAATGAGCTTTATACAGTACCTATATATGTAACTCCTCTTGAAATAACTTTTAATACTTCATTTAAATTATTTTACCCATGAAGGACCCGACAGGGTGGGAAATGGGGAAAGGAGGTGTGGGGAGGGGGAAAGAAAAGGGAGATGAACAGACAAAGAAGACAAACAAACCAACAACTAAAACAAACAGAAGACAGACTGCTTCTTCCACCGAAGAGGTCTCAACACGAGTCTGGTATCCGCACCTGTTAAAGGAGAGACATTTGTATATGTGCATCCGTGTGCATGTGCATGAGAGCACGCACAAAATAAGTGTGTGCATGTGAGTGGTTTGTCAGAAAACATACGAAGAGGGCGGCCGGTCGCAGCAACTCCCACCCCACCCCCCCGGAAACCCCGAGCAAGCAGGACAATGCCACCAACCCCCACAGAACACAAATGTCCAAGGCAACAAGCCCCAGGAAAGCCAGACATCCGCGCCAGGAGGGTTGGCTGAGGGAGGCCAGGGCGCCGGCGTGACAGGCCCACACCCTTGGACATGCCCCCCCCCCCCAACGGGACCAACGCCAGCCCCTGGGCCCCAGGCGCCAGTAGACCAGCGCCCCCAACACCTAGGCTGGAGACTGGCTCGCGCCCCCAGTGCGAGCCCCCCCAGGCACCCTCCCCCCCCCCAGCGGGCCCACCCCCACCCCAGTGCCACCGCTGCACACCCCGGGGACCCCCATGCCCACAGAAGGCCTTCCCCGTCCATGGGAGCCCATGTACCCAAAAGGCACTACCCCCTCAATCCAGCACCTCCCGACCAGCACACACACCCATTTCCACGCATTCACACCCTCATACGCACGCACTCGCACTAACTCACTCTCGCTCGCCCTCTCCCCCACACAATCCCACACTCGCACTCCCGGACCCACCCACTCTCTCTCACTCCTGTACCCACTCACTCTCGCTCCCGCACTCACTCACGTTCACCCGTACACAAACTCTCACTCATGCTTCAACCTACTCACATCCATTCATGCTCTCCATCACACACTCACCTGCACTCATTCACCTTTGTTACTTAGGATGACCGCGATGCAGATGCAGTGAGCATGAATGTGTGCCAGTGCCTGGCAGTTGCCAGGGAGACCACTGGTGCAGGCCAGCAGCCACACCTCCACCGACCCACCCCAGGGCAGCTGCGGCCACAGAAGCAGACCTCCACCCCCAACACCGACCCAAGCGACTGATCAGCGGCCCACCGCAGGTGCTCCGAGATGCCACCCAACATGCAAAGCTCCACACAAAACCGCCCCACCACTCTCACTCCCGTGATCACATCTATTCATTCGGCAGCACCCGGGGATTTTGACAACATGACGGACCCCAGGCCCCCGGCAGAAGGAGGGCAACAGGGGTGGGGGGAGACCCCCCCCCTTGCACAAATCATGATGGGTGTGTCATTTGTGTCATCTGATTGTGTGCCGGTGTGTGAACTACCATAGTGCGGTTAAAATTGGGGGATGGTGGCTGGAGGACCACTAGCCACTGCGATAGGCAGTGGGGCTCCCATCCCCCCCAAGCCCTCAGTGTCTGAAATGCAATTAAAATTGAGGTGAGGGCAGCCCCACTGCACAGCAGACAGAGGTATCCCCTTCACTGACGCAGTGCGGCACACCGCCATGCCAAAACCCTAAGTGTATCCAAGAAGATGTATGTTCCATCCAGAATCAGGGGGAGGGGGGGGAGGTAAGACTGGGAAGGAGGTGGTCCAAAAGGAGCCCACGTTCCCCCAGAAGCCAGCTCGCAAACTGGTTCAGGAGGCCACCCACTGCCCCCAAATCCCAACCCAGGGCAAGGGCGCCAGGGCGAGCAGCCCAGGACCCGCCAGCGTTGCACCCCGGCGCTCCCAGCACCACAAGCATGATGGCGCAGCCACACCCACTCCCACAAATCTTGCACACACGAATATACACAACAACAATAATCACAATAATGAACAATGGGCCGGACCCATATGGCACCCCACACGTCAAGCGACACCCCCGAGCGCCCATCGCAAGCCCACCAACCACCCACCCCAGACACACATCGACAGTGGCAGGTCGCCCCGCAGCTACAGCAACCCCGGAGCAAACTGGTGGCAACACGGCCGCCAACCCACGCCAACCGCCCCCCGACCACCCTCGAGCAGCAACACACACCCGGCGCCAAGGACATCGGAGGCTATGTGACAAAGCACCCTGCCCTGTGACACAACTGCAGGGCGGCTGGAAAAAGCAGGTTCCGAACTGCCAACCCCCAGGCCACCAGATGGCCTGCCCCACCCCCGCCACCCAATGAGGTTTCCCCACCCACACACACATCCTCCACCCCCCATGTCCACCCATGGGTACCCACACACACCCACACCCACCCTCATGTGCACACACACGCACTCACCACCACACATGCTCACCTACACCTACACCCACACCCACACACATGCACCCACATCCGCACACACACATGAACCCGCTCTCATCCACACTCATGCATGCGCACTCACACACGTATATACACACATACACATTGCACACCCACAACCTGCAGGCCCTGGAGTACGCCCCCCCCGGTACGCAAATCACCAGTCCCCAGAGTGTTGCCAAGGCCCTGCGGAGGTGCACGACCCTGCCGCGCATGGATGCGCCGGAGCTGGCCTGCACCACCGGCGCACACCCGACCCCAACCCAGAGGGAGAACACCCCGCCCAGCACCAGGGGGCCCAGGGGCAGCCCCTCCTGGGAGGCAAGGTCAGCCACCGCCGGCGCCACGGCTCACCCCCTGGCCCACATAGCATACATATAACTATCTGGGACGTTGCTGGTGCAGCGGGAGCAGATATTTGTGTGATGCAGGCCCATTTTGAACTTCCTTTGTCCTGTGTAATGAGTTCTATGTAGAACTTTGTACTGTATAGTTTTTAGGTCATCTTAAAAGTGTTTAAACATATTTGTGTCCAGAAGCTTTCATCTTTATTGATTGATAGGTCTGTCTCCCATTTTGTTTTGGAAGAGATACTGACTTCATCCAGTTTTGATAATAGTCCGTGTATTTTCAGTATCAATTTAAGGGAATGAAAATTAGAGAAACTCTGTCACCTTAACTGTACCTCTAAATCTGGTCGTGATAGATGAATCCTGCTTTATTATGGATTTAAGCATTGGTATTCAAGAAACTTTTTATCACTGATGTCATACTGGTGGCACTATTCCCTGAGGTTGGATAAAATTTCCACCTCGAATAAGATGTAAGTTTTTTTATTCCTTTCTCATACCATAGTGAAAATTTAATGTCCTCTTTCGTTGCAGGATATCAGGATTATTCTAAATTGGTGTGAGTTTGCAAGGGACATGGGAATACCTCCGTTTTGTTTTCATATTGGCCTCCAGCTGTCAGTGAGGAGCGAATGGTTTTGCGTTTGGCTTGGATGCTTTGGCTTGCCATTATATTAGTAAGGTTGTAAAAGTCCTCAAGCGACCATCTCCAACAGGATTTAACGGCTCTTAAGGATGAACTGAAAAAAGACTTGAGGTGAAGGAGGAAAATTATGGTTCTCGCGAAATGAAAGGGAGCGCAAGCTAGCAGAAAACATGGAGGAGCTGCGCACATCACGGCGTGTATGGCAGAGCACAAGCTCGAATAGCAGAGTTGAAAAGTCTGGAAGACTGAGGCATGGCGAGCTGCTACAGTCCCTGACGTCACAAACACGGAGGTTGCAGTGAATAAATTACCGACCTGTTAGAGATGGGCCAGACGGAGCAATATTACGCATCTTTGGGAGACCGTGGCACTGAAGGCACTTGGAGGACGAAAGTCATAGATCAATTCTTAAAAAAAAAGCTTGAGTTGCCCAATGAAACAGACCTGCAGATCCAACGTGCGCACAGAGCCTTGGCACAGAAACCGAACTCAAACTCTGCACCCAGGTCAGTTGTGGTAAACTTTTTAAAATACGACGTAAAGGAAAGAATTCTGACACAAGCGTGGAAAAAAAGATATGAGTTGGCGACAAACAGATATTCTTTGATCATGACTACTCGACAGAAATTGTGCAGCAGCGAAAGAAATATGCCAACATTAAAAAAATGCTGAAAGAGAAAAAAATTAGATTCCAAACGCCACTAACGAAGATGAGAATTCATTGGGATGATGGCGTGAAAACCTACATTACGGCCAGGGAGGCAGCGTGGGACATGAAGGAGTGAGGCTTTGTGGTGAGCGTACCCGAGGAAGCGGCTGAAGCAGCGGCGGCACAGAGCGCGAGACGACCGGAGTGGAGGCGAGTGAGCGGCAGAGGACGGGAGACGGACGTGATGCACCGAGCCCAAGAAAAACTGCAAGGCTTTCAATGGAAGGCTTAGATTATAACAAAGATTAAGAAGGGCATAGAAGAAATGAAGGCCAAGAAGACAAGGTAAAAGAGAAACAAATAAACGACTGGGAGAGGTTAAAGTGATTTTTGTTGGACATTTCTAGACTAATGATTATTACTTGGATAGTAACTACAGGTCTAGGGAGGGCCCCTCACTCGGTGAGGACATTCCCTCCACCCTCCAACAGGGACCAATGGGCAGAAGAAAGACCCAAAGTTCGGAGGTCAAGGTTCGTTAATGTGTTTTTGTACATATATGTGTTAGTTTTGTTGTTAAAGGGGTTAGGAGCACAAGTTAAAAAAATGGAAAAACATGAATATGGTTAAAAATCTTAAGATAATGACATTAAACGTGAATGGTCTGAACTCACCTGTTAAAAGGGAAAGAATAATAAGAAAATTCAAGAAGGAAAAAGCCGAAATTATATTTATGCAAGAGACACATTTGAACAAGACAGAACATGAGAAATTAAAGAGATTTGGCTATAAGAACTCCTACTGCAGTTCATTTAAGGGAGGAACTAAAAGGGGGGTATGATACTAATTTCAAATAAAATACAATTTGAATGTGAACAAGAAATCCAGGATAAAGAAGGCAGATACGCAATAGTAAAGGGAAGAATAGATGGTATGCAGATCACATTAGTGAACATCTATGCTCCACCAGAAAGTGACAAGGGCTTTTTTCAACATCTGTTTGACCTAATAGCAACACACAGTGAAGGAGTCCTAATTTGTGGAGGAGACTTAAATGCTGTCATGAATCATGAAGTTGACACAATCAAGTGTTAAGAAGACAAAAAAACATGTAACAAAGTTTATAAGAACCTCTCTGGCAGAAATGGGTATGGAGACATATATAGGGACCTGCACCCACTCGAGAAGACTATACACATTATTCAGCAGTCCATAAAGTACACTCTAGAATAGATTACTTCCTTATGAATGAAGGTGACAGACACAGGGTGAAATAATTGTCGGATTGGTGGGGCTGAAATATCAGATTCATAATCCTATATACATGGAAATATCTTTAAACTATAGAAAACGACAAACAACATGGAAACTTAATGTAGGACTATTAAATGATGAGAAAATGAAAGAATGAATAAAGTTAAACATAAATGAGTATATTGAGAGAATGATAATGGAGAAGTGGACCCCACAACACTATGGGACTCACTAAAAGCCGTGTGTAAGGGGTAAATTAATTGCTGAATCAGGAAACGCAAAAAGGTCCTAATCTGGATTTTCATATAAACAAAGATGTGAAAGACTGAGGGAATTAGAACGTAAACATCAAAACACAAATGATCCAAAATATATCAAGAATTGAGGAAGAAAAAATAAAGATAAAAGAAATAATAATAGATGAAATTGAAAAGAAAAATAGATATTCAAACCAAAAATATTATGAAACGGGGCCAAAGGCCACAAAACTGTTGGCAAAACGGTTAAGAAAACAACAAACAGTGAATAATGTATATAAGATTAAGGACCCCATCACAAATAAATCCACAGTTACCCCAGAAAACATCGAAGAAATATTCCATAAATTTTATCAAGAACTATATTTGCAACCCGAAGAGACAAATGTTAAGGATATAAAAAAATTTCTATATACATTGGACTTGCCATCAATAGGAAATCAACAAAATGAAAAGCTAACAGCAGAAATAACAACACAAGAGATTAAAGATGTGATTAAGTCACTAAAAAATGGTAAATCACCAGGTAGTGTCGGATACCCGTCTGAGTTCTATAGATATTCTGCGTTCTATAGGTTTCATAGAGGGACGCCAAACACATGATAATGTCAGGAGAACAATACACATAATTAATCAAATACATAAAGAAACGAAAAGCGCAGTAATAATGAGTTTAGATGCAGAAAAAGCATTCGATAGGGTTAATTGGATGTTTCTATATAATGTGCTGGAACGCTTTGGATTTAATGAAAAGTCAGTGCAGTGCATAAAGACACTGTATCAAAAACATGTGGCAAGAATCAAGATAAATGGTAGCTTAACAGACAAAGTAAATATACAAAGATCAACTAGACAGGGATGCTGCCTATTGCCCACCTTGTTTGCTGTGTTCGTAGAGCCACTGGCTCAAGCGGTGCAACAAAATAAGAAATTAAAAGGTGTAACAATAAAGGGAGCGGAACACAAGATTGGGCTGTTTGCAGATGATATTATAGTTTATCTTGAACAACCAGATGAATCAATAATGGAAATGATGGACTTGATAGAAAATTTTGGAAAATTATCAGGATACAAGATAAACATATCAAAAACACAAATATTGACATTCCACTATAACCCTTTAAACCAGATAAGTTCAAACTAAACTGGAAACAAAAAGAAATAAAATACCTTGGAGTGAACATACCCAAAGATCTAAGTAAAATCTATAAAGCAAACTATGATAGGTTAGAACAAGAAATAAAAAAGATATCGATAGGTGGTCAATCTTAAACATGGATCTGAATTCAAAAATTAAGACAGTCAAAATAGTATACAACCTAGACTGCTTTACCTCTTCCAAGCTCTACCAACAGAGATTCCTGGTGCCCAGTTCTCAAAGTGGGACAGGATAATATCAAGATTTGTTTGGGGAGGGAAAAAACCAAGAATGAAATATAAAACTCTCCAGTTACCAAAAGAGAAAGGTGGCATGGGTCTACCGAGTCTAAAAGAATATTACTACTCAGCACAAATAAGATATATTATATGTTGGTGTGATGGAGGATACGAGGCAAAATGGAAAGAAATGGAAAAGGAAATTGAGGGACTCCCAGTGCAAAGCATAATGGGAGATAAGGATGCGTATAAGCAAATCAAACAAATAGACCCAATCACTAAATTTACTTTGGAACTGTGGTATAAAATAGTACAAAAGTATAATATAAAGGAGGACATTAAACTATTGAAATGGGTAGCATTTGACAGTCAGTTTGAACCGGCAAAGCAAGATAGGGGATACAAAAATCTGGTGAACAAGGGAATCACAGCATGGGGCATTATGGGGGAAAAAAGATTTCGGGAGTTTTGTAAACATGAGAAGAAAATTTAAACTAGAAAAATCTGAATTCTTCAGATATCTGCAGATGAGAGATTATTATATGAGAAGGATTAGGCATAACCTCCACACAGATGTGAGTGAGATTATACAATTCATTTTAAGCTCGTATGCAGGAAATAAAATAAGAATTATTTCAAAGCTATATCAGAAACTTATGGCAAACAAACATTCAAGTAACTATATAAAGGAGAAATGGGAGAAAGAGCTAAATTTAAACATAACAGAAGAAAACTGGCAAGAAATATGGAAAACAACACACATCAACAAGTTCAAGGACATAGAGGGAATTTGGATGGAAAAACCTGATTCACTATTTCATTACACCACAGATCCAAAGAAAATACACAAATACTAAATCTATGTGCTGGAGGGGCTGTGGGGCTCAAAATGCAGACCACTCGCATATGTTTTGGAAATGCAGCAAATTCTCATCATTCTGGAAATTTATACATGTGACAATACAGAGGATATTAGGATATAATATACCAATGAACTGTAACTTGATGTATTTATGTGATCTTAAAAGAGACAATGTAATACAGGCTGAGGACAGATATTTATTTAAAATCATGCTGATTGCAGTAACAAAACAATCACAAGAAAATGGCAATCAGAAGTTCTTCCTGACCAAGAGCAATGGACAGACATTGTTGAGGATATACGTCTAATGGAAAAACTAACATATCGACAAAGAATGCAAGAAGGACAATATGAAAAAAAATGGTGGAAATGGACACACTACAAAGTGCAACAACGAGACAGAAGTTGAAAGAATAACCAAAGACACTGGAAAAACCAGAAGAATTTAGAGATGGAAACTTAAAACTTGATGCTCCAACATTTGTTTCCCCCCCTTTTTTTTCTTTCCCTCCCTTTTTTTTTTCTTTTTTACTGTATGGTTAGCTCCTTTTTTAAATAAAGAGACTGTGATCCGAATGTAATATGTATGATGAAAAATGAATAAAAAACAAAGTTACAAAAAAACCCCCAAAACAGTCATGGCATTTGATACAGGGACTCATGAAAGGTAAGTCAGATTTTTAGCGACCCACAGAGAGCCTGTTCAGCATCTAACCATGGGTTTCCTCGTGATGTTGATTTAATCCATTGAGAAACAAACTGCAGTCTATTGGCTAAGAAGTAATTAAAAAAAATTGGTAAATCTAAACCTCCGCACTCTTTTGCTTTTTTTTTAAGAGTTTTTAAACTGATCCGTGATGTTTTATCCTTCATTAAAAATGTACTTAGATAGATAGATAGATACTTTATTTCAAACAAAAAAGTATAACAAAAACAAACAAATGACAAATGCAATAAAGTAACAGTATACAGTGTTCGAAAGGGAGAAGGAAGAAGTGAACACTTATTAATTCCATCTCCTCTTTTCCATAAATACACCCAAGTGAATTATATACAAATTACCACCTTTAAGACCCCAAGTAAACAATTTACTGTATTTTTTACAAATCAACATTAACACCCATCCATCCTAACATACATTGATGTCCATACATCAAAACAACACAGATATACACAGTGCTGTCCCACCCACCATTCCATAGTGTCCCATAATATCCCAGAGTGAACATAATGAATCGTACATATAAATACTACCCTTCTAACATATATCCATTTCAGCAAATAATGTTTATACCTCTTTTTGAATTGATTTCTGTTTGTACATAGTTTCAGTTCCGCTCCAGACTGTTCCACAAATCCACCCCACAGACAGATATGCACATACTTTTCTTGGTTGTTCGCATCTTGGTTTTGTAAAGTTTAAGTCTCCTCTCAAATTATGATCATTGTCTCTTTTTTAAAAGGCCATAGATGGTTGGATAGGAATCATTGAAAATAAATAGTTGATTTTAGGAAGGACCATCATTTTAACAGTTGCAACTCTTCCAGTAGTGATATATGTAATTCCGCCAATGTGCAGGTATTGTTTTTAGAAGGGGGAATGTGATTTAGTCGCAGTAACTCTGAGAGCCTGGGGGAAATAGCTATTCCTAAATATTTAATTTTACCTGATTGTATGGAATAGTGGATATATTTGAAAAAATTACAATTTATAGGTAAGACTGTTGATTTACCCCAGTTAATAGATTATTCTGATAATGATGAAATTTATCAGTGAGCGCCACTGTCTGAAGAAGAGATCTTTGTGATTTTTCAAGGAAAATCAATACTATCATCAGCATAAAGACTTATCTTGTGTTCTTTTTCTCCAGTTTGGATACCTCTGATATCAGCATTTTGTCGTTTGGCTGCTGCTATTGGTTCGATAAAGTGGTAAAAAGTGAGGGGGAGAGTGGACAACCCTTCCTGGTGCCTCTCTGGAGGTTAGCTTCGAGAAGTTTGATCATTTGTTTAGACAGATGCAGTTGGACAGATATAGTGTTTTAATCCAGTTTATAAAAGATGAACCAAACCCAAACTTGTTTAACACCATAAAAAGAAATTTCCAGTTAACACGTTCAAAGGCTTTCTCTGCATCCAGAGATAAAATTGTGGTTTCTAAGTTATTAATCTTACAGTCGTCTATTAAATTAAATAGCCTGTGTGTATTATTAGCTGAGTGCCTACCCTTGATGAAACCTGTTTGATCTGGGTGTATAATAAACTGAATTATCCTTTCCAGTCTTTTGGCAAGAGCTTTGCAAATTATTTTAAGATCAACATTCATAAGTGAGATGGGACTGGTAGCTGGTAGTGTAGGTTCTTTTTTGGGTTTAAGGAGCAGGATAATACTAGCCAAGTTCATATTTGGAGGGATTACATTATCTTTTTTAATTTGGTTCACAATTTTCAAGAAAGTAGATGCCATCACCTCATTCATAAAATTCTGCTGGAAAGCCATCTAGTCCTGGAGCTTTGTTATTTAGGATGAGCTTAAATGCTTCCTGGAGTTCGGACATTAGAAGAGGTGCATCCAGAGCTGTAATCTGTTTATTATTTTATCGTGGTAAATTAACATTGTCCAGAAATTCCTTAATCTCTGAGTCAGACAGATTAATCTGAGATGAATAGAGGCTTTCATAAAACTATCTGAAGGAGTTATTTATTTCTTCAGGCTCATGGGTGACATTTCTAGTCGTATCCTTAATAGAGTGGATGTTGTTGGGTTTTTTTATTCAATCTAAGCTGGTTAGAAAGTTATCGCCTCGATTTATTACTGTCTTCAAACTTGTCAAGACTGTAGTCTTTGTATTAAAGCTGTGTCCTTTTGTTTGTAGTTTCTTTTTAATTCCAGCTTTAATTTCTCAGGATTGTTAAGTGCCTGTTCCTCTGGAGAAACAGCACAGGTCATCTCCAGTGATTTAATTTTCTGTTCTAACTCTAGTACCAGTGCTTTTTCTTTTTTCTTTTTCTTATACGAACAGTAAGAGATTATTTTACCTTGAATGACTGCTTTTGCTGCTTCCCAGAGAACACATGGCGATATTCCTGGCATGTCATTATATTCCAGATATGATTCCCACTCTTTATTAAAGTAATTAATAAAGTCTTTGTTTTTTAGTGGTGATGTATTAAATTTCCAGTTCCTAGTTTTCCTTGTAGCTTTTCTATTTATCAGTATAAGAGATACTGGATGGTGATCGCTGATAGCTTGATTTGAACAAATTTCAGTGTCTGGGATATCCCTCACAATGGAGTTACAAGCTGAAAAGAAGTCTAAACAAGAATATGAACTATGCACTGATGAGGAAAAGGTGTATTCCCTAAGAGTTGTGTGAAGAGAACACCATTCATCACAAAGACCAAAATCATTCATGTGCTGTTTGAGAGTGTCAGTAGCCTGCCATTTTCCATAATTCCACGATGTGCTGAGCCTGATGGTTGCAGGGTTTAATACCAGGTTGGAAGTCTCCTATTATGAGTGTGGTGTCCAAGTGCTCAGAAAGAGAAGTGAGAAAGTGTGAAATTAGGATGGGTCGTCAACATTTGAGCCATAAAACACTTGCAATACATAGATCCAGATTTTGAACTGAGATTTTTAATATTATAAATCTACCATCTGGATCTGCTAATGTGTTATTCATAACAAGCGTATTCTTCCGTTTACCAATATAGCTACCCCCTTTGTTTGGAATTAAAGCAGGCTGAGTGTAGGAAATTCAGGTGAGGTGAATGCATCTACAGACGACTTAGAAACATGGTTTCCTGTAGTAAAACAAAGTCTGCCTGTAGATCCTTCAGTCGATTAAAAACTTTTAGCCTCTTCTCCCTGGTACCAATTCAACATATGTTCCACGTGACAAACTTTGATGTGGACATGTTTCACTAACTGGTTTTGTACTAAAGGCAAGCTAAGTGTGCCATATGTGTTTATATGTCCATAGTTGTATGTATGTGTCTGTGTGTGTACCTGAATGTCCTGTGTACCCTGTATGGCTGCATGTACACATGTGTGTAGGCATGTGTGTTGCGTGTATAATATATACCTACGTATAGTATGCATGCTTGGTGTAGGCAACATGATGTCTGTTCCATTTGCTTGCATTGCAAGAGTGAGTGGAGTGCATGTACTTAAGGATATTTCCTATAAACCAAATGTATGAGAGAGAACAGACATAAAGGTTAGTAATTGATTGGATGTGAGGGCGATCTGGCTGCGACATCTGTCACCCCATTAATCGCTAGGGTTGATTCGCTGATCTGGCTGGCTAGGCGGGTGTCCCCTTCCTCCCTCAACGATCCTTGTGAGTCCCTCTCGATGGCCCACACGCTCGTGGCAGCAGAGTGAAGTCCCCCCCGCAGTGGACAAGCATTCATTGGTTAAAAAAAAAAAAAAAGGTCGACTTCTGGTCTGGACACCTTGGTGATAGCAGCTTAACGCTGAAGCTCCCAGACCCAATCCAGGAAAATACCTTGAAAATCAGATTTAAGCAGATTTTTGGAAGAGTGAAAATCAAAAGACAAAGTCATCATACCTAAAGGAAAACAGAAGAAATCGACATTTACCAGGCCAGGACACGCATCGGCTGGAGAATCTGATCCGGATGATATCCATTCAGAAAGACGAGGAGCCTGAATGAAGCTAGCAACAAGGTTAGCTTAAAAATGGTACTTAAAGATTAAGACAATTTCGCCGAGAGTGTTGGTCCGAATTTCGTGTAAATCAAAGACGAAATAAAAAGGACAAACAGCAGAGTGGACCAGGCCGAGGACCGAATCATGGAAGCAGAGGAAAGAATAAAAGGCTGGAAGATACCGTCTGGAACTACACAAACGACAGTCAAGACTGGAGGCTAAGCAAACGACCCAGAAGAAGACTAAGAAGAGACAACATAAGAATTCATGGTCTGAAAGAAGGAGTCGAGGACGGTTTCACCACAATGGCGGCATGCGTGGAATCCATACTGAGAGAGAAGTTGGATATTCCCCAAACCACCGACTTGAAGATAGAAAGGGTGCACCATACATTAGCCCCTAGGCCGGCGGCGGAAGCGCCACCAAGATCAGTGGTGGTGAAGTTCTCCAACTTCCAGAATAAAAGAAGAGGTTGTAAGACTGGCTTGGCAGAAAAAAGGATTTATGCACCAAGAGAGAAAAGTTTTCGTGGAACACGAGCTACGCCCTCGGAGGTCCTTAAAAAGCGTTGGAATACAACGACGCTAAAAAGGTACTACGAGAGAAGAAACTGCGCTTTCAGGACTCCATTTCCGGCGAAGCTGAGGGTGTTTTACGGAGATGAGATGTGTCTCTACAACACGGCGAAGAAGCAACCACGGATATGGCGAGAAGAGGACTCCCGGTAACGGTGTTTAAAACCCGCTGCAGATCCGATCGAAAGAATCAAGGCTCAATCGTGGTCCACACAGAGACCCTCAAATCCACGGGCCAGCAGCGAGAAACGATATTTTTAGTCAATCTGCGCATCCAACCCTCCTCCTACAAGGTAACAAACATTAAAGGAGATGCAGAATCAGCAAGTGGTTAAAACATTTCATGGAACAGACATAATATTAGAAACAAATAAGTCTTTAAAAAAAAAAAAACTTGTTAAAATAGAAATGTACAATGAACCACATGATCTCTCCTCACTAACAAATACTGTATTAACGTGATTGTTTGCTGTGATGGTTGTGGGAGGTTGTGCACAATTTCATAGGGTAAAGGCATAAAAAAAAAATCATTACAAGTTCGGATTGGATCTGAAATTCACATTAAAAACATGGGACAACTTACAGGGGTAAGAGAGGGCCCTCAGCACGTAACGGAATCTGAGGTAGTTCCCTCAGAGCCAACACACCATCAAGGCTCTTCTAAGGTCACTAAAAAGACCTCAGCTCAGGAAGATCTTTTGTCATGTTTTTTGTTTTAAGGTTTTATATACTATGTTCTTAATGTTTTTTTATGTTCTTAATGTTCTTTCAGTTTCTGAGTAGCATAAAAGAGGGCACCACACTGTTATACTAAATAAGACAACACAATGGAGAAACAGGGTGTAACCAAAATAATCTCTCATATAATGTAAAAGGGATCCTGAATCCAGTTAAAAGATCCAAGATTCTAGGCAAAATGAAAAAGACAAAGCAGGAATAATATTTTTACAGGAACCCACCTAACAGACGTGGAGCACACTAAACTCAATAGACAAGGGTTTAAAATGATCTCTTCATCTTCATATAAGTCAGGGAGGAGGAGGGGAGTAGTGACCATTGATCTCAACCAAAAATTATATTTGAAAAAAAATCAGAACACAAAGATAAAGAAGGAAGATTACAGTATGGTACTTGGGCGGCTAGAGGGAGAAGATATCACCCTGCTGAATGTATATGCACCTCCAGGAGCTAACTGGAAATTTTATAAAAATGTATTTGACCTAATGATAACTAAAGCCCAAGGTTTAGTGATATGTGGTGGAGACTTCAATCTAAGACTGAATCCATACTGGGTGCATCAGGTAATTCTCCACATCAAAATAACACTCAAAGTAGAAAAACTCGGATGCTACTAAAAGAAATGGGAATCTGTGACGTGTGGAGGGAATTCAACCCCAGTGTAAAAGATTATACATTTTACTCAGCACCACATTCATCATACTCAAGGATTGACTATTTTTTTATGTTTAATAGAGACATTGGAAGAGTAAAAACATGTAAAATAGGACTGATGGATCTCTCTGACCACAGTCTGATCTATATGGACTTAACCTCTTGCACTCCGTTGTACCACGGACGGGCAAGTCTCTGCGTCCTAGAGTACACGAGGGTGCTCTCGTGCGCCCTCGTGCGCTCTAGGACGCATGATGGAGATGGTGATGTAGGTGGTGATGGCGTCCAAGCGCGCACTGAAAATAAAAGCTGCAGACACAGCCGCGAACAGATTAGTTCATCTGATTGACCTCTCATTCAACTAATAAGAGCCTTGAATTGGGTTTCTGAAACCTTGAAGAACCAATGACTGAAAACCTAGCAAGAAGGACCCGCCTACCAACGCTGTGAATGCAGTGAGCCATTGAAGCAGAGAAGTTCGCGAGCTGTTTTTTTTTAAGGCTGGGTGAAGACTGACTGCTGCAGCGGATCAAAAAAGGACCCGCAGGAAGAACCCCACAGACCCAGCAGCACGGAGGACCATCCACAAATGCAACCTGTGTGACAGGGAGTGCCATTCGCGCATCGGCATGTTCCGGCCACAGGCGGTGCTTATTTTGTTTTTGTTCCAGCAGAGTAAATGTTATGTTTTTCTTCCATGGTCATAGACCGACGGAGGCTGACGACGAAGGCTGAGTGACACACACGCCTTCGCCAGTCTTTTTTTAATTACTACTGTTATTTGTTTTGAAAATCGTTCGCCAAAAACCGCAATCATGGAAGCACAAAACCGCAATAATGGAATTATGTTTTGATCGGGTCGCGAGACCAGAACCACGAGCGGACCAGCGTCGCGTTCGTCTGGACAATGGGGAAGAGAAGTTTGCCAGGACACTGCTGTGAAGAGGTAAGGGGATATAAGGTAAATTATTCTTTATTCCTGAAAATTATAATCCAAAATGACTTTTGACCAATCGGTAAATTACAACTGTGCGGCGCACGAAGTCTGAAGTTCATGCGCCGCGGTACACGGTTCGTTCGTCGCGTCCAGACCGTGAACGTCGCCCCCCCCCCCGCTATTCTTCTGTAGCGAGGGGGGGGGGAGCCGCGGTGACTGAGCTGCTGTCCCACATCCCACATGAGGCTAAATCCATCATGTAGCGATGGCCAATGTCCATCCTCTGTAGCGGGGGGGGGACAACCCCCCCCACACACACACACAGACACAGCCCTGAAGTGGTGACCTTTCATTAGAGCCCAAAATGAAGCTTCTACATTGAAGCATTCAAAAGTTACAGACGTTTTTTCCAAACTCTGCCATTTGGCACAATTTGGCACAGTTCCAAAACACCTGGGAACAGTCTGAGGAAAAAGCTGTGTAATATATTCATTTTTTGTGGTATTGTTACAAAATTTGGACCTCAGCTGGATAACACTTGGTTCTACATTTCTGTTGCATTTTCCAGCCCGGATCTGAAGCTGTGTGTTATTTGCAAGCATTTGATCCAAAAAAACACCCAGGCCAAATTTATTTTCTTCAAGTTCACTATGTTTAGATGACTGTAACTCAGTGGCCGGAGCACTTGGAGAGATTATGACTGTTTTGCCAAAAAATTCAAAGTGTTTTCTTTTAAATGAGACCAACCCCATGAAGATGCTGCAAAGGGTTGAAGAACAGCTTTGGATTTAATTTGGGCACATTATTTTTTGGCGTTTTTAGGAAAATTGACTTGAGGTGCAGGGGGTTAAGTATCCAAAATACACAAATAATACATTTTCTTGGAGGTTAAATTCTAATGTGCTGAAAGGACCACCGAAAGATGAATAGGAATCAGATATTCTCAGATATTTGGAGAAAAATGATAATGGAGAAGTAGCCCCTTTAATACTGTGGGAAGCATGCAAAGCTGTAATAAGGGAAAGATTATTGCAAAACTGGCAATCCAAAAGAAACAGAGACAAGAAAAACTAATCACATTAGAGTCAGAACTTAAGAACCTAGATAAAGAGCACAAAGACAACACTCATTCTAATGACTCCGCTCAAAATTAAGGAAATTAAAAAACAAATAAATGAGATCTACACAATAGAAATCCAGAAGAAACTTACATTTCTGAAACAAAAACACATGAAACAGGCAGCAAATCGGCAAAATAACTAGCCTATAAATTGAGGAAACAACAAACGGAGAGAGCAATCTACAAAATCAGAGACCCAGTATCAAAGGAAATAAAATTTAGAATTCAGGATATTCTTAAAAACTTCAAGAACTACTACAAGAACTTGTACTCCTTCAAAAAACATAAAAACACATCCGAAGCATTCCCTAAAACACATTAAACCTTCCCCAACTTACTGAGTCACAAATAAAACACTACTGTCAGAAATACAACCTAAAGAATTAGAAAAAGCAATTATGAAACTTAAAGCTAACAAATCCCCAGGAGCAGATGGCTATACAGCAGAGTGGTACAAAACCTTTAAACAGCAACTATCTCCTCTCCTCCTGAAAACATTTAACTATGTCCTCCACACAGGGGAAATCCCCCCCCCCTCCTGGAGAGAGAGGGTCATTGCAGTCATACCTAAACCTGAAAAGGATAAACTAGACTGCTCCAACTACAGACCAATCAGTGTGTTAAATCAGGACTATAAGCTTTTTACCACTATCCTTGCCAAAAGGTTAGAAAATATACTGACAGACGTAATTCATTTAGACAAACAGGTTTTATAAGACAAAGACCAGACACAAGACAACATTAGACACACTTTACACATAATTCATCATATAAAAAAATATAACTTAAATGCAGCCATATTGGGATTAGATGCTGAAAAAGCATTTGATTCGGTTGACTGGTCTTTCCTATATAGAATTGCTTATCCAGTTTCAATTTTCACAACAACTTCATTAGAACTATCCAGGCAATATATAAAAAACCCAACAGCTAAAATAAGGATTAACGGTAAATTATCATCATCTTTTGAGCTGGAAAGAGGATGTCGTCAGGGCTGCCCCTTGTCTCCACTGCTCTTTGCAATCTTCATAGAACCTCTGAGCCAATGGATAAGACAGAATCAAAAAATTCAAGGTATTACCCTTGGTCAGAAGGAACATAAAATAGCACTCTTTGCTGATGACATTTTAATATACCTGGGGCAGCCGGACACCTCTTTTCCAGAACTAATCTCAGTTTTTTCAAAGTATGGAGATTTATCGGGGTACGAATTAACATGCATAAAACCAAGTTTTTAACATTCAACTATGACCCAAATCAATATTTACTAAGCAAACTCAAAACTAACTGGGAGATGGAATCTATGAAATATCTGGGGGTCAATATCCCGAAACAACTCAACAAAATTATAACACTAAACTATGATCCACTGGTGGCAAAAATAAAATCTGATCTAGCAAGATGGAATATGATACCATCTTGGCTACCGCACAAGAATTGAAGCAGTCAAAATGAATATACTTCCACGTCTTCTATACCTTTTCCAAACAATACCGTAGAACCTCCCAAAAAAACATGGCAAGAACTGGACAGAAGGATCTCAAGATTTATATGGCAGGCAAGAGACCTAGAATCAGATATAGAACCCTACAGCTAAACAAAGACAAAAGGTGGGCTCGCGCTGCCAAATATCAGGGACTATTTTAAAGCCGCACAAATTAAAACTTTAGTAGAGATATGTAACCCAGTCTACACTGCACAATGGAAGGAGATGGAATGCCAAATAACAAGTGACATCCCCCTACAGGCGATAATAGGGAACAATGCCTTACCTAAACTTTTGAATAACACTAACCCGTGGATAGAGACTCCGCTAAAAATTTGGTTTAAGATAGTCAGAGAGAATCAAACTAAAGAACCCTATCGATTACTGCAATGGATTGCCTATGATCAAGACTTTACTCCTAATAAAACAGACACTAGATTTAAAAAGTGGAAAGAGAACGGACTGATAAAATATTACGATTTTTTTAAAGGGCAAATTTTAAGAAGTTTTGAATATTTGAAAAAACAAGGTCTAATAAATCAAGACCTTTACAGGTTCTTTCAGCTTAGACACCACATAAACAAAATACTTAAAAAGGAGGATTTGGAAAGGGCCCAGTCAAGTGTTCTGAAGGTCTTCTTAATGGCATATAAAGGGATCCCAGGGATCAGATACATCTCTAAAATATACCAAGGTCTTCAAGACTTAAAAGGAGACAACACATCATATATAAAAGAGAGATGGGGAAAAAGAGGGGAATTTCACTTTACAACTGGAAATATGGGAAAAGCTAAATAAACAACAATGAAAAAGTACCTCATCCCTGCAGTGGAGAGAATTTGGATGGAAAAATTTGGTAAGATTTTTCAGAGCACCTGCACAAAACAAATTTACTCGTAAGGGGTCGAATTGTTGGCGCTTGTGTGGTGAAGAGTCATGCCCAGTTATCCACCAATATTGGATCAATGTACAGACAATATTGGGGAAAATATTCAAAATAACAGTCCCCTTTTCTTTTGTAACTTTGTATTTGGGTTTACTACCGGAATCACTGGAAAGACGAGGAGAAAAATACTTATTCACTGTTTTAATATTGGCAAGTAAAAAAGCTCTAACTAAAAAATGGATGTTGAAGGATTGTCCTACACCTGAAGATTGGATTAACGTGATTCAAGACATTTACTCGATGGAAAAGTTGACATTCGCACTGAGACAGGACATGGATGGGTTCTTGAACTTTTGGCAACCCTGGAACGCATATGTGTCTTCCATCAGCTCTAATCTTTGACAAATACCATTTCAATAATGGCACCTCTCTTTGTTCCAATGCTACTCAGAAGCTCTTTTATTTTTTTTATTTTTTTAAATTTTTTTGTTCTTTTGTTTTTGTTTTTTGTTTTTTCTCGTTTTGTTTTTTGTTTTTTTTGTTCTTTCTTTAATTTCTTTAATTTCTCTTTTTCTTTCACTTTAAAAAAGGGTGTTGTAATAATTATTCTTCCAATGTTGTCAAAAAACAAAAAAAAGGGAACATGTGATGAAAATGTAATCAATGCAATGCTGTAATGACATATATACCCTTTACAAAAACTTAAATAAAAAAAAAGGTTAGTAATTGGTGAGAAGATACAGATAACATACAACAACCTAACATCAACAAAATTAGCTACAACAGACAAACAACCACCTCAACAAAAAAGAAAAAAAACCAGACGAATGTTAACAAATTAAACTTTCTTGCTTGATGTAAAAATTATGTAAATTAAACCCTTTCTTGCTTGATGTATGACTTCAGCTGCTCAACAGTCCAGGCTCCCCAATGTCATATTGTGCGCTTCATAATGTACCACACATTTTCAATGGGAAACAGGTCTGGACTGCAAGCAGGCCAATCTAGTACCTCCACTTTTACTACAAAGCCACGCTGTTGTAACACGTGCAGAATGTAGCTTGGCATTGTCTTGCTGAAAAAAGCAGGGATTTCCTTGAAAAAATGTTGCTTGGATGGCAGCATATGTTGCTCCAAAACCTGTATGTACTGTTTAGCATTAATGGGGGCCTTCATAGATGGTACCCATGCTATAGGCACTAACACACCCCTATACTATCACAGATGCTGTTTTTGTAACTTTGCACTGATAACAATCTGGATGGTCACTTTACTCTTTAGCCCGGAGGACACTAAGTGTAATTATCACCTTGTATGATTTTGTAAAAATATTGAGCGATCTGTGTAGGATGGTGTAGTTTTCCAGACTATTTTTCAGTTTTCAATGTAGTTGTTTCAGTGTTCCGCCCAGCAAGTAAGTTACATGATGCTGCTTTAAGAGTATAAGATCCTGTAAAATTAAGTGAAAAATTATATCCAGTGAGATGTAATAAAAGTACACTTTAAAAATTTTAAAAAGCAAATAAACCAAGTGAGAACCTTTTATTAATTTTGCCAAAATAAGGGATAACATGATTTATCAGCTTCTGAAGATTATTAAAAGTGCTATCTTAAATCAATTTCAAGATAAAGTTCAAGTTTTACACATGTACTTAAGTTTATATATATTAAATACTGTATGTATGTTATCATCATACTTTTTAGTCCTGATGGTACAATTCTCTGATGTACTTTTCAAATGTACTTATTCATCATTGGAAAAAAAAATGGATTAATGTAATGTGTGGGGAGTTGTTGTTGTACAGCATTTTTCCAAAAGTTTCTCTTTTTTCTAAGAGAATTTAAAATGTCCTCCTGCGTCATAATCCTAAAGGACTTGTGTCGAAAACATCCACTTGATTGTAATCCTCTCCCGTCATTTTAAATCCTCACAATGTCAATTGTCATGCTAAATTGAGTCTCTCCCTGTTCTGCAGAGCAAGTGGTCCAGAAAGGGATTCATCAGAACTCGATGGGCCCTGGATGACTGGTGAGTTTTATTAATAGGCCTCCACAGTGACACGTCCCACCTCATCACTGTTCAACCTTGAATCATTACAACTATATCAGTGTGATTAGAGATGAAGACCTAACCACGTCAGTCATGTCTGGCTTCACCACACCGGCTGCAGCGCGTGCTTACTGTGGGCCCAGAGAGCGGCTCGCTTGCATGCCTGCTCTGGCTGAATCCTCTCCGGTCGCAGACTCAGAGCAGGGATTTGATTAAAAGTAATCGTGTTAGTCAAGAAGTTGCATATGACAGATGACAGAAAACATTACATGCAACAGAAGCTGTAATGGAATGAATACAAACACTGAGCCAAGCTGAGTCGGTTGGGTTTTGGGGTCTGGAGGAGCATGATTGTATCTAATAGAGGGATGACAAGAGAACTAAAGAGCTGAAATGGTAAGCATTTAATGGGGGCATGATGTTTGACAAGAACAGCACTGAGAGACGGAGAGAAATAGAGAGTGGCTGGGAATAGGAGGTCAAATCAGATATGGGATAGACAGTGATAGTCAAAGCCGTGCATGTATTCATTTGTTCAGGATGTCAGTGCAGAACAAAACCCAGCAGATAAGATCAATTCCTCTGGGTTGCCCTGCCAAGCACCATGCAAACAAAACACCCCAAATTGATAGGATCAGCAGAGAGGTGTTCATCACTCCACATTGAGCTGTCTCACCTTCCCCTCATAAGACTAAATGAAAGAAAGCAGATTAGATTTGATAATGTTGTGTCTCATTTTCTATACGCTCCAGCTTTTATTTTTAACTCGTTAGGGTAGGCTGTGATTTCAAGTAGCAATATTGCAAAAGTACAGAACAAATACCAGATTTTGTATTTGATGTTGTGGGTGAATAAGCTCAGTCACGGTGTGCCCTTTCCTTCCAGTGCCTTTGATTTGGTGAACATCCACCTTTTCCATGATGCGTCCAACATTGTGGCCTATCAGAGAAGCCCTTCAGTCTACTCTGGGACCAGGCAGAAAGCTTTGAATTATGTTTTAGACAGGTACAGTACACACTGCAAACAAACTGCATCACTACCATTCCCTTCACGTTCATCTTAAGGCTAGGTATCTGAATTGATTCTGCTTTGGTAAAGTGGTTTATGGCTTCATATATACAGTTTAAAGCAGAAGTTTACAAACACTGTATAAAATGACATACAGTCATGTGAAAAAATTAGGACACCCCACTAAATATTCAGTTCTTTATTAAGAAATGTTGACATATCTATGTCTAACCTTTTTTTGTTTTGTTTTGTTTTTAAATTTGCATTTTTTAACATTTATTTTAGCCATTTTCAGGGGGAATGAATGTGGGGGTGTCCTAAAAAAGATGGGGGGGGGTTCCTAATTTATCTTCACTATTTGTTTAGAATTACATTTTACAGAAATTTTGAAAAAAAGTCTTTAATTTATTTTTAATTGTTTAGTTATATTACATGAATCTCCCAGTATTTTTAACATTGATATTAAATATCCATATGTCCAAATATGTTGAAAAAACACACAGGCTTATACAGGGTGTCCTAATTTTTTCACATGACTGTATAACCATTTTTTCTCACTGTCTGACATCAAATCAGACTAAACTTTTCCTGTTTTAGGTCAGTTAGGATTACTGAAGTTATTTCAATTTGCTGAATAATTTTTATATTTGCTAAATATTTTTTAGACAATTTTTTTAATACTTTCTTCAAAGTCAGAAGTTCACATACCCTGAGATTACTATGCCTTTAAACAATTTGATGGTGATGTCATGGCTTTGGAATCTTCTGATCGGCTAATTGACAACATTTGAGTTAATTGGAGGCAAACCTGTGGATGTATTTTAAGGCACAACTCAAACACACTGGTTTGTTTTGTGACATCATGGAAAAATCAAAAGAAATCAGCCAAGATATACAAAAAAAAGAGAGTAGGAGGCTCCAGCAGAGACCGCCTCCGGACCATAACAGAGCAAGTCAGCACCCCCATTGCTGGGGCAACTTGCAGCCCCCACAGAGGACAAATTCCCCAAGGCTACCCAGCCCCAAAAGGAACAGCAAGGAGGGGTGGGGTCGCCATCGTACAGCAGTCATATAAGCACCGGAAAGCTCGTAGCAACAAGCCCAATACCCCATTCTCCCGAAGCACCCCCCCCGCAAGAAATCACACGGGATGTGGTCAAATGCAATCGCCAAGTCAACAAAACACATATAGACTGGTTGGGCAAACTCCCATGAACCCTCGAGGATTCTTGAGAGGGCAAATAGTTGGTCCTGTCACGGCCAGGATAAAAACCACATTGTTCCTCCTGAATCTGAGGTTTGACCAACGGCCGGACTCTCCTCTCCAGTACCCTGGCATAGACCTTCCCAGGAAGGCTGAGGAGTGTGATCCCCCTAAAGTTGGAACACACCCTCTGGTCCCCCTTCTTAAAAAGATGAACCACCACTCCAGTTTGCATACCTGCCAACTACTCCGGTTTTGCCGTAATGGTTCCAGTTTTCAAGACCCCATTCCAGGTTACGGCTTTATTAATCAAAATTACGGTTTTTCACTAAAAATTCAGTCAAAAATTTTAAATCGTTAAAAAAAAAACCACGAAAGCAATTCCAAACACGAGATCGCTAGGAATCGTATCTAAATTTAGAACATAGTAGCGTCAGTAGCGTTTCTATTCGTGGTTCTCTGCTACGCTTTACCTGAAGCGTTTGCTAAGCTAACGCTATCGCTATTGAGGGTATTGAGGTTTCTATTCTTGCGCGAAATCCCCGAGAGGCGTGCGTACATGGCGAGATGTAAACACGATGTAAACTGCTGCAGACGTTCGCACGACTGCGCTTCAGCCCTGGCAAATGGACCATGGATTAGACATCTAAAGGGAGAATACATTTTATATAATGCCTAAGATTCTGAAGAACATGTGCTGTGTAATTGCAAGCCTTGTCATGCTTGGTGTATCATGTAAACACATAAAATATCAGAGCGATTTTGCTGTCTTTTACGCATGTGCCTGTGCCTGCTGATATCTCTAGTCTTCTAGTTACCTCCGCCAAGGAGGTTATGTGATCATCAGCGTTGGTTTGTCTGTTTGTTTGTTAGCAAGATAACTCAAAAAGTTATGGACGGATTTTCATGAAATTTTCACAGATTGTCAGAAATGGGGTATCCTACAGATGATTAGATTTTGGTGGTGATCCGGCTCACCGTCTGGATCCAAGAATTTTTTAAAGGATTCTTTTTTTTTTTTTAATTTAACATTGCGAGACGGGGCCATTTTCAATATTTTATTTATGATGTTATACACTGTATGGGGGAACTGTAGCACTTGGCGGAGGTCTGCACTGTCCAAGTGCTTTTCTAGTATTCATAATACATCACATCTGGCCTATTCAAAGTTCTATGCAGTGTTAAGATAGTCTTTTGAATGCAAATTTAATGAATGAATTAATCTTTATTTCAGATAGATTAAAAGTAAAAATTAAAAAGAAACAGAATAATATAACAAAGGTGAAAAAATCCAACAAGGTCAAATTAAACAATAACTCCTCTGATTATACAGTTCAACATAAGTTATCTGAAATGGGTGATGGCTGAAGCCGCAGCTTATATTGCCCACCCATATTCCATCCAAGAATTCAAAAGAAAAACAAAACAAGAGCGATTACAATTCAGAACAAAGCTAAGACAAAATGTGACAAAAAAAAAAAACTAAGTAACAACACAACACAGACTGGATATGACAATCCTTATGTGATTTTACATGTCATCTTGTATATATGTTTGGAGTATTTCTTCCTTTAGTTTTTGTTTAAATTGTCCAAGCGTTGTACATGATTTTAATTCAGGTCCAAAATCGTTCCATAATCTGACTCCTTGCCCTGAAACACAGTGTTGCTTGGTGGTAGTTCTCACTGAAGGTTTTTGAAATATACATGAGATGACTGTTGTGAAATGGCGCTATATAAATAAAGTTGAATTGAAATGTTCCTCTGAAATGATATTGTTTCTCCCTTATTTGGAACAGCTTTTGGATATTTGCGGGTAGTGATAGATTCTTAGCTTTAAACATTATTACTGCAGTTTTAAAGTCAACCAGATCTTTCAACTTGAGAGCTTTTAATTTAAGAAAAAGTGGGTTTGTTGGTTCCCTGTAAGCAGCTTTGTTTATTATTCTAATAGCTCTCTTCTGAAGCATCAAGACTGGATAGATGTTTGTTTTATATGTATTTCCCCATATGTTCCAAGGTTGTCATAGCCAGGAGCGGCACTGGGGTTAAGCTCCCAGTGCTCATAAAATGCTCCTTATGGCGTGCGTCTCGAAAAGCCTCTGACAACTAAGTCCAACTCCTAGCCTGCCCGTGTGGTTTAGTCTCTAAGCCCGGCGGAACTGCTTTTACTAATAGGAGAAGGGGTGAGGGCGGCTTTCTGGCGCCTTAAAACCAGATGCTTCGGGTAGATGGTGGCTCGTCAACCTGGGAAGGTAGCCCATCTAGGAGAAGGTAAACCCTGATTTCAAACCTCCGCTGCCTTGCGGCATACCCGGTCACGGGAAAGGCTTCGGGAGTCAACCCTGAGGAAAAATCCGGAGTCGGAGCCCCTAAGGCAGTTCTATGTTGTGCTCAACATCGTTCTGGCAGCTCCTGCAACGGCGCTGGTGCCAAACTGTAGCAGCCCTGCTGTTCCTTTGGATTCATCAGTGATGTGGAGAGGGGGGACATGCTGCATGGGCAACATCTTATCCTCCATGTCTTCCTGCCCAGGCTTGAATCCTACCAATGCCCAACGCTGGAAGGTAGAACACCGGATCACTGGAGAGGACACTCCAGCTTCGCCTTTGGCGTAGACAAAACACGGGGAATGACAGTTACCGGTTATAAGCCACCGCTCAATTGGCATAGAGCTCGGCGCCAGGGGTTATTCCCGACGGTGGGAGGGATCATCGGATCTCACTGGACAGCTACCGCCCGCCTCAAGCTGGGCAGCCCCCAGCCAATAAGGTGTTGTCCCGCCACAGCTTGCTTTCCTCATTGGGTGCATGGGGATGAGGAGAAGTCCGAACAGCAGGCTGAGAACTTTCGCACCAGGCAAGACAATAAAACAAAAGAGACCAACTCTAAAACTGGGAACTTGGAACGTCCGCACTATGATGACAGGACTCGCTACTAACCTCAAGGACATTAACGACACCAGGAAGACTGCCATCATCAATAATGAGCTGAAGAGACTGGGAGTGGATATCGCCACTCTCCAGGAAACACGGTTGGCTGATGCAGGCACACTAAGAGAGAAGGACTACACGTTCTACTGGCAGGGAAAGGGCAGTGACGAACACAGGGAACACGGAGTGGGCTTTGCAGTGAAGAACACCTTGCTGAAGATGGTGGAACCGAGCAGCACTGGCTCTGCATGACTCCACACCCTCCGCCTCAACACCACTCAAGGCCCAGTCACCCTCGTCAGTGTGTATGCCCCAACACTGACAGCCACACCAGAGGCAAAAGACGAGTTCTACGAGAATCTCGCAACAACTGTCAGGATCGTCCCCAACTCTGAACAACTCATTCTCCTTGGAGACTTCAATGCCAGAGTGGGTGCTGACCACGACTCCTGGCCCTCCTGTCTTGGACCTTTTGGCGTGGGCAGAATGAATGACAACGGACAGCGGCTGCTCGAGTTCTGCACATATCACAATCTGTGCATCACAAACTCGTTCTTCAAGACCAAGCCCCAACACAAGGTTTCCTGGCAACATCCACGCTCAAAGCACTGGCACCAGCTGGACTTGATCCTGACCAGGCGCACCTCACTGAAGAACGTGCTAATCACCCGTTCGTTCCAGAGTGCAGATTGCGACACAGACCATTCATTGGTGTGTTGCAAGGTCAAGCTGCAGCTGAAGAAATTCCATCATGCTAGACAACCTGGAAAGGCACGGATTGACACCAGCAAGATGGCTCAACCAGAACTTGTTGAGCAGTTTGCTTCCACCTTTGAGAAGGAACTTGGTGTACCACAAGAAGGAGAATCTGCAAAGCAGAAGTGGGAAGAGCTGCGAAACACCATCCACCGCACAGCCTTGGCTACCTTTGGGAGGAAGACCTCGACGTCACAGGACTGGTTTGATGCCAAGTTGACCGAGATGACCCCCGTCATTGAAGCCAAGCGCTCAGCACTTGCTGAGTACAAGAAGTACCCAAACGAGAAGAATCTCCAGATTCTCAGGGCTGCGAGAAGCAAAGTTCAGCAGACTGCTCGGCGCTGTGCCAACGAGTACTGGACTCAGCTCAGCCAAGACATTCAAACCGCTGCCATAACAGGGAACATCCGTGGTATGTACGATGGCATCAAGAAAGCACTTGGTCCAGCTCAGAGCAAGACGGCCCCCCTCAAATCCTCCACTGGGGAGATGATCACAGAAAAGAACAAGCAGATGGAGAGATGGGTGGAACACTACTCCGACCTCTACTCCAGACAGAACACCGTGACACCGTCAGCCCTTGATGCCATCGACTGCCTGCCATCCATGGACGAACTTGACGCCAAGCCAACCATCGACGAACTCAGCAAGGCCATTGATAGCTTGGCCGCTCGCAAGGCACCCGGCAACGACGGCATACCCCCCGACCTGATCAAGTACTGCAAGACTGCCCTACTGCTGCCATTGCATGACGTCCTCTGCCAGTGTTGGAAGGAAGGTGCCGTACCACAGGACATGAGGGATGCCAAGATCATCACCCTCTACAAAAACAAAGGGGAGAGAAGCGACTGCAACAACTACAGGGGCATCTCCCTCCTCAGCGTTGTTGGCAAAGTCTACGCATGAGTTGTTCTCGTTCGTCTACAGAAGCTTGCCGAACGTGTCTACCCCGAGTCTCAGTGTGGCTTCCGCGCTGAGCGATCGACGGTAGACATGATATTCTCCATCCGCCAACTCCAGGAGAAATGCAGAGAACAGAACATGCCCCTGTACGTCGCCTTCATCGACCTCACCAAAGTGTTCGATCTGGTCAGCAGAGAGGGCCTTTTCAAGATCCTGCCAAAGATAGGATGCCCACCAAAGTTGCAAAGCCTCAGTGAATCGTTTCACACCAACATGCAGGGGATAGTGCAGCACGATGGCAACGTCTCAGAGCCTTTCAACATACGCAGCGGAGTGAAACAGGGCTGTGTACTTGCGCCAACCCTCTTTGGGATTTTCTTTGCTATGCTCCTGAGGCATGCCTTCAGCACAGCAACAGAGGGAATCTACCTGCACACAAGATCTGATGGCAGGCTTTTCAACCTCGCCCGCCTGAAAGCCAGAACCAAAGTACGCGAGGCTCTAATCAGAGACATGCTGTTCGCAGACGACGCTGCAGTCACAACCCACACACAGCAGGAGCTTCAGACCCTTATGGACCGCTTCTCCCAGGCATGCAAGGACTTCGGGCTTACCATCAGCCTGAAGAAGACTAACGTCTTGGCGCAAGGCACGGAAGCACCACCAACCATCACCATTGACGACTACAAGCTGGAGGTCGTGAATCAGTTCACGTACCTGGGGTCCACGATCAGCAACAACCTCTCCCTTGATACAGAGATCAACAAGAGGATTGGAAAATCAGCCTTCACACTCGCTCGCCTCACCACACGAGTGTGGGAGAATCCCAAACTCTCTGTCAAGACGAAGATGGCAGTGTACAACGCCTGCGTCATCAGCACACTGCTCTATGGGAGTGAGACGTGGACAACATACGCCCGGCAGGAAAAGAGACTGAACTCCTTCCACTTACGCTGCATTTGCCACATCCTGGACATATCCTGGCAGGACAAAGTGCCCAACACAGAAGTTCTGTCCCGCGCCGGCCTTCCCTCCATGTTCACTCTACTCAGACAGCGCAGGCTCCGCTGGCTAGGCCACGTTCACCGTATGGAGGATGGCAGAATCCCCAAAGACGTCCTCTATGGAGAAATGGCAACTGGCAAGAGAGACGTTGGCCGCCCACAGCTGCGTTTTAGAGACGTCTGCAAGAGAGACATGAAGGCCCTGGAGATCAACACAGAGCGCTGGGAGGACCTTGCAACTGACCGCTCCAAATGGAGAGGCACCCTGACCAGACAGCTCAAGGTGGGTGAAGAGAGACTGACTGCTGCTGCAGATGAAAAAAGGACCCGCAGGAAGAACCGCCACAGACCCAGCAGCACGGAGACCACCCACAAGTGCGACCTGTATGACAGGGACTGCCATTCGCGCATCGGCCTGTTCAGCCACAGGCGGTGCTGTTCCAGCAGAGTAGACGTTTAGGATTCTCTTCCATGGTCATCATAGACCGACGGAGGCCGACAACGACGATTTCCCCATACTTCAGTACAATATGTCATGTATGGGAGTATTAATGAATGATACAAAGTATATAGTGTGGGTTGTTGATTCAGCAAATATTTCGCTCTGTGTAGTATTGCAATTGATTTAGATATTTTACCTTTAATATAATTAATATGTGACTTCTATGTCAAATGCTAATATTTGTTTGACACTGCGGCCCCTGGACCCCAGCTAGCTACTAGGCTTTTCAGGTTTGAAAGTTGAAGAAATATGAGGTTGTTAGCTACATTCTAACTTGATTTAATGCTAATATTTGTTTGGTGTCGGGGGGCTTTGCCCCCCTGAACCCCCCTCCAGGACTTTGTCCTAGACCTACCGGGACCTGCGGCCCCTGGACCCTGACTAGCTACTAGGCTTTTCAGGTTTGAAAGTTGAAGAAATATGAGGTTGTTAGCTACATTTAACTAGATTTAATGCTAATATTTGTTTGGCAAATATTAGCATTATTATTATTAGCATTAGCATTATTAGCATTAGCATCGGCCCCTGGACCCCGGCTAGCTACTAGGCTTTTCAAGTTTGAAAAGTTGGCAGGTATGAGTTTGCCATGCTAAGGGCAGTATCCCCAACCTCCTCGCAATGTTGCAGAGGTGTGTCAACCATGACAACTCTACAACATCCAGAGCCTTGAAGCACTCAGGACGAATCTTCTCCACCCCGCAGCTAGGCCAACTTCAGTGATCTCAGCCCCAGTGATGGGCAAGTCATCCCCCTCGCCTTCAAGCCCTGCTTCCTCTGTGGAAGGCATATCAGTGGGATTGAGGAGATCCTCGAAGTATTCCTTCCACTGCCCAACGGTGGCCCCAGTCGAAGTCTGCAGCGCCCCATCCACACAATACACAGTATGGACAGGGAGCTGCTTCCCCCTCCTAAGTTGATGTACAGTTTGCCAGAATCTCTTCGAGGCTGACCGAAAGTCTTGTTTCATGACCTCACTGAACTCCTCCCACACCGGAGTTTTTGATTAAGCAACCACCGCTTGGCCTGTCGGTGCTCCTCAGCTGCTTCAGGAGTCCCATAAGCCAACCAAGCTTGATAGGACTGCTTCTTCAGCTTGATGGTCCTCCACACCACTGGTGTCAACCACTTGGTTCAGGGTTTGCCACCATGAGATACACCCGTGATCTTGCAGCCACAGCTCTGGGCAGCTACCTCAACAATGGAGGAGGAAAACATGGCCCCTTCAGACTCCATATCTCCAGACTCCCTCAGAATGTGGTCACAGTTCTTCTGGAGGTGGGAGTTTTATTTATTTATACAGGGTAGTTCCACTGAGAGGCAACGTCTCTTTTTCAAGGATGCCCTGTTCACACACACAGTTACACGCTCACACCAGGAAGCTGCCCAGTACAACCACAAACTGACTTGTGGCCACTGAGCAGCTCCACTGGAACAGTTGGGGTTAAGAGCCTTGCTCAAAGGCAACACAGTGGGGTTAAGGAGGGTGGGGCAGACACTGCTACAGTGGGGTAAAAAAGTATTTAGTCAGCCACCAATTGTGCAAGTTCTCCCACTTAAAAGATGAGAGAGGTCTCCAATTTTCATCATAGGTATACCTCAACTATGAGAGACAAAATAAGAAAAAAAATCCAGAAAATCACATTGAAGGATTTTTAATGAATTAATTGGTAAGTTCCTCGGTAAAATAAGTATTTGGTCAATAACAAAAGTTCATCTCAATACTTTGTTAGATACCCTTTGTTGGCAATGACAGAGGTCAAACGTTTTCTGTAAGTTTTCACAAGGTTTTCACACACTGTTGCTGGTATTTTGGCCCATTCCTCCATGCAGATCTCCTCTAGAGCAGTGATGTTTTGGGGCTGTCGCTGGGCAACACAGACTTTCAACTCCCTCCAAAGATTTTCTATGGGGTTGAGATCTGGAGACTGGCTAGGCCACTCCAGGACCTTGAAATGCTTCTTACGAAGCCACTCCTTCATTGCCCGGGCGGTGTGTTTGGGATCATTGTCATGCTGAAAGACCCAGCCACGTTTCATCTTCAATGCCCTTGCTGGTGGAAGGAGGCTTTCACTCAAAATCTCACGATACATGGCCCCATTCATTCTTTCCTTTACACGGATCAGTCGTCCTGGTCCCTTTGCAGAAAAACAGCCCCAAAGTATGATGTTTCCACCCCCTTGCTTCACAGTAGGTATGGTGTTCTTTCTCCTCCAAACACGACAAATTGAGTTTTTACCAAAAAGTTCTATTTTGGTTTCATCTGACCATATGACATTCTCCCAATCCTCTTCTGGATCATCCAAATGCTCTCTAGCAAACTTCAGACGGGCCTGGACATCTACTCGCTTAAGCAGGGGGACACGTCTGGCACTGCAGGATTTTGAGTCCCTGGCGGCGTAGTGTGTTTCTGATGTAGCCTTTGTTACTTTGGTCCCAGCTCTCTGCAGGTCATTCACTAGGTCCCCTCATGTGGTTCTGGGATTTTTGCTCACTGTTCTTGTGATAATTTTGACCCCATGGGGTGAGATCTTGCGTGGAGCCCCAGATCGAGGGAGATTATCAGTGGTCTTGTATGTCTTCCATTTTCTAATAATTGCTCCCACAGTTGATTTCTTCACACCAAGCTGCTTACCTATTGCAGATTCAGTCTTCCCAGCCTGGTGCAGGTCTACAATTTTGTTTCTGGTGTCCTTTGACAGCTCTTTGGTCTTGGCCATAGTGGAGTTTGGAGTCTGACTGTTTGAGGTTGTGGACAGGTGTCTTTTATACTGATAATGAGTTCAAACAGGTGCCATTAATACATGTAACGAGTGGAGGACAGAGGAGCCTCTTAAAGAAGAAGTTACAGGTCTGTGAGAGCCAGAAATCTTGCTTGTTTGTAGGTGACCAAATACTTATTTTACTGAGGAATTTACCAATTCATTAAAAATCCTTCAATGTGATTTTCTGGATTTTTTTTTTCTCATTTTGTCTCTCATAGTTGAGGTATACCTATGATGAAAATTGGAGAAATTCCGTGGATGTCTTCTGTGAACTCTGATCTTCAATTTGTTCCATAGATTTTCAAAAGGATTCTGGTCAGGTGACAGACAGACTGGGCCATTGTAGCAGCTTTATTTACCTTCTCTGGAGCCAGTTGAGAGTTTACTTGGCTGTGTGTTTGGGATCATCGTCTTGCTGAAATGTCCACCCTTGTTTCATCTTCAGCATCCTGGCAGATGGCAACAGGTTCTTATCAAGGATGACATTTTCCTTCAATTATATGAAGTCTGCCTATACCATGTGCTGAAAAACACCCCCACACCATAATGAGATGTGCAGAGCCATGTCTCCCCCAAACATGCTGTGTGTTGTGGCATGCATAAAAGTTCAATTTTGCTGTCATCTGACCAGACTATATTCTCCCAGTATTTTACTGGCTTGCCTAAATGTTGTGCAGCAAACTTTAGATGAGCTTCAACATGCTTTTTCTTCAGCAATGGAGTCTTGCAAGGTGAGCGGGCATAGAGCCCATGTTGGTTGAGTGCATTACTTATTGTTTTCTTTGAAACAGCAGTACTTGCTAACTCCAGGTCTTTCTAGAGCTCTGCACAAGTGGTGTTTGGCTCTTGGATAACTCTTCTGATAATTTTTTTGACTCCTCTGTCAGAAATCTTGCAAGAAGCTCCTGGTCGTGGCCGATTTATGGTAAAATGATGTTCTATCCACTTCCAAATGATGGCTCCAAAAGTGCTCACTGGAACATTCAGCAGTTTAGAAATGCACCTGCAATCAATGCCATCATTATGTGTTGCAACAATAAGGTTACAAAGGTCTAGAAAGAGCGCTTTGCTTCTACCCATCATGGGTTCTTTGTGATATGACAATCTGATATTTACAGACCGTTTTAAAGGCTATCAATCAGGACTTAACCAGCTGAAATTAATTTGCACTGATGGGTGATGGAATGGCTTCCTAAATTCTGATGGATTTCAGCTGGTTCCTTGGCTTTCTATGCCTTTTTGCACAGCTTTTTCTTCCCGTGTTCAATACTTATTCCCTGTGTCATTCCACTTTATTAAATATAACTTATTTTGTGAACACAGTTGCCTTGATTTCTTTGTGTGTATGGATTACTTGGGTTGTTACTGATATCTGGTGAAAATTTCAGATCAATAGCTCCATCAGAAATATGTCTAATGAGAAAAATGTTGACGTGTTCAGCCAGTAATTTATCACTAGGCCAGGGGTGGGGAATCATGTGCCATAGAGGGCCATTCCACTACAGGTTTTTTCCACTTCAGGTGTTTTTAATCATTAGCAATCCTTGACACTGATCAGAGCAAACAGTTGCTGATGTGCTACATTAGCATTACAATCAATTACATCTACTTATGCCATATAGCTGTTTTAAACAAAGATAGAGAGGATTATGTTAAGTTCATGGTTCCTTACCACAAGAGTCCTGATGCTGTGTCTGGCTCATAATCACCAAAGAACAGATACCGTAGTAACAAGAGCAAAATGGAGCTTGCCCTTTCTCGATTTTAGAATGGTCTGCACTGCGTTTGTCTCTACCTGGCGACTGGGGCAAAAGTAACTACGACACCTGCTGGTCAAAGAGCTCAGAATGTTGTCTCCAGCAACTTTAAAAATGTTTGTAAAAACACTAAAATGTAAAATCCTTATACCTGCTGATACATTTGTTTTATATTGTGTGGATTCATATTAAATTTAGTGAATCTTGATTTGTTTTAAGTGCACATTCCTTCTTCTTCTTCTTCTTCTTTTAGATTTGATTGACAGTTGGCAACCAGCTTACATTACCGCCACATGCACATTCCTAATCCTCTATGACAGGGCCCAGTCATGATAGAAACTTAAATGGTCGGTTTAAAAGTATTATTATTATTATTTACTGTTACACTTATTGCATATTTTTGCAATCTCAGATTTTTGCTGCTTATTCTTGCTCCTATCATTTGGTGCCTTAGAATCTATTGGGAACTGTGTTATGTCGTCTGGAAAGCCCTGATTAATTTTTCACATTTTTAGTTAAATTGTCATTATAATATGGCAGGGTCTTTCCCTCTTGGCCAGAAGGAACAGCCAGCCTCTATCTGAACAGAGTAGGTGTTTCATTCACAGGCCTTGCTAATGTAATTTATGGGATATCCATTTGCAGCGGGCTGGGATGATGGAGTGCTCGGTGCAGCCCCTGCTCCCCACCTGGCCATGCTAACACAGAATAAAAGCCTAATGCCAGCCTGGTGGCAGGTAACCTCCCATTCAAACGGCATAAGAATGCATGACACGGCTCCCTGCCACCTCCGCTTTGAATAACTACATGCATATATGGACGGTGTACATAATCGCCCGGCACCCAGATGTGCCTGAGTTATGGAGGCACTTTATAAAGTCCTCCCCATCGGCTCATATTTTACCCTTACTTCATTTTTGATGTGATGAAAGAACAGCCTCACCTTTAATGGACAGTGAAGTGGGAGTGCTTCATCCTCTTTCCTCTGTGTTTATTGCATACTAACTTAGCCGGATTTACCGACATAATGGTGCTTCAAGACTTTGTGGTTGCTCGTGTTTAAGTGTTTACATTCAATTTCTTATTCTTTCATCATGCTTTTGAAGCTGATTTATTTCCAGAAGCCTCCAGCCCATAAACACTGATATAGCAGAGTCTTTGGGTATTAGTTGAGCGGCTGGAGCGGACTGAATAGAAATGGCGTTGTTGGCCAAGTGGCAGTTTCCACGCTCCCTCCTCCTAAATCCCCTTGTGTTGTAGGACAGTAACCTTGCGGTCACTTCTGGGCCCTATCATTTACAGATCCTTTTTTTTGACAGGGGTGGGGATGTCCAGGATTAGGGGTGGGGGTGCGTGGGGAGGTTGTTAAATGCTCTCCAGCTCACCCTGGTCTTCCTCGCTCTGGGCACTGGGGTGGGATAGTTGGCGGGGGGGGGGGGGCATCTTGCCTCACTCACTCACTTTGGGGGAAGCCTTGGGGTGCAGATCTGGCGCACCAGAGTGACAAAAAAAAAGCTGGCAGTGCAGAGGAGAAAGGGAGGAGGAGCACAAAGGGTGCTCGGGCTCTGTTAAAGGGCAGTGAATAATGGGTCGGGCCTTTCGCAGGGGCTGCTAACCTTTTGGCAGCCACCAGCAAACTCCATTCTCCTGCGTCGATCTGGGGGGGACAATGTGGCCTGGCCAGGCTTTGAATGAAGCACTACCACCAACAGTGTTCCCATTCAGCGGCTGGTTGGGAACCATCTTTTTGGCTATTGTCCTGCCTCTGACTCCTACCCTAGAAGCAGAGCAGGAAAAGAGACTAAAAGAGGTGGTGGTGGTGGTGGTGGGGTGGGGGTATCTAAAGCCAAAACCCCCTTCTCCCCTCCTCTCTGCGCTCTAATCTTCTCATTGCTGGGATGGGAGAGGAGAAGGAGGGGTGCGTTTCTGAGCACACCACCAGCTGAGGATCGAGAGGCAGTCGGCACAGGACAGAACCGCCGCTGCCGCCGCATCCAACTTCAGCCTCCGCCTTATCTGGCCTAATAATGCAGCTTATGGCCCATTGAAGCACATCTGATAAGCCTGTTCCTCTGTGGCCCTTTTAACTGCTAAACACTGTTTATCTCCAAAGTGCTTCAAGGTCTCAAGGGAACAATGGTGAGAAGGCACAGCGTTTAGTCGCCCAGACCTCACTATTGAGTCACATCAGAAGAGCAGGGGTGTGTTGCCCGTGTTGATGTGGGGGAACAGCGAGGCTCTGCTTGAAATGTATCCCTCGCTTGTTTTTCTTGTCCTTTGAAATAGCACCTCTGTATTACAGACTGCATCAAGTGTTATTAACCTTCCAGACTTTGCTACCTTTGATGTTAGGAGGTCATTGTTCTGTAATTTCATAACTGTACTTGAGTTGATTTTCAGTGGGTGGGGTCTACATGTTAAATTATCTCGCATTAAGACCAGGGTCGACAAACTTTAATGTGTGGAGAGTCATTTTATGTCATTTTTGGCCTAGTAAATCAGTTTAAAACTGCTAAACATGACTGAGTCTTCCAGTCAAGGTAAAATGTCATAGAAATTTCTCATAATTTTGCTGTTTTTTCCTTGAAAATGTACAAATTTTTTCAGAAGGTTTGTGATTTTTTTTTTTTCAAATATAAGTTTGAGAATTTTTCCTCATAAATGTGTGACATTTTTCTTTTACATCTCTGATTTTATTTCTTTTAACTAAAGGCTTTTCTAGAAAATTATGACTTTTTTACTTGATAAATCATGACATATTTCTTTAAAAATTCATGATTTTTTTTCTTTACTTGTATTTTTTTCTGATAAACTTTCACCCTTTTCCCCCTCAAAAATTTGACTTTTTTACTTTAAAGGGGTCATTGACTGAAAAATGGTGTTTGTAGGTTTTAACTGTCTGAAATATGTCTGTTGGTCATGTAATTATCCAAAAAATATCAAAACAGTCAATTCTCTTAAAAACACACAGTGTTTTTCTCTCCCAAAAATGCCAGAAGTTTTTTGACTCTTCTGGGTATATGGTATACGTCCTGATTTAACTTAACCCACCACCGTCCTTGTGACCCGCTCACTGCTCTGTTATTGGCCTACCTAGCTGTCTGCCATGTAGATTGAAGGGGTGCTAAAGATAGCATATTAGCTCCCCAGCGAACACTGGTACCAGGAGGTTCACACCAAGCGCTCCTTATATTGTTATTTTCCTCAGATCTTAGTTACCCTTATAACCAGCCCTGTTACCACCTGATTCACCAGTCCACAGTCCACAATATACCTTGCATAACTCTGGCCCATCTCCCAATAATTTTGCTGTGATTCCACAGCAAATCACCAGCACCGGTGCACCAGTTGCGGCAACCAACCCGAGGCATCTGGCTAGAGGCTGCTGGCTCTCACAGCCAGCTTCCCCACCATCTTCCGGAACTCCATGCGACTCTGCTCCGCTTTCACGGGCAGTGTAGGGAAGCTGCCTTGTGACGGGGCATCCCCCAGCTGGCTGTGGGAGTGGAGCGGCATCCCGCAGAGCGAGACACTGTTCGTGGTTCAGTAAGCTTTGCCTCAGCTTGGCCAGCAGCCTCGGGTCCCAGGCCAGGTCAAGTGCGGCAATCGGGGGGCTGCCCGGTACATGGAGCTCGTGATTTGTTGTGGAATCATGGCAAAATTGTTGGGAGATAGGCCGGACTGATGCGAGATGCAGTGGTGTGAAAAAATGTTTGCCCCTTTCCTGATTTCTCATTTTTTTTTGTATGTTTGTCACACGTAACTCTTTGAATGTGTTTGTCGCCGAATTGCAACATAACCCCTAGTGGTCAAGAGCGGTAAATATTTTTTGTCAATAAAATATTTCAGATTTCCAAGGCTATAACTTGAAAGTGGTAAGAGATAATGGCTTACTGTCAATTAGAAAGATGTAAAATGTGATCCAAAGTTTCAGATAGGAATACATTTATGCATCTAATTTGCATAATGTCATGACACCTCTTTAAATTCCATAACTCAGTCAAAACTGGACTTTGGACGTATTTACACAAAGAATGGTTCAGTCTTTTGACACCATTTTTTGTACAGAGGTACCTCATCATCTTATCTTCAAAGTATTTGAACAAGAAATCAGTACAATATAAAAAAAAACAACAGAAAATCCTCACTTAGTTTTAACAAATGGGGGCTGGGGGGCTGGCTGGCTGGCTGGCGTGGTCGCTGTGTTTTCACCCATCATGGTTGTTATTTTGCGTTGTCGGTCATTTAAAGTCTCTATCACATCTACAAAGTCTTATGATTATCCCACATAAATTTTGCTTGTATCCCGCGGCTATTTTCCTTGTACAAAGCCGATAAAAGTGACGGTGACCGATCGCGGCCATATTAGCGTTCTGGGCTAAAATGCTAAAAACAGGAAAAGGAAATGAGGAGTTCTTCTTATATGGTATATTACGTGTCATCCATTGAGTCCTTCAACGGATGTCTGCCACCTTTTGAAACTGGCAAATCAGTACAAATCCCCAATGTAGCGATCATGTCAGAGTGAGACAACAGGCACAGTGCCGTGCTCTGCCACTAGGGGCATGCAAATTCACACACTCAAAGGGTTAAATGTTTCAGATCATCAAACAAATTTAACTATTAGACAAAGATAACACAAGTAAACACAAAATGCAGTTTTTAAATGAAGGTGTTTATTATTAAGGTAAAAAGAAAATCCAAACCTACATGGCCTTGTGTGAAAAAGTGATTTCCCCCTGAACCTAATAACTGGTTGGGCCACCCTTAGCAGCAACAACTGCAATCAAGCATTTGTAATAACTGGCAATGACTCTTTTACAGTGCCGTGGAGGAATTTTGGCCCACTCGTCTTTGCAGAATTGTTGTAATTCAGCCACAGTGGAGGGTTTTCGAGCATGAACCGCCTTTTTAAGGTCATACCACAGCATCTCAATTGGATTCAGGTCAGGACTTTGACTAGGCCACTCCAAAGTCTTCATTTTGTTTTTCTTAAGCCATTCAGAGATGGACTTGCTAGTATGTTTTGGATCATTGTCCTGCTGCATAACCCAAATGCGCTTCAGCTTGAGGTCACAAACAGATGGCTGGACATTCTCCTTCAGGATTTTTTGGTAGACCGGAGAATTCATGGTTCCATTTACCACAGCAAGTCTTCCAGGTCCTGAAGCAGCAAAACAGCCCCAGACCATCACACTACCACCACCATATTTTACTGTTAGTATGATGTTTCTTTTCTGAAATGCTGTGTTACTTTTACGCCAGAAGAAATGGAACACACACCTTCCAAAAAGTTCAACTTTTGTCTCGTCAGTCCACAGAGTATTTTCCCAAAAGTCTTGGGGATCATCAAGATGTTTTCTGGCAAAACTGAGATGAGCCTTTATGTTCATTTTGCTCAGCAGTGGTTTTCGTCTTGGAACTCTGCCATGCAGGCCATTTTTGCCCAGTCTCTTTCTTATGGTGGAGTCATGAATACTGACCTTAATTGAGGCAAATGAGGCCTTCAGTTCTTTGGATGTTGTTGTGGGGTCTTTGGTGACCTTTTGGATGAGTCGTCGCTGTGCTTTTGGGGTAATTTTGGTCGGCCGGCCACTCCTGGGAAGGTTCATCACTGTTCCATGTTTTCGCCATTTGCGGATAATGTTTCCCACTGTGGTTCGTTGGAGCCCCAAAGCTTTAGAAATGGCTTTATAACCTTTTCCAGACTGATAGCTCTCAAATACTTTTTTCTCATTTGTTCCTGAATTTCTTTGGATTGCAGCATGATGTCTAGCTTTTGAGAATCGTTTGGTCTGCTTTACTTTTGTCAGGCAGGTCCTGTTTAAGTGATTTATTGATTGAGAACAGGTGTGGCAGTAATCAGGCCTGTTGAATTGAACTCAGCTTTCCAAAGATTTGATAAACCACAGTTAATTTATGTTTTAACGGGGGGAGGGGATCACTTTTTCACACAGGGCCATGTAGGTTTGGATTTTTTTTTTTACCTTTAATAATAAACACCTTCATTTAAAAACTGCATTTTGTGTTTACTTGTGTTATCTTTGTCTAATATTTAAATTTGTTTGATGATCTGAAACATTTAAGTGTGACAAACATACTTTATTCAATTCAACTTTATTTTTATAGTGCCATTTCACAACAACAGTCATCTCATAGCACTTTCAACTGTAGGGGAAACCCCCACAATTGCAGAAAGACCCCAGCAATCAGGGGATCCCCTGTGAGCAAGTGCTTGGTGACGGTGGAGAGGAAAAACTCCCTTTTAACATGAAGAAACCTCCAGCAGAACCAGGCTCAGGGAGGGGCAGTCATCTGCTGCGAATGGCTGGGGGGTGAGGGGATAGAGAAGAAGAAAAGAACAGACATGTAGAGAGCAAACAGCACGACGGGGAATCAATCTGTGGGAGAGAACAAACAGATGTTAATGACCAGCAAAAATATTTCATTGAGAGTGAAGAAAGGAGTGAAGCTCAATGCATTATTGGAGGTCCCCCGGCTATCTAAACCTATTAGCAGCATAACTAAGGGAGGGTTCAGAGACACCTGATCCCTCCCTAATTGTAGGTTATATCAAAAAGGAAGGTTTTAACCCTATTCTTAAAAACAGAGATCGAGTCTGACTCCCAAATCCAGATTGGTAGCTGGTTCCATAGGAGAGGAACTTGATAACTGAAGGCTCTGCCTCCCATTGTACTTTTGGAGATTCTTGGTATAACAAGTAATCCAGCATTTTGGGAGTGTAGTGCTCTGTTAGGATAATAGGGTAGTATCAGATCTTTTAAATAAAAAGGGGCCTGATTGTTTAGAGCTTTGTAAGTGAGAAGGATTTTAAACTTAATTCTAAACTCTATGGGAAGCCAATGAAGGGAGGCCAGAATGGGAGAGATATGATCTCTCTTTTTAATACCTGTTAACTCTTTAACTGCCCACATAGTATGGACGGGTCATGCGCCCCCAGTGGCACAGTGCAGCAACTGCACCAGTCAACTTATTGACGTCCCCCGGCTATACTGAGAGTTTGTACTGATCTGTATTGATCTGACAGTTCAGAAGATGGCAGACACGCGCCGGAGGAATCGTGGCTGACATGGAATACAGCAAAGAAGAAGAAATCCTCATTTTTCTTCTCCCTTTTTCCGCTTGAGCTGACAACACCAATGTGGACGCCGCCATGTTCGGTCATGGCCGCTGCGTTTCTGACTGAAACTGCATGAGACGGGAAAAATAGCCACGTAATACAAACAAAATTCACGTGGGATAATCATAAGAGTTTGTAGATGTGGAAGCGGGTGTAAATGACCGAGCAAACGCGAAACATTGACCACGCTGGACGAAAAACTGAGCCCCCAGTACCAAGATGGCGGCGTCCACGGTCGGCATGGATTCTCAAAGGAAAAATGCACCAAACAGGAAAAATAGCCGCTTAATACAAACGAAATTCACGTGGGATAATCATAAGAGTTTGTAAAAGTGAAAGCGGGTGTAAATGACCGAGCAAACGCAAAACATTGACCACGATGGACGAAAACAGACCGGTCACGTGAGCGAGTGACCCCCCCCCCCCTTCCCGCCGGCAACAGGTAAGAGAGGAATTTCTGGTTCATATACTTTGAAGATTAGATAAAAACATATCCCTGTAGACAAAACGGCGTCAAAAAAATCAGACCATTCTTTGTGTAAATGTGTCCAAAGTCCACTTTTGACTGAGTTATGTAATTTATATAGCTGCCGTGACATTATGCAAATTAGATGCATAAATTTATTCCTATCTGAAACTTTGGATCATATTCTACATCTTTCTAATTGACAGTAAGCCATTATCTCTTGTAACTTTCAAGTTATAGCCCTGGAAAGCTGAACTATTTTATTGACAAACATTTTTTACCACTCTTGACCACTACGGGCCTTGACCACACTTTAACCATTCCTGTCGCCATATGGTGACTGCGGCAGTTAAAGGGTTAAAACTCTTGCTGCAGCATTTTGGATCAACTGAAGACTTTTTAAAGATGTTTCAGGACAATCTGATAATAAAGAGTTACAATAATTAATCTAGAGCTAACAAAAGTGTGGATTAGTTTCTCAGCATCACTCTGAGACAAGATGCTCCTAATCTTGGCAATACTACGCAAATGATAGAAGGCAGTCTTAGAAACAAATTTAATATGTGAATTGAAAAACAGATCTTGATCAAAAATAACTCCAAGGTTCCTCACAGAACTATTCGGAGAAAGAGTAACCACATCCAAACCAAGAATTTGATTTGGAAAGGTATTTCTAAGGTTTTTTGGACCAACTAGAATGACTTCAGTCTTATCTGAATTTAATAGCAGGAAATTACAAGTCATCCAAACTTTGATTTCCTTAAGACAGGCTTCTAACTTGGCTAATTGATTACTATCATCTGGCTTCATTGACAGGTATAATTGTGTGTCATCTGCATAACAGTGAAAATGTATACAGTGCTTTCTAACATTATGTTGCCTAAGTGAAGCATATATAAACTAAAAAGAGTAGGGCCTAGCACAGATCCCTGTGGAACTCCATGACTGAGCTTTGAGTTGAAAGAAAACTCATTATTGACATGAACAAACTGGAACCCATCAGATAAGTAAGATCTAAACCACTGCAACGAAGTTCCATCAAGTCCAACATAGTGTTCTAATGTATCAAGTAGAATATTATGAACGATAGTATCAAAAGCTGCACTAAAGTCTAAAAGGACAAGTACAGAAACAAGTCCATTATCAGATGCGATAAGGAGGTCATTAGGGACCTTCACTAAGGCTGTTTCAGTACTATGATGGATTCTAAACCCAGATTGAAACTCTTCAAATAAACCATTTCCCTGCAAGTGGTCAAATAATTGCGTTGCAACAACTCTAAGATTTTTGAAATGAAAGGGAGATTAGAGATTGATCTATAGTTAACTAAAACTCCTGGATCCAGCGTTGGCTTTTTGATTAAGGGTTTAATGACAGCAGTTTTAAAAGCCTGCGGTACATGGCCTAAAGTTAATGAAGAATTGATTATATGAAGAATAAAGCTACCAATAAATGGGAAGACTTCTTTAAATAACCTAGTAGGTTACAGTGCCTAACTTTGCACTGTATATTGTTGTAAACTCCTCCTGTAATAACTTTTGATACTTTATTTTAATTGTTTTACCCATGGAAGACCCAACAGGATGGGGAAGAGGGAAAGGAAGTGTGTGAAGGGGGGAAAGAAAAGGGAGGGGAACAGACAAAAAAAAAAAAGACAACTAAAACAAACAAAAGACAAACTGCTTCTTCCACCGAAGATGTCTCAACACGAGTCTGGTTTCTGCACCTGTTAAAGGAGAGACACTTGTACATGTATGTCTGTGTGCCTATATATGAGAACGCGCGCAAAATAAGTGTGTGCATGTGAGTGGTTTGTCAGGAAACATACGAGCGGAGGGCCGGTGGGGGTCCCCGGGGTGTGTGGCCGAGGCGCTGGGGCAGGACCGCTGTGGGGGTACCTGGGGGGGCTCGCGCCGGAGGGCGCTGGCTGGCCTCTGTCCCGGGGGGTGGGGTCGCTGGCCTCCTGGGGCCCGGGGGCGGATGTTGGCCCCGCTGGGGGGGGTGGGGGTCGGGCGGGTCCAGGGGTGTGGGCTCACCGCGCCGGCCGCCGGGCAGCCTGCCCTCCCTTGATCGTCTCTCCGGGGGTGGATGCTTGGCTTTCCTGGGGCTTGCTGACCTCGGGGCTGGGGGTTGGTGGCGCTGCCTTGCCTGCTCGGGGTCCTCGGGGGGAGGGCTGCTGCAACCGGCCCTCCGCTCGTATGTTTCCAGATTTTTATAAATTAAAAGATGATTTCTCTAAGCTAAGTAGATTTCATCTAAATTAGTGGAGCACCATTTTCTTTCTAATTGACGAGTCTTCTGTTTTAAGCTACGAGTTTCTGTGTTGAACCAAGGAGTTAAAAATCTCTGATTAGACTTTTTCTTTTTTAAAGGGGCCACCATGTCTAGAGTCTGATGCAGAGAAGCTGTAACACTATCTACCATGCTATCAATTACAGAAGGAGCAAGCTCTCCATCTTTTATTTCCGTTGTGTTGACACGTGGCATAGAGAAAACAGTCTGCATAAATTTGGTAACATCATCATCTGAGAGGCATCTACTGTAGTAAGATTTTTTGTTAGGAGCCAAATAGTCTGATATAGTAAAATCAAAGGTTAACAGACAATGGTCTGACAGTACAGGGTTATGAGGTAACACTACCAGATTTTCTATTTCTATGCCATATGTCAGAACAAGGTCCAACGTGTGGTGGAGATAATGGGTAGAATTTCCTATTTTCTGAGAAAACCCCATCGAGTCTAATATTGAATTAAATGCCATATTAAGGCAATCACTATCTACATCTACATGTATATTAAAGTCCCCTACTATAATTATCTGATTTCAGCGCTAAATCAGCTAAAAATTGGGCAAATTTGGATAAAAGCTCTGAGTAGGCTGAGGGAGGACGATAAACTATGGCAAATAAAATTGAGTTTAACCTAAAATTGCTAAAATGCCCAATACTGAGGACCAGGCCCTCAAAGGAATTATAACGTGTTTTTTGCTTTACATTAACTAGTAATTTGGAATGGTAAATTGTTGCTACTCCTCCTCCACGACCAGAATTTCTGGGATTTTGACAGTTTAAATAACCAGAGGGAGTTGATTCATTTAAACCAACATAATCCTCTTGTCCTACCCAAGTCTCTGTAAGGGATATTAAATCAATCTGAGGATCAATTAACAGATCATGGACTAGCAGAGACTTGGGAATTAGAGACCTAATATTTGACAAACTGCATTTAATTTTTAAATTATGAGGCAGAAGAGAGGCCAAATTATTAAATTTAGAGGCTTCATGTTTAATTTGAGTTTTACCAACTTTTTTTTTGATCACTTTGGGATGCTTATACATTATATTTTTATTTACTTTGGAGGGAGCAAACAATGATTCTCTGGTGGGGAACACAGGGGCTAAGTTGAGGGGTGGCGGATGAAGAGGAGCTGCAGAGAGGCGTGTAAGACTGCGACTCTGCTTCCTGATCCCAACTCTGAGTTGTCAGTGTTTTGGAAATTTGGATAAAAATGATGCCAGATTGTTAGATAAAAGAGACACACCATCCAAAAGTGGGATGGACGCCGTCTCGTCTAATAAGACAAGGTTTTCCCCAAAATGAGTTCCAGTTGTCTGTGTAGCCCACATCGTTTGCAGGACACCACACAGACAGCCAGCGGTTGAAGGGTGACAAGCGGCTAAGCATGTCATCACTGGTCAGATTGGGGAGGGGCCCAGAGAATACTACAGAGCCAGACATTGTTTTTGCAAAGTCACACACCGATTCCACTTGAAGTTTTGTGACTTCTGACTGCCGGAGTCAGATATCGTTAATACCAGCGTGGATAATGATTGTGGAGTATTTACAGTTACTTTTAGCCAGCATTTTCAAATTTGACTCAGTGTCGCCTGCTCTGGCCCCGGGAATACAAAAGAAGAGAAATCAGGAAAGGGGCAAACATTTCACACCACTGACTGTGGGTCAGTGAACCAGCGCCGCTAAAAACTAACAGCTCGAAGCTCGTCTGCTAATGGCTAACTGACGTAAAAGGGAGGGTGGAGTTGAATAGGTGAAGGTTTTTTCTTGAAGTGACAGGCTTTAAATCAGAGCGTTTCAAGAAAGCCAGGAAAAATACAAAACAAATTTGCTTCAATAATTAAAAAAAATTTAAGAAAATGTGAACAAAATATGTCACAAACCCTTCATTAAGACATGAGTGAGCTGTTAAAATGTGAAAAAAGTGCAGTCAGTGACCCCTTTAAGTATCAAAGTGTATGGCTCCTGAGCCACAGGTCGTTGACTTCAACGTCAAGGGGACACTTTGAGTTTTTTTTTTTTTCCTGGAGAAAGCCACACTGAAGTCCAGTAGGATGGAGAACCTGACCTCTGAATGAGCCCGTGAAATGATACTAGAAGATACAAACCCAACGGTTTTCTCTCCCTCTTCCTTGAAAAAAATCCCTTTTGTGTATCGGGGTTTGTTTCTTTTTCCAACCCCCATTCAGGGTGGCTGGTCTGGTTCAGCGGAGAACAGTTTTACATTACAACTGTGAAATCCTGACATAAAGGCATCCTTTGTGGCGTGGCATTATTTTCACACAAATATAGTCCATTGTCGCGGCGCTGAAGTTAATTTGATCAACATTGGGAACATTTAACTGTTTTGTCCTCTGAAAAGACTTGTTTCATGCTCATTTTTGGGGTATTCAAAGGCAATGATTGGCAGAAAAATAATGTTCCCGTTAACAATTCAAAGCAATTAGTTTCCCATGGGGAGGCAGTGGGCTGCACTGGCCGCCACACAACGATGCTTTGTCATTTTATGGAGGTTCATCAGTCAACTGTCAGAGCGTCTGAAAGAGCCCCTCCAATCTAAATGTTTCCCTTTAAGCTTTTCCCAGAACAACGGGCCGAAAGAGGAGAGAAATGCCGGCCAGTTTCCAGCCAATAGACATGTCGAGCTGCAAGTGGGAGGACTGGATAATTGCAGGGAGATCCTCCGCGCAGTCGGAGTTTATTTATTAAAGAGATCAGTGTGTGTTGTGCTGGTGCTCTACTAGAGTTCCTTCCCAAAGTGGTTTTGGATTTAAAGGAAAACAGATTCTTGCATTATTATAAAAAATATTGCTGTTTCTTTTAAGTGTTTCTGTGCATGTGCTTGTTTGCGTAGTGTTACTGACTCTGGACTGCTTTCTCACCCTGGGAGGCCTGCGGGAGCAGAGGTTAATCTTCTCCGCTGTCTCTGCTCATACTGAACCAGTCTCTCTCTCTCTCTCTCTCTCTCTCTCTCTCTCTCTCATGCACACTCTTTCTCTCCTTAGTTAAGAAGCTTTATTAGACCTGTGGCTCCTTTGAGAGTAACACATAACAAATCCGGAGTGATATTAACTTCTATCACCTTACCACCACTATACTTTGTGTTCTTGCATCTCCAGCTGATAGTCTTTAATTTACAGTGAACTTGGGGCTTATTTGGTTTTTTTTTTGTTAAGTCAGAGGTGGAGATGCTTCAAATATTTTCAATGTCCTTCCCCATTCCCCCATGTCATAAGTAAAACAATTTAAATAAATTATCAAAGTTATTACAAGAGGAGTCTATAAATAATTTATATACAGTACAGATTAAATATGAGCAAATCTGTTTGGCACAATAAGGGAAATAGATATCTGTTCTGCTCACCTAGCTGCTAGACAGGACAGGAAGAAAAAAAAGTTGGAGGTTAAGAGTTGCTCCGAACTGCCACAATTTGATTTAAAAAAAAAAACAACAAAAACAACATACACTTGGTACTTTTTTCACATTTTATGTCGTCATCTCTTAGAGACAGTTACCTAAAGTTCTCTTGTCCATATCCCCACCTTTGCTCACAGGTGTCTCCCTCTTCTTCACTTTGTCCCGACATCCCTGTTGGCTTCCAGAGACTTGTTTTCTAACCCCTGCATGACCGCTTCAGCGCCCTTTCACCCCCTGGGCTTCATATCGTTCCGGGATGGTGTTCTGGTTGAGGTGGGCGTTACTAAAGAGATGGGAAGCTAAAGTGGGGGGATGTGAGGCCGTCCTGTCCTGCAGTGTCAAAGGTCCTGTTGGGGGCCACCCTTGGCCCATTCAGAAAGATGTCAGCAGGACATTCTTCACAATGTTAACATTCTCCCAAATTCTCAACAATTGCTTCCAATGGATGGCCGCGCTCAGCCCGGCAATTGTGTGTAAAGTTGAATCTGACTGGCCAATTTATGGTAAGTCACCTTGTCACTATAATTGTGACATGGCCCCCAGCTGCACCCTCATAATCCCATATTGACTGTCTGTTTGGACTCAGTTTAGCTGTCAATCACCTCCTATAAGGGACTGAGGCATGTGTAAAAGAGGTCCATACAGATGGAGTCAGATACAGTGCATGAAAGTATTCACAGCGCTTTTTTTCCACATTTTGTTATGTTACAGCCTTATTCCAAAATGGATTAAATTCATTTTTCCCCTCAAAATTCTACACACAATACCCCACAATGACAATGTGAAAACAGTTTTTTGCAGATTTTTGCAGATTTATTAAAAATAAAAAACTACGATATCACATGTACATAAGCATTCACAGCCTTTGCCATGAAGCTCAAAATTGAGCTCAGGTGCATCCTGATTCCACTGATCATCCTTGAGATGTTTCTACAGCTTAATTGGAGTCCACCTGTGGTAAATTCAGTTGATTAGACATGATTTGGAAATGCACATACCTGTCTATATAAGGTCCCACAGTTGACAGTGCATGTCAGAGTACAAACCAAGCAAGAAGTCAAAGGAATTGTCTGTAGACCTCCGACACAGGATCGTCTCAAGGCACAAATCTGTGGAAGGGTACAGAAAAATTTCTGCTGCTTTGAAGGTCCCAATGAGCACAGTGGCCTCCATCATCCATAAATGGAAGAAGTTCGGAACCACCAGGACTCTTCCTGGCTGGCCATCTAAACTGAGCGATCGGGGGAGAAGGGCCTTAGTCAGGGAGGTGACCAAGAACCCGATGGTCACTCTGTCAGAGCTCCAGCATTCCTCTGTGGAGAGAGGAGAACCTTCCAGAAGGACAACCATCTCTGCAGCAATCCACCAATCAGGCCTGTATGATAGAGTGGCCAAACGGAAGCTACTCCTTAGTAAAAGGCGCATGGCAGCCCACCTGGAGTTTGCCAAAAGGCACCTGAAGGACTCTCAGACCCTGAGAAGCAAAATCCTCTGGTCTGATGAGACAAAGATCGAACTCTTTTGCGTGAATACCAGGTGTCATGTTTGGGGAAAACCAGACACCGCTCATAAACACGCCAATGGTGGTGGCAGCATCATGCTGTGGGGATGTTTTTCAGCAGCAGGAACTGGGAGACTAGTCAGGATAGAGGTAAAGATGAATGCTGCAATGTACAGAGACATCCTGGATGAAAGCCTGCTCCAGAGCGCTCTTGACCTCAGACTGGGGTGACGGTTCGTCTTTCAGAATCAGAATCAGAATCAGAATCAGAAAAAGATTTATTGCCAAGTACATTAACAGATCACTGATAACATACGAGAGAATTTGACTTGACACAGAAAATGAACCTGCATTTCCAGTGACACGGCTGCATCGGGGACGCGCCTGTCAATAGGATGGTACAGATAAGAAATCATACAATAGGAAGGAGCAAAAAAATCATTGAATTCAGAATATTGACCATAAGTAATCAATATTATGATTACAAAGACAAAAAAAGCCCACGATGCACATTCAAGACCAGAGTCCACAGGACACAAGGAGAGCAGTGAATGTTATCTTGTTGTCAGTTTCTGGGTCAGTGTGGATGTAGTGTTGAAGCAATGTTGTATCAATATGAGCACAAGGACACTTTGGCAGAAGATGTTTTGTCTGGCTGCAGCAATTGTCCTTGGCAATTGTCCCAAGCAGCTACTGTCCAGAGGCCGTGTGCTCAGTGTTTTGAAAAACAAAGACTGGGGATTATCAGGAGGATTTTTGTAAGGGAAATTGAGCCAAATAGACTGAACACAGAGAAAGAACTTTATTTTCTTCTGCAGATTCAGTGCTTAATCCTTCATTGCGAGGGCTTTGAGTCCGTCGTGGATAGACTTAAGCGTAGATGTAATCCACCTTCCGAGACAGTTCTCCATTTGTCGCTATCAAAGTCTCCTCCATTTTTCCAATTTGATGGATGCACCTCGCGTGGCCAGCATTTTGATAGGTTGCATCCATCTTCAATAATTTGCGGTACACCAGGACAATCCCAGTTCCAATCAGAACGATCCCAGTCACCATTATTACGAAGATATACAAATCTTCAATATCTTCGATAGAGAGATTACTCAGGCACAAGATCCTCCAAACACTTGTCACCCGTAAATAGCCCGCTGGAGCCGTCCCTGCGGGGCAAACAGCTTCCCCCGGAGCACTGTTCCTTGTTGAAAAAATAGTGTCAATTGCGTTCAAAGCCCAGCTTATCAATTCCATAATTTCTTTTCGATAATCAGCAGTAGACGCAGACAGACAACAGCAAGCTGGGATCCAGTTAGTTAGGGAAGTGGGGAGCTAGAGCAGAGAGAAAAGAGAGAAGCGTCTACTCTCCTTGAAGAGCGGAAGTGAAGCAGGACAACGACTCTAAGCACACAGCCAAGATTTCAAAGGAGTGGCTTCAGGACGACTCTGTGAATGTCCTTGAGTGGCCCAGCCAGAGCCCAGACTTGAATCCAATTGAACATCTGTGGAGAGAAGATTTCAAAGGAGTGGCTTCAGGACGACTCTGTGAATGTCCTTGAGTGGCCCAGCCAGAGCCCAGACTTGAATCCAATTGAACATCTCTGGAGAGATCTGAAAATGGCTGTGCACCAACGCTTCCCATCCAACCTGATGGAGCTTGAGAGGTGCTGCAAAGAGGAATGGGCAAAACTGCCCAAAGATAAGTGTGCCAAGCTTGTGGCATCATATTCAAAAAGACTTGAGGCTGTAATTGCTGCCAATGATGCATCAACAAAGTATTGAGCAAAGACTGTGAATACTTATGTACATGTGATTTCTTAGATTTTTATTTCTAATAAATTTGCAAAAATCTGAAAAAAAAAACAGTTTTCCCGTTGTCATTATTGGGTATTGTGTGTAGAATTTTGAGGAAGAAAATTAATTTAATCCATCTTGGAATAAGGCTGTAACATAACAAAATGTGGAAAAATTGAAGCGCTGTGAATACTTTCTGGATGCACTGTAGGTCATTGTGGAATCCATGTGTCATCTGTAAGACTGAAATGCTGATTTTCAGAAGAGTCTTGTTTGGTGGACATATGAAGTGGAATCAGAAATAGACACTGTGCTGTGAGTGCTTTGCTTTGGCCGTTTAAGGAGCTGTGTCACAAATTAGCGTCTGACCCCCTGTCTTTATACTGCCCCGAGGAAGGCCCCCGGCCCAAAACCTCCGTGAGAACAGCCCCATGTGGAGAGGCTCTTTTCCGGGGTGTCATGGCACAATGAATTGTCCAGGAGAAAGCATGTTTATAGACTGTCACTGACACTGTTACAGTTTCCCTGAATGAAGTGTGATGATGAGGCAAATGGGGGGCTTCGCCCAGGGTGAGTGTCATTGAGTGACTCAAGGACCCCCCATCCACAGGCCCCTTTCACATGCAGAAACTGTAGCTAATGTTGCGATTCTTCTTCATCCCCCACAGAGGCCAAGAGAAAAAGTCAGCTTTCACACCAGAGGATCACCGTGAGTGCTTTAGGAAGTGATGGTGTAAACAGAGCGTTACCTTCTGACCTGTGGCTGATACCATGGAACAGCAGACAAAAGATGCAGGATGTGGGTATTAGACATGGCTGTTAGCAGCAGCAAGTCCTCATCATCTGCTGACTGCCTCACTCTTCTTTGTCATCAGTTACTTAGATTTCCAATTTTGGTCTTTTCAGTAATTATGTTTGTTGCCCACAACAGCCTGTGGTAAACTCTCTGTTAGCACAGAGATAACGTGATTTCCCATGCCTCCAATAACTGCATGACACCTGTTTTTAGCCGTTTTATTGCCATCCATTGGGGCCAGGGGGATAAACTAAACACAAGCCTTGTTTGAATAGAGCTGAGTCTTTTAGCACCACGATGTGAGGTCACTAATGACATCAGACCCAGTTTGGGTTTATAAAGAATGACTACTACTACTACTACTACTACTACTACTACTACTACACACACACACACACACACACACACACACACACAGTCTGTGTAATTGAGGCAGTGTTTGTAATCTGTCAGATTGTAGCGTTTGCTGCCTGGGTAAAGAATACCTGATTTGCTGTGTGATTTGCTGTGGCATGACCTCTCCTTGTATTGTCAAATCATCTGAAAGTCTTCTTTCCATGCCTAAACCTTTAATTACTGCAGCCTGCAGTAAACCTTGGAATATTTTATTTAAAGCTGCAGCAGGCAGAATAATTTTGTTCAAGTTTGAAAATACATCAGCTGTTATCCTCTAACAGTTTGTAATGCATGTGGTCTGACAGGACAACAACACCACAGCATCTCCCCTGGGCTCTGTTCAGCCTGCAGAAAGTTTCCCAGCTTTGATGGCGTCTTTGACCAATCACGGGTCGCCAGAGTCTTTGCTATTGGCTGCTCTACAAAAGCAGTACAGCATGAGGGTGGTGGGTTTGATCCCACCCCGCTGGCTAGTGGTGACCCTTCTGTGTGGAGTTTGCATGTTCTCCCCGTGTCTGCATGAGTTTTCTCCAGGTACTCTGGTTTCCTCCCATAGGCTAAAGACAGGCAGGTTAGGCTAATTGGCCTGACTGGCTAGCTGACCAGGGTGGGATAGGCTCCAGCACCCCTGCGACCTGAAAAGGATTAAAGCGGTTGAAGATGAATGAATGAATTTTTCTCAGATTTCTGCTTACTGCATCTTTAAGTTTGAACCTCAGTTACTTGCAAGTTGTACTGGATTGGAAAAAAATTTACAAAATTATTAAGCAGCCTATGTGATCAATATCCATCAGAACAACAGTGTCCATTAATCAAGTTGATAACCATGTTCATAGTACTGACAGTACTGACAGTCCTGATCCTGAGTGTCTGGATAAGCCAGGTAACTGAAAGATACCCTGGGTATGTTGAACCTGCTTCATCGTACAGATCTCTGCTATGCTGTATGGTTTGGAGACAGTGGCACTGACAAAAAGACAGGAGGTGGCACTGTTGAAGATGCTAAGATTCTCATTGGGAGTGACTGAAGAGACTAGAACTTGTGACTGAAGCCTTGTGGTAAAAGGATTTTAAGTTTTCCATTATGTAGTTATAATTTTCACTTCATATTGGTTTTTATTTTGTTTCATTATACAAGGTGGGGGAATCAGTAGCTGTTGCTAGCAAAGCACACTGAGAATAACATGGTTGGCTGTAATTTGTGTATAAAGCACCGTGGCCACATGACATGTCCAGAGGCAGAAGTTGGGCGGTGCTGCGTGTGCAGCTTACTAGAAGAAACTGATAAACCAAAAGTGCTAATAAATACACACTAGACTATCTTGGTGCAACCACTGTAACGTCAATTCTCAACGTCACAAGAGTAAATCCAACTTCTTTGTGCATTTAACTGCCCCAAATCTGACTTGCTTCGACAAATGGAACAATGACATGCTGATCAACCATTGGTATGCTAAAAAGTTGTTAAAAATTCATTACCAGATACCAGACACAACTCTACACAAGGATCATACAAACAAACTCGATCCCAAAGAAATGGCGGACAGCAAAGGTCATTGCCATACCAAAACCTGGCAAAGACCACAAACTACCAGCAAGCTACCGCCCAATCTCCCTACTCAGCGTTCCTTATAAAATCATGGAGCGCCTAATACTGCAACGTACTTTCTCAGGAATAGAGGAAATTCTAAGTGTGGATCAAGCAGGTTTCCGCAAGGACCGCAGCACAGGAGAACAAGTACTGGCCCTAACCACCTTCATCGAAAATGGCTTCAAGAGCAGACTGAAGACAGGGGCTGTGTTTCTCGATCTTACAGCCGCCTATGATACGGTCTGGCACAAAGGCCTCCTCCTGAAACTTACAAAGGCGATCCCTGCCTGGGAAACAGCAATTATAAAAACCCTGCTGACCAACAGAAGGTTCAGAGTCCACCTCGGTCAGAACACAAGTGCATGGAGAACGCAGAAAAACGGACTCCCACAAGGCTCAGTTCTAGCTCCAACCCTGTTCAACCTCTACATAAACGACCTGCCCACTACAAAATCCCGCAAATTCATCTATGCAGACGACATCTGTTTGGCACTCCAAGCACCAGACTTTGAGTCACTGGAACGGGTGCTCATGGAAGATCTTGCCAAACTGGACCAGTTCTGCAAAACCTGGCACCTAAAACCAAGCCCAGCAAAAACCGTCTCCAGTGTATTCCATTTCCACAATGTAAAAGCTGCCAGAGAACTAAACATCCACCTGAGCGGACTCAAGCTTAAGCATGCCTCGAATCCAACCTACCTTGGAGTAACCCTTAACAGGACCCTATCCTTCAAGGAACATTTAAAGGGGACGGCTTCTAAAGTGAAGGCACGAAACAACCTGCTCTGCAAGCTCGCTGGTGCAAAATGGGGGGCGGCAGTCTCCACCCTGCGCACCTCAGCACTGGCCCTTTCATACTCTGTAGCAGAATATTGTGCCCCTGTCTGGTCCAGGTCATCCTACACACACCACGTAGACACCCAGCTCAACACAACCATGAGAACCATAACTGGGACAATCCGCTCAACACCACTCCCCTGGCTCCCTGTACTGTCAAATATAGCCCCCCCCCACACATCCGGCGAGCAGCACTAACTCAAAGGATGCTTCAAAAAGCCAAAGACTCTCCTCACTTACCAATCCATGCAGATATCTACTCCCCACCCACTGCCCGACTTCCATCCAGACGGCCGATTTGGAAAAACCCTCCCCCAGCTGATTTCACCATCCAGACAGCTTGGCAAGTGGAATGGGAGACCAAGGAGGTCCCAAACAAACACCTGGTGACAAACCCCAACCAACAGGTTCCGGGCACCAACCTCCCAAGGAGACAGTGGTCTACACTCAATCACTTCAGGACTGGACATGGCCCCTGCTTGGCCAGCTTTCACAGATGGGGCAGTATCCCTAGCCCACTGTGCGCATGTGGAGAGGAGCAAACAATGGAACACATCATAGAGGCTTGCCCGCTCCAAAGACTGGATGGAGGATTACACACCCTCCATACAGCAAACCAGGAGGCAACTGCTTGGCTTGAGGACTTTGCATTCGCTAAATAAATAAATAAATTCATTACACTGCTATTTGTTTTCAAATTTTGTATTCAGTTAGTCACATTTTCTCTTAACCCCTTGAACTCTGTGAATTCCGCAGGCGGTCACGTCTCTGCGTCTTAGTGCATCTCAGTGCGCACTGAAAAAAAAAAAAGCTTATTTCCGGTCTTCCAGTACAGACACAGCCATGTTACGACCTGAGAAAAAAGCTGTGTAATATATTTATTTTTTGCGGTATTTTTACAAAATTTTGACCTGAGCTTGAAAACACTTGGTTCTACATTTCTGTTGTGTTTTCCAGCCGGTATCTGACAGCTGTATGTTATTTGCAAGCATTTGTATCTAAAAAAACACCCAGGAGAACTTTCTTGTTACTCAGTGGCAGGAGCACTTAGAGAGATTATGACTGTTTTGCCAAAAAAATTCAGAGTGTTTTCTTTTAAATGAGACCAACCCCATGAAGATGCTGCAAAGGGTTGAAGAACAGCTTTTGATTTACTTTGGGTATGTTATTTTTAGGCGTTTTTAGGGAAGGTGAACAGAGTTCAATAGGTTTTAATCTAGTGATTTTTAGAGTAATGTAGTAAACTGGAGTCAGTGTTTCCTCTGGCTTAAAGACCTTGGCGTGGTGGCAACATATTTTTCCCCATGGGACGGGGGGGGGGGGGGGGGAGACATACCGGAATATGTTAATTTTATACTATTTATTTCTTTTTAAAATTTTACACCCTAACGTTGCATATGGAACTTACTATTTGAAGTATTGTACAACCGAGGCTTGAATATTGGGCCAGTTGGGGTCCCACCCAGATGTTCTGTGTTTTGACTTTTTAGTGGTGTTATCCTTCTCTCCTTCCTCTGCCTGAACACTTTCCTCTTCTTTGCTCCTCTCTTCTGTCTCATCTTGCCCTCTCTGAGCTCTGTCTAATTCAGGTTCTCTCTCTGTCTATGGTGGTATACAAACAGGTTAGAAAATATCAAGTGTCATGTTTTGTCCTGCAGGATTTTTTTGTCATGGTTTACATAAATGACAAAAATATGTGTATTTTTTGTATTTTTATTCTAGTGTTTCTTTTTTTTTCCATTGAGAGAGTGGGGAACGGAAAGAAACATTCACAATAGTAATGTACTCATGCATACTTAAATTACATGATCAGGTGGGTATAGTAACCAGAAATTCTACTCACGTAAAAGCAGCGCTTTGAAATTAATAATTAAGAGTAGACAACCAAAAATTTCTAATTGAGTTAAGGGTACAAAGAGCACCCACTTAAAAACTTGAGTAATGACTTCAGTCTTGAAGGTATGAGGTTTTTCTCAAAAATTTATAACAATTTTCTTTTAGTTTTCTACTTTTCTCTGTAAATCTAAAGTTGAAACCATGTTCCTCAAATTTGTAATTTCCTCTTGTAAAATTGACTTTTCTTGTACATTTAGAACTTTATTATAAATTTGTGGATTATTTTATGACTAATTTTTGTTTGTTTTTTAAAATAAAATTACTGTTTTTGTTGTTTTTTTTTTAGATAAATTTGAAACAGACTGTGGTAATTTTTTTTTTTACTTTTTTCTTATAACAATTTACATTGACCATAATTTTGCAGCCAGAACAGAACAATAATTTAACTCTGATTACAAAGAAAAATATTAATAAAATTGTATTTAATGAAATAAATTAACTTAAATGACCAAGGATGCCGTTATTTCTATTATAATATTTCTTTATATTTTATAGTTTGTTTTTTGTTTTTTTTAGAAATCTCCTCACCCCCCCAGACAGCAGGAAAAACCTCCCGTATTTTGAAATCAAATGTTGACACGTTTAGTTTGTCTGAAGGCTGCTGACAGATTAAAGTCACTGACTTCGTGAATTTCTGTCATCTTAACCTGCCAGGTACATAATAGGGAACTGTAGCGGACTCTAAAGACATAATTCACCACAATGTGTGTTCATATACAGAATGATCTGTTCAGGCAGTTATAAGTTGCGAAGTGACGACACGGCCGGGAGCCGGTCTCCTAGTATCACAATATCTGGCTGGGAAGCACCTACAATAAGCGACTTTCGCATCTCGGCTCGTGCAAAGCATAATGGGAACGTGGCTACCAAACATGGTCTATCGATACATTTAATTTATGGAAAGTTCCTGATCTACAAGCATATTGTATGCGTAGGGGTCTTCCCGGTTGTGCCCACAAACACAAGGATGAACTAGTCGTGCGTATTCGCGGCCACATTGCAGAAATTGGCCAAAATGGCGCCCTGTATGTACGCTGACATAGCAGATTTTTTGTTGTCAAAGGACCAAGCACCCTTACTTGCGAGACTCCGAAACGACTACAAAGATGGTAAGCGAGTGGTTTGACAGCTCAACTTTGGTTTTGTCATTTTGAGTAAATTTCACTACAAGGCATAGCCTGCTTACTTAGATCTATAGGTTGATACTACTATAGTTTAAGTACCACCCGTTTTCAATGATTTGCAATTTTATTTTATACCAGCCTACTTATCAATGGCCTTAATTACATGTGTGTGTAGATCAAGCTTCGTTACCAATATACAAAGAACTATATCCTACATCCAGGCCTGCCTGTCCGTGAGGAGGGTTGAGGGTTTAGACTCGTGTCAATTAGGCTAGAACTTGAACAATACACAACACTATTTAATTATGTTATAATATAGACTTACTGCTTTAATCCAACAATTACGTCCGTCAGAATCCTTCAGCTCCGTGGGGAATGTATATAACGTGAATGGCGGCAGACATGTGCACATGCTGGTCCCAAAGTTACATGCATGTATGCTGCAAGTTTGCTTTTCCAACGCTCTAGATGATACATGCCGTTCCACACTTCACTATGGCACAATGTGCACCTGGCATAACGGAGATTTAAAGCTTGAAGCAGACTTTAAGCAGCAATTGTTCAGGTGTGACAGTACTGTCTCTATACAAAAGCAACGCAGCTACCGGAATGTTTGGTAGTCCTGAACTTTGAACTTCACATAGTCTCCACATGCACACTCGTAATGCGAAAGTCGCTTATTCGATTTTTTTTTAATTCAATAGTAGAAAATACACACAAATTACAAATATGCTAATAATACAAGTAAATACCTCCTAATTTGGCTATTAAGTTAAAAAAAATGCACATATTTATTTATTTTCCATCAGGTGCGTCAGGGAGCCGTTAATGTCCGACAGCTCAGGCGTTTCACACACATCCACACTTGATTCATTCCCATTAACACATTTTGGGGTTTTGTTCAATACAACGCACGAAACCACTCCTGCACGTGGGTTTTTCATTCACTAAGTGGCTCCTAGCCACGTAGTGCAGACATAAATGGCCGGCTCCCAGTCGTTTAGCAACGGCTGTTATAGTTATGCGCTCAGGCTTTCTCATCAGGCACCTCTCTAGGCAGCCGCTGAAGGACCTCAGTTTCGAGCTAGCGTTTTTAGCTGTTGCTTTGTCACTGCCGCTGGAGAATAAAAACGGCACGCCTGCTCGTGTGAGAAAAGAGAGAAATTGCCAGTCTCGCAACTTAATATTGTAGTGGCTGGTGAAATACACTACCGTTCAAAAGTTTGGGGTCACTTAGAAATGTCCTTATTTTTGAAAGAAAAGCACTTTTTTCAATGAAGATAACTTTAAACTAATCAGAAATACACTCTACACATTGCTAATGTGGTAAATGACTATTCTAGTTGCAAATGTCTGGTTTTTGGTGCAATATCTAGATAGGTGTATAGAGGCCCATTTCCAGCAACTATCACTCCAGTGTTCTAATGGTACAATGTGTTTGCTCATTGCGTCAGAAGGCTAATGGATGATTAGAAAACCCTTGTGCAATCATGTTAGGTCTGCAATGCTGTAATTGCTGCAAATGGAGGATTGTTTGACGAAAGCAAAGTTTGAAGGAAAAAATTATTAGTTCAAATACAAATCATTATTTCTAACCTTGTCAATGTCTTGACTATATTTTCTATTCATTTTACAAGTCATGGTGGCAAATAAGTGTGACTTTTCATGGAAAACACAAAATAATTGTCTGGGTGACCCCAAACTTTTGAACGGTAGTGTATATCCTCAGCAATTCGGCAGTGTGGTGGCGCAGTGGTTAGCACTGCACCAGCACAGCAACTCACCCTTGGCCATGGGATCCCTGGTTCGATCCCAGCCCCTGACCAACAGTGATCTGTGTGGAGTTTGCATGTTCTCCCCATATCTGCGTGGGTTTACTCCGGGATTTCTCTGGTTTCCTCCCACAGGCCAAAAACATGCAGGTTAGGTTAATTGGAGACTCCAAAGTGGCCCTAGGTGTGAATGTGTGTGTGAATGGTTAAGGGATAGCGCCGTACCGTGGCTGCTTCATCCGTCCAGGTGGATGCCCTCAATTTCCCCTCTGGGGATCAATAAAGTATACAAAATTTAAAAAAAAATCAAAAATCAAAAATTCAGTCCCCATTGCCTTTCCCTTCATATAAAGCCGGCTGCATATGAATTCTAACCACATCTCTTAGCTAAGCGACTCTTCCATTATTGCCCCCGTTTCCAGCGGGTTAAAACCATGATAAACGCCAGTGCTTACATACCTCTTATGATTTTTTTCCGCATTTAAAGTACTTTAATAAATTCATGTTTCTGTTGGACAGTCATGCTTAGCGAGACACTGCTGACTGGAAAACTCGTGTGAGCTGGGCGTTTCTAAACTTCGCGCGGATGATGGCCACGCGTGTTGTTCGTGTGCGCGCTTGCGGAAAGTCATTGCTTCATGTATTTTTATTAATGAAATCATATCGGCTTGGCGTGGCGGTATGATTTCTGGCGGGCTGGGCTGCCACTGAGAAATGTTACCAGAGGAAACCCTGCTGGAGTGGTGGCTTAATGGTAGAGCATCCACCCCCCCGCCAGGAGGTTGTGGGCTCAAACCCCAGCTGGGTCATACCAAAGACCATATGGTACTTCCTGCCTTCTAGCTTGGTGCTCAGCATAATAGAATGGAAGAAGGAAAAGTTGTTTGTGGCGGCTCCTTGCATGGCAGCGACCCCCGTGACTGTAGATGTGATTAACATTGTAGACAGGAGAAACCTAGTTTCATTCTACTGTACATGATTGGCTGTACGGATTGAATGGCAATAAAGAAAAACAATTACAAGAAAAGCTGCCAATTTATGAAAACAAAAGTTGAAGACTTACATGAAAATTTCCAGATTCATAAGAAAAGTCACATTTCTGAAAAACGCTGAGGGAGTCCACTGAGGAAGAAGAAAAAAGACTGAAATACTCAGAATAGGACATAGGACAGGTATGAGGAGACTGCTGTTTTTGGACGTTGATCCAACATTGTCTCTTTGAATCCTAACAGTCTTAGTCACTGAACAAATGTGAGTTGTCAAAAACAAAATCAGCAGTCAAACCTGTTTCAACAATCTCAGGGAATCAGATTAAAACAAATTAAAATGCATTTCAGTTCCTTTTCTGGCCCTGTTGTTATTTAAAGGCCTTTCTGTCTCGGATAGAAGGAATGATCACTATAAGAGAATATCAGATTACATTCTCTCTGTTTAATATAATGTCTGCCCCCCCCCGCCCCCTATCCACCTCCTTACTCCAGTCACCTTCGCCTCCCTCATCTCATAGAGAACAAGTGTCCCTGCTTTACGACAGCCGGACAGACACAGACCCACCGCGAAGAAGGAGCCTCCCCTCACTCTTTACGGCCTCATAAATATATTGTTATCCTTGCCTGGGAAGTCCATGCTACAATTTATCCTCCTGATTAGTGGAGATGGCGAGCCAGGCATCCTGAATCATTATTAATTACACAAGAGCCCACACTACATCCACCTTAATTTCTTATCTCTACTCTGTGGGAAAAGACACTCTTAAGTAGGTGATGAGACGACAGAGTTAATTATATGCCGCTTAGTTGCATTTTTTTTTTTTTTATTTTAAAAGCGCTGGGATGCTGGCGGTGTGGTGAAGTTCTACAGATGTGCAAGTAGTCCGTTCCAAGGTTGACCTGTACTCTGTCTGTGCCTGTTTAGTCCCACATCCTGGGGAGGTGATCAGAGACGTCTGGTTAGCTCGCATCACAAACAGCTTTTGGTTGTCCCGTTGCCTCGGTGCTTAATAAGCTAACAGGGTTGCAGTGAGTTCACTTTCATGTGGATTTACCTTGCATCAGAAGCAGATTATCAGGGTTTATTTATTAGATTGTGATGTCAGCTGAGAATGGTACAGTTTCACCTGAAAGTGTGTGTTTACATCAGGGGTGTCCAACCATGTGCCATGGAGAGCCAAGACCCTGCAGGTTTTCTCTTCTACCCAGTCTCTTCAGCAGGTGTTTTCACTTATCAGCAATCAGTGGGAAGAAGTTCACAGAAATCTGCTGTTGAAGACACTGGTTGGAGGTAAAACCTGCAGGGTCTTGGCTCTCCATGGCACATGGTTGGACACCCCTGGTTTACATGGACATATGGAAGGTTCCAGACTATAAGAAAAGGCAAGAATTTAAAAAAAAACTTGGATAAATTAGAAAAAATAAAATATATATGACAAAAATAACAAAAATCAAAATTTGCAGAAAAAAAGTTGCAAATGAGCAAGAAACGTTTGAGAGAAAAGTTGCGTTAATTTACTAAAGTTCATATGTATAGTTTTACCCCCCCCCCCCGTTCAAACCCTAAAATGTTTTGCAGCACCATTTAGCCAAAAATGCTCATCTTACAGAACTTACCACTGTAGATCATACTGCCTCTGTCTGTGTTCTTCTTGCCTCTGTGAATAATTTTTGCTGTCGTATAGACAAAATAAAACTTTTTCTTCCTTTTCTTTTTTAATTATTAAAATGTGAAGCGTCTCCTAAAAGCTCCAGTTTTGGAGCGTTCAGACCAGCAGGTGGTGCTGTGGTCCTCATGAATTCATCAGCCTTGGCTTCAAATCTGCCTGTCAACGTTTCCACTTGGTGCCATTTGTTTCTTCTTCTTGTTATTTACTTATAGATATAACTTTTTGCTTATTTGTGGTTGAACTGTTTTGCAGGATCACAGACCAGCGGTATGAGAATCTGCCATATTTTGTCTTTGGGGACTTTAACTTCAGGCTGGACGCTAAGCAGCTCATACAGGTGAGTGTCCTTCTGCTCCACCTGCTGCAGCAGGAGAGCCGATAGCCGAGGTGATCCCTCTAATCTGGTTGAACTGTGCATGTGGCTCGGTGTGTTCAGATTCATTGGGATGCAGAGGTGTGTCATAAAGTGTTTAGTGTGGGTAAGAGGGTGACTGTAAGACAGTAAAAGTGGTTTTAGGAGCCGACTGTCTCTTCAGAGTTATGACTCATTAAAGGCTTCACTGTGGCTGCTTCAGCTGTGTTTGCCAACTACGCTTCCAAGTGCATTGTTATGTTATGGTGCCATTCACTGCCCCCCCCCCCCCCCATGGCACTCCCTCCTCCTTCTGCACCCCATCTTCTCCTGTTGCAGCTCTGGACTGTGATGGCTAACTAAGGCCCTAAGCAAGATTGTGTTTGGGTGCTTTCACACTGTCTAAAACAGTGGGAAAAAAATCTCTCCCCTCCCAACAAAAGTAAAAAAAAAAATAACTTGGACCTCTGTCTAGATCATGGGTCTGCAACCTCTACTATGAGAAGAGCCATTTTACACAAATTATGTCCCAGAAACATCTGCATGGAGCCAGAAATTATATTTATCTTTTATATATGACACAGTCAGATTTTATTTGTAAATTTGTGGCTTTTTTTCCCTCAAAAATTGCCATGTTTTACAGATTTTTTTTAAATGTTTGAAAAATTCTTATAAATGTATTATTCCTGTCCTCAGATTGATCAAATTTTCCTGCATTTTTGTCCTAAATTTTCTACTATGCTATTCACAAGTGTAAGACTTTTTTCTCAAATTGCAAATTCCTTTTGTAGATTTATTACTTTTTCTTCTAAATCAAATATTTGTTTCTTGTAGAAGTGTGAGGCCTTTCTCTCAAATTTGCAGTTTTTCCTCATAAATTTGCTATTTTTTGTCATAAATGTGACTCCTTTCATGAATTGTTTTTATTATAAATTTGCTATTGATTTTTATTAAATTTGTACTTTTCCCTGTTGTAAATTTTCAACTTTTTCTGTGCAATTTTTTGTCTATTGCAAGTATTTTTTCCACTTTATTTTAATTAATTTGCAGATTTTTAATGTAAATGTACAGTTTTTTTTCTGAAATTCATGATTTATTTTCCATGTATATTTGTTACATCTTGCTATTATATTTTTTCTGACTTTTCCTAAAAAGTTTTTCCTGAAAATTTGTGACTTTTTCACATAAATTTGAAGCTTTTCTAGTAAATTTTATTATGACTTTGGGACTTTTCCCTATATAGATTTCAAATTTTCCTTATAAAATTTTAACATTTTACTTGTAACTTTGCAACATTTCTGCTGAAATATTGTTGTTTTTAAATCATAAATTTGCAACTTTTATAGTACATTTTAGCGTTTTTTCCTCCACAAATCTGTAAGATTTCTGTTACTGTCACTTTTTACATATAAATTTGTGAAGCTGTTTTCACTGTCTTTTTTTTAAACCCAGAGGGAGCCAGCGATTATAGGCAAAAGAGCCACATGTGGCTCTGGAGCCGCAGGTTGCAGACTCCTGGTCTCGATGAATAGAAAAAAATTAAAACCTTAAAGGGATAACAGTTTAACTAGCATCCACATGAATGTTGCAGATTCACATAAAAACAAGTTTCAAGTTGAAGAGAAACAAAAACGTCGCAAATTTATGAGGAAAAAGTAGAAAATTTACTCAGAAAAGAAGTTGCAAATTTATGAAAAAAATGTAAACTTACAAAAAAGTGATGAATATATGAGAAAAATGTCACAACTTTACAAACAAAAAAGCTGAAGGTAATTAAATTCTCCCTCCAAAAATGTTGAGGTGAACTGTGTGCTGAGGGGACCATAGCATTTGTATACTCTGCTTTTATAGGCAAAACCAGTTGTGTCAGTAATGTGCAGACCGCGGCGCGGAGCAGGGAGACACTTGTTGGCCGACCCTCCCTCCCCCGGCCGGGACAATGGCCCTTCGAATCAGTGGCCTGTTCAAGGTGTGGGCATTGTTCATTTCAGCCACAGCCCCATTCAGAGGAGAAGGAAGAGGAGGGAAGGCTCCTCTGAATGGAGGGTTCATGAGTGAGGAACTTCACTCTGTGTGGCTCCCCAAAAAGAGGAGAACGTGCAGCCGGCCGGTCGGATGGCCACTAGGAGGGCAGTAAATGACCGTGTCTTCTCCAGGAAGGCCATCTGCTGCAGAGCGGATGAACATCACGGCCATTGATTAATTGGCCTCAAAGTTTGCGCACAGCATTTGATTTTTGGGCGATGTAATTGGATCACGTTAAGCTGCCAGTCATGTGAACGTGCATTGCTTTGGAGATAACAAATACGAGTACAGAACTGGTGACGGCAGATGTGCAAACACTGAGGCCATTCAGGAGTCAGCTTTTGCAGGAGTCACCTGGCACACATTTAGGTTGTCACATTGGTTTAGGCGTCTGTGAGGGTCTTGATATCGGTGCTACCGTGATCACAGACGCTGTGATGTTGAATATAAAAACGGTTTCTAATGTCGGTACTGGCTCAGCATTGATGGAGCTAATAGGATATTATCAAATCAGATGACTTAGAAACTGTGCTACTTGTTTCGTTGGGGGAAAAAACTGTATTTAACTACATTAAGCATTCAAGCTAGACATGTAGATGTGTGACCCTATTCAAAATTAAAAAGAAGTTTAAAATCAAACAGTCATTGGAGATGATGTGTGCTACAGAAGTGTTGTGTTTTGACCTAAAATGTATTTTTGTTCTTGATTTGGAGAGCTTTCATTCCAACAGTTGATAAACTGTAAATCAGTTTAGAGCTTTTCATTTAAAATAAATATAACTTACAATAAAAGCACAACTTATTGTGATTTGTGGTTTTCCCAGTAATTTAAATATGATTATTTTCTGTCACACAACACATCAGTGCTCATTCATCAAGGATCTTTTTTTGTTGTTATTATTATGACAGTTACAATATGCATTTAACTCAGTAAAAATAACAATCACGCTTTAATTATAAATAAAACAATTAAAAAATGAATATTGTGACACACAGGGGAGCTTAAACAGGTCATCCAGAAATACAGTAATGCTACCTTTGATCACGTATATATGAGAAGGTCAGATTCCGGGTCTCTCGAAAATGAGACCCTGTGTCTCAGTGGGATTGCCTGTATAAATAAAGGTTAATAAAAAATACAATAAAATGGGAATAATTGTAAACTTTGATCAAAGAAGTCAGGAGCAAAAATGCTGATTTACAGCAATAAAATGTTGAATTTATAGGATTAAAATTAAACATTTGAGAAAAGAAGCCCAACTTTTGTGCAAATACAGTCACAAATTTATGGGAATTGTGTCAAATTTATTAGAAAAATGTCACAAATTCATAAGTTTCAATTTTATAAAATTGAAATTATATAAAATTATATAAAATTGAAATTTTATATAAAATTGAAATTATATAAAATTTTATAAAATTGGATATTTACTGAGAAAAAAAAATCTCAAAAACTGTAAATTTTTGAAAATGTAGTGCATGATTTACAGCACAGAAAAGTGGAAAAAGGTCTTGTTTACAAGAAAAAAACAAATTTGCAAGAGACCAGTTGGGAATTTGTGGGTTTTGTATAACAGGTGGGAAAAACATCCGTTACTAATGATGATTTTCAGGCCTTGTTTTTTTTGTTTTTTTTTGCTGAAAATGGATCATCATTGAGGCATACTTACGGCCAACATCTTGCATAGTTCTTAAGTTGTTCCTATGGCATTCCTATGAGGGGTTTTCGTGGGGTGTTCATAGAAATCTTGGACAAGACCATCGACCTGGCCACCAACCTAAGAACAGTCTATGAACGCTGGATTCTTCTATGGCCGCCTTAAGAAGGCCGTACAAAATGGTCCAGAAATCATTTGTACGGTGTCGGCAGCTGTTCATAATGGTATTTGTGACTGTAGCTTAACCAAACAAAGGCAGTGTGTCATCCTGTGAACAAGATATCTAGATGACCGCCTGCCTTGTCCTTGTAGGTGAGCTCTCACCTGTTTGAGTGCAGTATTGGTCATGACCCCTTTTCCGGGGATGTGTCAGGCTTGTGTGTGTGTGTGTGTGTGTGTGTGTGTGTCCTCTCCCATGCCACACAGCTTCTTTCTTATGTCCCTTGGCTCCCATTCACTTACACATTTCCATCCACAGTGAATAGACATGCACCCAAGCTAGTTTGTTAGCCCAAATGAACCTGATTGATCTGCTACATTGAAAGGGGGTGTTGCCAACAGGCAGGTAGTGGGGGGCTCTTTCAGACTTCCCCTTCAGGAAATTAGAGCAGTGGACCAAGACAGACAGACGCACACACTCACCTGGACATTTTTTCTCCAGTTTGACATGTGATCCTCTAACGAAGCAAACGTTTAATGGGGACAACAGAAAAGGATGGTGATGTCATCGGCATTATTACGGCAGATGTGGTCATAATCCGGTCCCGATCTCACGCGTGTACCACAGCAGACAGGGTTGTGATGTCACCGTAAACAAATGAGGGGCAACCTTTGTGCAGGATATAAGTCACAGCCGGGAGGCCATTTTAAGCCCTTTAATGACAATTAATGTCAACAGGACAATTAGTGCACATCTAGTGGAGTGCTTAACTGTAGATGGCCTGCTGCTCGATCGATTGTCCATACTTATCCAAAGATTGATTCTGACACACAGAGGCCGCTGCTTTCTCGCTGTCTTGGAGTCTCTCTTTTTTTCCTTTTACTATTTTGTCACCGTTCTCTCTCCCCTTCTGGTCGATAGAAAAGAGCCCAAACACTACGCATGTGATTTGATTTTTATTTTGTACATTTGCTGTGGAATGATTGCTAAATTGATCCCTTTGCCTTTTCAATTTAGTTAGTGGATCAGAAAATGCTTTAGTACATTCTTCTCACTTTCCTTCACCTTCAGCCTCTTCTCCTTTGTGGCTGACTACATTGTGGACCTCCACAGGCCACTCCCATATCACTCTTCCTGTTATGTGCATGGATGCTGGCGACATGGGCTCGGAAGGCAATGGGTCCGTCATTGTCACAGGGGGCAAATTCCAGGTGGCAAATTCCTGGCATGCTTGCACGGCAGGATCAGTAACCAGAGGCCTTGGGCCACCCCCCTCCCGCCCAACCCGGGCGACCCCATTAAATGTGTCCGACAGAGGGAATTGGTTTCAATTGACCCCCATTCAGCTGGCCTTTGACTGGCAGACAAAAGACACAGCCACGTGGAGACTAATGCTGGGGCCGAGCAGCCTGGAGGTGGTCCAGTCCCCACCAACCTCCTCTCTCGTCTCCCATGGGTCTCATCATGCTTTTGGCTTGATCACGCCGCGCATCACTGCTGATAAAACAGGAAATTACAAAGGCAGGGGCTTTGAAGAGGCTGTGTGATGTTTCATGCATGTGGTACTACAATCCCGCTATTGATGCAGAATTTTCTTTTCATGGTTTATTAAGCTTTTATGTTGAAATTAATCAAGTCAAGTGACCATATAGAGACAAAAGATGCGGCGCATGTTGGGGGTATGGCAACACAAGTAGTACCAAGCTTGGTACACCTGTGAACTGATTGGCAGGAAGTGTTAAGGTATCTTCGTTTTGACTTTTGTGAAGCATTCTTTACAACAAGGGGGAAAACTGGGTAAAAGATTAGACATTATAGACAGGATATTGTTCTTTACCCAGGGATTCAGGTTATTCATGGTACAGAGGGAAATTTACACAAGATTAACTGTGGTAACAAATTCACAGGACAAAAGTCTTTTTTATTCTTCACTCTCATTGTTCCTTTTGCTACAAATTACAGCTGAAGTTGCAGTTTATTTATAGTGAAGCAGATTAAATGTCAACAATCTAATGTAACCAGGATTTCTTTATACAGTCTAATACAATATGGTGGCACTATATTGTAATTTTCATGATGGGCAAAATAAATTTTGCAGAGCTGGGATAGAAAATGGACTGCAGCTTTTTGGCTTGACTGTGATTAATTTGGCACATTTTTTAACTGGCTAAACAAATCAGTTTGTTAAATTAACAAAATAAGCCTAAACTGCAGTGTTGCTGCAGAAAAATTAGGATCCTCTTTGCTGTTTATACTACACTGCTACTGTGTGTTTTTAATCAAAGATATCAGTGACAGTTTATTAGGGCTGGGAATTGCCAGAGGTCCCACAGTATGATATTCTGATATGTGGGCCATAATATGATGATGCTGCGATCTTCAGTATCGTGTACTGTATTGTGATTTTCCATCCTGATCTTTGTCTTGTCCCACTAATAACTAGATCTTAGCAGTCCCTCCTTTGCTGTGGTAACCTAACCTGACAGTGAGTGTTTCACACTAGTGGATTAAATCCCAAAACACTGAGTTAGTTTTGCAACATTTATTAATACTTTTATAAAAAATATTGCACATACAGTACATACAGATAAAGTATCACAGTACTGCACTATATCATCATATCTTCAACACCATTTTTTTCAGTTGCCTCAAGCAGTTTCTTTCCTTTTAGTTTTCACAGGAATAAAAGGCAATAGATAGTGATTATTTCAGTCAGAGAAGGTACTAATGGTCAGAAATCCTCTCTATACATCTAATGTTTGAGATGTCGTTAATGTGTCAGTCATTATTCTTTTGTAAATATTAGAAAAGATTTCATATAAAACCCGGTGTTCAGCAGCCAGGTTAGGATCTCCATCACATCACCCTTGTAAACCTGTTAACACCTATAACAAATACGTGTTTTTCTTGGTTCTACGCTTTAGTCAGAAGGTGATGAAAGGTATGTGCTACGGCGTGTTAGACAACGTGTGCATGTGTCCCCTGAGGTGGCCCGTGGCCATGAATCAGCAGCGTCGGTGACAGGCTCAGGGCGCTGTGCCTGGACTCCTAGTATATTTAAAATCCTTCCTAATTAAACTTAATAGAATGTAAATTTAATATCTGCAGAGATTGTGTGCCGCTCCAGTTTAAGGATTGATAGAGGCCAGCGGGAAGGTTAATTGCTGACTTGATTTACTGTCCCCATGACATGGTGTGGGGCTGTTTTTAATTGGCCCCGATCTGCTGCTACATGGACAGATTTCATTAGACTAGCTGGCCTCTCGTTGACTTGAAAGAGTCTTGGATCGGCGCCCCCTGTCTGTGTTTACAGGTAGTGCAGAGGATTACCCCAGGCGTCAGTCTTCCTTCCTCTGTCTTATGTCCTTTTTCTTGTGTGAACAGTATGACCTTAAAGGTGGAACCCATGTCCATCCGTCCTTCTAAAGAATATTGTAAAATGCCTATTAATGGCAGACCAGCTTGATAGGACATTTACTTTTCATCCCATGGAACCTCTAAACAACTAAAGAATCAAGATAATTACAATAAAAATGCAACCCCTGTTCCAAAAATGTTTGAACGCTGTGTAAAACTGTAAGATAAGATCCTTTATTAGTTCCACAACAGGGAAATTTACAGTATTGCAACAGCAAAGAGATAGTTGCACTCAGAGCAGTAATACAGCACAAGAAGTAAAAAAAAAAAGTAGAATGGTTTTTAAAGTTAAAAAATAAGTAAAATAGTATTTACAGTGTTACAGTTAAATTAGATTATTATTATATTAACAGTATATTTCACAGTTGAGTGAGTACAGTGTTGTTGCCGCTTTTAATAATAATTATATTAGCAGTGTACTGGAAAGGAACACTCCTTATTGTGCAAAGTAGTAGTGTTATGCGCGGTCTCTATGGGCAGTGCAGGTTGTAGAGTCTGACAGCAGCACGTAGGGAGGACCTACGAAACCTCTCCCTTGTGCACTTTGGATGGATCAGCCTGCCACTGAACGAGCTCCTCAGTGTACTCAGCATGTCTGACATGGGGTGTGACTCAGACTCCAGCAGAGATGATAGATTAGCCACCATCCTCCTCTCTCCTATCATCTCCACTGGGTCGAGGTAGAACCCCAGCGCAGAGCTGACCTTCTAGATCAGCCTGTTCAGTCTCTTCCTGTTGGCAGTTGTGATTCTGCTGCCCCAGCAGACCACTCCATACATGATAACTAATGCCACCACAGAGTCATAGAAGGTCTTCAAAGGTGTCCCCCTGCATTCCAAAATGCCTAAGTCTCCTCAGAAGGAACACCCTATGCTGCCCCTTCTTGTAAAGTGCGTTGGTGTTGTGTGACCACTCCAGTTTGTTCTTCAGGTGAACCCACCCAGGTACTTGTCAGATGTCACCATCTCAATGTCCATTACCTGGATGTTTAATGTTGCTGGGGACGGGGGTGGGGGGGTGGGGGTCCACTGTTCAAAAACAGTTTCTCTTGTCACAGATAAATTTGTTCAAAATGTATTTGTGACACGAAAAACTGTCAGTAATAAAAACTGCTGGCAAACTGTTGTGCAACCTTGTTCACAACCTGACGAAAGCTCAACAATTGCAATGTTGGTCAGCACTCACCACTCATGAGATACATGCATTACAAGTAAAGATGCACTGAGGTTCAGCAATTTGCAACAAACTGGGTCTATAAATTGGGGCACATTTGTGTAAGTAAGCAATTATTTGGAAGAGATAGGAGGAAAAATTGGTCCCAGATTTCATGTTTTTATTATGTGTACGTTTTTCTCCAAATGAGTAAGCAGGAAAAATACAGACATTACTCTTTAAAAACATTCTCCATGCAGATTACCTCCACTTTCATCAGGTCAGTGATGGCCATTGTCCTGACTGCAGAACCTGGTCTTGGTAAATAATTTGCACTAATAACTGTAAAACAATTTTCTCTTTGTACCCCAGCTTTCACTGCCATGTGTGTCTCTGGCCAGTTATAAATCAAAAGGCGGCCAGTGTAATTAAGTGTACACTACATTAGTCAGGCTAATTAATTTTGGGGGCCATCCATCCATTAACCAGCGGGCCAGCACTGATTGGGCCTCTGTTCTGTGAAACCCCTTCACTAGGGACTGTGACCCTCCTTGGCCGCCCTCAGCATCCCAAATACTCTCGTGCATTTACGAACACATGCATGCACCAACCCCACTGCAGTTTGACTGAAAATGGACACATTCTGCAACTGAAAGGGCAGTTGCCAAAGATCGGATGCCAATTCAACAGCAAAATTTAATTTATTTTTTTTTGTTCCTCCTGCCCATCCTTGTATTTAATGAAACACAGCTTAATGGTTTTCATATAATCTTGCAGACAAATATAGACAGATAGGAAATCAGAACCTATCAAGGAAAGTGAGACTGAAGCAGCTATCAATGCCTTGAAGAACTCCCAAGACTCCTTGGACTAGATTACATATCTGCAGAACTGCTGAAACATAGGAATCGTCCTATCTTGAAAGAACTTACAAACCTACTGAACTCATGTTTGAGGCAGATGTGTGTCCAGGAAGAATGGAAAAAAGGGATGACCATCCAGGTCCCAAAGAAAGGAAACATCTCAGAATGTGAAAATTACAGAGTAATAACCCTGCTCTCAGTCCCAGGAAAAGTCCTGTGTATGATACAGCGCAATTGATTTTAAAAAGCAATAGAAGAGGCCCTACAAGAAGAACAAACAGATTATTGAAGATCTTGTACAGAACAGCTATTCATCATACAAAACATCATTGAACAGAGTGTAGTAATCCAGAAGCAACTACATATAAACTTCATAGATTTGGAGAAAGCTTTCAGCAATATACATTATAAATCATTGTGGGTCATGGCAAGATTGTATGGGATACCTGATTGTTGCATTAACATCCTCCAAAACATCTACTTAAATTCCAGTTCTTTCATGAGAACGGATAGCGGAGCTACTGACTTATAATAATAATAATAATAATAATACTTTAGACTAATATAGCCCTTTTCAAGACACTCAGACGCTTTACATAGGGGGAAAAGTGTCAATGAGGGAATGCAGTGTTGAATAAATGGGTCTTAAGTGATTTTTTTGAATGCTGGGAGTGAGGGGGAGCTTCTGATGGTGATAGGGAGTCTGTTCCAGAGGGTAGGAGCAGCAATGGAGAAGGCCCTGTCTCCCGACGACTTGTACTTAGTCCGGAGGGGGAGCCGTAGAAGGCTGGAATCAGTAGAGCGGAGTGTGTGGGGTGGAGTGTATTGACTCCTTCAGGATGGACTCAGGTGTGCACCAAGGCATTCTGCTTTCTCCTGTTTTATTTGTCATGGCCTTGAATTTTGGTATGAGAAATGCCACAAACATCCCAGCTCTCAATATCCACTGGACCAACCAGATGAGACTAACAGACTTGGACTTTGCTGATGACATCACACTCTAAGGTGTTTGTGAGATCCTGAATACATTCCATTTACGTGGACTTGCCAGGGTGCCCGTTTTGTCTGGCCTCTACCTCATGCAGACCTGTTCGGCTTAGTAGAACCTGCCAGGAATGCGAGGCTCCTGTCGACATAGCTCTGGGGGTCGACAAGACATGGAAGCTGCTCCACCACGACAAGGCGGAAGCACTATCACATCAAACAAATCAAAAAATAACACATCAAAAAAAATCTCAAACAGAATCAAATTCAGTCTAAGAAATTTTAGACAAATTAGACCATCGCTGACAGTTAATGCAGTCAAAATGTTTCTGCATGCAGTGATCTTCTCACGCATCGATTATTGTTTTACCAACTGATCACTCACTGGTGTAACCATAATCAAACCCACTGAGTCTTTATACAAAAAATCCATAAAAATCCGTGACAGGAAAGATTACACATATCATTGCTGTAACATTTACAAAAAATACAATCTTCTGTCTTTTGTAAATTATAAAACTCTGAAATTTACCTGTTCAATTTATAAAATATTAAATGCATATGCACCACCGCCCCAGAAGAATATGTTAAACTGAGGACTGTCACCGGTACAACCACCAAAGCAATCACTAGAGGAGACTGTGAGGTCCCCCACAGACGCACTACATTTGCACAATCTGTGCTATCAGTGAGGGGAACCAAGATCTGGAATAATATACCACCTGCAATCAGAGAACGTACCACACTAAACACTTTACGACACATTGTAAAAATTGGCTTCTAAACAACCAAACCTGTACCCATAACTAGTGGTTGCTCTGCGGCATACGCATATACAGACGTGGACAGAATTGTTGGTACCCCTCTGTTAATGAAAGAAAAACCCACAGTGGTCACAGAAATAACCTGAATCTGACAAAAGTGGTAATAAATAAAAATTCTAGGAAAATTAACCAATGAAAATCAGACAATGCTTTTGAATTGTGGTTCAACAGAATTACTTTAAAAAAACAAACTCATGAAACAGGCCTGGACAAAAATGATGGTACCCCTAGAAAAGATTGAAAATAATGTGACCATAGGGACATGTTCAACCAAGATGTGTCCTCTGATTAACATCACAGGTGTCTACAAACTTGTAATCAGTCAGTCAGCCTATTTAAAGGGTGACAAGTAGTCACTGCGCTGTTTGTTGACATGGTGTGTACCACACTAAACATGGACCAGAGGAAGCAAAGGAGAGAGTTGTCTCAGGAGATTAGAAAGAAAATTATAGACAGGCATGTTAAAGGCAAAGGCTATAAGACCATCTCCAAGCAGCTTGATGTTCCTGTGACTACAGTTGCACATATTATTCAGAAATTTAAGATCCACGGGACTGTAGCCAACCTCCCTGGACGTGGCCGCAGGAGGAGACGGATAATACAAACAGTAACAAAAGAGCCCAAAACAACCTCTAAACACATTCATGGTGAACTCCAAGGTCAAGGTACATCAGTGTCAGATCGCACCATCTGTCATTGTTTGAGCCAAAGTGGACTTCATGGGAGACGACCAAGGAGGACACCACTGTTGAAAACAAATCCTAAAAAAGCCAGACTGGAATTTGCTAAACTGCATGTTGACAAGCCACAAAGCTTCTGGGAGAATGTCCTATGGACAGACGAGACAAAACTGGAACTTTTTGGCAAGGCACATCAGCTCTATGTTCACAGACGCAAAAATGAAGCATAGCAAGAAAAGAACACTGTCCCTACTGTGAAACATGGAGGAGGTTCTGTTATGTTGTGGGGCTGCTTTGCTGCATCTGGCACAGGGTGTCTTGAATCTGTGCAGGGTACAATGAAATCTCAAGACTCTAAAGGTATTCTAGAGAGAAATGTGCTGCCCAGTGTCAGACAGCTTGGTCTCAGTGGCAGGTCATGGGTCTTGCAACAGGATAATGACTCAAAACACACAGCTAAAAACACCCAAGAATGGCTAAGAGCGAAACATTGGACTATTCTAAAGAAACATGCCGTCTGGAGAAGGCACCCTTCAAACCTGAGACAACTGGAGCAGTTTGCTGATGAGGAGTGGGCCAAAATACCTGCTGAGAGGTGCAGAAGTCTTATTGACAGTTACAGAAATCATCTGATTGCAGTGATTGCCTCAAAAGGTTGTGCAACAAAATATTAAGTTAAGGGTACCATCATTTTTGTCCAGGCCTGTTTCATGAGTTTGTTTTTTAAAAGAATTCTGTTGAACCACAATTCAAAAGGATTGTCTGATTTTCATTGGTTAATTTTCATAGAATTTTTATTTATTGCCACTTTTGTCAGATTCAAGTTATTTCTGTGACTATTGTGGGTTTTTCTTTCATTAACAGAGGGGTACCAACAATTTTGTCCACGTCTGTATACATATGCGCCCGGCCGTCACACACATATGCCCCACCTCTTATTTGTTGCTCTCTCTTGTTGCTGTGAGGTGCTTGGGTACATGTGTGTGTATGCATACGCAATACTTCACTTGTATGACATTTCAATATCTCGTTTTGTAACACCTTAACTATTGGATTTTAGCATATCTCCTTTGTACAGTTTCATTGCAGTTGTTCTGCTCGTGTATGATTGTGTGTTTTTGTGACCTGCTGGAGGACTACAGATGCAAATTAGCAGTATTGCTAAATCTGGCATACTTACATTTGTATTAATGTTCATTAGTATGTAATGTCCTTTTCAAATAAACATTAAACTAAACTAAACTATCGGGACAGGCCTCCCAGAAAGCAGATGCACAAAGACGGCATTCAGGTGGACTCCCAAAGATGGAAAGAGAAAAAGAGGGCGGCCCAGAAAAAACGGGCGTCCCACCCTCATGGCAAACTTAAAGGCAATCAACCTTGCCTGGGGAAATGCTGAGATGGCTGCAGCTGACAAAGCCGGTTGGAGAATTCATGTTGTCCAATGTGTTGATGCACACAGGATGATCTACAGTGGTGTGAAAAAGTGTCTGCCCCCTTCCTGATTTCTCAATTTTTTTGTATGATTGTCACACTTAAATGTTTCAGATCATCAAACAAATTTAAATATTAGACAAAGATAACACAAGTAAATACAAAATGCAGTTTTTAAATGAAGGTGTTTGTTATTAAGGGAAAAAAATCCAAACCTACATGGCCCTGTGTGAAAAAGTGATTGCTCCCTAAATCTAATAACTGGTTAGGCCACCCTTAGCGGCAACAACTGCAATCAAGCATTTGCGATAACTGGCAATGAGTCTTTTACAGCGCTGTCGAGGAATTTTGGCCCACTCACCTTTGCAGAATTGTTGTAATGCCACAGCATCTCAATTGGATTCAGGTCAGGACTTTGACTAGGCCACTCCAAAGTCTTCATTTTGTTTTTCTAAAGCCATTCAGAGGTGGACTTGTTAGTGTGTTTTGGATCATTGTCCTGCTGCAGAACCCAAGTGCGCTTCAGCTTGAGGTCACAAACAGATGGCCGGACATTCTCCTTCAGGATTATTTGGTAGACAGCAGAATTCATGGTTGCATTTACCACAGCAAGTTGTCCAGGTCCTGAAGCAGCAAAACAGCCCCAGACCATCACACTACCACCACCATATTTTACTGTTGGTATGATGTTCCTTTTCCAAAATGCTGTGTTACTATTTTGCCGGATGTAATGGGACACACACCTTCCAAAAAATTGAACTTTTGTCTCGTCAGTCCACAGAGTATTTTCCCAAAAGTCTTGGGGATCATCAAGATGTTTTCTGGCAAAACTGAGACGAACCTTTATGTTCTTTATGCTCAGCAGTGGTTTTCGTCTTGGAACTCTGCCATGCAGGCCATTTTTGCCCAGTCTCTTTCTTATGGTGGAGTCGTGAACACTGACCTTAACTGAGGCAAATGAGGCCTGCAATTCTTTGGCTGTTGTTGTGGGGTCTTTTGTGACCTCTTGGATCAGTTGTCGCTGTACTCTTGGGATAATTTTGGTCAGCTGGCCGCTCCTGGGAAGGTTCACCACTGTTCCATGTTTTCGTCATTTGTGGATAATGGCTCTCACTGTGGTTTTCTGGAGTCCCAAAGCTTTAGAAATGGCTTTATAACCTTTTCCAGACTGATAGGTCTCAATTGCTTAGTTTCTCATTTGTTCCTGAATTTCTCTGGATTGCAGCATGCTGTCTAGCTTTTGAGGATCTTTTGGTCTACTTCAATTTGTCAGGCAGGTCCTATTTAAGGGCTTTCTTGATTGAGAACATGTGTGGTAGTAATCAGGCCTGGGTGTGGCTAGAGAAATTGAACTCAGCTTTCCAAAGATGTGATAAACTACAGTTAATTTATGTTTTAATGGGGGGGGGGGGCAATCACATTTTCCACAGGGCCGTGTAGGTTTGGATTTTTTTTTTTACCCTTAATCATTCATTCATTCATTCATTCATTTTGTTACGCTTCACCTTAATTTAAAAACTGCATTTTATATTTACTTGTGTTATGTGTTATGTCTCAATTCTTCAGTACAGTGTACACAGCAGAGCTCACCTTACTGAAAGCAGCAACTGGAGTCTTGTATTTGTTCATTTTATTGTTAAGCCAAATTGTATTGACAGATCCCTTATATGGTATTTGATAGTCTACTAAATCAATACGCTTTTCCACGAAAGACAACCCACCCAACATTCTCTTAATTGATCTGACGCAGTAAAACTCATCTGTTTACTATGCCACGCAAGTCAAATCAGAGGTATTAACACCTACTTTTCGTCCCACGCCTGTTTGTTGCCTCACAGGTGAAGCCTGTGGTGATATTTCTTTACAATACAATAAAGACATATTATCTGGCTAGAAGAGGCCAATCTATCACAATGAGGGCCTATTATATCACTGATAACCCATCTGGATATAGAGGAGACTATTCCCCCTAGACAACAGTGCCTGTTCTCTCTCACCCCCCCACCCCCGCCACCTCTGTTTGCTGTCCATGCTAATGAATGTAGCACTGAAGACACAGAGGAAAAGCAGAGTTCAGCTATGAGAGCGTCACTTGAGCGATGCAGCTTTGATGGGAATGCTGTCCATATAATTAAAACCCTGGCAAATGAAGAACAAGCAGTGGCTTCTGTTGGTCCTGCTCATTAACAACAGGCCGTTTGAGCCCGGCGCCAGCCATGCTATTGCCATTGTGTGCTTGCAGGGGAGGTGGGGAAGGCACTGTGACTGGCAGCTGAGAACACCATCCCAACAGTGGGGATGGTGTGACAGACCAAGCCAAGGATGACTGCAGAGCCTGGCACTGACAGGGTCTGGGAGGGAACGGCGTCTTGTAGGCCCATGGGGTTAGTCCTGGTCAGAGATTTACCCTTGAGACTCCAGCGTCAAACTTGGATCCGACGTGGAGGGTCATGTTTGTTATTAAGGACAACCTGCAGTGGATATACAGTATATCCCCTTAAACACCTTTCACTGTATTACTTTCTTGTGAAATTCTTTTACCATTTACCCCTCCCTGAAAATGCCAGGATCTGATTAGGCCCACCCACATCCGGCCCACAAGGATGCTGATGTGCCACCTCTCCTCCAGGACCACAGCACACAGAAGTCTGCAAACTGGCAAATTTGAACAGCCAGTGCTTAGTCCTGATTGGTTCACCTGTTATAGTGACATCACAAAAACGCTCCATCTAAACTTGCCTTTTTCCAAGGAGAGGCGCTTAATTGAACTTTCACAGCAGAAAACACTGGCGTGACACAAGAGTGATTTCACTCTTGTGGTGTCTTGTAAGTAATAGAAAACATGTTAACAATTAAAAAGACTTGATTTTCACAGGTGTGCCACATTAAGGCACAGTAGATGCCAGCTGGGGGGCACCTTCTATATGAGTAATTTGCTTAGAGTATTCACAATACTGTGGACCGATACCAGTACTTTTAATATGTTCTTTTCCCACACTGTACATCTGATACAGTCTGGTCATCAGTTACTGTAAAGTTCATCAGGATTTACAGTATGACATTTCTCCAGAACTGTTTTACTCACTGGTTAAGTGGCAGTGAAAGAGTAGGTCTGAAGGCCAATAGGCAACACTACTGATTGTTAGGGCCTCAGTGGCGAGAGCCCTATTGTATCTGTTGGAATTCTTTTTTTTAAGGATCTAATTTTTGGGGTTGTCATCGTGCACAAAAACTCACCATTTTTTACAGGGAAGTCAAGTCTGCCAACAAAATTAATAATTTGGAGGAAATATAAATAACCCCACAAAAATGGCACTACAGCGCCACCTAACATATGAAGTCAATGGGGCACAGCGCACACTTACTTTCTTGTAGAATGATGAAAATTGGTTGAGATGTGTATCATGTCAAGACATGCAAAAAACTCCATAGAAGTGATGGTCTACACCCAACAGGAAGTCGGCCATTTTGGTGAGAAGTGGCGGTGACCTGATTTACAGCCCACGTGTTTGAACAAACTCGTCCTAGGGTTTTGTCTGATTGAGCTCCTTTGTGGTGACAGTCATCAAAAGTTACTGAACACTTTTCCAAAAGCTCAGTGGTTTGGTGGCAGTGGCGTGGCTAAGTTTGATGTCTCACCATGGCCCTTCTGATGACTGTAACTCTGGTATGCATTGTCTGATTTCAACCAAATTCAATATTATGAGTATTAGTCCAATTCCAAACAGTTCTATAGACCAATATTCACCAAAATCTGCAGCACTACCTATAGGAGACAGAAAGTTTTGCGCCAGCTTGTTTCTTTAATGTAGCGGTAATGTAAAGTCTGATTGCCACCAAGATAGGTTTGTGTAATAGCATGACCCTGAACAATTCTACCTATAAATATTCATGAATAGCAATAGCACCCTATCTTGGAGACATGAAGATTACACTACATTGTTTCGATTGTCTGATTGGCACCTAATAAGGTATGCAGATAATAATTCTACTCTGAACAGTTAATGAAAAACAGAAATAGCGCCTTCTCCAGGACACATGCAAAGCTGCAAAAATCCCCACCCATGTTTGAACGAACACGTCCCAGGGTATTAATGTGATTGAGCTGTTTTTCAATGACAGTCGTCTACACAGGAATGGGCTACAAATTAACCCTTTAGATTTTTTGAGGTGATCCGAGAGCACATACCTCCACCAAGACCCTATCTTCTTGCATTGTTTTTGGAGTATTATGGAAAAGCTAGTGGATGGATTTTGATGACATTCTCACCAGAGGTGGCCCTTGGGCTATGGATGAACCCATTAGATTTTGGATGTAATCACAAGCTCATACCTATACCAAGGCCCTGTCTTGCAATGTACAGATGGATTGACGGACTCATGGATAAGTGGATGAAGAGAGGGAGGGACGACCAGACAAAGAGAGGGAGGGAGGGAGCGACAGGGCCTGGGTGTAGTTATGTGGTCTCTGAGTGGCGAGGCTGAGATCTGGTGAGGATGCCACTGTGCAAGGGCCCGTTATCGCTGCTTGTGTGGCGTAATCCCCACAACAGCTGGACAGGCACAGTAATGTGTGTATTAATGTCTACAGACAGCCCGCTCCTTCTGGCTTTTTCCGGCTCACTACTGTGATGTTAATGTGCCATTCATGCATTGTGTTCATGCTTCCTGTCCTTACTGTGTCTAGACACTGATGACAATATGTAGATGTGCCTTGTAACCTCTTGCAATCTCCTTATTGTTATGTGTGTCTCTCAAATGCAAATGCCCATACCTACTGCTGTGAATGCCTTTCATGTATTGTCTGTAGTTGGGTATATAAGCTGCAACATTCTGTAAATCTCTCTCTCATTCCTTCAACTGCTGCTGACACACACATCCTGTGTCTCTTTGCTGAGAGCCTGAGGACCCGCTACAGTCTGCTCACACAAGGGCTGGAGCGGAGTTCCTGTGACGGCGGTATGATAATAAACCTATTTAAAACCTCACTTCGCTGCATACTTTTTATGCCGCCGCACTGGTGACCCCGAGGACGCACACGTTTTGTGCGACGCAACCTTCTGGTCTGGACAGTTATGCTGGTGACCCCGAGAAAGCGCACGTTTTGTGCGATGCAACCTTCTGGTCTGGACAGTTACGCTGGTGACCCCGAGAATGCAACCTTCTGGTCTGGACAGCTACACTGGTGACCCGTTCTTCATGGTGAGATCTGCACGTCTGAGATCGACACTGAACGCACCATGGCCGAGCGAGTGACAAAGATCGTCTCCTCCCTCTCACCGCTCCAACGCATCTGCACGAGCTCGAGGGACAAAGATCGTCTACTTCCTTTCACCGCTCCAACACAATGAACAGGGATAATTAAGCTCCCTGACCCTGGTACTCCTCTCCAGCTGGCCCACCCACGCACGGAGCCCCGGCACACGCACCGGGGAGTTACGAGGACGGCGCACCACGCACGGGACGCATACGGCTCTACAGACCCCCATCCTCCTTCGCCGCTGCACACAGGCCCTTCAGGGTTGCTCGTACACCTGAGGCACGCACGCAGCTTGCTCACTGGATCTTCTTATGGTCTTAGCCATGGCGCACAACGGGAATTCAGCAGTCTTCGGTCCCCGAAGGCTTTAGGGTTGCGCCCGCACCTAAAGTCAACATGCCAAGTCCCTTTGCTTTTGTTTTTTTATTGCAGCCGCCCCTGTTTTCTTCATGGCCGCTGTTAATCCTCGCTGCTTCCTCTTTTCTTCACGGCCACTATTAATCCTTGCAGGACTTAATCATGGGAGGAGCCAGTGACTAATTTTTCTTCTTGTGATCTCCGCACGTTTAACGGGACAGCCCCTCGACATCGCAGACCAACAAGCAATTTTTGCGCGGCTCAGACGATTTCATCGTCTCCGGCCGGCATTTACTACCCCCCACCCCCCTCCACCTCCGCCTGCACAGCGCTTTCCCTGCTCACTGCCAAAGCTGGACTATCGCAGCCTCGGTCGCCTGCCGAGCCCTCTGGGGGGAGCGTGTGGCGTAATCCCCACAACAGCTGGACAGGCACAGCAATGTGTGTATTAACGTCTACAGACAGCCCGCTCCTTCTGGCTTTTTCCGGCTCACTACTGTGATGTTAATGTGCCATTCATGCATTGTGTTCATGCTTCCTGTCCTTACTGTGTCTAGACACTGATGACAATATGTAGATGTGCCTTGTAACCTCTTGCAATCTCCTTATTGTTATGTGTGTCTCTCAAATGCAAATGCCCATACCTACTGCTGTGAATGCCTTTCATGTAATGTCTGTAGTTGGGTATATAAGCTGCAACATTCTGTAAATCTCTCTCTCATTCCTTCAACTGTTGCTGACACACACATCCTGTGTCTCTTTGCTGAGAGCCTGAGGACCCGTTACAGTCTGCTCACACAAGGGCTGGAGCGGAGTTCCTGTGACGGCGGTATGATAATAAACCTATTTAAAACCTCACTTCGCTGCATACTTTTTATGCCGCCGCAGCTTGCATCTTTAATTTCTTTTCTTTTTGTTTGCATCTATTCCATTTTCACTGTCAGGGAGACAAAGAAATATGCATTATAAAAAAATTCACTTAACTGAAATACTTTGAAATGGCTAACTCCTGAGTGTTTTCTGAATTTGCCGCTGTAGTCTACTGTATATATTAATCTTCCCAGACATGCAGTTGTGTGTTGTGAAATTATTTGTAAAGATGAGAAACATCAGAAAGACATCTATTTACTTTATGGTGATATAGAAAGAGCTTTGTATGATGGCAGTAAGCCTTTCTATAAATCCAAGAAATGTACCACTGGGGCTGGTTGAGGATGTTGCAGACTGTCGTGCAGAATCTCATAAAACATTTCATTTTTTGGGCTGACGCAGGTAGACCCAGACATGGGCCTGTGTTTGAGCATCAAAAGTATACTAATGCAAAATGTAGGTATTGTATGCTATTCATTTCATTTGTAAAAATCTGGAAACCGTGAAGGCTGATTTAGTGGCTGAAAGGTTGCTGTTGAAGAATGTTACAGATTTTTGGGATTAGGTGAGAGCCCTTAAAGTGACCCACTGGTGAGAATCAGGTGTTTTGTTTTTTTTTTGGTTAACATGTCTGTAACATGTTTTTTTATGACTTACAAGATGTGTCAACAGACAATTTGTTTTTAAGGGGATTTATATCCACTGCAGTGTGTCTTTACTAAGTGCAAAGTTCTGTAGGCACCCATGTACAACAATAGCAAATTATTAGCATTTTTTGATCAGTTAAGATGTGAAATTATATAATTTCCCACAGAAACCTGAACATACCAGAGTACCCTGGTTGAAAAACACAAACATAGATAACACTGAGGATCATAGCTCGAAGTTTATGTCACATGAAGTATACAAGTTGATAAACGAGTTGACTGATGACATGTGAAGCATGTGTTGAGAGATCATTGAGGGCGGCAGAGATGATGAGGTTAACGGGGCACTTCTGCACTCCCGAGCATGTTTTTGAACGTGATTATCAAGCTGTATGCTCAAGGTGATGAAGGGAGTTTAGAGATGTAGACTTCTCACACACTGCCAACTCATCCCTGAGGTGAGAGTTTAAACTACGAAGGAATGCACTGTGGCATTGTTCCAGGCGGTCTCCGCCGCACAACATGGAACTCCACGGAGAAATTGATCACAGAGTAGGAACACTGTTTTAGATTAAAGAGGTGAGCCGCAATGTTACCCTTCCTGTGTGTGGTCGAACACCTCCTTAACCTTAGAAATTAAATGATTAGAGGTGTAGTCTGCAAACTCGGGGGTATCCCAGGGAGCCTGTGCCCATTCTAACTCATGGCCAGGTAAGTAACATTTCTTTTAGGGGAAGAACAGATGGAGGATAGGTCTTGACAAGGTAGTCACAACTTTACCACGCAATGGTTTTGTGTCACACGCAGTCAGGGATGGGTGGATGTAATTAGCTCAACTGCACCTCATCATCTCTCCTTGGCACTACAGAGTGAAAAGGTTAGGCAGGACATAGAAATTACACAGATCGGATGTGGTCACTCACCAGATACACATTGGCAGTTGTTCTGTCGTCTTTAGACACATCTCCCACTAGTTTTATTTCCAGAGCCTCCGAAAACTTTTCTTCCTCCCGCTGCCAGGCTTGTTTGGTGCTGTGTGGTTCCCTTTGAATTCCTTGATGATACTTCTCACTCCAGTTCTTGACATTTGGAAATGCTGTGATAACTTTGTATATCCATCTCCTGCTTTGTGAGCATTAACAATTCTCTTTCTCAGGTCTAAACTGATTTCTTTTGTGTGAAAATATTTTTTTTTTTCTGTCTTCATAGTAAAGTAATTTATGCCTTCTAAAGAAAACTGGGATGTTTGGAAAAGTTGTTTTGGGAAAAATGAAATTTTCATAGTGGGGCTCATAATTCTGTCCTCAACGGTATGAAGAAAACTTAGACATTCAGCAAGGAAATGCACATTGTAAGATGATCCATTCTTCATTCTTTAGCGAGAGAGAAGGGGAAAAGTTTATGAAATGTTTTTGTATAATTTATTGTCAGCAATTTAGAATAGCATAGCCAAGATTTATTATGGACTCAAACCATGTTGCAGAAGCTATTATTCACTTGTCTTATGCAAATAATCTAAATGTTTTAAATCTAATAACTGATAAAATTTGATTCAACCTGGGCTCAATCTATGTCTTTTTTATTCAATCCACCACTTCTTCCAAACAGTGTAATAGTGCTATAAATCACCAATAATCAACTTTGGCTTCCAGCTCAGTCTTTGTTTCTCTTTTTCTTTATGGATGGTTTGTGTTGTTTTCTGTTGGTCAGAATGGACCCCGTGTTTGAACATCACAGGGAGCGTGGCAGCGAACAGTGATGCTATTATTTAGTCCAGATGAAATGTGGCATAAACTCTGAAGGATAGGGGTCTCTTTGTGCCTGGTACATGGTGTCCAACTTGTATGATGTCAGTCTATTTTTGACTAATGCAGTCCTCAGCCTTTGTAAAAGTACAATAATTGTTTCTCTCTCTGTCTCTTGAGGATGGAGTAGATCCTGAGATAACACGCCGTCTCTTGGGATTGTGCACACGCATTATGCATTACTCTTTCAGGCATATTAATCAATACAGTTTTGATGCATATGCAAAGAAGCAATGGATCCATGTGGCTGAATTCACACTGATCCAATTCAAATCTTGCAACATTTTATCACTTAGCACTTCGCTGCTTTTGCTTATTTCAGTGCTAACCTAAACCTGTGTGGATTTTTTTAAGCAACTTGGCCCTCAGGTTTCCCAGTGTGAATCTTTACTTTCGTCAACAGAGTGACGCTCCTGCACAGCGGCTCATTGTAACACAGCTGTAAACTCATTGTTGGCACAGCAAGCTTTTGAGCATCTCTGTCCTCTGACATCAAAAGTCGCCATGCTCCGTTCACATCCACGCACCCATCATATTTAAGAGGGCCCATTAAGAGCCACATTGAGGATTCATTGGCCTTTCCCGCCAGTCTCCCTTGTGATTTATCTGTGATGACCATATTGCAGGGCCCTTTCAGAAGGAGTGGCTCCAGGTTTTGTCTTAGAGGCCCAAAACAATGCATCTCTGGCCCATTTCAGTGACGGGGGGCCTCCTCTTTCGGGAGGACAGTGAGAGCTGGGGCCGGCCTAACATTTGTTTGTGTCCAGAGCCAGGCGGGACCGGAGCACAGCGTGCCTCGGTGGCCCCCTTCTCCTCTCCCTGGGGGTCTTTGTTCCCAATTTCATGCTATCAGAGCGGCAGCATGTTTTCCTGGGCAGAGCTGTCAGTGGCATAAAAGGCCCAGAGTGGGGTCACATCCAGAGGGATGGGCATAAAAAATTGGTAAAATGTATCACAAAGCCCACCCACTAGATGGTTGCCTAGCACCCTGTGGTGGGGTGTCAAGACCCCCCCCTCCCCCCTTCCTCGGCTGAATTACACCTCTCTCCCTCACCCTGGTGGACAAGCACATCATTTAGATGAAATGGTGCAAACAAATTAAAGGGTGGTGCTCCAAATGAATCGGTGTTCTTTGTGTGGGTGATGAGGGTTTTGTGCCTCATCAGGGTCTTTTCCTCCCACCACGCTGAAAGAAGGAAATCTGGTCACCTGCCTGCCTAAAAAAGAAGAAGAGAAGGAAAAACCTGTACCTGTTAGTGGTGTAATCTGTATTTATAGGAAGAATTTAAATTTGATTCAGTCACATTCACATTTGCATTATGTATTTTACAGAGTGCCAACTAAGCTCTCTTTTAATAGGGGAACAAAATTAGATTCTCATTAATTGTTTTGACCTGATTTTATCGAATACCAGCATAATGAACTCGACATCCTGCATGGTCATTGGACCCTCACTAATCACCAGTCACTGATTGGGTCTTCGTTATCCCCTTAATTGACTCAGCAACGACAAATTACCTGGCTGTCTGTTTCCTTTAATTGATTCCCGTGCAGTTAGAGCCACGGAGGAATGGGTAAATTAAACCAGAGTGCCGTGTTTTCATGTGCTTAGTAAGTGTTTATACTCTGTCAATGGCACGGCTGCCAGCTATACTTGAATGTGCTACTGTGATTGCGTCACGGCTGGATGTGGATTTGTTTTCTCATTAACTGGATAAATGCTGTCTTTATAAGTCTGAGGTGTTAAACCATGAAAACTCCTTCCCACCACCAAGCTCTCTTTTGGAAATGTTACAACTGCAGCTAACAATATTCAAATGAATAGCTATTGAACAATTCAAGCATGCCAGGCCTTATAGAGAGGTTAAGAAAAGCCGGGTGCCTTAAACAGTCTTGCAGACATCTGCCACTGTTGGTTTTCGGAGTGCCGACTGAAAGTGGTAGGGGAGGGTTTCTCAGATTAAATCTCTCATTAGGTTTTCTTTGTACAGGTGGCAGTAATGTGTCAAGAGCCCGGCCTGAGACAATGTCCACCTCCTTCGGGGACTAATATGCCTCAGGAGAGAGAGGCCACAATCCTTTTACTGCCGCCACTTTACACACAATGAAGCATCTGGTGGCCTTTTCCTGTGTGGAAAGCTTTTTTTTTTTTCCGTGACCATTGTGCCTGCTCGCTAGTGTGCATGTGCGAGAGAAAGACACAGAGTGATCAGGAGGATTAGGACATTTCTGCAGTTGTGAGCTGTCTTCCTGAAGTTAACTGTGTGTTTCTGTTGGAAACTTTAAACGTTTGGAGATAATTTCCCGATAATTGCTCTCACCGACGCTGAACTAGTGTGTGTGTATTTGTGTGTGTGCACCCCCCCCCCTTTCAGTAGTGGGAGGTCACAGGGGTCAAAGTGATGAATTTTTATAGGCCTGTTCCCTGTGTTTCTGCTCCTTCCCTTTCACTGGCTGCGGCGCTGCTCTCAAAGACAACCATGCAGGGCAATTTGTCCTGCGGGGCCCTGCAGAATGGGCCAGCACAGAAGTTAAATACCAGGGGTGAACACTCACACACAAAACATACACACGCATTCAGCTCCTCTACCCTCTCACGCACATCACCGTCCTGTTGTCCCGAATGATTTGTAGCCTGTCCATTATCCATTCCGAGGGGGACAAATGCCTTTGGCCCACTTTCTGAAGGTAAAGTTGGAATGGCAGCCCTCAATGCTCGCCATTGTTTTTAAGAGAAGTTTCCCAGATCTTATAATGCACAAGATAGATACGGCACATTATCGCCACCTCGCACGCCCTCCTACCTCACTGAGCTCATTTTCTGGCGAGGGCGTGGCATGTTAGGGGACCCCCTACGATGTGCACACGGCTGTCTACCCCAAACGTCAGCTCCCACACGGCTCAGCTGGTTCATGGGAAGGGGTGAGAGTTTGTGTGTGTCACTTAGCTGGTGCTAGTGGAGGAGGCAGGTCAGGTTGGCTGGGGCCATCTACTGACCAGTGGATCACACACAATACTAACTTTGTGTCCACTCTCACCTCACTTCCACACTGAAGCCCCCTCCTTCTCTGTGTGCCAGTGATGAATCCACTGTGTTTGGAGGCATTAAATTAGCCGGCCACAGGGAGAGGGGAGTGGATAACTCTGGCTTGGCTCCAGTCAGATGGGGCTTGGAGGGTCACAGCTGATTTACTGGCCTTCCCGCGTAATAGCTGGCAGCAAAGCAGGAGGCCGAATTTGTTGTTGCCCACTTTGGATGCCCCGTTAGCTCAGATATAGCAATCATGCATGTTGAACGGACATGATGAACAGCAGAGAGTGGACTAAAAGTGATAGCAATGTCAAGCAATTCGTGCTGAACCCGCCACCTCTGCTGGCATACCTTAACTCAGCTGGCAGCCCTGGTTTGCTTGGCAGTGAGAAAATAATGGTGTGTTCTGACGATGTGAGTGGCCCCGCTGACACAGAGGGGAGCCCTCTCACCTGCCTCGGATGATGAAGAATGACTAGATAGCTCATTGTCCACTCATCCACCATGCCTCCCTTCACATACACTATCCACACTAATTGAAGTTTGATCTCTATGTGGAAATGGTTTGCTGTGTTGGGAGTTGGACTATTCAGTGAAAGTGAATTTGTGCCTAGGATCAGGGTGAGGAAGGGTGGAATCTAATACTTAGTCGGCCAGTTGTGTTTTTGGCTGTGATGAAAATGCAAACACTGTTAACCTCTTTCACACAATCAAGCATTTTAGCTCACAACCTAAAACAGTAGCACTCTTGATACATTTCAGTGCTGAAATCACCTTCAGTGAACTGTGTGAATTTAAGCACTAACCAGGACCATTATGTTCAAGGATTCAATGAGTTCATGACTATGGTTAACTGCAAGAATGCTGTTACCATTTTAGCTTAACATTGCACCTGGTACACAAATGCATATTAAAAGTTAATTATGTAACTATGCATATGGTAAGTAGTCACATGGTAATAAGCTCATTATTGTAATTATGGAGCTATTAAAGCTTGTTCTTGTGGTGAATACTTTGTATAGTCAAGTGGGTCGAGTGGCCAGAAATTGTACTCATGTAGAAGTATTGTTACTTTATGATAATAATTCCTCAATAATTACTCAGGTACAGTGTAAGCAAAATGATTAAAACAAGAACTTGAGAGTAATTATCAACAAAAAACATTAACCAAGTAGTGAGCAACTTTGACCAGGTTTAATGGTCCTATATTGTGCATTTTCAATGGATTGTTTGTATTAGGTTTTAAGTATTGACACCATCAAGCACATATACAACTCTGGAAAAAATAAAGAGGCCAAAGAGACCACTGCATAATTATCACTTTATCTGCTTTTACTATTTATACTTATGTGTTTGAATAAAATTAACAATTTTACATACACTAATATCAGGAAGAGAATTGTGGACTTCCAAGTCTGATTCATCCTTGGGTACAATTTCCAGATGCCTGAAGGTGCCACGTTCATCTGTTCTAACAATTATACACAAGTGTATACACCATGGGAATGTCCTGCCATCATACCACGCAGGAAGGAGATGGGTTCTGTGTCCCAGAGATGAATGTGTTTTGATGCAAAATAATAATAATACATTTTATTTCTAGGCGCCTTTCAACCCCCCAAGGTCACCTTACAAAAAGAGCATTAAAACATTAAAAATGCAATAACAAAGCTTAGTTAATAAGCCAAAAACAGTGAATTAAGAGGTAGATTATCAAAGAGAATAAGCTTCTCTACACAGATGAGTTTTGAGTCTGAATTTAAATAATGGGAGAGAGTCAATGTTGCAAATGTCTGGTGGGAGTGAGTCCCAGAGCCGGGGAGCAGAGCGACTGAAGGCTCTATTCCCCATAGTAATGAGGCGGGCAGAAGGAACAGCGAGGTGAGGGGAAGAGGAGGACCTGAGACAGCAGCTAGGGGTGATAACATGGAGCAGTTCAGACAAGTATATGGTGGGGCCAGGATATGTATGGCTTTGAAGGTGAGGAGCAGTATCTGGAAGTTTATTCTGCCCTTTATTGGGAGCCAGTGAAGATGTTGAAGGACAGGGGTGATGTGTTCTATGGATGGAGTGCGAGTGACGATCCATGCTGCAGAGTTCTGAAGGAGCTGTACCTTGTGGAGGGGTTTATTTGGGAGACCAAAGAGAAATGAGTTGCAGTAGTCAATGCTGGAAGTGACAAGGCTGTGGATGAGGATGGTGGCAATGTGCGGAGTAAGGGAGGGACGTAGTTGGCTAATGTTACAAATATGAAAATAGGCGGACTGAGTAATGTTATTGATGTGAGACTGGAATGACAAAGTGCTGTCAAGGATGACACCCAGACTCTTAGTGCACATTCAGACGGCCACTGTTTGGTCTGGACCAAAGGACCAAACAGTGGATTCCGTGGATAGTTTGGTTCATTTGGTGCCATCTGAATGTGCGTTGGAACTCTGGTGCGCACCAAACAAGCGAAGTCTGGACCCTCAAAAATGGGGGTCTCGGTTTGCTTGCAAATGAAGTCTGGTGTGCTTCGCTTGCCATGTGAATTCAAACGGTGTATCCGTCGGACGAAAGAGCGAAAGTGCCCCTCGGCATTTGTGTAACCATAGCAACACGTAGTCTCAGAAGAGGAAGTGGCATTTACTGTAGCGCATTTTGGGTAGAAAATAACAATAATGACAACTGCATGAATCCGAGAAATCCTTTTACCAGTGAAAGCCGAGGAGAAAAGTTAAAAAAATGTCTCGTTTGTGGCAGACAAACAACCCAGCTTAAGGGAACGGATTTCCGTTTTCGGTCCTAGCCAGTCGATGAGCTTGATTTTTCTTCTTCACCGAGATTTTTTCTTCCTGGTTGGTGGTGGTTTTGGCTACAGTGCCCCAAACAAGCAGTTGTTGTAACTGCGTGACGTTGTCGACGCAGTTTGGTACGCTGCAGTGGGAATGCAAACCAAACCAAACCAAACAAAGGAGTGAAAATTATTGGTATTCCTAGCCCAGTCAAACCAAGCGCCCCAGACTATCTTGGTCTGAATACAGCCATAATCTGAGGGGATGGGCACATGGGAGAGTTATTAATATCAATGGAGAAACTGGGTGATTTGGTTAAGGTGGAGGGTGTACCAACAAGTAGAATTTCTGTTTTATTGCCATTGAGTTTGAGGAAATTAGAGGTAAACCATGATTTTACCTCTGTGTAATGCGTGTATCAACCCCAGAACGAAAGCAAAAGACCTTGTAAAGATGCTGGCTGAAGCTCGGAAAAAAGTGTCATTATCCATGGTGAAACAAGTCCTGTACCAACATGGGCTGAAAGGCCATTCAGAGAGGAAGAAGTCATGATTCTAAAAGCAACATAAAAAAGCCGGATTACAGTTTACAAATGCACACAGGGACAAAGACACATGTCCTGTGGTTTGATGAAACTGAAATTGAGCTGTTTGACCATAATGACCATTGTTACATTTGGAGGAAAAAGGGGGAAGCTTGCAAGCTTGATAACACCATCCCAACTATGAAGTAATGGGGTGGCAGCATCATGTTGTGGGGTTGTTTTGCTGACTGGCACACTTCACAAAATAGATGGCATCATGAGGAAAGAACATTACAAAAAGTCTACACACCAGTGTTTAAATGCCAGGTTTTTGTGATGTAAAAAAATGAGACCAAAATAAATCATTTCAAAACTTTTTCCACCATTAATGTGACCTATAACCTGTACAACCCAATTGAAAAACAAACTGAAATCTTTTGAGGGGAAAAAAAAAAAAAAAAACTAACAATAACCTGTTTGTATAAATATGCACAGCCTGTTATATCTGGGGATGTGGCCGTGTTCAGAATTAACCAATCACATTCAAACTCATGTTAAATGGGAGTCAGCACACACCTGCCACCATTTAAAGTGCCTCTGATTAACCCCAAATAAAGTCCTGCTGTTCTAGTAGGCTTTTACTGACATTTTTGTAGTCACATCTTACACCATAAGCCATGGTCCGCAGAGAGCTTCCAAAGCATCAGAGGGATCTCATTGTTCAAAGGTATCAGTCAGGAGAAGGGTACAGAAGAATTTCCAAGGCATTAAATATACCATGGAACACAGTGAAGACAGTCATCATCAAGTGGAGAAAATATGGCACAACAGTGACATTACCAAGAGTTGGATGTCCCTCCAAAATTGATGAAAAGATGAGAAGAAAACTGGTCAGGGAGGCTGCCAAGAGGCCGACAGCAGCATTGAAGTTGCTCCAGGAATTTCTGGCAAGTACTGGCAGCTTTGTACATGTGACAACAATCTCCCGTCTAGGGTGGCAAGATGGAAGCCTTATCTTACGAAGAAAAACATCCAAGCCCGGCTACATTTTGCAAAAACACATTTGAAATCTCCCAAATGCATGTGGGAAAATGTGTTATGGTCCGATAAAACCAAGGTTGAACTTTTTGGCCATAATTCCAAAAGGAATATTTGGCGCAAACGCAACACTTCTCATCACCAAAAGAACACCATACCTACAGTGAAGCATGAAGCCTTCAGGCTTCTGCTAGAAAGCTGAAGTTGAAGAGGAATTTCATCTTTCAGCATGACAATGATCCAAAGTACACATCCAAATCAACAAAAGAATGGCTTCACCAGAAGAAGATTAAGGTTTTGGAATGGCCCAGCCAGAGTCCAGACCTGAATCCTATCGAACATCTGTGGGGTGATCTGAAGAGGGCTGTGCACAGGAGATGCCCTCACAATCTAACAGATTTGGAGTGTTTTTGCAAAGAAGAGTGGGTAAATATTGCCACATCAAGACGTGCCATGCTGATAGACCCCTACCCAAAAAGACTGAGTGCTGTAATAAAAGCCAAAGGTGCTGCAACAAAGTATTAGTTTAAGGGTGTGCATATTTATGCAAGCAGGTTATTGTAAGTTTTTTATTTTTCCCAATAAAATATTTCAGTTTGTTTTTCAATTGGGTTATACAGGTTATAGGTCACATTAATGGTGGAAAAAGTTTTGAAATGATTTATCTTGGTCTTATTTTTTTATGTCACAAAAATCTGGCATTTGAACAGGGGTGTGTAGACTTTTTATATCTACTGTATGTAGAAATATTGAAGCAACATCTCAAGACATCAGCCAGGAAGTTAAAGCTGAGGCAAAAATGTGTCTTCCAAATGGACAATGACCCTCAGCATACCGCCAAATTAGTTACATTTTGGCTTAAGGAAAACAAAGTCAATGTTTTGGAGTGTCCATTACAAAGCCCTAATCTCAATCCCATAGAAGATTTGTGGATGGAGCTGAAAAGACATGTGAGAGCAAGGTGGCCTACAAACCTGACTGAGTTCCACAAACCTGAGGAGTTCCTTCCTGAGTTTGCTGGACCAAAATCCCAGCAATCTATTGTGAGAAGCTTGTGGAAGGAAAACCATGTTTGACCCAAGTCAGACAGTTTAAAGCAAGGGTGTCAAACTCATTCCATGGAGGGCCAAGACCCTGCAGGTTTTACCTCCACCCAGTGTCTTCACCAGGTAATTTCACTGAATTTCTTCCCACTGATTGCTGATCAGTGAAAACACCTGCTGAAGACACTGGGTGGAAGTAAAACATGAGGGGTCTTGGCCCTCCATGGAATGAGTTTGACACCCCTGGTTTAAAGGCAATACTACCAAATCCTGAGGAGATGGATGTCAACTTCTGAGTTTAAAAAAAATTCTTGAAAAAGTTATTTAGGAAATAGAATTAATATCAGACAGTGTGGAAAAAAGGTTATGTGTTTTATACAGTGTATATAATCTTGTGGTTTCAACTACATATAAAAAGCAAATTCATATCATTAAAAAATAACCATTTCTTTAGAAAGAATAGTTTATGATTGCAGCTCGGATTACAATGAAATGATGTTATCAAGACACAAATAAAGCCATTATAAACATTCCTAATGTTTTTTTTTTTCTTTATGAAACATTTAGGTTATGGTGACTCTATTTCTTAAACCTGTTAGACAAAGTCCAAATTGACACCTACAACTCTACTGATGTTTTGGTATTATTAAACAAATTTGAAAAAAAAACAAAAAAACCTCGTACTCCCTTCAAATCAGTGATGTAGAAATAACTTCGAAAGAATGACCAAATGTAAAAGATTAAGAGGAAAAAATACCTTTACACATGTTGTGCTTAAGAGTAAAAATGTTCTTCAAATAAAACAATCCCATTAGTCTTTCAGTTCCTGAAATGTTGCCAAGTGGAACACGACTCAATATGCATTGTCAGTAGCTCTGCGGTTCTGCGTGTACATGTGTATGGGTTTGTTCTTGTTTAAGCCGGCCACTGTGGATCCTCTCCATCTGTTGGCAGGAGCACAGACAGAAGGCCAGAATCTGCGTGTGTCTTTGCTCTCTGAAGTGGGACAGATTGCTTTAACCCCTCTTCTAAGGAGAGCAGCTGGAATAGAGAGCTCCTTTAAACAGCCACTTCCTCCTTCAGCAGTCATGAGATTATCCTCCGACGATGCACAAAGTGAGCTCCTTCCTCGTCCCAGCACTCCCCTCCTCCCCCCTGGCCTCTGGCCCTCTGCAAACATTCAGTGCTGACCTGTAACCCGTAATGCAGAGATGTGATGCCGAGTCACTTTACAAAATCAGTTAAAGAGTGAAGACAGCTGTCTGTTAATATTTTCTAGCTACCTGGCTTCCTCTGCCTTCCACACACTAATTGGCTTGTGTCAAAAGAGCCAGCCGCTTGAATTGTCATAATGCTATTTAGAGCAGTTATTGAGACATCATCTACTTCAATGTGCCCATCAGAGTTCTTATAAAAGCACCTGGGCTGTGTTGGCAGTGGAAAGGACACATTAGTGCACTGATATGGCTTTAAGCAACAGCATGGGGTTTTCATTTTCCTAAATCTCAGCGTTTGGTCTGCAGATCTCATGATGGAGGCAAGAACAGGGGAGCTGTGATCAACCGGGTGCAATCAGCCACAGCAGCACCCTGATTGTCCGGTTAACAAACACATGAATGGAGCAGTGTTTCACATGCCAACACTACAAGCTGTTCTACTGTCAGCTGCAGTCACCAGAACGACTGTCACGATCTGTGCACGGGGGTGGGGGTGGTTTCCACCGTGCTTTGTCTCTTTTTTGTATAATATGGTATTTTGGAGTTATTTGTCTGTGATGTTATTTCTAGTTTCTTTTCACAATTGTTTCTTTGTATGATTTATTTTCTTGTTTACGTTCAGTGTAGTTTTGTTTACATATTTGGGTTTAGTTGTCTTTATTTGTTTCCACTTTAATTTTGTCAGTTTCTTCTCTTTCTTTCTCTCTCAGGAGCTACAGTTGTCAGGGGCACTCCTTAGTTGTGGGCGGTGCTCCTGTCAAACTCTCAGCTCCGCTTCCTCTCCTCGTGACTCACAGCTGATTGTCATTTTCTCCCCAGCCCGCTCATGTCATTCACACCGGGTACTATTTGTGTTTCATTGTTTTTAACCTTATTTAAGGACAGTTATTTTCATTTCTCATTGCTAGAGTCTCAGTTATCGTCTCCACCAGAATCCTGGCTCTATTCTGGTGCGCTGTAAGTCTACTTTGTATTTCAGTTTCAGGGATGGCAATTTTCCGCCAATCCGCGGATTTCCGCCGATTTATTTTCAAATTAACCATTTCTGTGAATCGTCTAAATCCGTTGAGAAAATTTTAGGGGGGGTAAGGTACCTTATTGTTACCGATTTTAGCGAAAATCAACACGAGTACATAAGCGCTCGGCGCTTCCCCGGAAGTCGTCTCCCGCGATAACCCGGATGTGTTGTGTTCAAGCTACTGCTGTATTGCAGTAGCATGACAGCCCTGCGATTGGACCAGTCAAATGGCTCGTTGTATGCTTTTTCAAAGATTCATGGTGGCGTCTTCTCAGGGATGTGATTTTCTGCTAATTCATCGAATTCCGCTTTATTTTATCTTCCAGGAAGATAAAGTACGTTAAGTACGTTAGCGGCTTGTGGTCCACGAACGCAGTGAAGATGCGCCCTTTCAGCCAGAACCGGAAGTGGCGTACGGCCAGGTGGAGAGCTCTCTGTCGAACACGCTGTATTTACGCTCACTGTCGTGCAAAGACCTGCTTAAAAAAAAGGTGAGCAGCTGCCAAGAACCGGCAACGCATTGCTCCACGACGGCCGCTATGCCCATGTCCGAGGCGTCGGTAATGAGCGCTGTTTTAACCTCAGAACGCCTGCTCCCGTTCAGGAGTCCAGTTGACTCTGCCCGCCGGTTTCCGTTTGAGTGCACCGTACGAGGCTGTATGAGCTGGGCTGCGCGGGGGAGGAAAATGAGCTGCTCAAGACTCAATGGAGATTGAAACTGGTGATCTGAAATGAATGCTGAAATTATAAAAAGTAATGGTATGTTGGAATTTTATTTCTATTATGGAATAGATAAAATTAACTGATTTTGATTTGATCAAGTGTTAAAGCATGTGATGGATAATGCTTGTTGGAATATTTACCTCCGCCAAGGAGGTTATGTTTTCATTGGCGTTGGTTTGTCTGTCTGTCTGTTTGTTAGCAAGGAAAAGTTATGGACGGATTTTCATGAAATTTTCAGGAAAGGTGTGTAATGGCACGGGGAACAGATGATTAGATTTTGGTGATGATCTGAGAGTGCATACCTCCACCAAGGGCTTTTTTGTATTTGTGCAGCAGGATTACACAAAAACTACTGGATGGATTTGGATGAAATTTTCACCAGAGGTGGTTCTTGGGCTAGAGAGGAACCCATTGTATTTTGGTGATGATCTGAGAATTCATACCTCAGCCAAGGCGCTTATCTTCTCACAGTGTGTTAGCAACAATACTCCAAAACTGATGGACAGACTTTGATGCAATTTTCACCACAAGTGGCTATAGGCCTACACACAAACCCATTACATTTTGGAGTTGATCCATGACAAACGGAAGGAGCCTTGGTGGAGGTATGCGCTCTGAGTGCTTTTCTAGTTTAGGAATGCTATCTTCTTGGAACATAAGTCAATATTATACAGTAATAAGTGGCATTCAGCTGTTTGTTTTATGTCATGTAAGCACAGTTCTAGTACTTAAAAATCATAAAAACCCAGGAGCTTCGGGGGGCGAAGTGACAGTAAAGGTGAAAATTGGCTCAAAGTTCAATGAGGTAACAGAAACACTCGGACAGTTTCTGAAGAAACCAGAAAAGGAGATGAAGTTCAAAGTTCAGAGACTGACACAGCTTGCTGCCAAAAGGAAGAAAGTTTCACATTAGAAGTGACTTGGTGACCAGTGTAAATAGTGTAATAAACTCTTATAGAACTGTTAAATATGTTGGACTAAAGACAGTGAGACAACACTGAAGAAAAAGTAAGTTAAATTTTCATTAAATTTAATGATTTATCTAAGTCTAGTATTTCATTTTTTTAAATCATTTTTTTCAGTCTAAATTACTTCTGTTTTACTGAAAACCTCCCAGCTTCAGGGGGTCTGCGCCCCCCCGGCCCCCCCATAAGTCAATCGACCAAATTAGATTTCAGCTGAAATCAGAATTTCCTGTTGCCATCCCTGCAGTTTGGATTTTCTGTTTTGCACTGTTTTGGATTTGTGTTCTGGTTAATGAATACCACAAACTGCAGTCCAGCGTGTGGATCTCTCCTCTCTGCCCTGAAGGGCGATTAATGACAATGACACCCTGCCCCGGTGACGACCTGCTGAACTCCACTTTAATTTGTTTACGATATGAAATGTGTTGCATTCTATTCAGGCATGATTTTATTTAAGCAGACCATTCTGAACTCTTTCCTTTTTTCCTGGATTCCAAAATAATTCTGGGAAAGGATGTTTTTCCCCACAAGAAAAAAACCATGTTAACTATCCATCCATCCATCCATCTTCTTCCACTTAATCCTTTTCAGGTCGCGGGGGGGCTGGAGCCTATCCCAGCATCTTTGGGCGAGAGGCAGAGTACACCCTGGGCAGATCGTTATTTTAAAACAAAACTTTACCCTTTCTTGTGGGGACACTTGGCACATGACTTACATAAATACAAAACCTGTCAAACAGTTATCTCTCTGAGAGTTGTATCATTCTGAAAGCTACAGTCGTGAAAAAAGTAAGGACACCCTGTATACTACCAGGCAAGCGGCTATTTGGTGACGGGGCTCAGCAGAGATTTCACCCAGGCAGACGACGGTAGGTGGCGGTGCCTAGCGGAGGACTTACCGTGACCTCAGCGGAGCTCGGTGGCAGCGGCGGTGTGTGACGAGACTCGGTTGGAGGAGCGGGACGGGAGACCAGTTACGGCGACTATGAGCAACGAGACCAGCAACGGAAGGGGCTAGTTGGCTAGCTGAGGCCCAGCTGGATTCGAGGACGATCGGATCAGATTCTGGCGATATAAGCAGAATTTATTTTACTATCCACAGATTTTCTTTTTCCTTCTTTCCAAGAAAGACTGAAGATGGCTGCCACCGGATTAAAAAGTGGGCTGATGGGCACCACTAATAAGCCTTCTCTACTTCTCTACTTCCTCTTCGTTTTGTCTTTGTGTGTCTGGACCTGCAACAAGAAGGATTTTCCGACAAACTCAACCAAAGGTGAAGTTAAAAAGTTTTATTTGTATGGATTTGGGCTTGGACATCTCACCCTACACTCTATGTGGTCTTTAAAAGCCCTGAGCAAAAACTTCCAAATTAAGGCAAACATGGCTGTTAAGCAAAAATCACAATATGGCAGAGGATATACAATTAAAGTTCTGTTAGTTCTGCTACTTCTGGCAGGAGATATTCACCTTAACCCTGGACCTGCCACTATTAAACAGCAGACCACTGGGTTAGCACAAAACCAAGCTGTACAAAAGCAAAAACAACATTTATTTTTCCAAACTGTTAATCATGCACGAGTTCTTTGGGGACACCAAGGCTAAACCAAAGGGGATCCTCGGCGGTCATTTAAACATACGGAGCATAATCCCCAAAAGAGATGAGATTTCGGTGTTGCTGTTGGACTCAAATCTGGACTACCTTTGTCTCTCAGAAAGCTGGCTACACAGTAACATAGACACTAATATGATCGATATTGTGGGCTACCAGTGTTTTAGAAAAGACAGGCAGGTAGGGAAGGGAGGAGGTGTTTTAATTTACATCAAAGAGAAATATAAATGTCAACTGGTTGATTTGAATACTTCACTTGAATGTTTAGCTGTTAATGTATGTCTCTCTCCGGTAATGAATTTCAACATTGCAGTAGTGTACAACCCACCGTCACACAACTCTTCCTTTTATAATGAATTAAGTGTTCTGGTTAAACAACTTGAGAAGAACAGAGAAACAATAATTCATGGTGACTTTAATATCAACTGGTCTGATAAAAAAGACAAACAAAAACTGAAAAGCCTCATGACTAAATTTAATTACCAGCAAATCATCAAAGGACCCACCAGGATAACCAAACAATCGAGAACACTTATTGACATGGTATTTACTAATAAACCAGAACGAATAACCAGAACCTATAATCTTGTAACTGGTCTCTCAGATCATAACATGGTTCTTGCTGTCAGGAAACTTACTAAAAAGCGACTACAGTATTTTGGGGGAGTCGATATTGACAAATCAAATTTTATTATCCCCAAATCAAAAAATGAGGAGTTTGAACATTACTTAGAGAATCAAAATTGGGAGCAGCTCATGTCAACATGTGAAGTAGATGATTGTTGTAATTTTATAACTGCAACAATCACAAAGTCTATAGAAAAATTTTCAAAGCAAATTAAAAGTAGACAACAGAAGATTAGCCTACCATGGTTAAATAATGAAATAAGAAAACTTATGAAGAGGCGAGACTATGCACTGAAAACATCACTAACCTCCAAACTACAAAATGATCACCTTGTGTACAAAAGTTTAAGAAATAAAGTGGTACATGAGCTGCGAAAATCAAAAATATCTTATTACAATAAACTGATAGATCATGCAGAGGGTAACAACAGTTCCCTATGGAGGCATTTAAATAACTTAACTAATAAAAAAAACGATCAGAAGGGGGGTAAAGGAACTTAGAATCAATGGCAAGACCGTCAGTGACAAGGCTACTTTGGCAAATGAATTTAATTCACACTTTGTGGGCTCTGTGGAAGACTTAACAAAAATTTTTGTGCTGCCAAATGTGCTCAACAACACAAATTCCATACTTCCAACAGATACTTTTCACATCGATGAGGTAAATGAGAAGTTAATTGCTGGTATTGTTAAAACACTGTAAAACTCAAAAACTAATGATATCTACAATATGAGCACCTCCTTTCTCAAAATGCACAGCAAAATATTAATCAAACCACTGACTCATCTCATTAATCTCTCCATTAGGTCTAGTACATTTCCATCTGGCTGGAAAAAAGCTGTCGTCATACCAGTTCATAAATCAGGCAGTAAAGACGATATATGCAATTACCGCCCAATCTCTATCTTACCAGTCCTATCTAAGGTTCTTGAAAAAGTTGTAGCTACACAGCTGATAGACTACTTACAAGACAGTCAACTTCTTCATCCACATCAATTTGGTTTTAGACCAGGATACTCAACAGAAACAGCAAATTGTTGCCTTATTGAAAACGTCAAACAGTCCTTGGACAGGGGGTAATGTGGTAGGAGCTGTTTTTCTAGATCTCAAAAAGGCTTTCGATACTGTAAACCACAGTTTGCTTTTATCCAAAATGGTATCTTTTAACTTCTCCCCAAATACATTAGAATGGTTTGCATCTTATCTCCAGAATAGAGAACAGTGTGTAAAAGTTCACCAGGATAAATCCTCATTTTTAAACAACCGCATGGGTATCCCACAAGGGTCCATTCTTGGTCCTTTACTTTTCAGCATTTTTATTAATGACTTGCCGTTACACTGCTCAGCTGCAACATGCCAACTTTATGCAGATGATGCAGTTATTTACACAGCTGCCAAGACTCCAGCACAGGCTGCAGATGTACTGTCTACAAGTATGGTTGATGTCCAAGAGTGGCTCCTCAAGAACCATCTATTGCTGAACCTTCAGAAAACAGTCTCAATGTGCTTTTCAATCAAAAAATGTAACCTGCAACATTTTAAAAGTTAATATACATGATCATGACATCAGTTTAGCTACAGAATTCAAATACCTTGGCATTGTACTAGATCCTCAACTCAAATTTAATCTTCATATAAAGAAAAATTTCAAAAACAGTAAAAAAAAATCTGAACTGCTTTAAATTAATTAGATATTACATACCTTACGAAGCAGCTGCACTGTATATGCATTCTATGGTTTTTTCTCATATATCATTCTGTTTGACAGTCTGGGCTCAAGCAGCCCCTTCCACAATAAGACATATAGGTTCATTATATAATCAAACCCTAAAAAATCTTGGACAAAAAGCCCATTAGGTGGCATCACTGTAATGTTTTAAAAAAATACAACCTATTGAGTTTTGAGAACTTCATTGACCTCTGTCTTCTGAAATTAACGTTCAAATGTTTCCATAAATCAGCACCCGAGCCACTTGCTGGTTTCGTCCAAAGACAGGACAGCAGCAGAGCCACCAGGAGTTCTGTTAACAATAACTGTAAAATATTCCACCGCAGAACCACATTTGGACAAACAGCTTTCTCTGTAAAGGGCAGTCACATCTGGAACACAATGCCAAATGAAATTAAAATAATAACGGACTTTAAAACATTCACTAAAAATGTTAAAAACTGGCTGAAAAATAAACAAGAATGTACTCATGTATGAATTAATTGTCTGCAAAGTGAGAGTGAATGAAGGGAAGGAATAAATGTGTTTGTTTATAGTGAGTGACGGAGGGAGGAAGGCCTGAAATAGGCAAACGTGAGTTATGTTATATGTGTTAAATGTGAGTCAGGCTGTTATATTTGTGTATTTATAATATTTATAATATTTATGTTAAATGTGAGTCAGGCTGTTATATTTGTGTATTTATAATATTTATAATATTTATAATTGTGTATTTATAATTTTTCTGCATTGATGTATGTGGTTATTGTGTATATTTTTTATCTTGATTCTTTTTTCTAAAGCCCATCCAGGGACAAGAGTTGCAAATTAGCTAATAGCTATACACTCTATGTGCAACACATCAGATTGATTGTCTTTGATTAATTGTCTATGTTTATTGCACTGTCCCTGTCAAATAAACTAATCTACTACTACTACTACTATAAACCTGTGTGTTGTTTTTTTTTTTAACATATTTGGACATATGGATATTTAATATCAATGTTAAAATATTGGGAGATTCATGTGATACAACTAAACAATTAAAAATGAATTAAAGACTTTTTTCAAATTTTCTCTAAAATGTAATTCTAAACAAATAGTGAGGAATAAATTAGGACACCCCGACATTCATTCCCACTTAAAATGGCTAAAATAAATGTTAAAAAATACAAACAAAAATGAAAACAAGGTTAGACATAGATATGTGAATATTTACTAGAAAAGAACTGAATATTTAATGGAGTGTCCTGATTTTTTCACATGACTATCTGTGTCTTATTTACAGTACACACACGCTCTGTATTCTTACTGTGCACATACTAGAAATAAGTGTAGGGGATGCGTTAATTGATTATCCCGTTTTGGATTCAAGACTTGCTTACTGGATTTTGAAATCATTTGGGCATGAATGTCCTTTTACAGTCTTTTTTAAAATATTGATGGCTAACATGCCAGTGTGGCTTCAACAGTAGCTGTGAATTGTCCAGGGATTTCTGTTTGACTGTTCTTTTTGGATTTGCAAAAGGGACCTCGCTTTGGAAGATTTGCAGGAATCCCCAATGCCCACAGATTTGAAACAGAATACGATATATTTAAAAACAAAAACATACTTTATACCAGGGGTGTCAAACTCATGTTAGCTCGGGGGTCACATACCGCCGGATTTAATGTCCAGTGATCTGGACCAGTAAAATAATAGCAAAACAACTTAATTGCAACTCCAAATTTAGTACAAAGAAGTACAAGTACATTATGAAATGTTTACATTTATTGGACTATTGATCTTTTACAAAGCACGAACAACCTGAATGAGTTGGAGTAATGACCCCAGTTACATGGCCTTTATTGGATTATTCTGTTTACATGGTCACTTGAATAATCGGATAACTGCAGAAATCCAATCATAACCAGTTTATTAGTGTACATGTAAACATGATCATTAACCATGTGTACATGCACATGAATAAATCGGCTATGATATGTTTTCTGGAGTTTCACTCCAGATTAAAACCCTTAATCAATTTTTGGTAGGTGAAATTCAGAATTATTGTCCTTTGAGACTATTTCACAAGTGCGAGAGAGCAAGTTAGAGTATTATATTCACAATTTAATCCTGAACCAAATAAAATATTTTTTAAAGCATGCAAACAGTTTCAATCAACATTAAGACCCTTTGTCAATTTTTGGCAGGTGAAATAACATATTTATAAGCTATAACAGCCCTTTGAGACTGTTCACAAGTTGGATAGAACATGTTATAATCTTCACGCTTCAACCTTGATTTCTACTTACTTCTACTTACTTCAACTTTATGAATTCTACTTACATTATATAAATATATGAGGTAAATAATGCACAAACACTAGTATTCATGCGAAAGAAAAGCTTTATTGACTTTTACATCGTTATACATGGATTTTATTAATTTCAGCACACTTTTCTTAACATATGAGGCAAAATATTAAAAGCTGCTACAGGATAGAATGCCACATCTGATTATTCTAACACAAAACTCATGGGTCTAAAATTATGACTAAACCCTCACTGCATTAAATCTTCATAGACATACCTTTGCTAATTGCAGGACCAAAAGTTTATGTCTGCTTTGCTCAAAAGCAGCCGTCAGTCTCAGAATAAGAAGAGAAATGGCTTTGGCCGAACGAGCAGCACTCCCGCAGTGAGCTGATCAGTTTCTGGCAGCTCATCACTTTTTGGCACGACACCTGCAGCCTCTCTTTTTTTAAACATGTTCAAAAAATTTTGTGATGAGAAAAACTGGTTCCGACTGTAAAAACATCCACTAAACAGCAGCGAACTGACAGCCTGCCGCCAAGCTGTGAGACACCGGGGTAAATGTATTTTTAAAGAACAGTTATTAAATACGGTAAATACCATGACATTTCAGTGTGTGCTGATCTGGCATCCATAAAAAAAAAGACTTGCATATTTTTAGCGATTTGTGAGAAGGGATAATAGCAGAGGCAGGTGGGAAAAGTTTGCCTTGGAGTCGTTCTGGAAGGAATCCTGTCCTCCCGACCTGCACAACAGACTCCCTCAGTGGAAACTGGGCATCACTTTTGTGTCTGCTACTCTTGTGCGGCCCCATATGGACAAATTGGGAATAGCAGTTATTTTAATGAAAAAGTGCTGCTCGTTTATTCAATTATTTAATTTTCACACTTTGCAGATTCATCCCTCAGGCCGGTTTGGAGTCTGTGGCGGGCCGGATCTGCCCGCAGGCCGTATGTTTGACACCCCCGCTTTATACCATCTTTAAAGATGTAAAAATGATCATTCAGTGCATATACAGTGTGTCCCATTTGGTGCATTTGGAACTAAGGCATAAATGGCTCTCTTATTGCCTTTGCTAGCTGTGGCTACAATGATTTTTTGACAGGGAAAGTATCTCTTGCCCTTCTCACTAGCTCCTTCTTTGGCCTATTCATTGCACAAAGCTGCTTAAGCGCACTTAAGCGCATTAGCATTTGGCTGTCGGGACCATATTGACCCTGCATTTGGAAGGCCTAAATGAGTGAAAGATGGAGCGATTTGTTAGGGCTTTAGAAAGGTGCTTTTTTTGGGGGGGTGGCAGTGAAGGGAGGTTTAAGGAGTTGTTCCGCTTTCTCTCAGGGCATGGTATTTGCCCTAATCTGCCGTGCCGTTTCTTCGTTGCCGGAGCAGGACTGATTTGTGACATTTGAGTCTAAAGGGCCTTTTTCTGCTCGCTATATTGGCTTGACCTGATTATAAAATGTGTGCTTTGAATTTCAATCAGGTCGCCCGCTCCTCCGCTGCACGGTATGGGAATCACTGTTCGAGGGATTTCCTCATTCAACTGTCTTCAAACACAGATGGCCGAATGTTTAACTAATTGTTAAGAGAGTCCACAAAGGAATTTAAGCATGCACACAGTCGGTGGGATCAGTACATAGACCCAGATGAAGAGGTGAAGATGGGGAGCTGGTGTTTTGTGGGGTGGCTCTTTGAAAAACATTTAGTCACTTCACTGTAGGCTTATTGGATATTTCTGAGAACACTGAGCCATCATTTTTATGGTACACTTTGACATTTGACTTTCTCTTCCTTTCTTTTCCTCCAGAGTCTTACCAACAATGCCATCGAAAAGACCCTCATGAATAAGGGTGAAGCTTGCCAGATAACATTCCAAGAACCCGTAGATGGCCGAAAGGTAAAGCTGTTACTATGCTGTCTTGGTACAATTGCTTTTCTCATCTCCTAATAAAAACACCATCAGAAAGTGATAGAGGCTCTTTGGTTCTCAACTGATGCATCCTTATTAACAGTGTTGGTTTATTAGATCCCCATTAGCCTTTGCACAGCACTGGCTATTCTTTCTGGGGTCAAGCATATATGTGATAATACTCTTAACTTTTGAAATTCAAGTTTAAATAAAACTCCCTGAGTGTTATCATAAATGCATATCCAGCCTTTTGTGATGTGAATTCCCTTCTGTCATGGCCCTGTACATCACAGCACACTGGATTGCTGCATTGTGGTAACGTGAAACAATACACCTTGTCTTGTTTGATGAGTGTGTGTTTCTTTACTAGAAGGTGACTACTCATGAGAGAGCTTCATGCATTTTAACATTTGCTCTTAACACACAAGTCAGTGCATCCCAGGCAGCTTTGTATATCTGTATTATTTGCAGCTTTCTAATATTACCTATTTAACAGCTGGACTAAATTACTGAACAATAATCATGAGACAAAATCAAAGCTTCAGTTACTTGACTGTATTTTTCGTAAGACATTTTGCACATTTTTTTGATTACAGCTAATATATTTTGCATTTTAGCTACCACGTTATGTACTGTATATTTTCATTGTTATTATATTTTCATTGATCCTTACACCTAACAATTTTTTATTCTGCTTGTTTTATTTACATATTATTTATCTTAAGCTCAAGCTTTGGTTTTGGAAATAAGGGGAATATTGTGTTACTAACGCATAACATTTTGAGACATTCAAAATCAGGTCATTAGTCTTTAGCCACACCACCACAAACTTCAGTTAAAAGCTTAAGTTTGTATTTAATAAACTACTAATTTAGTTTTCAGCCAGATTCACTCCTGTACAAAATCTTAAGACTGGGGGAAAAAACTACAAGTATTTCCATTTCACACTGGTGGATCGTAACCAGGTTGTGCAGGGGCGTCAAACGGCGGTTGGTTATGTGGAGATGTTGCAGTGGGCATTTCTCTTGACTGAGGGTCCTCATCTGTGCGGCAACGATTGGATCATCAGTTCCAGACTGTGGATGCCCTGGGTGAAGCCGTCTGCACCACATGGAGCAGCGTTCCCACCAGCCTCCTGGAAACAATCGCATCAATCATGCCGAAACTAATTTTTGAAGTGATAATCAAGAACAGTGGGGCTACTCACTACTGAGTCCTTTTTTGACATTTTCAGTTCTGTTTTGGGGTTTTTTGGGCTATGGTCTTAAACCTTTGATTAGTTGATGAACAACCTGTTTGAGTTTAAATACAGTTTTCAATAATTTGCTTAGTCTCTATTTTTTGTCTCTTGCTCCTGTTTCTTCTTTTTGTATTTTGAATCTCTTCTTACAACCTGGTTATGATCACCAGCATGAAATGCAAACTGAATACTTGTAATTTTTACCTCAGTCCTAACATTTTGTACAGGGATGTAATTTGTGGCGTCATCAGCATACATGGTAGTATCTTCCTTTTTAGTACTAAGGAGAGATCATTAATAAAAAGTGTGTAGAGGAGGAGACATAAACAACTCCCCTGTGGTACACTTTTTTACTTCCTTAACATTTGAACAACTTCCATTAAAATATACCTCTGGTTTTCTGTCACTCAAATAGCTATTGATCAATTTTAAAACAGACTTAGAAAAAACATGTCTTAATTTTTCTAGTATAAGGGCATAATTAATTATATCAAAAACTGCTGAAAAATCCAGCAAAACTGCCCCAACAATTTCCTTTTTTTTTCAGTTTCATTTAGCCAATGATCCATTTGAGTTAAAGCTGCAATTAATGGATAATTTTCCATGATTTTGAACACACACTTTCTTTCAAACTTGGATTAATAATATGAATGACCACTGAGCAACAGGTTTAAGTAGCTTAATATAATGCTTATCGAGACCGAGCGGTTTATTTTTACAATCTTTTAACCTGAATTCCACCTTTGCAACACTAACTTTTTACAGTTTAAAACAACATTTTAATCCTTAATTATATTATTAACACTTTTGATAAATCTTTTTTCTTATTTTTTGAACTATTTTTTTATTTATCTATGCTATTAATAAAATAATTATTCAACTGATTTGCAGAAAAATCTGATTTGCAGAAAATTCATCGTTAGTGTGTAAGAAGGATGACATTGGCCTAGTAGTTCCTCAAAATAAATGATTTAAAAGTGTCATCATAATGTAGCAATGAGTACCAAACTGGGCCCCAAGTTTTAAAGCACTTAACATGACAGAACACTGTAATACACCAATAATTGATCAATGATTTAGTATCAGTGATATGTTATTAATCCCCAGAGGGAAATTCAGAGCATCCACTTGGATGGATGAGGCAGTCACGGTACAGCGCCAATCCCATCACCATTCACACACACATTCACACCTAGGGCCACTTTAGAGTCTCCAGTTAATCTAATCTGCATGTTTTTGGCCTGTGGGAGGAAACCAGAGTACCCAGGGTAAACCCACGCAGACACTGGGAGAACATGCAAACTCCACACAGAAGGGTCACCGATGGTCAGGGTGTGGGAGGGAACCCACCATGGTCAGGGGTGGAATCGATCCCGTGACCTTCTTAATGTACTGCCGCAGTGCTAGCCACTGCGTTACCCACTGCCCACCACATATTCCACCAGTGTTACAAAACTACTTGAATATGTAATGGCTCCAACATTTATAACACATTTTGGTGAAAACAGACATCAGCGAAGAGTTAAATAAGCATAAGTACAGCCAGTGAGCTTATACAAGTGCTGTTCATTAAAATTTCCCCTGAGTCATTTCCCATGAACTGACAGGAAACAAGCTTGGCACAGTTATTAATCTTTACATAGGTACTACCAAGGGTCACACAATTCTCCCCTCACTTTATACAGCTGTGGAGATCTCACCTGTAGAAGTCTGCAGGTTGTATCAGAAGCCACAACTTGACCTTGGAAATCAGCGTTTCATCGTCTTGAAAGTGCTCGCCCTTCAACAGTGACTTCGTGGTCAGATGGTGCGAGGTCAGAAGAGTAAAGGTGCCTTCACACCAAACGCGAACGGGCAATCTTTCCACGCAGCACCAGTACATTATAACTCAATGCAAACACACAAACAGACATGAATTCACCATCTGAGTGAGATGCAGACAGGTGAAGTTGCCTTTATAACTTCTACAGCAGTGTTCAACCTGCTGTGGAAATCTCCAAAATAAAGTCATTCTTAGGTTTACATTATTCGACAGGGAGCTCACCTGAGAAAGATGTCCCTGCCACGAAAACTTGATGGGTGTTTACGTTGCTAGCTTGCTAACCTTGTTAGCACATCCGTGGCAGGAATCCGTGGGTAAATAAATCCGACATCCTGATTCAGCTGAAGAGCTCCTGGTCCTTCTGTCTCCAGGTGAGTGTCAGTTTCATTTTCAAACTAGTTTACTCTCCAATGTTGATACTTTTACTCCGACGACGGCAGAATCTCAAAGCTAGCGCTATCCCTCGAACATGAACGCGCAAATGAGCGATTTTGCGTGTGCTCGCCTCTTTCCATTGACTTTGTACACATTCGTGCCGTCCGTTAGCGTTTGGTGTGAAGGCATCTTAAGGGGCGTGAGGAAGGATTTCATAGATGCAGGACCGTACTTCCGACTGGGCAGCATGCTCGTTTTGAACCGACACATCTTGCAAGAGGCAGACATGCCACATCTCTCTGTTTTGATGGCCTTTGGCAATTTTTGCAGCAGGGAAGCATAATAAGTCCCAGTAATTGTGGTACCCTTTGTTGGGAAGTTCATCATCAATACTCTATGTTGGTCCCAAAAGACTGTGAGCATGGCCTTGCCTGCCGACAGTTGGACATGCGCCTTTTTCGGAGGTGGTGAGTCATAATGCTTCCATTGCTTTGACTGGGCTTTGGTCTCTGGATCACAGTGACAGACCCATGTTTTGTCCTGCATGATTATAAGTCTGTCAAAGTCCTCCTGGTCTTCTTGACACATGGACAAAAGAGCCTGGTAGCACATGACTTGTTCCTGCTTCTGCAAAGGTGTTGGCAGTCCTTCCAAATGATGTCCTCCACTTGCTGGACGGTGTCTTCATCACGGTGGTCACCTGGCAATGGGTGCTGTTTCCACTGATGTCCGACCACATTTGAACTGTCAGTGTCCGTGCTTGCTGTTTCTTCTCATCAAACATCTCCCTGGTGTGCGGCCTCTCAAGTACGGGAACCTGATGATCACTCTGCATTCAGCTGGCTTCATTATTACACCTTAGCACATGTAGAGGAGAAACACTTAGGAGTTCAGAGCTGCAAATTACTACATGGCCCAATTATCAGCTTTAATATATAATCAAAGTACTGCCCTTCCCTAAAGGTCAGGCCTCTGTGAAATTGTTTGTTATGGGTTAGTGTTGGAAACTTGCCAGATTGATTATTGATGTGTTTACTTTGAAGTTAAAGCCACAGCAAACAAAAAACAAATGGTAAAAGTTAGAACAAATGCATTACTTTGCAAATAAACCCCTTCTTTGGTACCTTTTCCCATGCTAAACACCCCCATCAGATCAGCAGGAGCATGCATATAATCAAAGCATGTTTAAGCGTAACCATAGGTAAATTTTACTTCTCTCCTTGAAGCAGTGTACAACATTCTTTAGAGCATGTTTTTACTAGTTTGTCAGAACTGTATCAAATGGGAGTGCATTGCTGACCATGCTAATGTTTTTAAAACACCTCTGTTTCCATTTTGCTAAATTATTTTGCAGATAGATATCTGAAAAGGCTTGAGATGGTCTTATAGTACATATAAACCTGTGTTTTGATGCTAGGACAACACACTGCCTTCACAACTCAAACCTGGTAGTAGCATGAATCCAGCTGAGTGACAACAACTTACAGACGTATAGCGTCTGCTCCTTGCCCAAACACACGGGCTGCATATCATTTTGTGAAGCCTCTAAATGGTGGGCGGTCTGTTCAGGTAGTTTGCCCACATCCAAGATGGCGGCTGGTGTGTAAACCTTCTGTATCTTCAAAACTTATCCATGAAACATGTTTCTGGAAAGATTTGATGTGAGAAATACTTGTTTCCTTTACACTAACAACAGCTAGTTTAAAGGTTCAGCACAAACTCCCTGAAAGTGCCTCAACATGCCTGTTCTTTATTTTCTTGAAGTCAAGAGAACCTCAGCTTTATGCTAATAAATACTGTATGCTAATAACACCAACACTCATGATTCTTGATGCAGTGCTACCAGAATGAATTGCAAAGCATTCTACATAGACACTTAATGGGAAGTAGAGAAACACATTCCTAGTTGAACACATACCATAAAGCGGGATTTATGCACCCGGAGCACGTCAATGCCATTACCAATGTCCGTCAACAACGCAGTGATTGGCAGTTTTTCTTGTGTGTTGGGTGGAATGCGTTGTTCCATTGCTAAAACAAAACTGGTTTCAGCCGATGTGTGCAGTGATTTGTGTTTGTTGTGTGTTGTTGTGACGGACAAGAGCAGATTGTGATGGAGTTGGAGCTAATAAATGTTAAGAAAAAGCAACTTTTCATACCATCATTGCACAGAGAAAAAGAAAAGAAGTCGGAGAAAACGGTGTGACGTTCACCAAGGCTGCCGGTTTTTGACAATCTGTGTAATTACTGTGGTTATGACGAGCCACAAAATGCTCTGTATGTGCTTACTTCCTTAGTATTCTTTTGAATTTGAACCATTGTTTAACTGACTCACTTTGGAAGTTGTGCCGCTGTGAACAGGCAGAGTGGAGCAGCGACGAGAACCAGGAAATGTGAAGGAGGAGACAAAGCGGACCAATCACAGTTCTTACAGTTTGCATCGCCGACATACACCTCTCATTCTCTGGAGAGGTGTACGTCGGGTGACGCAGGAGGATATTGTCTCGACGTTGCATTGCGTCGACATGGGTGCATAAATCCAGCTTTAGTCTGTAGTCACAGGTCAGATATTTTGAAACTTTGAAAATGGAGCCATGAGTCAGGTTTCCTTTTTTTATGATCACAAAAATATGTTGCCGACTAAATTTTTAATTGATTTCACTATCACAAGATTATTCTTTACGAATATGATAGATTTAATACTGAAAATGATACTTTTGCTGCTCAATAATAAAACTTATAAACTGTGATTATTTTCTATTTCTTTGTCCCTGAAGTGAGGTGTGACAGGTTAACATTAAATGTAAATTCATGTGGCACATGCAGAAATAACAGCACTGTGTACTGCTGCAGCTCACAGCTGTTCATTAGTCCTCTAATTACTGAGTGTGGCTCACATTAGTATTGTTATTAATCAGAGTGCTCTTTCTGTTCTTTAGCTTCTTCTTACAGTTGAAAAGAAGCTTTTTGATTATGTCTACCCAGAGATTTTCCAGGAACAGAATGGGAGATCGGTAAGTCACTCCTCCACTCCCTGACCCTTTATATACTCATCCACTCACTTCACCTCTCCTCTTGTAGTTATTTATTACACTTTCCATGTCTTTTATCAATCCATTCATTATCTGTGTAATGAAGCACAAGATGAATTGAAAAAAATCATTGCACCTACAAAATGAGGTTTGACGGTTTTTCATGTCCACAAAAGAGGAACAGAAAGGTTAAAATAATTATGCATATGCACAAAGCAGTTATCCACAGCTACTAACCTGGGTCATGCTCTCACAACACAAACACTGTTCCTGTCCCTGATGTGAGGGGGCCATTTGAGGAGGTTTTTGGAATAATTTTTTAATAAAACCAGCGCAAAACCCTCTTTTGGTGTTAGAAAACTACTGTTGATTTACTAAAGGGCCTAGTTCAAAGGTAGCACTGGAAAGGTGTGGACAAAGTTAATGCTGCGCCTGGCTTTATTGCATTTGTATTTGTAGGAAGTTACGATGCCAAACCACAAATTTGGGGGTCAAAAGTATTTAAATGGCTGACGCATGGTGATTTACTATGGATTGTGGCTGTTGATTTACTGCTAACTGTGCCAGTGTTTAAAGCCCCCAAAATGCATGTCTTAACTCATTTGTGCCTGACATGGCTGCGATAGTTGGTACCAGGAGGAGACACGGTCAACAACAGAGGGCACGTTGCACAAGAATAATCTTGTCTCTGCATGTTACCCTAATTTTCATGACAAAACAAATTATACGAACATACAGTGGGGGAAATAAGTATTTGGTTCCCTGCTGAAACTGTAAGTTACTCCCTTACAAAGAAATGAACAGTCCATAATTTTAGGATCGGTTTGTTTTAACAAAGATCAACAAAAAAAGCCAGAAAAAAATATTTAATAAGGATCATAAATTAATTTGTATTTGATCGAATAAAATAAGTATTTGATCCACTACCGACCAGCAACAATTCTGACCCACACAGACAAGTTATGCTTCCATGAGGTACATAAATTAGTCCCGTCCCTTTAGGAATATACTCCTAATCTCAGCTCGTTATATGTATAACCAGTGTTGGGAGTAACACATTACTGTAACACTACTACTTTTGCAGTAATGTGTTGTGTAATGAAATTACTGTTTAACAATTCAGTAATGCGTTGTAGTTGCTGAAATTTGATCAGATGCTTTACCCGTTACTCGTTTTATTAATATGGATAGATTCAGATTCAGATTCATTTTATTAAATGTCCCAGAAGGGCAATTTGGTTTGCAGCAGAATAAGCAAGCACAGCCATACATATAATATAAAGCATATCAGGGAACCTGATTTTAAAAACATACATACATAACAATTTAGTACAAATCGTCATAGTTTTGTGAGGAGCATATCACAGTAAAGTGCTCAAGCATGTCATAATGAGTACCCATATATAAAATGAATAAAAAATTACAACAATAATTTAGATAGACATACAGATGGACGGACGGATGTACTTTAGTGATCCCAAACTGAGAAATTACAGTGTAACAGCAGCATGATAGTAGATGACCCAACCAACAGAAATACACACAGCATAATAGAAAAAGGAGTTACCCAGTTAAGTAAAGGAAAAATGCTTAGATAACTTTATATACAACATAGGCTACTACTAGGTTAAATAGATGATGATCCTTATGAGTCTATGGATAGTACTGACTGTACAAAGAAGGATTATAAGGCGCAGGGTGACATACGAGGTACCAGTTAGACTGTAAGATACAGTATGACCAGAATTCAACATTAGAGTGAGTTATTGTATAGTGAAATGGCATGTGGCAGAAAAGATTTCCTGTACTGACCGTTCGGCAGCGAAGCTGTAGCAGTCTCCTGGAGAAAGTGCTCTGCTATCTGTCCAGTGTGTGGTGGAGGGGGTGATCAGGGTTGTCTATGATGGATCGCAGTTTGTTCAGTGTCCTCCTCTCCACCACAGAGTCAAAGGTCTCCGGTCTGAGACCAATCACAGAGCCAGCCTTCTTGATAATCTTGTCAAGTCTATTGGTGTAGTTGGCTCTGATACTGCTACCCCAACACACAGCAACAAAGAAGATGGCACTTATAGTTTAAGATCGCAAGGATGGGTAAAATGGATAAAAGAAATGGATAAAATGGGTTAAATGACAAACAATAGTAAATAATGTAAGATCACCGAATTAGTATACAGTATGTTAAAAGAAGTATCATTTTACAAAGGACAAATAAGATAAGTCTTTATTAGTCCCACAATGGGAAAGTAAGTACAGTTAAGATCATTTCCTCCTAAACCTCAGCATTCAGTAACTTAACAGAGACAGGCACAAAGGAGAATTTATATCTATTTTTGTTGCTTTGGGAATAATCAGGCAATGGCCAGAAAGGAACAGTTTGTAGTTAGCATACTAAGGGTGTGATGTGTCTAGACAAACAGACATATCCTTCTCCAGCACGTTTGTTTATATATGTGATCAAGACTGTTGAAATTCACACCAGCTATTCTTGAGGCCACTTTAACAATCCTCCCAAGGGAGTTTTTGTCTTTCATAGTCAGGTTACCATACCAGCCATTATTTGCAGTAAAACATTTTCATAAGAGTCTTTTCAACCTGAAATTTTGCGAACTTCCTCAAACAATAGAGCCGCTACTGACCTTTTTGACATAGCAGCTCACAATTTTGGCTGAATTGCAGTTTATCATAGATGGTGGTACAGAGGTATTTGTAGTGGGTTACAGTTTTAACTGCCTAACCATAGACAATACTGCACACAGGAGTTGAAGAGGATCTTCTAAAATCGATACACATTTGTTTTGTTTTAAAGACATTGATTTTAAGAAAGGGCTCTTCACACCATGATATAAAATCACTTTAAACTTGGTCATGCTCATTATCATCATCATTAGAAAGGCTTATGATTACCAAATCGTCAGTGTATTTTAAAATATATCTGTCTGCATGTCGACTCTGACAATCGTTTGTATATAAAATATATAAAAAAACAGATAAAACACAACCCTGAGGTGAGCCGGTGGAGGATGTCCGGAAGCTAGACAGAGTATCATTTACTCTAACTTGTAGTCTATTTGTGAGAAAATCTAAAATCCATCCTATTAGAGATCTGTCTAAATTGAAGACATTTATTAGTTTATTGACCAAAACACGGAGCTGAATTGTGTTAAAAGCTGATGAGAAGTCAATAAAGAGCATTTTAGCCATTATTTTGACTCCCTTCCAAGTGCTTAAGGAGAAGGTTGAGCAAGATAATGATGGCATCCTGTACTCCTCTCTTAGTTCTGTATGCGAATTGAAGAGGGTTGAATAAATGTTCCATTTTTGCTTAGAGCTCTGTCTAAACAAGTTTCTCAAATTGTTTCATTACCAAGGAAGTCAAGGCCATAGGTCAAAAGTCATTCAGTGAGGTTGGATTTTTTGTTTTCGCAATGGGGACAATTATCAATTTCTTCCACAAGGATGGTATGCTCTGTTGAGAAAAAGATAGAGAAAGATATAATTGGTCGGCACATATTTTTATCGTGTGACCGCTAATTTGATCAGGTCCAGGGTTTTACCAGGTTTACATCTTATGAAGCACTTTGTTACATCATCGACACCAAAAAAGGAGGCCACTGAAGGTGCCGATAAACAGTTGTTTCTAATTAAAACTTGAGAATTTCTAAAATCATTCGCATCAAATCTAGTATAAAAGTCATTCAGACAGATATTTTTAGCGCAAATAAGTGAATATACAAACTCACCCTAACGTAGCTGACGCAGCCGTCAGTCGACGTGACCTGTTGCAAAGAGCCTGAATCTTCACTGCTGAGCGGAGGAAAAGATGGCGCTAATTTTTTTTTTTTTTTTGTTGAAATACATTATTTTTCCTTTGTCGCAGTTAAGAACAAAAGCATATTTGTGGTTTTCAAGCTAAGTGCCGGTTGAGACCTACTGCAATCTTTAGAAGCGCCTGAAAATAGCAAGAAAGCTCAGACAAAGCTAGTGCTGTGCTATGCTAACAACACTGCGTTAGTGGATCTGCGCTATCTGAACAGCCACTGCTGGATGTAAAGTGGAAATACTCTTGTCTCAACACCCATGGCTGGGTTTCAAGCACAGGTATGCATCTGGGCAATTTGTTACCCAGACCCTGGACTGTGATCCACGGAAGTTAAAATGCATTGACATGCTACCTGGATAAAGATTATTAAAAAAAATGGATTTTGATCTCCAAAAGGAATTTGAGGGACTGGATCATGTCTCTGTCACAGCAGACATTTGGACTGTGGATAATGGACATTTTCTTTGGATCACTGCACATCGGATTAATCCATATCATAAAGGTAAGATAAACATGGACAGCTCTATGCAGTGTTGCCAACTGTCACTCTTTTGGAGTGAGTCTCACTCTTTGTCCCTCTCTCTCACTCCACAAACCCTATTTCTTACTCCAAAATGAGGAAATTACTGGCAATATCGTGTTGATTTTCTTAAGATTTTTCCCACAATAAGAGCTCTCAAGGCAGGATAAAGTAGACTGAACATGTTCTAAAAGCTCTGTCTGAAACAGGCTGTTTTCAACCTGACATTAATAAGCCTGTAATGTAATGGATTACATTATGAGCTTATTAATGTCAGGCTGAAAACAGCCTGACATTAATTAAACTAGAAAAGCACTCGGAGAGCGCAGACCTCCGCCAAGCGCCACAGTTCCCCCCATACAGTGTTTAACATCATAAATATTAATGCTACATTTATGTATTTTTCTTTGTTTGTTTGTTTTTCCAAGTGTTCTGACGATTTTTTGGCAGAGTTACATGCAGAAAAAACAAAAAAAAAATTGAAAAAATATTGAAAATGGCCCTATGTCGCAATGTTAAATAAAAAAAAAATTCCTGGATCCAGACGGTGATCCAGATCACCACCAAAATGTAATCATCTGTAGGATACCCCATTTCTGACAATCTCTGAAAATTTCATGAAAATCCGTCCATAACTTTTTGAGTTATCTTGCTAACAAACAAACAGACAGACAGACAAACCAACGCCGATGAAAACATAACCTCCTTGGCGGAGGTAATTATCTTGCTATGTGTGCAAGATGATTTAACCTAGCCACAGGGGATACACAAGCCAGTGTACTCCTAGTGCTGGTCCCAAGCCCAGGTAAATGGGGAGGGTTGTGTGAGGAAGGGCATCCAATGTAAAACCTTTGCCAAATCAAACATGCATATCATGACGAATGAGACTTACATACCGGATCGGTCGAGGCCCGGGTTAACAACGACCACCATCAGTGCTATTAACCGACAGGGTGCCGGTGAAAATTGGGCTACTGTTGGTCGAGGATCGAGGAGGAGGAGAGGGGGTAGGCGTGTTAGGAGGGAGAGAGAGCGAAAGGAAAAGGTAGAATTGTGGAGGTGAGAGTAGGGACGTTAACTGTAGGGACTATGACTGGTAAAGGCAGAGGGCTGGCTGATATGATGGAGAGAAGAACGGGAGATATACTGTGTGTTCAAGAAACCAGATGGAAGGGAAGCAAGGCTAGGAGCATTGGAGGTGGATTTAAACTGTTCTACCATGGTGTAGATAGGAAGAGAAATGGAGTAGGAATAATCTTGAAGGAAGAGTATGTGAAGAGTGTTCAGGAGGTAAAGAGGGAGCCAGACAGAATCATGAGTTTGAAGCTAGAAGTCAAAGGTGTGATGTTGAATGTTGTTAGTACGTATGCTCCACAAGTTGGATGTCAGGCAGAAAAGAAAGAGGAATTCTGGAGAAAGTAGGATGAAGTGGTTGAGAGTGTTCCCAGGGAGGAGAGAGTGGTGATTGGAGCAGATTTTAATGGGCATGTAGGTAAAGGGAACAGAGGTGATGAGGAGGTTCTGGGTTGGTATGATCTTAAGGAGAGAAATGTGGAAGGACAGATGATTGTGGATTTTGCTAAAAGGATGGAAATGGCTGTGGTGAACACATACTTTAAGAAGAGAGAGGAACATAGGGTGACTTAGAAGAGTGGAGGAAGGTGCACACAGGTGGACTACATCTTGTGCAGAAGGAGAAATCTGCTAGACAGCATTGGATGGTAGTCTGTTGGATGACTTTGGAAAGCAAGAAGAGGAAGAGAGTGAAGGCAGAGCCAAAGATTTAGTGGGGGAAGCTACAGAAGGAAGAAGGTCGCACAGAGTTCAGGAAGGAGTTGATACAGGTTCTGGGTAGTAGGGAAGAATTACCAGATGACTGGGAAAATACAGCAAAAGTATTGACGGAAATGGGTAAAATGGCATGTGGTGTATCCAGTGGACAGAGGAAGAAGACATGGAGACTTGGTGGTGGAATGAGGAGGTACAGGAAAGTATCCAAAGGAAGAGGTTCTTCTTCTTCTTCTTTTAGATTTGGTTGGCGGTTGGCAACCAGCTTACAGGTGCATAACCACCACGTATGGCCGGAGTGATGGCCTAGTTGATGGAGCATCCACCCCACAACCGGGAGGTTGGGGGTTCAAGTCCCGGTCAGGTCATACCAAAGACCATATAAAAAAATGGTGCTTCCTGCCTTCTAGCTTGGTGCTCATCGTAATAGAATGGGGGAAGGAGAAGTTGTTTGTGGCAGCGCCTTGCATGGCAGTGACCCCTCTGATTCTACATGTGATTAACATTGTTGATAGGAGAAACGTAATTTTGTTCTATTGTACATGATTGGCTGTATGGATTGAATGACAACAGAAATGGTTTCTTCTTCTTCAGAGAAAAAGTGGGATAGTCAGGGAGATGAAGAAAGTAGACAGGAGTATTTGGAATCTAGGCACATGGCAAAGAGAGAGGTGGCAAAGGCAAATAGTGGGTTGTATGAGAGGCTAAACACTAAGGAAGGAGAAAAGGACTTGTATCAATTGGCTAGACAGAGAGATCGAGCTGAGAAAGATGTGTAGCAGGTTAGGCTGATTAAGGACAGAAATGGTAATGCACTAACAAATGACGAGAGTGTGTTGAGAAGGTGGAAGGAGTACTTTGAGGAGCTGATGAATGAAGAAAATGAGAGAGAGAGGAGGATTGATGAAGGAAAGATAGTGAACAAGGAAGTCCCGAGGATTAGCAAAGCAGAAGTGAAGGCAGCTTTGAAGGGGATGAAGAATGGAAAGGCGCTTGGTCCAGATGACATACCTGTGGAGGTATGGAGGTGTTTAGGAGACATGGCAGTGGACTTTTTAACCAGATTATTTAACACAATCTTTGAGAGTGAGAGGATACCTGAGGAGTGGAGAAGTAGTGTTTTGGTACCAGTTTTCAAGAACAAAGGTGACGCTCAGAGCTGTAGTAACTACAGAGGCATGAAGTTGATCAGCCACACTATGAAGATGTGGGAAAGAGTTGTTGAAGCCAAGTTAAGATGAAAGATGACCATCAGTAAGCAGTGGTACGCTTTCATGCCAAAAAGAGTACTACAGATACAATATTTGCTCTAAGAGTGCTGATGGAGAAGTATAGAGAAGGTCAGAAGGAGTTGCGCTGTCTTTGTGGATCTAGAGAAAGCATATTATAGGGTGCCAAGAGAGGAAGTGTGGTACTGTATGAGGAAGTCAGGAGTGGTAGAGAAAGCAGGGCAAGGCAGGTTTATTTGTATAGCACATTTCGTGTACAAGACAATTCAAAGTGCTTTACATAAAAACATTAAAGCATTCATCATCATCATCATCATCATCATAGCAGTTTGTCGTGGGCGACAATGACTGTTTCATTTAGGCCTGATCAGATTCCTCCACGTAGCTCTGTCCTTAGCCTTCCGCTGCCAGGAACTCCTGTCTATATCCAACTTCTTCAAGTTTCATTTTACAGTGTCTTTTAATCTGAGCCTTGGTCTACCCTGATTGCGTTTGCCCTCGCATAACTGTGAGTAGAGTCACTGCCAAGGGAGACACTGGTGGGCCATCCCCTTAACATGTCCAAGCCATCTCAGGTTCATCTGTATTAGCATGTCCTCCATTGATGGTAGACCAGCTCGTTTCAACACTTCTGTGTTGGTTATCTTGTCTTTCCATGAGATGTTCATTATGGCTCAAAGGTGTCTCATCATGTACGCATGGAGTTTCTTTACCTGCACTCTGTATTACAGTAAGTTGCAAAAGGAATATATAAGAACATAAAAGCAAACTATGAAGTAAATTAAAGAGAAACAAAAACAAGATAAAATGGAATACGACAGTAATAAAAGTTAGAGTACATTGTAGGCTACTGAAAGGCCGTGGAAAATATGAGAGTCTTTTACCTGGATTTAAAGCAACTGAGAGTTTCAGTAGCCCTGATGCTTTCTGGAAGTTTGTTCCATACTGTATGTGAGGGGCATAAAAACTGAAAGCTGTCTCACCATGTTTGGTTCTAACTCTGGGCACAGATAGTAGGCCTGACCCTGATGACCTGAGGGCTCTGGGTGGTTCATAATGGCCTAACAGGTCTGAAATGTATTTTGGCCCTAAACCATTCAGAGCTTCATAAACTACTAACTAACTAACTAACTAACCTGCACTTATATAGCGCTTTTCTAGTCACAAAGACCACTCAAAGCGCTTTCATTAATACTAACCCTCTATTCTAAGGGCCTATAGGAAACAGATATCTAGGGACAATTTAGAACAGCCAATTAACCTAACATGCATGTTTTTGGCATGTGGGAGGAAACCGGAGAAATCCCGGAGTAAACCCACGCAACACGGGGAGAACATGCAAACTCCACACAGATCACTGTTGGTCGGGGGCTGGGATCGAACCCACGATCCCACGATCCCCACAATCCCCCGGCCAAGGGTAAACTGTGCTGCCGCAGTGCTAACCACTGCGCCACCGTGCAGCAGTATTTTAAACCAACAGCAGTATTTTGAAATCTGTTCTTTGACAGACATGAAGCCATTGTAAAGATATAAGAACCAGAGTTATATCATCCACTTTCTTGGTGTTAGTGAGGATTCGAGCTGCAGCGTTCTGAACCAACTGCAGTTATCCGATGGACTTTTTAGGGAGACCTGTGAGGACAGCGTTACAGTAGTCCAGTTTACTGAAGATAAATGCATGGACAAGTTTTTCTAGGTCCTGCTGAGACATCAGACCTTTAATTCTCGCTATATTATTAAAGTTATAATAGGTTGACTTCACAACTGTCTAAATGTGGCTGTTAAAATTCAGGTCCGAGTCCAGAACCACACCCAGATTTCTGGCTTGGCTGTTGGTTTTTAGCATTATTGATTGCAGCTGAGTACTAACTTTGAGTCTTTCTTCTTTGGCTCCAAAAATTATTATTTCAGTTTTGTTTTTGTTTAACTGAAGAAAATTCTGGTACATCCACTCTATAATTTGACCAATGCATTTGATCAGGGTTTTAAATTGAACCATAGTCTACTGGTGGGACGGTTATGTAGATTTGTGTATCATCTGCATAATTATGGTAATATATTTTGTTGTTTTTTATGATTTGAGCTAGTAGGAGCATATAGATGTTGAAAAGCAAAGGTCCCAAAATGGAGCCTTGGGGAACTCCACAGGTTATTTTTGTTCACTCAGATTTGTAGTTACCTCAAGACACAAAATAGTCTCTGTCTTTTAAATAAGACTCAAACCAGCTAAGTGCTGTACCAGAAAGTCCCACCCAGTTTTTTAGCCAGTCTAGTAAGATGTTATGGTCAACCTTGTCGAATGCAGCACTGAAGTCCAGTAGAACCAAGACTGAAATGTTGCCATTATCTGTATTGGAGTGGATGTCATTAAGAACCTTAACTAGAGCTGTCTCAGTGCTGTGGTGTGGCCGAAAACCTGACTGGAAGACATCAAAACAGTTATTTAATGTCAGGAAGTTGTACAATTGTTGAAAAACAGCTTTTTCTATTGTTTTGCTAAGAAAGGGGAGATTTGATAGGGGCCTATATCTCTATAGGTGTCTAGGTTGCTCTTTTTTAGAAATGGCTTGATAACAGCTGTTTTAAAGTACTGAGGGAAGACACCTGAATGCAGAGACATATTTATGATCTGTAGTAGATCTGAGGCCATACAATATGAAAGGTTTTTAAAAAAAAAACCCTGTTGGGAGAGTATCAAGGCAACAGGTAGTGGATTTTAGGTGGCATATGATGTCATCCAAGATTTTATGATTGACTGGAAAAAGTTTTTGGTGTTTACATCTTCTCTGCGTGGACACAGAGGAAGCACATGTCCAGCACCTGAAGAGAATTATGTGAGGGTGGTGCAGGACATCTATGAGGACAGTGAGAGTGACAGATGGATTCAAGGTGGGAGTGGGGTTATGTCAGGGATCAGCTCTGAGCCTCTTCTCTTTTGCCATGGTGATGGACAGGCTGACGAGGTCAGGCAGGAGTCTCCGTGGAAAATGATGTTTGCAGACGACTGTGATCTGTAGTGAGAGTAGGGAGCAGGTGGAAGAGATCCTGTAGAGGAGGAGGTATGCTCTGGAGAGAATAGAATAGAATAGGCTTTATTGTCATTGTACAGTTGTACAGTACAACAAAATTGTGGGTGCTCCACCAGGCTACTACAAAATTAAGTATGAGAGAAGGATTAGATAAAAACATGGTTACAAAACACATGATTAAACACACGACTGAAATAAAAATAAAAATGGCCCAGGATTATGGAAATATACAGAGGTATGGTAGTGGCTACGTGGTTGGAAACTATGTACATAAGAATGCAAAGTGCAGAACACACAATTGAACACACAATTGAGTAAAATGGCCCAAGGATGATGAAAAATATACAAAGTAGTGGTTTCATGGATGGGTCAATATACAAGAAAAGTCAGAAGAAGCAAGAAGCAGCATGAGTGTGAATGAGAGGGAAACAGGTGTAATGGTGAAGATGGAAGGAATAGAGGTAGTGAAAGTAGATGAGTTTAAATACCTGGGGTCAACCATCCAAAACAATGGAAAATGCACGAGAGAGGTGAAGAAGAGAGTGCAGACAGGATGGAGTGGGTAGAGACAAGTGTCGGGGTGATATGTGACCGAAGCGTAGGAGCAAGAGTGAAAGGGAAGATTTACAAGATGGTATTGAGACCTGCGATGATGTATAGTTTGGAGACGGTGGCGCTGACAAAAAGACATGAAATGTAGCTGGAGTTGAAGATGCTAAGATTTTCATTGGGAATGACTATGAGGGACAAGATTAGAAATGAGTATATCAGAAGGATGGCTCAGGTTGAGTGGTTCAGAGACAGAGTAAGAGAGTCAAGGCTGAGATGGTTTGGACATGTGCAGAGGAGGGATAGTGGATATATTGGACAAAGGTTGCTGAAAATGGAGCTGCCAGGCAGGAGGACAAGAGGAAGACCACAGAAAAGATTCATGGATGTAGTGAAGGAGGACATGGAGAGGGTTGGTGTTACAAAGGAAGATGCAAGGGATAGGGTGAGATCGAGACTGATGATACACTGTAGTGACCCCTAAAGGGAGCAGTTGAAAGAAGAAGATGTGTGCAAGATGATTTAAGTATACATTTAAAAGTAGCATGAAAGTTACCTTTCGAAGTAACTACACACGTGGACAAAATTGTTGGTACTCCTCTGTTAATGAAAGAAAAACCCACAATGGTCACAGAAATAACTTGAGTCAGACAAAAGTGGTAATAAATAAATATTCTCTGAAAATTAACCAATGAAAATCAGACAATGCTTTTGAATTGTGGTTCAACAGAATTGTTTTAAAAAACAAACTCATGAAACAAGCCTGAACAAAAATGATGGTACCCTTAACTTAATATTTTGTTGCACAACCTTTTGATGCAGTCACTGCAATCAAACGATTTCTGTAACTGTCAGTGAGACTTCTGCACCTCTCAGCATGTATTTTGGCCCACTCCTCATCAGCAAACTGCTCCAGTTGTCTCAGGTTTGAAGGGTGCCTTCTCCAGACGGCATGTTTCAGCACCTTCCACAGATGTTCAATAGGATTTAGATCAGGGCTCATAGAAGGCCACTTTAGAATAGTCCAATGTTTGGCTCTTAGCCATTCTTGGGTGTTTTTAGCTGTGTGTTTTAGGTCATTATCCTGTTGCAAGACTCATGACCTGCGACTGAGATCAAGCTGTCTGACACTGGGCAGCACATTTCTCTCTAGAATACCTTGAGAGTCTTGAGATTTCATTGTACCCTGCACAGATTCAAGACACCCTGTGCCAGATGCAGCAAAGCAGCCCCAGAACATAACAGAACCTAGTCCATGTTTCACAGCAGGGACAGTGTTCTTTTCTTGGTATGCTTCATTTTTGCGTCTGTGAACATAGAGCTGATGTGCCTTGCCAAAAAGTTCCAGTTTTGTCTCGTCTGTCCATAGGACATGCTCCCAGAAGCTTTGTGGCTTGTCAACATGCAGTTTGGCAAATTCCAGTCTGGCTTTTTTAGGATTTGTTTTCAACAGTGGTGTCCTCCTTGGTCGTCTCCCATGAAGTCCACTTCGGCTCAAACGACGACGGATGGTGCGGTCTGACACTGATGTACCTTGACCTTGGAGTTCACCATGAATGTGTTTAGAGGTTGTTCTGGGCTCTTTTGTTACTATTCGTATTATCCGTCTCCTCCTGCGGCCACGTCCAGGGAGGTTGGCTACAGTCCCGTGGATCTTAAATTTCTGAATAGTATGTGCAACTGTAGTCACAGGAACATCAAGCTGCTTGGAGATGGTCTTATAGCCTTTACCTTTAACATGCTTGTCTATAATTTTCTTTCTAATCTCCTGAGACAACTCTCTCCTTTGCTTCCTCTGGTCCATGTTTAGTGTGATACACACCATGTCACCAAACAGCACAGTGACTACTTGTCACCCTTTAAATAGGCCGACTGACTGATTACAAGTTTGTAGACACCTGTGATGTTAATCAGAGGACACATCTTGGTTGAACATGTCCCTATGGTCACATTATTTTCAATCTTTTCTAGGGGTACCATCATTTTTGTCCAGGCCTGTTTCATGAGTTTGTTTTTTTAAAGTAATTCTGTTGAACCACAATTCAAAAGCATTGTCTGATTTTCATTGGTTAATTTTCCTAGAATTTTTATTTATTACCACTTTTGTCAGATTGAAGTTATTTCTGTGACCATTATGGGTTTTTCTTTCATTAACAGAGGGTTACCAACAATTTTGTCCACGGCTGTAATTACTTTCAACATGCAGTACGTGGTAAAGTAACTCAATCACTCTATATCACTCTATAAATTCAAGAAATCTCTGTCAGTTTGTGTGTCTGTGTCACTATCATAGGACATCATAGGCCTATGATGTCTGCATGATGTCCTATGATGATCCTATGATCTCAGGCAGCATAGGACTCGCGATGCCATCGTATAGATATGATGTCTTTATGACATCATATTGACATATAGGCAGGTGTCTTTGTGTGATCAACGGGCTGGCATCACTCACGATGATCCTATGATCTCAGGCAGCATAGGACTCGCGATGCCATCGTATAGATATGATGTCTTTATGACATCATATTGACATATAGGCAGGTGTCTTTGACTGTGTGATCAACGGGCTGGCATCTACTACTACTACTACTCACGATGATCCTATGATCTCAGGCATCATAGGACTCGCGATGCCGTCATATAGATATGATGTCTATATGATGTCATATAGACAGGTGTCTTTGACTATGTGATCAACGGCAGGCATCACTCAAGATCATGCAGGAGAAGAAGTCACAAGCAGGGGCAAACAGAGACGGCAGGGCATGGTTACAGAAAATGGGATGGGCGGGGCTGCACAGATAATCACATACAGGGGACCAGAGGGGAGACAAGACCAAGGCAATAATGATAATGATAATGACGATGATGATAATAATAATGCTGATAAACTAAGAGGAAGACCAATGAAAAAATAAATATGCAAGACAGAATAATCACTCTATAAATTCAAGAAATCTCTGTGTGTCTGTGTGTGTCTGTCACGTTTATAGGACATCATAAGACGGCCTATGATGTCTGCCTGATGTGGGTGTTTTTATTTATTAGGGGTCCAATGTGTGACATTGGTGGCAAAATTTAAAATTGATCAAATCTGCACATGAAATTGACTAATCACTATCCAATTGTGTCAGGTTTATGAAACTATTAACTATTTTCGTAACGGCATTCGCGTTCAGGAACTCTTGAGGATGAGCGCTCACTTCAACTACTTGTAAATGGAGACGTAAACGGGACACTCGGGCTTTTGTTTCCCCGTGTGCCAATGCAATGGCACACGTTTTACACGAAACAACTTCAACACTTCCAGTATTTTTCACGCATCAAAACTCATCAACAGCTACATTTTCATGACATATTAAGATGTGATAACGTGTATACATACCTTCAAATTCTCCCTGTTTGTTGGATAAGACGTAAAATCACAAAAGGCGTAAATGCGGGACACGGAAGTTTGGACCTTCGATAACTTCAATATAAAGTGACCATGGTTAATCCTCTCCACATGGGTTGAGCACATCCGGGGTAGAGTAAATAAAAGTGCTTTCCCAGGGCAGTCACCTCGCCAGACGGGGCTGCGCGCGGCCGACCAAGACCAAAGACGTAAATTTTTTAAAGGACACCATATTCGATGTGTCATAAATGTTTGAGATTTTATTGAAATATTCTACATCTGAGCTTCACAAAGACTGATCTCCTTTTTACGTGTATGGTTTGGGATTTGAAAGGTGCAAAGTGAAAAGCATCAGCACTTCCTTTTTTCTTGTTACTTTACCAAATAACTTGCATGTTGCTGCGTAAATTCGGGGACACGGAAATTTATGTCGTACGAGTAAATTTGCAGGGGTCGCCGTACAAAAACTATAGATCCGATCACATTGGGGAATGTTTTATTTTGAATTTGCATTACAACTCTGTTATCTCTTGCATAAATGAGTAGAAAGAGTTACTCAGAGATCACTTTACAGTACTTTGAAATTGATGCGATTTTCATGTCACACAAAAACTGGGAAAAATGAGGGGACACGACCAATAGTTTCGATTCTAACGGCAAAATCAATTATTTTTTTTAAAAATTGCAATGCAAGTCTGAAACTCTTTTATGTTCCCTTGCATATTATAAAAACGAAACCGACATCTGCAAATTACAGAAAAAGAGAGAGCGCTTGAAAGTCGGATACCCCTGATATAGTACACTGGACCCCCCCCCCCAAAAAAAAAAAAACACCCATGTCCTATGATGCATCATAGGCCGTCCTATGATCTCAGGCATCATAGGACTCGCAATGCCATCTTAATGATATTTGCGATGCCGTCATAAAGATATGATGTCTATATGATGGCACATAGACAGATAGGCATCATAGGACTGTCTGCATGACGGCACATAGACAGATAGGCATCATAGGACTTGCGATGCCGTCATAAAGATATGATGTCTATATGACGGCACATAGACAGAGAGCACATCATAGGATGCCCTATGATGTCTGCAGCATCATAGGACTCGCGATGCCGTCATAAAGATGTGATGTCTATATGACGGCACATAGACAGAGAGCACATATATCAGGTGTCCCTTTGTGCATGTCTATGGTTGAAGTGAAAAACGAGATCCAAGGAGGAAAGGTGAAGGATGTCAAAAGGCTAAAGAGTAAAAAAGAAGGTTCACTGAAGGACACAATGTCTGTCATGATTCAGTTTGAGGAAACACTCCACAAATCAGTCCTAATAGGATGCATGTATTACAGTGTCAGAGAATACGTCCCAAAGCCACTCAGGTGCTACAAATGTCAATGGATGGGTCACACTGCTCAGCAATGTACGGGAAAGCTCAGATGTGCTAGATGTGGAGGGGCGCACGAATATGGTAAATGTGACAAGGACGCCAAAGTAAAGTGTTGTTTAGAGGGAAGCTTGACAAGCCCAGGAAATAAGAATAACTAAGAAAATCTCGTATGCAAAAGCTCTAAAGACAGTTAGAGAGGCAGGAATAGTCAGAAACACAGCAGGCCTTCCTCAAAGAAGTTCAGTTCAAATGGAAGCCCAGCAATCAATGGGTCCCACACAAGCACAGGATTGTGCAGCTGCAAGGAATGTTTGTGTTCACAAATGCAAACTGGATGATGACACGTTGATAGTTAAGAGGACAAACTTTATAGCTTTTATCTGCCACACCATGAATGCTGCTGCACAGCTAAAGAAGAAAAGTGAAAGAATCAAAATCATTGTGGAAGCAGCAGGAAGCTTCCTAGATGTGAAAGATATCACAGCTGACCAGACTCATGCTTTATTGCAAGCTGAAACAACTGGGGAGACTGCACATGCTGAAACAAGACCTTAATTATGGTACTACACATACTACAGTGGAATGCGAGGAGTCTTATAGCAAACGGACAAGAACTCAAGAAGTATCTTTACGAACTAGAAGTTGTTCCACAGGTAGTGTGTGTACAGGAGACATGGCTTCAACCTCACTTAGATTTTGTTATTCCAGGATACAGTTCAATCCGACAGGATAGAATTAACACTGTAAATGGAGGAGGATGTGCCACTTTCATTAAAGATGGCCTGGCGTATAGGGTGATTCCCTCCCCTGAGGATATAGAGTGTAATATTATTGAAATATGTAGGCCAAATGGACAAGGAAATGTTAAGCTCATTAATTATTACAACCCATGTAGGAAGTTAATAGCAGATACTTTCAGTGTTAAGGCAGGGGAAGGGTATATGAAAGAGGTATGGTGTGGAGACTTTAATGCCCATAATAGCTTGTGGGGAAGCACACATACAGATAACAATGGAAATGTTGTGGAAGAGATGTTCGATGAAAAATCGTTAATTTGTCTAAACAGTGGTGAAGGTGCCAGGGTGGATGTGTATAGTGGCACATTATCATGTATTGACCTGACTCTGGTATCTGATTCTTTAGTGAGCACCTGTGAATGGACGGTTATGAACAGGACAGCTATGGGAAGTGATCACTTCCCAATACTTACAGTCATTAAAACTGAAGTATGTATACAAAAGGGAAGATGTTTTACAAGATGGTGTTTTGACAAGGCAGATTGGGGAAAATTTAGGCAATACTGTGTTCAGTCTTGTCATTTGGTAACATTAGAAGGTGGCATAGAAGAGTGTTCAAGTCAGGTAACCAATCATATTCTGAATGCTGCAATAGCAAGTATACCAACAAACCCACTTTTTCTTAAATTAAAAGCTCTCAAGTTGAAAGATCCGGTTGACTATAAAACTTTTTTTTTTTTTTTTTTTTTTTGTTACTTATTTGTACCCGTAGGTAGACTTGGTTTGCAGTCTGGTGACAAGCCACCGGCTACTGGTCGCTGCGTGCGCGAGCGCCCTAAACCTACATGTTTTTGGTGCATGTAACTGCAGTAATACTGTGTAAAGTGAAGAATCTATCACTGCCCGCAAATATCCAAAAGTTGTTCCAAATAAGGGAGAAACAATATCATTTCAGAGGAACATATATATTTCAAAAACCTTCAGTGAGAACTACCACCAAGCAACACTGTGTCTCAGTGCAAGGAGTCAGATTGTGGAACGCTTTTGGACCTGAATTAAAATCATGTACAATGCTTGGACAATTTAAACAAAAACTAAAGGAAGAAATACTCCAAACATATATACAAGATGACATGTAAAATCACATAAGAATTATCATATTCAGTTTGTGTTGTGCTGTTCCTTAGTTTTTTGGTCACATTTTGTCTTAGCTTTGTTCTGAATTGCAATTGCTCTTGTTTTGTTTCCCTTTTGAATTCTTGGATGGAATACGGGTGGGCAATATAAACTGCGGCTTCAGCCATCACCCATTTCGGATAACTTACAGTATGTTGAACTGTATAATCAGAGGAGTTATTGTTTAATTTGACCTTTGACCTGTTATATTATTCTGTTCCTTTCTTTCAATCTTTACTTTTAATCTATCCGAAATAAAGATTCATTCATTCATTCATACTTAAGAAAGCAACACAGGGTAGGAAGAAGGTTGTACCCTGGTGGAATGACAAATGTAGTATTGCAATAAAAGAGCGAAACAAGGCATTCAGAGAGCTGAGGAAGAATATGACTAATGAAAGAGTATAAAAAGAAAAGGGCAGTAGCTCGAAGGATTATTAAAAACAGGAAAAGGTCAACATGGAGAGAATTTTGTTCCACCCTTGGTAGGAAAACAGAACTAGGTGATGTCTGGGGTATGTTTAAAAAAATGAGTGGGAAAAGGGTATCAGTTAAAATTCCAGCTTTAGTGGATGGGGACAAGATGGCTGTATCAGACAAAGAAAAGGCAGAAGTCCTAGGTAGAGTATTTGCAGCAGTGCATAGAGGAAACCATCTTGGTGAGAGTCATAGACAGCAAAGGCAGCGTAAACTCAGAGAAAATGCAAACTTAAAAAATGAAGTGAAAGAGGACATGACTGTGCTACACCTCGAGCTCACAATGTCAGAGCTTAAGAGAGCTTTGCAAGATAGTGGATACACAGCTCCAGGATCTGATCAGTTAAGCTATGCTTTGTTCCGGCAGTTGCCTATGCAGTCAATGCAACTGGTGCTGAAATTGTTTAACAGGATATGGAAGGAGGGGGTTATCCCAAGTGGGTGGAAAAAGGCTGTAATTTTACCATTTAATAAGCCAGGGAAAGATCCAGCTCATCCAGGCAACTACAGACCAATAGCATTAATGTCACATTTAGGGAAATGGATGGAGAAGGTGTTAGTTTACAGACTCTCATATGTAGTAGAGCAAAAACGATTAATAAACGACTATCAGAATGGTTTTAGAAGAGGAAGATCCACAGTAGATGCTCTAGTTAGGGTAAGTAATGATATTGAAAAGACTCTCAAAATGAAAGAAGTAATGGTTATAGGTTATAGGGCAGCATGGTGGTGCAGTGGTTAGCACTGTTGCCTTACAGCTAGAAGGTTCCTGGTTCGATTCCCCAGGTTGGCAGGGGTTGGGACCTTTCTGTGTGGAGTTTGCATGTTCTCCCTGTGCTGCGTGGGTTTACTCCGGGGGCTCCGGTTTCCTCCCACAATCCAAAGACATGCATGTTAGGTTAATTGGCTGTTCTAAATTGTCCCTAGATATCTGTTTCCTATAGGCCCTTAGAATAGAGGGTTAGTATTAGTGAAAGCGCTTTGAGTGGTCTTTGTGACTAGAAAAGCGCTATATAAGTGCAGGTTAGTTAGTTAGTTAGTTAGTTTATCTGGATATTGAAAAGGCTTATGACTCACTGTGGAAGGATGGACTTCTTACCAAATTGAAGAAAATGGGCATTGGTGGTAGGATGGATAATGGATTTTTTTAACACACAGGACAATTAGGGTTAAAGTAGGATCAGAAGTTTCTAATGACTTTGAAATAGAAAATGGTGTTCCTCAGGGGAGTGTCATAAGCCCTGTTTTATTCAATATAATGATTAATGACATGTTTGAGGATCAAGAGGGAACCAGCAAAACAACACTATATGCAGATGATGGAGCCATATGGACGAGGGCAAGAAATTAGAAATTTGTGTTCAAAAACATCAGGAAAGCAATGAAGAAAGTGGAAAAGTGGTCATATGATTGGGGATTTAAATTTTCAAACAGTAAAACCTGCTATATGACTTTCACAAAAAAACACAGAACTGGTTCAGAACCATTAACATTATATAATCAACCAATAGAGCAAGTCAGTGAGTTCAAATATATAATAGGATTGTGGTTTGATAGTGGATACACATGGAGAGTTCATGTCGAAAATCTGGAGACAAAGTGCAAAAAAGTCATTAATCTCATAAATGTTGTAGCTGGACACGAATGGGGTGCAGATGCACAGGCATTAATTGACATTTACAGAGCACTAATGCCATCGACAATAGACTACGGATGCATGATTTATGGAGCAGCGGCAGAGACGACTCTGGAAAAAATAGAATGCAGCATAGAGCGCTTCGTCCGTGCATTGGAGCCGTCAAAACAACACCAAACAATGCAATTTTAATAGAAGCAGGAGAAATGCCAGTTGATTTGAGAAGAGATAAACTTGCATTATCATACTGGGTCAAGCTGAAAGGAAGGGACGAAGCAAATATTTCAAAAACAACACTACAAGGCTGCTGGAAATACTCTAATTTCCAGGGACATGGGTTTGGGTGGACAATTGAAAGAAGGACCAGAATGTATGGGCTGCACACTATTGATATACAGTAGCTAACACCAGTCCAGTGAGTAATGTGCCCTCTTGGCTGTTTCCGGGAATAGAAGAAGACGCTAGTCTGCTAATGAGGAAAAAGGATTGGCATATGAGTGAAGTTGGTGTTAAAACAAACATTTACCTCAGGAACAATTAATATAACTTCTTACAGCTCTACACTGACAATTCAAAAAATATAGAGGGCTCTGTTGGAGTTGGAGTATACATTCCATTAAAGTGACCATCGCAAAAAGACTCTCCAACAATACATCCCTGTTTACAGCAGAGATTGTGGCAATAATTATTGCTTTACAGTGGGTGGAGGAGGTCAGACTGGACCGGATGGTGGTATGCACGGATTCACTTGCAGCGTTAAAAACCATACAGACACTAAAATCTGCGAGGGAAGACTTGGTGATTGAGCTATATCACAGTTTATTTAGGGTACACAGGGGTGATGGAGAAGTTCAGTTTTGTTGGGTTACTGCACATGAAGGGTTGAAAGGGAATGACTGTGCAGACAAATTAGCAAAAAGCACTCTTGGAAAAGAGATAACTATACCATTGTCACTTGGAAAAGGTGAAGGGAAAGCAGTAATCAAGAATAAAGGAATTGAGCTATGGCAAAAAAGATGGGATGAAGATCATAAAGGTAGATCATATTACAAAATACAAAAATCTATTGCAATAAAGAATTTCATAACAACCAAAAGGAGGGAAGACAACATTATGGCAAGACTCAGACTGAATCACACAGGTTTAAAGTAGAACTGAACCCACCTTTTGGCGCAAAAAGTAGAATAGCAGATTAATTCCTTATTACCTATTGTATTTTTCAACACATAAAAGAAATTTTTAGGCCATGCGATGGCCAAGCTATAAGCCGATAAACTTTTGCCTCTGGCTGGCAGTGCCAAACAAACTGGAAGTAGTGCAGACGACGCTGCGTGACGTCACGAGTGTGATCCCTAAACAAAACAACAATGGCAGATGATAGCAGTTCCAGCAGTTCCAGCAGTCAAGGATACCAGAGTTTTCAGAGTGAAGAGGCATTCAGGATCGGTGACGAGACAGAGGAGGATGCAGGAGTGTGGCAGGTGGCAGGCGTGCACAAGGGCGAGCCCGGGAGACAGCGACCTGATGCACCTGTGACAGCAACTGGCAGACGGCGATGCAGAGGCGAGGTCCACCGCCGGGGAATACACCTGTGCACAGGGGAGAGACTGGAAAGGCAAAGGTAGGTATGCTTACGCTGTAGATCTTGCTGGGAGATGAGGGGGTTCCTCTGCAGCAAGCGGGCTGAAGGAATCAGACGGCTTCATGCCAAAGCCCAGGGCAGAGTGGCTTATATCCCACGCTGCTGATGAGGCGCAAGTGTGCGCGCAGCTGGCGCCGCTAATGAGCGGCGAGTTGTAACATATCCAGCCTGTGTTGTGTTGTAGCTTAGTTTTCTTTTTTCTCTGTCACATTTCGTCTTAGTTTTGTTTTGAATTGTAATCGCTCTTGCCTGTTTTCTCTTTTGAATTCTTGGATGGAATATGGGTGGGCAATATAAGCTGCGGCTTCAGCCATCACCCATTTCGGATAACTTACGTTGAATTGTATAATCAGATGAGTCATTGTTCAATTTGACCTTGTTGTTATATCATTCAGTTTCTTTCAACCTGTACTGTACTATCCGAAATAAATAAATTCATTCATTCATTCAAAAAATTGGGCTATGTATTACAATACTTCTACAGACTATAGTGGCAATACACATGAACAGAACTGGCCTCTGCATTTGACTGTGCTATTTATAAATACAGTAATATCTATATCTAGAAACGCATCGCTTCCCGGTCGCTTTTCCTCCCCCTTTCTTTTCTTTCGTCGCCATGACAGCTTTCCTTGGCCACTGAACAGATCTTCCCAGGTGTTGGAAGTGTTTTGTAGTCGACTATCACGACAAAATGCACCAAAAACAACCAGTGTCGACGTGCTCGCAATGGTAAACATGGAGGACTGTGTCACACTCGTGACGTCACGCGGAACTCCGGCTGCGCTTCCAGTTAATCGGCGGATTTGTCTGATTTTTCAGGGCGGGAAATTCAAAATCGCGATTTTCTCCAAGATTCCGGGATTTGTGGAGGAGGTACCAATGATAAATTATCTTTATAATTGTATGTACTATCACCCAGTGCCGTTCAATGCCGTTCAGTTCAGTTCTACTTTAAATGGCATATTATTCACCATGGGGAAAAGTGAAAGTGGCAAATGTAGAGAATGTGGAGTAAAAGAAAATGTCGAGCACGTCTTATTACACTGTCACAAATACAGAAATGAAAGACAGATAATGGAAAATGAAGTTCGAGAGGCCGGTAGGGAATGGGATTTAACTGGGATTCTGGGAACAGATGGAGATGGAGAGGCAATAAGAATCACGAGAAGGGCTCTTTTCTCTTTTTTAAATAACACAGGATTAAGTCATAGAATTTAGGGGTTGGGCTCAGATGACATAATGTTACACACTCTTGTACAGTAGGTGGCAGTATGCACCTTTCAGTTGTTTGCTATCCGCCAGTAACCGAGAGAAAAAGAAGAAGAAGAAGAGCACAGCATCATAGGACTTGCAATGCCGTCATAAAGATATGATGTCTATATGACAGCACATAGACAGAGCACATCATGTATAGACACAGGATAGGCTCCAGACCCCCCCCCCCCCCCGCGACCTGAAAAGGATTAAGTGGTAGAAGATGAATGAATGAATAATCAACATAACACAGAACAGTAACAAGCAGGAGAAGAAGTAACAAGCAGGGGCAAACAGAGACTGCAGGGCATGGTTACAGAAAATGGGATAGGTGGGGCTGCACAGATAATCACACACAGGGGACTAGAGGGGAGTCAAGACCAAGGCAATAATGGTAATGATAATGACGATAATAATAATGCTGATAAACTAAGAGGAAGACCAATGAAGAAATAAATATGCATGACAGAAAAATAATAACAATAATAGCAACCCAGGATAATAATAATAAGGTGAAATACAGAAAATCCCAACTTAAAGCGAGGATGTGGGCTGGGACCCATGCCCTGGAGACAAGGAATTTCATCACTCTATATATAATTCAAGAAATCTCTGTCTGTCACGATGTCATGATGTCACGATCATGACTCGCTAAGAGATCATAGGGCTTGCTATGAGATCAAAGGCAGGCTTCACTCAGGATCATAGGACTCACTATGACATCATCAAAAATCAAAGGCAGGCATTACTCATGATCATAGCACTTGCTATGACATTATCAAAGATCAAAGGCAGGCATCACAGATCAAAGGCAGGCATTGAGGAACGAGTGGTGACGTCAAAGATTCAAGGCAGGTTTCACCATGGTTGCTGTTGCCATGGTAGCAGTAACTTTCTACGGGCATGCAGAAATGTTTGCTTACACCTGCTTTCTATGGGCAAGCACAGGCATGCACAGGTATGCACTAGTAATAATAACAATAATAGCAACCCAGGATAATAATAATAAGGTGAAATACAGAAAATCCCAACTTAAAGCGAGGATGTGGGCTGGGACCCATGCCCTGGAGACAAGGAATATCACTCTATAATTCAAGAAATCTCTATCTGTCACGATCAGAGGACTCGCTAAAAGATCATAGGACGTGTGAGGAGATCAAAGGCAGGCTGCACTCACGATCATAGGACTCGCTATGACATCATCAAAAATCAAAGGCAGGCATTACTCATGATCATAGCACTCGCTATGACATTATCAAAGATCAAAGGCAGCCCTCACAGATCAAAGGCAGGCATCATCGAACGAGTAGTGACGTCAAAGATCCAAGGCAGGTTTCACCATGGTTGTGGTTGCCATGGTAACAGTAACTTTCTACAGCCATGCAGAAATGTTTGCTTACACTTGTTTTCTATGGGCATGCACGGGTATGCACTAGTTACAGTACTTGTGAAAAAAAGTAACTAGTAACTGTAATTCATTACTATTTTTTAGTAACTTTTCCAACACTGTGTATAAAAGACTCCTGTCACAGAATCAGTCCCTTCAATTCAAACTTCTCCACCACCATGGGCAAGACCAAGTGCTGTCAAAGGACATCAGAGACAAGATTGTAGACCAGCACAAGGCTGGAATGGACCACATGACCAACAGCAAGAAGCTTGGTGAGGAAGAGACCACTGTTGATGTGATAATTCAAAAATGGGAGAAATATAAGAAAACAGTCAATCGCCCTCGCTCTGGACCTCTATGCAAGATTTTTTCTCATGGGGTAAGGATGATTCTGAGAAAGGTGAGGGATCTCATCAGCCCAGAATTACACAGAAGGAACTTGTTAATCATCTCAAGGGAGTTGGGATCACAGTCTTGGTAACACACTTTGTTCTAAAGGATTGAGATCCTGCAGTGCCCACAAGGTCCCTCTGCTCAAGAAGGCACATCTGAAGTTTGTCATTGAACACCTGGATGATTCAGAGAAGGCTTGGGAGAATGTGATGTGGTCAGATGAGACCAAAATTGAGCTCTTTGGCATTAACTCAACTCGCTGTGTTTGGAGACAGAGAAATGCTGAATATGACCCCAGGAACACCATCCCCACTGTCAAACATGGAGGTGGAAACATCCTGCTTTGGGGCTGTTTCTCTGCTCAGGGTACAGGAAGACTTCACTGTAGAATCTTGGATAAGAACCTCCTGGCCTCAGCCAGAACACTGATGATGGATCGTGGATGGGTCTTCCACTGTGACAATGACGCAAAACATACGGCTAAGGCAACAAAGGAGTGGCTCAAGAAGAAGCACATTAAGGTCCTGGAGTTGCCTAGCCAGTCTCCAGACCTTAATCCCATAGAAAATCTGTGGAGGAGGGAGCTGAAACTGAAAATGAGTTGTCAAGCGGCAGCCTGGAAACCTTCAGGATTTGAAGAGTATTGTATCTGTAAAGAGGAGTGGATTAAAATCCCTCTTAAGATGTGAACAAACCTGGTGACCAATTACAAGAAACGTCTGACCTCTGTGATGCCAACAAGGGTTTCTCCACCAAGTACTAAGTCACATTTTGCTTGGGGATCAAATACCGGTACTTATTTCCCTCGATCAAATGCAAATTAATTTATATCCCTTATTTAATATTTTTTCTGATTTTTTTTTTTTTGTTGATCTTCTGTCTCTCTCTGTTAAAATAAACCTACCCTAAAGTTATGGACTGTTCATTTCTTTGTAAGGGGGTAAACTTACAAATTCAGCAGATCAGATAATTATTCCCCCTCTGTATGGGCCTAAATGTTCTCACACAGACCAGTGTGGTGCTAAACTGGACAGCAGCCGGCGTTGCATCTCTTGAGATTCATTAGAATGGATTAGGCTAAAATTCTTTATTCATGAGGGTAATTTCATTAGTTTACATATATTAAATGAATTTGGGCGCGGTGGTGGAGTGGTTAGCACTACGGCAGCACAGCAACTCACCCTTGACCGGGGGATCCTGAGTTCCATCTCAGCCCCCGACCAACCGTGATCTGTGTGGAGTTTGCATGTTAAGATAAGATAAGCCTTTTATTAGTCCCACAATGGGGAAATTCCAGGATTGCAACAGCACAGGGATAGCAACACTCAGGGCAATAATTAAGAAACGAAAAATATAAATAAGAGCAGTGAATATACTTATGTACACATAAATATATAAATATATATACAAAGTGCGGAGCATTGTAGCAGGATGGAATAAACAGCATAACCGTCTACCCGTGTCTGCGTGGGTTTACTCCGGGATTTCTCCGGTTTCCTCCCACATGCCAAAAACATGCAGGTTAGGTTAATTGGCATCAAACTGGGGATTCTAAATTGTCCTTAGGTATGACTGTGAGAGTGAATGGTTGTCTGTCTCTCTGTGTTGGCCCTGCGATGGACTGGCGATCTGTTCAGGGTGTACCCTGCCTCTCGCCCAAAGATGCTGGGATAGGCTCCAGCCCCACTGCGACCCAAAAAAGGATTAAGCGGAAGAAGATGAATGAATGAATGAAACTGTCTGTGTCATATTCCTACCTGTAGTGGGTAGACTAACAGTGTCAGCAGGCAGTGACTTTTATTTTTCCGGCTCATCACTAATGCCTGAAACCTCTCCTCCATCAGACTCCCCGTGGCTCAGGTCTTGGAATGTGCCACATTGTAGATTTTCTTCTGTTTTTCTCTCTGTCCATATTTCCATATTTGTTTCTTTTTTCTTCTGGTACATAACATGGTGATTCATTTCCCTCTTCAGGATACACAATGTAACATTAGGAGGAAAACAACAACAAGAAAAAAAAAAAAACACAGACCCACGAAAACATCCCATGAAATTGAAACATCAAACCTGATTCAGTTCCACCAGTTCTGTCAGGAGGAATGGGTCACAATTCCAGCAGACTATTGTGAGAACTTGTGGAAGGAAACCCAAAAGGTTTGACCCAAGTCAGACAGGTTAAAGGCAATGCTACCAAATACTAAGGAAATGGATGTAGATGGATGTCAGGCTGTCCTAAAACATCTTTAAAAAGTCTTCAGCTGATCCAAAATGCTGCAGCAAGAGTTTTAACAGGTACTAGAAAGAGAGATCATATCTCTCCGGTTCTGGCCTCCCTTCATTGGCTTCCCATAGAGTTTAGAAATAAGTTTAAAATCCTTCTTCTTACTTACAAAGCTCTAAACAATCAGGCTCCTTTTTATTTAAAAGATCTGATACTACCGTATCATCCTAACAGAGCACTACGCTCCCAAAATGCAGGTTTACTTGTAATACCTAGAATCTCCAAAAGTACAATGGGAGGCAGAGCCTTCAGTTATCAAGCTCCTCTCCTGTGGAATCAGCTGCCAATCTGGATTCGGGAGTCAGACTCGATCTCTGTTTTTAAGAATAGGGCTAAAACCTACCTTTTTGATATAGCCTACAATTAGGGAGGGATCATGTGTTTCTGAACCCTCCCTTAGTTATGCTGCTAATAGGTTTAGTCAGCCGGGGGACCTCCAGTAATGCACTGGGCCTCACTCCTTTCCTCACTCTCTATGAAATATTTTTTTTTTGCTGGTCATTAACATTTGTTTGTTCTCTCCCATAGATTGAGTCCCCATCGTGCTGTTTGCTCTCTACATGTCTGTTCTTTTCTTCTTCTCTGTCCCCTCACCCCCCAGCCAGTCGCAGCAGATGACTGCCCCTCCCTGAGCCTGGTTCTGCTGGAGGTTTCTTCCTGTTAAAAGGGAGTTTTTCCTCTCCACCGTCGCCAAGTGCTTGCTCACAGGGGATCGCCTGATTGCTGGGGTCTTTCTGCAACTGTGGGGGTCCTCCCTACAGTTGATCGTGCTATGAGATGACTGTTGTTGTGAAATGGCGCTATATAAATAAAGTTGAATTGAATTGAATTGAATGTAAACTTCTGAGTTTGAAAAAAGTAATAAAAAAAATTCTCTAAAAAATTATGTAACAAATAGAAATAAATTTGGTTATGCTAACTGTCCTAAAACAGGAGAAGTTTAGTCTGATTATATATACATACACTACTCACAAAAAGTTAGGGATATTCGGCTTTCTGGTGAAATTTCAGGATGCACCTAAAATGCACTATTGTCGTGACCCACCACAATCTACATGGACATTCAATCCTCACACTCAGCTAGCCTGCACTAAGCAGAGGACAATTTGCATACGGACAGAGAGCCCCTAGGAGACAATCAGAACAATGGACTATTGTTATACATCCCCGGATTAAGGAGGGGACATCCGGGCGCCAGTTGGTCACGCGAATGATATGTATTGACTGATATGTATATCAGTATGCAAATGTGCCATGCATTCTCTCTGTTGGTATAACATGTATAAAAGAGCTTGCTATACAGTACATGCCCCAACAGCACAGTAGTTCACAGAGCTGCAAAGTGCGTCTCATGATGTTGGAGGAAAATAAAACTCTGCAACCTCACAGCTCGTCATACCTCGCCTGAACTTATTTTTCCTCCACACTATACCTTTACAGGTGAACTTAATTTGACTTTCTCTATCCATTTGAATGCACATGTCCAACTGTTCAGTGTTTCAGTAGTTTTTGCATAACTTGCTGTTCTCTAACCAGGTGCTTAACAGCAAAATTCACAACAGGTGTTTGATCCATGAATCGACCAATAAATTTTCTGCTTCAATCAGAATTGGTGTTAAACAGTCCTTTTCATCATACTGTTCACATTTTGACATCGTGAGACCAAGATGACACCTAACAATTGATCAACAGTACCTCGCCACTGCGAGGCTTCAAACAAGATGTTCTCAGAGGGAAGTGGCCACTGAGCTGAGTGTCACAGAGTGTCATCAGCAGATTGCAACAGAGCTACAGAGACTAGAAGAGTCAGAGAAGGGCAAAGAAGTGGACGTCCTTTGGCCACATCCCACGCTGATGACTGCTTCATTGTGAGCAGTGCCCTGCAAAATCAGATAATGAATACCACTCAACTCCAGGCACCAATTTGACCAGAGTGGTGGCCTTGTGGTAGAGCACCCGCCCCTCAGCCGGGAGCTCATGGGTTCAAGCCTTGGCTGGGTCATACCAAAGACCATATAAAAATAGTACTTCCCACCTTCTAGCTTGGTGCTCAGCATAGTAGAATGGGGGAAGGAAAAATTGTAACCCACGGACAACAGATGGAAATTAGCCACTGGCTACAATCTGGCAAGTTTACATTGATTGATAACAATGTTCACCAACTTGCACTGTCCTTAAAAAGAGCAATTTATAATTTAAAGGAGGTGAGAGGCACCCAAGTGTCACATCAGACCATTTGAAACCATTTACATCAGCGTGGTCTGTGTGCTACACAACCTGCAAGGGTACCTGATCGCAGCATCAGGCACAGGTGTCATTGTCTTGCATGGATCAGAGAACATTTATGCTGAACAAGGGACCAGTGGGCCTCAGTGCTGTTCTCAGATGAAAGTTGATTCACTTTGAGCAGAAATGATGGCCCCCAACGATGTTGGAAATGTCAAGGAGAGTGCTATGCATCAGCCACTGTTGTCACCAGATGAGCCTTTGGTGGTGGTGGTGTTGCAGTCTGGGCAGATATGTCTAGTAAGTACAGAACTGCCCTACACCTTGTGAATGGTACAGTGATAAGCTAATACTACCTGAATAACATCATTAATCCAGTCATTGTGCCCCTGCATGAACATTATTAGGGAACGGCTCCTGCAGGCTGGGGTACCTCAAATAGAGTGGCCCGCACTTTCTTCAGACCTGAATCCCATAGGAAACCTATGGGATCAGCTGAGTCGCCATGTAGAGGCTTGTAACCCTGCACCCACAACCTCAATGACCTGAGGGCCGCCCTTCAAGAAGAGTGGAATGCCATGCCTCAGCAGACAATAAGTCGACTTGTGAACAGCATGAGACGTCGCTGTCAAGCTGTAATTGATGCTATACCCACCACTGTTGTTGGCTTTTTTTTCAGTAAATTGTTTAAAATGAGGAAATCACCATTGCATGCGTCGACTTAAATCCTCTGCTTTCATGATATAATATCACTGTAGTGGGAACTTTTTACATTTTCCATAAATTTCACCCGAAAGCCAAATATCCCTAACTTTTTGTGAGTAGTGTGGGTGACCATGAGGATGTGAAAACCATAAAATGTACAATATGGGACTTTCAAATGTGATTTACTTATTTCTCTTATTTATCATAAAGGGATTCATAACCTTAATCTTTAACACATCTATAATTTTTTTCTGTGCAAAGCTTTTACTGAAACTTTCTTCTTTGTGCAGTTTATATTCTGTGTTCAACATTTCAGACCAGTTAGCTTTTTCCCTACCAGAATCAGAATCTATTTAGGATGTGGGATTCATTCTTAAAACTTTAACATTTTACTACATTGTTTTCATAATTCAAAGTTGCTATGAAAACTATTTAAAATGTAGGTTTTATATCCTTGCAGCTTTATGATTTTGAATTTTCAGATAGATCTACTTTTCCAGACCTGTAGAAAATGATCATTCAGGAAATAAGCCAAACACATCTTTTTGAAAAAGCTCTGTGTCACAATCTGCTTTACATTGTTCCATCAAACATTAGTGAATCTCCTGAGCAGAAATGTGCAGCATCAAACTATGAAGCAGTGTCTTTAAGGAAGCTGAGGTTCCTGCTCACTGTCATTTCCTCCTCAACCCTCCCTTCCTCCTCTCCTCTCTCTCTCCACGTCCTCACTGAGCCAGACAAGATGGATGGCATAAATAGGGGACATCAGAGATAATCTGATGGTCATGGTCTAGTTAAACACACCATGTTATGATCCTTATAAAACAAACTACCTTTCCAAAAGGATAAATGTCCCTTCTCACACTCCTCCACTGGGGGAAGAGGGAAGGAGGGGGAGGGAGGAAAAAAAAATCCATTGCATCCTTCATCAACTGCAAGACTTGTACCAGCTTGACAGAAATTTAATTCGAGGCAGCTCTTGAAAATAATTATTGTATTTTGAGAGGAGTAATCATTGGCTGGGACATGATTGAATGTGTCCATGCCTATTGACTTTTGCTATGATTAATATGTTTGTTTAGTCGATATTCCCATCGAAATTGTATAATTAATTATCCCCGGCCCTGTCACGACGGGACGATGGAGAGCCCTGATGAGTATTTGGGAAGATTAAATTTTCTGAGCGCTCGTGGCGTCAAGGGGCACCATGGGGGCCTTGCTCCGGTGGAGAGATGGAAGGAATGAGGTGTGTGTGTGTGTGTGTGTGTGGCTTCTTCCTCTGGTGGCACACGCAGCCTCCAACCCCATTGATTTTGTTTCAGTATCTCTTTATTATAACTTTATCAGTGTGGTGTTGGGGGGGGGGGAGCAGGAGAGGTGGGCGTGTTTGTGCACTAGCTCTAGCAAGTGATGAACCTTTCTGTCCGACAGGCTTCTCCTTGCCATGCGGGCAACGTTGTCCTCTGCATTACTCAGAAGGTCGTGTGTGTGTGTGTGTGGGGGGGGATTAAACATGGGGGGTGCATTTAAAAAAGGAAAAAAGAAATACAAATAGAGAACAAATGCCGCCTTAGCCCAAAGTTGTTTCATTTTTCACCCGTCGGAGCTCTAAATCTAAATCTGACCTTTCTATAAACTGATGCATCATTATTTCTTCTAATTTGTCTTGCCTCTGTTCTGAATGCTGTAGTTAAGTATTGATGGCTCACTCTGCCTTCTAGGGACTGGGCAGTAGGTCCATGCCTTCTGAACCACTTCCAAGCCTTTTATGAAAGCTGGTTTTGGTTTAGTTCACACCGACTGCCCTTAATCAGCGACAGTTTATCGGTTTACTGCACAAAATAATGAAGATCCCATAAAAAAAGAAGGAAAAAATATGTCCCCCTGCAATGAAAGCCAAGTGTGAGGTGTAAAAATCAAATTACAGGACCCCCCCAGCATTTATTGATGGGTTTTAATGGCAGCAGGTGTTGTCACCCTGGGTGGGGGGGATTTGACAATGTGTAAATCAAAGCACAATTACAGGCGGTGGACAAGTGGACGGCATGCTGAGAGGGACAGTCGAGGGGGAGATGAAGATGCCGTGTTATCCTTTTAGTACTCTCGCTCAACTTTCTGCCTCTTAACCATCAACACTGCTCTGATTTAGGAGCGCACTGATCATCTAGGTGAAGTTGGAAATTTGAACCCATGACAGGCTAGTTTTTGCCTGGACACTTCTTCATCTTTTTCCTGGAACGGCATCATGTCGAACTGCCTCCCTCTCAACTCACACAAGGTCATTTCTGGTTGACAAACTGCTGCTGGTTTTATAATGCCATCAGGCCCTGAACCCATATATAAGCTGTTTTTCTTCCATCTGTTTTTGTTTTTTTTTGTAAACCACTGTCCTAGCCAAGCAACTGAGCATTATGCTTAATTGACCTGGGTTGTAATGTAGTGTGAAATTTGTGGTTGCGGAGTGTTTCATTCACCTGGACGAGTTACTCAACACTTAAGGAGCACACACACACACACACACACACACACACTGCCGTGTGTTGCTCATCCTGTTATTTAAACTGTCACACAGTTGCACTCTGAGCTTCTTTGAACAAGCACAATCACAGTAACATATAAATCGATGACAGAGGTGTACATCACAGATTAGCTCATGATAAGGTACTTAAATACACTACAAATATTGAGCCTCATGCATGAACCGTTCATAAATGTGCTGCACAATCACTTTACGTGAATTTTTGGGATTCACCAATCTGTGAGTATCTTGAAAATTCCTACATTTACTAACCAAATTTATGAGTGGTCCAGACCAATTTTAAGAGTTTTTGTGTAAATAGTTGGCTGTTATTCTAACCTTAGTTTTCACTCCATGGCTCTATATGTTGTTTGTCTGAATCAAGTATGAGTGTAAAGGCTATGAACTTAATAATTAAGATAGGCCTTTATTAGTCCCACAATGGGGAAATTCCAGGATTGCAGTAGCACAGGGATAGCAGCACTCAGAGCAATAGTAAATAAGATAAGAACTGGTTAGCCAAAGCAATAAATAAATATACAGTATCTCACAAAAGTGAGTACACCCCTCACATTTTTGTAAATATTTTATTATATCTTTTCATGGGACAACACTGAAGATATGACACTTTGAAACAATGTAAAGTAGTCAGTGTACAGCTTGTATAACAGTGTAAATTTGCTGTCCCCCTCAAAATAACTCAACACACAGCCATTAATATCTAAACCGCTGGCAACAAAAGTGAGTACACCCCTAAGTGAAAATGTCCAAATTGTGCCCAAAGTGTCAATATTTTGTGTGGCCACCATTATTTTCCAGCACTGCCTTAACTCTCTTGGGCCTGGAGTTCACTAGAGCTTCACAGGTTGCCACTGGAATCCTCTTCCACTCCTCCATGACGACATCACGGTGTTATAGAGATCTTGCTCTCCTCCACCTTCCGTTTGAGGATGCCCCACAGATGCTCAATAGAGTTTAGGTCTGGAGACATGCTTGGCCAGTTCATCACCTTTACCCTCAGTTTCTTTAGCAAGGCAGTGGTCGTCTTGGAGGTGTGTTTGGGGTCATTATCATGTTGGAATATTGCCCTGCGGCCCAGTTTCCGAAGGAAGGGGATCATGCTGTGCTTCAGTATGTCACAGTATATGTTGGCATTCATGGTTCCCTGAATGAACTGTAGCTCCCCAGTGCCGGCAGCACTTATGCAGCCCCAAACCATGAAATTCCCACCATCATGCTTGACTGTAGGCAAGACACACTTGTCTTTGTACTCTTCACCTGATTGCCGCCACACATGCTTGACACCATCTAAATCAAATAAGTTTATCTTGGTCTCATCAGACCACAGGACATGGTTCCAGTAATCCATATCCTTAGTCTGCTTGTCTTCAGCAAACTGTTTGCGGGCTTTCTTGTGCATCATCTTTAAAAGGGGCTTCCTTCTGGGATGACAGCCATGCAGACCAATTTGATGGAGTGTGCGGCATATGGTCTGAGCACTGACAGGCTGACCCCCCACCCCTTCAACCTCTGCAGCAATGCTGGCAGCACTCATATGTCTATTTTTAAAAGACAACCTCTGGATATAATGCTGAGCATGTGCAGTCAGTTTCTTTGGTTGACCATGGTGAGGCCTGCTCTGAGTGGAACTTGTCCTGTTAAACTGCTGTATGGTCTTGGCCACCGTGCTGCAGCTCAGTTTCAGGGTGTTGGCAAACTTCTTACACCTTAGGCCATCTTTATGTAGAGCAACAATTCTTTTTTTCAGATCCTCAGAGAGTTCTTTGCCATGAAGTGCCATGTTGAACTTCCAGTGACCAGTATGAGTGTATGAGAGCGATAACACCAAATTTAACACACCTGCTCCCCATTCACACCTGAGACCTTGTAACACTCACAAGCCACATGACACCGGAAAATGGCTAATTGGGCACAATTTGGATATTTTCACTTAGGGATGTACTCACTTTTGTTGCCAGCAGTTTAGATATTAATGGCTGTGTGTTGAGTTATTTTGAGGGGACAGCAAGTTTACACTGTTATACAAGCTGTACACTGACTACTTTACATTGTATCAAAGTGTCATATCTTCAGTGTTGTTCCATGAAAAGATATAAAATATTTACAAAAATGTGAGGGGTGTACTCACTTTTGTGAAATACTGTACATATGTACACAGTTACCGTATTTTTGGGACTATAAGGCGCACCATATTATAAGGCGCACTATCAATGAACGGTCTATTTGATGGTCTATTTTCATACATAAGGTGCACCGGATTATAAGGCGCATTAAAGCGAGGTAGTTGGAGCCGGGAAAAAAATTTTTTTTGTGTGCATGGAAAGAAAATCCTATCTATAGTCATTATAGACACATATAGCGCGATTGTCTGTGAGTGTAAATGACCTGTTCCATGAGCAGGCGGAATGTTTTTAGTCCGTGGCTGTTTACATCGCCATATTGGCCAGAATACTCGCTCGGTACTCGCTCGGTACTCGATACGGCTTGCTCTCCGCCGGAGAGCGAGCCGTATTTACAGCCGTATTTACTGCTCCCGTTTACAGCTAAACGGGAGCAGTTTCGATGCCGAAATTTCACATACAAATCCTAATATACGTGTTCTATACACCATCGGCTTTTGGGTATCGACTACCTCCCGAGGTAGTCGGATCTGGGAATTTTTTATTATTTTTTTTTTGCGTGCATGGAAAGAAAATCCTATCTATAGTCATTATAGACACATATAGCGCGATTGTCTGCAAGTGGGAATGACCTGTTCCACGAGCAAATGTACGTTTTTGGTCTGTGGCTGTTTACATCGCCAGGATACTCGCTCGGTACTCGATATGGCTCGCTCTCCGGCGGCAGCCCCGAGAAGTAAACAATGCAAACAAATGCCGGGACGTTTGAATTCTTTCGTCCCGAAAATATCATTTTTGAATATTAATTACAGCTAAACAGGAGCAGTTTCGATCCACGATCCATTGGCAGATAGTGGCGTAACTCGCTAGCAATTTAACTTTGAACGACCTGTTGACACCAATATAGCGGTTGGAGTTCTTTGGTTAATCCACCCGGAATGATGGCAAGCTCCGAATTAGTTTGCTTCACTTGGGTTTTGACAGTATCGGTGAGATGGGCGCGCATGGAGTGGCAGATCAATAGGGATGGAGATTTGTGGAAAAAGCCATCCGGCCATTATGTTGAAGCACATATTACTCCGCGAGGCTCCTGACTACCGTAATGCTCCGACAATCCATCAAGCGGTTCGGCTTCGTAGCTTATCAAAGTCATAGTAAAACATTTTTGACAGATTTTTGAGCGCCATGTACCACATAAAATCGGTTCGAGGTCAGTAAGCACAACCAGAATTAATACATAAGGCGCACCGGATTATAAAGCGCACTGTTGATTTTTGAGAAAATTAAAGGATTTTAAGTGCGCCTTATAGTCCAGAAAATACGGTATATACACAGTGCAGGAGCATTGCAGCTAGATGGTATCAGCTGCATTAGAGTTAAATTGCAAAATATAAATCCATCCATCCATCTTCTACCGCTTTTCCGGAGGTCCGGGTCACGGAGGCAGCAGTTCAAGCACAGAAGCCCAGACTTCCCTCTCCCCAGCCACCTGCTCCAGCTTTTCTGAGGGGATACCAAGGCGTTCCCAGACCAGCTGGGAGACATAGTCTCTCCACCGAGTCCTGGGTCTGCCCCGGGGTCTCCTCCCAGTGGGACGTGCCTGAAACACCTCAAGTGGGAGGCGTCCCACTTGAGGACCCAGACAGTATATTTCACATTGAATGAACAGTGTTGTTGCCACCCTTGATAATAATTGTAATTGTCTTAGTTGTGTATTGGAGGGGATGATCTCTATTGTGCAAAGTTGTGACGTCTGTGAGCAGCACCGATTAGACTATAAAGTCTGACAGCCCTAGGTAGGAAGGACCTGCGGAACCTCTCCCTCGAGCACTTAGGATGGCACAGCCTACCGCTAAATGAGCCCCTCAGTGCATTCATTGTGCCCTGCATGGGGTGGGACTCAGACTCCAGCAGAGATGACAACTTAGCCACCATCTTCCTCTCCTATCTCCTCCACTGGGTTGAGGTGGTGCCCCAGAACAGAGCTAGCTTTTTTGATCAGCCTATTCAGTCTCTTCCTGTTGGCTGCCGTGATGCCGCTGGCCCAGCAGACCACTCCAAATGTGAATGCTGATGCCACCACCGAATCGTAGAAGGTCTTCAGGAATGCCCCTTGCACGCCAAAAGACCTGTCTCCAAAAGACCGAATTAGTTGACAAATCATTTGACAACATTTTATATTTTTATGCCAGTTATAATTAAAATTAGAATAATTTAAAAAAAATAAATAAAAGCAGTATCATTCCATCAACGTCCAAATCATATCAATGCAAAATCTAAGCTTTTAAATGTTGTTGCCCTACTGCAGTGTTGCATTGTTGCTAGGACAGTGCAGTGGGGCGTCTCAGGCAAGGTGATGTGAATCTGTAAGGCTGGTTAGCAAGTGAATTGTCAATTATCACAATGTAAATCGCATGGGTATCATTCTGGTTTTTACTGCTTTCATATGAGGGGTGAGCGACACCTCCGAGTTAGGGTCCGTTTTGAAGTGATTTTGAGAAAAGACTAGGCTGTATTTTCATACACTTAACATTTTACTGTGAAAATGAACCAAAAAAAGTCTTTTTTTTTTTTTTTTTTTTTTTAAATGCCCCACCAGTCGAAGCCCAAAGGGGGATTATGTTACGGGTCAGTTTGTCCATCTGTCTGTCCGTCCGTCCCACTTTTGTGAAATCAGCATCTCCTACAGTTTTGTTCCGATTGTTTTGAAAGTTGGTACCAGGGTTTGATATACACTGATGATGCTCATATTGCAGTTTGGTTCTGATCGGATGATTTTTGCAGGGGTTGTAGCCCCTGATCTATGACCTCTTATTTCACCTCACTTCATAGATAGTAACTCTTGCGAAATGAACTCCTCCTACAGTTTTGGTCCAGTTGTTTTGAAACTTGGTACCATGGTCTGATATACTCTGATGATGCACATATTGCAATTTGGCTCTCATTGGATGACCATGAAGTCAAAGTTCAGAGGTCAGATTTTCCCTAAATCTTCTAAACACAATAACTACTGAAAGAAATGATGTAGGCTTTTCAAATGAATGAATGAATGAATTTTATGAATGAATTTATTTATTTCGGATAATACAGTACAGGTTAAAAGAAACTGTATAATATAACAACAAGGTCAAATTAGACAAAGACTCCTTCTACTAAACAATTCCACGTGAGTTATCCGAAATGGGTGATGGCTGAAGCCGCAGCTTATATTGCCCACCCATATTCCATCCAAGAATTCAAAGAAAAAAGAGTAAACAATCGATACAGTAGTTGTATCTAATATACATCTTGGCTGATTTATACCATGACCTAACTTTGGGTTTGGGGATAAGAGTTGGAGGCCAAAGTTAACATTCCAGTTACATTATGGTAAATGCTAAATTTACTATTACTGTAAAACAAGTAAAGCGAGGGTCACCAAACCTGCTATACAGGTTCACCTTGAGATCCTGACCTCTGACTATGGGTTTGAGGTCAAAAGGTCAAAGGTAACCCTTAACATTCCCTATGCCTTATTCTGTACAACAAGTAAAGCTGGGGTCACCAAACTTTGTACACAGGTTCTGTGACCCTGAAGTATGACTATGGTTTTGGGATTACAAGGTCAAAGGTCAATGTCAAAATGGCTTATAAACTATCCCCCCAAGCACAAGCTGTAATTTAGACATTGTATTTTGGGCTAAATCAGGTCTGTCGATCCAAGCCTTAATTTAGCCCACAAATAGACATTGAAAATTGGGTTGTGTTTAGTCTGTTTAATATGGACCATATTTAACCCCAAAACAGACACTGAAAATTGGGCTGTGTGAAGTCCATCTACCGCAGACCATATGCTGGGATGGATATCTCAACAACAAAGAACACTAGGGTCACCAATCTTGCTACACAGTTCACCTTGGCATCCAGACATCTGCTATGGGTTTGGGGTCAAAGGTCACTGTTATCATGCACTATTACTATAGAGCGAATAAAGCTACGGTCTGCAATCTTGGTTCACAGGTTCACCCTGAGACCATGACCTCTGATTATGGGTTTGAGATCAAAAGGTCAAGCTTAGCATTCCCCATGCCGTCTTAGTATAGAACACATAAAGCTCTCTAGAGTCACCAAACTTGTTACACAGGTTCACCTTGGGATCCTGACCTACAACTATGGGTTGTATACATCTGTTTTTGTTGTATATTCATGGATGATAGGTTTATCATAATTTGGTTCTGTCTCAATAATTATATGGAAAAGTTGAAAACTGCTCTTCTTCAGTGACATATTGGGAGCTTCAAAGTAAACCAAGGCGGGGGATATTGCATTTTGTTTGCTTGTGTCAAATTTTTATTAGAAGTCTAATATACAGTATATACTGTATATGTGTGTGTTAGAAATTTTGCATATTTTTGACTGAAGGACTGTGTTAATTGTTTATTTTATATTTATTTTAGCTTTATTTAACCAGCCAAGTTATTACTGGGGGAGGGGAGAAGGAAAATTCGATATAAAAGTTAAAAGATCAACACAGATACAAACAAGAAATAATGGCACACAGCAGACAGTGTCAAAACAATGTAACAAAAAGTCAATACAGAACTAAAGGCAGCTAAGACATCAGCTTAATAAAATAAAGTGTGAAAACAAGTCAAATTATATTAGCCTGCCAGGAGACAGCTGCCATCTTCTGAAAGAATGTTCAGGAGACAGATCTTGAGATAAATTTGTGATTTTTTATTATCCAATGTGACTTGCCACATTTTTCTTCAGTTTGTTTTATTAAAAGATATTGGGAGTAAATCTATGGTCATTGTAAACAAAACACTGAATAGCCTACAAACTGGCCTATATTTTTTTAAATTATTTCTCTTTTTGTGATAGCCTCCAACTGTTCTAATTGTTTCAAATTGGGTTACTTCTCCCTTTATTTATTTTTCCCGCATATGCGAAGGATTCAAATGTTGTCCTGCATAATTTGGTTTCATTTAATTTCAAAGAAATAAGACATTTTTTCAGAAGAGTGTGGCTTTTTTTATTTGTTGCAACATATAATAGCAATGAAGTTCCACCAGTTTTCTTCTCTGTTGTAGTGTGAATTCATAAATGCCACAAACTATGTTTCTTGTTTAGTCAGTGCTCTATATCAAACTTCATAAGTAGCATAATATTTATTTCAAAGGTCAAACAGTTGTTCCGCTTTCAGCAAATTCTGTATTAGTCAGAGAGGAGCAAAATGAAAGAGTAAAACATCTCCGAGCGTTATTTGAAGAATGTCGGCCATTAATAAAGCTAGTCTGGTCTGTATGAATAATTTATAACATTACATTATAACATTGCCATTGTTAGGCTTAAGTTTAAGTTCACTTATTGTTAAGAGGGAATCAGTAACTTTAGATTGTTCAGCTGAGTGTTTTGGGAGCTCAATTTTGCTAAAAAAAAAAAAAAAATTCAACATAATCCTGATTAGGGTTGTTATCCAATGATAAATGGTAGAAGGTGTTATTTATTTCATCTGGTGTGTGAACAGGAATCCCTCCTGAGTTAACTATTGCTGTTATTATTGTTTTCCCCCTGTTTTTTCTTTATTTGATTAGCTAGGTATTTTCCTGATTTGTCACTAAATTCAGCATTTACAGAGCTAAGCCTGTTTATAAGGAATTTAACTTTTTGTTAGTTATGTCATTTAATTGTGTTTTCAGATTCTCCAAACTGATTTTGGTTTCTGTGGAAGGGTTAGTAATCGATTTGGTCCAGTTCTTTTATCTTTTATGCATTTTTGTTTTTCAGTAATTAGAAAGGAGTCAATATAGGAATAAGAATTATGCAGAGGTGAAAAAAAATAAACTGCTTGGCAGATAGCTAAATTAAGCACCAACCGTCACCATGACCAAAATTGTTCTTGTACTGTTGGATTGTTTCAGAGGCTTTCCTAGTCTGATTACTGGGTTTATATCTTGATTTGTCTATTAAGGGAATGAGGACAGTATTAAGTCTTCTGGGATTGTTATTGGTGAGTCTGATATATAAGCAATTGAGGTACAAAAATTACCAAAAAAAAAAGATGTGCCATCTGTATTTGGACCATAAATAGATGCAAACGTATGCCAAATTGTTAATTGATATTTATAATCATAAATTGGCCTTCTGTGTCTGCTATGGTATGGGCTGTGGCTTATTTGTACTTATTTAGCATAGTAACAAAATACATGTGATACTCTAAGGGTGCATTCACACAGCCACTGTTTGGTCTGGACCAAAGGACTATCCATGGATATTTTGGTTTGTTTGGTGCCCTCTGAATGAGCATTTGAACTCTGGTGTGCACTAAACAAGCGAAATCTGGTCCACCTGAAAACGGGCGTCTCGGTTCACTTGCAAATGAAGTCTGGTGCACTTTGCTTGCAGTGTGAATGCAAACGGACTGTCCAGCGGACCAAAGGGCAGAAATGCCCCTCGGCATTTGTGTAACCATAGCAACACGTAGTCTGAGAAGAGGAAGTGGCCTTTTCAGTAGCGCATTATTGGTAGAAAATAACAATAAAGACAACCGTGCGGATCCAAGAAATCCTTTTACCGGAGAAAGCCTAGGAGAAAAGTTATAAATTGTCTCATTTGTGGCAGACAAACAGCCAGGCTGAAGGGAATAGATTTCTGTTTTCGGTCCTGGCCAGTTGATGAGCCGGATTTTTCTTCTTCACCGAGATTTTTTCTTCCTGGTTAGTGGTGGTTTCGGCTACAGTGCCCCAAACGAGCAGTTGTTGTAACTGTGTGATGTTGTCCAGGCAGTTTGGTCCGCTGCAGTGTGAATGCAAACCAAACCAAACGAAGGTGTGAAAATTCTCGGCATTCCCCATCCAATCGAACCGAGACCCTGGACTATCTTGGTGTGAATGCAGCCTAACATGTTCTTGCATGAGGTTCATTGTATCACAAAATGAACACCCAATTTCATCTTATCTGCTCACTGAATAGATTTTACCAGTGGTTTTTATTCTAGAGCTTATAGCAAGGAGTCACCCTTCTTTAGCTGCTAGCAAGCTAAGTTGCTTATCATACACTTTTTTTTTCCACAATATCTTTATTGAACCTTTTTTTTTTAACAAACATGATACAAACAATCAAACACTAACACTAAAGTACTACAAAAAAAAAATGCACTAAAAAACACCAACAACCACCAACAAAATCAAATCTTCAACAATGCTCCTCTGTTTAGTCTAGACAATCCAATACATAAGTATACATATTATGTTCACCAGTTTGGAATTTACAAGGTCCACACACATCATTCACCTTCTTCTTCAAGAGTTATGTTTAAATTTTTTACATAATCAATAAAAGGTCTCCATATATTCTCAAACACAATTTCCTTTGATTTCAGTATATATGTTATTCTTTCTAATGGAAGGTTTGTTAACATCTGTCTTAACCACTGAGTCACATCTGGTCTATGAGTCTTTTTCCATAATAGTGCAATACATTTTTTGGCATTAAGCAAACTGAGGTCTATGAATGTTCTTTCACTTTTATTAAAATTATGCTTTTCTGGGTACAGACCCAACAAAAACAGTTTAGGATTCAATATGATTTGTTTTGAGATTATTTTTTCAATTGTTACCCTCACCTCTTCCCAAAACATTCTTATTAATCTACATTCCCATACACAATGAAATAGAGTTCCTTTACTTTCCATGCACTTTGTGCATGTATCTGGTATATTTTTGTTATATCTATTTAACTCCTCCGGTGTAACATACATCCGCATTAACCATTTGAAATGTATCAATTTAAGGCGTACATTTATTGATTTGGTTTGAGCTTCTGTACAAGCCAATTCCCATTGTTCCTCTGAAATTTCAGTTTGCAGATCTTCTTTCCAGTAGTTTAATCTTTTCAGTGAATTTTCACTTGAAAATAGTGTCAATGAGTTATAAAACTCTGAAATAATACCCTTTCTTTTACTATCTTTCATCAACATTTTTTCCAAGGATGAATAGATAGGTCAAGTGAGAGCTTTATTTTGATTTGATCGAATAAAGTTTCTAAGTTGAAGATATTTAAAAAAATGTGTTCTATTGAGATTAAATTTGATCCTCAGCTCTTCAAAAGACATTATGTTTTCTGCACATGGCAAATATAAATCCTGAATCTTTTGTATCCCTTTTAAATTCCATACTTTAAATACAGCGTCCGCTCTCCCTGGTTTAAAATATTGATTACCCCATATTGGACTAAATTGTGACAATAACTGTGGTTCTTTTAAATAGTTTTTAGCTTCACACCATATTTTGATCATATGCTTTACAAATGGATTTTTAACTTGTTTTTGTAATTTTTTGGCCAAATCTGAATATATGAATATGGGAAGAGGTAAAGGTAAATTGTATGATTCCATTTCAGTCCAGTGAGGGAGATCATTTGATGAAAAATAATATGTCATAGACCTCAGTTGTGCCGACCAATAATACAACATAAAATTTGGACATTTCAGACCTCCACGATCAAATGGTAAATATAATAAAGACAGACGTAATCTAGCCCTCCTGTTGTTCCATATAAATTCCACTAACTTTTTTTTAATTCTTGAGAATAAATCTAAAGGTGGTGGTAAGGGAATGTATTGAAATAAATAAAGTATTTTAGGTAAGATATTACTTTTAAGTATATTAATTCTCCCGATCATCGACATTGGTAGTGACATCCATCTCTGAAGTAACTCATCAATATCTGTCATTAAGGCTTCATAATTGACACTGGCGATTGATTCTAGCTTAGGCACAATTTGGATTCCTAAATATTTAAACTGATTTACAACATTGAATTGATTTACCTCAGGGGCTGGGTAATTTCTCTGGGTCTCATTTAGCATTAATATTGAAGATTTAGTTTTATTTATTTTATATCCTGATATTTCCCCCAAATTCTTTATTAAATTCAACAAGGTCGGAATTGATTTTTTAAGATTCAACATAAACAAAATTATGTCATCGGCATACAGGGAGATTTTATGTTCTGTTGGTCCAACTTTAATTCCATATATTTGTGACTGTAGACGTATCGCCATCGCTAAAGGTTCAATTGCCATAGTAAACAGTAAAGGTGAAAGTGGACAGCCTTGTCGACATCCTCTATTGATTTTTATTGATTTTGAAATATTGTTATTTGTTAGGATTTCTGCAGTAGCATTATTATATATTATCTGAACCCATTTTATGAAATTATTTCCAAGTCCAAACCTTTGTAAGACTTCAAAAAGAAAGGGCCATTCAACTCTATCAAAGGCTTTTTCGGCATCCAGTGATAAGAGAGCTGTATCCGGTGCTTCTTTATTAGAATAAATAATATTAAATAGTCTTCTTACATTATGGAAGCCTTGTCTTCCCTTTATAAAGCCATTCTGATCTCGATTAATAATATTTGGTAAAATTTCTTGTATTCGTCTTGCTAAAATTTTACAGATTATCTTAAGGTCGGCATTTAATAGGCTTATTGGTCTCATATTTTCACATTTATTAGAGGGTTTACCTGGTTTTGGCAACAGTATAATTAAGGCATTATTCATATATGATGGTAAATTACTATTTTGAAATGCTTCTAAAACCATTTCCAAAAAAGGTTTTGTTAATTTATTCTTAAATTTTTTATAAAGGTCAACTGGAAGACCATCTGGTCCTGCACTTTTTCCTGATTTCATATTATCAATAGCTAGTCCAACTTCTTCTTGACTAATTTTAGACTCCAGTATCTCCCTATTTTCGTTTGGAATACACGGTATAAATAGTTCGTTCAAAAACCCATGTAGTTTTGTTAAGTCATATTCATTTTTGGTATCATATAATTTTTCATAGTAATCTCTAAAGGCTCTATTAATTTCTAAAGGATCTATAACTACCTGTCCATTACTTATAATACTGGTAATTGGTGTTTTAGATTCTAATTGTTTAATCTGCCATGCCAATAACTTTCCTGATTTTTCACCTTGTTCATAAAAAGATTGTTTCAATCTTAGAAGACTCGAGGCAGCTCTATTCGCTGATTTTTTGTCATATTCAGCTCTCAAAATCAGTAATTCGTTCTCCAACCTTGGATCTCTTCCTGCATATACTCTTTCTTGAAGAATTTTTATTTTATGTTCCAATTGGACTCTCTCCTCTCGAGTCTTCTTAGATTTTGAACCTGTATGACTAATAATATGTCCCCTAATAAAAGCTTTGAAAGCCTCCCACTTTACACATGCTGATGTTTGTGTAGTATTGATGTCAAAGAACTCATCTATCTGTTTTTCTATGTATTTAACAAATTCCTCATCCTGAAGCCATTTATGCTGAAATTGCCATCTACCTGGTTCCTTTGTCAATTTCTTATCTACATATATTAGACAGCAGGGTGCATGATCAGAGATCACGATGTTATCATAAAAACAGTTTTGAATCTTGGACCTTAATTCTGTGGAGATCAAAAAATAATCTATACGTGAGAATGTCTTGTAGGTATTAGAATAACAAGAGTATGCTTTAACTTGTGGTTTCATTTCTCTCCATATATCTATCAATTTCAATTCTTTCATAAAATGATTAATGGTCATCCTACATCCATTGTGCGTACAGTCCAGTCCTGTTGATCTATCTATACCGGGATTCAATGTACAATTAAAATCCCCTGCTATTATATGTTGCCCTGTAAGTGATGATAAGATAAGAAATAAATTAGCAAAGAACTTTTGATCATCTATATTGGGACCATATAAGTTCACCAAATTTATGTTTTCTAATAGCAAAGATCCTTGAATGATTACATATCTTCCAAATTTGTCTCCAATTACATTTTTCACTTGAAATGGGACTGATTTATGTATGAGAGTCATAACTCCCCTGGCTCGGGATGAAAATGATGAGGTGAAAACATTTCCTTGCCATCTACTCCTAATTCTTTTTACATCTTCCTCTATTAGATGAGTTTCTTGTAAAAACACAATTTTTGAACCCATGTCTTTTATTTTATTCATAACTTGTTTAAGTTTTTTTAAATTTTGTAGACCTCTGCAATTCCATGAAGTTAAATTAAGATTAATGCTTTAATTTATGATCAATAGGGAGTTTGGGATTACCTTGCAGTGTAAACATGCTCAAACAGAAAAGCAAAAAAAATGAGTGGTTGAACATTCACCCTACAAACTACACACAAACAAATTCCCCCTTCCCACATTTGTGGCAATCCCCCCAAAAACAAAAGAAAAATTCCGTCTCCCGATATAGCCATTGACCGTTCCACACCCACGAGGATCAGCCAAAGCCACTCCTTCTTCATCCTCCCAATCACCCTAACTCTACTGCTTTTAATAACGTAACATTAACTCTCTTCTGTAATTTTCCAATTTAACTCCAAAATTTTTTAGCAATTTTGTACTTTTTTTTTTTAATATGTAATACAATCTATATTTTGTAATCTTGTTATATGCTTCTAATCAGTTAAATGCTCAAATATTCTACCCTATATTCTGTTCATGCTTAGCTCCCACCAGTCTCTTCCTGGATCTTCTTGATGAGCTCCTGCGCCTCCTCGGGGGTCTTGAAGATGCGTGTTCTGCCCTCATATGTGACCAGAAGTCTTGCAGGGTGAATCACTCCATGACGAATCTCAAGGTTGCGCAGTTCTTTGCGGATGGGGTCAAACTGCTTCCTTAATTGTTGGATTCCTGAGGCCAAATCTGGGTAGAACCGCACCTGCTGATCTTGGTATTTAATTTCTCCTTTGGCCCGCACCGCGTTGGAGATCGTCATCCTGTCTCTGTAGCTGAGAAACTTCATAATTAACGTCCTCGGTGCTGCCTTGTTACCTCTCGGTGGGCCAATTCGGTGGGAGCTTTCCAAGACGACTGATGATTTTAGCTCCGCGTTGTTCAGCGCCTCCGGGATCCACCCCTCCAAAAAGGAGCATGAATCACGACCTTCGGCTCCCTCCGGTAAACCCACCAGCCTCAGGTTGTTCCGTCTGGACCGGGATTCCAAGTCCAGAATGCTATTTTCCAGATCTTTATTTTTTTTTTCCAATTGCGCACCTTTATTTGAAGTCCGCTGATTTCATCCTCCGCACTTGAAACACGAAGCTCCGCCTGCGTCACTCGCTCCACGCAGTCACCCAACTCCTTTCTCATTGCATCCAACGCTGCCATAATCCCATCAAGTTTAGCGGAAAAGTCTGCTCTCATTGAGCTAATGGCAGCCAGCACTGCACCTGTGCCGCCATCGTCAGCAGCAGTTACCGCACCACCGCTAGTTTCATCCGCCATATCTGCAGCTTTTTCTACTGCGCCACAAACTTTAAAGTCCGTTAATTTGGACTGCTTCGGCGATTCAATTTTTCCCCCTCCTGATTTCCCAGCCTTAGTCTTCACCGGCATATCCTCACCCAAACGCTGGGAAAAGTTTTGTTCCAAATGAGAGAGTTATTTGCCGAATCTTTATTTCCAGGAGCAGAGCAGAGTGATACGTGTCCTTCTAGGCGGCCGCCATAACCGGAAGTCCATCATACACTTTAATTGGTAGTAAACAAAGTGGGATTTTGATTATGTAGAGATTGTGACTGAGTGGTGAAATGCTCATAAAATCTTGTAATGGTATGTAAAAGGTAGGTTAGTTTAACCCAGCCACAGAGGGTGCACAAGCCAGTGTACTCCTCGTGCCAGTTCCAAGCCTGGGTAAATGGGGAGAGTTGTGTCAGGAAGGGCACCCAACGTAAAACCTTTGCCAAATCAAACATGCAAATCATGACGAATGAGACTTTCAAACGGGATTGGTTGAGGCCCAGGTTAACAATGACCACCACTGGCGCTGTTAACTGGCAGGGTGCCGGTGGAAATTGTGCTGCTTTTGGTCAAAGATTGAGGAAGAGGAGAGGGGGAAGGTGTGTTAGGAGGGAAATAGAGAAAAGGAAAAGTAGACGTGTGGAGGTGAGAGTAGAGACGTTAAATGTAGGTACTATGACTGGTAAAGGCAGAGAGTTGGCTGATATGATGGAGAGAAGAAGGGGAGATGTACTGTGTGTTCAAGAAACCAGATGGAAGGGAAGCAAGGCTGGGAGCATTGGAGGTGGATTTGAACTGTTCTACCATGGTGTAGATAGGAAGAGAAATGGAGTAGGAGTAATCTTGTAGGAAGAGTATGTGAAGAGTGTTCAGGAAGTAAAGAGGGAACCAGACAGAATCATGAGTTTGAAGCTAGAAGTCAAAGGTGTGATGTTGAATGTTATCAGTGTGTATGCCCCACAAGTTGGATGTCAGGTAGAAGAAAAAGAGGAATTCTGGAGTAAGTTGGCTGTTCCCGGGGGGGGGGGGAGAGTGGTGATTGGAGCAGACCTTAATGGACATGTAGGTAAAGAGAACAGAGGTGATGAGGAGGTTCTGGCTCGGTATGGTCTTAAGGAGAGAAATGTGGAAGGACAGGTGGTTGTGGATTTTGCTAAAAGGATGGAAATTGCTGTGGTGAACACATACTTCAAGAAGAGAGAGGAACATAGGGTGACTTAGAAGAGTGGAGGAAGGTGCACACAGGTGGACTATATCTTATGCAAAGGAGAAATCTTAAAGAGAGAGGAGACTGCAAGGTGGTGGCAGGGGAGAATGCAGCTAGTCAGCATCGGATGGTAGTCTGTAGGATGACTGGAGAGCAAGAAGAGGAAGAGAGTGAAGGCAGGGCCAAAGATTAAGTGGGGGAAGTTACAGAAGGAAGAAGGTCACACAGAGTTCAGGAAGGAGTTGATATAGGCTCTGGGTAGTAGGGAAGAATTACCAGATGACTGGGAAAGTACAGCAAAAGTATTGAGGGAAACTGGTAGAAAGGCATGTGGTGTATCCAGTGGACAGAGGAAGGAAGACATAGAGACTTGATGGCGAAATGAGGAGGTATAGGACAGTATTCGGAGGAAGAGGTTAGCAAATCAAAAGTGGGAGTCAGGGAGATGAAGAAAGTTGACAGGAGTATTTGGAATCTAGGCACAAGGCAAAGAGAGAGGTGGCAAAGGAAAAGGCATATAGTGAGTTGTATGAGAGGCTAAAACACTAAGGAAGGAGGAAAGGACTTGTATCAACTGGATAGACAGAGAGATCGCGCTGGAAAGGATTACAGCAGGTTAGGTTGATTAAGGACAGAAATGGTAATGTACTAACAAATGACGAGAGTGTGTTGAGAAGGTGGAGGAGTACTTTGAAGAGCTGATGAATAAAGAAAATGAGAGAGAGAGGAGGATGAATGAAGAAAAGATGGTGAACAAGGAGGTCCCGAGGATTAGTGTGGCAGAAGTGAGGGCAGCTTTGAAGGGGATGAAGAATGGAAAGGTGGTTAGTTCAGATGATATCCCTGTGGAGGTATGGAGATGTTTAGGAGAGATGGCAGTTGACTTTTTAACCAGATTATTTAATACAATCTTGGAGAGTGAGAGGATGCCTGAGGAGTGGAGAAGTAGTGTTTTGGTACCACTGTTCAAGAACAAAGGTGATGCTCAGAGCTGCAGTAACTACAGAGGCATTGAGATGATCAGCCACAGTATGAAGATATGGGAAAGAGTTGTTGAAGCCAGGTTAAGAGGAGAGGTGACAATCAGTGAGCAGCAGTATGGTTTCATGTCAAGAAAGAGTACTACAGATGCAATGTTTGCTCTAAGAGTGTTGACGGAGAAGTATGGAGAAGGTTGGAAGGAGTTGCACTGTATCTTTGTGGATTGAGGGAAAGCATATGATAGGGTGCCAAGAGTAGGATGTGTGGTACTGTGTGAGAAAGTCAGGAGTGGCAGAGAAGTATGTGACGGTGGTGCAGGACATGTATGAAGACAGCAAGACAGTGGTGAGGTGTGCATCAGGGATCAGCTCTGAGCCCTTTCTTGTTTGCTATGGTGATGGACAGGCTGACAGATGAGGTCAGGCAGGAGTCTCCGTGGACCATGATGTTTACAGACGACATTGTGATCTGTAGTGAGAGTAGGGAGCAGGTGGAAGAGATCCTGGAGAGATGGAGGTATGCTCTGGAGAGAAGAGGAATGAAAGTCAGTGGAAGCAAGACAGAATACTGATCAGTGTGAATGAGGGGGAGACAGGTGTAACGGTGAAGATGGAAGGAGTAGAGATAGTGAAAGTGGATGTGTTTAAATACTTGGGGTCAACCATCCAAAGCAGGGATGGTCAGCTGGCAGCCGCTAACGTCATCCACTGCGGCCCACCAGTCCATTTCCAAAAATCAATTATTTATATCCCGTTTGAACGTATTTGAAACTGCATTCTTAGATGCAGTTATAAAGTCTGCCAGCAGAGGGAGCCCAAACTGAAATCGAGGCGCCACTCTGTGTGTGGTTGAGCAAGAGTGAGGGAGCCACAGATAGAGTAGTGTGCCCCGGAGTCCCTCTTTTAAGGCATGTATGTGTTGCATGCTGAGACCACATCAATAGGCTGTGAACAGCAGTAAATGTACAGAGTAGGCTGCTTTTAATTAAACAATAAATGCTACAGCTCCTCACTGAGTAGTATTTACAGTAACAAGTTTCAAACTGAAAGGCAAATTTACAGTCGTGAAAAAAATTCAGACACCTCATTAAATATTCAGTTCTTTATTAAGAAATGTTCACATATCTATGTCTGACCTTGTTTTTGTTTTTATTTCATTTTTTAACCTTTATTTTAGCCATTTTAAGTGGGAATGATTGTGGGGGTGTCCTAAAAAAGATGGGGGGTGTTCTAATTTATTCTCCACTATTTGTTTAGAATTACATTTTACAGAAAATTTGAAAAAAGTCTTTAATTTATTTTTAATTGTTTAGTTGTATTACATGAATCTCCCAGTATTTTTAACACTGATATTAAATATCCATCCATCCATCTTCCGCTTAATCCTTTTCGGGTTGTGGGGGGGCTGGAGCCTATCCCGGCATCTTTGGGCGAGAGGCAGGGTACACTCTGGACAGATCACCAGTCCATTGCTCAGACAACCATTCGTATGCCCAAATATGTAAAAAAAAAAAAAAAAAAAAAGGAAAAAAAAACCCCATCACAGGCTTATACAGAGTGTCCTAATTTTTTCACGACTGTTTATAAGAAACTGCAAATTTACGACAGAAAAACACTAATTTAGAACAAACCTGAGTACAACTAAAAAGTTAAACACTTTTAAATAAAATGATGCAAATTTATCAGTAGAAGCTTGCACATCTAATACCAAATTAAAATGTAGATTTGCAAAAAAAGGCTAATTTAAACCAGAAATGTAACATATTTATAAGTAAAACTATTTTTTACTTTGATCATATTCTTCTAATATTTTAAAAACATTTTCTTCATCATCATATTTCCTTTTTGGCTTTTTTGTTAATTACCATCCATAATTTCTCTTTGCTCATCATTTTGATGGAGGAAGTTTTAAAAATTAGGTCATGATATGTTTTAACAGTAATTTTAATTCTAACACCGAGTAGCTTTTATTTTCATTTGCAATTTCAGTTTTAATTGTGAAACTTTTGACTTTGAAGAAAACCCCCCCCCCCCATCCTTTTCCCAAAGGTTTACATGTAAATCTGGCCCTCGGGAAATGATGAAAAAAATTTGTGGCCCTCATTACCACCAAAGTTGCCCAACCCTGATCCAAAGCAATGGAAAATGAATGAATGAATGAATGAATGAATGAATGAATTTATTTCGGATAGTACATTACAGGTTAAAAGAAACTGTATAATATAACAACAAGGTCAAATTAGACAAAGACTCCTTCTACTATACAATTCCACGTGAGTTATCCGAAATGGGTGATGGCTGAAGCCGCAGCTTATATTGCCCACCCATATTCCATCCAAGAATTCAAAGGAGAAAAAAGAGAAAACAAGACAAGAGCGATTACAATTTAAAACAAGGCTAAGACAAAATATGACTGAGAGAAAAAGAAAACTGAGCTAGTCTAAGTTAAGCGGTTACTATTCAAAAACAAATCTAAGACATAGTGTCACAGAGAAAAAAGAAAAACTAAGCTATAACACAACACAGGCTGGAAATGTCAATCCTTATGCGAGTTTACATGTCGTCTTGTAAATATGTTTGGAGTATTTCTTCCTTTAGTTTTTGTTTAAATTGTCCAAGCTTTGTACATGATTTTAATTCAGGTCCAAAATCGTTCCATAATCTGACACCTTGCACTGAAATACAATGTTGCTTGGTAGTTGTTCTCACTGTAGGCTTTTGAAATATACATGTTCCTCTGAAGTGATATCGTTTCTCCCTTGTTTGGAACAACTTTTGGATATTTGCGGGCAGTGATAGATTCTTCACTTTGAACATTATTATTGCGGTTTTAAAGTCGATCAGATCTTTCAACTTGAGAGTTTTTTGTTTAAGAAAAAGTGGGTTTGTTGGTTCCCTGTAAGCTGCTTTGTTGATTATTCTAATAGCTCTCTTTTGAAGCATAAAGAGTGGATATATGTTTGTTTTATATGTATTTCCCCATACTTCATTACAATATGTCATGTATGGGAGTATTAATGAATGATACAAGGTGTATAGTGTGGGTTGATTCAGCAAATTTTTCACTCTGTGTAATATTGCAATTGATTTGGATACTTTACCTTTTATATAATTAATATGTGGCTTCCAACACAGTTTGTTATCAATTATTACTCCAAGGAATTTAGTTTCGGATACCCTTTCAATCTCTACACCATTTACACTGAGTTTGGGTACTGGGTAGTTGTGATGGTTGTTAAAGACTATAAATTTTGTCTTGCTTAAATTGAGCATTAATTTGTTCGAATCAAACCACAGTTTCAGCTTTCCTAATTCCTTTCCGAGTGTATCCAGAAGTTGTTCCAAGTTGTTTCCACTGCATAGCAGGTTAGTGTCATCAGCAAACAATATTAAGTCCATTTTTTCTGAAACTTTACATATATCATTTATATACATATTGAATAATAATGGTCCCAAAACTGAACCCTGTGGGACTCCACAGGTGACCTTCAGTAGCTCTGAGTTTTTGTTGTTAACACATACAAACTGATATCTATTCTTTAAGTAACTTCTTAACCAGGACAGTGCTACCCCTCTGATACCACAATTTTGTAGTTTCTTTAATAATAGATTGTGATCTACTGTATCAAATGCTTTTTTAAGATCCAGGAATACTCCAACTGAATACTCTTTATTTTCAATGGCTGTTGATATTTTTTCTGTAAATTCCATTAAGGCATATGCTGTTGTCCTTTTGTGTCTGAACCCATATTGCTGCTCACACAATAAATCATTCTTCAGTATGAAGTTGTCAATTCTCTCATAGAATATTTTTTCAAGTATCTTGGAAAATTGCGGTAATAGTGAAATTGGTCTGTAGTTGGAGAGTTCCCCTCTGTCGCCTGTCTTGTAAATCGGAATTACTTTAGCTATTTTCATTGCATTGGGAAATATACCTGATTGGAGAGACAGGTTACAGATATACGTCAGTGGTTTCACTATGCATTCGATAACAGTTTTGACTAGTAGCATATCAATACCATCGCAGTCAGTAGATGTTTTACTTTTGAACGATTTAACAATTTCAATGACCTCTCTTTCGTCTGTGTTCTTTATGAAGATGGTGTCTTTTACAGCAGTGTTATTGCATATTGAATCACCTGTTGGCACCGTAGTGGGTATTTCTCGGGCCAGTTTAGGTCCAATGTTAACAAAAAAATTATTAAATTCATCTGCAGGTGAAGCTATATTCACATTCGGAGTCGATTTATTATTTTTTGGAGTGTTAGTTGGGTAGCTGGTATTTCTGCTTTTATTTCCAAGGATACTGTTGATTATTGTCCATGTATTTTTAATATTGTCTTTGTTTTTTTCCAGTTCTTTACTGTAATAGTCTCTTTTACTACATCTTATTATATATGTTAACTTATTTTTGTATGTTTTATACCGCTGCTCTGCTTCTTTTGTCCTTTTCTTTATGAAAGCTTTATATAATAAATTTTTCTTTTTACACGCCTTTTGTAGTCCTTTGGTTAGCCATGGTTTGTCAGTAAATTTGTGTTTAAGCTTTTTTTTAACTAATGGGCAGTTTTTTTCATAAAGAGTGGTTACAATGTTTGTAAATGCGTCATAGGCTTCATTTACATCTGATACATAGACTTCTGTCCAGTCTTGCTTCAGCAAGTCCTCTTTAAAATGCACAAGATAAGTGAAGAAGAGCATGTAGGCAGGGTGGAGTGGATGGAGATGAGTGTCAGGGGTGATTTGTGACAGAAGGGTAGGAGCAAGAATGAAAGGGAAGATTTACAAGACGGTAGTGAGGCCTGCTATGATGTATGGTTTGGAGACTATGGTGCAGACAAAAAGACAGGAGATGGAGCTGGAGGTGGCAGAGTTGAAGATGCTAAGATTCTCGTTGGGAGTGAGGTACAGGATTAGAAATGAGTATATCAGAGAGACAGCTCAGGTTGAGGGGTTTGGAGACAAAGTAAGAGAGTCAAGACTGAGATGGTTTGGACATGTGTAGAGGATGGATAGTGGCTATATTGGACAAAGGATGTTGAAGATGGAGCTGCAAGGCAGGAGGAAAAGAGGAAGACCACAGAGAAGATTCATGGATGTAGTGAAGGAGAACATGGAGAGGGTTGGTGTTACAGAGGAAGATGCAAGGGATAGGGTGAGATGGAGGCAAATGATCCACTGTGGAGACCCCTAAAGGGAGCAGCCGAAAGAAGAAGAAGAAGTAAAAGGTAGTTTAGTTTAGCATAATTATAATCCTTTATGTATCCAGTCAAGTATTTTTGTTGCCTCAGCCTAACCAAGAAGTTTTGGTTGTTATATCAACCAAGGTACAGCACTTTTTAATAACTAAATTTTTTTTGAGCCTCAGCATTACCAAGTAGTTTTGCATGCAACTAACAAAGTTAAAGGTCTGATGACACGATTTTGACATTTTTTAGCATGTTGTGTAAGCCCAAAAGTCATTGTCAATGATCAATATAATATTTACAACCGCGCCTGCATAAACTAGTTATCATCAAAAAGACGCAGCCGCTGACTGGACTGTGGTGCCGCCCACCGAATGAAGGGCAGCACCACCATGTCGTAAGTGACAGAATGGATGCTGGTGTTGTTGACTGGAATGACAGCAGCTTTGTAGCTCACAGTTTCTCTGGTTTTTTGTTTTAATTTTACGGCTATGCCTTCGCGTTGTGTCGCAAGCTTAGATAAACAGCAGGCCGTGAAAGACCACATCACATGCTTCAGCTCCAACTGTCATAAGCCTCCTCGTGCGCTTTTACGCAGGAGGAACGCACGAGGAGGGATTAATGGATTTACGCACAGCTTTGACCTACTTTCTGTGATTGCATGCTGACACTTGCCGGTCCAGTCCGGCCACGTCCCCTCTCTCATCATCACCAGCTGATTCAAACTCCCGCTGATCATGTTTCCCAGTCCTCGCCCAGGTGCTTCTCATCACACCATCACCAGCAGTGCGTGTACTTCGCGGCCGTTTGCCAGTCACGCATTGCTGGTCCATAGTATTGTCATCTGTGCTGTTAGTCTGCCAGTATTTTCAGCACTCTCATGACGTGTTAGTCACTCCATGTTTGCCGTGGTTCTCATGTGTCCTTGAAGCGATGTCAGCTCTGGGGCGCACCTGTGGCTAACACGTCTCCTCTCATTCGTTCTCTGGGTGATGCCGGCTCCCGAACGCCATCAGTAAGTGTGTTCGTGTTTTTTGTACGTCTTCACCTTTTTGGGAATTGTCTGTCTTTCTGTATTAATTTTCTGTGGTGAACCCTGCACATAAATCCTCATTATTTCATCCTCCCTCTCCCTGCCCTGTGTAAGAGCGCACGGAGAGGGAGGATTTACACGTAAATAATGAGGATTTATGTGAGGATTTACGCGCAGGATTCACCACAGCACATGTATTGAACATAAGAATGATGACAACAGTTCCTAAAAAGGTGAAGACTTACAAAAATAAACAGAAACACTTACAGTTGCGTTCGGGGCTGACATTGCCCAGCGAACATGGAGAGGAGACGTGTTAACCATGGTTGCATCCCAGGGCCGGCATCGCTTCAAGGGGCGCAACAGAACCACAGCTGTGTGGAGTGGCTAACACGTCGTGATAGTGTTGGCAATATTGGCTGGCTGACAACACAGCAGATGATGCACACAAACCATGAACAGCTGACTGTCAAAGAGAGAGAGCGCATGGTCGGACTGGCGAATCTTGGACAGTGCCCACCTGAAAGTGGGTCAAAACGGCACATCATTCACATGTACAAAACATAAACAACAAGAACTCAAAAGATGATACATAATAAGCCCAATGCCTGAGCCACAGAGAATACACTGCTATGATTTTATTGAAAAATCGGGTTTAAATAAATTATATTTATGAACAAATAATTTGTTGCAATATCTGTAATAAAAGCATAACATTTGGTGTTCCCCTGCCGTGTGTTTGTCGCTGCTGCTGTGGTGGGCATGTGTGCCTCTCCACTGTCACTCTCTGAGTCTGACTTGCTTGGCACAGCTCAAACCTATACGGTCTGATGCCCCCAGATTCTTCATTATCATCCCATTCTTCTGAACTATAATCATCTGAAGATTGGACAACACAAACCAATTCCAGACTACATGTGCTGGGACCATCGTCGATGTTTTCTACCGCTTCCATCCTGTGTGTACAATGGACAGCCAAGCGCTGTGTTCTGTCGATGACGTTACAACATGGCCGGGGGGTTTTCCAGCCACTGACGCAATTTGTGATGTGGCGCTCATGAAAATGTCGGATATTCACTTGAAAAAAAGCCTGTTTGACTTAGAACTGCACAGACCAACCTATTTCGTCATATTGTATTATGTGTTGAAAAATTAGATGAAGTCAAAAACATGTCATCAGACCTTTAAACCTACAAACCCTCACCCTACATGTTTATTTGCTTACTTTAACACTGTATGTTTAACTGTTTCTCTATTGGATGTTTATGAATGTAGGGCAGTACTCATTGTCTGGAGCTAAATACTAGATTAGCCATTGGCTAAGCATGTGATGGATGCAAACTCACCCCGGTGAAGCAGGCTTCTCAAGGGCTTTTGATTTTTCTCTCTTGCTGCTCTGCAGCCTCCCAACAAATTTTGGTTACTACCACTTTTCTGTCAATTTCTCATGTACATTAGGTGTGGAGCAGTTGCAGCTCTGTTCACAATAAGAAAATGAAACAAGTTGTCCTTAGGAAAAAGGGGAGAAGATAGTGTGCACCCTGCAGACTTCTTGGCCTTTGCACCCGATAGTTAGGAGTTTGTTAAAAACACCACACTAGAACACCACTAAAACACCTATTAGACTGATGAACAATGTTTTTTCTCTACCGGAATTGCTTTAGCATGTGTGTAGTTGTGTCCCTGTGTGTTTTTGAGCCTACTGTGTGCACACCTACCAGTCACATCCTGTATATGGCTTTTCTGTTATGTCTGCATAGACCACTCAGACGCCTCCACTGCCACCTGCAGTCCACATCCCATGCATTGTGTTACGGCCACAACTAACCTATATGGGATTATTCTGTTACTCTAGTCTGTATGGATGAGCATGGCATGACTAAATACTATTGTTGCCTAAACCTTGCAAAGCATCTCGTTGAATTTAAATAATCCTAATGACAAGATGGCTCAGACTTTTGTGTCACAGTTGAGGGTAACATAGATTAGATCCGTGGCATCACACCAACTCCTGAATTTGTTATATTTGTTGCTACTTTAAATTGGAAACACAAATCTATTACTATGTCTGTTTAAGGGGTGGAAATGAGGTAATAGAAACTTCCAGGCTGGCGATGTGTGCGGACCAATAATTGCTGCTGTTCTTAATATAGTATCAGTATTTATTCCCACACTTCAAAGATTTGTGTTTATTTGAATGAGCAGTGATGGAACTTGTTACATAATTATGTATCTGCATTCACATAGTTTAACCTCTCAGCTTCTGTTTTTCATTTTCCACACTAAATAGTCTCACATAAGACAAACTCCTAATTTCAGCATCTCCCTCAGCCTTACTAATCTGGTGTAGGTCTAGCTTTAAAACACATGCTAAAAGAAGGTGTCCCTGGATGGATCACCATCCATCCACAGACACCTTCTTTGGGGGCGTACAGTGGAGCGTGGGGTTGCATCCCTTCCTCTGCCATCCCTCATCCACAGTGTGTGAGTCTCTCCTCTGACCTCGGCAGTGTGAGTTTGATGAATGCGGCACATCTGCCCTCCTGAACCGCTGAGACTCTCTCTACGAGGCCCCCCTCAGCCTGGAGTAATGGCCACTGTTCTACGCTACTGACACATAATCACATGTACAGACAACGGAGAGCATCATGGTGAAGGCACTCGCCAGACTTATTTATATAAACGTGTGCTCGCCAGTAATGTGAGGACAAACAATACAAAGACTGTTATGCACGTTCATGTAAACATGTCAGCCTAGATGGAAGACAGTAGTTACCCACATAACATCCACTTTGTAAGGATGTCCTTTCAAATATCACCCATGAGTGTCACATCGTCTCTGTTGATGTGGTTCATCATGTACCTATCAACATATTGCTGCATGTACTACACCAATGTAATGTCATTAACATTAAGCTGTCAGATTCTCAGTGTTGTGGATGAGATCTTCATCAGGACATAATTGTAGCCTGGCGTTTGAATTGGGAACACTAGCCTAATTTACCACCAAACAAACATGGCTCATCTCCACTGCCGCATCTTCCTGTCTGAAAGGAAAGGGCAGGGCTATTGAGGGGCTCCTTCAGTGGGGGGGTTGCTGGGAAACGTCGCTGTCAGTCTCTCAGGAAGGCAGTCATGCAGATGCCCCAGCTACCTGTTCATCTCCTACATAATTAATGTGAACAAGGAGCCACTAATTGCACTTTTCACTAATGATTTATGGGTTTTGTGAAAGGAGGGAAATTGGGGGAAGTGTGTGTACACTCTAGTGAGTGAGTACAGCTGGGTGAGGAGACATGATTGATGAAGAGTGTGTGGATGCACTGTCACTGTGGAGAGCAGTGCATAACACACACACACGCACAAAAAAAACTGGTCAACTATTATCAATATTTTGCAAGTAGTATGTGGAATCTTCTTCAGCTGTCCTTCTGCTTAAACTACGGTTGCAAATACCCTTACGAGCAGCTGTGAACACCGTACAAATGATTTTTGGACCATTTTGTATGGCCCTCTTAAGGCGGCCGTAGGAGAATCCAGCATTCATGGACCGTAAGTTCATGGCCAGGTCGATGGGCTTGTCCAAGATTTCTACAAATGCCCCACGAAAACCCCTCATCGTAGGATGGCCGCACGAATGCCATAGGAACAATGTAAGAACTACGCAAGATGTTGGCCATAATTATGCCTCGACCCTTACAACGGTCGTAGGAAATGCTGATTCGTTCAGCATGCATAAGATGGTAGTGAGGTGCTCATCGGGCGGAAGTATGTCATTCGTGTGACATTTGAGCCAACAAAATGTGCCAAAAGCTGTAATACCTTCCTACCAATGACTTGAAAGTGCCATGAGTTGCACAGAAATTTTCATAAGATGGCAGTAAGTACACTGTAGGAAGATCCCAAGGCACCCTTACGAAGAATGTAAAAACTCTAGGGCCATCGTATGACAGAAAAGCATCTCATTTCTCAAGAATGCCTCAGCTTGGTCTTGCGAATTTGAATGGCAGCCATAAGAAACTATGCCCCCCTCCATGACTGTCTGCGAACTCTAGAATTTGTAGGAACTGGGAGATTCTTATGAACCCATCGTTTGTAAGAATCTTTGTGACCGTAGCTTTAGTCTGTCCATTCTTTCTGAAGGTGACTTGATAGTACTGAACCTGACGCCTTTTGACTGGAACAAGCATTATGTAACAGTATCATTAAAACATTAGCAGTAATTGGTAACAGTTGGTCATTGAAACTTGTTCACTTTTATTTTCCCTTCTTTTTGTTTCTTTCCTCAGTTTTTAAAGTTTGACAGAGAGCTGTCACAGTTCAAAGATCAGCTGCATGAGCTACAGATCTCTTTCCCACCAAGGTATGTATGGATCCTTCACATATGACACAAATCTCTGTCTGACACATTCACTGCTGCCCTACAAACACATGTGTAGAGCCAAACTATTTAAACTCATAATGACAACACCCAGGCTCCCAGTGTTGTTAGTGTTGTTGTGGGCTTGCAAGCTGGATCTTCATAGGTGTGTATTATGATTCTTTTATTTCACTTTAATTACAAAAACGGATTCAGGGATTGACATTCACACACCACATTGAGAGTGGTTTCTTTTTTCATCCCTCTCTTTTGTATCACAGTACAGGAGTTAGTGCGCAGGAGAGTTGTGAAGCATTGCGACAGATCTTAATATTGAGGGTGTTTGTTCACGTCTGACACATAACTATTTGCTGCAGGTTTCTTTTGGCTAAAGGATTTTGATCAATAGGAAGAAAATAGCTAGTTACAGGAATTTAATGGCCTGGTCAAGATTTTACATTGCTGCTGAGCTTTAAAGTGGCAGTCCAGTGAAAATCATATTTTTTTTTCTTGTTGACATGGCTGCAAAATGTTTTTTTTTTATGACTTATGAGACATATCAAGAGTGAAATCACTCTATGTATCATGTCAGTCTTATGGTCTTGGAGGAAGAGGGCAGAACTGAGGATTCACCTAAGCCTCCAGTGCCAGTTAGTATTGTTTGGACAGATGCTTCGAAAACCTGACCCAAATTAAGATGGGTTTTACCGTTAAACTGGTTTTAAGGACCAATGCAGTTCCAGTCATTATCCTGGGCCACCGTGCGTACAATTGGCCACAATTAACCTTTAATATGCCTGATACAGTAACCTACTAACAGTATGGTTTTATGTACAGTAAATGTCAAAACCTTGTGCTGTATAGATAATGTGCTGAAGAAAAATGATCCACGAATATCCAGATAAGCCTGGATATATTTACTGTAGATGCTACGTGTGTTGATTTGTTTGTTCAGACTTTTTGGAAAGACGCTGCATGTTAAAGACAGGAGGAAAAAAGAGTCAGGTAGTTTTGCCCCGATGCAGGACGGCAAAGTAAAATACCTTTGGAGTGTGCTGAGATTGTGCAGAGATGATTCTGCATGGAATGAATGCGTAGTGTTGTTTGGTAATAGCTGAGAGGGCCAAAGCTGCTCTGCCCCCAGCTGTGTGTGTCCACTCTCCAACTGCAGGTTCAGAGCTGCCTCTCCACTGTGTTCCATGCTACTCCGGTACATTTGTGGTTGAATGTGATATACAGTCGATCTGGTCGTTCTGCTAAACAGCCATGGAGGTGTTAACTTTGAAAGTTTGGGATATTATAGGCACACAAGCACCAGTGGGGAATCACAGTCTGCTTTTGGGTGGCTGTATGTAGCTCGTGTCCCAGCAGAGGACAGTGTTGGCAGCCGGTGTATTTGCCGTGCCACTTTGCTGTGGTGTTCATGTGCTGTGCAAGTGTCCAGTGGTTGTTTGGACCTTCTGCAGTCATGGCAGCATTGTATTGTAATTTTTTAAACATTAGATGTTCAATACTCCATTTTTCTGGTTTAATTTACCAGCTTGCAGACTTCTGTGTGCTGTGGTCCTTGAGGAGAGGCGGCGTGTCAGTGTCCTCGTGGGTAGGATAGGGTGGACCTAATTAGAATATTCATGAATCCTGGTGTTTGAAGGAGGAGGAAAAGGGAAAAGATTTTCACAGGCAATTGTAAGACCATGAAAGTTTTGGTTTTTTTTAATGACATAAGATACCATTTTAGGCAATGTAGATTTGTTTTTAAGGGGATTTACATCCACTGCAGTGTCTTTAAAGAAACAAAAGGACTAGGCCTGTAACAATAAGAAATTTTGTTGGATGATAAATTGTCCCAGAAATTGTCAAGCTAAACCATGTTGTTGTTTACATCATGGAGACCATTTTATGTCACCGATATGATATAATGATGATGATACTCTATCAACAGTCCCTCTAAGAGTACTTTTATTTATCAACAATATTCAACATTTGAATTGAAATGTAGAAAAAATTATTTGCTGTTCAAACGTATGCTCACACAGATGGCAGCAATGTGCTAAGAATCAAACAAAAGGAGGAGGAAGAACACAAAGGCAGGTCATTTCAGTATGCACAAAGGTATACGAGGTATGAAAATCAACTGGATAAATTATTTGTCTTCACTAATTCAATATTGTAGTTATTGTGACAGGTATAAATAAGAAGTATAAGAAGTCAATTTGTAAGACATGCTATGTCATTAAAACTAATAATGAATCGTGAGAAGTCATTAAAGTCAGCCAAGCAACTGCATTGGAAAAATAAAGCAATATGTATTCATTCAGTTCCATTACACAGACTGTGACTTCTACCCGAGAAGCACAGCCTAAAGGTTCTAGTTTGCAGCAACACTGTAATCTCACATGTTGATAACTGGACTGGTTCTGCTGCCCTGACCATGGCCTACCAGTCTTCTTATCACTATGTAGAATCAGAAGTAGTCAATCACTGTCTTATTGTCCAAAACGGCTTTATGAAAGCTGTTGGATCCATGTTCCATGGTATCAGTTATTAAGTACGATTGCATGCGGGCCCAAACTGCCCCCGTGTGTGTGTGTGTGTGTGTGCGTGTGTGCATAAACGCTGCAGGCAGCATTGATAATTCCGTCTCTGCGGGACTTGGGGGTGGGGGGGGAGATCAGGCTGGGCGGTCTTCTCTCGCCTCTTCCTCGAACAAATACATTTGCAATTAGCCTTTTCAGCGGAGAGGGAGGGCAAACACGTGGCCAGCGTGGAAATATGTTTCGGGAGCAGCGCGTTAATGGCGCTTGACCTTTGCCGTTGGTTGTGACTCAATCAGCGCAGATAATGAAACGCTGTAATCAAACAATAATTACTTGATAAACTGCTCTGGTGGCAGACACAGGGCGGCAGGGGATTTAAGCATGTCAGAGAGAGAGAGAGAGAGAAGGCTTCAGATACATAGAACCATCAAAGTGTCTGTGTGTGCATACATGCATAAAACGGAGAGCTCGACTGTGTGTGTGTCAAGGTTCTGCCAGTCCCTGTTTTTAAATGACTCTATGTCTTAATCAGGGACCCCATTTACATCACTTTGCATAAGTGACAGTAGGATTTATTGTCCTTTTACACCAGATGACTTTTGCACCTATCCACATAATACCGAATCATCTCTCCACAGGGAGGAATAAACGTGCTGCTGTGAACGAATACAAATGATTTCCACGTACTTGAGGCAATGATGAATCAAATATATGAAAGTCGGGGGCAGCATGTGAAATTTGATCTACTCTGTGTGCGACAAACCACATCATTGTCAGTCTTGTAATGGGTAACGGCGGCCTAGTTAAAGTTAAACAACCCCCCTCCTCCTACTTCTCTCACTCTCACACACGTGTGCACGTACAATGTTACCCCTCCCCCTGTCAGGTCTGCCTTGTGCTCCTTGAGCAATCAAGCCTCAACGATTGTTCTCCATCATATAGCCAGCTCTGGACCAGCCCCTCACCATCTGTGAGGTTATTACTCTTTTTAATGCAGGCCATCAGAACACACCCTCACCGACACGCACGCATGCATGCACACGACTCACTTAGGTTCAATCCTATAAATCAATACAAGTCACCAACATTTATTCTGCAAATTAATTCTGTCTGTCGGCCGTCACTGGATAGGAAGTTGTCACAAAGTGAGCCGTGTCATCATAAGGGGACAGGTTAACAATGTGGTGTGCGTACTGTATGAAGCTGATATGACCTGAGCCAGCAGCTTCCTTTCAGTTTTAGAATAAGCATGCATCTCTATTCTTATACATGCACACGTGAATCCCTCCATGCGTCTTGCTGCAGAACCTTCAAAGCAGTAAAATGCACATCTCATTTACTTTCAATAAGTCATCTATCAGAGTTGGCCCTGATACTTCTAAGTACTTGGGCACCGAGGTGAGGAATTTACCCGGGGCTTGTAACACTTGGACCTGGAGCCAGTCGCCTGCTGTGTGCCGACAACGCACTCACAGTCAGTCATACACAGGAACACATGTATGAATAGTCGTTTTCCTGCCCAGTGATCTGAGAGAAAATTGATGAGTCTATTAATCAGAAGCCATTCATTTATTTAGACACAGTTTTTCCATCATTCGTAGTATATGTAGCCAGCCATTAGGCCTGTATCTGTGCACAGGCTGCAAAGAAAAGGCCATTCATGAAAATAATGTGAAGTTTTACTATAGATTATGGTACTTTTGATTTCATATTTGAAATGGCATAATCAAGGTAATATCCCCTAAAAAATATACTGAGGCACCGGTAACTTATTCGTGTATTTTGATTAATTTAGGGAAAAGCTTTTAGTACTCCCCTGATCTGATGTCTATGCTGTTTTTTTTTTTGTTTTTTTTATTTTGCACAAGATCGATGCAAAAATTGAATCTTGACCCGAGCTGCAGGAAGAAATGCAGTGGATGGTGTGGGTACGCGGGAGAATGTATTCTGTCTGTAACATGGTTACTGAGAATGGGCTTTGAGGGAGATTTTGAGTGACATGAGACCAGCGGTGCAAGTCTATCAATGGACAAATCATGAGTGATTCCAGAGCTTGAAGGCAGCGTGGGTGGAAAGATGGCTGCCATCCCTGAGTAAAGATGGAGACCTGAGCCATGAGATGTACAGTAGATGCTTACAGCTGAACACCTGTATAGTAGTAATGCATATTTAGTATTACTGAAAGCACTATAGGTCTTGATTGATGAACACGTCTGCCATCTACAGAGTACTCTTGCATTGAGTCTTTGTTCAAAACGCTACACTGGAGCAGTTTGGTATTTTTTTTTAATTAATTTTCTATTGTACTGTAGTTATGACAAGATGCAAAATCTGACATTTTAAAAAACAGCACCTGTAATGGTAATATTCATCACTAAGCCAGACATGAGCAGACACTAATATTTATATTCATGCTCCTCTTGTTTCTTTAGTCGACATATTTGAAATCACATTTAAAACATTCAAGTGATGTTTTGAGAAATATACAGTAGCTCCTGAGGAAAAGTCAATTTGATTCATCCTAAGAGAAATACAAATGTTTACAATTTTTGTTAAGGGAAAAGTAAGTAGAATGCATCTTTGCCACCAGCTGTGTTCAGTTTCTCAGCTTATAAACCCCTTCTCTTGACACTGTAGCCTAAAGTAGTACAGGTATATTTTGCATAAAGACTTTTTCACATTAAATCCTGTTTTCTAGCTTCTCAGAGCTTTTTTTTTATCCAGGTATTGTACTGCTTACTGATGCTGTCATTGTACATGGGTGTTCCTATGTGAGTGGTCATATGACTGCAAAGGGTCATCATAGACGGGCACCAGCAAGCAACAAGACGCTGAGAGGTCACTGGAATTGATCAATTCCACTTGCACAGATGACTCAGTTCCAATTCTGACATTTTAAAAACCTTCATTTCCAAATCCAGTTCCACTCAGAATTGACCTCAACCCTGTTGGCTGATGTTCCCAAAGGCTTATTTTCAAATGAGTAGTTGATACTTACCATGCTATAATATCAGCGCTGTGCTGGAATTTTCTTTAAGCAAATATAGAGAGGATGATGGTAGGGTCTTAAAAGGAGCACAGTGGCTCCAGTCCTGCTTACTTCTGTTTGTCAAGTCTAGACACAGAAAGAAGCAGAGGGGCAGAATGTGGCCTGGAGGTCAGGAGGTGAGGTTTATAAGTGAACAGAAACCTGTAAACAGTTGTCTTCTGTGTTTGGAAAATGCCCTGGGACCAGCCTTGACACTTTAGCATATATATTCCAAATCTGCAGTAGGGACAACTCGGAAAGTGCCCTGCACACTGGGAACCTCAACAGCGTTCACATGCTTCTGGAGGAGGGGAGGTTTGAAAAGCAGTGCCAAGCAGAATGACTTTGCCCTTCAAATGAGAGAAGATTTCAGTCAAGTGACATGAGTGGCCAGCTGCCAGTTACTCAATAACCTCTAATAAGAACATGAGTGAATAGTCAGAGCCGCAGAGAATTTTCTGAGAGCTTCCTATGAGTTTTACCTCATAGGAAGTGTCAGCACCGATGGCTCTTCTATATGTCGTCATTGTCCAGCACATCTGCCTTCTGAAGGCCTGTCCGAATGATCTCACCCTTGGTATGTGAATTTTAGCTGTGACTACATTAGTCCTACAGTCTTTAGACTTACATTCTCTATGAAGGAAGCTTCTTGTTCTCTGCTCTGTGAACAGCCATGCCACGCTGAAGCATGTGACTCCATTCGAGGAGTGACCCAGATGCAGATTAAAGGCGGTGTTTGGTTTAAAGCACTGCTGTAAGTGTGACACTTGGCCATGTGTCGGCTCCAGCTTTACAGGCTGATCTACTGAACAGGAACATTGTTTTACAAACAGTGGAGCGTCCATCACTGTAACTGCTGGAGAGCCAGTGAAAAGAATGGGGGGGGGGGGATAATAGATGAAGATTGTCCACTGTCTTGTACAGCTGCCTCTTGTCTGAGACGATGCCATTGGTAGGGAACACGTTGAAAACAGTCTCGCAGTGACAGGATTAAATGGACGCCGTCTGTGTCTTCTTGTCTTCATTTAGAGCAGCTAAAGGCAGAACCTGTCATAGCTGAGCCCCAGCAGGCAGCAAGCCATGAGCTGCTGATGGCATTTCGGCTCTGTTTGTCCTGCACTATGCCAATGTTGTGCCTGTGAGCCTCCCAGCTCTACAAACTGAAGCAAACATTCAGCTTTATTGATAGCATTTGGCTGATCTTTATAAAGCTAGCGCTCTCTCTCGTTTGTTTTGTTCCCAAGTTGAGACCCTGGAGCATTTGTTTGTTCAATGTTTTCGTTTATCTGGCCTTTTTGATCTTTTGCGAGTGTGGTTTCAGGCTTTGGGTGAATGTTTCTCTTTTGGTTTGTTCATTTACGGTCCAAAGTATAAAGTGGCAAAGAAGTCTGTGCACACTTTGATGAACTTCCTATCTGGTACTGCTAAACTTGCAATCTGGCTGACAAGGAAAAATCGGACTACCAACGCTGGCAATGTGGATCCTGTGTCTGCTTTCAAGTCCTTGTTGAAAGTCAGACTCCAGGTGGAGTTCTCTTACTATCAAATGGTGGACAATTTGGAGGCATTCATCAATCAATGGACTGTAGGGAATGTTTTGTGTTCTGTGGGAGAGGGGGATGAGTTATGTTTGCACTTTTGAGATGTGACACACTTGGGGGCATGATATTGGTGTTCTTACTTTTTTGAATTGTACAATAAAGACATTTTTTTAAAACTCAAACTCACTCACTCTCTAGGGAACTCTGTGGTTTGTTTGGACTTTTTTTTTGATTTTCTACTACTGGCCGCATTTTCAGTTTTTGTTTTTTCGGGTGGAGGATGGCGACCTTGGAAAAGCCACCTCCGTCTATCCACCAGGGGGTGCGGATCGTTCCCCCGGACAGCACTGTTACTGTGGAGGAGGTGCTTCTGGCTGTGGCCGAGCAGGTGGACCATGATGCGATCTGCTTTGCGTCCCGAATGAATAGAGCTGTAGTTGCGTTTCTGGCTGCTGAAGAGGATGTCCACACACTGGTTGCAAGCGGTGTTGTTATCGCGGAAACGTATGTACAGGTGTCCCCCTTATCTGTCCCATCAACGCGTATCACCGTCTCAGGTGTTCCACCTTTCATCACTGACGAGCAGTTGGCGACGGAGCTCCGCAGATTTGGGAAGTTTGCGGGCCCGTTTAGAACTCTGACTTTGGGATGCAAGGAGACCAAGTTAAACCATGTGAAATCACTCAGGCGACAGGTGTTCATGTTTTTGGACTTGCCAACTGCGACTCTGGAAGTGTCCTTCCAGGTCAAACACGGGGACGGCTCCTATATGGTGTATGCGAGCTCAGGACAGATGAAGTGTTTTGAATGTGGAGACGTGGGCCATAAACGGTTCGCTTGTCCGCACAGGCAACGGGCGGGGAGCTCTGATGGAGCCGCGGCTGGTGCCGGCGGTGCGCCCTCTGCTCACGCTGCTGCTGCGGACGGCGTGGCGGGGCCTTCTGCCGCAGCTGAGGCTGCCGGTGCGGCCTCCGCTCCCGCCGCTACTACGGACGACGTTGCAGGGCCTTCCGCCGGTCCTGCTTCGGAGCCTGCCGCTGTGTCTGTGGACAGCCCAGCTGTGGCGCCCGCAGCCCAGCTTACGGCCGGGAGCGTCGCTGGTGATGGCGCCCAAACTGTCACTGATGGTGCGTCAGAATCTCGCTGTGTGACATCAGCGGCTGTGCTTCCGGAGGCTGCTACCGTTTCACAGCAGGGGACGGAACAGCGACAGTCAGCTGCTGTGGGTGGCGTCCAGGAAAATGTGGCCCATGATGAATCCACTGGCCCAGATGAACCAAACAGTCAGCTGAGTTGTGCTGACGAGGAAATGGAATCTGATCCTGACACTGTGTCTAATACTGAGTCTATTGAGGCAAAATGCAGTACAAACACGAGTGTGTATTCAGTGGAAGAAATAAATGCTTTTCTGGATGGAACCTATAACAAGGCCATTAAAGTCACTGACTACTTCAGTGACACTGATAAATTCATTAAGTCTGTTAATGTGCTAAGAAGGCAGGTTGGTCTTGACCTCCTGGATGAAAGGAAACGTTTTTGCCTCAAGAAACACCTGACAGCCCTGCGTAAAGCAGCAGGGGGAACGGGGGTCAAGCGCGCCCGACAGAAGGAATAAATGGCGGTCTATCCTCTGCCTGTTTTACACATTTTTGGGATATTGTTCGATCAGACTTTTATATGACGTTTCTAATTGACTGTAATTGACTGTCACGGAACTGGATCTTTACCGGTCTCCTGCCGGTGTGCAGCACTATCTTTGCTGCCCGAGGACGGGGACTTGGCCTGGCTTGAAAACGGGAGGCCTGTGGCTCTTCTTTGCACGGACTACAAGGTCACGGTTTACTCGCCTGCAGGGCATGGATGCCCCAACGTTTTCTTTCTACAATCTGGACGAGCCTGCTGCAAAGATGACTTGCTTGAAAATCCCGCATGGTCTAAGGACTACAATCCATCTGAGATGAGGAAAATGTCTCTGGGACGTACAACGGAACTGGCTGCGGGCGCACAGCGCTATCTCTGCTGCCGGGGGAAGGGGACTTGGCCTTGCTTAAGAACTGGAGGCCTGTGGCTCGTCTTTGCACGGACTACAAGGAAGACTCGGACTACTGCCACTGGCAATGTGGAATGGGTGAACTGTAAGGAATACTTTGTGTTGTGTGGGGGAGGGGGATGACTTATGTTTGCACTTTTCCAATGTGAGACACTTGGTGGAATGATATTGGTGCTCTTACATTTTCTTGAATTGTGCAATAAAAGCATTTTTTAAAACTCAAACTCTCTCTCTCGCTCTCTCTCTCTGTTGTGTCATATTTTGCCAAGCCTCCCCTGACAACGACAAATAAACATATGTCACTGTAAAAGCTTCACATTGTTCAAAACCCACTGTTTCTGATTTTCTAAGCCAATCCCTGTTGGGCAGTGACCACTTCAACATCACAGGATTTCTTTAACATCTCTACCCTGCTGTCAGTGATATGACCACTCTTATCTATGACTTCCTGCCCTGCCTACTTTCCCAAGTTTATATTGCCATCATTAAATACTGAACAAGTGCAAAGCCTACTGTTTAGCCTGTCACTTATTTGTCATTATGAAGAGCAATAGCTTTTATTTGGAGATAAGAGACTGTGAGACAAGGAAGTCTGGCATGGAGCAGTCAGTGGAGTGTTCAGTCTGCGGAAGTAGGTTATTAGTCTGACTTACCAACAGAACTGTGTATTTTCAAATGCTGTCTACAGCTTTGTTCATTCTAGTAATGTTTAATGAAAAGACTGTGTTGCCACATACATCTATACAGTAGTCTCCCTGTGTGACACAATAGGTAGGGCCTCCACATACCCTTACCAGTTTTTTTTTTTTTTTTTTTTTTACTGTTGCAAGACAAACAAGCTGACACTGGTCACAACATATGTGAGTGAGGTGCCAGCAGTCGAGTCAAATATTAAACTCCAACCCAACCATGAATGAAGGAGTTGTGGATAACCACTAAAGCAGGGCTATTCAATTACAAAATCAGTTGGGCCACAATTTGAAATCAAGACATGTAACTGGGTCGCACATGTTCAGCGGTTTGTTGAATATGACAAATTTCAAACCAACACAGATCAGTGTTGGCTTTTTATTCATTGTCTTGGTTTTAAATGTGCACTTGGCACATGACAAAGGCACATCAAGAATGCATATAGACACCATAACAGTGCGGAGGTTGAGCAGAACTTGAAGTAATAGAAATATTTTTTCCTCTTGAACAACAATTAAATAAATAGAATGAAAAGAATAAAATTGTGTAAATAACCATTTTGGTCACATCTTACTCAGGTATATCTCAAAGTGCATAAAAACTCAATGTGCACTGTTAGTAGCATTAACATTTGTTTCCCTTTGAAATAAAATATACTACATCCTGGTCATAACTGACCTTGGCACATCACAAAGTGCATTTAGCTGAATAAAAAAAGAACTGTCAAACACGTCAGTGCACAAACCCTCTAAGAAAAGATTGATAACATTAACAAACATTGCACATCCACTGTTGTGGTTTATTTTGTTTTAAATCACCACATGTATGAGTAGGAACCTCTTTTTATAACTATACATTCCATTACACACACATATATCAGTCAACCAGAAATTTCTAGAAGAGTTAAGGATGCAAAAAGCACCTACTTAAAAACTTGAGTAATGACTTCAGTCTTGAAGGTTTGAGGTTTTTCTCCAGAATTTTTAACAATTTTCTTATAGGTTTCTACTTTTCGCTGTAAATTTATCTAAATTTGAAACCATTTTCCTCACATTTGTAATTTCCTCTTGTAAAATTGACTTTTCTTGTACATTTGAGACTTTATTATAAATTTGTGGATTATTTTATGGCTAACTTTTGTCTGTTTTTTAAATAAAATTACCATTTTTTTTATAAATTTGAAACAGACTGTGGTAAAATTTGACTTTTTTTCCTTATACAATTTACACTTTTGACCATAATTTCGCAGAGCCAGAACAGAACAATAATTTAACTCTGATTTCAAAGAAAAAAAAATTATAAAATTACATTTAATGAAATAAATTAACTTATATTACCAAAGATTCAGTTATTTCTGTTAAAATATTTCTATATATTTATAGTTTTTTAGAAATGTCGTCATCACCCAGACAGCAGGAAAAACCTCCCTTATTTTGAAATCCAAATGTTAGCATGTTTAGTTTGTTTGAAGGCTGTTGCTGGATTAAGGTCACTGACTTCATGAATTTCGGTCATCTTAATTTGCCAGGTACATAATAATGAACATAAATTATTGTAACGGCTGGTGAAATAAATCCTTAGCGGTTCAGTCACTCTTACCTCTTTCCCTGCATATGAATCCTAACCACACCTGTTTGCTCAGCGACTCTACATTATTGTTCCCGTTACCAGTGGGTTAAAACCACCATAAATGCCTCCACTGCTTACAGACCTCTTCTGCTTTTTTTTCCCACGTTTAAAGTACTTTAATAAGCTCATGCTTCTTTCAGACAGTGACGCTAGCGAGACGCTCTGCCTGGCCTGCCGACTGGAATGGTCACGCGGGCGGGGCGCTTCTGAACTCCGCTCAGATGACGGTCACGCGCGTTGTTCGTGTGCACACTTGCAGACCGTCATTCCTTCATATTTTTTTCTCAAATTTATATTTCCTTGACATGGCCTGAGCCTGGGCCACTCGAAGGTTGGTTCTGGGCCACATGTGGCCTGTGGGCTGTTAATTGAATAGGGCTGCACTAAAGGGTCCTGGAGGGAAGTATGCAAGAGGCCCTCCACGACCAACAAACTTCCATCGCCATCGGAGGCAGACCTGTCTGCAACTAGTATTTTGCAGACAATGTAGACCTGATTGGGGGCAGCAACAGTGAACTACAAGACCTGACCAACAAACTTGTTAAGAGAGCTGGTGCATATGGCATGGAATTCAGCATGGAGAAATCCAAAATAATGGTTAATAGTATGAGCAAAATAATAATAATTACTGGTTTATATAGCACCAAATCATAGCATGAGTTATCTCAAGGCACTTTACAGAGTAGAAACATGACAATACATAATACATACATACACACAATACATAATACAAAAGACGAAAGTAAGAGAATGACAGCGTAATTAACTATTGGCTTTATCAAAGAGGAAAGTTTTTAACCTGCTTTTAAACATACAGAGTTTGTCAGCCTCCCGGACAGAGGTTGGAAGAAGATTCCACAGGAGAGAAGCTCGATAGCAGAAAGCTCTGGCTCCTATCTATTTTTGGAAACTCTAGGAACCACAAGTAAACCAGAACTTTGGGAGCACAGCACTCTAGTTGGATGATAAGGCACTACAGGTTCTTTAAGATATGGTGGTGCCTGATTGTTTAAGGCTTTATAAGTAAGAAGCAGAATTTTAAAGTCAATTCTATATTTTATGGGAAGCCAATGCAGAGAAACCAAAACAGGAGAAATGTGTTCTCTTAACCTAGTCCTGGTCAGTATATATGCAGCAGTATTCTGAATGAGCTGAAATCTTTTTATGGACTTATTAGGACAACCTGATAAAAGAGAGTTGCAGTAATCCAACTTGGAGGTAATAAAAGCATGAATTAATTTCTTTGCATCATTTAAAGACAGGATTGGCCTGATTTTAGCAATGTTGTGCAAGTGGAAGTAGGCAATCCAAGAGATTTGTCTTAACTGTGCATTTAACAACAAATCTTGGTCAAAAACTACACCTAGGTTCCTTGCAGTGGCACTAGCAGCAGGAACAACAACATCTAGTTTGACTGGTTTTTTAGATGATGCGTTACTTGCATCTTTGGGCCAAAATACAGTAAGTTTGGTTTTATCTGAATTTAGCAACAGGATGTTTGACGTCATACGATTTTTAATGTCCCGGAGACACTATGGAAGTAAAGTTAACTGATTAAGATAATTTGGTTTCATTGATAAGCATAATTGAGTATCATTTGCATAGCAGTGGAAGTTAAAGGCCAAATGTCACGTAATTTTTTTTTCTAAATGACAACGAATTTAGATAAAATACACATAGCTTAAACCAAATATTCATACCGGAGACCATATCACCCACCTGTATTTACATAATTGCACAAAATACACCAGGTGAAGGCCCCACCTTGCTTGCTGGCTTGTGACAGCCAGTCCAGACCACGCCCATGTTTTTGACATCACCAGTTGTACCCTGGCTGCCCTGCCTATCCACATTCACACTTATCAACATTGGACAATCATGACGGAAAGTGACAGCGATTGTGAACAAATTAGTTTAGTTTTGTCTTTTTTTTTTGTCAGTGGTTCAGACAGTGACAGAGGCATAGAACCTTACAGGTTCGAGCCGTCCGAGACGGAATCAGATGCTTTGTCTGATGACAACAGTTCCAGCGATGACCAGAGAGCAGAACCAGTGGAAAATGTCATTGAACTGGACATTAATCGCCTCCAGAATTGCGAAGCCGAAGGGGGTCTGTCGAGGGCGCCCCATAAATATTGATTTTTCGGAAGCCATTATTATTACAGTGGAGGAGAGCCGCTGCTGTCAAGAACTTGACCAGATCAATATGAAAATGGAGGCGCATACCTGTCAAGTGAGACGTTTTCGCCGTATTTTGGTGCCAAGCGCGGCTGTGGGAGACGGCGGAGTGGTTTGGGACACTTTTCTGGGAAATGTTTTAAATGTAGTTCGTGTTGTTATTGTCAAATATTTTAAGGAAAATACGGGGAAAATGCAATTTTAGCAAAAACGGGCGTATTGCCATTTCTGTACGCCCAAAAGAAAAATATACTGGAAAAAAAAACTGAGTGTGTTGAGGAGCCCGTCCTGTGTGTGATCACCCACAGCTGGTGCTGGCAGATCGCTCAGCCTGAGCTATTATCACTTCAATGAGAAGTGTGGAGTAAATCAGTTTGATTGTCTGGGCGGGCTGATCGCTCAGCGTGAGCTATTTGCACTACCATGAGAAGTGTGGAGTCACTCATTAGTCTAATTGTCGGGCGGGCTGATCGCTCAGCTTGAGCTATTCTCACTACAATGAGAAGTCATTAGGACAGTGGTTTAACACGTTGAGCTGTGCAGCGGTTGCAGAACAGACAGAGATCGCCTGACAAATACAGAATTCTGCTTTTTTTTTTTATTTAGCGCCGGACGCTGAGTTGTGTTGTTATTGTCAAATATCCATGAATCCTTAAAATATTTGACAATAACAACACGAGTTGCATTTGGGGCATTTCCCAGAGAGGTGTCCCTTGTTGCTCCACCGTTCCTTATAGCCGCTTTTTACGGTGTTGAAGTACGGCGAAAACGTCTCACTTGGCCACCTGATGTTAAAGATGCGCCTCAGGCATGTGTTAAAGAAAGTCTGGTTCTTCTGCTGCATCATCTTTGTTGTCCTCCAGGTCTCACATCCGTAAAGTAGAACAGACTTGATGTTAGAGTTGAAGATGTAAAATTTTGTTCTTGTGCATATCTCTTTTGATGCCCAGATATTCTTCAGTATGATCAAAACTACTCTTGCCTTGCTGATCCTGGCTGTGACGTCTCGGTCTTTGCCCCCCTGTCAATCCACCACACTTCCCATGTAGACAAAGGACTCCACCTCTCTGATGGGCTGTTGTCCAGCTATGACTGGTGTGTTGGTAGTGGTGTTAATCCTCATCAGCTTGGTCTTCTCATTGATCTGGAGTCCTGTCCCGGCTGATGTAGTCTCCAGGCGAGTAGTCTTGTCCTGCATCTGGCTGTGGTTATGTGAGAGGAGCGCCAGGTCATCAGCAAAGCCGAGGTCATCCAGCTGCATCCAGAGTGTCCACTGTATCCCATTTTTTCTGCCTGTTGTTGTGATTTTCATGATGTAATCGATGACCAAGAGGAAGAGGAATGGTGATAGCAAGCACCCCTGGCGGACTCCGGTCTTCACCTCCAAGCTCTCTGACAGCTGGCTAGCATGTGCAATCCTGCAGCTCATATCCTGGTAGATGCACTGGATGAGGGAGATGATCTTCTGGGGAACTCCATAATGCCTCAGCAACTTCCACAGCGTCTCACGGTCCACACTGTTGAAGGCCTTCTCGTAGTCTGTGAAGTTGATATAAAGGGGTGAGTTCCACTCCAGCGATTGCTCCACAATGATACGTAGGCTGGCAATCTGGTCGGCACAGGATCTGTTCTTGCTGATCTCGGAGCTTGGGGTCGACTGCCTCCTTCAACCTCTCCAGCAGAACTCGGTTAAAAACCTTGCTCGGCATTGACAGGAGGATGATCCCTTGGTAGTTGCTACAGTCTCTGAGGTTCCCCTTCTTTGGCAGCTTGATGACAATCCCTTCCTTCCACTGGGCTGGTACCTCTTCCTTCTCCCAGATCTTGCTGAAGAGGCTGTGTAGCATGTTGACGGCTGCTTCAATTTCTGTTTTGATGGCTTCTGCTGGTATCTCATCCAGTCCTGCAGCTTTTCCGTTCCTCAAGGTCATGATGGCCTTCTTGATCTCCGCTTTTGAGGGCTTGTCGCAGTTGATTGGTGATGTTGTCTCTGCTGGTGGGATGTCTACTGGTGTTTTGAGGGCTGGGTGGTTCAGCAGCTCTCTGAAGTGTACCCATCGCTTCAGCTGTTCCCCAGTTATTCTTAGGGGGTTTCCTTTTTTGTCTTTCACTGCCTTGTCAGTCTGTTGGAACTTGCCTGACAGCTTCTTGGTCACCAAGTACAGGTCCTTCAGGTTCCCCTGTCCTGCTGCTTCTTCTGCTTGACTGGCCAGGTTGTCGATGTAATCTCTCTTGTCCTTCTTGATGCTTTTCTTCACTTCCTTGTCCACAACTGTATACTCCTCTTGTGCTCTCGCTTTAACTGCTCTTGTCCAGCACATGTTCAAGATGGTCTTCTTCCCTTTCCTTTCTTCCAGTTTCTGGATGGTGTCTGCAGAGATCCACTCTTTGTGTTGAGTCTTCACCTAGAGGATAAATTAGGTTTGTGTAGGGCTAACAACCCTGCCTGTAAAAAAACCCAAAACATTTTGTTACAGAAGCATCGACTACGAATCACCGCCAGTCAAGATATTCATGATACCACAACGAGCTCGAGTGTAATATTGCTTTTATACAACAGTTCCACAAGCACATTTTATTAAATGACAACAATACTGGACAAAATATTATGATTTGTTTGTTTAACCAGTTATTTTACACAGCTGAGAACAAAATAGTCCCTTCTAAATGTAGCCAGTAACTGTTGCTAAACATCTCAATCAGCATGAAGACATCTATTTGTCATGACCCGAGCACTAGGTCATGGTGCTCGGGTTATTCCTGTCAGGGTTTGACAGCGGCGTTGTTATCCTAGCTCTCCGCGCTCTTATTGTGACAGGGCTCGGGGAGGCTTCTGCTCAGCTGTCAAACCCTGAACAGCTGTGCTGCATTTGTGGTCGTTAGCGCTCGGACTACTTTAACCCACGCTGGCGACCGCATCCTCGCAGCAGTGTCTGTTCACTCTCCGTCAAGCTACGGATACTTAGGACTAATTCCTACCTCGTCTGCTTATGGTTCGACCATCTTTCCTCTGGACCAGTAAGTGTGCTGTATAGCCTTACCCCTCCCGGTGTGAATAGATCTTTGTGAGTCTCTGCCTTAGCAGCCTGTGTACCGTTCTTCACCAACCTTGTCTGTCTGTGTTGACCGTCTCCTCCTCTGGACCTGTAGTGAGCTGTTAGCCCTATGCCTCCTGTTGTGTGAAGACTTAAGTGTCATTGTCTCAGCAGCCTGTCTTGTACCTCTTTCACCGTAATAAAAAACTCTCACTGAACTCTCTGGTGACTGTGTGGTGTCTTATGGTGGCTCGCGAGAGCCACCCATGACACTATTGTCATTTCACACACATGTAAACAAATTAAATGTTGTGAAGTGCAAAAGTTTGTTTTTATAATACATACTGGTCACCTGTTGAGTCGGTTCTGCATAAGGGCCAAGATCAAAAAATGGCCAATGCCGATGGCTAGTTAGCATGCTAGTGATTTGGCTTTGGCACATTTGGCTCGGTTTTTCTTGGCATTTTTAGATGAAACAAAGAGTCCATCACCACAAAAGTATTGTGGTTTGTTAATTGAGGCAATAAATCCACCTCTGTGGTGACACAAAGGAGATGGCGCCCCACCCAGGACTTCGGGGTGTTGGGGGAAGGTAGTTAGAGATGGTAATGGGGGAAGAGGTGAGAGATAAAGATGTGCCTTTAGCCCCCACTGTGCCAGGTTCACACCTGAGGACGTAGGGGTGCGAATGTATTGTGTTAACCCTTGCTCTGTGATGTGTATGTTAATGTGTATATTTATGTGTGTACATGCTTGGTAACTGGTATGTTAATATGTTTACCCTGGGTGCCAGAGGTGGGAAGAAAGTGTATAAAGGAGTTCGCTTTGGCACTCAGTTATTCTGTTCTGTGTTGGAGGAGAAATAAAGTTCTGTCATCAGCTCGTGTCTCGTCTGCTTTCTTCCTCCACACTACTAGCCTTGCCTATTTATTTTAAACACACGTGCACTAGCTTAAGGATGTTTACAAAGGTAGACAAACTGAATAAAGTTTTTTTTTTTTTTTAAAAAAAGGGTGGAACTTCCGAGTCACCCGATGATTTTTCAAACATTGTCTTACTATGGAAGTTAAGGTGTCCAACACAGTATTGCAATTCTCACATAAGAAGTCAGTGATAGAAATGACATAGTAGACACTGAATAACAGTTAGTAATTAATGGTTACTAGAACACCTGTGAAGCGGAGTGATACATATCCAGTCAAACACTGGAGTGCAATTATCATGGAATATAGTAACTCCTGGAATCTCCATTGTCCAATCAGATTGCTCGGTTGGAACTAACTATTGTATAATTTTCTTTTATAGGCATTAGATCCTCATTACACTCTTATCTTGGCAGAACAGCTGTACAGTGGTTAGCACTGTTGCGTCACAACTGGAGGGTTCTAAGTTCAAATCCCCAGGCTGGCAAGGGTGGTAACCTTTCTGTGTGGAGTTTGCATGTTCTCCCTGTGCTGTGTGGGTTTACTGTTACTTCAAGATTCAAGATTTCCTTATTGTCATTTAGTATGTGCATGCACATAAAAAATGAAATTATGATCCCCCAGCATAACACAGTAACACAGTATACATAGAGAATAAGTTTAAAAACAACAGCATAAAAAATAAAATGCAACAATAACATATCAGTTAAACACTATGGTCAGATCAACCTAACAGAATACATATACAGGTTTTACAAGTTATACTTTGGCTTATAATAGTAGCTAAACATGAGCTTAACTAATTAGCTTATTAGTGCCAGTTGCCTTAAAACAGTTTTGGTTTTTTTAATTTGCAGACAGTACCTATTATTGACCGTTTACAACTCTATTTTGTGTGTATCCCAACACTGCATACTCAAGCCCTCCATACACTTTGCTGCTATTTGTTTAACAGTGTTTCAGAAGATGAACTTTCTAAATGCTAACCATATTCATATTCAACATAGCATAGTTATACTTTATGGTAAATACCCTTACAGTCTAGTCAGTGGAATTATCCAAGGAAATATCCAAGGGGAGATCCAAGGGCTCTCCTTGCTTTTCTAACATAACGTATTAACCTCTCAATTGGAGGGTTCAGAAACCTGTATATATCTGACAATGCCCATATATACATTTCTTCAAGTGCAGCACCCTGTTCTACCCACATACGTACACCACAATAGCTGGAGGTTTTGGTTCCGCCCATTAAGTAATATAATTAGTCTTGCAACTGGGAATAAGGGTCTGATATGAGCTGACAACCTCCAGCCCACATGCCCTCTCAGACCGTTTACCTTCCGATAACTTGGTGAGCTCACTAATCAGACACATTAATCACTGGTGTGCCATTCCACTGTTTGCTGTTACATTAAGGGTTGTTATCTCTATTGGAGCCAATGAAGGGTGTGGTAAAACAGAACAGTGAACAACTTATACCTGAACACACACAGCGACAAAGAATAGCCCATTAATGATCATTGCCAAGTATTTTAATCAGCATTTGTCATTAATTAACACTAAAGGACAGTAAAGTTTTGTTGTTCAAGTGTTCAGGGAAGTTTGCTATCAAAAAGGAGTTCATTGTTTGATGACGGTAAAGGGGAGATAACTTGATTTTCACTCCATCTCTTTAACACCAAACTGGCCCCAAGCTTGTTAGTCAATAAAGCTATAACAGAGTCCCTGATAGGATGATTGTTGACCAGCTGTTTAAAGCAGGGGACCGTCCTCCAGGAAGCTGGAGCACTCAGGCCACCCTGAAGTAGAGCAGCCCTCCAAGTCCTTTGAAGACTTTGCTGTTTTCCATCCTCACTTTGCCTCTTTCTGTCTGATCCATCTTTATCCCCGCTTCTCTGCCTCCCTGTCTAACTCTGCTCCACTCATCCTATTCTTTATGCTGCCTTTTATCCCAGGATCACTTCTTTAGCCCTTTGATTAGCATACCAAGACCTCCATGCATTTCCCCCCATGGTTAAGTGCTATTAATGCTAATTGGAGGCAGGGAACGTCTTTTAATAGCTCCAGGTCTGTTTGGGTACCCAGCAGGAGGGCTATGTGTGTGTCCTGAAAGGGCCCCTACCTTACCCCCATACATAGGGGCTGTGCACGCAACAGCATTTTCAAACTAGAAAAAATATCTGTGTGCAAACGTGCATGTCACAGAAAACAAAGCATGTTCACATAGATCCACACACTGCTGAAAGGCAGGCCAGTTTGCAGATTTTATTAGTGTCCAAGCACTGACAGAGTCAGAGGCGAGAGCTCCATTGTTTCAGTTAGTATTCTTTTTTTTCCTGTCTCCCTAAACCTCAGTGAGAGCCCCAGACAAATCTTAATTTTGGGTTCTCAATGTGCATGAAAACACACCTTTTTTTGCATGGTGTTTGTGACTGTGAAAAATGTTATATTTTATGGTAAATGATAAATGGCATTCACCTATCTATATCCTGCCGTTGTGTCCCTGGGCAAGACACTTCACCCTTAGGTGCTCCTGGTGGGTCTGGAAGCGCCATGTTAGGTAGCATGCCGCCATCGGTGTGTGAATGTGTGTGTGAATGGGTGGATAGCAGGATCTGTAAAGCGCTTTGGTCATCAAGAGATGAGAATAAAAGCGCTATATAAGTGAATGGCATGCAAGAATGGGCGTAGTGAAATGGCTCAGCAGCACCCACTTGAAAATTTTATGATTGAAACAAAAATCACAGGGCTGGTAGAGCATTTCAAGGTAAACAAAAAAGTCTGTAGGGTCCAAGCTGTTAATTAATCAAACAGGAAGTCCACTATTTTGAATACTGTTTTGCAAATTTTGAGAGTTGAGTGATTTTCAGTCCTTTGAATGAACTCATGTTTTAGTCCGATTGAGCTCATCTGTGGTGACAGTCGTCTATACTCGTACCATTAAAAATTATTGAAAACTTTTCCACAAGCTTGACGGTTTTGGTTGCAGGGGTGTGGCCAAGTTTCAACCAAATTCAGTATTATGAATATTAGTCTAATTCCAAACTGTTCTATAGAACAATATTCACAGAAATCTACACCACCACCTATATGAGACAGAAAGTTTTGCTTCATCTTGTTTCTTTAATACCTCAGTAATGCAATGTCCGATTGACACCAAGATAGGTATGATGTATAACGCAGAACAATTCTATCTATTAATATTCATAAGTAGCAATATCGCCCTCTCTTGGAGACATGAAGGTTGCACTAAAGTTTTTACTTAATATCTCTAAAACAAATTATCCAGTTGGAACCATTTTTGGTGACAATCATTAGATGATAGGGCAGCGCGGTGACGGAGTGGTTAGCACTGCGGCAGCACAGCAACTCACCCTTGGCCAGGGAATCCTGGGTTCGATCCCAGCCCCCAACCAACAGTGATCTGTGTGGAGTTTGCATGTTCTCCCCGTGTCTGCGTGGGTTTACTCCAGGATTTCTCCGGTTTCCTCCCACATGCCAAAAAAAAAAAAAACTCATGCAAGTTAGGTTAATTGGCATCAAAACTGGGGATTCTAAATTGTTCTTAGGTATGACTGTGAGAGTGAATGGTTGTCTGTCTCTCTGTGTTGGCCCTGCGATGGACTGGCGATCTGTCCAGGGTGTACCCTGTGTAACCCAGTGTTAAAAACGCGAATAAAAATATGAATATTGATACTGCTTTTGAAGAGAAAAACACCCATTTCACAATGGGAGTAAATAATTTAAAGATGACTATTTAAATAAATGTATATTCATAAAATAGTAGGGAACATTTTCTGGGGAGTTTTGATAAAGTTCCAAATGTTTTTATTTGGTATTTTGAGCAACCAATGGCTGCGCCGTTGTTTGGCAGCGCCAGCCAATGGGTTAAGCACTCTCTCTCCGGGTCTGGGTATGACTTGCATTTTTTTGCCTCAGTCACGCCAGACGCCGAAAGACTCCGACCAAGAGAGAGAGACGGTCCTTGATGATATGGCGACGCCAACGTGCTAATAGCAGTCTTTGTCTCTGATAAAACTTGAGATTGGTAAGCCTGAACAAACACCTGCAATGAGCCATTGCTGTACTATCAAATTCTAATACCCCGTTTGTTAAATTTTAAGATTTGGATCCAAAGGCTGTAAATGCACGTTGAGCGCGGGAACCCCATGACGCATGTGTCACTTAGCTTGGTAAGTGCCATTTAGTGTGTATGGGAAATGCTAATCACTAGCTTGAAATGCTAACCGCGATGCTAATTTCGGCTAGTTTTTTCATCAGAAAAAGCTATTTTCCAAAGCTGTAACAGTTAGCAAAGGTCCCAATTCCCTTGCCATTGATTGCTATTTAATGGTGAATGTTGAACCTGTGGGTTATATGTGTTTAATGTGTCAAATTTGTGATAAATTGCTGTGCTAGCTTAACATGCTAAACCTCCGATGCCAATTCTGGCTAGGTTTTGCACAGGAGGAGGTTGTTTTTTCAGAGCTGTAATGGTTAGAAAAAGGTTCATTTCACTACTACTGACTGTTGTTTGGGAGTGAATGTTGCATCTGTGGTTTAAAGGTGCTTAAAAAAGGAAAGTTGTTGTTGTACAACTTAGAATATTTATATTTGAGGCCCATGTTATAAGCTTAGACCATAGCTTATTTGTTGTGTCTGGCCTATTCTGTAGGTCAGGTTTTTTCTTTGGACTGGTTTGACCAGCACGTGGATTCTCCAGATCTGGATGGCGAGCCGAAGCCCGAACCCAATTGACTGGTAAAAGTGACCCAACTGGTCACCTGGACTGATACCAAGAACTGTACATATTGTAACTATATTTTGGAGTACTTTATTGTTATTATTTTTCAAATCAAATCAAATCAAATCAAATCAAACTTTATTGTCATATTGCTGTACATACAACTGTAGTGCAGGCAAGATGAAATTGCGTTTCTCTCGGCATCCATATAAGAAGCAGCATGATTAAGACACACTCCCACATAGCTCCCACCCCCCCATCCATTCACACATCCCTGAGACATACTTGGGGAAAAAGAATAACTAACTATAATATACAAAATGTCCATAGGTGCAGTAGTGTGTATGTGAGATTCCGGGTCAGCTGTTCAGCATCCTGACAGCTTGTGGGAGGAAGCTGTTGATCAGTCTGGTGGTTCTGCCTCTGATGCTCCGGAATCGTTTACCAGATGGAAGAAGTTCAAAGTGTTTATGCAGAGGGTGAGAACGGTCCTTGACAATGTTCAGTGCCCTGCTCCTACAACGGTTCTGAAAAAGTTCTTGGACAGAGGGGAGGGAGACTCCAATTACCCTCTCCACCCCCTTGACTATCCTCTGCAGGGCTTTTTTGTCTGACATACTGCAGCTGGAGTACCATGTAGCAATGCAGTACGTCAGAACACTCTCCACCACACCTCTGTAGAAGGTCCTGAGGATGCAGATGGGGAGAGAGGCCTGTTTGAGTTTCCTCAAGAAGTGTAGTCTCTGCTGAGCTCGCTTCCTGATCTCCAAGGAATTCTTGCTCCAGGTCAGGTCCTGCGAGATCTGCACTCCGAGGAACTTGATGTTCTCTACTCTCTCCACTAAACGGCAGCCGATGCTGAGGGGGACGTGCTCAGGCTGTGACCGCCGGAAGTCGATAATCATCTCCTTTGTTTTGTCCACGTTGAGCACCAGATTGTTCTCCCTGCACCAGCCCTCCAGGTCTCTCACTTCTTCCCTGTACATTGATTCCTCATCCCTCTGAATAAGTCCCACCACCGTGGTGTCATCTGCAAACTTAATAATCTGGTTCCCCTCGTGTTTGGATACACAGTCATGTGTTAGAAGTGTAAACAACAGTGGACTGAGTACACAGCCTTGAGGGGTTCAGGTACTCAGCGTGACAGAGTTGGAGATGTTGTTTCCAACCCGGACAGACTGAGGTCTCTCAGTCAGGAAATCCAGGATCCAGAGATTTTTTATTATTGTTGTTGTAAGCGCTGTGGTTTTATTTATGTGTACATATCTGTAAAAATATATATAGTTGCAAGTTCCATACACCGTGTGTGTGAGTCATCTGTTGTTGCACCTCCCAGGCTCCTACGAACCCAGAGTCTACCTGACCTGGCCCAATTGTCCCTTCCATCCATGTAGTAAGGTTAAAGGTAACTACACAGCCATACCCAGTACTACAAAAGGGTACAGGATTTTACACCTAAAATAGTATTACACACCTAAAGTGCTACAAGTGGGTGTTTTACCTGCCTCTCGTCCAAAGATGCTGGAATAGACTCCAGCCCCCCCGCGACCCGAAAAGGATTAAGCGGAAGAACATGGATGGCATTAGATGACAAACTCCAAGATGGTGGCGCATTCACATGCAGCAGCTAGACGCTTTGCTCTACTGCACCCCTTCTTGTGTCTTTTCTGCCTTTTTCTGTGCCTCTTCTGTAATGAACTAATTACCTACTATTGCCAGGAACTTATAGGCATTGGTCACCAATTCACCTCTGTCATCTCCAGCACCCATTCCAATGACTTCCACCACATCCCTGAGGAGCTCGCCAGACCTCCTGGCACTCCGTGGTTCGTTATGCCCCACAAGCGCAGACGACGACAGGAGAGGAAGCAGAAACGAGGCTGCAGGGCTGGCCTTCATGTCCAGCTGCGCAAACTTCGCTCCAAACCACTGTTACCTTCAATTTTTCTCACCAACACCAGATCCCTCGCCAACAAAGTGGACAAGCTGTGCACAGAGATCGCCTATAATCGCTACATCCCCAGAACTGTTGTATTCTGATTATGACCGAGTCATGGCTGAACGAATGCTTTCCAGATGCCGCTGTGGAATTACCTAGCCAAACTACACACCATCTCGACCGCAACATTGATTCTGGTAAGGGAAGGGGGGGTGGGGGGCTCTGTGCATATGTGCTTCAGACTTGGTGTAACAACAGCAGAATAATTGATAACCAGTGTTCACCGGACTTGGAGGCCATGTCCTTCCTATGCAGGCCTTTTTATCTCCCCCATGAGCTAACAGCGGTAATTTTAACAGCCGTTTACATTCCTCCTGATGCCAACGATCGCTTAGCACTCAGTCACCTCCAGCACATTGTCAGCAGGCAGCAGAGATCACCCCGACACAGTCCACGTTATTGCAGGGGATTTTAACAAATCATGCTTCAAGACTGTACTCCCCAAATTCCACCAACATATGAAGTGTCCCACTAGAGGGGAAAGAACACTGGATCATGTTTATAGTAACATTAAGCATGCCTACAGAGCCACCCCTCCCCCACCTTGGACAATCAGACCATGTCTCTCTGTTAACTGATTCCTGCCTACACCCCCCTTAGTAAGAGTCCCCCCCCCCCAACCAAGCAAACAATTAAAACTTGGCCTGAAAATGCTCTTCTCCAGCTACAAGGCTGCTTTGCTGGCACTGATTGGAGCATCTTTGAACAGCAGGACCTGGACTCCTACACCGAATCTGTCCTTTTCTACATCAAATGCTGTGTAGAAAATGTGCGTCACCAAACACATCCGGGTATTTCCAAACTGCAAACCCTGGATGACCAGTGAAGTCCAGGCTGTGACCAGAGCCCACAACTCAGCCTTCAGACAGAGGAACAGATCTCTGTACAGCACTACCAGAGCTAACCTGAGGAGAGGCATAAAACTCGCTAAGAACGCCTATAGGAGGAAGGTGCAGGGCTTCCTCTCAGACAACAACCCCCGACATATGTGGAGAGGCATCCAGGCCCTCACCAACTACAGGGGCCAGGGCCCCCCAGCATCAGACAGCAGCCTCACTCTGGCAAAGGAGCTTGACAGCTTCTTTGCCTGAATTGAGCACACACACACCCCTCCTCCCCTCCCCCTCCCTCCCCCCTCTCTCTATAGCTGCACGAGGTGAGGAGACAACTGAGAGCAGTGAACCCCTGCAGAGCTTCTGGTCCAGATGGCATCCCAGGAGCAGTGGTCAAAGCATATGCAGACCAGCTGGCAGGGATCCTCACCAAGCTGTTCAACACCTCCCTGATGCACGCCACCGTCCCCTCCTGCCTCAAGGCCTCCACCATCATCCCCATTCCCAAAAAGGCCACAATTGACAGCCTGAATGACTACAGACCTATAGCACTCATGTCTGTAGTCATGAAATGTTTTGAGCGACTGGTGTCCCAGCACATCAGGGACTGCCTTCCCCCCTCCTTCGACCCCCATCAGTTCGCCTACAGGGAGAACTGGTGTACAGAAGACGCCATCGCCACCACTCTCCACAGATTGCTGAGCCACCTGGAGAACCCAGGGAGCTACGTGAGGATGCTCTTCGTGGACTACAGCTCAGCTTTTAACACCATTATCCCGGACATCCTGATCAACAAACTGCACCTCCTCCAGACCCCCCACCCCCCGCTCCAGAATAAAGAACTTTCTCACCAGTCGCCCACAAATAGTCAGACTTGGCCCCCACCACTCCTCCACACTCAGCATTGGCTCCCCCCAAGGCTGCATGCTAAGCTCTCTACTGTACTCCCTGTACACCTTTGACTGTATTCCAACCACCATCATTGTGAAATACGCGGACGACACCACCTTGGTTGGGCTCATCACCGATGATGATGAGAAGGCATACAGGGTGGAGGTAGAGAATCTACTGCTGTGGTGCGAAGCAAACAACCTAAAATTGAATGTCCTTAAAAACCAAAGAACTCATTCTGGACTTCAGGAAGAACAGACAGGACCACCCCCCACCTCATAAATGGTGACAAGCGGAAAATGTCCCCGCCTTCAGGTTTCTGGGCACCCACATCTCCTCTGACCTCTCCTGGACTGTCAACACCAAGGCCCTGGTGAAGAAAGCCCAGCAGCAGCAGCTGCACTTTCGTGTCCTGAGGAAGAACAACCTGGACAAGAAGTTGCTGCTGGCCTTCTATTGCTGCTCAGTGGAGAGCGTGCTCACCTACGGTCTGGGTGTGTGGTACGCCGGCTCCACTGCTGAGAACAAGAAAGCTGTGCAGAGGGTCATCAACACCACCCAAAAAATTATCAGCAGCCTTCTGCCCTCCTTGGAAGACATCTCCAGAGCCTCCTGTCTCAGAAGGATCAAGGCCATCACAGGAGACACCTCACATCCCGCCCACCACCTGTTCAACCTGCTTCCCTCTGGATGACGGCTCAGATCGATTAGGTCCCACACCTCCAGACTGACAAACAGTTTCTTCCCCTGAGCCATCCGAACTGCAAATAGTCAGAGGCCCCACCCCCTCCCTCTGAAGGCTCTCATGCACAGAATTGAGGACCTTTTAATTATCACTATAACTCACCTGTCATGGCACTCCTCACTTTCATGTATATTGACCCAGCCATAAAATCATTACTATGTATATTTTCCATAATCCTTGGGCCATTTTACTCTATTATGTGTTCTGCACTCCGCACTGTTACGTACATAGTTCCACCCGTGAAGCCACTACCATACCTGTGTATATACCTATGGGATATTTATTATTTTTACTTTTAACTTTATCACAGTCGTTTGATTAATCATGTGTTCTGTAACTGTTTTATTTCAAATTCTTCTCTCTTACTTTATTGCGCAGTAGCCTGGTGGAGCACCCACAATTTCGATGTGCTGTACAACTGTACAATGACAATAAAAGCCTATTCTATTCTATTCTATTTTGGAAGTAATCCAGGAGAGCATACTGTTATGTCCATAACTGAGTTAAAAGCAAGCACACAGTTGCTGCAGTTTTACAGAGCTTTATTACATTCAGAGTTGTAACATAAACAGGCTTACGGCACACGCCCCACTGACCAGGTGGCTCCACAACGAAAGAGGCAGAGCCTCTTCCGCCCACACCTTTATACCATGGGCAGCGTCACCACCAGAAACCAGCAGTTGCCACCCCGGTCTAGCCCATGACCACCATCTCACTCATATAGCCTATTTACATACAGTACACAACACATACCTCTGCCAAGGCCCTGGACTGACAGAGGGATGGCTGGACAAATAGTGTGAGGGAGGAAGGGAGGGCCATAGCCTTTTTTTTTTTTTTTTTTTTTTTTTTTGTTACTTATTTGTACCCGTAGGTAGATTTGGTTTGCAGTCTGGTGACAAGCCACCAGCTGCTGGTCGCTGCGTGCGCGAGCGCCCTAAACCTACATGTTTTTGGTATGCGGGAGGAAACCGGAGAAATCCCGGAGAAATCCCGGAGTAAACCCGCGCAACACGGGGAGAACATGCAAACTCCACACAGCTCACTGTTGGTCGGGGGCTGGAATCGAACCCACGATCTCATGATCCCCGCGATCCCCCGGCCGAGGGTAAACTGTGCTGCCACAGTGCTAAACCACTGCGCCACCGTGCAGCCCACGGTGCCTTGGTGGAGGTATGCGCTCTCTGTGTGCCCTCCACTTCACAGACAGAATATCACCTACTGGGAAAAAGACATTATGTGGTATCCTTTCTTTTTAATTATTCCAATAAACTTTACCGAGTAAACTTTACCTAATTGACATGAAGGATTTGTGAGTGAATACCTCAAGTAATGTAATAGGGGTGAGACTGAGGGAGGCCGAGGATGTGAGTGTGCGAGGACCTGTTGTCACTGCTTGCAACTTTATTTATTTATTGACAACACTGCACATAACAATGTTTTTAATCACAAAATGGCAAAGCTTTTTGTTATTCAGCTGTTCGTGCATATGACACCAGGATTTCGGAAGTGTGAAAGTATGAAGATGTAAAACCAGGCTCCAGAGTGGAATGACTGTACCACCTCTGAGTGCTGGGGGATACCAGGACATGGTGACGTCAAAGCCCCACTTCACAGTAGATTTCAGCTGGTCCACACACAAAAACAGACATGTCTTTAAGCTTGATGTGTTTGTAGTTAAGAGTAGATTTAAAAAAAGTGCTCTTCACTGGCATTTGTAAAACCCTTTTTGAATGATAGATGCAACCTTAGAAATTAAAATAATCATCAAATATATAACCAAGTAGGATTTATAGACTGAAATTCATCCAGAAAAGCATGCTTACCTTTGCTGAATGATGAAATAAGTCCATTCTGGAAGCAGCCGACAAAAAGAAAAGCTTTTTAAATCCAGCTTTGTGCCAGCTGCTCCTCAGTCTGACATCACAGCACCTTTCTTTCTTATTTGTTATTCTTTTCTAAGAGGTCTCACTGAAGACTCTTCCAGCTTATCAGATATTCAGTCTGCTGTCAGGAAGTCAGAGATTTTTTTCCATTGCCCCCAGACACACACGGTTTATTTAAATGTTTATTTTTTAATGACTCACTCATGCTTTTTTCAGTTACAATTAAACAGTTTTTCATGAGAGGGACTGCGGTATCAATGAATATATTACCTGCAGTGATTTGTCGTAGGCCTGATATGAAGGCATCACCACAGATAAAATATATTGATGATACCTCACAGCCATGGTCCATAACTACAGTTTATTAAATGACAGCAATATAGGAGAAAATATTGGGATTTTTGTTTAACCAGTTATTTTGCTCCACCAAGAAAAATAGTCCCTTCCAAATGTACCCAACTAAATGTTGCTAAGCACCTCAGTCAGCATAATCTAGAAAAGAATAGGCCTATTGTCATTTCACAGACATGTAACCAAATTAAATATTGTCAAATGCACAAGTCACTGTTTATAATACCATACCGGCCACCTGTTGGGTAGGGTTTTGGGTCACTGTGACTGTGCTGGTGGCTAGTTAGCATGCTAGCAATTTGGCTTCAATGAACTTCACTCACGTTTTCTTGCCTTTTTCAGATGAAGTAAAAAGCCCATCACAACAAGGGTATTATGATTGGCTAATTGAAACAATAAATCCAACTCTAGCTTGTCTATTTTGTTGTAAACAGATGTGAACTATCTTGTGGATATTTACAAGGGTGGGACTTCCAGGTCACAGAGGTCTGTCTTTTTCAAAAAGCACCTCTTTGTGGAAATTAAGGTATCCAACACAGTATTACAATTTTCACGTATTATAAAAAGTCACTGATAGTGACAGTAAATGATGGTTAGTAATTAATGGTTACAAGAACACCTGTTAGATGGTGACATCCTATAAGTACCTGGGTATTCATCTGAACAATAAACTAGACTGGTCACACAATACTGATGCACTCTACAAGAAGGGACAGCGCAGGCTGTTCCTGCTGAGGAGACTCAGGTCTTTTGGTGTACAAGGGGCGCTGCTGAAGTCATTCTATGACACGGTGGTGGCATCAGCCATCACTTTTGGAGTGGTCTGCTGGGGCAGTGGCATTACTGCAGCCGATAGGAAGAGACTGAACAAACTGATTAAGAAAGCTAGCTCTGTCCTGGGGCAGCGCCTTGATCCGATGGAGGAGATAGGAGAGAGAAGGACGGTGGCTAAACTGTCATCTCTGCTGGAGTCCGAGTTCCACCCTATGCAGGACATACTGAATGCACTGAGGAGCTCATTTAGCAGCAGACTACATCATCCCAGGTGCACAACCGAGAGGTTTCGTAGGTCCTTCCTACCAACGGCTGTCAGACTGTACAACCTAAGCAGGGCTGCTCGCAGAGATAGCAAAAAGACGTAACAAACTAATAGTTTTTTGAATGCAAAAGATGCAATAGACTTACACAATGGTCCCCTCCGGCATACAACTAGGAACATACCGGTCGCTATGGAGGGTGAGAATATGTATGGGCACATAATCATACCATGTGGGATAACTAAGTAGACGGTTATGCTGTTTCATTCCATCTAGCAACAATGCTCTGCACTGTGTGTGTTTATATATTTACATATTTATTCCATCTAGCTACAATGCTCAGCACTGGGTGTGTTTATATATTTATATATCTACATATTATTCCATCTAGCTACATTGCTCCGCACTGTGTGTGTTTATATACTTGCATATTTATTCCACCTAGCTGCAATGCTCCGTACTGTGGGTGTTTATATATTTACATATTTATTCCATCTAGCTACAATGCTCTGCACTGTGTTCATATATTCATATATTTATTCCATCCAGCTACAATGCTCTGCACTGTGTGTCTGTGTGTGTGTGTGTATATATATATATATTTTTTAGTAATACGTACATATGTATATTAGCTGCTCTTGCTTGCTTGTTTTTTTCTTGCCTTCTGATTGTTGCTCTGAGTGTTGCTATCCCTGTGCTGTTGCAATCCTGGAATTTCCCCATTGTGGGACTAATAAAGGCTTATCTTATCTTATCTTATCTTAAACAGAGTGAGACATATAAAGTGAAATGTTGGAGTGCGATTATCAGGGATTTTAGTAACTCCTGTAATCCCTACTGTCCAATCATATTGCTTAGTCAGAACTAACTGTTGTATAAAAGGGAATATACAGTATATATATATATATATATATATATATATATATATATATATATATATAATTTTTATTTATTTTTTTTTGTGGGAGGGAATCTGATGTTTATAGTGTCACAAAAAAATCTTGGTAAACTGACCTGCCCTTCTGTTACTTCTGGATCCATGTGAACACACTTCGGTTTCTGTAACTTTCACTTTTGCATGTATTTTTTTTTCCAGTTTCTTTTTTTCACCCTGTTCTCGCCAGAAGCTTGGTGAGCAGAACAGATATCTGCTTCCCTATGATCCCAAACAGATTTACTCTGCCAAAAGTAGTTCTGCTCATATTTGATATATGCTGTATATAAATAGTATTTATAGTCTCCTCTTGCTATGTAATAACTTTAATACTTTATTTAAATTGTCATACTGGACCTGACAGAGGGAATGGTAGAGGGAATTCAAGGGATATGAAGTGGTCAGAAGTGGTGGGGGTGAGGGAGAATCATAACCTTTTGCCATCATAATGAAAGCACCACAGGTATTGATGCCTCGATGCTTGTGGCATGATAGCATGGGCATTGTGTCATGCCATCCATGTACGGTTTTGAAATGATTGGTATTTGTTTACTAACTAACTAACTAACTAACCTGCACTTATATAGCGCTTTTCTAGTAACAAAGACCACTCAAAGCGCTTTCACTAATACTAACCCTCTATTCTAAGGGCCTATAGGAAACAGATATCTAGGGACAATTTAGAACAGCCAATTAACCTAACATGCATGTCTTTGGATTGTGGGAGGAAACCGGAGCCCCCGGAGTAAACCCACGCAGCACAGGGAGAACATGCAAACTCCACACAGAAAGGTTCCAACCCCTGCCAACCTGGGGATTCGAACCAGGAACCTTCTAGCTGTAAGGCAACAGTGCTAACCACTGCAGTGGTTATGCAGGTATGACTTTTTTTTCCCGTTGTCCTGTCAGGCAGATAGGTAAGCAAAACAGAGATCTGTCACCCTAGGCCAAAAACATGCAGGTTAGGTTAATTGGAGACTCTAAAGTGGCCCTAGGTGTGAATGTGTGTGTGAATGGTTAAGTGATAGCGCCGTATCGTGGCTGCTTCATCCATCCAGGTGGATGCCCTCAATTTCCCCTCTGGGGATCAATAAAGTATACAAAATTCAAAAAAAAATTTATTGTGCCAAAACAGATTTACTTTGCCAAAATGAGCTTTATACAGTACCTATGTACTGTATATTGTTATAAACCCCTCCTGTAATAACTTTTAATACTTTATTTAAATTATTTTACCCATGGAGGACCCAACAGGATGGGAATTAAGGAAAGGAAGTGTGTGGAGGGGGAAAGAAAAGGGAGGGGAACAGACAAAAAGACAAACAAACCAACAATTTAAACAAACAGAAGACAAACTGCTTCTTCCACTGAAGATGTCTCAACACGAGTCTGGTTTCTGCACCTGTTAAAGGAGAGACATTTGTGTGTGTGCGTCTGTGTGCGTATATATGAGAGCGCACGCAAAATAAGTGTGTGCATGTGAGTGGTTTGTCAGGAAACATACGAAGAGGGGGGCCGGTCGCAGCAGCTCTCCCCTCAGGAACCCCGAGCAGGTAAGGCAGCGCCACCAACCCCTACAGGGCACAAATGCCCGAGGTCAGCAAGCCCCAGGAAATCCAGGCATTCGCCCCTGGAGGGATGATTGAGGGAGGCCAGGCGGCCGGCGCGGCAGGCCCACACCCCCAGGCCCGCCAATCCCCCCCCCCCCCCCCCCCAACGGGGCCAACGCCAGTACCCGGGCCCCGGGTGCCAGGAGGCCGGTGACTCCACCCCCGGGGCCAGAGACCAGCCCGCGCCCCCCAGCGCGAGCCTCCCCAGGCACCCCCACAGCGGGTCCGTACCCCCCCTTCCCTTAGTGCCACCGCCACACACCCTGGGGACCCCCATGCCCAAAGACTCCCCCGCCCAGGGGAGCCCACATAGCCGAGAGGCACTATCTCCCTCAATCCAGCACCTCCCGACTTGCAGACACACCCACCCCCACACCTTCACACCCTCATGCTCCCATACACATCCACATGCAGTCACTCACCCGGACCCACCCATTCTCTCTCACTCCAGTACCCGTTCAATCTCACCCCTCATTAACCCTTATTTCTTAGGGCGACTGCGATGATGCAGGTTTGACTCTGATGTCACTGTCACAATACACATGAGGTGTAGGGGTAGGAATCACGAGGGACCTCGCGATTCAGTTCGGATCGCGATTCTTGGGTCACGATTCGATCCTATCATGATTCAACAATAATCACAATGTTGCAATAACTGAGTATCACAATCCCATATATTTCAAATTTTTTCATCTTATTCAACCTCAAATCATGTCCCAAAGTAAAACTGTTGACATCTCTTTCATATGATAAAGTATTCTGGGGGCTTCATTTTCCACGGAGACATGTCTCTGCACACAGGAAGGATGGTGGATGGTGTTTGGAATAGATTCTCACTCCAGCTACGTTTTTCTGACTCTGTGGACTCTTTTAAAAAGCAGCTGAAAAGTTTTTTGTTTAACGAGGATTTTCATTGAGTTTCAATTGCTTTTTTAATGGTAAGTCTGATATTTTTAAATTATTTTAATCTTGTGTTTTAACTTGTTTTTGTATTTTTAAAATTATTTTTATCTATCAACTTTCTTTTATTCCATTTTATTGTACAGCACTTTGTGACTATATGTCTCTGAAAAGCGCTTCATAAATAAAATTTACTTTCTTGGCGATCGGAGAAAAAGCTCCATGCCGGTGTCTCTTTAGCTTAGCCATTGTTAACGCTGCTCCGAGATGTGTGTGGCCCGCCGTGCTCTGAGTGTTTTTTTTTTTTTTTCATGCAGTGCTTCTTATGGGTTGTGTATCATGTCAACGTCTTTCCTTCCATCTTTGTTATAAAATCCATAAAAAGGCCCGACATTTGAGCTAACTTTGAGCTAACGGCTTCTTAATTTTCAAAGCTGGCTGCTGAGACAAGCTATGACTTCACTTGGCTGGGTGCTTGCTTTGCTCCATCTAGTGGACTGAAAATGCCATTGATTAACTGATAACCCAAAAGTATATGTGTGTGCATTTTTTTTTTAAATAAAAGATTGAATTGCGTGTTTATGGATTGATGCATTGTCGCCAGTGCCAAGTATCCCGATCCATCACTGAATCGATCTTTTTTCCCACCCCTAATGAAGTGAATGTCCTCCCAGGGCTGTACGCTGACATTTTTGGCAAGGAGCGCATAAAAAAAAATATAGAAGCACAAGAATAAAATTAGGAGCTGAAAGAAAAATGCTGGATTAACATTTTATTTATTTAATACATGTATATTTACACTACAACGTACAATAGCAGGTAAAAATATCAAAACTAACACCATAATCATCAACATTAAATCAGAATGGGTTGAAATGTTTCACTCTGTGTGTAATGAGTATTAAGAGAGGTTCTTGAATTATCTTGCAAAAAAATTATTGAAATGCAGTTTTTCTATAAAGAGAACATGCAATATTATGTAGCTTCCAGCTCGTTCTCTTCACAGCTGCTCTGACTGCTCAGCCTCAGGTTCACTGTAGACCTCAGAGAGAGAAACGAGAAGGAAAAAAAAATGAAAATGTGATTATTATGATTACAGATGTGATAGAACATTTTTAAAGTCAACGTCATCAAATAAATTCTGTTACAGATGCCATGTTCCTACTCAACTTAAGAAATTGTTTGGTTTTCTGTAAAAATAACCTTGTGGTTTTCATAGTTCACACCTCACATCAGCTTTAATTGAGTAAATAAATCAATAAAGACATGACGGGACTGTAAAAGTTATTTTAAAGGAAATGATTCAACGATGTCACACCGTGGTGTTTTTATATTACTGACTTTAGTATTAAGAGTTGAAAAAATTGAACTTTAGAGAAACCAATTCAACATTAATAATTTATTAACATATGAATCATGGAACCACAGAGCCACCAGTAGTGGAGCACATCGGAAAAAATAATGTGACAAAACAAAACATCAAATTTTGCTGTGTTAGGAAGTGTTAATGTGTTAACATGAAACTGCTGTGTAATTTAAGGGCAAAACTTACTTGTAAAACCTTTTTTTTCTCCTCTTCTGATGTTGTTTGCCAGTTTCTTTGACTTCAGAGGAAGCTCTGCGGTGATTGGCGTGTTGCACTAGAAACAATAGCCTGTTTTCCACTAGCCCAGCACACCTCGGTACGGCTCGATTCACTTCAGTACGGCTCGGAATGCTTCTGTCTCCATTAGCACGGTGTTGTGCTTGTGCTGTGATGGTTTGTTAGGAGGTTTTAGAAGCGGGGCAGCGGCAGATTCTCAGCGAGGCGGGGCCACACTCCCGTGACGTTACGCACCCAACTGAGTCCTTATTTACACGAGACAAAAAAGGATCCAAGGATTATTGCCTTGCTCTCGCTGTGGTTTTATCTCACAATTAATTTTATCTCATAATTAAGCTGCAACAACACAAGTCACTTTTGTTTTGAATTAACTGCCAAATGACCTAGAAATAATGAGCTGAAACTTGTTTTTATTCGTATTAAATAATGAGACGGTGGCACACTGGCCAACACCAAATTGTATTATTTTTTACATCCTAGGGCATTTTGGATGTACTGAATTAAAAAAAATCATGTTTTTCACCTTCAGGTCAACGTTTGGAACAACAGTATTATTATTTTCCGTTTAGATGATGCTACACTCCTTCTAAAGTATTGTAAATCTCTGAATTTGGAATGCCGATAGAACATTCAATTTACATATACTTGTACCTACTTTGACTTGGTGCTAATTTTTTATGATATTTCAATAAAAAGAACAGAAAGCTTACAAAAAGATTTCTTTTTTGGTCTAGTTAAAAATTACATTACCTTTACAATGGTTGACCCCTGACAGGAAGATCAGCATCATTTTGATCAGACTAGGCAATGGAATTTCTATGTAATTATACTGTTTTATAATTCAGTGTTATAACAGACAAACCACAGTTTCCAAAACAATTCCATTTTATTATATACAAAATATTAAAAGAAAAAAAAACTTTGCAACACAACATGAAGGTTAATCGACATTTTATACACGCCGACCACTGAGTGCCTCTACACCAGCTTCCCAAACTGGGTCACGAAGACTCGGTAGAATGAAGCCGTCTCTGCCAGCTGTGGGTCAGGAAGGCTCGGTTGAATAATCCGGACGGGCTGTCGCGGCGGACGCGTGGGATGATTCTACAAGGAAAATGCACACAATACAATACAGCACGTAAGTGCAAGATATACAGAAAAGACAATAGTTTTTAACAAGAATACATAAGCTTATTTCAGCGTATTGTTCACATGAATAATTAAAATAAAAGCTTTAGTCCACAGTGTGCTGCAATAAAGCAGCGATCCATCCACAAATGAACAGCTTTTTTATTGCATAAATAAACTGAGCGTCTTACCGAATATATTTGCGAAAAAACGCACAATAAAAAAAAAATTAAAACTCACCGTTAAAGGACTCTGATGTCGAGACCTCCCGGTATATTTTTTCATTCCGGGCGGCTCCGTCTAACTCGCGCTGGATACGTTCGTCTGACAATGCAGTGAGCAGACACTGCACCTCCTTACTGGTCCATGGAACACCCTTATTATGCGAAGCCATTTTTGATAGAGAATAAATGAAAATAGCACAGCAATACACTGAAAAGGAACCGCCAACAGTGGTTGCGTGCTGAGTAAAGGCGGTCGTGAAGATTCTTTTTTTTTTTTTTTTCAAAAACTTTATTGAGAAGGTCGTGAAGATTTGGTAGATGAGGAGGAGGAGAGGGGCGGTTACAACCTGACCAATCAGCGCCGGTTACGACCTGACCAATCAGCGGCGACCAGTCTGTTAACGTCACAACACAGCACAGCTCAGCACTGCTGTACCCTGCCCTGGAGCGGGGCTGAGAATCGCGGCTGTTAAACCGTGTTGGGGCTTGTGGAAAAGCGTACAAAGCGTGCTGAGCCGTCCCGTGTTGCGCTAAAGCATGCTAGTGGAAAAGGCCCTAATGTGTTGAATAAATGGTGTAGTTCCTGAATATGTGTTAAGTTTGGAGAAACAACTATTTTAGAAGTTTAGCACGATTTTGACAGAAAGTGCTCAGTGGGGCTGTAATAAAGGCACACTGCCACCTCTACTGGGTGGCAGTGTGCATACATAGGTATTACAATGACGCTTCAGCTGCATTGATGGTAAAGGTGAGCTATTTTTGTGTTTATTTTGAAAACAAAGCATTATCTCGAAATTCTAGCAAATTAAAAGTCGAGAAAATATGGCGATACAATGATGCAAGCCTTTAGTTCCACTTAATTGTGACTGGGCGAGCTGAAACAGACAGATGGACAGATACAACCACACACAGACACATTGAGTGATTATGCCTCTCTGTTTCACCGAGGCATAAGGACATATACACAGTTATAACACAGTTACATTCAAAATATGTCCTCTGTCTTAGTTAAAGTCATATAACAGATGTTACAGGCTGAAATGGTTTCACAGTTGTACCAGAACAAAGTTAATCTTGTGTATCTAGCAGTAGAACAACCACTAAGATTTAAATGTTAGGTTAACTGGTGACTCTAAAGTGGCCCCAGGTGTGAGTGGTGAAGGGATCGGCGCTGCACTGTGGCTGTCTCGTCCAGGCGGATGCGCTTGAATTTCCCTCTGGGATTAATAAAGTATAACAAACAAACAAAACTGTACATATAAGCGCAGCCTTACATCCTGATGAGCACCGACAAACAAATTGGACTGGTGGCATATAAATCTGAAGCAATTTGATGAGCCGAAGGGGCAAATTGATTTCTCAACAATGTAAATCTGTATCAGCTCAATGGATCCCCGCCCAACTCCAGCCCCACCGCCGCTTAAATCATGCGATTGTTCCCTGCTGTTCCAAGACACAATCTCGCTTGGCCATTTGCTACGGTACCTAATCTGTTTTTGATGACCGTGTAGGGATGTAGCTATACATATGGGCAACTGAATCTCCCTCTGTCCTGTTCTAGCTCTCATTCTTTCTTTTTTATTTCCTCCTGTCTCACACTCACTCACATATACACAGCCTGTAGAGATGGCAGAGAGCGATTGCTGTGATTGAGCCATCCATGTGTGCTGATTCAAGAGATTACTCAGATGATTGGTCATACTAATGGACCTCCTGTTTTCTTGGGAAAACATTTTGATCTCTGTCTCTGAGATAACATCTTATATTTATTACTCCTCCCAAACCCTGTTGATTCATATGCAGTCTGTTTATTGGTTTCCTTATTGGCTCACTTGTGCATTTTTATTATATCCCACACAGCAGAGTTATGGAGGGTGTAATGATTTTCACCTGTCCGTCCTTTTGTTCCTCTGTTTTTGACAACAGGTTGTCATCACTGTAGCTTCTACATTTCTGATCAGATGGACTTCATATTTATACAGAAGCTTTAACTCATTGATGCCTTGGAAGCATTCCATTTCCACACACATCTAATGAGGGGCTCCTTGTATTTTGGGGAGGGCTCATTTTCTGTTGTCACCACTACAAATTCAACAATTCTGATCAGATTCACTTCAAATTTATACAGAATCTTTGACTAAAATAAGGGGTTCCATTTTTGGGGAGGGGGACTTATTTTTTTTTCCCCTGTCCATTTTATGTTGATCACAGATCTCATTAGGGGCCCCTGATATGCTGGTGCATGGGGTGTGTGAGCTTGCTCACTAAGGTTCTTTCATTTTAACTTAAGTGGGGCACTCAGGTTTTTGTGGGAAATTTTTCAGTTTTACTTATTTGGGCCAAAAAATGTAAAATAACACAGGGTTACAAAAATAATTTTTTGTAAGTTGTCTGTGTTTTTTCAACTGATTTAAGACAATTTTGCACCGCTGAATCCAAAAATGACATCCGTTTCTCTCAATCAGGTACTAAGTAAAAACCTGTACTTACTTAGTACTTACTTAGTATTGTGCATGTACTTACCTTTATATAAAGGTAAGTACATGTAAATTGAATGTTATGTCATCATTGTTCAAAATTCAGAGAATTTCAAGACATAAAAAAGAATTTTGCATCATATAAAGAGAAAATACCCGTACATGTAAACAAAAACGTATAAAACAACATGTGGCCATAATTCAAAAAGTTGATCTGATTGAGCAAAACCAATATGATTTATGGATTCAGCACATCAAAATTGTCCTAAATCAGCTAACAAAACTTAGACAATAAATTTGGTGTTGACCAGTGTAATTTGTCATTGCTGTGCATGGGTTCTGTAGGCATTGGAGCGGTTTGGTACTGAGTGTGACACCAGCAAAATGAGAATCAGGACCTCCAAGTCAACAGTCTTCAACCAGAAAAAGGGTGGATTGTTCACTTCAATTTTGGGATGGGGTCCTGCCCCAAGTGGAGGAGTTCACGTATCTCATGGTCTTATTCATGAGTGGGGAAAATAGAGCCGAAGATTGACAGATGGATCAGAGCAGCATCTGCAGTGATGCAGACATTGTACTGGTCTATTATGGTGAAGAAGGAGCTGAGCTCCAAAGCAAAGCTGTTGATTTACCAGTTGATCTATGTTCCTACCCTCACCTATGGTCCTGAACTTTGGATAATGACTGAAAGAATGAGATCATGGACACAAGCTGTTGAGGTGAGCTTTCTCAGTAGAGTGAGGAGCTCAGTTTTCCAAGAGGGGCTCAGAGTAGAGCTACTGCTTCTCCACATAAAAAGGAGCCAGCTGAGGTGGTTTGGGCATCTTGAAGTGTTTGGGGCACGTCCCACTAGGAGGAGACCTCAGAGCAGACCCAGGACACGCTGGAGAGACTACGTCTCTTAGCTGGCCTGGGAACACCTTAGTAATCCTCTAAGGTAGAAGAGGAGGAAGAGCTGGAAGGAGGTGGCTGGGGAGAAGGAAGCCTGGGATTCTCTGCAACTTGGACCTCTGGACCAGATGTAGAAGATGGATGGATGGATGGATGGATGGATTGCAAGAGTTTTTATCATGATAAAGCCCGCTTCATGCTGCATTTCCCCTCTAGTCCGCTTTGGTCTGCGTACGCTTTGGATGAGCCCGGCATGGATGCGGCGCTGTTCATGCTCACTTTTTTCATCTACCCAGGTCAAGCGGTTGACGCATGCACACAACCATCATTTGTAGTTTCACTCCCGCTTGATAGGTAGTGCCAAGGTGCCCGACGCGCCAGATTTTCACCAATGAAGAAACGTCCGACTTCTTCACAAAGTTTCTCTTCAAATATGAGTCCATTTTCTGCTGTTTGACTTCCCAGTTTTCACTCCTTTTCCACGAAGATAAGGGGATAAGGGGACTTATACTTATATAGCGCTTTTCTAGTCTCAAAGACCACTCAAAGCGCTTCACTAGGACTAACCCTCGATTCTAAGGGCCTATAGGAGACAGATATCTAGGGACAATTTAGAACAACCAATTAACCTAACATGCATGTCTTTGGATTGTGGGAGGAAAGCGGAGCCCCTGGAGTAAACCCACGCAGCACAGGGAGAACATGCAAACTCCACACAGAAAGGTTCCTACCCCTGCCAGCCTGGGGATTCAAACCTGGAACCTTCTAGCTGTAAGGCAACAGTGCTAACCACTGCACCACCGTGCTGAAGATGCTGCTGCCGCTGTGAAACAAAGTATGTATGTATGATTCATGTATGTTTTTATTCTCATTTTCCGCCTCCTCATTGTCTTCTTTGTCTACTGATGTATGCTGTGTCGATATCGCCACTTCGTGAATGGGACACTCAGTCTTGCACATGCGCTTTTCAACACGTTCAGGTCGTGGGCAGGCGGCACGGTCACAAAATTTGGGCTGCACACGGTCATCCGCAGTCAAGCACTCCGGACACTAGCGGAGTGGAGACGATGATGTAAATTTCATCACACGAGGTTTCCGGTTACACGTACGCAGACAGCAGAGGTGCAGCATGAAGCAGGCTTAAGCCATACTGTATGCTGCCTCCTCCCAATCACAGGGTGTTTTTAAAAGATAAGGTGGTGCAGCAGAGTGGTAAACTTGCTGATTGTCCCAGCATTTTTTGGCAACAAAGGCTGTTATATTTCCTTTTTTCTCTTTTCAATTTGCACATAGTTTAAAAGTTTTGTATTGTGCATTTTCCAGGTATTAATTTTAAGTTTGACATCATCAAGGTCATTTAAAGACCAAAAATGTTTTCTGTGTCGTTTTATAGCTCCTTAAAAACTTCTGTCCATAACAGAAGGTTTCACCCTGCTCGTTAATATTAATGAGCCCCTAATGTGATTGGTGCACTCAGAAAACTACCCAATCACACATAATGAGGGCGTCAGGATGCATACATTTTGCTGACTTAGGGCCAATTCAGTTTACTTTCAGACCCTTGTAGCAGTCGGCTTTAGCACGGCGCGGTTTCTCGTGCATACGAGAGGTAGTAGCGTGGCCTAGTTGTGCTAAAAACCGTGTGAATCCAGGCTGGTCTTCGACAAGTTGCCGCCAACTGGCCCCAGTGAGAGAGCACCCTGAGAATTGAAGATATGGCTTGTTAAGTTGTGACATCATAAAACCCAGGAAGTTTAATCCTCTCCTTTCTTTAAGAGCTTAACTAAATAAAGGCAGGTGTCTTTCTTTGAGTAGGCATTTTAATAATGACTATATACTACATATGGCACATAGCCATGTGGTAAGATTTTAAAACCCACCAAAACACTATGCTACACATTAAATTGATTTTTGTAACTTTTGTTTTAATCACGTTACACATGGTCACCTAACATTTTTGGAAGCAGGGTTATATTGTGGCAGTACAGTGTACTTCTTTTCCTAATACATGTTTTCATTCATTATTGACTGAGCATTTACTTCTGTCTTTCTGCAGCTATCCATACAGCGAAGACAGCAGACGGGGCAAAGAGTACATGAACACTAGGTGTCCCGCCTGGTGCGACCGGATCCTCATGTCTTCTTCTGCCAGAGACCTGGTCTTAAAGGTGAGCTTGAACCATTCCATCTTTACAGCCAAATCGGTCCGTGTCAGTGTAAACGTGCCACATCAATGCCTCGCAGCTCCGTGATCCTCGATCTATGCTGCCCTCCCCTCCTCTGCCTCCTCACAGATGGAAGGATGAGGTGTCTGTAAATATTAATTTGGAGCACTAAGCCTCGGGTCCACCTACAGAGTATATATACTGAAAGAATCATAGAGTTCAAATGGGTCCCATCTTTTTTATAAAGCCGCAGATCTGTCAAATCCTTTCGCCCCACTTAGGGTTTTATCCACCAATTATAAACGTTAGCCAGCCTGCCACCTCTGGAATCTCAACCAAACGTCTTAAGGGCCCTTTTGAGCACAGGAGCCTGAGCGCTTTCACCTGTTAATGTGTGGGAAAGAGATGTGGCAGTGTGGGGGACAATAACTCTTGAGATGTTTCCCCTGCTTAATGTGTCCGTCATTCACACATGCAGATACACAGTTGGTTAGTTGTTTGCTTTTCCTCCCCACAAGCACCGGCTAATTGTTTGTAATGTGGGAACAGAGTGGAACGGTTAGTGTGTTCACAGATTGACCAATGATTCACTGAGCACACAACGCTCGCTCCCTGGCTCGGAGCATTACAGATTGTCAAGACATGGGCCCGTAAACAGGCTGGCGTGCAGCGTCATCTATCATGGCATGCTCGGTTAACTCACCATCGTGTTATTTTCTGCTTGCCGAGCCCTAACACGCCAAAGGTTGCCCGCTGGCTGCACGGCGCGGCACCAGCTCCTGGAGTGCCGGTAATGAATGTTTAGCCGAGCGAGTGCTCCCTCTCTGCTGGAAGGCCCCGGGTAATTTGTTTATCTGTCTAAAGATTATGCAGCCCGAAAATCCACAATTTTATGCCACCTTTGTACATTATCAAGTGTGCATTTGATGAATGTATCCCGGGCTGTTGTGTGGAGGTGGAGGTGGCTCAGCTGCCAGACAAATACAGGGGTGGCAGCGCATGGCCCGGTGGAAAAGGTAGTGAGGTGTAGGTGCAGCTGTGATCTGACCCTGCTTGGCTACAGGATTGCTGTGAAGTTAATTTGGATTTTGCTTTATGGTTCGTTCTCAAGCTCTCTATCTCCTTTCCTCTGAAGCAACTCACCAAGTCACAACTGGTAGCACCCAGTGTGTGAGTGTGTGTGTGTGTGTGGGTGGGGGGGCTGTTTAAAAAGTCTTTAGTTCGACCAGGCAAGTCTGATTTATCCTCCAGATTCATGCCAGTGGGTAGCTGATTCTTTGTGTGCAGAAAGTGATAATGAAACACGATTCTGTCCTGTAGGCACTTAGATGACGCTACATGGAGTGTATTAAGGTTGTGAGGCAGATTACAGATTACTTCTGCCTTTCAATTCTCTTCACTGCTCCCTGCTCAGGTTTCAACTTAAAAGTTGTGCCAAGGTCCTCAAAGTAGGTTCAGTTTGTGGTTCAGCGGTGTTGATGTGAAAAGATCTGGAAAAACGCTTTGATGTTGAGTCAGTCTCATGAAAGTTTGCATATCATTTTCTTTTCTTTTTTACAAAGCAGTTAAATCATGTGTTTATTTGGAATTCATCCTCATTTTGTTGCTAACACATAGGCCCGGGGTTGTTACCCTCTGTTGTGTAAAGCAGTTTCATTGATGTTTAGTCAAGGACATCTCTATTCTCCAAACATATTTGAGTATTAAAAACACACTCTGGTGGCCATAAATCCCCTTTAAAAACAAATCTAGATTGTCTAAAGTGGTATCTTATGCCCTTTTTGCTAAAAACAAAACCTTTTATTGTCTTACAGTTTAGTGTCAAAATCTTTTCATACACCCCTTCGAACACCAAGATCAGTGATTACTAGGCCCACTCACATCCCACAAGGCTAATAGTGTCTAGCACTACATTATCAGAATAAATCCTGTGATAAAAATACTTAATCGGTTAAAGGACATGCCCAGTTGTATGCACAGTGGCCCAGGATAATAACTGAAACTGCATCAGTCCTTCAAATCATTTTAATGGTGAAACCCATCTTAATTTGGGTTGTTTTCAATGCAACAAGTTATTAAATGCTAACTAGCCTGGAGGCTAACTTCACTTAAGCCAAAGAGTCCTGATTGGCTCAATACTACCCACGTGCCAGCTTCATGCATAGTTACATCATTAAAAACGTTCCTTCTCATTTCGCCTTTTTTCAGGGGGCGGGGCTTAAGTGAAACTTTAAAGCAAAAAAACAGACATAAGACATTTGAGTGATTTTGCTCTTGATATGTCTTGTAACGCATAAAAAACATCTTACAGACATGTTAACAAGAAAAAAAGGATTTTTTTGGCAGTGTCACTTTAACCCTCAAGCGACCGAGTGGGGTCATTTACGACCCCAGCCATATAATTTAATGTGCCGTCTCTTTATTTTTTATCCAAATTTTCTTTCCTAGCATGAATTTGTCAGTCTACTAATCCTACACACTTTCATAGTTTTTTGCAGGGATCAACCAATTGGTGTGGCGTAGACGTCGCAAACTCTTGTGGGGTCATTTATGACCCCGAAGAGAAGCACTGGTTTTTAAACATTGGTTTTATAAATTTTATTCAAATGTTCCACTTCTAATAGTTAGTTAGTTAATCCCTTCACACCTGAAGGTGTATATGGGCGGCGCCTATCTCCGTTTCTCTGACCCTAGGCCACACAGCTACTGTAAGTAGTGAAAGCTACAGCGGGGGGTCAGTCCTCTGGTAGCTCTGTGTGTAACTTTACTTTCCCCATTCCATTATGCGGAGCACCACGCTAGAAGGCAGAAAGCACCATTTTTATATGGTCAATGGTATGACCCGGCCGGGATTTGAACCCCTGCCTCCCGGGGGTGGGGCAGATGCTCTACCAACTGAGCCACCACTCCAGTTTCCACTTCTAATCAGTACTTTATATTGTATTGCAGTGAACCATGGCTAACAGACCTAGGATAGCAAGATTTACATTTGTCTGTTTGTCTGGATTTGTCTGTTTGTTTGTCTGTTTGTTAGCAAGATAACTCAAAAAGTTATGGACGGATTTTCATGAAATTTTCACAGATTGTCAGAAATGGGGTATCCTACAGATGATTAGATTTTGGTGGTGATCCGGATCACCGTCTACAAGAAAACCGCCATTACGCAAAATGCCACAATAGGTATCATGATCATCATCGTAACTATAATAATAGGTATCATCATCATCATAGTCATCATAGTCATCATATCATCATCACGATGATGATGATGATGATACCTATTATTGTTGTAACTATGATGATGATGATGATACCTATTATTGTAACTATGATGATAATAACTATTATGATGATGATGATGATGATGTTCCAAGAGTGAACTGACAAGGACTGTCTAAATAAATGTAATGTTGTTCTTACAGTCTTCGTTTTGGTTATTTCTTGCAATAAAAGTATTATTAGCAAACACATTTTACATTAGATCATTATAAAATACCTGTCTTAAATACAGGGAGTAGTTTTGGTATGATAAACCTCCAACCAGCCATTTATAATAAGGATCCCTGTACAGAGCACAATGGGGTCATAAATGACCCCACTTGGTCATTTCAGTCCGTAAAATAGCTTGGTCGCTTGAGGGTTAAAATAAAAGTAAAGCAGCTAAGATAGAAGTATAAACTGAACTGTCAACATTAGCAACATTAGCAACAGTTTTTTTTCCTCATGAATTTGCCACTTTTCCTATAATTTTGTTACCTATGTTAAATTTGTCTTTTATCATAAGTTTTGAGATTTTTCTCAAATTTGTGACTTTTTTATGCTTTGTGTCATGCCATCTAATTACCAGCAGACAGTACGCCCACAGCACATATAGATGAATGTGTGTGTGTTTGCATCCATGTGCACTATATTAAAACCATTCAGCTAATTTTTAGCCCATTCTTCCTGTTTGTTCTTTCTAAAATAACTTACTGGGCATCAGCTGTGGTTGATGTTTTCCCTTATTACTGAGCAGCGTTACTATTGCGTGCATTTTTGCTCATGCACACCACCTTTGGCCAGCGCAAAAACCTGGATTAAACAAGCGGTCATCACAGCGTTTACTTAGATAATGCATCTTATGTGCATATAGGTATGGGCAGGAGCGCTTGGATTGTTATCAAAACCATACCTCTGAATAATACACCAGCCTCTTTTAACACCTTGCGCGCCTGGTGGAAATTAAGTTTCTGCACTGCTGTGATAAAGAAAATGAACTTGGAAACACTCATAAACGTTCTGCATTAATGACAGCTGACCGTGTCCTTAAATACGGGGCCCAATGTGGTCTGTAACTTTATTTTTTTAAGAGTTCACAGAAACAGACCATTCCAACTGCCTACTCCAGCACCCACAGCACAGGCATTTGCCACGACCCAGGGATCCTGCCTGGAGCTGCTGGCTCAGCTCCCCCCACCATTCTCCGGGCATACTCTCACGGGTAGCGTGGGGGAGCTGTTTCGTGACGGGTCATCTTCTGGCTGGCCGTGGGAGAGGAGCGGAGTACCACGGAGCGACACAATGCCCTTTGAGATTCTGTGGCTCGGTCACTGGCCTTGGTTTGCAGCGATCGATGGAGCACACAGTGCTGGTGATTTAATGTGGTGTCTTGGCAGGGTTGTTGGGGGGTGGGCCGGGATGACGTGAGATGCACAGACGACTGCGGATCAGTGAACCAGTGCTGCTGATCCAAGCTGGAAGGAGCTGGCTAGAAGCTACTCAGCTAATGGCTAACTGACGTAAGAGGGACGGTAGAGTTGAACAGCTAACGTCTGTTTCTTAAAGTGACAGGCTTTAAATCAGAGCGTTTGAAGAAAGCCAAGAACAATTTAAAAAGTTTGCTTCAATAATTAAAAAATTACAGAAAATGTGAACAAAATATTTCACAAGCACTTCATTAAGACATGAGTGAGCTGTTAAAATGTGGACAAAGTGCAGTCAATGACCCCTTCAAGAGGAGTGCATTGGATGGAGAGTAGCTTTAGCTTATTAAACTCAAAGACTACATATAGATGGGTGGAGCAGTTCTATGAGGAGGATCGTCACTATGGAGCATCTCTGCACTTAACAGTGTGTGTGGTTATGTACAGGTTTCTAATGCTAATTGAGATGCAAACAGACAACGTATCAGGGTAAGCACGGTTAATATTTCCCAGAACTGTTTTGCCAACGAGCTCCTATTTCCACTTTTTAGGCTTCCATGGAAACTTTTATTTTTGGCACCACCTACTGGTCCTACTAATTGTGTTAAATGAAGCTGCAATGTTGTCCATCCATTAATGATTGTACTGTATAAACACAAACTCTGTGTGTGTGTGTGTGTGTGTGTGTGTGTGTGTGTGTGTGTGTGTGTGTGTGTGTGTGTGTGCGTGCCATTAGAGCAGCCAGTATGAACCACCACATGTGACCTATGAAACATGGGCAAAAAACATCTCATTTTGTGTCTCCACAGCCTGAAAATGAAGAGAAGTCTGTAGTGTATGATAACATTGGGCCCAAAGTCTGCATGGGGGACCACAAGGTAACACCAGGGGCCTCGGCCCACATCTCCGTTAGGGAGGGTGTGTGTGTGTGTGTGTGTGTGTGTGTGTGTGTGTGTGTGTGTGTGTGTGTGTGTGTGTGTGTGTTGCCAATAAAGATGAATGCTCAGTGAATGAAAACGTATTTAATGTGAGCGCTGTACATCTGAACCCAAATGACTGAAAGCATTAATTAGTGTAAACCTCGTGTTTTAATATTTACAATATTTTAAGTCTTTATTTTCCTTTAATGTCACTAATAATTTTTTTTTCAATTTTAAATATTTTACACTTGTCTTAAGTACAGTTTGTTAAAGTTAAAAGTGAGTAGTATCACTCTGGTGTAAGTAGACCATCATTATTCACAGCAGCTTTAAAGCTGTGGGTTTTCATTATTGCAAAACTCTTGTATAATTTTTAAAAATCTTAAAAAGGAAGTTGGGTTTTGCTTAAAAAAACATGTTACTTTCTTTCTGTAAAATATTTGAGCTGAATTATTACTGACTTTCAACATGCATGCAGCACGCAATCCAGGTATGTACATACGTACATTTCTGATACATGTTGGTGTAAATTAAAAATTCTACTGCCTTTTTAATTGTTCTGTAAACTTAATTAGGATATAAACTTGTTGTCAATATATGTGTGTGGTTATTCTGTAAACTTTATTTAATAATTGGTTTGTTTCCTGATAAAACTTCTTAATTTTCTGTTCTAATATTTAAATGCCTCTGCAGCTAATCATCATTCATGATTTTCAGATGTAGTATTTAAATTCTATCAAGTTATATGTAGTTTTTATAAATATTGTATTAGAGTTTCTTTATCAGGTGAAAGTGGAAGAGGTAAAGTATGAATACTGTAACTTTCATCCCACTGGAATCTAAGAATTCTATCTTAAAATCTGATTTTTAACGATTAATAATGCAACAAAACTGAAAATTGAAGTTTGGCAAACAAAAATTATTTATAGATAACATTAGGGGTGTAACTGTATGCCTAAAATGATGCTTCGGTACGTACCTTGGTTTTAAGGTCACCGTTCAGTTCATTTTCGGTACAGTAAGGAAACAAAATGCAAAATATAAAACTGCTTATCTTTTCTATTAGCAGGAACAGCTTTACTGACAAAAAACTGCAAAGTGCCAGCAGTAAATTCTCCAATAATTGAAATATTCCCAAATAAACAAAATTAAAATAAAATAAATTCTCTTTTTAGGAAATGAACGATGCAGACAAGTTTGAACAGCCTTTAGAAAAACTTTCCATAACTAAATAAAATAAAGAGCCATGAAACATGAGGTGGAAACTTGAACTTGACAGTTTGTAGCAACACAATTAAAAAACAGACATTAAAGTTCGGTCTTTTAACCCAAAAACTAAAGAAAACTCAAATATCACTTCTGCTGTTGTAACTCTGCATGTTCAAAACAAACTGGAGTAATAATATGAATAAAGTACTGAACTCCATTAAAGTTAAAAAGAAAATAACAAGCTAGCCCATCCTGTTTGAAACCTGCTGGATCTAAAAATTTAAAAGTTTAATTAGGCTTCTGATGAAAATTAAAAGAAATACCATTTTCCAAAGCTTTAAGTTACAATGCGGGAATGTGAGCCTTCACCACACATACAGTGAAATATTTAAGCTGTTTTAATTTATTTGTGATAATGATAGTTCTGGGGTTTTTTTTAGGTTAATTGGCATCAAAACTGGGGATTCTAAATTGTCCTTAGGTGTGACTGTGAGAGTGAATGGTTGTCTGTGTCTCTGTGTTGGCCCTGCGATGGACTGGCGATCTGTCCAGGGTGGACCCTGCCTCTCGCCCAAAGATGCTGGGATAGGCTCCAGCCCCCCCGCGACCCGAAAAGGATTAAGCGGAAGAAGATTAATGAATGGTTCTGTTTTTAAATTAAAATTATAAATCATGGTATTCTAATTTCCTGAGATGCACTAATATTCAGAGTGAGGGCTGATATTACTGCGATTATAATAGAGATGCTCCTGTAATTCACTCATTTCCTGCAGTTAACACGTTACCAGCAGAACTGAAACAGCTCAGCCGTCAGCAACCATCATCCGAGAGAGATTATTGTCCAACAGCTAATGTTAGCACATGCTAACAGTTTAATCAGTTCTCTAAAGTTGAGACAGTCGCTCATTGAAAATAAGAAGCACTAACTTTACTCGCTAAAACCCACTAGCCTTACTGCTATGGTGTTTAAAACGGGCCCCACTTCAGTCATTCATCACCGGGTTGGAGAGCAGCAGAGGTCTACTGACAGGCTGCCGGAGGTGTGATATGACAGTTACACTCTCTGTCCGTCACTCAGTATGGTCCGTGTCCATACCTCGGTATGCCTCTGTACCATACTGTGGGTGGCGTACTGAAAAATACAAATCCGAGTACCGTTACACCCCTAGATAACATTATTTATTTGTATTACAAAAGGTTCAGAGTAGATAAGAGTGGTGAGTATTTGAAGTATTTATCTAACATTACTTTTGACATTGTGACATTTAAAACTTCAGTGGAGTTTTTTTTGTAGATGGATTTATACAAAAGTGTGTCCAAGTTGTCCATTGAAGGACAGGTGCCTTACCTCAGGCCTTTCAGACTCTCAATTTAAAGAGAGTGGTGTGTGTGCGTGCGTGTGTGTATGCGTGCGTGCACAGTGACAGACCCTCGGGCAGGTCGTCACCTCCACACAGTTCTGCTACACTCACAGCTGCCTCCGCTTAAAAACTGCCCCATGTCGTTAGCACACAGGCCCAAAAATGTGCAGCGCTGGTAATGTGGGTTTAACCTCCGTGTCAGAGGCGCTCCGAGAGCAGGCAGAGAGCGTGTGTCTTCGACCCGACCCTTTTTCTTTCTTCACTGACTGTGCTGTGTCTCTGTCCCCCCGGCAGCCTGTCTTCCTGTCCTTCCGAATACCACTGGGGGCAGGTAAAGCTAATGCAAATAAGCGCTGGTGTTGTGTGGTGCAGTGATGTCGTGGTAAATATTATTTTTTCCTTTCACACATTTCTTGCCATTGTTGCAAATGTGGCCTTTGATTTGCTTGACTTCTTCCTCATTCCATCACACACAGAGTGGCTCCACAGAGTTTTATTTCCAAATAAAACCACAGTGGCACAGAAACGCCACACGGCTACTCACAATGCTCCAGCCATCGTACTACATTTAAATACAAACTTGCACTGCAGCTTGTATTTTAACTTTTTAAAATCTTTGTCTGAAATATCTTGCTGTGATGAAAATTTAAAAAAAAGAGTAAAATTTTCCCTTTTTTTCTCCACTCCCACAGGGAAATGTTGCCAAAGGGGGGAGAGCATATTCCACGAAGCGCCTCTGTAAGAACATCCAAGAATTAAACGGGATGACACACACACACACACACACACACACACACACACGTTGCACAAGCGTACACTGAACACCCCCCCCCCCCCAATCCAAACCATCCAAACCATCCTCGGCTGCTTTCTCTCCATAAAACACTTGTTGAGATGTGGATGAGGCACCCGAGGGCCCCGGCTCCAGACTAGACACACATTGCTGACCTCAGAGTTGCCATGCAACCCCCCCCCCCCCCCATTCCCCAGAAAAGAAAAAAGTGACAACCAGACACATGGATGGATGGATGGATGGACAGAGAGACGGGACATTTCATTGCCAAAACTCTAATTGAAATCAGTCCCACTACATCATCTTAGATGCCATACTGCCATTTATAGATATGCCTCTATGTATAGAAGCTACTTTGCATACAGTATGTAAGGTGTTTTAAACAAAAAAGTGCAATGCAAAAAAAGTTGTATAGTTATATTGTTAGGTTTATTTGTACATTGGACAGTATAGCATAGAGCTGTTGATGGTTTTAGTGCTGTTCTCTGACCAAACTTTGTGGTCCCTCTGTTGGAATAGGTAGATCTTCTCACTTTATTTCTATACTGATATATATACAGTATATATATAATTTGTTTTCTGTTTTGTTTGACTTTTGTTTTTGAATTGTTGTTGTTGTGTGCACACGACACACGGCCATGCCTGACACGTCGGTCTCATTTTATATGCTATATACTTTTTAAGAAGAGATAATTTATCATTGTTTTACCAAACGGCGGGATGCTGGGAGAGGCTGCGTGGGCGTCCTGGCAGTCATGCCGACCTTTTACACCAGTCTGCACGCGCACACACACACACATGGGGACAGAATGAGGTATGGCCTAGCCAAGAATGTTTTAAGCAGTGCCATAGACCATGCAAGTATAAATATATATGTGTAAGATTATGTTTCCTATATAGCACCCTCACGTTATGTAATTCTTAATCTTAACTTATTTCTATAATATTCTGGTTCTGAATGTGATATTTTTAGATAGGCTTGGGTGTCCTTAAATGTAAACTGTTTTCACCCCCACACCATTTTTAATGTTTTTGTTACTGCCTTTTGGTGCCAAGTATCCTGCACAGAAATGAATCGCGTGAGAAACTTACTGAGTACAGTTGTTAATGGGGGGTAAAAAGAGAGAAACTGTAATGGCAGGAACAGAGCAGGGATGCTTGCTTTTTTTTTATTGTAATTGTTCGGTATGTAGCCTTCAGCAGCCTTCATTGCAGATAATTGGAGCACTACAGGAGCTCTGGGAGATCCCCCCCCCCCCTTTAATTCTATCGATTTCATTTACTACACTACAGGTTTCAGACTGGGTGAAGCCATCAGATTGATCCGCTGTGCTTCCCTTTTTCCTTCTAAATCATCACCAAGTGGAAATGATTTTGTGCCTGCTGCAGAATTTGTTGTCTTATGTGATTTGGTTCCCAGGCACAATGTTTGAGGAAAGAAAAATAAATTATATATATATATATATATATATATATATATATATTTATGGGGGGGTGCTCCCACTGCTCCATTTAAGTAATACTGTAGGAGCATAAGCTGCAGTTTGATTCTTCACTCCATCTTATAGCAGAAACAACTGATTTTATTCTATAGCCCTGTTTTTCTGGATGGCCTGGCCTCTATTGTAGGTGATGCAGTTCTCAAGCAATAAAAACCCATAGAGCTCAAACTGCTTCCTGTGTCGTCCTGTGTCTCACATTTTCACCAGTTTGCATGAAGCACATTAAGAGTTTGACATTTATACTGATCACTGAATTTTATCCAAATCCCCACAATTTTTTTCCTCTGTGATATTTATGATCATTATCAACCTATTTGATATTGTCATTTACATTATTTGGATACAAAAATCTAAGTTAATTTATATTGTAGTTTGTTTTTAGAAAATTTTCATTCCTCTTATTTGTACTAGTACATCTAAAAAATAGAAAATGATGCATAACTTATTTCACAAAGCTGCAGGTCAGACTGATCAAAAAAGCCTATTATGAGGCCCAAACATTCTTCTTTTTCTTGATATCAGCCTGTCCACATGGATTCCTCTGCAGCAGTGGCCTTGTAAAAAAAAATAAAATAAAATAAATCCAAACTGTTTCATATGTTCCTGTCAAACACTCTGAAGTGGGATTTGACTCATAATGAGAGCTGATTGGCTGAAACCGTCAGTGTAGTACTAATTTATAGCCAGAGGGGTCAGCTTCTTACACGTGATCGCCACAATAAAAATAAACGCAATTGAACAATATGATTTTTAAATCTGGTAAATATCATGGTTTCATTTGAAAAGGAGATTAATCCACCTATGTGATATTTGCTGGAATTAGGAGAATTAATTAATACCGTCTCCTGAAAAGCTTCAGGTTAATTCAAAATTAAACTCCCACAAAATAAAATAACTGGTTGCATTTAAAGCCGTTTTATTTATTTATTTTTTAATATTTTTAAGAATTTGTTAAACCAATGTTTCTATTTCAACAGGTACACATGTGGCACGAATTAATGCATCACATTTGTAGCATCATAAATTTGCCAAATCCCTGTTTTGCACATTTAAATTAAAGTAAAATCTAAAACAATCTGCAGCCAAGTTCATTTTTAAAAATCCATACAAACGTTAAAAAATAAAGATATTTAAAGTATTTAATTTGAGATGGTTCTATTAAAAATATCGAATTAAATGTTTCTACTTGTTTAAAAAGCAGTCCTCACATCAGTCATTTTCCCCCAATAATGAATTGTAAAAGACAGTCCAGAATTTGTTTTTAATTTATATCAAGCCCATACATCAAAATAAAAAAAATAAAACATAAATGTTTGTTAAATAATTTATTCATAATACACTTTTTTTTCCTTCCTTTAACCTTCCCAGAAGTGATAATAATTCTCTTTAAAAGGCAGCAGGAATGCTGCGTGGAGGTAAAACCAAACTTTTTAAATGAAATAAAGGAGGAAGTGGGCGTCGTTAAAACAAGCGACATTCTTGGTATGAGTTCACACTGAAATATTTACAGCATTTATTTTTTTCTCTGTACATGTGTGTGCCCGGGCTGAAAATGAAGATTTTTTTTTTTTTATTCTGCGGAATAAAAACTGAAGCTCTCTCCGTGGGATTCCACAGTAGGGCCCAAAACACATAACTTAGTCAATAAAAAATATATACATACAATCTGACGTACATTATTTTCCTATACAGGCTAAAGGAAGAAGCATCTCAGAGCTGCCCACCCCTCCTGCGTGTGTTTAGGAGCATGATGCCCTGGTTAGACTGAGCTTAGACGCGTCACGGCCCCTTTACACCTGCGCCCAACACGGGTCTGGGCTCCGGATCAGCGTGGACTGTCCTGTGGAGGAATCACACAAGAAAGGAAAAACACCTGCGTGTGTTAAAGCTGAATTATTAAAAGGGAACTAAATGCTATTTCTTCTCTTCTACAGCTGAGCTTGGCTGCTAATTTGACATAAAATAACGTGCCAAAAGTGTCATGAATTATACTGGAGTGAAAAAAGCCCAACACTGATCCAGACTTGGAACTCCCAGCGTGCTCAAAATCGCATTTCCTCTCCCAACATTTTCTGTCCTTCCAACCCACAAACAGGCCTCCAGCTGCGTGTTTTTTAGTCCACTTAAGACAGATGTCTCCTCGTGAGCCGTGTCTGCAGGGTGGTTCTGGATGCCTCTCCGCGTGGCCACCCCTGTTAAAGCCAGTCTTTCCGTGCGTCATGGCGCACACTCGGTTTTACGCATACTTTTTTTTTTTTTTAACCTCAGCTTTGTCCGAGCAGAGCTTAACCCTCACGCACGTCGGTGATGTGAGGCGGAGCCGGGGTCAGAAAGTCTCCGTGGACGCACGCACTCTCTCTCACACACACACACGGACACGCGCGCATCACAAGGTGTCCGAGCTGTTGCTGCACGGGCTGATGAGCGCCAGGTTGGCCGCCTTGTGCTTTTTCAACAGTCTCGTGATCTTCTCGTCGTCCGAGTTTGGGTCCAGCGGTTTGTTGTACTCGTCGTCCTCCTCGTTGTCCGAGCTCTCCTTCATCTTCTCCGTCTCCGAGTCGTGCTTCTTCTTGGCCGAGGCCATTTCCGCCGCGTGTCTCTTCCGCCATTTGGTTCTTCTGTTCTGGAACCAAACCTGTGGAGAGGGCGCAGACATGCTCAACAGGTCCGGAGAACATGCCTTTATTGTCACCATTATCATTATTATTGTCATGATTATTATCATCATGATTATTATTATTGTCACCATCATTATTATTATTCGATGCATATGCAGGTTATTGTCTATCATTGAACCAGCGGTGTGTGAAAGCGCGGGCGCTGCCGCGCTCGCTCACCTTCACTTGGCTCTCGGTCATGCCCAGCGAGTAGGCGAGGCGCGCTCTCTCCGGACCGGCCAGGTACTTGGTCTGCTCGAAGGTTTTCTCCAGCGCGAATATCTGCTGCCCCGAAAACGTCGGTCTGGAGTGTTTCTTTTTCCCGTCCTTGTCCACGATTATGTTGGCCTGAGCTGCGGACAGAAAACGTAATAAAGTCAGTTTAAACAGTACTGAAAGATTTAAAGGCTGGACTTTTTGACTTTAAAATGTTGTAAAATGTAAAATGTGTTCTTTTTAAAGTCACACACACACAAAAATCTTAAATAGCAGAAAAGTGTGTGTGTGCTGCAGGAGAATTTATTGGCCAGATATCTGTGTGCATCTGTTATTAAAAACTTCTGTGCTGCAAAATAAAACTTTCACGGGAACCCCACGACTAATAAATGTAGAATAACTGCAAAATCTAAACTAATAAATGTGTTTATGGTTTTAGTTCTCTTGTTGGTTTAAATAAAGTCACGTCACAGCATTAACCAGTTTAATTATTCCCCTCCCATACAATCCCAGTTTAGGACTTACTTGGACAGGGAACCCGTGGGTCTCTCCACGGAGAACCCTGCATCACGCCGGGCCAAAAGATCGGCGCCCTGCCCGGCAGCTCGGCGATCGGCTTCGGGTACCTGGACACGGCCGGGCTGAAGTACATCCCCGCCGCCGCCGCCGCCGCCGCCGTGGTGGCCAGGCCGTTTATCCGGGGGAAGCCTGACAGCAGCTGGCCGGCGGTGGTGATGGGTCTCCCCAGGATGTCGCTGATGCCGTGCGGAGTGCCGCCGGACAGCTGGGAATTGAGGTTGGACAGCGGTGGCGCCTTGAAGCCCGCCGGGGTCTGATGCAGCGCGTACGGGAACAGGGACGTCTTCATCTCGGTCATGTTGTGCAACGCGGCCAGCGGCGTGCTGCCCAGGACGAACGCACTCTGCCGGTTAGCGTCCATCTGCCCCACCGCTAACATTTGTGGACATGAACCGTGGAGCTCGGCCGGAGGAAAAGTCGATAAAGCGGAAGACGGAGCGGAGCCGGGTCTGCCTCCTCTGGTGTCCCGGACCAGGGAGGGAGACTCTTCAGGCGTGGGGATCAAACTTGAAGAAAAGTCTCCTGTCTCTGGGGAAGTGGGGATGTCCACAAACGCTCCCGATCTGTCCCCCTGTTTGTTTTGTTCGGGCTGTCAGCTGGGAAGAGTCCGCGGGCCGCTCTGATGACGTTTTTACTGGTTTTGATGGGACCCATTAAGGGGACCGGCTCGTCTTTCTATAAATTGACAGTCTCTGCCTGGGCTGAAGCGCGACTGGCTGATAACAGCGCAGCCACCTGCAGGAGCCGCGCTCTCATTGGCCGAGGCCGGCAGGAGCTGCGCGCTGATTGGTGGATCAGCCCGGGACACCCCCCCCCCTCCCAGAGCCCCACACGTGCGTCCCTCTGTGGGAACGGATCGGGAGCGGTAACGGAGCTCAGATGTGAGCCGTTATGATGTGATCTGTGATGCTGAGGAGTGAAAACAGGAACTAAACTGATGGAAGCAGAAGAGCTTCAGTCCATCACGTCCGAGCCGCTAATGATCACGTTAACCGTGGGGGCGCGGAGGACAGACGCGTGCATGGAGACGCCAGGCGGTGTGTCCAAACTAAACCAGCAGCTCTGACCTCACATCAGATGTTAAGATAAGGCGTCAAGCTCAACAGATTTCCTCCCTCGATTTTGGGATATTTTCACCCTTTAAAAAATATTGTCAGAATGGTGAATTTAACACACGCACACACACACACACACACACACACACACGGTGCACTGACTTCCTAATGGGACTGAATTATTTTTTATGTGTTCATTGTAATGTTCTAGATTTTATTTGAATTAAATAAAAGTGCTCTGCAAAAGTTTTTGAAACGCCTTGATTTTTTTAAATTGAAAAGCAGTGACTAGGATATTGGGGGAAAACTATATTAATAAAATAAATAAAGGTGGCATGTGCAAAAGACTGGGAATCCTACACGCTGAATTCAACAACAACAACAAAAAAAACCCGTACGCTATTTCAAGGGGTGGCCACACTTTTTTTTTAAATTAAAATTAAATACACCAAATTATTCAAATGTCACCCAAACATCATCATTAATGTTTATTTCCATCAGATATTGTAAAGAAATTCCTTCCCTGGCCTCTCAGGTGCAGCTCAGCTGGACTCGGAACTTTGTGTTTTGTCTTGCAGTCTGTGTTTATGGCGCTGGAAACGCGCGGCCACTGCGGTGAGCGCGCGTTAGAAGCGGCTGGCAGTGATCAGCGTGAGTGCTGTGGCGCTTTATGGAGATGTGAGCGCGGCTCAACAGTGAAATATGGCCACGGAGGGTTTGAAAGGCTTCAGCAAATTCTCCTCACTGCGCTTTTGATCACCGGGGAAAGATTGTGGAAAGGGTTTCATTTCTTTTACGTGTTTTTTTTTTGTTTTTTTTTTTAAGCGAGGTGATTCACAATTTTATCTGTTTTCCTTAAAGCGGAAAAGAAGAAAAAGAAGAATCAATTCAACCCTGTGAAACAGCTTTTATTTCCAATTTAAATCCATAGATTTTCCTCTGAATATTTTTTTGTTCAAATACCCACTGGAATATTAGAGACAAAAATAAACAGTCATTTAGTTGTTTTAGTTTCTGTTTAAATGTCACTTAAAAAAGCAGCAGCCATTGACCCGGACGGAGACCAATGAGGGAAAGATTGGCACTTTGGCCGTTTCATCTGCAGCCAAAGATGGGCGCTGCCAAACAGTCCTTCATGCTGCAGCCTTAATGGCCGTTTAACATAATGAAGGATTTGAATTTGGAACTCTTAAATTTGCAGGTAATTTCAAGTTTAAACCTTTAAACTCAGATTTGTTACAGACACAGACATGGCCCTCACCAAATTAAAAAAAAAAATGGGGTAAGAGAAAGAAATCGAGAACTGGCCACATAACAATAATAATAATAATAATAATAATAATAATAATAGGGTTAAGGGTATTTATGGCATTTTAGTGCCAGTCTCCTGCTGTGGTGGGGACGCCGTTTCTGCTGTGATTCTCCACCGTGATTGACTCCTGATGCTGCAGCTCTCTGTGCCTCCATGCAGGGGAAACGCGCTGATCAACAGATGATCTTATCTGGATCTAACCTGGACACAGACAGGGGGAGATGTTTGCACAAAAACACGCTTGTTGCACCCTGTCACTAGATCTGCTCAGGTGTGGTCAAACCGTTTAATGCCGGAGTGGTGGCATAGAGGTAACGCATCCGCCCCACTACTGTCAGGCTGGGGTTCAAGTCCCTGCCGGGTCATGCCAAAGACCATATAAAAGTGGAACTTCCTGTCGTCCAGCTTGGCGCTCAGCAAAAATGGAACGGAAGAGGAAAATGTGGGCGGCAGTGGTTCAGGAGGTAGAGCGGGTCATCCAATAACCAGAGGGTTGGCAGTTCGAATCCCGCTCCAGCCATCCTGCCATTGTGTCCCTGGGCAAGACACTTTACCCACCTTGCCTCCAGTGTCCATGACACTAGGTATGAATGTGTATTAATGTTCAGTAGTGGTCAGAGAGGCCGCTGGTGCAGATTGGCAGCCATGTTTCTGTCAGGCTGCCCCAGGGCAGCTGTGCCTACAGTAGTAGCTTACCACTACCATTGTCTGTGGAGGGAATGAGTAATGTATCCATTGAAAAGCATCTTTGAGTGTCCAGGAAAAGTGCTATATAAATCTGATGCATTATTATTTTTATAATGCACAGTCATCCAATCCATGAATAGTATAGAATAGAATAGAATAGAACAGCAGTTCATTAAATGATCCTATCTGGGCCGAAAGTGTTGTGAGCGAAACTGCAGTGGGACCTGCAATTAAAACCCAACATAGGCGGCCCACAGTTGTTAAAGCAGACTGACAGGCAGCAGCGTGATCATCTGAATGACTGGTCCAACACCGCCCTCTAGTGGATAGAAATGGAACTGACTTCAGTTTAGCCGCGCTTCAAACGTCATCGTGTGTGAGTGAGGAGCACAGATGTTCACAAATCATTTTTTTGCAAGTCCAAGTCAAGTCTCTGACCTTTTCAGAAGCCTTGGTAGTGCACTTCTTCAGAAGACACCTGGATTTAATGAATGAGCGCCTAACAGAAGAGCCTCCAATGCTGCTGGGATGATGACTAGCTCTAAAAACATTTACAATAAAATAAAGTATATAAAATAAAATGAATAAAAATTTAAAAAAAAAATCTGGTTACTTATGACACTAGACACTAAACACAATTTATCACAACATGCATAGAGATAAAATTTAGTGCCTTATTTTTCTTATAAATCTAAAAAGTTTAGGCCTATAAAATATAGGTGTTTAATACTCTTGTGTTCATGTAGAGCTACTGTTTGAGCGTTAGTGGTCATTCAGCAGTAGAGAAAAGATTTGAAAATGATCATTAGGCAAAATAATCAATGCATTCTTCTAAGGTGAACTTCAGCTTTTCAGTTTTCATATTTTTTTTAAAATTTCAAACGTAGTCTAACAGATAGGATATTAAGTTAATTTAACTAACTCACCAAAATTTTTAAGAAATCTAATCTGAAGCTTAACTATAATAAATGCTGATTAATGAAGCTAAATCTATGATGGGCTATTTTAGTCACATTTTAAAAGGCATTGCACATAGCTCAAGTAGGTTCATTTTGTCTTCTTTGAATTATTTACATTTGTTCTTATTAAAGACAAAAATAGAAAGGAGATGTTTTTACCTTCTTCTAGATAAAAACATCTCCTTTCTGTTTTTGTCTTTAATAAGAACAAAAGGTAAATAAGGCATTGCACATAGTGAATGTTATGTCCACAAACTTGGCAGTAAAGAGACGGATGAGGATGCTGCACTGGAACTGGGTTTTATTACTGAACTATGTACATGGCATCATGTACACTGTACAGTAGTACCAAGTCACCTGGGCAAGAACGCCCTGTAATGGCAGACTCCCTCATATATATATATATGCTGGCATGATGACATCACCAGCCAGCTGCGTCATCACGCCGCATACTACACCAAATCCCTTCACAACAGTGAACTTGACACAGAACTGTTTAAGGTTAATTAAAGATGAAATTTGTGATAATGAGAAGTGATATTTGCACAAGCTCTATGAGTGGTTGAGGCAGTAGTACATTTTGTTAGTTACAAAAAGTTCAGAGCTCCTAACATTCTGATGAATGCCAAAACGTATGTAAATTTCCCTGTTTCAACAGTTTACAAACAAATCTGTTCTGCTCAGTGAGGCTAAGTGTCTGGGTTGCCTTATAGATTTAAGATGAGTGAACTTGAGAAGACAAGTTTCAACTTTTTAAAGTTGAAACAACCAATAATGTTTTCAGTGTACCACATGGGAACTTCTACACCACCACAGTTTATTAATGAATATATTTCCTCCCTGTGGACTTAATGTCCAATTGATTTTGATACTTTTACTATGGAAACCTAATAATTTTTGACAAAGGTTACAGTAATCTCAGTACATGACGGACCGGAGGCAGCATGTGCAGCTGGGAAAGACTGTCTCAGACTATACTAGCATCAGCACCGGATCACCCCAGGGCTGTGTACTTTCCCCCCTACTCTTCTCCCTTTACACCAACTCCTGCACCTCCAGCCACCAGTCTGTCAAGTTGATCAAGTTTGCGGACGACACCACCCTCATCGGGCTCATCTCCAACGGCGACGAGTCCGCCTACAGGAGAGAGGTGGCCCAGCTGGCGTCCTGGTGCAGCAATAACAACCTGCAGCTGAACGCTCTGAAGACAGTGGAGATGATTGTAGACTTCAGGAAAGTCATTACTCCTCTGCCCCCCCTCACCCTCTCAGGCTCTCCCATCACCACTGCTGATTCCTTCCGCTTCCTAGGCACTACCATCACCAGGGACCTCAAATGGGAGCTGACCATCAGCTCACTCATCAAAAAAGCCCAGCAGAGGATGTTCTTCCTGCGGCAGCTGAGGAAGCTCAAGCTACCCACCAAGATGTTAGTGCAGTTCTACACAGCCATCATCGAGTCCACCCTCACCACCTCCATAACCGTGTGGTACGCAGGAGCCACTGCCAGGGACAGACTAAGGCTGCAGCGCGTCGTGCGCACTGCTGAGAAGGTGATCGGCTGCAAGCTCCCATCTCTCCAGGATCTGTACATCTCCAGGACCTGGAGGCGTGCTGGCCGGATCATAGCCGATCCCTCACACCCTGGTCACGTACTGTTTGCCCCCCCTCCCCTCTGGTAGAAGACTTCGGTCCATCCAGACTAAAACCTCCCGTCACATGAACAGCTTCTTCCCCTCTGCCATTAGACTGCTGAACACTAAGTGACTTATTGACTCTCGTGCACCATGTACAGCAGCTCAACCAGACTCATGTCAATCATCACTGTTTTCTTCCTGCATTACCGACTGCACTATATAGTTCTCCACAGTATCTGCTGCTGGCTAATATATATTTTAACTGTTGACCAGTATCACTTAATCTTATCCTACACTTTATTACATGTATAGTTTATTTCTCTTATCTTATCATGTTTAATGTTGCAGCATTGTACCGAGACAAATTCCTAGTTTGTGTACTACATGAACAATGGCAATAAACCTGATTCTGATTCTGATTCTGAGTAGTGGAATACAGAGACAGATATACTGTCACAACTCAGTTTCTTATTGCACCTGCTGTTATGATGTGTAATGAAATGTCCTGGATAATTCAAATCATCCAGGTGCTGAGCATTATTCATTGGCATTCTTTGAGGGCCTGGTCCTCAGTGTGGGACATGTTGGCTATCTTGGCTTGAACCCATTTTTCTTTGCCATAGTTTACCGTCCTCCCTCGGCCTACTCAGAGCTTTTATCTGAATTTGCTGAATTTTTTTTAGCTGATTTAGTGCTGAAATCAGATAGAATAATTATAGTAGGGGATTTTAATATACATGTTGATGTAGATAGTGACTGTCTTAATAAGGCATTCAATTCAATTTTAGACTCAATGGGGTTTTCCCAGAAAGTAGAAAATTCTACCCATTATCTCCACCACACATTGGACCTTGTTCTGACTTATGGTATAGAAATAGAAAATCTGGTAGTGTCTCCTCATAATCCTGTACTGTCAGACTATTGTCTGTTAACCTTTGATTTCACTATTTCTGATTATTTGACTCCTAAAGAAAAATATTACTACAGCAGATGTCTTTCAGATGACGTTACCAAATTTTTGAAGATTGTCTCCTCTATACCATGGGCCAACACAACGGAAATAAAAGATGGAGAGCCTGTTCCTTCCGTAATTGATAGCATGGTAGGTAGTGTTACAGCCTCTCTGCATCAGACCCTAGATTTGGTGGCCCCTTTAAAAAAGAAAAAGTCTAACCAGAGATTTCTAACCCCTTGGTTTAACACAGAAACTCGTAGCTTAAAACAGAAGACTCGTCAATTAGAAAGAAAATGGCGTTCTACTAATTTAGATGAATTCTATTTAGCGTGGAGAAATCATGTCTTAATTTATAAAAAAAATCTCTTAGAAAAGCTAGAACAAGTTATTACTCTGCATTAATAGAAGAGAATAAGAATAATCCCAGGTTTCTTTTCAACACTATAACCAGGCTGACAAAGTGTCAGGACTCTGTCAATCCTCACATCCCCCTTGAGCTTTCTAGTCAGAACTTTTTGAACTTTTTCAATCATAAAATTTTATCTATTAGAGATAAAATCAGTCAGCTTCTTCCTACTGTAAACTTAAGTACATTAACTACTACAACTCCTTCAATTGATATCTGTTTAGATAAGTTTACTCCAATTGACCTTTTAGAGTTAGATAAAATAATCTCCTCATCTAAGCCTTCATCTTGTCTTTTAGACCCTATTCCTACCAGGTTATTTAAAATAGTCTTCCCAATTATTGGTAGCCGTATTCTTCATATAATTAATTCTTCTTTAACTTTGGGTTATGTACCGCAGGCTTTTAAAATTGCTGTAATTAAACCCTTACTCAGAAAGCCAATGCTCGACCCAGGAGTTTTGGCTAACTATCGACCAATCTGTAATCTGCCTTTCATTTCAAAAATCTTAGAAAGAGTTGTTGCTGTGCAATTGTTTGACCACTTGCAGGGAAATGGTTTATTTGAAGAGTTTCAGTCTGGGTTCAGAGTTCATCACAGCACTGAAATAGCCTTAGTGAAGGTCACCAATGACCTCCTTATCACATCTGATAATGGACTTGTTTCTGTGCTTGTCCTTTTAGATCTTAGTGCAGCCTTTGATACTATCTATCATGGCATTCTACTTGATAGATTAGAACACTATGTTGGACTAAATGGAACTTCGCTGCAGTGGTTTAGATCTTATTTGTCCGATAGACTTCAGTTTGTTCACATCAGTGATGAGTTTTCTTCCAACTCTAAACTCAGTCACAGAGTTCCACAGGGATCTGTGTTTGGTCCTACTCTTTTTAGTTTATATATGCTTCCGTTAGGCAATATCATTAGAAAGCACTGCATACATTTTCATTGTTATGCAGATGACACACAATTATACCTGTCAATGAAGCCCAATGATTGTAATCAATTAGCCAAGTTAGATGCCTGTCTTCAGGAAATCAAAGCCTGGATGACTTGTAATTTTCTACTATTAAACCCAGATAAGACTGAAATCATTCTTGTTGGTCCAAAAAACCTTAGAAATCCCTTTCCAAATCATACTCTTAATTTAGATGCTGCTACTCTCACTCTGAATAGTTCTGTGAGGAACCTTGGAGTTATTTTTGATCAAGATCTGTTCTTTAATTCACATATTAAATTTGTTTCTAAGACTGCCTTCTATCATCTGCGCAATATTGCCAAGATTAGGAGCATCTTGTCTCTGAATGATGCTGAGAAACTGATCCATGCCTTTGTCAGCTCTAGATTAGATTATTGTAACTCGTTATCTTAAAAAGTCTTCAGTTGATCCAAAATGCTGCTGCAAGAGTTTTATCTGGTTCTAGAAAGAGAGGTCATATCTCTCCGGTTCTGGCCTCCCTTCACTGGCTTCCCATAGAGTTTAGAATTAAGTTTAAAATCCTTCTTCTCACTTACAAAGCTCTTAATAATCAGGCCCCCTTATATATAAAAGATCTGATATTACCCTATCATCCTAACAGAGCACTACGCTCCCAAAATGCTGGATTACTTGTAATACCCAGAATCTCCAAAAGTACAATGGGAGGCAGAGCCTTCTGCTATCAAGCTCCTTCTCTGTGGAACCAGTTACCACTCTGGGTCCGGGAGTCAGACTCGATCTCTGTTTTTAAGAACAGGGTAAAATCCTTCCTTTTCAATATAGCCTACGATTAGGGAGGGATCTTGTGTCTCTTGACCCCCCCCCTTTTGTTTTGCTGTTAATAGCTTCAGACTGCCGGGTGACCTCCAATAATGTCCTTGGCTTCTCACCGTTCATGTTCTTTATGTCTGTTCTCTTCATCCTCTCTATCCCCTCACCCCCAGCCAGTCGCAGCAGATGACTGCCCCTCCCTGAGCCTGGTTCTGCTAGAGGTTTCTTCCTGTTAAATGGGAGTTTTTCCTCTCCACCATCGCTATGTGCTTGCTCACAGGGGATCATCTGATTGCTGGGTCTTTCTGCAAGTGTGGGTTTTTCCCTGCATTTGGTGTTATGAGATGACGTTTGTTGTGATATGGCACTATCTAAATAAAGCTGAATTGAATTGAATTATTCATTGTGTTATATTGTTGTCATGATGATAGTGTTATGTCTGGGAATTAGGACAGTGGAGGTGGTGGCTATGCTGAACAGCGGTTTTATTAACAGAAAGCTGGTAGTACATGTTACATACAGAATATGATAATATGCTAGCTAACTGGTAGTACAGGCTGGTGTATGTCTAGAGGTGGAGCGCCAAAGAGACAGTCTCCCACCATCAGTCCCTTAATATAGGCATGGCGTGATGATATCATCCATGCCTGCACCATCATGTCCGTGCTGCTTGTTGTTAATATGGGAATATCCAACATTCACCTCCCCCCTTGGAAAGCCCAAAAACATTAACATAAAGGCAGGCATATGAACTCACAACAATTTACACCTGAACCTGAGCCACCGGTTGGACTGCTGGTAGACCCTGCACGGCTGAGTGGGTTATTCTGCCACTGTAGTCAACCGTGCTCTGTCTAAGCATTTTAAAACAGTCATTGTGGGTGTTCAACTTGTGGGGCCTCAGGTGAGCCCACTGTGGGAGTGCCCCTGGAGGCACTGGCTGCAGCGGATCTGGGTGTGCTCTCTCAGTGAAGTCTCTCAGTGAAGTCCCAGTCCGGGTCCCACACTGGCTGGATCTGCTCCAGCATCATGGCTTGGTCTGGGGCAGCTGTCCTTACCTTTCGCAGACGGCTGGCGTGCCATCTTGAACCACCCGCCATCTGGAAGGTGGCTGGCCCCAACTGCACGGTGATTCTCATCGGCAATGATGGAACGTCTGTGGGTCCAGGCATTCGGATCGTTGGACCCAAACCCATTCCAGCACTGCGAGCGGTGATCAGTTCAGCTACACTCGGCATTGCTGTTCTGGTGGTGTGCTTTTCACACCGGTGACAGGACGTATCCTTGATTGGCGTTGCTCTGCTGGGTCCTGCTGGGCCATGAACTCTATCTTGCAGCACTGCGGCAGCTCCCTGAGGCTGATGCCGGGTAAGGATGCGACACGAGTCCAGCTTCCACCCCCTCTCTCCTGGTGCTGATTGTGGTTGCGGCGTTGTGTTACTGTCGCCGGTGATGGGACCCATGCCGGGTTGTCGTTGTTCACTATGGTCCCTCTTGGCCACGAACTCCCTCTCCTGTAGCTCTGCAGTGGCTCCCTGAGGCTTATGCCAGGGGAGGATCAGAGGTAAGTCCGGTTTGTGCTCCCTCTCCTGCAATGAGGCAGCAGCTTGAGAACGCTCATGCTACACGAGCCAAACAGTGGAGGGCGGCTACGCACTGTAGGACCAACTCGTCTGGTCACTGTTGGCGCTGGTAAAAGAAATCTCTGGGCTATTACATTCTGTGGAGCAGTGAAATGTCAGGTTAACAAGGTGGTACATTTGCTGTAGGTGTCCGCAGGACCCAGTGCTTCCAACACACCCTGCGCCTCTAAGCCAAGGCTATGAAGTAGTAAAGCTTGTAGGCGATACTTGTTAACATTAGCTAGGTCCATAGCTGACACGTGTGTCTGTAACAACTCAAACCAATGAGGCCATGGGATGGGCGGCTCACCTGGGGTTGTGACAGTGTTGCCAGACGTACGATAATTATCATATTTGTACGATAATTTTGCCCTCTGTATGATCAATAATTTCAAAATTCCCCAAATGTACGATAATTTGACCCCTTCATTACATGGCTACGTTAATACATTAGCAAACACAATCAGAATACGGATCCAGCACATACATACGTTTGTTTTTAACACATCATCTCATGTGTGCGGGCTGTGTGGAAAAATAGACTGAAGACTCGTGTTGCAGTAGGAGAGAGGCATCCTCGGATGGAGGTTAGTGATGGGATCCACAGTTCACTGAAACGTGCTGAGTCAAGCTAAAAAGATCTGTTAGAAACAGTGTTACACCGAGTCACTCAGTGCTGTACTGGAGCTCCAACTGTCTACCACTCACTGAACTGAGAGTCGGCTGAACCAAGCTGGCGGGGCTCATTTGCTGCTGAGGTGGGGGATTCAGCTGTTGATCCCTGGCTTCCACTACAGCTCCAGTGAGTGATTCAGTACAGTATGTTAATTCATAAAAACTAATATCGTTTATGTACGTTACAGCACTAATGCAGGCACAGCAGACTCAACAGTAACATCACAAGCAGGTTGAGAAATGAATGGAAGGTAGGGCAGACCCCAGTTTTACTAGGTGGTTCAAACCTGTTGTTGGCATTAGTACTAAAGCTTTCTGTCGCTGCTGCAATGTGCAAATGTCTGCAAAATTGTCACTGAATTGTGGTTCTTAATAAAACTGAAACAGCTTTCTGCTTCAATTATCAGAGGCATTTTTGTTGTAGTTTAGGTGGATTGACTGTTTATTCCTTATGTATAAACAGAGTACTTCTCAAAATATTTATGAGGCAAGACCTTGATAGTGGGGCAAAAAAGTATTTAGTCAGCCACCAATTGTGCAAGTTCTCCCACTTAAAAGATGAGAGGTCTCCAATTTTCATCATAGGTATACCTCAACCATGAGAGACAAAATGAGAAAAAAAAATCCAGAAAATCACATTGAAGGATTTTTTTTTTTGTAACTTAAAATTTTTATTCATTTTTCATTATATATATTGCATTCAGATCACAGTCTACATTTAAAAACAAACAAACAAAGGGGCTAGAGTAAAAAAGAAAAAGGAAAAAAAAAAAAAAAAAAAAAAAAAGGGGGGGGGGACAAATGTTGGAGCATCAAGTTTTTAATTTCCATCTCTTAATTCTTCTGGTTTTTCCAGCGTCGTTGGTTATTCTTTCAATATCTGTCTCGTTGTTGCACTTTGTAGTGTGTCCATTTCCGCCATTTTTTTCCCCATAGTCCTTCTTGCATTCTTTGTCGATATGTTAGTTTTTCCATCATACGTATGTCCTCAATAATGTCAATCCATTGCTCTTGGTCAGGAAGAACTTCTGATCGCCATTTTTTTGTGATTGTTTTTTTACATGCAATCAACAAGATTTTAACTAGATATCTGTCCTCCGCCTGTATAACATTGTCTCTTTTAAGATCACATAGGTACATCAGGTTACAGTTCATTGGTATATTATATCCTAATATCCTCTGTATTGTCACATGTATAGATTTCCAGAATGATGAGATTTTGCAGCATTTCCAAAACATATGCGAGTGGTCTGCATTTTGAGCCCCACATCCCCTCCAGCATAAAGATTGGGTATTTGTATACTTTCCTTGAATCTGTGGTGTAATGAAAAAGCGAATCAGGTTTTTCCATCCAAATTCCCTCCATGTTCTTGAATTTGTTGATGTGTGTTGTGTTTTCCATATTTCCTGCCAGCTTTCTTCTGTTATGTTTAAATTGAGCTCTTTCTCCCATTTCTCCTTTATATAGTTACTTGAATGATTGTTTGCCATAAGTTTCTGATATAGCTTTGAAATAATTCTTGTTTTATTTCCTGTATATGAGCTTAAAATGAATTGTATAATCTCGCTCACATCTGTTTGGAGGTTATGCCTAATCTTCTTCATATAATAGTCTCTCATCTGCAGATATCTGAAGAATTCCGATCTTTCTAGTTTAAATTTTCTCCTGATGTTTACAAAGCTCCCGAGATCTTTTTTTCCGATATTGCCCCATGCTGTGATTCCCTTGTTCACCAGATTTTTGTATCCCCTATCTTGTTTTGCCGGTTCAAACTGACTGTCAAATGCTACCCATTTCAATAGTTTTATGTCTTCCTTTATATTATACTTTTGTACTATTTTATACCACAGTTCTAAAGTAAATTTAGTGATTGGGTCTATTTGTTTGATTTGCTTATATGCATCTTTATCTCCTATTATGCTTTGTACTGGGAGTCCCTCAATTTCCTTTTCCATTTCTTTCCATTTTGCCTCATATCCCTCGTCGCACCAACATATGATATATCTTATTTGTGCTGAGTAGTAATATTCCTTTAGACTCGGTAGGCCCATGCCTCCTTTCTCTTTTGGTAATTGGAGAGTTTTATATTTCACTCTTGGTTTTTTACCTCCCCAAACAAATCTCGATATCATCCTGTCCCACTTTGAGAATTGGGCATCTGGAATCTCTGTTGGTATAGCCTGGAAGAGGTAAAGTAATCTAGGTTGTATGCTGATTTTGACTGTCTCAATTTTTGAATTCAGATCCATATTTAAGATTGACCATCTATCAATATCTTTTTTTATTTCTTGTTCCAACCTATCATAGTTTGCTTTATAGATTTTGCTTAGATCTTTAGGTATGTTCACTCCAAGGTATTTTATTTCTTTTTGTTTCCAGTTTAGTTTGATCTTATCAGTTATCTGGTTTAGAGGGTTATAGTGGAATGTCAGTATTTGTGTTTTTGTTATGTTTAGCTTGTATCCTGATAATTTTCCAAAATTTTCTATCAAGTTCATCATTTCCATTATTGATTCATCTGGTTGTTCAAGGTAAACTATAATATCGTCTGCAAATAGCCCAATCTTGTGTTCTGCCCCCTTTATTGTTACACCTTTTAATTTCTTATTTTGTCGTATCGCTTGAGCCAGTGGCTCTATGAACAGAGCAAACAAGGTGGGCGATAAGCAGCATCCCTGCCTAGTTGATCTTTGTATATTTACTTTGTCTGTTAAGCTACCGTTTATCTTGATTCTTGCCACAGGTTCTTGATACAGCGTCCTTATGCATTGTACTGATTTTTCGTTAAATCCAAAGCGTTCCAGCACACTATATAGGAATTTCCAGTTAACCCTGTCAAATGCTTTTTCTGCGTCTAAACTCATTATTACTGCGCTTTTCTTTTCTTTATGTATTTGATTAATTATATGTATTGTTCTCCTGATATTGTCATGTGTTTGGCGTCCCTCTATGAAACCAGTTTGATCATCTTCTATCAATTCCGTCAAGAATGTCTTTATTCGTTTACATATAATTGTTGTATATATTTTATAATCTACATTTAATAAAGAGATTGGTCTATAGTTTCCGCATTATTCTTTATCTTTCCCTGGTTTTAAAATAACTGAAATGATTGCTTCGTTCCATGATGGAGGTATTTTGTTGTTGTTCAGCGTCCAATTAAATGACTTTAGGAGTTGTGGTGTGAGTTCTTCTATAAACAGTTTATAAAACTCAGATGGGTATCCATCACTACCTGGTGATTTACCGTTTTTAAGTGACTTAATCACATCTCTAATCTCTTGTGTTGTTATTTCTGCTGTTAGCTTTCCATTTTGTTGATTTCCTATTGATGGCAAGTCCAATGTGTATAGAAATTTTTTAATATCTTTAGTATTTGTTTCTTCAGGTTGCGAGTATAGTTCTTGGTAGAAATTATGGAATATTTCTTCGATGTTTTCTGGGTTAACTGTGGTTTTATTTGTGGTGGGGTCTTTAATCTTATATACATTATTCATTGTTTGTTGTTTTCTTAACCGTTTTGCCAGCAGTTTTGTGGTTTTTGGTCCCGTTTCATAATATTTTTGCTTTAGATATCTATTTTTCCTTTCAATTTCATCCATTTGTGTTTCTTTTATCTTTATTTTTTCTTCTTTAATTTCTTGATATATTTTTGGGTCATTTGTGCTTTGATGTTTATGTTCTAATTCCCTCAGTCTCTCACATCTTTGTTCATATGCTTCCAGTTTAGTCTTATTTGCTTTTCCTGTTTCAACAATTAATTTACCTCTTAACACGGCTTTTAGTGCATCCCATAGTATTGTTGGGTCTACTTCTTCATTGTCATTCTCTTGGATATATTCATTTATGTTTACTTTTATTCTTTCTTTCATTTTATCATCATTTAACAGTCCTACATTAAGTTTCCATGTTGTTTGTCGTTTTCTATTGTTTAAATTTATTTCCATGTATATAGGATTATGATCTGATATTTCTGCCCCTCCAATCCAACAATTTCTCACCCTGTGTCTGTCACCTTCATTCATAAGGAAGTAATCTATTCTAGAGTGTACTTTATGGGCTGCTGAATAATGTGTATAGTCTTTTTCGAGTGGGTGCAGGTCCCTCCAAATGTCTACCATACCCATTTCTGCCAGTGAGGTTCTTATGAACTTTGTTACATGTTTTTTTGTCTTCTTAACACTTGTTGTATCAACTTCATAATCCATGACAGCATTTAAGTCTCCTCCACAAATTAGGACTCCTTCACTGTGTGTTGCTATGAGATCAAACAGATGTTGAAAAAAACCCTTGTCACTTTCTGGTGGGGCATAGATGTTCACTAACGTGATCTGCATTCCATCTATGCTACCCTTTATTATTACATACCTGCCTTCTTTATCCTGGATTTCCTGTTCACATTCAAATTGTATTTTATTTGAGATTAGTATCATAACCCCCCTTTTAGTTCCTCCCTTAAATGAACTGTAGTAGGAGTTCTTATAGCCAAATCTCTTTAGTTTCACATGTTCTGTCTTGCTCAAATGTGTCTCTTGCATAAATATAATTTCGGCTTTTTCTTTCTTGAATTTTCTTATTATTCTTTCCCTTTTAACAGGTGAGTTCAGACCATTCACGTTTAGTGTTATTATCTTAAGATTTTTACCCATAATCATGTTTTTCCATTTTTTTAACCTGTGCTCCTAGCCCCTTTAACAACAAAAATAACACATATTTATATAAAAACACATTAAAAAATCTCGACCTCCGTACTTTGGGCCTTTCTTCTGCCCACTGGTCCCTGTTGGTGGGTGGAGGGATTGTCCTCACAGAGTGAAGGGCCCTCCCTAGACCTGTATTTACTATCCAAGGAATAGTCATTAGTCTAGAAATGTCCAACAAATATCACTTAAACCTCTCCTAGCCGTCTGTTTTTCTTTTACCTTGTCTTCTTGGCCTTCATTTCTTCTGTGTCTTTCTTAATCTTTGTTATAATCTAGGCTTTCAGTTGAAAGCCTTGTAGTCTTTCCTGGGCCCGCTGCGCCACGTCTCCCCCCGTCTTTTGCCGTTCACTCGCCTCCACTCCGGCTGTCGTGATGCGTTCAGGGCCTCCGCTGCTCCTACCGTTTCCTCCGGCACGTACACCTCAAGGCCCCGCTCCATCATGTCCTGCGCTGCCTCTCTGGCTGTGTTGTAGGTTCTTACGCCATTCTCCCAATGAATCCTCATCTTCGTTAGCGGCGTTTGGAATCTAATTTTTTTTTCTTTCAGCGTTTTTTTAATGTTGGCATATTTCTTCCGCTGCTGCACAATTTCTGCCGGGTAGTCATGATCAAAGAATATCTGCTTGTCGCCGATTCGTATCTTTTTTTTCCACGCTCGTGTCAGGATTCTTTCCTTTACATCATATTTCAGAAAGTTTACCACAACTGACCTGGGTGTAGAGCGTGGGTTCGGGTTCTGTGCCGAGGCTCTGTGCGCTCGTTGAATCTGCAGATCCGCTTCGCTGGGCAGTTCCAGCTCTTTTTTTAAGAACTGATCCATGAATTTCGTCATCGAGTTGCCTTCAATGCCCTCCGGGATCCCGAAGATGCGTATATTGCCCCGTCTGGACCTGCTCTCCAAGTCGGTTACTTTCTCCTGCATCCTCTGCATTTGTGCCGTCAGGGTCTGCAGCTGTTCGCTTGCCTCGCTATTCCAATCTTCCAGCTCTGATATTCGGGCCTGCGCTTCTGTCATACACGCCCGCTGGGAGCGCAGCTCCTCCATGTTTTCTGCTAGCTTGCGCTCCATTTCTCTTCGGAGGCCCATAATTTCCTCCTTAATCTCTTTTTTCAGCTCCTCCTTAAGAGCCGCTAAATCCTGTTGTAGCTGCCGTTTGAAGTCTCTCAACTCTTTACCCAAACTGGCGATGCCAGTGTTCATGGTATCGAGTGTGTCCTCCATTTTGTCTGCTGCGGTCACCTCGTTTTTTTGAGCCCCGTGTTCAGCGGTTTCTCCTGCGTTGTTGAAGAGGAATTCTTTAATTTTACTCTGCTTTTGTCCTTGTGCCCGGCTCCTTCGTGTTTTCATCCCTTAGTTTATTGATCCGCTTATGTCGAGTTGGCCATTTACCGATGATTTTTAATCCGGCTAGGGAGAGCTCTCTGTTTAAGCGTTATGTCTCTCCGCCATCTTCCCGGAAGTCCCACATTGAAGGATTTTTAATGAATTAATTGGTAAATTCCTCAGTAAAATAAGTATTTGGTCACCTACAAACAAGCAAGATTTCTGGCTCTCACAGACCTGTAACTTCTTCTTTAAGAGGCTCCTCTGTCCTCCACTCATTACCTGTATTAATGGCACCTGTTTGAACTCGTTATCAGTATAAAAGACACCTGTCCACAACCTCAAACAGTCAGACTCCAAACTCCACTATGGCCAAGACCAAAGAGCTGTCAAAGGACACCAGAAACAAAATTGTAGACCTGCACCAGGCTGGGAAGACTGAATCTGCAATAGGTAAGCAGCTTGGTGTGAAGAAATCAACTGTGGGAGCAATTATTAGAAAATGGAAGACATACAAGACCACTGATAATCTCCCTCGATCTGGGGCTCCACGCAAGATCTCACCCCGTGGGGTCAAAATTATCACGAGAATGGTGAGCAGAAATCCCAGAACCACATGGGGGGACCTAGTGAATGACCTGCAGAGAGCTGGGACCAAAGTAATAAAGGCTACATCAGTAACACACTACGCCGCCAGGGACTCAAATCCTGCAGTGCCAGACGTGTCCCCCTGCTTAAGCCAGTACATGTCCAGGCCCGTCTGAAGTTTGCTAGAGAGCATTTGGATGATCCAGAAGAGGATTGGGAGAATGTCATATGGTCAGATGAAATCAAAATAGAACTTTTTGGTAAAAACTCAACTTGTCGTGTTTGGAGGAGAAAGAACACCATACCTACTGTGAAGCATGGGGGTGTAAACATCATACTTTGGGGCTGTTTTTCTGCAAAGGGACCAGGACGACTGATCCGTGTAAAGAAAAGAATGAATGGGGCCATGTATCGTGAGATTTTGAGTGAAAACCTTCTTCCACCAGCAAGGGCATTGAAGATGAAATGTGGCTGGGTCTTTCAGCATGACAATGATCCCAAACACACCGCCCGGGCAGCGAAGGAGTGGTTTCGTAAGAAGCATTTCAAGGTTCTGGAGTGACCTAGCCAGTCTCCAGATCTCAACCCCATAGAAAATCTTTGGAGGCAGTTGAAAGTCTGTGTTGCCCAGCGACAGCCCAAAAACATCACTGCTGTAGAGGAGATCTGCATGGAGGAATGGGCCAAAATACCAGCAACAGTGTGTGAAAACCTTGTGAAAACTTACAGAAAACGTTTGACCTCTGTCATTGCCAGCAAAGGGTATATAACAAAGTAGTGAGATGAACTTTTGTTATTGACCAAATACTTATTTTACCGAGGAATTTACCAATTAATTCATTAAAAATCCTTCAATGTGATTTTCTGGATTTTTTTTTTTCTTATTTTGTTTCTCATAGTTGAGGTATACCTATGATGAAAATTGGAGACCTCTCTCATCTTTTAAGTGGGAGAACTTGCACAATTGGTGGCTGACTAAATACTTTTTAACCCCACTGTATATGATGATTCAACAGAAGGCATAAAGAAGATAGTTATTAATTATTACTGATATTTTGGGCCGTTCAGTACAGGGTCATCTTGTACTCCACACAGATAGAGGTGCTTTTTCTCAACCGATCTGTTAGATTATTTAAAGGTAAAACTGCGTTATAGGCTGTAATATGCACAATCTGTGATAGTATGTTATTAAAGCAGATGGTCCTGAGCCACGTCAGAATGAAAACTGGGTGTTTACAATAATTTTCCTCAAAATATGACAATTTTAAGCCGCTGGTGTGATACTTCAGCATTTCCCATATGGCAACACTGGGTTGCGAGGAATGGTGGTGGGGGTGTCAAGCATGCTTCCATGTTGATATTATAAAGGTCTATCCTCATCGCCATTGTTATGTTTAGGAATTAGGACAGCAGAGACGGTGGCTGTGCTGAATGGTGGTTTTATTAACAGAAAGCTGGCAGCACATGTTGCATACAGAATATGATAATATGCTAGCTAGCTGGTAGTACGGGCTGGTGTCTGTCAAGAGACAGAGCGCCAAAGAGAGTCTCCCGCCATCAGTCTCCTAATATAGGCACGGCGTGATGACATCATCCGTGCCTGCATCGTCACGTCCGTCTGCTTGTTGTTAAAATGGGAATATCTAGCAGATAGTCCGTCCGAATGTCACGTAATCACTTTCCTGGGCTTTCAGCCCTGTCTGAGTCTGTGCATGTATTTTATTTATTTAGCGAATGCAAAGTCCTTAAGCCAAGCAGTTGCCTCCTGGTTTGCTGTATGGAGGGTGTGTAATCCTCCTTCCAGTCTTTGGAGTGGGCAAACCTCTATGATGTGTTCCATTGTTTGCTCCTCTCCACATGCGCACAGTGGGCTAGGGCTACTGCCCCATCTGTGAAGGCTGGCCAAGCAGGGGCCATGTCCAGTCCTGAAGCGATTGAGTGTAGACCACTGTCTCCTTGGGAGGTTGGTGCCCGGGACCTGTTGGTTGGGGTTTATCACCAGCTGTTTGTTTGGGACCTCCTTGGTCTCCCATTCCTCTTGCCAAGCTGTCTGGATGGTAAAGTCAGCTGGGGGAGGGTTTTTCCAAATCGGCCGTCTGGATGAAAGTCGGGCAGTGGGTGGGGTGTAGATATCTGCATGGATTGGTAAGTGAGGAGAATCTTTAACTTTTTGGAGCATCCTTTGAGTTAATGCTGCTCGCCGGATGTGTGGAGGGGCTATATTTGACAGTACAGAGAGCCAGGGGAGTGGTGTTGAGCGGATTGTTCCAGTTATAGTTCTCATGGTTGAGTTGAGCTGGGTGTCTACATGGTGTGTGTAAGATGACCTGGACCAGACAGGGGATGTGCATGTATTGAGCGCCAGTCACTCAGTAAGTCAGTCCAGTCTGCAGAGTCCAGTCTGTGTGTTTACTCTGAACAGACAGAAGCTACAACCCTGTCTATATTCTACTCCACATGTAAATGCTTCAGTAAACATTCCTGAAGACTAGAAAAGAGTCTAGCTTTGCTTATTCTTTTACATTCCAGAAGACCACTGTGACTACTTGGTCTTTTAACAGGTTATGGGGCCCAGAGTAAGTTGGATGCTTTATTAGGTCTCCAGAAAAACTTTTAAGGCCAAAAAATTACGTGCAACACTTGGAGCAGCTAAACCAAGTGAGCCAAGATTGGCAAGCTTTATACACAACATATTATACAAGGAGCTAGATGAAATAGTTTGGCGATAAGTGAAAAGGTTTTGCATGCAACATATCACACAAGAGCCAGTGAAACTAACAAGAAGCTAACAATTAGCAGCTACAGCACATTAGCATGATGGCTACAAAAGCAACATCAGTCACAATGCAGCAGCTCATATTCAGCAGATGTGATGATAAGTATTACCTATTGGAGACAAGATTCATATGCTACTTATGCACTCTGAAGCTAAAAGACTATTTTGTTGAACCAAATGATGATGAGTAGCTAGCCAAAGACAGAGGGGAAAAATGCTGATTGCTATGCTGAGCTAATAACACTGATTGTAAAAAGGTATGAAACCGCACTGATGGCTGCACAGCTTCCATACACAGGTGCTGACCTGACCTACCAGGAGCACCTGAGGGTTCAGTGTCTTTCTCAAGGACACTTCGACATGCAGACTGCAGATAGTGGGAATCGAACCCAATCAATGGTCGGCCACACTACACCTGCGCCACAGCCGATGGCAAAAAAAAAAAAAATACTTCTGATCAAAATCTTAAGACCGGAGGTGGGGGGGATTACAGTTGCTCAGGTTCTTGGTGTCATGGCTGGGTTATAAATCCCTAATGTAATTCATTAAATTAGCTGGTTATGTGTTCAGGATAATTTTACGTTTGCATTTAAAAGTAGCATTAAAATTACTTTCCCAAGTCACAAATTACTTTAATCATGTCTACTGCTTTTCAACTTCTTCATTAATGACTTGCCGTTAAACTGCTCACCTGCAACATGCCAGCTTTATGCAGATGATGCAGTGACATATACAGCTGCCAAGACACCGACACAGGCTGCTGACATCCTGTCTAAGTGTATGGTTGATGTCCAAGAGTGGCTCTTTCAAAGTCATTTACTGTTGAACCTTAAAAAAACAGTGTCTATGTGTTTCTCAATTAGGAAATCTAACCAGCAATGTTTTAAAGTTAACATAGATAATCAAGAAATTACTTCAGTGACAGAATTCAAATACCTCGGAGTTGTACTAGACCCTCAACTCAATTTCAATCAACACAAAGAAAATTTAAAAAACAATCAAAAAAAGTCTGAAATTAATCAGAAATTACAGACCAAAACAGGCAGCCCTATTGTACATGCATGCAATAATCTCCCATATTTCATACTGTCTGATAGTTTGGGCTCAGGCAGCTCCCTCTACAATAAAACATGTAAGTTCATTATATAATCAAGCCTTGAAAATCATGGATAAAAGCCAATTTGCTGGCATCATTGTCATATTGTCAGCCCCCGACCAACAGTGATCTGCGTGGAGTTTGCATGTTCTCCCTGTGTCTGCATGGGTTTACTCCGGGATTTCTCCGGTTTCCTCCCACACACCAAAAACATGCATGTTAAGTTAACTGGCATCAAAAAACTGGGATTCTAAATTGTCCTTAGGTATGGATGTGAGAGTGAATGGTTGTCTGTCTCACTGTGTTGGCCCTGCGATGGTCTGGCGATCTGTCCAGGGTGTACCCTGCCTCTCGCCCAAAGATGCTGGGATAGGCTCCAGCCCCCCTGCAACCCGAAAAGGATTAAGTGGAAGAAGATGGATGGATGAATAAATCAGCACCAGAGCCACTCTGGTTTCATTCAAAGACAGGACGGCAGCAGAGTCACCAGGAATTCTAACAGCAATAACTGTAAAATATCCCACTCCAGAACCACATTTGGACAGACAGCATTCTCTATAACGTCATGGTCACCAGCTACATCGCGAAGTGCACAGAGGATGTCACTATATTAAAGACCTTCACTGCAAGGGGCAACTATAAACCCTGGATGACTGCAGAGGTGCGCTTGCTGCTCACAGCCAGAGATGCAGCCTTCAGAGCAAAGGACAGGATTGCCCTCCGCTCAGCCAGGTCTGCGCTTGCAAAGGGAATTAAGACGGTGAAACGCACCTACGCGGAGAAAGTCCAGGGACATTTCTGTGACACAGGGAACACCAAACAGATGTGGCAGGGAGTACGGGCGTTGACAGATTATAAGTCTAGGCAGGGGGTCAATAATGATGACGCTTTGCTTCCAGACAGGCTCAATAACTTCTTTGCACGTTTTGAAGCATCAAACCCGACAATCAGAAGGAGGGCTGGCCCATCTCCACCATCTGTGGGGCCAGCTATCACCATCAACGCAGCGGACATATGGAGGACCCTAATCAGGGTTAACCCACGTAAAGCTGCAGGTCCGGACAACATCCCGGGATGTGTGCTCCGAGTCTGCGCGAGTGAGTTGGCGGATGTCCTGACTGACATACTGTATATAACATTTCCCTGAGTCAGGCCATCGTCCCTAGATGCTTTAAGACCTCTATCATAGTACCGGTGGCAAAGAAAGCGGTTGTGTCCTGTCTGAATGACTATCATCCTGTCGCACTGACACCAATTGTGATGAAGTGTTTTGAACGGCTTGTTAAACCACACATCACAGCCTGCCTCCCTGCATCACATGACCCGCTCTAGTTCGCGTATCGTTCAAATCGCTCCACAGAGGATGCTATAATCACCACCCTGCACTCTGTCATTACCCACCTGGATCAGAAAGACACCTATGCCAGACTCCTGTACATTGATTTCAGTTCAGCATTTAATGCCATTATTCCCCAGAGACTGATGGAGAAATTACTCCTTCTCAGTCTGAACACCGCCACATGTCTCTGGATCTTGGATTTCCTGACCGAGAGACCTCAGTCTGTCCGGGTTGGAAACAACATCTCCAACTCCATCACGCTGAGCACCGGATCCCCTCAAGGCTGTGTACTCAGTCCACTGTTGTTTACACTTTTAACACATGACTGTGTGTCCAGACATGAGGGGAACCAGATTATTAAGTTTGCGGATGACACCACAGTGGTGGGACTTATTCAGAGGGATGAGGAATCAATGTACAGGGAAGAAGTTAGAGACCTGGAGGGTTGGTGCAGGGAGAACAATCTGGTGCTCAACGTGGACAAAATGAAGGAGATGATTATCGACTTCCGGCAGTCACGGCCTGAACACGTCCCTCTCTGCATCAGCGGCTGTTCGGTGGAGAGAGTGGAGAACATCAAGTTCCTCGGAGTGCAGGTCTCGCAGGACCTGACCTGGAGCAAGAATTCCTTGGGGATCAGGAAGCAGGCCCAGCAGAGACTGCACTTCTTGGAGAAACTCAAACAGGCCTCTCTCCCCATCTGCATCCTCAGGACCTTCTACAGAGGTGTGGTGGAGAGTGTTCTGATGTACTGCATTGCAACATTGTACTCCAGTTGCAGTATGTTAGACAAAAAAGCTCTGCAGAGGATAGGTAAGGGAGCTGAGAAGGTAATTGGAGTTTTCCTCCCCTCTGTTCAAGAACTTTTTCAGAGCCGTTGTAGGAGCAGGGCACTGAACATTGTTAAGGACCACTCTCACCCTCTGCACAAACACTTTGAACTGCTGCCATCTGGTAAACGATTCCGGAGCATCAGAGGCAGAACCACTAGACTGATCAACAGCTTCCTTCCACAAGCTGTTAGGATGCTGAACAGTTGATCTGGAATCCTTTACACATATTACTGCACTTTATGGACATTATGTATATTAAATGTATATTATAGTTTTAGTCAGTTTTAAGTATTTATTTCTCTTAGCTACTTAGATTCACTTAGCCATTTTAATTGTTTTATATATACATAGGCAGTTATTATCATTTTAACTGCAGCTGTAATAAGTTAACATTATTGTAATATCCAAATGCGTCTCAGGGATGTGTGAATGGCTGTCGGGGTGGGGGGTGTGAGTGTGTTTTTAAATTATGTTCTTTTTACAATATGGATGCCTAGAGAAACGCAATTTCATCTTTCTTGCACTACAGTTGTATGCATAGCATCATGACAATAAAGGTTGATTGACTGATTGATTGATAAAAGGTAGTCACATCTGGAACACAATGCCAAATGAAATTAAACTAACGACAGATTTCAAAACATTCACAGTAAAGGTTATGTTGTGTTGGGTTCTTTTATAAATAAAGACTGCTGCTTTGGGTGAACACGGAGCCTCCTTTATTGACTGGCTGCAACACATTAACACACGAACTCCGCCATATTATTCTCTATCATGCTGTACGCCTGACAACATCCGGTCTGTGTCGCCCCCTAGTGGCTCCACATATGTAATACTTAGATTACACCACATCCCCCTTACTGAAGCCAAGTTGACCCCTTTTAGCTGAAAACACAAAATACATTCTTATTTCCGTTCCCTTTTGTCAACTAACTATGACAGCATAAATTTAACACATCACCCCCTTTTACAAATCTACAACATTTCTTTTTTTTTTTTTTCAACACTGTTGCCATGTAAGAACATATTATGCAAAGGCCTCTTATTTTCTATTTAAAGAAGGCATTTTCAGAACTCAACTCTGTTTTCACAAATATTAACATGTAACTTCTACAGATCCAGTCTCTTTGGTTTTATCACTTCTCTACCAGACCTGGTTCTAACAACACCTGGTGTTTCCTGTGCATTGGGCTCAGAAACAGTTTCTGTAGGAGTGTCTTTTCCATTTGACTGGGTCCGTTGTGGTTCCATCTCAGTCTTTGGTATCGACATAGGCACAAGATGAGTGCGGTTCCTCCTGATTGTTCCTTGTGGTCCACTGATGACATAGGACCGTGGAGTTTTGTGGACAGATGTCACTGTGCCCTGTGCTTTTGCATCTGTAATCCAAACAGAGTTTCCGGATAACAGTTTATCCAAATCTCTCGTTCTGTGTCTTTTGTTGAAACATTCTGTTTGTCTCATCCGTCTCTCCTTTTCCACGTGACGAATTTGTTGCAGATTCGGCACGCATGGCTGCAAGGCCTCTGGAAGCATTGGCAGGGTGGTACGAAGCCTACGCCCCATGAGAAGCTGTGCTGGGCTGTAGCCATTTGCCAACGCTGTGGTTCTGTAGGCTAACAGTGCTCGGTATGGATCACTGGCTTTTTTGATTAGGTTTTTGACTGTTCTGACAGCTCTTTCTGCCTCACCATTACTTTGGGGGTACCTGGGACTACTGGTCACGTGCTCAAAACAGTACTCCTTTGCAAAGTCTTGCATTTCCTGACTTGCGAACTGCGTGCCGTTATCCGTGATCAGTATCTCCGGTATTCCGTGACGTGCAAACATAGACTTTAAATGCACAATGACATTGGCAGAGCGAGTTGGGCTGAGCTGGGCAATCTCTATATACCTAGAGAAGTAGTCCACTAATAACAGGTAGTTTTTGTCTTGTAGCGTGAACAAATCAGCTCCCAACTTCTGCCATGGCCTTTCTGGTAAATCTGTGGGCATTAAAGGCTCTCTCACATTAACTCTTTCCTGCATGCACTGTCTACATTTGAGTACAACTTCACTAATCTGGTTGCTTAAACCTGGCCACCATACAGCCTGACGGGCGCGCTCTCTGCATTTAACCACCCCCTGGTGGCCCTCATGTATCTTGTCCAAAACTGCATTTCTCATGTTAGCGGGGATAACTAACCTCGTGCCTCTCAGTAGTAGTCCGTTATGCACACTCAAAACGGCTCTCTCAGACCAGTAGTGCTTCACCGCTCCCTGTAGCTGGTTACGATCCGGCCAGCCTTCTGTGCAGTATTTCATGACTTGTGAACAGACGCTGTCGGACTGCAGTTGCTCTTGGAGATCTGCAAGATATTTGCTGCTTGTAGGGAGTCCCTCTAGCACAGAGTCAACATAAATGTTAGTGTCCTCCATAAGATCTGTGTCTGTGTGAGTAACACTGTTTGTGAGCGGTAAGCGTGAGAGCGTGTCGGCAGTGGTGAGACTTTTGCCAGGGATGTGCTTTATAGTGTATGAGTACCTCATTAGGCGCATACGAAATCTCTGTATACGTGGTGGAAGCGCATCCAAAGCTTGTCCTCCCAGCAGGCTCACTAGTGGCTTATGATCAGTTTCTAGTTCAAAGTGCAGACCCAGGATAAAGTCATTGAATCTTTCACAGGCCCACGTGAGAGCCAGCGCTTCTTTTTCCAGCTGTGCGTAGCGCTGCTCTGTAGGTGTCAATGATCGAGAAGCGTAAGCAACTGGTGACCACACATCTCTCTTTCTGTAGCATGACTGCCCCCAATCCGTATGAAGAGGCATCTGCAGATATTTTCTGTGGTTTGTTTGGGTCATAGAGCTGCAATACAGGAGCAGAGGACAGTTCTTGTTTGAGGTTACAAAACGCATTTTGTTGTTCATGCCCCCAGTACCACATGTTCTTTGTTGAAAGCAAGTCGCTCAATGGTTTGTCCTTTTCAGAAAGGTTCGGAATGAACTTCCCCAGCTGGTTCACCATTCCGAGAAAGCTCCTGAGCTCACTCACATTGCTTGGCTCTTTCATGCCCTGAACAGCTTGGGTTTTGTCTGGATCTGCCCTTGTTCCTTCTGCTGAAACAATAAACCCAAGAAATTTGACCTCTCTTTTGCCAAACTCACATTTTGACATATTCAACGTAACGCCGGCTTTCTCCGCGCGCTTCAAGACAGCGTGCAGTCTTGCGTCGTGCTGCTCCTTGGTGGATCCCCAGACCAGGATATCGTCCATGTGACAGACGACTCCGTCGAGACCCGATGTAACCTCTGTCACCATCATGTTTTGGAAATGTTCAGGAGCACTGGAAATACCAAATGGCAAACGGTTGAAGTGGTATCTGCCAAATGGCGTAATGAATGTGGTGAGAAAGGCCGACTCTTTAGACAGTGGTATTTGCCAAAATCCCATATTTGCATCAAGCTTTGAAAAATACTGAGCACCTGTGAGCATGCCTAGCGTTTGGTCCACAGACGGGAGGATGTATCTTTCGCGACACACTGACTCGTTTAAAGGTGTCATGTCCACACAGATACGCACCTTTTCTTTGTCCTTTTTGGGAGCTACAACCATGCCACAGCACCAATCTGTTGGCTGCTCCACGCGACTGATGACTCCCAACTTTTCCATCCTCTCGAGCTCTTCTTTCACTTTACCCATGAGCGGCAGTGGCACACGCCTTGGCACCTTGAGCGAAAAGGGCTTAGCATCAGGTTTCAGTTTAATTGTGTATGGCTTTTGAACAAGCCCAAGTCCACTGCATAACTTGGGGTACGCTTTTCTCACTGTCTCTTGGTCTATAGTGTCAACTCTGGCAATTAGTTTCAGTCTCACGGAAGCTGTTCTACTCAGTAGTGCCATGCGCAGATTTTTGACAATATAGATTTTCTCAGTAGCGCTCTTGTCACCGTATGTAATAGTCTCTGTTATAGACCCCAACACGGTTAGTGCAGTTCCACCCGGTCCATAGAGTGGTTTTTGTGCCTTTTCCAACTGTTCATTTTTCTTCTTGAAGATTTCAAATGTTTGGTCAGAAACCGCTGTGACGTCCGCTCCGGAATCTAACTTAAGTCACTTTATTTCCTCTCACGTTTATGTCTGCCAGCCATGGATCCTCCCCTAGATCCACTTCACCCAGAAAAAGTCTGTCTGCATTGTCAGCGACCTCATTCACAGTTGGGTTGGACCTACAGACTCTAATATAGTGTCCACGTTTTTTACAGTTATGGCATTCCGCGTTTTTAGCTGGGCACTGTACTGCTGCATGTGCTGGTGCTTTGCCACACTTGGAACAAACTTTACTGTCTTGTTTTGTCTGCTGAGGCCTTGAGGACTTAATCTGTTTTTGTTCCTTGATTATGAACTTGTTTGGCTTGGCTTTTCTGATGTGTACCGCATCCACGGCTGTTCTGTTAATGCTAGTTTCACCTCTTAGGTCAGTTTGTTGTCGTTTTATTTCTTCAGATTGTCTTGCCATTGTTATAGCTTTAGCTAGGGTAAGATCTTTGTCAAGCTGCATTCTTTCTGACAGCGACAAATCTTTCAGACCCACTACAAGCCTGTCTCTCAAGAGGTCATCATGAAGTGCACCGTACTCACAGTTTTCTGCCAGCGCGTAGAGTGCTGTTATGAACGAGTCTACTGGTTCTGCCGGCTGTTGCACTCGCTTGTTGAATTTTGCTCGTTCATAAATCACGTTCTTTCTGGGAACGAAATGTCTATCAAAGGCTGTTTTAACGGCATCGTACTGCTGGCGCTGCACACTCGTTAGCTCGAGCCCTCTTAGCACGTCGTCAGCCTCATCTCCCATGCAATAAACCAGCGTATTTATTTGGTTCGCCTCAGCTGAGTTATTCAGGTTACTTGCCAGTCTAAAACGCTCAAAACGTCTTATCCACTTTTCCCACTCTTGGGGTCTCGCAAAGTCGAAGGGCTCCGGTGGTTTAATGGTGAAGGTTGCCGCTGGAGTAGCCGCCGCCATTACTGGATCAATTGGCGCAGCTGCAGCTCTTTGAACTTCGTCTGGCATAGCCGCTAGCCGGTTGCAAAGCTGACTTTTCTCACCTCAAAGCGCACCAACTTCTGACACCATGTTGTGTTGGGTTCTTTTATAAATAAAGACTGCTGCTTTGGGTGAACACGGAGCCTCCTTTATTGACTGGCTGCAACACATTAACACACGAACTCCGCCATATTATTCTCTATCATGCTGTACACCTGACAACATCCGGTCTGTGTCGCCCCCTAGTGGCTCCACATATGTAATACTTAGATTACACCACAGGTTAAGAACTGGCTGAAGGCAAAACAAGAATGTACCCACACCTAGGACTTGTGATGTTAACAAGGTCAGACTTTTAATGTGTTATTTGGTGTTTGTTTGAGTTGTGTTGGGTGGATGTGTATTAGGTTCTTATGCTGCTTGTTTATACTGTCTTTATTTGTTGCTACTTTACTAGTATTTTTTTCTTTTTACTTGTATTTCCTCTTGAAAAGTCCAACCAGGGATAGGAGTTGCAAGCTAGCTTAATGCTATATACTCTTTGTGCAGAACATCAGATGTTCTATATGACCACTGTTTCACTGCATTGTCCCTGAAATAAGTGAAATAAATACATAAATGTACAGTGGTGTGAAAAAGTGTTTGCCCCTTCCTGATTTCTTATTTTTTTGTGTTTGTCACACTTAAATGTTTCAGATAAAACAAATTTAAATATGAGACAAAGATAACACAAGTAAACACAAAATGCAGTTTTTAAATGAAGATGTTTATTATTAAGGGGAAAAAATCCAAACCTACATGGTCCTATGTGAAAAAGTGATTGCCTCCTAAACCTAATAACTGGTTGGGCCACCCTTAGCAGCAACAACTGCAATCAAGCGTTTGTGATAACTGGCAATGAGTCTTTTACAGTGCTGTGGAGGAATTTTGGCCCACTCACCTTTGCAGAATTGTTGTAATTTAGCCACATTGGAGGGTTTGAGTATAAACTGCCTTTTTAAGGTCATGCCACAGCATCTCAATTGGATTCAGGTCAAGACTTTGACTAGGCCACTCCAAAGTCTTCAATTTTTTTTAAGCCATTCAGAGGTGGACTTGCTGGTGTGTTTTGAATCATTGTCCTGCTGCAGAACCCAAGTGCACTTCAGCTTGAGGTCACAAACAGATGGCCGGACATTCTCCTTCAGGACTTTTTAGTAGACAGCAGAATTCATGGTTCCATTTACCACAGCAAGTCTTCCAGGTCCTGAAGCAGCAAAACAGCCCCAGACCATCACACTGCCACCACCATATTTTACTGTTGGTATGATGTTCCTTTTCTGAAATGCTGTGTTACTTTTACGCCGGATGTAATGGGACACACACCTTCCAAAAAGTTCAACTTTTGTCTCGTCATTCCACAAAGTATTTTCCCAAAAGTCTTGGGGATCATCAAGGTGTTTTTCTGGCAAAACTGAGATGAGCCTTTATGTTCTTTATGCTCAGCAGTGGTATTTATCTTGGAACTCTGCCATGCAGGCCATTTTTGCCCAGTCTCTTTCTTATGGTTGAGTCATGAACATTGACCTTAACTGAGGCAAGTGAGGCCTGCAGTTCTTTGGATGTTGTTGAGGCCAGAATTGCCTATTTCAGCCTGGAATCATGAATCACAAAATCCGTTTTGACCCACAGTCAAGGTGAACAGACCTAAGTCACTTTCACCCTCAGGCAAGGTAGACATACACCTCCTAATATTCCAGGCTGAGTCTCGAACCTGTGATCTCAAAACCTCTTACTCTACCACTGAGCCAAAGAGGAATTCCTCCCTAGCCCCTTGACTAAGAGTGGAGGTGCACCCTGATGGTGTCATGACCTGCACCACTGAGTAATTCCCCATGGAGGGGTGTGTAACACCTTCTTGTAGGTTATTTATTGGCCAGAGACACTTCAAATGCAAATATTCATATATCATTTTATCAAATGTCACACATACAGAAATTTGTTTTTACTTAAATGTGACTTTAAATAGTGCAAAACATTATCTCTGAATGCAGAATACTGTTTGAAACAGTCAAGATAACAGTTGAAGCTCATTGTCAGGGGGCTCCTGCAGCTGTTAGGGGAGGAAATGGCTATGATGGAGTCAGCCCAAACACTGTATATTTGTCCATTTGTAAGTGGCATTTGTGAGACCTATCCCCCCAGCCACTCGATTTACTTAACTTAATCCTTGCCTGGTCACTTAAGTGACCGTTGTGGCCAATCGTCTGAAGGCAGGGTGATCTTGGGCTTGGGCAATGAGGTCAGCCAGGAGACTTATCATTGCAGCCTGGGTCATCCAGGACAGTCTGATCCGACCTTAGAGGCGATGCCAGCCCTGGGAGGGTGGGCCAAAGCTGGCGGAGAGGGCCTGCTTTTCCAGTGTCCCATCTTCCAACCTGGCCATGTGGCCAAGGATCTACAGCCTCTCTCTTCTGATAACGGTGGAGATGGGGATGGGGTAGCCAGCCCTCCTGTAGACCTCATCATTTGTGGTGTGGTAGAACCAGTGGATGCCGAGGATGTTACGGAGGCAGGTCCGATGGAAAGTATCCAGATGGTGGGTGGTTGTGGTGGAGAGGGTCAAGGTCTCAGACCTGTAAAGGAGGACGGGGATCACACGGGTGTTAAAGATTCACAACTTTGTAAACGTGCAGATCTTCCCACTCACCCAGACTCTCTGGAGGTGACCGAAAGCACTATGAGATAGCTGCAGGCTGTGAGTAATCTCTGGGCCTGATGAGCAGGAGCTTGTAATCTTAGATCTGAGGTAGACAAAGTCGTTGACAATCTCAACTGGCTCGGTGTTGATGATGATGACTTGTGGTGGTGGTGGCAAGAAGTCTGACAGTGACTGGATCTTTGTCTTTGGCCAGCTAATGGTGAGGCCCAGGGGTGATGTTTCCTCTGCAAGCAGCTCCAGTGCCTCAGCGATTATGTCTATATGCGTGATGAAAAGCACCATGTAGCACAGGTCTGTTAAGTGGGTGTGTAAGTCAACTCCAAGATTGGGGCAGTGTTCCATCACATTCTTTTCCCAGTAGTCAACAGCAACATTAAAGAGGTTTGGCACAACGCATCCCTGCTGGACTCCTAAGGTGGTGTCAAAAGAGTCTGACTGCCACCCTCAGCGCAGACCCTGCACATGGTGTTGGAGTAGAGGTTTGCTTGACATGTAGATTAAAATACTGTAAATTAGCTCAGAGGCTACTGACCAATGACAGCAGAGTTTACGTACAGTACAGTGGCAAGCAGGAGAAAGGATGTAAAAGTGAAGAGAGGATTTTACAATGGCAGGGCTCAGCTGGAAACAAGTCGATTACTTACTTTCTCACCCATTTTCTGTGATGTCTGAAAAAAAAGGAAGTAAAGAGACAGAGAATACGTCACCCAAAAGATTTGCAAATTATACAAAAGGACAAACTGTTATGTCCACAAACCTGGCAATGACGACCGACGAGTATGCTGCCGTTTACTGAACTTTATTACAAGAACAAGCATAAGGATGCAGGCATGTGTGTAATGGGGCCAGCTGCCAACCGCCTCTCAGACCCAGTCACATCTACCATACAACTGCCTTACAAGATGGCGGGCCACCCAATATATACTGCGTGGTGACATCATCCGCAGGATGCGCACCACTCTCAAATATACCCAATATAACACTACATTCCTCCCCACAAAAATTGAGAAATCATTACCTTTAGCAGATAGCCCTCCCCAATTTAATAAACCAAATTCCCACTTGTCAATTGCTTATTATTATTTAAAGTAGAACTGAACTGAACGGCATTGAACGGCACTGGGTGATAGTACATACAATTATAAAGATAATTTATCATTGGCACCCCCTCCACAAATCCCAGAATCTTGGAGAAAATCGCGATTTTGAATTTCCCGCCCTGAAAAATCAGACAAATCCGCCGATTAACCGGAAGTGCAGCCGGAGTTCCGCGTGACGTCACGAATGTGACCCAGTCCTCATGTTTACCATTGCGAGCACGTCGACACTGGTTGTTTTTGGTGCATTTTGTCGTGATAGTCGACTACAAAACACTTCCAACACCTGGGAAGATCTGTTCAGTGGCCAAGGAAAGCTGTCATGGCGACAAAAGAAAAGAAAGGGGGAGGAAAAGCGACCGGGAAGCGATGCGTTTCTAGATATACAGTGATCCCTCACTTATCGCATTTAATGGGGACCAGAACCGACCGCGAAAAGTGAAAAACCGCGAAGTAGCGTCACCCCCCCCCCCCCCAAGGGCGTCACAAGCACTATTTTGCACAAAAAGGCACAAGAGAACAGCGAAAAGTGCCACTAAGCAACACGAGCGATAAAGAACAATGAATGCGGTCTTCCTTCGCTGGGTAAAACATCTCGGCCAATCAGCTTGCGAGATTCCCGAGCGGTGAAGAGGTGGGCGGAGAGGAGTGGAGCGGTGGTCAGAGAGGTCCTTCTACATTAGAACATCAGGTATCAACACGGAGAGCCCGCACAACTCAAAATCTACCTCTCTGACCACCGCTCCGCTCCTCTCCGCCCACCTCTTCACCGCTCGGGAATCTCGCAAGCTGATTGGCCGAGACGTTTTACCTCGCAAGCTGATTGGCCGAGACGTTTTACCCAGCTTTGCTCCCTGCCGAGCGCCTATACCCAGCGAAGGAAGACCTCATTCATTGTTCTTTATCGCTCGTGTTGCTTAGTGGCACTTTTCGCTGTTCTCTTGTGCCTTTTTGTGCAAAATAGTGCTTGTGATGCCCTTGGGGGGGGGTGACGCTACTTCGCGGTTTTTCACTTTTCGCAGTCAGTTCTGGTCCCCATTAAACGCGATAAGTGAGGGATCACTGTAATAAGTTGGAAAAATGCTGATTTTTTTTTCCCCTTTTTTTATTGTTAATTTTCCTTATCCTGACACCCCAAACATGCCAAAGTAAAGACTCACCATTCTGTATTCAATAAGCGACTCTCCTCCCCATCACTGCTGCGGTCTGAGTCGGTGCCGGAATCCCCCGAAAATTCTGGCTCTAATCTGTACGGTTTGATGCGTCCCTCGCTCTCTTCCTGTTCACTTGACACTCCTGCATCCTCCTCTGTCTCGTCACCGATCCTGAATGCCTCTGCGCTCTGAAAACTCTGGTGTTCTTGACTGCTGGAACTGCTATCATCTGCCATTGTTGTTTTGATAAGGGTCACACTTGTGACGTCACGCAGCGTCGTCTGCACTACTTCCGGTTTGTTTGGCACTGCCAGCCAGAGGCAAAAGTTTATCGGCTTATAGCTTGGCCATCGCACGGCCTAAAAATTTCTTTTATGTGTTGAAAAATACAATAGGTAATAAGGAATTAATCTGCTATTCTACTTTTTTTTGCAAAAAGGTGAGTTCAGTTCTACTTTAAACACACATTACTTAAACATCTGTATATATTAAACACACTAAACATTCTTATTCAATATTAGCAGGTGTAAAACAATTAACATTACTATTCAGGTTACTTACTTTTATATTTCAAAGAACTTATTTATATGCATATTAATTATAAGAACACTTTTGGTTATTATTATTCTAGGAACACATTTTATAAAGAACACACACATTTGTTTTATTAAAGAACAGGCGTTAATTTTTTTTTTTTTTTTTAGAACACAACCAAAACAACCTAATGGCTAGGGTCTGCGTGTAGGCCACCACGGGACCCAGGGCGGCTGGGTGGGTTATTCTGCCACTGTGTCAGCCACGCTCCTACCTGAACAGTCTTTTTTACGGGCAGTCTTCAACGGGGAGAACAGTTCTGCCTGAGGAGCTTTGTAGTGGGCCCGTGGCGACCGCATCCCTGGGGCTGTCGGACCCAAGGGCCGGGTACAATCTTTATGACTATGGGGCCCAGGTCCCACACTGCGATAGCTGATTCCTGCGATGCCTCGGCATCTGGAGCAGCCACCTGGACATGCCGTAGTTGGTTTGTGTGCCGAGCCGAACCGTCTGTCAGCCGAAAGCATGCTGTTCCCAGCTTCGCCACAATCCTCAGTGGCGCCCGTTGTTTTGTTGACTGTGCCCCTGTCAGTCACTGTCCCGGTCTCTCGCCGGCGCAAACCTGAACCCAGTCCATGACTTTGAGCGGCGCCTTACTTGGTTTTAAGTGTTGTTGTGCTCCTGGTGGCTCTCGTTCAGCTTGGGACCTCCGTCGTGCTGTGGCGGTTCCGTAGTCACCGTGTTCATTGTGGACCTTTCATCTGTTGTCTCTGTCATTGGTTGAGGCTGGTCATTGGTATGGAAGGCGTCCGGTGTCTCTCCGGTGTCACTCATTGAGGCGGACTCTTCACCCGTCAGCTCGGTCGTAATCTCTGTAGCTTGTTGAGCGAGGGTATGGAAGCAATCTGGTTCTTCCTCTCTGCCGTCTGAAGTGCTCTGCTGTATCGTGCCGTGTGTTGTTTGTGCTCGGTTGCTGTCGCTGTGTTTCGTGGTTATCTGCATACTCGGGCTCCCTTTCCTCCGGCTCCAGTTCTGGCTGAGCGAGAAATGTAGGTGAGTCCAGCTGCCCCCCTTCCGGGCGGCTCTCCTCCTGAGAGCGCGGGGTGGATGCTTTGGTGTTGGTGCCGTTCTTAATTACCTCGTCTCACACCACGTCATTGTCATCGAGGTGCGCTATGCTTCAGCTTCCGCATCCGGACCATTCGAACCCAGCTCTGTCTCTGATAGTGAAGCCCAATCTGTAGAAAAGGTCATATCCCATAATGTCACCGTGTGCGGCCACCTAGAGTGTGAAGTCTTACACTATTTTGGATTTGTAGTAAACTGCCAGTTCCACTGTTCCGACATTGCAGTCTGTGACCACCGTATCCGTACAGCGGCACTGGGTTCTTCTTGATTTTGTGGTTGGGGAAAAACTTCTTCACCGTGGCCTAGTTTAGCATTGACCGCACTGCCACCTTGTCGAGCAAGAGCGGCACGACTACCCCGTCTACCTCAACCCTGCCATATGAATAACCGTTGATGTCGGGGCTTACCGCATGAATGGTTGTTGTTGGCAGGCGGGCTGGTTTACTTGGTGGGCCCCACGATGTTTTCGACTGGCACACTCTGGCAAAATGGTTTAAGCGCCCACACATGTTACACCTTTGTCCTCTTGCTGGGCAAAAACATGCTCTGCCCTGGTGCGTCAGGGACCCACAGCTCCTGCAGATGGGGCCTCTCAAAGCGGACCTTTGGCTAACTGCCTTCGTCTTGTACTCTTCCACTGAGCCCTCTTCTTCCTCTCTGCCCGCCGTGTTAGCTAGTGTCGTCTGTCCGGGTAGCTTCTGTGTTTGGCGCCCATTTAGTTCTTCTTCTCTGCTGTCTCTAGGTGGAACGCTAGCTCTATGGTGTTAGCTAGCATCATATTGTTTGGCGCCGTTAGCATCTTAGCTCGTAGCCTCGCGTTGCATGTGTGTTTGGCTAACTGGTCCCGCACGATTTCATCTTCTAACAGTCCAAAATGGCACATACTAGCCAAATGCCTCAAGTCACCGAAGAATTGTTGAACTGACCCACTGACTCTCTGTCGTCTCTGGTGAAAACCAATTTGTCATGCTATCATGTTGTCAGGAGTAGCAAAGTAGCTAGCAAGTAGCTCAACAGCATCCACATACAGCTCAGTCGGTCCCAACGTGTGGAAAATTCTCTGGCCTTCTATGTTGAGTTTGTAGACAAGGAGTGCTTGTTTCCTTACTTTATCGAGTTTACCCAGGTCCAGTGCTGAAATGTAGGTCTCGAATGCATCCAGCCATCGCAGCCACGGGACAGTTGGCTCACCTGGGGACTCCAGAAAAGGCCGTAGCAGTCTCAAGCACGCCTCCATGGCTTAATCTCTCATCGCCAAATGTTATGTCCACAAACCTGGCAATGACGACTGACAAGGATGCTGCCATTTACTGAACTTTATTACAAGAACAAGCATAAGGATACAGGCACATGTGTAATGGGGCCGGCTGCCAACCACCTCTCATACCCAGTCATATCTACCATACAACTGCCTTGCAAGAAGGCGGGCTGCCCAATATATACTGCGTGGTGACATCATCCGCAGGATGCGCACCAGTCCCAAATATACCCAATATTAACACACTACACAAACGTCAAAATTGTATGCTTTGTGTTAATTGGCTTGAATGCAGGGGATGGCTAGCAAATCTTTATTCTGTTTCCCCTGCTTGTTATTTGGAGGAGAGACAACTTTGACACAACTAGTTGTAGATTTGAAATGCCTTTTTGCTAAAATTGGGAAGCATGAATGTAACACAAATCACACTGGGAACTGTGTAAAGCTGTTAGTGCTTGGGAAAGTAAGGGTGCTTTCACACCTAAATTCATTTACTTTGTATCATTTTCTTCTCGGTTCGGTTCCCTTTCACACAGGCAAAAATTCAAGCGGACTAAATTGTGTCACGTTAAATCCCGCGAGACTTATGTCAGAACGTTCTGTCCTTATTGGTCAGATTTTTTTGCCGCGAGAACAGGAAAGGTAAATACAGGAAGTAGGATGACTGCTGTGCATTTATACATTTCTGGGGAGAAAATAATACAAATCGTAGAGTAATCTACGGGGATTTTCATTGCACTGGTTATCGTTTATTACATACGTGCTTATATCACTTTTGGCAAATGGTACAGTTTGAAAATGAAGCGCGGCTATGGATGGAAAATAACATGTTTACGTTCATTAATCCTCCAGAGCCCTGACATGCTCAGCCACAGATATTTTTGAAGATCCATCAGGTATGCACAGTGGCATACTGTAAAGTGTTTTACCGTTTGCCGCTGGTCCTGTTTTAGTACGGTCCCTTTCGCACCTGCAGGACTGCACCAGAGTTCGTCAGTTGATTCGAATCCCTCTTTCAGGTGGTCTTGATATGGTTGGTTTGGTGCACACCTGAGTGTGATTACAGTGTTCTCACCAGACAAAAGGAACCACACTAACGGAGAAAACAAACTCGAGTTTGATTGAAAAGAACTAAAGCCTGTAGGTGTGAAAGCACCCTAAATATTGCTGTCAGCTTGACGAGGGCCACCAAATTGTTATAATACAGAGGCACAATAAGCATCTGGAAAAAAGTAGACATTCACTTTCAAGGATGAGGGACTGTATTCCATTTTGTGGGGCACATGAACTTGCCCTGTGGGAGTCGGACGAAAAACCAAACTCATTTTATTGAGGAGTGTTTCTGGACCTCATTGAACACATGTCTTTTCTGGATAATCAGTTTGCCGATCACCTGTCCAACACCCAAGTGGTCAAACACGTCCAAAATAAGCCAAAATAAGATGCTTGATTACATGTTTGCTGTTTATGGAAAAAATTGGCTGCTGAAATTTCAGCAACACCATTTACGGCTGTACAAGCTGATGAGACTACAGACATGTCCTGTGTAAGCCAGTGTGTGACTGTACACTGATACATAACTGAAGGTTATTGGTTGCATAACATTACACTTTCACAAATCACCTAGTGTAGTTTTTTGACTACAGTAAAATTATTTTAACATTTGCTGGAGACATTTCTTTACTTCTGTCCATCAGAACTGCAGAAGGCCTCTAGTCTAGACACTTTTGAAGGAGATGCTCCAGCCATTGAACTGTAAAACAAGCTGATTGCCCAGATGTGCACTGCTGTGCTCAGCAGGTGAATATTGTCATGCAACAAGCTTGTTTATTTCTCACACCCATCAGAATATTTTTTGCAGCTTCTGTTTTTGCTACATTTTTTTCCAAATCACCAAAGAGAAATGCGATTGTGGCTGAAGTCTGTGGGCAAAAGCCACACCATCAACACCGTGTTTGAACACCAACATACTCTGAAAAAGTCTTGGGACAGCATCTCCATTCAACAAGCCCATGGCCTAATGACATTGCTTGGGGATGTGAACTTTATTTTTTTCATCTCTTTTTCCACACTTGTATGATGATATTTTATTTAACATAAAGGACATCAAGTGCATCACAAAATCCCTCAAAATTAGAGAGGCCCTGAAAAATATTTCCTGAGTTGATGGACAAACTGAAGAAAACGAACCACAGCCCAAGCATGACAGATGCAGCTGCTTCGAGGCTGTGCAGAATGCCGCAGCCTGTTGATGTTTCAGTTGCCAAACAGTGCTGTGAAATAATGATAGGGCAGGAGAAGGTTTGCTTTGAGAAAGCCCAATATTTGATGTCTTTTGAATTTACTGACCTTGGATGATTCCCACTGTTTAAGGTCAGTTTCCCACAGAAACACCTGGATATTGTGAGTGAATGTTTTCCAGTGATCTACAAGGAGAAACTGCAAGGGGAGTTGGTGGTGCTTTATGGTACTGTGGAGTTTGCAGCGATAACGTCTGCATTGTCACTTCTGAAGATGTTAAATGAAAACAACCCCCTACCTGGACAAAAGAGAGAACTACCCCCACCCCCACCCAAAATCATAATAAACCTTTCTATATCACTGTAAATATTTAAATAAAATGCGTTTGAAGCACAGATAAGCATAAACGCATTTTTCTTGAAAATTTGCAGATTTTCTCAAATTTATATTTATTTGCAAATTTATAACTTTTCTTATAAATTAATTACTTTTTGCATCTTAAATTTGAAACTTTTCAGAAATGTTTTACTTTTTTGTAAATTTGCAACTTTTTCTTGTAAAGTTGCCATAATATGCAGTTTTTTCTTGTAAAATTGAAACCTTTTTCTAATACATTAGTGAGTTTTTTTCTTGTACGTTTACATATTTTTTTCATAAATTTGCAAGTTTTTTTTTTCAAGTAATTTGAGTTTTTGTACAATTGCAGCTTTTTCTTGTAAATTTGCCATTTTTTCTCATAAACTTGTGACTTTTTTCTTGTAAATTTGCAACTCTTTTCCCATATAAGTATGCATTTTTTTTCTAATTTTCTCATTTTTTTCTTGTAAATTTGAGGCTGACTACAATAATACTATACTTTGCTACCTTGGCCAGGGCACTGTTGTAAACGGAGGTCCATATCTCAATATAGTGTGCCCTTGTGGTGACCCAGCACACTGCGGACGGACACTATCTCACATTCATCAGGGCTGGAGGAAACAGAGGGCAATTTACATATGGACAGAGAGCCCCAGGGGGCAATCAGACGGGACTGTTATGTTATGTTATGTTATACATGCAGCGTAAGGGAGAGACAGTTCATCTCCGTCAGGTCACCAGTGTGGAGAAAAAGGAATCCATGGCACGGCGAAAGGGAGATTTTGCACTACAAGGGAGCTTTTGCACTACAAGATAGCTGACAAGATGGCTGACACCGGAGTGAGGAGTGGTTTGATGGGCTCCACTTCTAGCCACTTTTTGCTTATCTACTTCTTCTTATTGTCTTTGTGTGTCTGGACTTACAACAAGAAGGGTTTTCCGGCCAACTCAATTAAAGGTGAATCTACAAAGTTTTTATCTATATGGATATGGACATGGTTATTTCACCCTGTACTCTATCTGGTCTTCAAAAGGCCTGAGAAAAAGCATCCAAAATAAGGCAAACATGGCTATTAAGCAAATAACACAATATGGCAGAGGCTATACAGTTAAAGTACTGTTAGTACTGCTACTTCTGGCAGGGGATATTCACCTTAACCCTGGACCTGCCACTATTAAACAGCAGGCCACTGGGTTAGCACAAACATCTGAGCCAGCGGACTGGTTGTTGCTATCAACGACCCGGCTAACACCTGAACCAGCTGATCGGCTGCAGCTGTCAACGGCCCCGCTAACATCTGAACCGGCTGATCGCCCGCTGCTGTCAACGGCCCTGCTAACATCTGAACCGGCTGATCGCCCGCTGCTGTCAATGGCCCTGCTAACATCTGAACCGGCTGATCGCCCGCTGCTGTCAACGGCTCCGCTAACACCTGAACTGGTGGAGAAGCATAATGCTGGTCTTCGCCTCAGTACAGCTGGACATAGCGAGTCGGGTAAGTCAAATTGCACTGGACAGACTCACATATCTGATCCTGCTGTAAACAGCTGTGCTACGTCCAAACTTTTGGAAGCAGGAGCAGTTAAACAAAATGCAAATGAGGCGAGATCCGAAAACCGAGCTGTACAAAAGCAAAAACAACATTTATTTTTCCAAACTGTTAATCATGCACGAGTTCTTTGGGATGCAAAGGCTAAACCAAAGGGGATCCTCGGCGGACATTTAAACATACGGAGCATAATCCCCAAAAGAGATGAGATTTTGGTGTTGTTGTTGGACTCAAATCTGGACTCTCTCTGTGTCAGGAAATTCCACATACGTGTTATCATCTTTTGTAGAAGCAAGTCCTGCAGAGCAAGAGCTCTACAGGGTGCCCCCTGCAGAGCAAGAGGACACAGAGAGCCCCCTGCAGAGCGAGAAGGGGAGCAGGGTCCTTTGTTCTTTTAAGAAAGTCAGTGCACTTGGTTCCAGTATAACGAACTCTGTTAATAATGTGCCAGATCTGTTTCACTCCTTTCTGTCTGTGATGTATTCAGCTGAAACCGTTTGTGTATTGCAACTGCCTCTCACATATAAGCCTGCTTGCTGAAGCCAGCCTTCAGTACTGACCTCCTGCAACCTGAGGTTCGTACTCCTTGTATATAATTTATACAAGTAAAGCTCTTAAAAGAATATTCTTGTGTCTCGAATCTTTATTGAGGTAACGAACTAATATACGATCACATTCTGAGTATTTTCAGAGATTCCTGACATATGTGGTGCCGTGACCCGGATGACCAATACCTAGGCGAGCCAGGAGAGACAAGTCTTTCCCGGTTTACAAAACCCATGCATGGTCTGACCAACTGTCAGTTTTGGAAACCCGCCTTCAGGGAACGCCGGGGGGGGGGGGGAAACTGGCATCCTGGCTCTGTCTAGTGATGGTCATCCTCGCTAGTAGGGTCATAAAGTAAGTGACATCTTTTTATTATTAAGGAAAAAAGAATATAGTATATACTATATGCGTTAGAAGATCCTCCAAAATCCAGCCTTGAGTGCGTAATATAAAATAGGATGCATTCCTAAATATGTTACAAGATCCTCCTAAATCCAACCACGAGTGACTAACGCGATAAGGAAGTGAGTATTTGCAACAAAGTAAAAAGTTTTGTTCGGGTTAAAGTCCCGACTGTGTTGTTTTCCAGCCGAAGAGTCAGGTTTCAAAAAGTAAAAGGCGCTGGATATTGACTGATAGGTCAAGCTTTAGCTAGTAATAGTAATATAACTAACTAACTAACTAACCTGCACTTATATAGCGCTTTTCTAGTCACAAAGACCACTCAAAGCGCTTTCATTAATACTAACCCTCTATTCTAAGGGCCTATAGGAAACAAATATCTAGGGACAATTTAGAACAGCCAATTAACCTAACATGCATGTTTTTGGCATGTGGGAGGAAACCGGAGAAATCCCGGAGTAAACCCACGCAACACGGGGAGAACATGCAAACTCCACACAGATCACCGTTGGTCGGGGGCTGGGATCGAACCCACGATCCCACGATCCCCACAATCCCCCGGCCAAGGGTAAACTGTGCTGCCGCAGTGCTAACCACTGCGCCACCGTGCAGCCCAAGGCAGCATCCTATATTTTTCCTATCTGATCATACCAGATCCTGTAAGAAATTACAGGAGCCCTAATATAGGTTGCGTGAGATCTAGTCCCATCAACAAGTGAACGTATCCTGAAGGCGTGAGATCTAGCCCCATCAACAAGTGAGCGCACTTCAAAAGAGTAATAGTGTTGCGGTGGGCATACCGACAACGTCCCTGACTAAGAGAAAAAAAAAAAGGGTAACTGTACAGGAAAAACAAATAAAGCAAAAAATAAGCAAAAGAAAAAAGAGGAAACTGTGCGCCGAACGGTAAAAAATTACAATAACCGGTTAAAAGAAAAAGATCAGATAAAGGATCCTGAAAAGTATTTAAACAAATGGGGAAAAAGACTATTCCTTTAAACCCACACTGGATGTGGATGAATGCACAGTCTTGGCGTCGACGGAAAAACTTATAACAAAAAAAGCTAAATATCAAAACCAACCGAGCATTGAACCATTATTAAATGAAAAAGATAATCCTCCCCCAGCTTATCAATGCCGCGATCCTAAGGAGGGTCCATACAGCAAATTATTAAAAGAAGCCCAAGAGGTTGGGAAAAGGAGGAAGTAAATAAAATCATAATAATTAGACCATAATATTTAAAGACGGACGGATTAAATGGCAACAGAACCGGATAAAGTTAAAATGGACAATGAGAGACAGTTATTTTATCCATTCTTTGTGTGTGAGCCTTAGATAAAGGCAGCAGCAGTGTAGAGAGAACGGAACTCCTCTGTTCTCTGTTTGTGTGGTGTGGTTGATCTGTGTGAAAAAAGTGGTCTAAATATGGACACTTTTACAAGGTTTTGGGTTTTTATTTTTTCAATTTAACTCTGTGGGGATTTAATTAATGTTGCGTACGTGATAAACTGTTTACATATTTAAAAAAAACAATTTTGACGCATTACTGACCTTTTTCTTTGACTGAAGCATGACAGTGCACTTTATAGGAAGGACTGACGTGTGACAACGTGAGATTTAGAGCACAGAGGTTCAAAAGAGATTGACAATTAATGTGTCTGTGCATATGATCTGCTGGAGGCTATGGATTATCAGACAAAGGTCCCAGTCATAGATCAAAAGAAAGGAAGGGAGCGATTTGCCAGATGAGTCAAACAAATGCTAGATAGAGGAATGTTTGCAGGATGTGAAAACAGCCCCCCCCCCCCAACCAGGGGGACCTGGCTATGCAATCAACACCCACAATAATAGCCCCCTGATGGTGATTAAAAACAGGTCGTTACAAACAGCGAAGGGGGAGCCTGAAGGTAGTGAGAAAATTAAGGAATTTCTAGAAAGTGCTACTGTACTCTTCTCACCAGGTTATAGTTTTGTAGGCATGGTGTTAGCTCATATGGAGTTATCTGTTCAGGAGAAAAAGACAAGACTCCACCACACCAAGATACAGATGACTCTGTTAACTTTAATTTTCAGAGCAACCAGCAGATGTCTTATTTTAATACATTCCTTGAAAGGCAGATGTTCAGACCCAGAGGCATTATTTAATTCCAAAACAAATTCAAAAGGTCAGTAATGGAAAGGCACCCAATGCCAGGGTAGAAATCAAGAGATGAGTTTTGTCACAAAACAGAATTTTGAATTGAGCCATGTTGGTTTGGTATAAAGCTGACTTTCCAGAATGAAACCAATCACTTTTATGTTCAGGATCTTGCATGGAGCATTAGCTGTGGACAGTAGTCAGTAGTATGATAGATGTGAGATGTTTCATCAGCTAGTCCAGGGAAAGGTGAAGTCTTGTACACAGATGGATAGTGGATGGAAAAGAATTGAGTGTTTCTGATGGAAAAAGTACGTAGGGGAAGAGAAGAAGAACGGTGGGTTTAGCAAGTGTAGAAAATATTTCTGATGTTGATGGAAATGGAAAAAGAAATGAAAGCAGAGCATGTGTAACCAAAGAAAAAAATAAGGATCCACGTAAGATTTGAAGCTGTAGCTTTAAAAACCAACCAAACAGAAAACCAACAATAAATAAATTAAATTTTTGGCTAAGAGTGCCAGGAAGAAGGCACAAATGCAGGCAGCCGTCTTAAATGTTTCCAAATACTTAAAGCAGCAATGAGGCATTAGGTGTCCATTCTTTCAGTGCATTTCCTTAATTGTGAATATTAACATTTATTTAGTAATGAGCAAACACTCACAGCAAAGATTATAGCCTTACTATATACTCGGTTATTTAAAGTCAATCTAACACCCCAGTTATACTCCTCCCCAACAGAAGGTATGCATTTGATGTTACTCACCACATAATGGTGTGACAATGTCATATTTCAGGAATATGACAGTAATGAGGAATGTGTTTTTCCTGATTCAGCGGTGGCCAAGCTGGGTCAGGGTAAACTACATTCACTCCATAATTTACCAAGGAATATATAAAATGAGGCATTCAAGGAAAAAATTTGAATCAAATTCTAATTAGGCAAAACGTCCACCTTTCCGTTGACTGAAAGAGTGTGACGCAACCTTTATTCATTTATTCAAATTCAGCCCATCTGTGTTCAACTGGACAAACTGATCTTATTTATCAATGCTGAAGCATATCGAAAATGCACAGATGGTTATTTTGTTTTTCTTAAATGGAATTTGTAAGCTAGTTCAAGAGATGTCACAAAAGGAGCTATGATTATTGAAATCTTATTTTTGAAGGAACTGGGCTACCCGCAAATTTTATCTAAAATCAAAAATGGTAGCACACTCCTTTTCAGCAAAAGAATCAAGCAAATACCCTGTAACTTTGCTGCATGTGCATCTCCACGTATCAAAACAGGGGGTATCGGGGAATTAATTAGCAAATAATTAGCAATACTCAGAAAAATAGGTAATACATAAAAATTATCAATAACTGATAATGACTTGTTTTATCCTTTCTAAAAGATTTTCTATATAAATTAAAAGATGATTATACCGTTTTAAGAACAGAGCAGACATTTCTGGCAGACAATGATGAACCCAATGATCAAGGGTGAGGCACATTGTTTGGCTATGACTTAAAAAAAAAAAAGGACAGTGCAGCAGTCACGACATTGTGTACAAAAAAAGGACCACCCTCGTGGCTGCTGTACTGCCAGGTCATATCCTTGAAGGACTAGGAAGTCCACAGCCACTGCACGTTACTATGAAATATATCAGATGTTTTGAACTTTTTGATTGTGCCTTGGCTGACAAATTGTATGACAAAGATGTCATCACAGTGCAGATGGACAATTTGATTTTCAATGAGCAAGGAGCAGCTGCACTGTTGGTGAAATTGCCCGAAGATGTTACCTCCTTGCATGATGTTAACACTCCACCTCACATGTCCCTATGGGGACCAGACAATTACTTTTGGGCTGCTTGTGGACAAATGGTTGAGAAGGCAAATCATGTAACCGATTGGGTGAAAACTCCTAAGCAAAATGTGCAATACTCACAATCCACAGGACTATTTATGACACCTTTACAAGTGGTCATGACCCTTTGGGTCACGATTCATCCATTTTCTCTGTGGTAGATTTGAGTAATGCATTTTTTACTATCCCTGTGCAATGAAGAAAGCCAGTTCTAGTTTGCATTTACATTTGAGGGAAAAAGATACGCATACACCAGATTACCTCAAGGTTATTGTGAAAGTCCGACCATTTTCTCACAGGAAATGACTGCTCTAATGGCTAAATTTAGCCCACCAGCCAGTTCAAAATTATGTTATATGTGGATGACATTTTGGTTGCCTCCCCCACTGAAGAACAATGTCGACAGGACTCTTTGGCCCTGCTGCACTTCCTGTGTGAACATGGACTAAAATGTAGCAAGAAAAAACTGCAGTTTTGTCAACCTGAGGCTAAATTCCTTGGCCATATGCTTATTGCCGACGGGAAAACATTGGAACCAGATAGAATAAAGACCATTCAAAACTTACCTTTGCCACAGACAAAAAAGCAAACTTAATCAGCAAATTTAAAAGAAAAAAGTCATAAATTTACAACAAAAAAGTTGTAGATTTTTGATGAAAAAAATGTGTGAATTTATGAGGAGAAAAGTTACATGTTTACAAGAGAAAAAAAAATTAAATTTATGAAAATAAGTAGCAAATTCATGTGAAAAAGTTGCAACTTTACAACAAAAAAGGCATTATTAGGTACCCTGAACTACTGCCGCCAGTGGTTGCCAAACCTCTCACAACACACGGCTCCACTGTATGCACTACTTCAGGGCCCACAAGGAAATTTGCATGCTAGTATGAGCTGAAAAACATGACTATGCCACCCCACACATACTTAAATGCCAACAAACTTTACTGGACTGCTGATGACAAAATTGTTCTCCCTCCCTCACTGTACCGCTGGATGGTACTGGTGACCCATGGCTCCGCCATGTGCCAACAGGAGGGATGATTAAGATAGCTGAAAAACATAGCTGAAACACTTCTTCTGTCCAGGAATTCTAAAAGAAATGAAAAAGTTTGCAGTCAAAATAATGCCCAAGGTGCAATGAGAACTAGACAGAGGAGTTTTCCACTACCAAAAGCACCCTTTTCTCAATGGTGCATGGATTTTATAGAATTATCAAAAGTGGGTCAACTCCAATACTGCCTTGTTCTCATTGACACATTTACAAAATGGACAGAAATACATCCTACTGCTAAGGCAGATGCAAAAGTTTTTTCTGTAAGGTTTTGCAAAATAGTATATTCCCAACTTTTGGAATACCAGAGATCATTCATGCAGACAATGGAATGCACTTTACAGCTCAGATGGTTGAGGACTTAACCAAAGCTGTTGGGAAAAAAATGAAATTCCACACAGCCTACCATCCACAGGGTGCTGGATTGGTAGAAAGGAAAAAATGAGACAATCAGACAAATGCTGGCAAAAACCATGCATGGTAAGGCCATCACGTGGCCTGAAGCTCTTAAGATAGTGAAACTAATAATTAATACCATCCCAGATAAGAAAGCGGGACTGTGCTTTTCACCGCCCTTATGTACTGCCGGGTCTGTCATTACTCATACCACACAAACATAAGGCTCTTAGTGAACACCAAGGAATACATTGATTCTGTCGAAGCTCTCTCCACTCCACAGGAGAAAGTGATCAACTCACTGCAGCCTGGTGACTTTATCTTCGTGAAAAATCATCACCGGCAGCATTGGGACTCAGTAAGGGTCACTGAACAACCATCCTGGATCCACCTTTCACACATGAAGAGACTAAAAGTGCCTGTAAGTGAACTAACCTGCTTCCCTGAGTAAGTCCAGTTACAAAGGGGGCGTGTCCTTTTAAGGACACGGCTGTCTCAAACCTGGTGAAGACAGAGGCCCGGAGGGGTACTCTCTCAGGTGGAAGCAAAAATGAAGGCACTGCTACTTGTCGCTGGTGTGACAGTTGTATTTGTAGGAATAATATGGATCACTTCCCCCGACGCCAATGAGGGAGACGACAGCCTATGACAGCATTCCCCTCATATGGAGTGGCCTATTTGAGTCACAGAATGAATGATGTATTTTGGGCTTTGGAGGACCTCACTGAGAGAAAGGAGGCGTATGTGCTATTATTGGAGAACATTGCACTCTCATCCCTGATTCCTCTGATAATATCACAGCAATAATCAATTGGCTGAGAGGATTGCAACAACACTTGAATGGCTTGAAGGATCCATCCATCCATCCATCTTCTTCCGCTTAATCCTTTTCGGGTCGTGGGGGGGCTGGAGCCTATCCCAGCATCTTTGGGCGAGAGGCAGGGTCCACCCTGGACAGATCGCCAGTCCATCGCAGGGCCAACACAGAGAGACAGACAACCATTCACTCTCACAGTCATACCTAAGGACAATTTAGAATCCCCAGTTTGATGCCAATTAACCTAACTTGCATGTTTTTGGCATGTGGGAGGAAACCGGAGAAATCCCGGAGTAAACCCATGCAGACACGGGGAGAACATGCAAACTCCACACAGATCACTGTTGGTCGGGGGCTGGGATCGAACCCAGGATCCCCCGGCCAAGGGTGAGTTGCTGTGCTGCCGCAGTGCTAACCACTCCGCCACCGCGCTGCCCGGCTTGAAGGATGTGCCACAAAATTGGGACCTGCCCTCTTGGTTCCTTTCTGGCCAATGGTGGCAAGTTCTGTTGAAGTAGTTAACCCCAGTAACAGTTGCATTGATTCTATCTTGTGTACTATTCATGTGTGTCATTCCCTGTATTAGGCCCATGATAAGTAGAGCTCTTGCTCAACACACTTTCATGTTACAATCTGTTATGCTCCAAAGGGAAGTTCCTGTACAATATACTGCCTTGAGACAACGAAGTGATGGTGATTGTGATGACAGAACCACTGTTTAGATTTGGAAGTGATGCTCAATGATGACATGTAGAAAATCATGAGAAGATACATTGTACTGATGTTTGCATGTGAGCAAAACAATGATAAAGATGATAAACAGGAGGGAATGTCAGGAAATTCCACATACGTGTTATCTTTTGTAGAAGCAAGTCCTGCAGAGCAAGAGCTCTACAGGGTGCCCCCTGCAGAGCAAGAGGACACAGAGAGCCCCCTGCAGAGCGAGAAGGGGAGCAGGGCCCTTTGTTCTTTTAAGAAAGTCAGTGCACTTGGTTCCGGTATAACGAACTCTGTTAATAATGTGCCAGACCTGTTTCACTCCTTTCTGTCTGTGATGTATTCAGCTGAAAACGTTTGTGTATTGCAACTGCCTCTCACATATAAGCCTGCTTGCTGAAGCCAGCCTTCAGTACTGACCTCCTGCAACCTGAGGTTCGTACTCCTTGTATATAATTTATACAAGTAAAGCTCTTAAAAGAATATTCTTGTGTCTCGAATCTTTATTGAGGTAACGAACTAATATACGATCACATTCTGAGTGTTTTCAGAGATTCCTGACACTTTGTCTTTCAGAAAGCTGGCTACACAGGAACATAGACACTAATATGATCGATATTGTAGGTTATCAGTGTTTTAGAAAAGACAGGCAGGTAGGGAGCGGAGGAGGTGTCTTAATTTACATCAAAGAGAAATTTAAATGTCAATTGGTTGATTTGAATACTTCACTTGAATGTTTAGCTGTTAATGTATGTCTCTCACTGGTAATGAATTTCAACATTGCAGTATTGTACAACCCACCGTCATACAATTCTTCTTTTTATAATGAATTAAGTGATCTGGTTAAACAACTTGAGAGGAGCAGAGAGACAATATTTTATGGTGACTTTAATATTAACTGGTCTGATAAAAAGGACAAACAGAAATTGAAAAGCCTCATGACTAAATTTAATTACCAACAAATGATCAAAGGACCCACCAGGATAGCAAATACCATGTCAATAAGTGTTCTAGATTGTTTGGTTAATAAACCAGAAAGAATAACCAGAACCTATAATCTTGTGTAGGATGAAGAGCCTATAAAATTATTTGTCATAAGGTACAGGAATTATTTATTTTATTTAATAGTGGGTGTAAAAGGGGCGGAGTTGAACCATCACTTCTACACCTGCTAAATTAAATAAAAGCACTCGTAAAAGGGGCACCAGTCCTAACGGACAATAAGATTAACTTTAATTTTAATTAATTTTGTACCTTAAATTACTTAATGAATCAGTCTCAAAGTTTCAGTGAGTTTTTGTCCTGCCGTGATTAGGAAACCTGTATATGCGAAAGGAAAACGCTTCAACTGCTCTTATTCACTCGTTTATTAAAATCATTCAGGTTACATGACATGGCGTTCAAATGATGAATAAACAGATTCAGATGATGACAGCGTAAAATATCACATCAACTGATATTGAGTTCCTGAACATAAAATCCAGCATTACACCTCTGCAGAACCAAGGAGAAACTACTTATGTTTCAACAGTAAGTGAGGCTGGAATGTTTTAACAAAACAACGCAATTTTATGGGGAAAATTCATAAGCTAATTATCTAAAAATGACTCCTGAATTAATCTACAAAATTTTAAGGGCAGTTACTTAAAATGACTAAGAGTTTTTGCTTCAGTTTACAGCTCTATCCTGCGGCTGAGAGACTAATTGAGCCCTGAAATACGGGCCATATTCAATTGTAATTTAATTGTTAGGACATCACGTTTTAACCCAGGAAATAGGAGAAATAAGAGTCTCACTCACACACGGCCGTTGGTCCAAGTTCCGCGGGTCGGTACCGCTGGGTTTTGAAGTTAGGACGTCGGAGGAAGCTGCTGCAAGATGCCTCCTCACAGCCTTGGAGGTGATAACTCAGCTGGGGGCTCTCCAGACAATGGCAGCAGTGGGTGGTCTGTCACAGAGCGGCGTGAAAAGTCCTTTGAAAAAGAGTCCAAATTTGGGGTCTCTTGTAGTGGGATCGACCCGAAAACTGAAGAAAAATCTTCTCAGTCTCTGTTCTCTTTAACTAGGCAAATTAAAGGTCCACTTTAATGGCGTGAAAAGTCATTAAAAAAAGTGTTAGAAAAACATTTACTAGGATAAGAATGGCTTCTGAGGTGAAAGAAAAAGTTTGAGAATTTGATTCTCTAAAAAGGGACGAGCTCTAAAGAAAAATGGTTTCTCCTCAGTTTCCAGAATATAAGAAAAGATTTGACAAACACACAGAATAAAATAAAACTTCACAGGGCCTTGAAACAGTGGAATGAAATCTTCTTCTGAGATCTAGATTACTATTCTGCTTCTTTAATCTTAATTTAGTTCCTAATCTTTCTCAAAATCTCTCTCTTCTTTCTGTGTTTCTAATTCTTAATTCTATTTCTAGCTAATCTTCCTGCCTGTTGTCTGATCTCTGACTTTTTCAAAACTCTTAACTGTGCTGTGACTCAACTGTTAACCCTGTTTTTCCTCTGTCTTTTTTTCTCTCTCTATTCAAATCTAACTTCTGTCTTTTAAAGTTACCTCGCCGGGTCGTAAAACTGATGAGGTCAGTCGTCAAACGACCAATCTACTCTTTCAGAATCAGTTTGAAATGGCTGTTATCCAATGTGAAAACATTTCTTTGTTTGAGAACAGCCAACCAAATGGAGACACCATCCCATGAATTTTCAGAGGGAAAAATCAACAGTCAGTTCTTATAAGATAAATGCTCAATATAAAATCTAACTAAATTAAATGACTTGGCTAATATATGGTGATCATGCATTTATACCATTACTCCAATAACACTCATGAATATAACATTTCTTATACATAATTATAATACATGCATTCACATTTAGATCAAGATTAGAACAGCAGAACATGCAGCAAACCATGGTTGGTGATAAGGGGGATGATTTTCAGTGTCCTTAGGATCCAGGATAAGCTGAAAGAAACTTAATATTTAGAACAAATTAAAAGTCATCCTACGTACTGAAAACACATTCCGTAGGTATCCGCTAGGAGGTACTGTTGAGCTGTAGATGATTTCCTTAGTATCTGGCGAAGGCCTGGACAGCATAGGCTATAAAACCGTCAGATTAAGTGGTTTATGACTCTTTTAAAAACATTGGTTTCCTGTGAAAAGGTACGTTATCAAATGCAGTGTTCATGTTGAGAGGTCTGGTCTCCTGAGTTTTATGTTCCTTTGAGCCTTTAAAAGCAAACTCTGATCCTTACAATCTCTGCAAGCGGCAATTGTTTACATTGGGGTTCTGGGAAAGCAAGCATCTTTGGTCAGGTCTGGAAGAAGCCTGCATGAGTCAGCAAAAAGCCAGTGATATTCCTGAGAAGGCAGAAAGGTGATATTCCTGTGTAATGAATAAATTGAAATTCCTGTAAACTGGAGAGAAGTGATCTTGTCTTGGTTTTGAGGAGGACGATGATGCTACAGTTCCCCCCTTTGTAGCGATGGTGAGCATCGGTCAGCGTCGGTACACATCCATGGCAGCTTCGTCTCCTTGGCAACACTTGACCTAAATACTGGGTTAAAAGGTTCGTGTGATGTCCATACACACTAGCATGCAAACAGTATCTATTACTAAGTACAGATCTTTGACTTTGGTTTACTGGAAGGACTTCCATGAATTTCAAAAAATAATTTGAATATGGACAAATGTAGATTATAAAATTGACTTGGAGTAGTAAGCTAAGGCATAGGTCTTGAAATGACTCAAAAATTCTAGCTACAAAAATAAGTGCGTAGTCTTACATACCTGAGGTAGGAATCTTGGTCTACAATGAAATAGCTATCATAGTTGTAAAAAAAAAAAAAAAATAGTTTGAATGGGTACAAAAATCAAAATGGAGTGCAAGAGCTATATATAAAAATATAGGTTTGTATATAAGCATGCATATAACTTTTAAAAATTCTAAAAATAAAGAGAAATAAAAGTCACAACAAAGAATGCAAAACAAAAATGTATTGCTTATCTGAGGTAGATGTTTAGGTTAAGCAATATTGAGTTAATTCAAGGAGGTTCGAATTGAATTGGTTTATTTGGACTAAACCATGGTTCCACAGAGGTCTTACTCAGAGGGTGCTTGAGACCTTTGTTCTGGAAGACTGAGCGAGCATGGGGAGTCATCATTGTTCTTTGAGTGGCAATGAGGAATAACTTTGTGACATCTGAAACAGGGGCAAGAAGCGGTGAAGACAGACTCGTTGTCAAAGTGTTAGCTGAAAGTCTAATATTTTTAGCTACCTTTCGAAGAAACACAGACATTAGATGTGGGTGAGCAAGGTCACCCTCTAACATGAAGAGTGACAAGTCCAAGACCTTGTTGAGTTTGAATGAGGCTTTGGAGCAAACATTCAAAACCAACACAGTATCTTGCAAAGTTTTGGTAACAGTTGGTGGTTCAACTGTCTGGCATTTCAGTGTAGCGGTGTTGACTGATTTAACAGTAGACGTGCTAAGGGTAGCAAGGGGCCCTAATGATGAGGCCGTGGTTGAGAATCTACCTAAGGATTGTTGACTTCTTGTTTGGGTTCTGTCCAGTTCTAACTGGGCGAAGGTAGGTGAGAGTGCTAGGTAGAGAGCTAAACTGAAAAACAGGAGGGCCATCGTCCTGGTCAACAAATAGAAGTGAGTCATTTTAATCTTGAGCTTCTTGTCAGTTTTCCTTTTCTTGAGGTACCTGAGTGGTAGGTGAAAGTTATTCTTAGAGGTGGAACAACTTTGTTAGAGGCTGAGCTCTAAGCTATTAGTGTTTATCACCTTTAGAGGGTTTTGTGATTATTGACTTAAGCTAGTGATGTTGTTGATTTTGTTTGTACTACTTTGAAATAGTAACTTGATGATACTGAAAGAAATTTTGCGGGGTCTTTTAAGGTTAGATTTTAAGGAAGTCAGTTAGTTTGGGTTAACTTTCTCCTTTTGAAGGTTTAATGCAGTTACCTGATTGAGGAAGAGAAATGCGACCGAGAATGTCTGAGGCTGATCGTCAGCTAACAGTTATCTATCGGACGCAAACAAGATTTAGGTTTGTTTTACTGACTTAATGGAACAGTGTTGTCCCCGACAAGTCCCATGGGGTTTTTGTAAGCTTTGATTTGATTACGATGGACCCATTTGGAGATGGGGTCCTGGCGACCTTTGCTTATTTTGATTTGGTAAACGACCGGAGAGAGTTTATCTGTGATCGTGTGTGGACCTGTCCACCTGGGGAGGAACTTCCGAGCGAGTTTTCCTGCTCGTGCGTTGGTCTGTCCTGTCTGAGGAATGAAAGCATAATAGAAAACCTTGTCTCCCACTTGGAGTTCGTCATGTGAGGCTTTCTGATCGTAGTAGGCTTTGCGTCCTTCAGCTGAGCGGTCCAAATGTTTTTGGGCTAAGGCAAAAGTCTGTCGGAGATGTTTGGTCAGGTCAGTCATGTACTGGTGAGTAGTGTAAGCTGTAGCAACACTGGCTTCTCCAGGTTGGTAGAGTAAATGCAGGGGCAAAGTCATTTGCCGGCCTGTCATCATTTCAAAAGGTGACACCCCCGTAGCTTCATGGGGTGTGGCTCGGATGGCCATTAAGACCAGCGGGAGTTTTACATCCCAGTCTTTTTGGTGTGGTGAAATATACTTCTTCAGTATGTTGATCACAGTTCGGTGGGTTCTTTCAACCTGTCCGGAGGATTGTGGGTGGTGACTAATATGGAAGTTAGCTTTAACTCCCAAGGTTTCCCACAGTTGTCGCATGACTTCGGCGGTGAAATGAGTGCCGCGGTCAGAGTTGATTCGGCTTGGCAGACCAAACCTAGAGAATACGTGGTTCATCAACAAGTAGGCCGTGGTTTCTGCCGTGTCATTAGGAGCAGGCAGGCACTCGACCCATTTGGTGAAAGCACATGTGACTGTGAGGAAGTATTTGTTTCCTCTGGCTGACCGTGGAAGGGGACCTACCCAGTCAATTTGGAGGTCAGACCATGGGAATGAAATGCCTCTTTTCTGTAGGGGTGCTCGATGCATCGGGTTGGTTGGTTGAAACTGGCAACATACGAGACATCCCTTTATGTAGTCGGCTACATCCTTTCGCATGTATGGCCAATATGCCACTTGTTTGAGCGCGTTGTACGTCGCTTTGACGCCTTTGTGTCCTGCAGTTGGGAGATCATGGGCATGAACAATCATCACCCCCCTCTGGTTACGAGGGACCACAAGCGCAGGCATAGGGAGTTCATCGGAAACATGAACTAGAATGCCATTTCGCAGCTGCAAGGATGATCGTGCGGCAAAAAGTGGCTTCAAGTCTGGAGTGTCAGCGAGATCCGAGTCGGATGGTGCATTAAGTGCAGGATCTGAGATGTATTGTATCATTTTATGGATCGCAGGGTCAAGGGTTTGAAGAGAGATAAGGTCAGCGTCAGTGAAAACAGGGTCAACCGCAAGGGGACCTGTGGTTTGTGTCGTGTCTTGGGCCCTGTTAGTCTGGGCCCTAGTGACTGCGCAGACTGTAGGGGTGGGTGGGTGGGACTGTGAAGTCGGCACCTGAGCAGAATCAAAGGACCAGGGTGGTGCAGTGGTTAGCACTGTTGCCTTACAGCTAGAAGGTTCCTGGTTCGAATCCCCAGGTTGGCAGGGGTTGGAACCTTTCTGTGTGGAGTTTGCATGTTCTCCCTGTGCTGTGTGGGTTTACTCCGGGGGCTCCGGTTTCCTCCCACAATCCAAAGACATGCATGTTAGGTTAATTGGCTGTTCTAAATTGTCCCTAGATATCTGTTTCCTATAGGCCCTTAGAATAGAGGGTTAGCATTAGTGAAAGCGCTTTGAGTGGTCTTTGTGATTAGAAAAAGCACTATATAAGTACAGGTTAGGGTGTGCCTTGTATAGCTCCTTGTTTTGCAAGTGAGTCCACAAGGTCATTCCATTCTTTGTCCTGACCTGGTGTGCGCGAGTGACCTCTGACCTTTTTCCAATACACTTGGAGGTTGTTGGAGGTGACCAGGTGATCACATGCCTTGAAAAGGTCTTGATGTTTAACCGGTTTGCGGTTGGAGGTTATAAAACCTTTGGCCTTCCAGAGTGTTAAATGACAAGTGAAACTGAGATGTGCGTAGTTGGAGTCAGTGCAGATGACCAATGTGCGAATGCCATGGTCTACAGCAAGTTGCAGTGTAATGAGCACACCTGCGATTTCCGCATACTGAGATGATTGGGAACCCAGTTGATAGTTGTGGGGTTCACAGGGCTGATTGTTCAGCCATGCCACACCCACACCAGCACGAATGTGAGTTTCATGGTGAAAAGAACAACTATCGACATAGGCGGTGACCATATCTTGACAGATGTTCTGGTCAAAGTAGTGATGGTTTGGGTCTTCAGTGAATGTAGGTGGCTCTGCATGAATGGATGGTCCTGGAGTGTCCTCAGAGCACCGTTGGCAGGCAGCCAAGTCTGTGCCGAGAGGGCTTCTCAACTTTTGTGCGTAGCGGACCTCCACATCAAAGCTTTGTAGGGCCATCAACCAGGAGGCTATTCTGGCATTTGTTACAACGCCTTCTCTGATGCGTCGACTGTTAAGGAAGACCACTGGTTGGTGGTGAGTCTCAACTGTGATTCTCTGGCCTCCCACATAGTTGGAGAAATGCTTGACTGCCCATACAGTGGCCAGAAGGGCTTTTTCACAGTCCGAGTATTTCAGTTCCGGACCAGAGAGGGTTTTGCTGGCATAGGCCACGACTCGTTTGTCGTGGTCGTAGATTTGGTATAATCCAGCACTTAAGCAGTTGGCAGAGAACCCCACTTGTAAGAAGAATGGCTGGTCGCAGTTGGGATAGGCCAAACATGGTGCTGTGCATAACTTTTGCTTCAACGCTAGCATAGCCTGTTCTTGAGCCTCAGACCAAATGAAAGGGGTGTCCTTTCGTAGGAGGTCTGTAAGGGGTTTTGCCAAGTCTGCATAATCCTCAATGAACTGACGTGAGTAATTGCATACCCCTAGGAAGCTCCGGAGTTCGGAGATGTTGGTAGGGGCTTTGATGTTTAACACACCTTGAATTCGTGCCGTTTGTGGTAGTACCCCTTTGGATCCTACCAAGAGACCGACATAGTTGACTTTGGTTTTGCACCATTTGCATTTGGAGAGAGAAATTTTGGCTCCAGCTCGCGTGAGCTGGCCAAGGACATGGTCAATTTCAGTGAGGTGGGTGTCCAGAGTTGGACTCCGAATGAGAATGTCGTCAACATAGATGAGGTTACCTCTGTCTCGGGCGTCTGGACATGCTTTGTTCAAGAAAATGTTGAACTCTGCAGGAGAGTTGGCATAACCGAAAGGGCATCGGGTGAATGTGTATTGGCGATTCGCGAACGTGAAGGCCAGTTTGTGTTGGTCTTCAGCTTGGACAGGAATAGTCCAAAAACCAGAAGCAATGTCCAGTGTTGAGAAGTATTTGGCATCTTTGACTCTAGGGAGTTCTTGCTCCAGTTGAGTCATAGGCCACCTAGAGAGAGGAACTTGAGTGTTCAATTTCCTGTAATCAATGGTGAGTCTCCACTTACCATTGGGCTTTAGGACAGGCCATAAGGGAGCTGAGTAGGTACTGTTGCATGGCCTGATTATGCCACGGTCCAGTAAATCATCGATTATTTCTTGTACTGGGCCGTACGAGGCCAAGGGAATCTTGTACTGCCTGACGTAGGTTGGAGGGGCGTCAGGTGGTGTAGGAATGCGTACTGAGTGGATTGTGGTCAGTCCACAGTCCAAGGAGTCTTTGGAGAAGGATTGTTCATACTTAAGAAGAACTTGGTGAAGTTTTTCACGTTCTTCGTCAGAGGTTAGGGCATCAGCATCAGCTACCACCTGTGCAATCTCTTCAGCGATAGTGAGGACTGGTTTCGGCGGAGCGTCGCTGGGATTGTTATTGGTTTGCTGATCGGACTCCGATGGAAGGAGTTCAATGGCTTGGACAAGCATTTGGTCATTGTTAGTCAAGTCGATTCGTCCCACTGACTCTTTGTCAGGGGTTGGTATTGACACAAGAGCGATGGCCTTAGAAGGCTTAGTGTAAATGACTGTAGGTTCAAGAGAGTCGGCCCAAAGAGAATCAGGGAGGCCGCCTAGCACAGGAACAGTCAGTTCAAAATCGTGGAAATCTGTGGTGATGAGCCAGCCAAGAGGCGTGGCCTTGGGCAGGACGATGGTCTCTGCCGTGGGATTGTTAACCGGTAATGTGGTGGTTCTGTATTCTAGGCTTAGAAGGGGCATGGCCTCCAGAGTTAAGGCTAGATTGTCAAGCACAGGAGCCGGTTGGAAAAAATGCTTGTGGATGCATAAGTTTCTGTCCGGTTTGAATGCATAGTTGGACCGGATAGCATGTGACATTAGCAGGTATGAGACAATGTTGGGTGTTCAGTACCTGGCAGGCCTCAGGGATGGTCTGGCCTGACTTTAGAGTGTCAAGATCTGGTTTAGAGTGAGCGTCTCGAACTGAGGTGAGAGACCATAAGACATTGTTTATGGTATCAACCTGGGTTCCAAGTCTCACAAGAAGATCACTGCCGATGTAGACTGCATGTGGCAGGTCGGGAACGACCAAGAAGGGATGCGTTAGCAGTCTGTGGTTCCACTGAAGGTGGAGGGCGCAGATACTTCTGGCGACCAATGTTTTGTTTGATTTGGTCCCAGCAGGGAAATGAAAAGACTTGTTAGTGACCATAAGGTCAGGGTATTTCTCGTGTAGAGAGTCGAAAAGTGTCTGGCTGATTGCAGATTTATCAGCCCAGAGAGCCAGTACCACGTCTACTACGTGGGAGCTTTGGATAGCTAGTCCTTTGACCACTTGGGGGCAGTACTCTTCGTCAACTGCCCCTGGTTTTAGGGTGCAAAGAAATGAACTGTGTTCATTTAAGGTTGGGTTGTCAGATGTGGTGACCTGAAAAGGGGTGTCTGTTTCAGCTTGGTCCCCAAGGTCACCTTCCGTCAAACTTTGTTGGGTCAGCAGTGCGAGTGGGTTGACTCCTGGAACATCCAAGGTGTCAAGAGTGTAGCACTGTGATCCGGTTGCTTCAGGTAGAGTGGTTGGAAGAGGTTGTCGAACTTGAGCCCATAGCTTGAGATTCTTGAAGTCTATCAGAGGCTCAAAGCGATTAAGTAGATCTTTGCCTATCAGCAATGGAATTGAGTTGAGATTGGACACATAGACCGGGTGGATCAAGGTCATGGGCCCAATGGAGATTTGTATCAATGACATGTGTGACACAGTCGTGTTTGAGGGTGCATAAGGTTGAACAGCTAAGGAGCAAGGTCTTAGTTTCAAGTCTTTGTGCGCATAATTAGCAGTGACACGTAGGTGTTCAAAAAGGTCACGCGACATGAGTGTGATGTCCGCGGCAGTATCTAGTAGGGCTTCGTGCGTCATCACATCTTCCAGGGTCAATGACAGGAAAAATTTCCGTGCAACCCCCCTTTCGGTTAAATCACACAGAAATTCTTGGACCGGTGGTTCAACGCAGATTAAAGAGTCGCCGGTTTCGGGCGAGTGAGGTTTTCCAGGTAGCTGGACTACCAAAATGGCACTGGGTGGCGTTGCATTTTGGAGCTCCTCCTGAGTTTCGGGCGGAGGATGCTCGGTTGTGTCTTTGGTATCCTTCCCTTTTGTAGTAGGAGAATCCTCAGGGTTGACTTGTGGCAAATCTAAAGGATCGTTTGGGGTGGTCACAATATTTATGGCTAGGACATCTGGTTTCTTGTCCTCTTTTGCCTCCTTTTTCCTCTTCAGTTCGTCAAGTATGCGTTGGAGAGTCTCCAGGTCTTCTTGGCTGAAAATGGGCTTTTCTTTCTTCTCCCAGGGTTTGGAGTTAAACTTTCCAGGGGGAGGTCTTGCTTCCCTGTTGAAATTTTTCCGGCGGTACAAAGGAGGTGACCACTTTCCGCGATTATGCAAGTCTCGAAATCGATATCTGTCATCCCGGGTATCCGTACCGTATTCTCGTGACTTACCTGGTGGACTCAGTCTCCGACGGTAGTCAGGTTTTGGTGATGTTGTCTTGGCACTTGGTGTCAAAAATTTTTCCGGGTCATGACTCGACTTATCTTGATTAGAGGACTGTCGTCGTTTTATTTGTGACCGAGATGCTGGAACAGGGGCTGGCCTTGGGGCGCCCTCTAGGTCCAGGGTGTCTGATGCGGTGTTGACTGCTAACACCGCGGTAGACTCGGTATGCTTCTGATTGCTTTGTCACTGTTTCTGGAATGCATAATGTGCAAACTCTCTTAGCTGGTTTATCGAGTTTGTCTTTGGGTTAGCCATGACTCCAAGGTGGTGTCCAATCGTGGGATGGAGATTCTGAATGAACAGAGCCTTGAAATTGTGGTCTTCTTCCATCTCAGGCGTGTTTTGAGATCCGAAATATGCGCGCAGGAGTCGCTGGTAGTATGCCTGTGGAGGCTCTAAGCGACCCTGTTTCACAGCTAGGGCTGTCGCTAGCCCTGACTGTAAGCAGTCGTCGGAAAACTCTCTTTCGATGGCTTCATAGAGTTTCCGGTGGTTCATCTTGATGTCAAATGGTTGCCGATCTATAAATTTTGATACCGACCTGTTGGATGTCAACTTGATCAAATAAATGCGGTCGTCAACCGTAGCATCAGGGTATTTACGCAAGTAGTAGTCGATGTCTTGCAAATAAGCCCTGGTATCAGGTGACCCACTGGTTGAGGGGTCAAATTTCGTGACGTGGCGAGCGATCTTATTGAGATCTCCATCGGATGGAATTTGCACACGTCTTTCACGTTGCCATTCGGGTCTGAACGGGTCAGGTGAGTGTGAGCCGGAGGAGTCCCCATCCCATGAGGGGATGCCCCCCTTTGTCGAGGGAACCGGCCTGTTCATGGATTCTGATCTCAGATCCCTTTGTTTGCGGTGGTCTTCCAGCTCTTCTTGGACGTCCTGAAGACCTTGTTGTGCTTCTTGTAGGAGCAGTTTGCATTTCCCATAATTGGAGCTTGTTTCGTCCAATTGACCTTCAACTTCCTTGAGTTGATTCTCTTTGTAAAGCAGGGCGGTTCTCAATTCCTCGTTTTCTTGCTGAAGTGAGGTATTGTTGTCTTCTAGTCGTTGCTTTTCTTCCTCTGCTTGTTCCAGATCTAGCAACGTCTGATCGAGCGTAGCTTGGGTGTCTTTCTCTATGCGAGCTTGTTCCTACTTTTTCACAAGGGAGTTGTTCTCTTCCTGAAGAGAAAGGATGGTTGTTTGTTGTTTCACCAGTTCCTTTTTGGCGTAGAGTACTTGGGTTTCAGCTCGTTTTAGCCTTGCAACTAATGCTAGTGCAAACTTTCCTAACACACCGGGGATTTCCTTTGCTTTCGGTGGGTTAGCTTCGCATTCATCCGAAAGTTTTTCCGTGATTTGCTTCAAATCTTTTGGTAGAGTATCCCGAACTTGTTTGGAGAAACCGGGTATAAGGTCGGAAGCCAACTCTTCCAATATTGCTTGAAGGTCATTTAATTCGTCAAGTGGATTCGACATGTTTGACCGTTTGTGTAACGCTTAGCTTGAAATCAATTCGTTGATTATAGCTAAAGTTGTGCGTCAAGAGTTAACCTTGAGTGTCGTTTTACAGTGAGGGTAATAACAAGCTTCTTTTTGGAGTTTGTTTCAACTTCCAGGCTGGTAAGAAGGAAAGCAAATATTTTGGAATTCTTTAGAAATGTGGAATACGTGTTAGTTTATTTGTTGACACTGTATTTTGATTTGTATTTCACAAGACAAAAGCAAAAAAAAATTTTTTGTGTTGATTGACTTCTTTCAGTTCAGTTATCAAAGTGTAGTTTTGGAATAGTCCTCAACTAGGTTGTGAATTTTTTGTTGAATCTCACTTGAAAGTAATGATTTTATTTACAAAAGAAAAAGAAAGCAACAAAAATAGAAAAGGTTAAATGCTTTAAGGCTTTAGGGTTACAGTATAAGTCTTCACTTTGTTTTAAAGTTAGAACTGGCTTTGTTCTATTTGTTAAAGCTTATCTTCATTTAAAGCCTTTCAATGTTTTAATATTTACAAGTTAGGAAACAAATGAATTGTCTCTGCGTATTGTCACTAAGGCTTCCTTAGGATTAAAGTTAATGATTATTTAAAAGAGGAGAAAAATATTAAAAATATTTTACAGACTAGTCAAAGTTTTCACTTTTGACTTCTTTCAAATCCTGGATAGAAATAGTGAGTTGGTTAAATGTTTTCCTTCTCCTGGGGAGGAAACATGAATCAAAAGCAACACTGACTGTAAATAAGCTAAAGCTTTCAAGTGTTAATTGCTGGATGTGGTTTCCTAATTTTGGAGAATTTTGGTTAAATATTTAGTAAATCACTAAATTCTTTACCAACATGCACAGGAGTAACATTAACTTGAGTTTAAATGAACATTGTCATTTATTTGAGTCCCTAAGTTGAATGGCTTCCTGTGAAAGAAATTGCACAAAGTGATCTTTAAAACAAAACACATATATATAGCTTCAAAAGTTTGCAGACTTTTAGCATAAGATGTGTGAATATATGCTTTTAACTAAAAAGATTAAAATATGTGGTTAACATATGTGAGTAAATACAAAGTCTATGCTTCTATGTTCTTTCAGTGTGTATGTATGCAGTCAAAAGCTCTTCCACCAATGAGAACAAACTTCAAACACACAAGTTTCCTTTTCCTTTTGGTTCTTGGGATAAAACTTTGAATTGGGTTTAAATTTAGATTGTTCCGGATAATTCGGATTGATTTAAAGTCAATTTGGAAGCTCTGTTTGATTATAAATCAGCTTAATAGATTTGCTCTGCTTTAATCCGAGTGTGCATTCATGCAAGAAATGCAACTCCTATAGTTGACCACACGATGGAGGCAGTTGTCTCTGCCCTCCCAGGGGGAGGAGACACTGGTGACGTCGCTCTGGGCGGGTCTATCGGTCTCACTCAAAATGGCGGCTAGGGTGACTCCCTCTTAGCGCCTTCAAGATGGCGTCTGCACGCTTACTCTGCTCATGCGCAGTTTTTCGTGCACGCCTTTCGGTCACGCGCGCGACTGTGCGTGTTCACGTGACACGACGCGGGCGCGAGTCTCAGCGACAACGCCACGCCTTGCTTTCCAAAATGAGAGTTTAATCTCCAACTTTCACAAATAATGTAACCCCTTTAATTTCGGGTATAGCTTAGCGCTACTTTCCCCAGCGGTTTATTCAGTGACCAGATCAAACCGCGTCCAGCTTAATCTGACGTCACCACGCTTGGGTAATTAAATTACAGAACTGGCCAGTTTAATTACTCCTTTCGGGATAATCGCCGAAAGGTTAAACTGGCGAGAGACAGGACGGTTTTCTTCGCGTTTCTGTCACTCTAGGCCTCTGTTTCTTAATCCAGCATATAATAATACTGCTTAAACTTCTTTGCATGCATCAAAAACTGTTGACTTTTTAATGGGCGAATTGCTCACCCCCCCTTTGCAGCTATCAGCCACCAGCAGGGGTTAGGTAAACAAACACAGCAGACACACACACAGGCAGGAGGAGAGATGCAGGCCTCAGTCTCAAACAAACACACAGACTCGCCAAATAGTGGATCAATATTTGCAGGAACAAATTATGATTTCAATGAATTTTCCTTTTGCATATACGTTTCCCAATTACAGAGGCCTCACAAATGGGTCACCATTAATAATGTAGGATGAAGAGCCTATAAAATTATTTGTCATAAGGTACAGGAATTATTTATTTTATTTAATAGTGGGTGAACCGTCACTTCTACACCTGCTAAATTAAATAAAAGCACTCGTAAAAGGGGCACCAGTCCTAACGGACAATAAGATTAACTTTAATTTTAATTAATTTTGTACCTTAAATTACTTAATGAATCAGTCTCAAAGTTTCAGTGAGTTTTTGTCCTGCCGTGATTAGGAAACCTGTATATGCGAAAGGAAAACGCTTCAACTGCTCTTATTCACTCGTTTATTAAAATCATTCAGGTTACATGACATGGCGTTCAAATGATGAATAAACAGATTCAGATGATGACAGCGTAAAATATCACATCAACTGATATTGAGTTCCTGAACATAAAATCCAGCATTACACCTCTGCAGAACCAAGGAGAAACTACTTATGTTTCAACAGTAAGTGAGGCTGGAATGTTTTAACAAAACAACGCAATTTTATGGGGAAAATTCATAAGCTAATTATCTAAAAATGACTCCTGAATTAATCTACAAAATTTTAAGGGCAGTTACTTAAAATGACTAAGAGTTTTTGCTTCAGTTTACAGCTCTATCCTGCGGCTGAGAGACTAATTGAGCCCTGAAATACGGGCCATATTCAATTGTAATTTAATTGTTAGGACATCACGTTTTAACCCAGGAAATAGGAGAAATAAGAGTCTCACTCACACACGGCCATTGGTCCAAGTTCCGCGGGTCGGTACCGCTGGGTTTTGAAGTTAGGACGTCGGAGGAAGCTGCTGCAAGATGCCTCCTCACAGCCTTGGAGGTGATAACTCAGCTGGGGGCTCTCCAGACAATGGCAGCAGTGGGTGGTCTGTCACAGAGCGGCGTGAAAAGTCCTTTGAAAAAGAATCCAAATTTGGGGTCTCTTGTAGTGGGATCGACCCGAAAACTGAAGAAAAATCTTCTCAGTCTCTGTTCTCTTTAACTAGGCAAATTAAAGGTCCACTTTAATGGCGTGAAAAGTCATTAAAAAAAAGTGTTAGAAAAACATTTACTAGGATAAGAATGGCTTCTGAGGTGAAAGAAAAAGTTTGAGAATTTGATTCTCTAAAAAGGGACGAGCTCTAAAGAAAAATGGTTTCTCCTCAGTTTCCAGAATATAAGAAAAGATTTGACAAACACACAGAATAAAATAAAACTTCACAGGGCCTTGAAACAGTGGAATAAAATCTTCTTCTGAGATCTAGATTACTATTCTGCTTCTTTAATCTTAATTTAGTTCCTAATCTTTCTCAAAATCTCTCTCTTCTTTCTGTGTTTCTAATTCTTAATTCTATTTCTAGCTAATCTTCCTGCCTGTTGTCTGATCTCTGACTTTTTCAAAACTCTTAACTGTGCTGTGACTCAACTGTTAACCCTGTTTTTCCTCTGTCTTTTTTTCTCTCTCTATTCAAATCTAACTTCTGTCTTTTAAAGTTACCTCGCCGGGTCGTAAAACTGATGAGGTCAGTCGTCAAACGACCAATCTACTCTTTCAGAATCAGTTTGAAATGGCTGTTATCCAATGTGAAAACATTTCTTTGTTTGAGAACAGCCAACCAAATGGAGACACCATCCCATGAATTTTCAGAGGGAAAAATCAACAGTCAGTTCTTATAAGATAAATGCTCAATATAAAATCTAACTAAATTAAATGACTTGGCTAATATATGGTGATCATGCATTTATACCATTACTCCAATAACACTCATGAATATAACATTTCTTATACATAATTATAATACATGCATTCACATTTAGATCAAGATTAGAACAGCAGAACATGCAGCAAACCATGGTTGGTGATAAGGGGGATGATTTTCAGTGTCCTTAGGATCCAGGATAAGCTGAAAGAAACTTAATATTTAGAACAAATTAAAAGTCATCCTACGTACTGAAAACACATTCCGTAGGTATCTGCTAGGAGGTACTGTTGAGCTGTAGATGATTTCCTTAGTATCTGGCGAAGGCCTGGACAGCATAGGCTATAAAACCGTCAGATTAAGTGGTTTATGACTCTTTTAAAAACATTGGTTTCCTGTGAAAAGGTACGTTATCAAATGCAGTGTTCATGTTGAGAGGTCTGGTCTCCTGAGTTTTATGTTCCTTTGAGCCTTTAAAAGCAAACTCTGATCCTTACAATCTCTGCAAGCAGCAATTGTTTACATTGGGGTCCTGGGAAAGCAAGCATCTTTGGTCAGGTCTGGAAGAAGCCTGCATGAGTCAGCAAAAAGCCAGTGATATTCCTGAGAAGGCAGAAAGGTGATATTCCTGTGTAATGAATAAATTGAAATTCCTGTAAACTGGAGAGAAGTGATCTTGTCTTGGTTTTGAGGAGGACGATGATGCTACACTTGTAACCGGTCTCTTAGATCATAACATGGTTCTTGCTGTCAGAAAACTTACTAAAAAGCGACTACAGTATTTTGGGGGAGTTGATATTGACAAATTAAATTTTATTATTCCCAAATCAAAAACTGCGGAGTTTGAACATTACTAACTAACTAACTAACTAACCTGCACTTATATAGCGCTTTTCTAGTCACAAAGACCACTCAAAGCGCTTTCATTAATACTAACCCTCTATTCTAAGGGCCTATAGGAAACAGATATCTAGGGACAATTTAGAACAGCCAATTAACCTAACATGCATGTCTTTGGCATGTGGGAGGAAACCGGAGAAATCCCGGAGTAAACCCACGCAACACGGGGAGAACATGCAAACTCCACACAGATCACTGTTGGTCGGGGGCTGGGATCGAACCCACGATCCCACGATCCCCACAATCCCCCGGCCAAGGGTAAACTGTGCTGCCGCAGTGCTAACCACTGCGCCACAGTGCAGCCCACATTACTTAGAGAATCAAAATTGGGAACAGCTCATGTCAATATATGAAGTAGATGATTGTTGTAATTTTATAACTGCAACAATTACAAAGTCTATAGAAAAATTTACAAAGCAAATTAAAAGTAGACAACAGAAGATTAACCTACCATGGTTAAATAATGAAATAAGAAAACTTATGAAGAGGCGAGATTCTGCATTGAAAACATCATTAACCTCTAAATTACAAAATGATCACCTTGTGTACAAAAGTTTAAGAAATAAAGTGGTACAAGAGCTGCGAAAATCAAAAGTATCTTATTACAATAAACTGATAGATCATGCAAAGGGTAACAACAGTTCCCTATGGAGGCATTTAAATAACTTAACTAATAAAAAAATGTTCAGAATCAGAAAAAGATTTATTGCCAAGTACATTAACAGATCACTGATAACATACGAGATAATTTGACTTGACACAGAAAATGAACCTGCATTTCCGTGACGCGGCATGCGTCTGAAACGCGCCTGTCAACAGAAGGGTACAGATAGCATAAGAAATAATACAATAGGAAGGAGCAAAAAAATCATTGATTCAGAATACTGGTCACATGATCAATATTATGATTACAAGGGAAAAAAAAGCCCTCAATGCACATCAGCGGACCAAGAGATTTCACAGGACACAAAGAGAGCAGTGAGTGAATCTTGTTTGTCAGTTTGTGGATCAATATGAGTGTAATGTTGAAGCAAGTGCTGAATCAGTAAGAACAGCAAGGACACTTTGGCAGGAGATGTTTTGTCTGGCTACTGGCAATCGTCCTTGGCAATTGTCCAAGCAGCTGCTGTCCAAGGCCTTGTGCTCAGTGTTTTGAAAAAACAGACTGCAGACAATCAGGAGGATTTTTGTAAGGGAATTGAGCCAAATAGAACTGATCACAGAGAAGGAACTTTATATTTCTTCTGCAGATTCAGTACTTAATCCTTCATTGCGGGGCGTTGAGTCCGTCGTGGATAGACCTAAGCGTAATCATGATGTAATCCACCTTCCGAGACAGTTCTCCATTTGTCGCTATCAGGGTCTTCTCCATTTTTTCAATTTGATGGATGCACCTCGCCTGGCCAGCATTTTGATAGGTTGTATCCATCTTCAGCAATTTGCGGTACACCAGGACAATCCCAGTTCCAATCAGAACGATCCCAATCACCATTATTACGAAGACATACAAATCTTCAATATCTTCGATAGAGAGATTAGTCAGGCACAAGATCCTCCAATTACTTGTGTCCCATAAATAGCCCGCTGGAGCCGTCCCTGCGGGGCAAACAGCTTCCCCCGGAGCACTTTTCCTTGTTGAAAAAATAGTGTCAATTGCGTTCAAAGCCCAGCTTATTAATTCCATAATTTCTTTCGATAATCAGCAGTTAGACGCAGACAGACAACAGCAAGCTGGGATCCAGTTAGTTGGGGAGGTGGGGAGCTAGAGCAGAGAGAGAAAAGAAGCGTCTGCTCTCCTTGGAAGCAGAAGTGAGAGTGATTTTTTTTTTCAGAAGGGGGTAAAGGAACTTAGAATCAATGGCAAGACCATCAGTGACAAGGCTATATTGGCAAACGAATTTAATTCATATTTTGTGGATTCTGTGGAAGAATTAAAAAACTTTGTTGAAAGTATTGATTTTGTGTTGTTGAGCACATTTGGCAGCACAGTTTCTTTTCACATCGATGAGGTAAATGAGGAGTTAATTGCTGGTATTGTTAAAACACTGTCAAACTCAAAAACTAATGATATCTACAATATGAGCACTTCTTTTCTCAAAATGCACAGCAAAATATTAATCAAACCACTGACTCATCTCATTAATCTTTCCATTAGGTCTAGTACATTTCAAATCAATCAAATCAAACTTTATTGTCATATTGCTGTACATACAACTGTAGTGCAGGCAAGATGAAATTGCGTTTCTCTCGGCATCCATATAGGAAGCAGCATGATTTAAGACACACTCCCACATAGCTCCACCCCCCACCCCCACCCCCCCATCCATTCACACATCCCTGAGACATACTTGGGGAAAAAGAAAAAACTAACTATAATATACAAAATGTCCGTAGGTGCAGTAGTGTGTATGAGAGATTCCGGGTCAACTGTTTAGCATCCTGACAGCTTGTGGAAGGAAGCTGTTGATCAGTCTGGTGCTGTTGATCAGTCTGGTGGTTCTGCCTCTGATGCTCCAGAATCATTTACCAGATGGAAGAAGTTCAAAGTGTTTATGCAGAGGGTGAGAACGGTCCTTGACAATGTTCAGTGCCCTGCTCCTACAACGGTTCTGAAAAAGTTCTTGGACAGAGGGGAGGGAGACTCCAATTACCCTCTCAGCCCCCTTGACTATCCTCTGCAGGGCTTTTTTGTCTGACATAATGCAGCTGGAGTACCATGTAGCAATGCAGTACATCAGAACACTCTCCACCACACCTCTGTAGAAGGTCCTGAGGATGCAGATGGGGAGAGAGGCCTGTTTGAGTTTCCTCAAGAAGTGCAGTCTCTGCTGAGCCCGCTTCCTGATCTCCAAGGAATTCTTGCTCCAGGTCAGGTCCTGCGAGATCTGCACTCCGAGGAACTTGATGTTCTCTACTCTCTCCACTAAACGGCCGCCGACGCTGAGGGAGACGTGCTCAGGCTGTGACCGCCGGAAGTCGATAATCATCTCCTTTGTTTTGTCCACGTTGAGCACCAGATTGTTCTCCCTGCACCAGCCCTCCAGGTCTCTCACTTCTTCCTTGTACATTGATTCCTCATCCCTCTGAATAAGTCCCACCACCGTGGTGTCATCTGCAAACTTAATAATCTGGTTCCCCTCGTGTCTGGATACACAGTCATGTGTTAGAAGTGTAAACAACAGTGGACTGAGTACACAGCCTTGAGGGGATCTGGTGCTCAGCATGACAGAGTTGGAGATGTTGTTTCCAACCCGGACAGACTGAGGTCTCTCAGTCAGGAAATCCAGGATCCACAGACATGTGGCGGTGTTCAGACTGAGAAGGAGTAATTTCTCCATCAGTCTCTGGGGAATAATGGTGTTGAATGCTGAACTGAAATCGATGTACAGGAGTCTGGCGTAGGTGTCTTTCTGGTCCAGGTGGGTGATGACAGAGTGTAGGGTGGTGACTATAGCATCCTCCGTGGAGCGGTTTGAACGATATGCAAACTGGAGCGGGTCGTGTGATGCAGGGAGGCAGGCTGTAATGTGTGGTTTGACAAGCCGTTCAAAACACTTCATCACAATTGGTGTCAGTGCAACAGGACACAACTGTTTTTTTGCCACCGGTACAATGATAGAGATCTTGAAGCATCTGGGAACGATGGCCTGACTCAGGGAGATGTTATAAATGTCAGTCAGGACATCCGCCAACTCGCTCGCGCAGTCTCGGAGCACACGTCCCGGAATGTTGTCCGGACCTGCAGCTTTGCGTGGGTTGACTTTAAAACATTTACTACAAAGGTTAAAAACTGGCTGAAAAATAAACAAGAATGTACCCATGTATGAAATGATTGTCTGCAGGGTGAGAGTGAATGAAGGGAAGGAATGAATGTGTTTGTTTATAGTGAGTGACGAAGGGAGGGAGACCTGAAATAGGCAAATGTGAACCAGGTTTTTATATTGTGTATTTATAATCTTGTTTGCATTGATGTATGTGGTTATTGTTTATTCTGTTTTCATTTTTTCTTTTCCTTATCCTTCTTTCTTTTTACCTGTTTCTTCTTTGTAAAGCCCATCCAGGGACAAGAGTTGCAAATTTGCTAATAGCTATACACTCTTTGTGCAGCACATTAGATTGATTGTCATTTGATTGTCTATGTTTATTGCACTGTCCCTGTCAAATAAACAAATAAAATAAAATAGTCCATTTCACATCAGGTCACCAATGTAGAGGGTGTAAGGAAAGGATGTGGAGGTGAGGCACGAGCGTAAGTTGACACAGGTTCTTTATTGACCCTCTAATATAAATACAGCCGGTGGACCCCAGCGTTGTCCGCTGGTGGCCGTGTGTCTGGTAGGAGAGTTTTTGCGTTGCTGAGGCATGTATAACAAGCTCTTTTATACACATTATACAGACAGAGAGAATGCATGGCACATTAGCATAGTGATTGTCATCTAATACACATCAGTCAATACATATCATTAGCATGACATTAGCTAGAGCCCGGCCCTGACGTCCTCTCTGAGGACGCATACATAACAGTCCCATCTGATTGCCCTCTGGGGCTCTCTGTCCATATGTAAATTGTCCTCCATTTCCTCCAGCCCTGATGAGCGTGAGACAGTGTCCATCCGCAGTGTGCTGAGTCACCACACCCTCAAATTTTACCCTGGAGAAAATGTTGTGTTTACTGTCCCCAACATCCACCCATGGGCATTTTTGTATAGTATACAGGTATACGTTGAGATTTGTTTGCCCTTGGGTATGCAGTGGGTAGGAAAAGTGTACAAGCAATTGATGTTTTACACCTGCAGTGTCACACAGTATGCGAAGATTGACACTTTATTTCATCTGAAGATGCCAAGAAAAAGCAGGTGAAGTGCCCATAAAACAGCATGTAAATAGCCTGAAGCTAAATTGCTATTACCTGCCTCAGCTCACCTGTTTTACAGCAGAAACTGATGACAAAATGGACAAGCTGGGTGTTGAATTTAAGAATGGGATCGGAGACTCATAATCCGTATATCATGGTTGTGTAAAGGACTCCCCACTACAGCCAACAGCAGCTATTGAGGAATTTTGGCCCACTCTTCTTTGCAGAATTGTTTTAATTCAGCCACATTGGAGGGCTTGAGTTTGAGGTCATGAACTGATGCCGAGACATTTTCCATCAGAATTTTCTGGTAGATAGAAGAATTCATGGTTCCATCAATTATGGGAAGCCATGCAGGTTGTGAAGCAGCAAAGCAACCCCAGACCATGACGCTACCATCACCATGCTTGACTATTGGTATGATGTTCTTGTTTTGAAATGCTGTGTTAGTTTTACACCAGCTATAATGGGATGCATGCCTTCCAAAAAGTTCAGTTTTTGCCTTGTCAGTCCACAGAATATTTTACCAAAAGTCTTGGGGACAAACAAGATGTTTGTTGGTAAATGTGAGAAGAGCTTTTGTGTTCTTTTTGGTCAGCAGTGGTTTTCTCCTTGGAACTCTTCCATGGATGCAATTTCTGCCCAGTCTCTTTCTCACTGTTGAATCATGGACCAATGTCCACACTGACAGGCAAGTGAGACCTGTAGCTCTTTAGATGTTCTTCTGGGTTTTTGGTTCTCATCTGTTCTTGAATTTAAAAATTGCTTTGAGATCTTTTAACCCCTTGCACTCTGGTCAATTTCCCTAAAAACGCCTAAAAATAACGTACCCAAAGTAAATCAAAAGCTGTTCTTCAACCCTTTGCAGCATCTTCATGGGGTTGGTCTCATTTAAAAGAAAACATTTTGAATTGTTTGGCAAAACAGTCATAATCTCTCTAAGTGCTCCTGCCACTGAGTAACAGTCATCTAAACATACTGAACTTGAAGAAAATAAATTTCGCCTGGGTGTTTTTTTTTGATACAAATGCTTGCAAATAACACACAGCTGTCAGGTCCGGGCTGGAAAATGCAACAGAAATGTAGAACCAAGTGTTATCCAGCTGAGGTCAAAATTTTGTAACAATACCACAAAAAATGAATATATTACACAGCTTTTTTGTCAGGTTGTTCCCAGGCGTTTTTGAACTGTGCCAAATTGTGCCAAATGGCACAGTTTGGAAAAACGTCCAACTTTTGAATGATTCAATATAGAAGCTTGATCTTGGGCTCTAATGAAAGGTGACACTCAGGGCTGTGTGTGTGTGTGTGTGGGGGGGGGTTGTTTATTCATTCATGAATGAATGAACAAACAAGCCCCCACACACAAAGAAGCATGCCACATAAAAAATGTGTGGCTTTTTTTTTTACAAGAAAAAATAACCTACAGTGCATTAAAAATTATACTAAAATATCTGTAATGTAGAAGATAACAACTCCCCCCCCCCCCTCGCTACAGAGGACGGACATCGCCCATCGCTACATGACGGACCGCGGTGACGGTGAGCCGCAGTCTACTACGCACAGTTGTACTAAAATATCTGCAATATATCTGCAATCCGCTACAGAAGAGTAGCGGGGGAGGCATTCACGGTCCGGACGCGGCGCACGGACCGGTCCGTCATGTGGCGATGACGCACAATTGTAATTTACCGATCGGTCAAAAGTCATTTTGATTACAATTTTCAGGGATAAAGAATAATTTAGCTTATAACACTTACCTGTCCACAACAGCAGTGTCGCTGGCGAACTTCTCTTCCTCACTGTCAGACAAACATGACGCTGGTCCGCTTGTTACGACTCGTGGTTCTGGTCACGCGACCTGGTCAAAGCATGATTCCATTATTGCGGTTTTGCGCTTCCATGATTGCGGTTTTGGCGAACGATTTTTCAAAACAAATAAGAACAGTAGTAAGAAAAAAGACTGGCGAACACGTGTGCATCACCCAGCAGCTTACACCAAACAGATTTTACGCACGGGACGCACGCTTTCAATTATCGAACTTCTCTGCTTCAATTGGCTGGCTGTATTCGCAGCCGTTGGTAGGCGGGTCCTTCTTGCTAGGTTTTCAGTCATTGGTTATTCAAGGTTTCAGAAACCCAATTCAAGGCTCTTATTAGTCGAATGAGAGGTCAATCAAATCTAAACCAATCAAAGCACTCCTTTGCCTTTCTGTTTGCGGCTGTGTCTGTAGAGGAAGAATGGAAATGCAGCTTTTTTTTTTTTTCAGTGCGCTCTGAAACGCACAGTGTGTGTCCTAGTGCGCACGAGGGCACGCTAGGACGCAGAGACGTGACCGCCTGCGGTATCCCGGAGTGCAAGAGGTTAACCTACTTCACTTTGTCAGACAGGATCTATTTAAGTGATTTCTTGATTCTTAATTTATGATGGAATGAGGGGGATCACTTACTTTTTCACATGGGGCTAGGTAGGGTTGGATAGCTTTTTTCTCTTGAGACATGAAATCATTTAAAAAACAGCATTTTGTATTTACTCAGATTATTTTTGTTTGATGATCTGAAACATTTAAGTGTGACAGATGCAAAAACATAAGAAATCAGGAGGGAGCAAATACTTTTTCCACAGCACTGTACACAAGCACAGGTGAATCTATTCACATTCATTAGTAGAATAATTACAGATGATTACGATGCAGTTAGTGTGCATTTGGACGAACACCTGTATTTAGCAGGAAAAAATTTATAGTTGCTGTCAAAAGAAAGTTTATTCAATTCCAGTTTTACCCTTTAAGACTTCTGGGGACTGCTGAATAATCTTCAGCATGGGATCTGTTGGCTGGAACACCAGTTATACTGTACAAATTGTTGGAGAGGATTGAAACCTCATTGAAACTCTGATGCAGGAGTGTGAAACCAGTAGAGCCACTAGATGGGGGCATGCATCAAGAAGAAGGCCCAGAAACATACAGCAGGGTCTAGAATAGAATAGGCTTTGTCACTGTACAGTTGTACAGTACAACGAAACTGTGGGGTGATAAGGAGCAATTATCACTTAAACACATAAGCAGTTAATGAATGTTTTGTGACACAAAAGAAGTAGGTTCAGAGGGTCTGGAGGTTGAGTGTGGAGTAGAGTCTATACAGACATACATGACAGTCATTTTAACATCAGCTGGATATGTGTTTTGGCACTGATTTTAGGTTCAAATGTAGGTTTCACTCCATTTACTCAAAATGGTACAAGATGATTTAAGTCATTGGTCTAACCTCCCTATTTCCCTTTTTGAAGGAATTGCCATAACCCAAATGTCAGTCCTACCTAGAATCAATTATTTTCAGTCACTCCAGTATCTCTCACCTGTACTTGGTTTAAATCCCTCAGTTCTGTTTTGCCAAAATTTTAATGGAAAAATAAACCCCCTCACATTAAACTTTCAACACTACAAGAAAAAAATAATAATGGAGGACTAGAAGCCCCAAACTTTGACTATTACCACGCAAACCAGTTCAAATCTCTCACTAAATGGTCCAATCACTCTCAGTCTGATTGTACCTAGTTAGATACTGAACAAGCACTTTCTGATATATATATACACAGTATATATATATATATATATATATATATATATATATATACACACACAGTATATATATATATATATATATATATATATATATATATTTTAAAACCATCAATGCTTCCTGAGTATATCAATAGCTACAATTCTGACAGTGTAATGGAAGACATTTCAAATTGCCAAATTCAGTTACACCATCCCTCCACTCACTAATCTGGAACAATCCAGACTTTTTAATCAGTAAAAGTACTTTCAACATAAAAAATTGGAAAAACAAGGAATTACACACTTTCATTTATTTCAAGATAATACTTCTTATTAATTTTCAACAGGAAACTAATAAAGTCAACATTTGCAGCTCTAAATTTTTGAAATTCTCACAATTAAAAGCAATTATATCATCAAATATTAAACAGACTCCCATTATATGTATAAGGACAGTGAGACGATGGTGAGGTGTGCTGTAGGAGTGACAGACGGATTCAAGGCTGGGGTGGGATTACATCAGGGATTGGTTCTGAGCCCCTTCATGTTTGCCATGGTGATGGACGGGATGACAGACAAGGTGATCTGTAGAGAAAGTAGGGAGCAGGTGGAAGAGAACCTGGATTGGTGTGCAGTGGAGAGAAGAGGAATGAAAGTTAGCAAAAGCAAAGTAGAATGCATAATAATAATAATGATAATAACAAACAAGGCTTATAGTGCTTTTCTAGGTACTCCAAGACACTTTAAAAGAGACCAGCAAAATAAACAATAGCAAACAGGTGCTATAGGCTATCTTGAACAGTAGAGTTTTGAATGAATGCAGTGACTCTGAGTTACGGATGTTTGAAGGGAGAGAGTTCAGTTCAACTTAATTTATTTAGCACCATTTCACAACAAAGGCCACCTCATAGCACTTACAACTGTAGGGGAAAACCACACAATTGCAGAAAGACCTCAGCAACCAGGCGGTCCCCTGTGAGCAAGCACTTAGTGATGGTGAAGAGTAAAAAACTCCTTTTTAACAGGAAGAAACCTCCAGAAGAACCAGGCTCAGGAAGGGGCAATCTGCTGTGACTGGCTGGGGGGTGAGGGAATAATTCAATTCAACTTTATTTATATAACGCCATTTCACAACAACAGTCATCTCATAGCACTATCAACTGTAGGGGGAACCCCCTCAGTTGCAGAAAGACCCCAGCAATCAGGCAATCCCCTGTGAGCAAGCACTTGGTGACGGTGGAGAGGAAAAACTCCCTTTTAACAGGAAGAAACCTCCAGCAGAACCAGGCTCAGGGAGGGGCAGTCATCTGCTGCGACTGGCTGGGGGGTGAGGGGATAGAGAAGAAGAAAAGAACAGACATGTAGAGAGCAAACAGCACGATGGGGACTCAATCTATGGGAGAGAACAAACAGATGTTAATGACCAGCAAAAAAAATATTTCATTGAGAGTGAGAAAAGGAGTGAGGCCCAGTGCATTACTGGAGGTCCCCCGGCTGACTAAACCTATTAGCAGCATAACTAAGGGAGGGATCAGAAACACATGATCCCTCCCTAATTGTAGGCTATATCAAAAAGGTAGGTTTTAGCCCTATTCTTAAAAACAGAGATCGAGTCTGACTCCTGAATCCAGATTGGCAGCTGATTCCACAGGAGAGGAGCTTGATAACTGAAGGCTCTGCCTCCCATTGTACTTTTGGAGATTCTAGGTATTACAAGTAATCCTGCATTTTGGGAGCGTAGTGCTCTGTTAGGATAATACGGTAGTATCAGATCTTTTAAATAAAAAGGAGCCTGATTGTTTAGAGCTTTGTAAGTAAGAAGAAGGATTTTAAACTTAATTCTAAACTCTATGGGAAGCCAATGAAGGGAGGCCAGAATCGGAGAGATATGATCTCTCTTTCTAGTACCGGTTAAAACTCTTGCTGCAGCATTATGGATCAGCTGAAGACTTTTTAAAGATGTTTTAGGACAGCCTGATAATAAAGAATTACAATAATCTAATCTTGAGCTAACAAAAGCGTGGATCAATTTCTCAGCATCACTCTGAGACAAGATGCTCCTAATCTTGGCAATATTACGCAAATGATAGAAGGCAGTCTTAGAAACAAATTTAATATGTGAATTGAAGGACAAATCCTGATCAAAAATAACTCCAAGGTTCCTCACAGAGCCATTAAGAGAAAGAGTAACCGCATCCAAACTGAAAATTTGATTTGGAAAGGAATTTCTAAGGTTTTTTGGACCAACAAGAATGACTTCAGTCTTATCTGAATTTAATAGCAGGAAATTACAAGTCATCCAAGCTTTGATTTCCTTAAGACAGGCTTCTAACTTGGCTAATTGATTACTATCATCTGGCTTCATTGACAGGTATAATTGTGTGTCATCAGCATAACAATGAAAATGTATACAGTGCTTTCTAATAATGTTGCCTAACGGAAGCATATATAAACTAAAAAGAGTAGGGCCTAGCACAGATCCCTGTGGAACTCCATGACTGGGCTTTGAGTTGAAAGAAAACTCATTTACATAAACAAACTGGAACCTATCAGATAAATAAGATCTAAACCACTGCAACGAAGTTCCATTAAGTCCAACATAGTGTTCTAATCTATCAAGTAGAATATTATGATCGATAGTATCAAAAGCTGCACTAAGGTCTAAAAGGACAAGTACAGAAACTAGTCCATTATCAGATGCAATGAGGAGGTCGTTAGTGACCTTCGCTAAGGCTGTTTCAGTACTATGATGGATTCTAAACCCAGACTGAAACTCTTCAAGTAAACCATTTCCCTGTAGGTGGTCAAATAATTGCGTAGCAACAACTCTAAGATTTTTGAAATGAAAGGGAGATTAGAGATTGGTCTATAGTTAGCTAAAGCTCCTGGATCTAGCATTGACTTTTTGAGTAAGGGTTTAATTACAGCCGTTTTAAAAGCCTGCGGTACATGGCCTAAAGTTAATGAAGAATTGATTATATGAAGAATAAGGCTACCAATAAGTGGGAAGACTTCTTTAAATAACCTGGTAGGAATAGGGTCTAAAAGACAAGTTGAAGGTTTGGATGAGGAAACTATTTTGTCTAACTCACAAAGGTCAATTGGAGTAAACTCATCAAGACAGACATCAATAGAAGGAGTTGTAGTAGTTACAGTATTTAAGTTAACTGTGGGAAGAATCTGATTTTATCTCTGATGGATGAAATTTTATTATTGAAAAAGTTCATAAAGTCCTGACTAGTAAGCTCTAAGGGAATGCTAGGATTGACAGAGTCCTGACTCTTTGTCAACCTGGCTACAGTACTGAAAAGAAACCTGGGATTATTCTTGTTCTCTTCTATTAATGCAGAGTAATAACTCGTTCTAGCTTTTCTAAGAGATTTTTTATAAATTAAAAGATGATTTCTCCAAGCTAAATAGATTTCATCTAAATTAGTGGAGCGCCATTTTCTTTCTAATTGACGAGTCTTCTGTTTTAAGCTACGAGTTTCTGTGTTGAACCAAGGAGTTAGAAATCTCTGATTAGACTTTTTCTTTTTTAAGGGGGCCACCAAGTCTAGAGTCTGATGCAGAGAAGCTGAAACACTATCCACCATGTTATCAATTACAGAAGGAGCAAGCTGTCTATAGCTTATTTCCGTTGTGTTGACACATGGCATAGAGGAAACAATCTGCATAAATTTGGTAACAGCATCATCTGAGAGGCATCTACTGTAATAATATTTTTCTTTAGGAGCCAAATAGTCAGAAATAGTAAAATCAAAGGTTAACAGACAATGGTCTGACAGTACAGGGTTATGAGGAGACACTACAAGATTTTCTATTTGGAAATAGAGAAGAAGAAGAAAAGAACTCTCTTCCAGAGGGCTGGAATGGCAGTGGCAAAGGCTCTATCATCCATGGAGTGGTGTTTGGTGCTGGGGTTCAAAAAGTTAGAATCAGATGGTCTAAGATGGCAAGTTGGGGAGTGATGTTGGAAGAGGTCCATGAGGTATGGAGGAGCCATGCTACTGAGGGTTTTCTAGGTTATGAGAAGAACCTTGAAGTGAATCACTGGGAGCCAGTGTAGCTTCAGAAGGATGGGTGTGATGCGGTCACTGGAACGGGAGTTGGGTGAGCAGCCTGGCAGCAGAGTTCTGAACATACTGAAGTTTCTGAAGGTCAGAGGAGGGTAGGCCATAGAGCAAGGATGGGTGACTTTGGTGGTGGTGAAAGACAAAATTTTTTCCTCACTTCCTGAGGGCCAGATTTGCATGTAAACCTTTGGTGGTGGTGTGTGTATGGGGGGGGGATATTATTCCTTCCTGCTCTTCAGAGAGAACAGACGCCTTTCTTTGCTGCTCCCTCTTTTACCCTCCTTCCCTCCCTAACTGAGAATCCCAGCTTGCTGTCTTGTCTGCGTCGCTGTTCTTCTGGCTGAATCTTGATCCAAACGAAAAAATGGATTTGGTGAGCGGCTTTAATAAAATTAACAACATTTTATATAAATTCGGGCCAGGGGGAGCCCCTATGGAGAGACCCATGGATTGGAACGCATGTGTCTGCATAATTCGACTGTGGATGTGGAAACATCTACCTGGTTTGGCTAGGATCACAGGATTTTCTGCTGATTGGCTCTGGAGTTTTTCCTGGTGTATCGAAAAATTAACTGGAAGAGCTAATTAAAAGCGGTCCCGGCATAGCTGCTTCTCAACAATTCGACTAGACGGGGGAGTGCACTAACTATCGGCAATGATTAACATGGAAATTTCCACCTGGCATGCATTGGACATGTTTATCCATGTTCTAGAAGGGAAACATCTGGAGTCGTTTTTGGTGCCTCCAAGGAATGGATTTAAAGCCTATGTATGGAAATTATGGACACAGGATTGCATAAGATGGAAAATTTATGCTTTGTGATCTGTGTCTACCAGACCTTGAATTCGATGCCCTGTTGTCTATTTTTCCTCCTGGATTAAGACAAAACAGAAGACTGTGCTTCTCTTTCATAAACAAACTGGGACTGCATCTGAACTCTCATTGACATGTGACTGGCTCAGGAAATTTCCATCTGCCATGCCTCAAGGACATGCTTCCGAGTTTCAGACACTAAGACATAACATCTCGGCTGGGAGAGATTTTGCTGCCTCCAGTAACTGATAAACACCCACCTGCATTCAACATACACGAACACACTGATTCATAATACTGAATTACACTCATCCATTCACTGACTCTCTCTGACTTTTGGTCTTTTGGTTTTTTTGTCCACTAAATGTTTGCTAAATATGCATTGAGGTTTTTTTTTGCCTGCAATCAAAATTTCGCTTACCCATTAAGCGTCAATTTGATAAAACATGTTTTTTGCTCTCGCCTATTGTGTCATATCATTTCTTTTCTTTTTTTCTTCTTTATGACTGGCGCCTAGCGGCTGCCCCGGCCTTGGATGCGCTCTGCAGAGCGTGCCCAAATGCCAAGTCACGTTTCGTTACCTTGTATTCATACATGTGTAATGACAATAAAGTTGAATCTCATCTCATCTCATTATTTCCTGCAATGTCAAAAGTTTTACAATTAAAACTGAAAATGCAAATAAAAGTAAAAGCTACTCAGTTTTATCATATTACAATTAAAATTACTGATAAAATTATATCTGTCCTGCAATGGACTGGTGATCTGTCCAGCATGTACCCTGCCTCTCACCTAGAGATGCTGCAATTGTCATAAATGCCTCTCTGGGGCAGGTGAACAGATTCACTCGCTGGGTGAAATTGAAGCATAATTTAATAAAGATGAACTGCAGCGTGAAAGCTGGACATAAAGTCATATATTACAGCTGAAACATGTACACTGGGGGACAAAACCCAAACAGCGAATAACAGTGATAATGTGTAAAACACAAACAGTGGTACTCATACAATTACAACGAGGACCCAACAATGGGATGAGGGAGTGAAACCCAATAAATAGGAATGAATATAATGACTAATGAGCAACAGCCATGAACAATGAGTAAAATAAGGATGAGCTGTGCTAAAAGGGAAGTAAACAAAGTCTGTCAAAATAAAAGCCAATTCAGAAACAAATGATGAACAGGAAAACCCAGACATACAAATGTAACTGATGATGGAAAATAATAATAATGAAACTGAGATGGAAGTAAAATCCCAATGATAATAATAATGAAGACAAATAATAAATGCAGACGACAACAAAGTGTGGCCTGGTCTGACCCAGCCCACCACAGTAACCCCCCCCCCTTTAAGGGTCGGATTCTAGACGAACCCAGGGTAACATCAAAAAAGAGGAAAAGAAAAAAACAAAACAAAAACAAATCCTCACAGGGTGGGGGGTTGGGGAATAGGCCAGGAGGACTGAAACAGACCTCCTACCAAACAAAATACAAAACCAAAACGGTTTAGGAGGTCTCCCACAGTCCCAGAACCACTGAACTAGAGAGCCAACAGAATCAGGGACCTCACCCCCAACAAGGGGTCCCCAACCCGGTGCACAAGATGGACCTGGCAGCCCTCCAAAGTCCACTGGCCATAGGAAGGCTGAACATGGGGCGTCAGCCAGCTAACCAGAGAATCATTGCCTCCAAACAGGAGAAAACATGCCCCTGTGCTCAAGAACTAACACAAAACTCTCTTGCACAAAACATAAGAACCCTTGGACTGAAAATAATGCATGTGCTCCAACCTCAGGGGAGAAACAACACGAAGACCTACAGCCTAAGGTACAGAAAAAAGAAAACCACAAAATTCAGAAAATAATAATATTACGTAAGAGCAAATAGGACTGAAAGTAACAGGAGCTCCTTACTCAGAAAATAACACATACAGTATGCTTCAAACTCAGGGGAAAAACAGCATGAAAACTTTAGCCTGAGGAGCCGGTAAAACCCCCCCCCAAAATTCAGAAGAAAATAACATGGAAATTTGATTACATGTGCTCCAAACTCAGGGAAAAACAACATCAAAACTTTAGCCTGAGGAGCAGATAAAAAAACCCCCCCAAAATGCAGAAGATAATAACATGTAAACTGATTACATATAATAACATGGGAATCTGATTACAGGAAATAATGGCAGACATAACAACCCCCAAGGGGAACAACATTTTAAAGCCTTCTGCTAAAAACAAACAAAAAAACCCAACAACAAACAGATCATTGAGGCACACCGACCCCCGAAAGAAACGGCTGGAGAGCGCCGACCTCTGGTAATCGATGACTGGGGTGCAATGACCCAGTGCGCTGATGATAGAAGCATGCTGACCTCTCGATGAGACGGCTGGAACGCATTCGGCCCAGATGCCCAGGAATCCCTCTCCATGCAGGTGTCCCAGACAGGGAGGAGAGGCCCAGCCCAGACCACCACAGCAATAGGCTCCAGCCCCCCACACCCCCCACCACCCAAAAAGGATTAAGCAGCAGAAGATGGATGGATGGACAGAATTATATCATGACTTAATTTTTAAAACTCTCTCCATCAAAATGATGACCAAAGAGAAATTCTGGATGATAACAGGGTTACAAAAATAATTTTTTTGTAAGTTGTCTGTGTTTTTTAAAACTGATTTAAGACAATTTTGCTGCTGAATCCGAAAATGACATCCGTTTCTCTCGATCAGGTACTAAGTAAAAACCTGTACTTACTTAGTACTTACTTAGTACTGTGCATGTACTTACCTTTATATAAAGGTAAGTACATGTAAATTTAATGTTTCGTCATCATTGTTCAAAATTCAGAGAATTTCAAGACAAAAAAGAATTTTGCATCATATAAAGCGAAAATACCCGTACATGTAAACAAAAATGTATAAAACAATATGTGGCCATAATTCAAAAAGTTGATCTGATTGAGCAAAACCAATGTGATTTTTGGATTCAGCACATCAGAATTGTCCTAAATCAGCTAAAAAAAACTTAGACAATAAATTTGGTGTTGACCAGTGTAATTAACAAAAAAAGCCAAGAAAAGGAAATATTGTGGGTGTGGAGGGGCAGAGAAATAGCTGTGGGTAGGTGGGCTTGTTATGGCTCCCCAAAATGAGGAATTAAATTTTTTTTTAAGAGCCACTGGTATAAATGAACAAAAGAAATCAGTCTCTGAACTTTTACTGCTGACATGGATTTGAAACTATCAGTGCTTCAGTCGTGCTCTTTAGAAAGAAACCACAAAGATTTGAATATTTTTCTGCACAATTTGAAGAAAAGCCTTCGAGCTCCATGAGGCTTCACCTGCAAAACAAGAATAAATGCTACGGCTCCTCAGCAGTATTTATTCTTGTTTAAAAGCAGCCTACTTTGTACATTTATTGCTGTTTTTAGCCTATTAATGCGGTCTTAGCAGACAACATACTTTAAAAACACGTTCTCCATCGGTGCACTGTTCCCTCTGGCTCACTCACACTCACTCACCTTGACCACTTGCACACAGAGCGGCACCTAGGTTTCAATTAGTGCTCCCTCTGCTGGCGGACGCTATAATTGCATTTAAGAATGCGGTTCCAAATACAGCAAACGTGGTATAGATAAATTATTGATTTGTGGAAATGGACTAGCAGGCCATAGTGGATGAGGGTGGCCCGTGGGCAGCCAGTTGCTCATCCCTGCCATAGCGGAAGCTGTTGCAATAGTCCAGTCTAGAAGATATGAAAGCGTGGATGGGAGTTTTTGCAGCAGATGAGGAAAGGGTGGGACGAAGGTAAGCCATAGGTGAGGTGAAAAATGTTTTTGTGATATTCAGTCTGGAGGAGAGAATGGGATCCATGATAATTCCAAGGATACGGATGAGGGGGGATGCAGTAACAGTGTAACCAACAATGCTGAGTGCAAAGTCCTTGGAGGAGTGGAGGCAGGATTTGGGGCCAATGATGGGGATTTCAGATTTACTGCAGTTTATTTTGAGGAAGTTGTTGCTCATCCAGGCTCTCAGTGAGAGTGGAAAGACTGGTAGAGGTAACGGATTTAGTGGAAAGGTACAACTGGGAATCATCAGCGTAACAGTGGAATTGGAGTCCATGGCGTTGTATGACATGACTAAAGGCCCTTTTCCACTAGTCTCACTTAGCCCTACACCGCACCACTCAGCCCGCTTTAGGCGCTTTTCCATCAGCCCCAGCACCGGTTAGCAGGTACTTTTTTCGTACCTGATCCAGGGCAGGGTCTAACCGAGCTGAGTATGGCTGTGATATGACTTTAAGAGACTGGTCGCCGCTGATTGGTCAGGTTGTAACGTCACGAAAGCGACTTTTTCTGCTGAATTTACTCCACGACCGCCATTTGTAATTGTTCAGCCAGTGAACACAGTGCGCCCCTTTAATACGGTATTGAAGCGGCATGAAATAAAGCGGCGTTGGTGAAGGTTTTAAGCAGAGTTTATTAAATCATACTGTCGTCACGAGCTCCGCTCCCGGCGCGCATGCACGGTGCCGGGAGCGGAGCTCAGCGGCCCAGCGGAGCCCAGCGGCTCTCAGCAGAGGGACACAAAGTGTGTGTGTCCAGCAGCAGTTGAAGAGTGAGAGAGTGAGAGTCACAGAGAGAGCATGGGTTACAGTGCAGTATATATACTCAACTACAACAATACATAAAAGAGCATTCCCCAGCAGTTGATATGATCAAAGAGATTGCAGAACAGGCATGAGACATTTGCATTTAAGAGACATACATCACAATAGGCAGATTGCTGGCCTCTGCTCCAGCTGCAAGACAAAGAGGTTACAAGGCACATCTACATATTGATCTCAGTCTCTAGGTCACAGTAAGGACAGGACGCATGAACACAATGCATGAAAGGCACATTAACATCACAGTAGTGAGCCAGAAGAAGCGGGGCTGCCTGTAGACATTAATACACACATTTCACTGTTCTGTTAATTGCTCTAGCCGAGCGCTGTGTCTGTCCAGTCTGTTGTGGGGGTTACACCAACCCGCCACAGTATATTATATTAATATACTGTATAATATACTTATATAATAATATACTCCTAATATTATATATTAGGAGGTGCGCAATTTTCTTTCTATATTAGGCGACGATCGCATCCAGCGCGAGTTGGACGGATCTACTTGAAATGCAGGTGTCCGAGCAGATGGCTTCCCAAGGGCACATCCGTACTGCCAAACAGTGTCGGGAGAAGCTGAAAAAGCTGAAAAGCGATTACCGAGCAGTGAAGGACCACATTGCTCGAAGTTCAGCGGATCGGAAGGAGTGGAAGTGGTTTGCTGAGAGACATTGGGCTCGACACGGTCACTGTCACGGCCTTGGAAACCGTGGATGGTGAGTGTTGTTTTGATATTGCGCATCTTTTCGCCACTTGATCCTTTCTGTGCCAAGCTCACTGTTTTTAAGAAATAGGAAGGCTGTTAGATTGTGGGTAATGGTTGTTACTGAGGCTTTCCTATTGTTTTGCAGCCAACTGCAGATTCACTCTTGCTTTGTGTTAAGTATTAGCGCGAACAAAACGCTGAATTACGCTTATTGTATTCCGGTTAAAAACTTGAGTGTTGTGTACATGTTGCACTTTGGTATTAAGTTTTAAATTGCGTGCATTTTCTTTCTAGAATCGCATTTCATATCACAGGGGTCCACCTCAGCGGACATGATGGACACAGGGGACTCTCCTGGCGCTGCGTCTGCGTCTGCCGGAGCGCCAGCTGAATCGACTCTACATCACCAGCTCCATCTGGATCACGTTCAAGTGCCGGTAAGACACAATAACCACGATTTTTTTTTTGGGTTGAAACAGGTCCGGCAGCGGAAACCAGGGTTGAAAATCCATCCATCCATCTTCTACCGTTTAATCCTTTACAGGTCGCGGGGGGGCTGGAGCCTAACAAGTTATGTACCAAATTGATTAATGCAATTTCCTGTAGCTGCATATTAATTAATTGAAAATGTCTTTTTAAATGTGCAAAAAGGTTATTCTTTGGTCTTCACTTATCAGTGTTCCACAACCATTTTTAGGTGTGGTGATTGGTGCTGTTGTAACTCCTGTTTTAGAAAAACAAATAAAGCTGATAAACTGCCGTTGAAATCAACATGCTTCATTGAAATGCTTCGCGTCAGATGACTGTATTAACCCATTCAGATTTCTGCGGCCACACTACAAGCAACTAGTTTAAACATTACCCATCCATCCATCCATCCATATTCTTAATCCTTTTTAGTTTTGCAGGGGGGCTGCAGCCGAAGACAGCACCCTGCGTGTTGCAAAATCTGCTCTACTGAGGGGCAGCAACATGACAGTTCAGCTTATATACAGCAATGAAGCATAATATAATAGTGACATTCCACCACAGACTTTCACCTGTGTAATTCCATAATATATGTAGTGATCCAGCTTTAACGACCATGCCTTTCTGTCTTTCCATCTAGGCAAGACGAAAACAGACAACTCCCATCGCTGACCTTACATTAGCAATGGTCAACATGCATGACGAAGAGATGCGGCTCTTGGAACGGCAACATGACCAGCGGCAAGAATCAGGAGTACATGCAGCATTTGGAACAGGTGGCCGCAGATGTGCGGGCAGATGTGCGTGAAGCCCTGGAGCAGGACGCTGCGTTACGAAGGGAAGAGCTCGCAGAGATGTCATCGCCCAGTCTGTTTTTTTGTTTGTAAATTTTACTTCTGGAATAAAATTGTATTGTTTGCATCAAAAGTCTGGTTAATCTGTTATGACAACGTATGAGAAAAGCCAATAATTACATACACATTCCATTCTCTGTTCACTCCACATGCTGCTGTTCATCAGGTCAGGTGTATAGCTTTCTAATGGCAATTTAATTTTTAACAACACAACGAAACGTAATGTCTTGGTAGGTTTTTTTTATTTTAAACACATTTGCAATGCTGAATCCATTTCTCTTGAACGGGTACATTTTTTAGGTTATAAGCAGTTGTACAGGTGTGCTTGAACTTGTAGACACTGCTAAAGGTAAGTACGTGTAAGTTGAATGTTGCATCACCAGTCAAAATTTAATAAATTAAGAAGGAATCTAGCAAAAATTTGGCACTAATAACAGTAGACAAATCGGACAAGGATACACAACTGTGTTTTTGTTGCACACAACTGTTGTTACCAACAAGTGCAAAATTTATATTCCCTTTTCCCAAAAATTAAAAATCAATTTGTAAGTAAAAGTGGGAGACCTATACATGGGAAAATATGACATGTATCAGCACATGATTTATAGTTCAATTTGCATTTCCACCTAAGCAAAAGTGGCTTGTCGAGCTGGATTTTTGTGAAGATGGCCTGTGCGGTGTTTCTGCATGTAATTACATACCTGTCAAGTGATATGGTTTTGCCGTATTTTAATACGGGGAAAATGCAATTTTAGCAAATACGGGCGAATTGCCATTTCTGTACGCCAAAGAGAAAAATATACGGGAAAAAAAATTGAGAGTGTGGGGAGGAACACGTCGTGTGTGACCCCCACAGCGTACGGGGCTGTCAGAGCGCTCAGCGTGAGCAATTATCACAACAGAAGTGTGGACTCATCATTAGGCTGATGGCTTTGCACCTTCTTAACAGATAAGCGTTATGAACAAGAGGACAGGTAGATGGACCATGCACAACATTTTATTTACAAAAAACATTTTTGAAATATGTATGCACATAAATGTGGACAAAATAGGCAAGTATTGCATCACAGCATCTCATATTATATTGTAACGTGCAGCTTGACGTGCCAACGTCCCACCAGCAGGTTTGAACTCACGCCTCCCGCTCTGGAGTCCCGCACTCTACCTGTGTCACCAACAGGGTCAACCCACTTGGCAAGCCAAGTAGGGTGCTTATATTGAGTTCGCTACAATATCACCACACTGCTCCTCTGCTCTCTGTGCCGCTGCCACCACTGGTTCATCTACTGCATCATCCAATGTAGTGTCAAACGTCTCTCCATGACTCTCACACAGATTGTGCAGAGCACAACAAGTCAGCACCATAGATTTAACCAGTTTCATGTCACAGTCATTCCTCTCTCCTTCCTCCTTCCTTCTCTCCTCATCATCAGCCATTTTGTTTGTTGTGGAGGATTTGGTCGCGTGTTTCACGTCACGAGGGTGTGGCGCCGCCTGCTGTTCAACAAATCCCACCCACAGCAGGTGTGCCAGCAGTAGTTGAAAAGCAACTGAGGCCGAACCGAACCGAAGTGAGTAGAGTCGGGTTTTCAATCGGGGCTGAGTGGGGCTAGTGGAAAAGCGCCTTAAGTGGCAGCATGTACAAGATGAACAGCAGAGGACCGAGCACTGAACACTTGGGGGACTGGGAATGGGATTATGTGTAATAGATGTGTGTAAATGAGAGGGAGGCAGATGTAATAGTGAAGATGCAAGAATCGAGGTAGTGAAGGCAGATGAGTTAACCACCTGGGGTCAACAATCCAGTTTAAATAACAATGCACAAGAGAAGTGGGGAAGAGAGTGCAGGCAGGTTGGAGTGGGTGGAGGCGAGTGTCAGGGGTGATTTGTGACAGAGGGATAACCGCTAGAGTGAAAAGGAAGATTTACAAGACACTAGTGAGACCTGCTATGATGTATAGTTTGGAGAGAGTGGCACTGACAAAAAGACAGGAGGTGGAAGACTTGAAGATGCTAAGATTCTCATTGGGAGTGACTTGGAGGTACAGCCTAAGAAATGAGGGACAGCTCAGATTAAGTAGTTTGGAGACAAAGTAAGAGAGGCAAGGCTAAGATGGTTTGGACATGTGCAGAAAAGGGATAATAGATGTAGTGGACAAAGGATGTTGAAGATGGAGCTGCCAGGCAGGAGGAAAAGAGGTAGGCCACAGAGAAGCTCCATGGATGTAGTGAATGAGGACATGGAGCGGGTTGGTGTTAGAGGAAGATGAAGGGATAGGGTGACATGGAGGCATATGATCTGCTGTGGAGACCCCTAAAGGGAGCAGCCAGAAGAAGAATGTCCTAACTTTACGGTGAACTTTACATGCTCATAAATTCTTTGACTTCACAGTATTTTCATACTTATGCTATGCCACTCTTCAGTGGTAATCACATGTAGCAATTTAAATTGTATTTAAAGGACAGTTCTTGTGACATGGATGATTCATCTGACGTTGTAGATTTTGATGTAGATGTTAATAAAGTTCTGTGATGGCTGATTTGAATGTTTTATCGCATCACACCTTTGTCCCACTCAAACATGTTATGTCCATATATGTTGAAATCTGTCTTCATTATGAATATCACAGATACAATATCACAGATACAAAGCAGCTGAGATGAGCTTTTTCCATAGACTCACCCTTAGAGATAGGGAGAGGAGCTCAGTCGTCCGGGACAGGCTCAGAGTAGACCTGCTGCTCCTCCACATTGAAAGTGAGCCAGTTGAGATGGTTTGGGCATCTGATCAGGGTGCCTCCTGAACGCTTCCCACGTTCAGGTTCCTTTATTTGTACCCGTAGGTAGATTTGTTTTGCAGTCTGGTGACATCCATATTTACAAGCCACAATTACATTCAACATAGACACAAACACAGGCACACATGAAGCTGACTATAAACATGATAAAAATACTCAAGGCTCCATCAATCAGGGTATAAAGACAAAGAGATGAGAGAAAAACCAGAGGTAAGAGAGAAGGGTCATATTAAAAAGTTAAAGACTAGTCAAAGAGGTTAAAAACTCAAAGGTCTAAAACCCAATAAAATATTTAGAACCCAAATAACATCCTACAATAATAAGTAAATATACAATCGAGTTAATAAATAGGTACCTAAATTATGTGCAATATATTGTTACAACTTGTTCAACTCTTTGACAGCAGCAGGAACAAAGCCGTTTTTGTAGCGCTGGGTTTTACTTTTTGGGACAGCAAACCTCCGTTTTGAGGGAAGAAGCTGAAAGTTGCAGTGCAAAGGGTGGGAGTCATCATTTAAAATGGAGGTAGCAATCCTCTGTACTTGTCTGGTGTACAGGGATGTCAGGCTCAGCTGTGACTCACCAAGCAAACAACTGGACCATCTAACTACCTGATCCAAGGATTTCCTCTGTTTCAGTTTTATCTGACCAAACCATGACTCTAAAGAAAAGGATAAAACAGATTCAATAAAAGCCCAATAAAACATTGTCATTATGGTTCGGTCAATTTGGAAGCGTGCAAGTTTTCTCAAGCAATGCAAATGTTGCTGACCCTTTGTGCACACCCTTTCACAGTTCTCTTCAAAGTTTAAATTACTATCAATAATCGTCCCAAGTTATTTGTAGGATTGTACACATTCGGTGGTCTGTGTGGGGAGCGTGAAATAAAGAGACTGAATTATTTCTCAGTTCAGGTTTATTGCAGAAATCACATCCCTATGGCTGTGTTGTGAGACATGTATATGTTGGACACTGCATATGTGATTTAACCTCACGATGAAGGAGAGCCAGCCCCCTGCGGTGCGGAGCCACAGAGCCTGGACCCCCTGCGGAGGACAGGGGACAGAAGACTTCCTGACCACTGAGGCTCGAGAGGAGAGAAGGGGGGGTTATGTAAATAAAAGGCTAATGAATGTGAATAAAGAGACTTTGATATAGATGTGTGATTTCCCCCGCGAGGGAAATGGTTTGATGTGAGAATGTTTAAATGAGAGAACATTGGTGTGTTCAGTCTCTTTGTTCGCTGCTCAAGAATAAGAGCAGACAGTAGAATGTGGGGATTTCTTGAATAAACTAGAATGGAAGACAATTCGGTTTCGTTATTCAAGTCTCCCCACATTGGTGACTGACGACGTTGAGAATGAACGAAGAAATTCTCAGGGTCCCGGACTCACAGCGCTCAGAGCTGGCGAGCGCAGTGGCCGTTAAGCTGCCTGATTTCTGGCAGGATAACCCACGGTCGTGGTTTCTGCAAGCAGAGTCGCAGTTCGCGCTCGCAGGAGTAACGGTGGATGACACTAAGTTCCACCATGTCATCACTAAACTGGACAACAGCACAGCTCGGTGCGTGCAAAGCTTGGTGGAGCAGCCACCCGCGACCGACAGGTACGGCAAGCTGAAATCCACCCTCATCAAGTTTTTCACCCCCTCGGCTGAAGTGAGGGCGAGGAGGATCCTGTCTTTGCTAGACCAAGGTGGACACAGGCCGAGCGCCCTGATGGAGGAGATGATACAGCTGAGAGGTTTGGACAACGATGATTTCATTTTTCAGTTCATCTTCCTCTCCAACCTCCCGGCGCATGCGAGAAGCACGCTGGCCGGCAAAAAGTGTCACACCCTGGAGGAGTTCCGGGAGCTGGCCCAGGAGGCAGATGGGATCCTGGACGCCTGCGGCGGGCAAGCAACCACAGCAGCGACCCGAGACAGCGGGGAGCCAGAGGCAGCAGAACCAGACTGGCCGACGACGGCGGCAACACGACTGCGACGAGGGGGAGCCAATAGCCCGGCGGCAGAAGCGCGGGCACGACACAGCGGAGGAGAAGATCTCTGCTTTTACCATCGGAGGTTCGCAGAGAAGGCACGCAGGTGTGTGCCGCCCTGCATCTTCAGGAGTTCGGGAAACGGCAAGACCGGGGGTCGCTAGCAGCTTCGACCCTCGGAGAACGCAACAAGCTGCTCTACATCACGGATGCGCGCTCCGGACGAGTGTTCCTCATTGACACCGGAGCACAAGTGAGCTTCATCACCCCAACATACGCGGACCGGGTGGCTGGACCCCACGGTAACGGAGCTACAGCGGCAAATGGCTCGAACATCAACACCTACGGGAGAAGGACCTTGCCTTTATGCTTACATGGCCGCACATATGAATGGACTTTTGTAATAGCGGCGGTGAGTTTCAACATGTTGGGCGCGGATTTTTTGTGTTCACACAATCTGTTAGTTGATCTTGCTAATAGACGGCTGGTAAATGCACTCTTTTTACTCTCTCCCCTGTTCAGCTCGAGTGTCCCCGCCACCAGTACAGACCCACGTCGCTACAGCAGGTGGTAAGTTTCACACACTCCTCACCCAATTTCCAGTGCTCACTGTGCCCACTTTTTCAGCGACGGTCGCGAAGCACGGGGTGAAACACTTTATCCCCACTTCTGGTCCTCCCGTGTTTGCAAAAGCTCGGCGCTTGGATGCAGTTAAGCTCGCCATTGCGCGCGAGGAGTTCGCCAGCCTGGAGAGGCTGGGCATCGTTCGTAGGTCGAAGAGCCCGTGGGCTTCGCCACTGCACATGGTACCGAAAGCCGATGGCTCCTGGAGACCGTGCGGGGATTACCGCAGGCTAAACAACGCTACGGCGCACGATCGTTATCCCATCCCGCACATTCAGGATTTTTCGGTGCACCTGGCGGGGGCGCGCATTTTTTCAAAGATTGATCTAGTTCGCGGCTATCACCAAGTCCCGGTCCAACCGGAGGACATTCCTAAAACAGCGGTAATAACCCCGTTCGGACTTTTCGAATTTTTACGCATGCCGTTTGGTCTCAAAGGGGCGGCGCAAACATTTCAGCGGATGATGGATGCCGTGTTACGCGATCTCCCTTTCGTGTTTGTGTACCTCGACGACATTTTGGTCGCGAGTACTTCAGAGGACGAACACGAAACGCACCTCACAGCAGTTTTTAGGAGGCTGGGAGAGCACGGCTTAATAGTTAACCCAGCCAAGTGCCAGTTCGGCGTCGAGCGGATCGATTTTTTGGGTCACCGCGTCTCCCCGGAGGGAGCGGTTCCGTTACCAGAGAAAGTACGCGCGGTAGCGGATTTTCCCCGTCCACAAACGGTCAAATCACTACAGGAATTCTTGGGGATGGTGAATTTTTATAACCGATTCCTGCCCCACGCAGCTCAAATCATGCAACCGTTATATGCCGCGCTCAAAAAACAAAAGCTGACCCAGGCGGTCGAATGGTCCCCGGAGCGGGAGCGCGCGTTCAGAGGTTAAAAAAGCCTTGGCTGACGCTGCGCTCCTGGCCCACCCAGACCCTGCAGCACGTATCGCGCTGACGACAGACGCTTCAGATTTAGCCATAGGGGCCGTTATTGAGCAACAGGTAGCCGGAGTTTGGCAGCCTTTGGCTTTCTTTAGCAAATCTTTAAGCGCGGCTGAACGAAAATACAGCGTGTTTGACAGAGAACTGTTGGCGCTGCATTTGGCTATTCGTCATTTCCAGTTCTGGCTGGAAGGACGGTGCTTCACCGCTTATGTGGACCACAAGCCGCTCACATACGCCATGGCCAAAATATCAGATCCGTGGTCCGGCAGGCAGCAGAGGCAGCTGGCCGCAATCTCGGAATTTACCACTGACATTAGGCACGTCGCGGGCAAATTCAATGTAGTAGCGGATTGTCTCTCACGCGCGTTCACGACCCCAACACGCGCAGAGGCAGAACGGGCCACCGTGACCGCGCCGCAGGAGAGTGGCACGGTGGCGCGCGCAGCCCCGGTGCACGTGGGTATAGATTACGCAGCCATGGCAGCGGACCAGGGGGCGGACGCAGACGTGCGCGCGTTCCAGTCTGGACCAACAGGGTTGAGGCTGGAGAGCAAGTGTTTACAAACCGGTATGCCCCCTCTGATCTGCGACATGTCGACGGGGCGCCCGCGTCCGGTGGTTCCGGCCACGTGGCGCCGCCGTGTTTTTGACTCGGTCCACTCACTGGCGCACCCGGGGGTGCGCGCGTCGGTGAAACTAGTGGCGGAAAAGTTTGTTTGGCCGTGCCTGCGCAAGCACGTGAAGGAATGGGCAAAAACCTGCATTTCCTGTCAACGGGCCAAAATTCACAGGCACACAAGAGCCCCGTTGGAACCGTTCCGCATTCCGGCCAGAAGGTTCGACCATGTGCACGTCGACCTTGTGGGCCCCCTACCGGCATCACAGGGGTTCACGTATCTTTTGACAATGGTGGACCGCACCACACGTTGGCCGGAAGTGGTCCCACTTGCAACGACCACGGCCGCGGAGGTGGCTCGCGTTTTTTTAACGGCTTGGGTGGCGCGCTTCGGGGTTCCGTCGGACATTACGTCCGATAGAGGACCGCAATTCATCTCTGAGCTGTGGTCAGCGATGGCCAACGGCTTAGGAGCCAAAATTCACCGCACTACGGCTTACCACCCTCAGGCCAATGGTTTATGCGAGCGTTTTCATAGGTCTTTGAAGGCAGCACTCAGAGCGTCGCTCACGGATGCAGATTGGGTAAATAAACTTCCATGGGTTTTATTAGGGTTGCGTTCTGCGCCTAAAGAGGACTTAGACGCCTCCCCAGCGGAGCTGGTATTCGCACAAACTCTGAGGCTGCCGGGCGAATTTTTACCAGAGCACCCAGAGCCCCCACCTCTCTCTGCTCTGGGACCGTTAGTCGGCATGGGGGCAGACACGCTCCCGGGTCCGGTTCATCACGCTTTTCCACGAGTTTGTCCCCAAGGCTTTGAAAAATGCCGATTTCGTTTTTGTCAGGCGCGAAGCCCTTAAAGCAACGCTCAAACCACCTTACGAAGGGCCATTTCGAGTGCTGGAGGCAGGTGATAAGCAATTTGTGCTAGATTTTGGAGACAGAAAAGAGACAGTCAGTATTGACAGACTAAAACCTGCTTTTGTCATGAAGGACGTTTCTGTACCGGTCGCGGTGGCGCCTCGACGAGGCAGGCCCCCGCAGAGGGCAATTAACCACTCTCTTCCTCAGTCAACAGACCCGAAGCAGAACAGCACCGCAGGCAAGGCGGGGCCAACGCACAGCAGATTCGGCAGACGGCTGAAGCCCAAGCGGCGCACAGACTGAATGTTGGTGTTGATTATTCAGTAGTGAGTAAGGTGCTATTAAATTTTGGGAATTAGTCTGTTCTTCATCGTTTGGGGGGGGTTATATGGCTGTGTTGTGAGACATGTATATGTTGGACACTGCATATGTGATTTAACCTCACGATGAAGGAGAGCCAGCCCCCTGCGGTGCGGAGCCACAGAGCCTGGACCCCCTGCGGAGGACAGGGGACAGAAGACTTCCTGACCACTGAGGCTCGAGAGGAGAGAAGGGGGAGTTATGTAAATAAAAGGCTAATGAATGTGAATAAAGAGACTTTGATATAGATGTGTGATTTCCCCCGCGAGGGAAATGGTTTGATGTGAGAATGTTTAAATGAGAGAACTTTGGTGTGTTCAGTCTCTTTGTTCGCTGCTCAAGAATAAGAGCAGACAGTAGAATGTGGGGATTTCTTGAATAAACTGGAATGGAAGACAATTCGGTTTCGTTATTCAAGTCTCCCCACAATCCCCAGCTTTTCTCTCAAGAACAGAAGAGAGTGAGCTGCATCAAAACCCCCACATTTATACATAACACATCAAGGGCAGAATCACACATTGCTGTCAAACCCCCATTTGACAATATTTCTCCCCTCGAGTCTCAGTCCTCCGTCTGGCTCCAGGAGGTCAGGAAGTCCTTTCAGAGTCTTATCACGGCACCTCCGTCCTCCTGCCATTGTCCCCAGGGGGTCCAGACGTATTATCCCACCCAAGACGTGAGGTCAATCAACACATGCAGTCCTAAGCATCTCCTTTTGCTTATACATATGTTGGCAAGAATATATGAGCCACATAACTCCCCCCAAACGTCGAAGAATGGACAATAAAGCATAGTTCAAACAACATGGTAAAATCAACAGCATAGTCTACACAACCCGATAAAAACACACATCAGTCTATACGCCGTCTGGGCTTCAAACGTCTTCCAAATTTGCTGTAAGCAGGCTTTGCCGTCCCTGCGGCACCGTCCTGCAGAGAATCTGCTAACTGAGGAAGAGAATGATTATTTGATCCCTGCGGGGGCTCCAGGACATGTTCCCTGGGGGGTCTGCCACGTTGAGGTGCCCTCGCCACCCGTACAGACTCGTTCATCACAAAAGCAGGCTTTAGTCTGTCAGTACTAACTGTTTCCTTTCTGTCCCCCAAATCCAGCACAAAATGTTTATCACCTGTTTCTAGCACTCTAAATGGACCGTCATATGGTGGGCGGAGGCTGGGTCGCTGAGCCTCGTGCCTGACAAAAACAAACTCGGCATTTTTTAAAGCTTTGGGAACAAAAACACGCGGAAAAGTGTGATGAACGGGGCCCGGGAGCATGTCTGCTCCCGTGCCGATCAGTGGTCCCAGAGCCGGGGGGTGCCCCGGCGCCGGATGCTCTGGTAGGAACTCACCGGGCAGCCTGACAGGTTGTGCAAAAACCAACTCCGCGGGGGAGGCATTTAAGTCCTCCTTGGGCGCAGAACGCAACCCCAATAAAACCCATGGTAGTTTGTTTACCCAATCTGCATCCGTAAGTGACGCTCTGAGGGCTGCCTCCAAAGTGTGAAAACGCTCGCATAAACCATTAGCCTGGGGGTAATAAGCGGTAGTGCGGTGAATTGTCGCTCCTAAGCTGCTGGCCATCGCTGACCAAAGCTCAGACACAAATTGAGGTCCCCTGTCAGACGTAATATCCGACGGAACCCCAAAACGCGCTACCCAGGCCGTCAAAAAAAGCGCGAGCCACCTCTGCAGCCGTGGTCGATGCTAGTGGGACCACTTCTGGCCAGCGTGTGGTTCGGTCCACCATTGTCAAGAGATGTGTGAACCCCTGCGACGACGGTAGGGGGCCCACGAGGTCGACATGCACATGATCGAATCTCTTGGCCGGAATGTGGAACGGTTCTAAGGGGGCTTTTGTGTGCTTGTGAATTTTGGCCCGCTGGCAAGCCATGCAGGTTCTTGCCCACTCTTTCACGTGCTTGCGCAGGCTCGGCCAAACAAACTTCTCCGCAACCATTTTCACAGAAGCGTGCACCCCCGGGTGTGCCAGGGAGTGAACCGAGTCAAAAACGCGGTGGCGCCATGTGGCCGGTACCACCGGGCACGGCTGCCCAGTAGATACATCGCAGATTAGTGGGGGGCATACCGGTTTTGAAACTCCTGCTCTCCAGCCTTAACCCTGTTGGTCCAGACTGGAGCGCACACACGTCCGCATCTCTACCCTGCTCCGCTGCCATGGCTGCATAATCTATCCCCACGTGAACTGGGGCCGCATGTGCTTCCACGCTGTTATTTTGCCCTGTGGCTGCGGTAGTATAATCTACCTCCGCGCGGGCTGGTGCTGTTACCGCGTGAGAGAGGCAGTCTGCCACTACATTGAGTTTACCCGCTACGTGCTGAATATCAGTAGTAAATTCGGAAATTGCGGCCAACTGCCTCTGCTGCCGGCCCGACCAAGGTTCCGAAATTTTGGCCATCGCAAAAGTGAGCGGCTTGTGGTCGACAAACGCGGTGAAACGCCGACCTTCCAGCCAGAACTGGAAATGGCGAATGGCTAAGTGGAGCGCTAACAGCTCCCTGTCAAACGCGCTGTATTTCCGCTCGGCCTCGCGCAAGGATCTGCTGAAGAAGGCCAGTGGCTGCCAAACCCCGGCAACATGCTGTTCCACAACCGCCCCTATGGCCAAATCTGACGCGTCAGTGGTGAGCGCTATGCGGGCCGTTGGGTCTGGGTGAGCTAGCAGCGCAGCGTCTGCAAGGGCTTTTTTCACCTCCGCAAACATGCGCTCCCGTTCCGGGGACCAATCGATCGTATTGGAGGGTTTTTGTTTTTTTAAGCGCAGCATATAATGGTTGCATGAGCTGCGCTGCGTGGGGTAGCAAACGGTTATAAAAAGTTACCATTCCTAAAAACTCCTGTAGTGCTTTGACCGTTTGTGGCCGGGGAAACTCCGCCACTGCGCGCACCTTGTCTGGTAGCGGGACCGCCCCTTCTGGGGAAACGCGGTGTCCCAAAAAATCAATTTGCGCCACGCCGAACCGGCACTTGGCTGGATTAATTATTAGCCCATGCTCTCCCAACCTCTGAAAAACTGCTGCGAGGTGTTTTTCGTGTTCCTCCTCAGAAGTGCTGGTGACTAAAATGTCGTTGAGGTAGACGAACACAAAGGGGAGATTGCGTAACACAGCATCCATCATGCGTTGAAAAGTTTGCGCAGCGCCTTTGAGGCCAAACGGCATGCGTAAAAATTCAAAAAGTCAGAACGGGGTTATTACCGCTGTTTTGGGAATGTCTTCGACTCGGACTGGGACCTGATGATAGCCGCGGACCAGGTCTATTTTAGAAAAAATGCGTGCCCCCGCTAGATGCACCGAGAAATCCTGGATGTGTGGGATTGGGTAGCGGTCATGCGCTGTGGCATTGTTTAACCTGCGGTAATCACCACAAGGTCTCCACGAGCCGTCAGCTTTAGGGACCATATGCAGTGGAGAGGCCCATGGGCTCTTCGAACGTCGAATAATGCCCAGCCTTTCCAGGTTGGTGAATTCCTCCCGCGCTATGGAGAGTTTAGCTGCATCCAAACGCCGAGCTTTCGTGAAGACGGGTGGGCCAGCTGTGGTGATAAAGTGCTCCACCCCGTGTTTCGCAACTGTTGCCGAGAATGTGGGAACTGTGAGCGCTGGAAACTGGGTGAGGAGTGCGTTGAACTTACCGCCTGCTGTGGCGACGTTGGTCTGCACTGGTGGCGGGGACACTTGAGCTGCACAAGGACTTGAATAAAAAGAGTGCATTAACCAAGCGCCTGTTGGCAAGATCAACTAACAAACCATGTGAGCACAGAAAATCAGCACCTAACATGTTAAAACTCACCGCCGCTATAATAAAAGTCCATTTATAAGAGCGGCCGTACAAGGACAGAAGCAGAGTCAGAGACAGCGTAGGTCGGGGTGATGAAACTCACTTGGGCTCCGGTGTCTACGAGGAAGTGCCGCCCGGAGCTCACATCCGTGAGGTAGAGCAGCTTATTTCATTCGCCGAGAGCCGAAGCTGCTACCGACTCCCGGTTCTGGCATTTCCAGAGGACTTAAAGTTGCACGGCGGCACACATCTGTGCGCCTTCTCTGCAAAGCGCCGATGGTAAAAGCAGAGGCGATCTCCTCCGCTGCGTTGGGACTGCGCCGCTGCCATCGTTGGTGGGATCGGTTCCGCTGTCCCCGGCTCATCGCTGCTCCCGGTCGCCACACCAAAGTCTGCCGCTGCCGCGGTGGCCGTCTGCTCACCGCAGGAGTCGAGGAGCCACTGTGCCTCTCGGGCCAGCACATGGAAGTCCCGCTGGGTCACACAACGCATGCTGGACAGGGTCCCTTTCATCTGCATTGGGAGGTTTCTCAGGAAGATGTGCTTAAACAGGAAATTGTCGTTGTCCGTGTCCCTCAGCTGCAGCATGTCTTCCATCAGGTTGATTGGCCTGCATCCTCCCTGGTCGTGCAGAACCAGGAGTCTTCTAGCCCTCTCCTCGGGTGAGGGCGTGAAACATTGGATGAGGGCAGCCTTCAGCTCGCCGTATTTGTCGTCAGCGGGCGGCTGCTGCACCAGGCTCCGCACGCATTGCGCTGTGCAGTTGTCGAGCTTTGCGATGACGTGGTAGAATTTAGTGTCATCTGCCGTTATTCCCCTGAGTGCGAACTGTGCCTCGGCCTGGAGGAACCATGAGTCCGGGTTTCCTGCCAGAATTCTGGTAACTTCATGGAGATGGCGCTCACTCGGGCAGACTCCGACGAGTCTGGGTCGGGGAAATCGTCTCTAGGCATTCTCACGTTTCTGGTCACCAATGTGGGGAGCGTGAAATAAAGAGACTGAATTATTTCTCAGTTCAGGTTTATTGCAGAAATCACATCCCCAGCTTTTCTCTCAAGAACAGAAGAGAGTGAGCTGCATCAAAACCCCCACATTTATACATAACACATCAAGGGCAGAATCACACATTGCTGTCAAACCCCCATTTGACAATATTTCTCCCCTCGAGTCTCGAGTCTCCTTTCAGAGTCTTATCACGGCACCTCCGTCCTCCTGCCATTATCCCCAGGGGGTCCAGACGTATTGTCCCATCCAAGACGTGAGGTCAATCAACACATGCAGTCCTAAGCATCTCCTTTTGCTTATCCATATGTTGGCAAGAATATATGAGCCACAGTCTGGCCTTTTAGTACGGTGACTTTGTGCCTGGGAGTTTTCCTCCTAAAGTCAATAATCATGTCTTTAGTTTGTCGTATTCAGCTGCAGGTAGGAATCCTCACACCAGTGAACAAAATCATCAACCACTGGGCCGTGGCCACTCTCACCATCCTGGAGGAGACTGACAATAACTGAGTCATCAGTATACTTTATAATGTGTCTGTTGTCATGTCTGCTCCAACACGTTTGTGTACAAGATGAAGAGTTGTGGTGACAACACACACCCCTGAGGAGAACCAGTAGAAGAGCACTTCAGGTCAGACAATGTACCACTGACCCTTACTCTCTGCGTCCTGTTGGTTAAGAAATCCAGAATCCAACCCACCAGATTATTGCTCAAATCAAATTGTTGCAGGAGCCTTTCAACTAAAATATGAGGTTGGATTGTATTTAAGGCGGAGGAAAAGTCCACAAATAAAAGCCTGGCGTGTGTCCCATTAAAATCTAGATGTTTAAAAAGCATGTTAAACAAAGTGACAGTGGCATCCTCCACTCCTCTGTGAGGCCTATAGGCAAACTGCAGAGGATCCAATGCATGCTCAGTCTGCTTTAGGACCTCACATCTGACCAGTTTTTCAAAAATTTTCATTAAAATTGAAGTCAAAGCAACTGGTCTAAAGTCATTTACCGTTTTAGGACAGCCGGATTTTGGAACGGGAACAACCATGGCTTCTTTCCAGATCTTAGGCACATGTTGTGTCTGTAAGGACTTATTGAAAATGTAATGAAATATAGGACTCAGTTCATGTGCACAGGACTTTACCAAGTGCCCACATATACAGTGGGGCAAAAAAGTATTTAGTCAGCCACCAATTGTGCAAGTTCTCCTACTTAAAAGATGAGGTCTCCAATTTTCATCATAGGTATACCTCAACTATGAGAGACAATGAGAAAAAAAAAATCCAGAAAATCACATTGAAGGATTTTTAAAGAAGTTAGTTGCAAATTATGGTGGAAAATAAGTATTTGGTCACCTACAAACAAGCAAGATTTCTGGCTCTCACAGACCTGTAACTTCTTCTTTAAGAGGCTTCTCTGTCCTCCACTCGTTACCTGTATTAATGGCACCTGTTTGAACTCATTATCAGTATAAAAGACACCTGTCCACAACCTCAAACAGTCAGACTCCAAACTCCACTATGGCCAAGACCAAAGAGCTGTCAAAGGACACCAGAAACAAAACTGTAGACCTGCACCAGGCTGGGAAGACTGAATCTGCAATAGGTAAGCAGCTTAGTGTGAAAAAATCAACTGTGGGAGCAATTATTAGAAAATGGAAGACATACAAGACCACTGATAATCTCCCTCAATCTGGGGCTCCATGCAAGATCTCACCCCGTGGGGTCAAAATGATCATGAGAACGGTGAGCAAAAATCCCAGAACCACACAGGGGGACCTAGTGAATGACCTGCAGAGAGCTGGGACCAAAGTAACAAAGGCTACCATCAGTAACACTATGCCACCAGGGACTCAAATCCTGCAGTGCCAGACATGTCCCCCTGCTTAAGCCAGTACATGTCCAGGCCCGTCTGAAGTTTGCTAGAGAGCATTTGGATGATCCAGAAGAGGATTGGGAGAATGTCATATGGTCAGATGAAACCAAAATAGAACTTTTTGGTAAAAACTCAACTTGTCGTGTTTGGAGGAGAAAGAACACCATACCTACTGTGAAGCATGGGGGTGGAAACATTGTGCTTTGGGGCTGTTTTTCTGCAAAGGGACCAGGACGACTGATCCGTGTAAAGGAAAGAATGAATGGGGCCATGTATCGTGAGATTTTTTTTTTTTTTTTTTTTTTTGATTTTGAGTGAAAACCTCCTTCCATCAGCAAGGGCATTGAAGATGAAACATGGCTGGGTCTTTCAGCATGACAATGATCCCAAACATACCGCCCGGGCAACAAAGGAGTGGCTTCGTAAGAAGCATTTCAAGGTCCTGGAGTGGCCTAGCCAGTCTCCAGATCTCAACCCCATAGAAAATCTTTGGAGAGAGTTGAAAGTCCGTGTTGCCCAGCGACAGCCCCAAAACATCACTGCTCTAGAGGAGATCTGCATGGAGGAATGGGCCAAAATACCAGCAACAGTGTGTGAAAACCTTGTGAAGACTTACAGAAAACGTTTGACCTCTGTCATTGCCAACAAAGGGTATATAACAAAGTATTGAGATAAACTTTTGTTATTGACCAAATACTTATTTTTCATTATAATTTGCAAATAAATTCTTTAAAAATCAGACAATGTGATTTTCTGGATTTTTTTTTCTCATTTTGTCTCTCATAGTTGAGGTATACCTATGATGAAAATTGGAGACCTCTTTCATCTTTTAAGTGGGAGAACGTGTACAATTGGTGGCTGACTAAATACTTTTTTACCCCACTGTATTATCAGGGCCCTGACTTTTGTTCACTTTTACAGCGCAGAACACCCTTTTAACATCCTGCATCTCAATATTAAAGTGCTGATTGTCTTTGAGTTTCTGTTTCAAATCTTGGGTTTCAGTGCTAAAATCAAACGAGTCAAAACGACCATAAAAACAATTAAGAGCATTAGCCAGCTCTGTGTCTGAATTAAAACCATCTAAAAACACACGATTACTGCGCTCTGTGCTCTGAAGGCCTGCAATAGTTTTCATACTGGCCCAGGCTGAACCAAGTTTCTTTGCTGCCATCTTACTTTCCAACTCTGATTTATAATTCTGTTTTGCTCTTAAAATTTCAGCCTTCAGCTCTTTTGTGGCAACCTGTAGCTCAGAAACAGACCCCTGTTTAAAGGCAAGTGCTTTCCTCTGTAAGCAGGATTTAACTGATTTTGTAACCCATGGCTTGTTGTTGGGATATATTTTGACATGTTTACGTGGAACGATCGTATTTTTACAGAAAGCCATGTATGAGCATGTGACGTCCACCAAAGAGTCCAAATCATCCCCGCAGGACAGTGTGAACATCTCCCAGTCTGTACAGTTAAAGCATTCCTGGAGGCTGTGCACTGAATCCTCTGTCCACACATCTATGTCTCTGGTCTCCACCTTGCCTCTTCTGAGAGCAGTTTTATACGTGGGCAGAAAATGTACACAGTTGTGATCTGAGGATCCTAAAGGAGAAGTGATTTATAGGCCGTCTCTATGGATCCATAGCACAGGTCCAATGTCTTTTTTCGCCTGGTTGGGCAGGAGACATACTGATAAAAGTTTTTAAGTGTCTTCTTTAAAGAAACATGGTTAAAATCCCCAAGAATAAAGTTTGGCGCCTCTGAAGAAATTGACTGCAGCCGCTGTACCACATCAAAGATGGTGCTGGAGGCGGAGTCAGCGTCTGCCCTCGGGTGAATGTACACAGTTGTGATGAAAAGTTGGGGGAACTCGCGGGGCAAATAAAAGGGGCATAGTGACACAGACAGCAGCTCCACATCGGGTGTACAGATGCGCCCTCTGACCGTGACAGATGTGCAGTACTGCTTATTAATATATAAACATACGCCGCCCCCCTGACACTTCTCCGTTACCTCTTCCTGCCGATCAGAGCGGAGTGGGGCTCCAAAGCCGTCAATCCACAGGTCCGCATCCCGGTCATGCGCATTAAGCCAAGACTTGGTATAAGCCATGACACAGCAGTTCTTAAAGTCCTTCTGGTAGCGTACATTCCCTTGAATTTCATCCACCTTGTTCCTCAGAGATTGTATGTTCCCAAAAATCATAGAAGGAAGAGGAATGTTACCAAACTGACGTCTTCTCAGGCGTAATTTCACGCCTCCACGCTTTCCGTGTTTCCTTCTCCCACCTCTCTTTTCATCGCTGTGTCCATGAATGTCTCGTGAGGTGTTTTGGGCACATCCTACTGGGAAGGCACCACGGGGCAGACCCAGGATATGCTGGAGAGACTATGTCTCCCAGCTGGCCTGAGAGACCTTGGGGTCCTCTCTGAAGAGCTGGAGCAGGTGGCTTGAGAAAGGGAGGTCTGGGCATCTCTGCTTGAACTGCTGCCCCCGCAACCCTTACCCTGGAAAAGCGATAGAAAATGGAATGATGGATGGATAATTATTAAAGACTATTATAATGAGAATTGTACTCCTATTTCTTAATCATTTGCATAATTACTGTTTGCAAAACATTATTACTCATTTCAGAAAACGAATGTGACAATAGCTAGTTTACTAGATGGATTTTAGTTTCAGAACAGCACAGCAATTTGATGGGTGAAAAGTGTATTATATAATATAATTGTGCATTGTTTTATATGTAAATATTTCAGCACTATCAAGTTATATTTTTATTTATATAGATTTTTTTCTTTAATTTAAGATAAAATATGATTTCTTTGGGTTGGATGAAAATGTGACCCGTGCTGGCAAAATGAGTCACTTTGAGGAAATTATCCATATTCTATATTGAAAGACCTTCAAAATGATATTTAATTTGTAGGAAGTGCATAAAAACAGACCCGGAAAAAAGACGATTTGTTTATATTTTGGCTAGGTTGAAAACTCGGGTTCGATCAGCTGGGAGTTATGTCTTCTGCATAAACATATGCATTTTTAGAAAGTATGATTTCTAAGCTTTCCAATGATACCAGGCACTCATGGGGGTTTCCCCGGGACTTGCCGCTTGCAAACAAAGAAAGAGTCATGATTTATGACTTCTCATGCCTGTAGCTCGTAATGACGCGATGCACATTCCAACTCATTTTGCCAGCACAGGTCACAAATAATTTGAAAAACTGAAGGAACCGCCATAGTGAACTATTTGTACTCCAAATTCCAGCCACTGCAGGTGGATCTTATCTGACTCCTGGACTTTAATGCAAATACATTAAATATTAATTTAAGTCACTCAGTAACCTGAGAAAATTAAAGCTGGAACTAAAAGAAATAATTGACAAAAAAGGACACAATTTTTAATACAGAGACTGCATGTGGAGAAGTTTGAACATAGCAAAAAATGTAGGCGGCACCTTTCTAATCAACTAAAACTGAATAAAGAGAAAACAACTATTTATTCTGTTAAGGATATGACTGGAAATATCACCATGATTCTGAAGAACTATTCTTTTGGGAAATTTTATGAAAACCATACTCTTCCTGCATTAACCAATCTGATTCAGACATATTGGATTTCTGTACAATATTAACCTACCATGATTAAATGAACAGATTACAGTCCTGGGTTCACCTCTTTTAATGTCCAAACTCCACGAGGCACTCCAGCACATCCCAAATAACAAAGCTCCTGGACCAGATGCGGCTTGTGCTGGCACCTACAGTCATGTGAAAAAAATTAGGACACTCCATTAAATGTTCAGTCCTTTATTAAGAAATGTTCACATACCTGTGGCTAACCTTGCTTTTGATTTTATTTGTGTGTTTTTTTAAACATTTATTTTAACCATTTTAAGTGGGAATGAATGTGGGGGTGTTCTAAAAAAGATGGGATGTGTCATAACTTATTCCTCACTATTTGTTTAGAATTATATTTTACAGAAAATTTGAAAAAAAGTCTTTAATTTTTAATTGTTTAGTTGTAGTACAAGAATCTCCCAGTATTTTTAACATTGATATTAATGAATATAATATCAATGTTCATATGTTTGGGCATATGAATGTTAAATATTCATATGCCCAAATATGTTAAAAAGCATAAAGGCTTATACAGGGTGTCCTAATTTTTTCACATGACTGTGCCTTCTTCAGAATGGTGAATCAGATTAAGAAAGACCATGGCATTATACTGCTCCTTAAACCTGACAACGACCCCACACTACCTTCCAGCTACCGTCCAATTTCATTTATGAATGGTGATCTAAAAATAATTTGCAAAGGTCTTGCAAGAAGATTAGAAAGAATAACTCATTTCACCATACACCTGGACCAAACAGGTTTTATCAAGGCAGGCATTTGCCCAATAATACACAGACTATTTAATAGACTACTGTGATATTAACAATTTAGAAACCATGATTTTATTCCTAGACACAGAAAGCATTTGACCAGGCTAATTGGAAATTCCTCTTTACAATTTTACACAAATTTGGGTTTGGATCATCTTTTATAAACTCGATCAACACACTACAGCTGCCCAACTGCATCAGTTAGAATAAATGATCAAACTTTGAGTAGAAGTCAGGGACAGTATTGCACAAGTTAGAATTAGGTTTAGTAACATTAAACAACACATTACGTGTACTAAATATTACACATAGATACATTAGTGTTGGGGAAACTGAGGCCTTATAAAACAATGAACAACTTTGGGACAATAGCTTCATGAGCGACACAGTTATGAAACATTTAATAAAGAGTGACATCTGCTGACTGTCAGAACTGCATCGGAGTAGAAAACCTGACAAAAAAAAAAAAAAAATCCACCTTATTCCTGAGGGTGCTGCTGTAGAAGCGATTATGGGCGCAACTTACAGTTTTGGCTGAAGTAGTGTCAATAAAATCAGTCAGCAAGAGTGGAGTAGTGGGGCATTTAAAATAGCATTTTTAAAAGTGTTTAATTCATTTTAATGTATAGTCCACATACCTGTTTTGCAGTTAAGTGGCAGATAATTTCAGCACTTGTAGTTTTTGTATTTTTAAATGTTTTTGCATAGTTTTGGTACTTGCTGCTGTTCATGTGAGACTCCTAAACCTCGGCTAAATCTGTGCTGGCTTCAACAGCAATGCATAGATCATGAACTGAAAACTAAAAAGGACTGTTGGTGTGACCAGTGGTACAGATGCAACAGCACCAGGTATGTTTTCACTTGTATGAATGTCACAGATCAGACGTTTCTATATGTCACGAGATGCAAGGCTGCATTAAGTAAAATAATAAATAAAAAAAAATTGTAACAGGTTGTTTCCTAAGGCTTAACGATTTAAGAAAGATATCAAATAGTTGTTTTGTTTTTGCATTTGCTGCACTGTATTGGAACAATATGGACTTGATATTAGCAGCTTCAGCATGCTATAATTTTTAAATTATCACAAAATATAGATCAATAAAATTTTTCACAATTGTCAGAAAAGGTCTGTACGTGTTAAGTTAAATAACAAGCATTCAGGGCATGACAGCAGTATAAGCATTTTAATTTTGGGGTAAAACATATAGCTGCAGCTGTCTGTTTTACCCCAACATTAAAACACCCAAACACGGTGTTGTGGTTTTTGTGGCTCTGACTAGATTCTGTCTGCTCTAAGGTGAATTTGATTATGTCCAACATATTTTAACAAAACGCAACCGATTTTATTGTGGTGGGAATAGTGATATATCTCAGAGCTTTAATTTGTTTACACCATTAGCATTTTAGCAGCAGAGCTAACTAACAGAGCTACTGTCTGCCAGGCCACTTTTTAAGGTCATCTTCCTATTCCTCCATAGTCGGGGGAAGTGGTATGATTATATTACTCTTTTGGAGGTGCAAAAGGCCATGTTTCCGCATTTTTGATGCCAAAGTCATTGTTTTTTAACAAGGACAAGTGTCCTGTTTCTGTGACAACCCCACATTCTAAACTAGCACTGTAAATTGCGCCCATAATTCACACAAGGCATCATGGGGGCTAGGAATAAGATGGATACTTTTTTTTTGAGCATTTGCCCATCCGAGGTCTATTCAAAATTGGATGGCAGGAACAAACAATACAAAGCAAACAAAAATAAACCTAATTCCAATAGAACCCTCTCAAATTTCCTGCAAGCCCTCAAGTCACATGATATGACCAACATAACAAGGCCTCGCTTGCTATGGTCACGTGACTGTGGGCGTGCTGAAACAGCGCTTGATGAACTGCTCATGACACTTCCACTTTATATTGCGTGAATCAGTGTCGAGTGGGTGGTGTCGAGCATAACATCACTACCCCTACCCCTATGGATTGGGACACCCCTTCATGGCTGCACATGGCCAAAGTGGCTGTAGAGTGTAGCTGTCTTACCGGTTACTGCTGAAATTCACCAGCCACTGGCTGGTGTTAATGTCAAGCTGTGCATACTATCTATCTCAGAGCTTTCATTCACTGAAAATTGTCCTTCCACAGAATTTTTCCAGCAAGGACTACAAATTCTGAAGGCTGTTTATCATTTGATTACATGGAGGGTGATCTAATTAAAGTCAATTAAAATGATAGATAACAGATTGACACTATTTTTACAAGCTTGTCTGAGAAAATGACATAAAAAGTGTAGTGCAACCTGTCATATAGAGTATTGCCCTTTTTCAGGTTTTCAACTCAGATGCAGTTCTGAAGTCAGTCACCAGATGGCAGTCTTGTTGCTCATTGTTTCATGAGGCCTTAGTTTTAACATCACTAGGCTGAATTCAGGACAAAGGATGAAAACTAAAACAGAATCTGAACAGACTAAGGAAGGAAAACAGAAAATGCACTAAAAATTAAATTACTGAGAGAGTCTTTAAATACTCTACAGTTGAGCAGCTAGAGAGTGATCTACACACATCAACAATCTGACAAAGACTGACTGGATAGGTTTTAAAGGGTATGTGATGCACGTGATTGGATCAGAGGAAGAAAGCCCAACCCCAACACACCTGCATTTACTCCTGTGTGAATGCAGGTGTGCTCAGCTGCTGTCTCTGAAGCAATGAAGGACACCTGAACTCACTGAGGTGACCTAATTAATCTGCTGCAGACACACCAGCCCTAACACTTTATGCTGATGATGCACTGAGTTTCCCTGAGAACTCACAAAGCTCTCTTATACAGATTGTTAGACTCATTGATAAATTTTCATCATTAACAGATTACTCCATTAACTGGGGTAAATCAACAGCCTTACCTGTGAATTGTAATTTTCATAACACATCCACTATTCCTTTACAGTAACATTAAATATTTAGGAATATATTTCCCCCAGGATCTCAGAGTTGTTGTGATTAAATTACACTCCCTTCTATAAACAATATAAGACAACCTTGCACACTGGAGGATGTTACCTATACCAAGCATGGGAAGAGTTGCAACTATTAAAATGATGGTCCTGCACATGAATGCACAAAATGGAGGGGTAGGGCAAAGGAGTGAATTGAGACACACCCCAAATCCCTTCAATTCCCTCTCTCATTTCTTCCTGTTAGTTCCAGCATAAGGAAGACAATATAAATAATGTGTTAAAGTTATATAACAAGAGGAGTCTATAAATACTATGTACAGTGGTACCTCTACTTATGAACGTCTCTACATACGGAATTTTCAGGTTACGAGACGCCTCAATGGGAAAATATTGCCTCTAGTTACGAACGAAATTTCAGGATACGAAAGGCAAAAAAGTACGCGCTCCTCGCAGCTTCCGTAGTTTACCGAACGTAAACATACCTGTAGCTGCTCTGCCATTGGCTATCGCCTAGCATCTTCCTGGTATCCCATTGGCCACGAAGTTTTTTTTTTTTTTCCAAAACTTTATGCGTTTGGTTGATCTCGCCAAAGAATATGGCCATAATACATCAACGATCAGCACGGTATTAAAACAAAACGAAGCACTTACAAGCCGACAAAAGCAAACGTCCTTGGATCAGAACATGAACCAAAGAAGGCAAACGGTGACGACGTCGACGACGATAGCAGTTAAAGGGTAAATGAACATAATTTTTATTATTCTTTCTCTTTTATTATTCTCTTTTATTATTCTTTCTCTCATTTTAAACTCTCATTTTATGTTTATTGTGCAGTAATCTAATTGTAACATGTATTTGTTACATGTTTTGATGCGTTTTTACGATTTATAAAAAATTTATGCCCGAATTTTGGGGGCTTGGAACGGATTACGGCATTTACATGTAAAACGCGCCTCTACTTACGAATTTTTCACGTTACGAGAATTCTTCCGGAACGAATTAAATTCGTAAGTAGAGGTACCACTGTATATACAGTACATATCAGATATGAGCAGAGCTCCTTTTGGCAAAGCAAATCTGTTTGGCACAATAAAGCAAGCAGATATCTCTTCTACTTGCCAAGCTGCTGGACAGGATAGGTAAGAAAAAAGTTAATTCTGAGCAAATTTAACACTCATTTCTGAAAAGATAAAATCATAGTACACTTATATATCCAAATGATCTAAGTTAAACTTTTTTTTTTTTTTTTTGTTACTTATTTGTACCCGTAGGTAGACATGGTTTGCAGTCTGGTGACAAGCCACCGGCTGCTGGTCGCTGCGTGCGCGAGCGCCCTAAACCTACATGTTTTGGTATGTGGTAAACTTGAATCACTTCTCACATTTTAAAGATTAAAATTATTTTGTTATTTCAATTTGGACAGCATTTCCATCAGTGTACTCTAGATGCATACATTGTATGTCATCATTTGCGTGTTCCCACTCAGGGCTTTGCCCCAAAGATCAAATGTGAGAAAATGGTGCATTTATTTGGACATACACTGATTCAGTATCACAAAACTAGCTTTAAATTTTAGGTAATAAGTGAGTTTCTGTTCAGTGTTTGTTGTGAACAGGCAGACCTATCTCAGGATGGGTAAAGACCTAACCAAGTTCAAGTTCAGTTTTGGAAAAGGTGCTGAATGATCTAATAATATGGTGCTGTACCATCCATCCATCCATCCATCCATCCAATCATCCATCCGTCCATCCATCCATGCTCACACATAACGGGCCTACATCCACACTGCACTCAAAGTTAAGGTCAGAGTCAAAGGTCAGGAGATCTGGACACTTATTCTTCACCAGAATTGTTAATTCTGGTCCTGTTAGTCCTCCAGTACCCTGATCTGGTCCTGTTAGAAAGTTTCTTTCAGATAAGCTGCATATTTAATGATGTTAGCGATGAACTCGAGAGAAGTACCTTCAAAATAAATCCTGTGCTTGTGACAAATAAAGCACAGGATTGATATAGCACACTTGGATCATTATTATTGCCTATTATACAACAGTTATTTCTGACTGAGCAATTTGATTAGACAATAAGGATTACAGGAGTTACTAAAATCCACGACAATTGCACTCCAACTGTTTCACTGGATATGTATCATTCCTCTTCAAAGATGTTCATGTAACCATTAATTACCAACACTAATTTACTGTCAACTAACTTTCAGTGACAATTGCAGTACTGTGTTGAATACTTTAATTTCCACAGTGAGGCGCTGTTTGAAAAGATTTCTTACCTGACCTGGAAGTTTCACCCTTTTGAAAAAAGTTTTATTTAGCTTACAGCCTGCCCTTGCTTAAACATCGTGAATCTATTTCATATCTGTTTAACCTCTTGCACTCCGGGATACCGCGGGCGGTCACGTCTCTGCATCCTAGCGCGCCCTCGTGCGCACTAGGATGCACACTGTGCTTCTCAGAGCGCACCGAAAAAAAAGCTGCATTTCTGTTCTTCCACTACAGACACAGCCGCAAACAGAAAGCCAAAGGAGTGCTTTGATTGGTTTAGATTTGATTGACCTCTCATTCGACTAATAAGAGCCTTGAATTGGGTTTCTGAAACCTTGAAGAACCAATGACTGAAAGCCTAGCAAGAAGGACCCGCCTACCAACAGCTGCGAATACAGCCAGCCAATTGAAGCAGAGAAGTTCGACTATTGAAACCGTGCGTCAGATCTGTTTTGTGTAAGCCGCTGGGTGACACACACGCGTTCGCCAGTCGTTTTTTCTTACTACTGTTCTTATTTGTTTTGAAAAATCGTTCGCCAAAACCGAAATCATGGAAGCGCAAAACCGCAATAATGGAATCATGGTTTGACCGGGTCACGTGACCAGAACCACGAGTCGTAACAAGCGGACCAGCGTCATGTTCGTCTGACAATGAGGAAGAGAAGTTTGCCAGCGACACTGCTGTTGTGGACAGGTAAGTGTTATAAGCTAAATTATTCTTTATCCCTGAAAATTGTAATCCAAATGACTTTTGACCAATCGGTAAATTACAACTGTGCGTCATCGCCACATGACGGACCGGTCCGTGCGCTGCGTCCGGACCATGAACACCCCCCCCCCCCCGCTACTCTTCTGTAGCGGATTGCAGATATATTGCAGATATTTTAGTACAACTGTGCGTAGTAGACCGCAGCGCACCGTCCCCGCTGTCCATTATGTGGCGATGGACGATGTCCATTCTCTGTAGCGGGGTGTGGGGGGGTGGGAGTTGTTATCCTCTACATTAGATATTTTAGTATAATTTTTAGTGCACTGTAGGTTATTTTTTCTTGTAAAAAAAAAAAAAGGCCACACATTTTTTACGTGGCATGCTTCTTTGTGTGTGGGGGCTTGTTTGTTCATTCATTCATTCATGAATGAATAAACAACCCCCCCCCCACACACACACACAGCCCTGAGTGTCACCTTTCATTAGAGCCCAAGATCAAGCTTCTATATTGAATCATTCAAAAGTTACAGACGTTTTTCCAAATTGTGCCATTTGGCACAATTTGGCACAGTTCAAAAATGCCTGGGAACAACCTGACAAAAAGGCTGTGTAATATATTCATTTTTTGTGGTATTGTTACAAAATTTTGACCTCAGCTGGATAACACTTGGTTCTACATTTCTGTTGCATTTTCTAGCCCGGATCTCACAGCTGTATGTTATTTGCAAGCATTTGTATCCAAAAAAAACACCCAGGTGAACTTTATTTTCTTAAGTTCAGTATGTTTAGATGACTGTTACTCAGTGGCAGGAGAACTTAGAGAGATTATGACTGTTTTGCCAAAAAATTCAGTGTTTTCTTTTAAATGAGACCAACCCCATGAAGATGCTGCAAAGGGTTGAAGAACAGCTTTTGATTTACTTTGGGTACGTTATTTTTAGGTGTTTTTAGGGAAATTGACCAGAGTGCAAGGGGTTAAAAAACAGGCAGTGCTAGAGTTGGATTTATTGTCTCAATTAACAAACCACAATACCTTTGTGGTGATGGATGCTTTGTTTCATCTGAAAATGTGAAGAAAAGCGAACGAAGTGTGTTAAGTCACTAGCATGCTAACTACTAGCCACTGGCCAGCTACCGGCATTGGCTATGTTTTGATCTCGGGTCTTCTGCAGTACTGACTCAACAGGTATATGTTTTATAAACGTATTACTTTTGCACTTGACAATATTTCATTTGTTTACATTGTAGAAGCTGGGTTAATCATCTCAGACTAGATGCAGAGGGTAAAAAGAGAGGGACAATAGGTATTGAGATGATAGAGATTATAGTGAGGTAGCAGGAAGAAGTAGCTGGGGGGAGAAGGGTTGAATGTATTGTGATGCGAGATGTCATACAGATGTGAGATGGGCGGATGATATAAAAGGAGAGACCCTGGTGTATTGATATATGCTTTTTCTGTGTAGGACTGATGTGAGAGTGAATAAAGTCGTCTGCTGCATAAGTCTGCCTCCATTATTTGCACACTCCACACTGGTGACCCCTTGACGAATTATGGAACACTAGGCAAGAACCCCGGAGTCGTCCCGGATGGGAAGCCCCAGCAACGCGGCAAGCATCTCAGAGACGGCCCGGACAGGAACCCCCAGCAATGCGTGCGCTGTTTCGGTCAAACTACCGGACTTTTGGCTGCACGACCCACGGCCTTGGTTCCACCACACCGAGGCTCAGTTCGCCCTCTGGGGAATAACGGCAGACGACACCAGATATTACTATGTGGTCACAGCGCTGGATGCTTGCACGTCTCAGCAAGTAGCGAGCCTGCTCCAACAGCCTCCAGCCCACGATAAATATGGGGATCTCAAAGCCGCACTGACCCGGCATTACACACTCTCGGACTGTGAGAGAGCAGAGAGGCTCCTGAGGCGCTCCGAGTTAGGAGATGGGTTGGCAGTCGAACTGATGGAGAAGATGTTGGCGTTGATGGGCACGGATGACAGGCATTTTCTGTTTGCCCACCTTTTCCTCCGGAACCTCCCAACAGAGGCGAGAGTGGTTCTTGCCAATTCGCCGTTGCTGGCTGTGCGTGACAGCCAGGCGGTAGCCTCGGAGGCAGATCGGATCATTCTCACCACCAGAGCCCTCACAGTGAACGCAGCGGCGTCGGAACCCAGTGAGACGACCAGCGGAGGCGAGGAGCCGGCGACGGTAGCGGCAGCGGGGGCCAGGAAGCGCCAGAGAGACACGCTCTGCTTCTACCACTGCCGCTTTGGAGAGAACGCACGCAGATGCGTGCCACCGTGCCAATTCAAGCGTTCGAGAAACGCCAAGGCTGGCAGTCATTAGCAGCTGCGACCGCCAGTGAAGAGAACAAGTTGCTCTACGTGACAGACTTGTGCTCGGGGAGACGGTTCCTCGTAGACACTGGCTCCCAAAAGAGCCTCATCCTGCCGTCCTACGCCGACTGGCTAGCGGGAGCTAGCGGCCCCCAGCTGGTAGCTGTAAACAGCTCGGACATTAAGACTTTTGGTGAGAGAACACTGACTTTATCCCTACATGGCCGTATGTACGAGTTGACGTTTGTCATAGCGGTATTGAGTTTCCCAATCCTGGGAGCTGATTTTCTGTGTGCACACGGGTTGCTAGTCGATGTTGCTAACAGGTGCCTGGTTAGTGCAATGTCTTTTGATTCTCTTCCCTGTACAGCTCGAGGGGCCGGGCTAATAACACAAGCCAACGTCACAGCCCCAGGCGGTAAGTTCCACACACTGCTTACTCAGTTCCCAGCACTCACGGTCCCAACGTTTTCAGCGGCCAGCACTAAACACGGGGTGGAACACTTTATCACCACCACTGGGCTGCCCGTTTTCACATGACCTCAGTGCCTGGACGCAGCTAAACTGGCCATAGCGCGCGAGGAGTTTGCCAACTTGGAAAGGTTGGGCATCATCAGGCGCTCAAACAGCCGATGGGCATCCCCGCTACACATGGTCCCTAAGGCTGAGGGATCATGGTGACCATGCGGAGATTTCCACAGGTTGAATAACGCCACAGCGCACGACCACTACCCGATTCCCCATATTCAGGATTTTTCCATTCACCTCGCCGGGGCATGCATTTTTTCTAAAATAGACCGGTTACCGTGGGTTTTGTTGGGGTTGCGTTCCGCACCAAAAGAGGATTTGGAGGCTTCCCGGGTGGAGCTTGTTTTTTTTCAGCCACTGTGGCTCCCCGGGGAATTTTTGCCAGATAATCCCGTGCCGGACAACCGTCCGTCTCAGCGTTTGCAGCATAGCGCAGATACAGGCACGCTGCCAGGCCCGGCCCACCACTGTTTTCCACGCGCTTTTGTGCCAAAAACTTTGAAGAACATGGCGTTCGTGTTTGTCAGGCACGATGCTCACCGCCCCCCATTGCGCCCACCCTACGATGGCCTGTTCAGAGTGCTGGAAACAGGGGACAAACATTTTTTGTTAGACTTGGGGGGTCGTAAGGAGAAAATATGTATCAACAGACTTAAGCCCGCCTTTGTGGTGGCAGACGAGCAAGTGATGTTGGCTCAGGCCCCTCGGCGTGGAAGACCCCAACTGAGAACTCCCCAGGTAAACGATTCATCAGAGCAGCCACACGCGCAAGTCGAAGGTTCCCTCCCCTCGCCTTGGCCCACCCGCAGACAGACACACCCACAGAAGCCCCCCCACCGGCACAGCAGTGCCACGGAGACGGAAAACCCCCGTTACAGCAGATACGGGAGGAGACTGAAGCCAAAAGGACGTGAGGACTGAAACTCGGTCTGAGATTCGGGGGGGTGGGGTGTAGAAGCTGGGTTAATCATCTCAGACTAGATGCAGAGGGTAAACAGAGAAGGACAATAGGTATTGAGATGAGAGAGATTATGGTGAGGTAGCAGGAAGAAGTAACTGGGGGGAGAAGGGTTGAATGTATTGTGATGCGAGATGTCATGCAGATGTGAGATGGGTGGATGATATAAACGGAGAGACCCTGGTATATTGATATATGCTTTTTCTGTGTATGACTGATGTGAGAGTGAATAAAGTCATCTGCTGCATAAGTCTGCCTCCGTTATTTGCACACTCCACAACATGTGTGCAAAAAGACAATAGATGTCTTCATGCTGATTGAGATGTTTAGCAACAGTTACTGGCTACATTTAGAAGGGACTATTTTTTTCTCAGCTGTGCAAAATAACTGGTTAAACAAACAAATAATAATATTTTGTCCAGTATTGCTGTCATTTAATAAATTGTGCTTGCGGAACTGTTGTATAAAAGCAATATTACACTTGAGGTTGTTACAGTATCATGAATATACTAAGTACGGTTGTGATACTCTAATGCCCTCCAAGTAGCTACTGTATATTCATTGATACTGTACTCCCTCTCACGTAATATTGCTTAATAATGGTGACTCGGTGCCACAGACAGAGCACCAACTGATGAAAATATGTTGTTGCGGCCCTGGGACTGAAGGAACTATTGTGATGTTTCACATCTTGTCGGATATGTACTCACCTGGAAGCAGACTTATTGTGTGTGCTTTCCTTTCAGGATCAACAGAATTTAAAAGAATCCTATTCTTCTATTCTCTTTTGTCATTATTGCAACTTTGTGCTGTACCAGAAGCACATTTTATTGAAGTGAAAACCTTTGATGAAATTCTTTCACTGTATGTAGTGTGTTATATACTGTAATTGTGGACTTAGCCACACAGCTACTATATCTTCCTGCTTCCTGCTGCAGTTTTGCACTGGGTGAGTTCAATCGCTTTTTTCTTATCAGCTTCAGCAACTGTATGCCATTATTTGGACATTAGTGTCAATAAAGTGGAGTAAACTTTGACGTAAGAAAATGTGTTACATGTCCTTTCATGGTCATAGTATGCTCAAAACCCTGCAGGTAGGATTTATTTCAATGTTCATTCCTCTGTTTTTTCATTTGTCCAGAACTAGTGATTTGTTTCAATACTACTGTATCCATTTTGAAAACAGAGAGGAGACGCTAAATCACAGCCCAGATCAGGGAGCAATAACTTGGTGGCTTGAGGGAAATGAAAATGTTTGGAGGTGCAGCTCGGCTTTGGTTGACTGTAGCTTAGAAAAACATTTTATTTGGACAAAATCTTGGATTGCTTGGTTTGGGCAGTGCTGAACAGCAGAGAGCTACAAGACCATAACAAATGGTTTGAGATTTGTAATGGGCATCTCATTAAATTTGAAATGAACATCTGGGCAAAATCTGGAGTACCAAAGGCAACAGAGTGTATTTTTATGTAGTGTAGCACAGACAGTAAGCATGCGATGAATTGTAGGTGTGTGATATGTCTGTGGCTCAGGCTGAGGTTTATTACTTTTTTCCCACTGCTGATACATATACAACTACATACATAGAATATATGTCCAGCAGAGAAGAGTGAACATCAGCCTTCAGCCATGGAGAAATGAAAGTTTGAAAATGGAATTGCAGAATTCAATTTAACTGTACCAACTGTCAATTCAGTTTTAGTTTAATTCCATGAAAACTTACATTTGAATGAATCCTTTTTTAAAAAAATGTGGTTATTACATTTCAACAACTCCTTCAACTAATATGTTAAAGATGAGTGTGATTTCCTCACTTTAGAGCAGGGGTGTCCAATCATGTGCCATGGAGGGCCAAGGCCCTGCAGGTTTTCTCTTCTACCCAGTCTCTTCAGCAGGTATTTTCACTTACCAGCAATCAGTAGGAAGAAATTCAGTGAAATCTGCTGTTGAAGACACTGGTTGGAGGTAAAGCCTGCAGGGTCTTGGTCCTCCATGGCACATGATTGGACACCCCTGCTTTAGACTATACCCATATGTACTATACTGTATGTACTGCATCTCCTCTTTTCACAACCATGCACGCACACATGCATGAACGCACACACACACACACACACACACACACACACACACACACACACACACACCAGCTTCTTAAACTTCTAGCTAAAAAATCCACACTTTAAAAAACTAGAAAAGCACTCGGAGAGCGCAGATCTCCGCCAAGCACCACAGTTCCCCCCATACAGTGTTTGTGTGTACGTTTTCAGATTCCTTGACCATGAAAACATATGACTAGCAATTGGATTGACAATGATAGGATTAGTGGTTCAGTAGTTATTCACGAAAATTGCATTTTCTGTAATGGCGGTTTTCTTCTGGATGGTGATCCGGATCACCACCAAAATGTAATCATCTGTAGGATACCCCATTTCTGACAATCTGTGAAAATTTCATGAAAATCCGTCAATAACTTTTTGAGTTATGTTGCTAACAAACAAACAGACAGACAGACAAACCAACGCCGATGAAAACATAACCTCCTTGGCGGAGGTAAAAATGATTATCCCAAACAACGTGCCATGCTTAACATACCTGTGAACAGCTGAACAAAGCCACAATATAACTCACAAAATCAATCACACTCAGAAAAATAATCATCCAGTAGTAATATTGACTTTTGACAGTTTCTTCCACCCGTAGAATGAGTGGATTAATTTAGCAGTATTGTGATAATGGTCTATGCCAGGGTACTGGAGAGGAGAGTCTGACCGTTGGCTGGAAGATTCAGGAGGAGCAATGTGGTTTTCGTCAACTCTTTGCCCTGTCGAGAATCCTCAAATGTTCATGGGAGTTTGCCCAGCCGGTCCACATTTATTTTGTGGACTTGGAGAAGGCATTCGACCATGACCCTCATGGTCCCTTGTGGGGGGTGCTGCGGGAGTATGGGGTTTCAGGCTTGTTGCTATGAGCTATCTGGTCTCTACACGACCGTTGTGAGAGTTTGGTTCATATTGCCAACAATCAGTCAAACTCGTTTCCAGTGAGAGTTGGATTCCACAAAGGCTGCCCTTTGTCACCGATCCTGTTCGTAATTTTCATGGACAGGATTTCTAGGCACAGCCAAGGAATGGAGGGTGTCATGTTTGGTGACCACCAGTGTTGGGCAAATTACTAAAAAAAAGTAACTAGTTGCAGTAATTAGTTACTTCTTTTCAAAAGTAACTGAGTTATTTACCAGATACTGCGTGATTAACGTAATTAGTTACTTGGAAAAGTAACTTTCACGTTACTTTTAAATACATACTTAAATCATCTTGCACACACAGCAAGATCAAGGGCCCCTTGTTCTCATCAGAAAAGAGAAGAAAATGAAAACTGATGAGAAAAAAGTTTCATTTTAGAGAGAAAAAAAATGTCTCAGATTTACACAAACTATTGTAATCAGTAGAAAGTCAGAAATTTACTAGAAATAAAGTTGTAAATTCACAGAGAACATTTTTAGACCCCCTGGTGGGCCGTTTTTGGCCCACGGGCCATATGTTTGGAACCCCTGGACCAGCCCATTAAAAATGCATATTTAGAGGATTTGCTTCCATGAAATAGCTGCATATCACAACAGCATGTAAATGAATGAGATAAAATAAAACAGAAAGCACAGATAAATGAAAGTTCACCTTAGATGAAACTGTTCTTTACTGCAACAAATCAGTCACTTTTTCTCTGGTGGTAAGAAAACTTACACAATTACTTGCACAACTTACACATTTACACAACTGCAGACATTAAATGCGAGCTTCTTGCTCTAAAAATACTCATGGCTAACCACAGAGGTAGGAGCTATTGAGGGCTACTCACCACTCGGACAACAGGTGATAAGGAAGTCGCTATTGCCACGGCATTTCTTCTCACTGGGTTGCGGTGTGAGCAGGACAGGAAACCAACCCATGGAGGAGACTGATGGCTGCGCCAGCTACATAGGATCAGTTTATATTTATTTGCTCTAAAAATATCTATCCATATTAATAAAGTGAGTAACGCGAATAACGCATCTGATCAAATTTCAGTAACTGTAACGCATTACTGAATTTTTAAACAGTAATTTCATTACACAGCACGTTACTGCAAAAGTAGTGGCATTACAGTAATGCGTTACTTTGTAACGTGTTACTTTCAACACTGGTAACTACAGAATCTCATCTCTGCTGTTTGCAAACAATGTTGTCTTGTTGGCTTCATCAAGCAATGACCTACAGGTCTTGCTCGGACGATTTGTTATTGAGTGTGAAGCGGCTGGGATGAGAATCAGTATCTCCAAGTCCGAGTCCATGGTCCTCAGCCAGAAAAGGGTGGATTGTCCTCTCCAGGTTGGGGACAAGCCCCTGCCCCAAGTGGAGGAGTTTAAGTATCTCTGGGTCTCATTTATGAGTGAAGGGAAAATGGAGCAGGATATTGATCGGATATGGATCAGAGCAGCATCTGCAGTGATGCGGATGTTGTACCAGTCTGTCGTGGTGAAGAGGGAGCTGAGCTCGAAGGCAAAGCTGTTGATTTACCATTCAATCTATGTTCCTACCCTCACCTATGGTCATGAATTTTAGGTAATGACCAAAAGAATGAGATCATGGATGCAAGCGGCTGAAATGACCTTTCTCCAAAGGATTGCTGGACTCACCCTTAGAGATGAGGGTGAGGAGTTAAGTCATTCGGGAAAGACTCAGAGTAGAACCGCTGCTCCATCACATTGAAAGGCTGCTCCATCACATTGAAAGCAGCCAGTTGAGGTGATTCAGGCATCTGATCAGGATGCCTCCTGGATGCCTCCCACTTGAGGTGTTTCGGGTATGTCCCACTGTGAGGAGACCATGGGGCAGACCCAGGACATGCTGGAGACACTACATCACTATGCCAGCTGGCCTGGGAATGCCTTGATGTCCTTTCTGAAGAGCTGGAGCTGGGAGCCAGGGAGAGGGAAGTCTTGACTTCTTTGCTTGAGCTGCTGCCTCCACGACCCGGACCTCTGGAAAAGTGGTAGAAGATGGATGGGTGGGTGGATGGATGGATGGATGGATGGATGGATGGATGGATGGTGATGAGACAAGCAATAATCTCAATCATCAGAGTGAAAGATTCCACTTTTGTCTAGTGGGTGACAATGTGGACCAGGAGAGGTTTTGAAAATCTGGGCAAGAGTCAGTGCAATGGAATGTAAATCTTTAATTTCATGTCATCTCTGGGACCTTCTTGTCAAAAACAACGCTGTAAATACAGTATGTCCGTTAAGACGTTACCTGATGACATTTCAACTTTTATCAAATTTGGTCCTGGGAGAGATATTCCCAGTGGGTACCCGTGTTTAAACATCCATCCATCCATCTTCTCCCACTTAATCCTTTTCAGGGTGCGGGGGGGCTGGAGCCTATCCTAGCATCTTTGGGCGAGAGGCAGGTTACACCCTGGACAGATCGCTTGTCCATCACAGGGCCAACACAGACAGACAGACAACCATTCACTCTCACAGTCATACCTAAGGACAATTTAGAATCCCCAGTTGATGCCAATTAACCTAACTTGCATGTTTTTGGCATGTGGGAGGAAACCGGAGAAATCCTGGAGTAAACCCACGCAGACACGGGGAGAACATGCAAACTCCACACAGATCACCCACTTTTTCTTAAATTAAAAGCTCTCAAGTTGAAAGATCTGGTTGACTTTAAAACTGCAGTAATAATGTTTAAAGTGAAGACTCTATCACTGCCCGCAAATATCCAAAAGTTGTTCCAAATAAGGGAGAAACAATATCATTTCAGAGGAACATGTATATTTCAAAAACCTTCAGTGAGAACTACCACCAAGCAACACTGTGTTTCAGTGCAAGGAGTCAGATTATGGAACGATTTTGGACCTGAATTAAAATCATTTACAATGCTTGGACAATTTAAACAAAAACTAAAGCAAGAAATACTCCAAACATATATACAAGATGACATGTAAAATCATATAAGGATTGTCATATCCAGTCTGCGTTGTGTTGTAGCTTAGTTTTTTGTCACATTTTGTCTTAGCTTTGTTCTGAATTGTAATCGCTCTTGTTTTGTTTTTCTTTTGAATTCTTGGATGGAATATGGGTGGGCAATATAAGCTGCGGCTTCAGCCATCACCCATTTCGGATAACTTATGTTGAACTGTATAATCAGAGGAGTTATTGTCTAATTTGACCTTGTTGGATTTTCTTTCCCCCTTTGTTATATTATTCAGTTTCTTTTAACCTGTACTTTTAATCTATCCGAAATAAAGATTCATTCATCACTGTTGGCCAGGGGCAGTTCTTCAGAAAAAAGGATGAAATGCAGTTCATGCTGGCCAGCATTACTACAACATAGCTTGCTCTGACCAAACAAACAGACATGTTGGTGGAGGTGAGTGAAGTGAGTGGTAGGACAACTGAACTGTAATTCCTGATGAAGCATTGGTAGAAGTTAGCATACTCAAAAAACTGTTGAAGTTTTTTGCAGGAGGTGGGGGTGGGCCAATCAATGACTGCATTTACTTAACAGAGGTCTGGTTTAATCTGCCCATTTGCAATGACGAACCCCAGGAATGAGGTGGAGTGTATGTAAAAACTCACATTTCAGTGCTTTGACTAACAGCTGATTCTCCAGCAGGCGTTGAAGGATGGTGCAAACGTGGATCTGATGCTCACCTATGGAATGGGAGGAGATCAAAATGTCATCAAGGTAAACAAAAATAAATGTATTGAGAAAGTCTCTTAGAATGTTACTAATGAGCTGCTGGAAGACCACTGGAGCATTGGTGAGACCAAAAGGCATTACAAGGTATTTGAAATGGCCGACTGGTGTACGGAACCCCACTTTCCACTCATCGCCTTCTTTTATCCGAAGCAGGTGCCTTGCATTCCGACTTTGAAGAGTTTCTCCCACCAATGTTTTATAAAGTGTTCTGTGCTTTTCCCTAATCTACAGTTCTTTGACATGTGCTGGTTATAGTTTTAATATACTGTAGATATTGTCTACACAGAATGGGTGGAGCCTGAAAAAGAAACCATCTATTGAAGGGCTTCCAGTTATGGACTAGTAGACTGTGCAGGACTGCCAGCTCCAGAAGATCCTCCTGATCCGCTCTTCCTGTTGCCACTGACCCTCAGTAGGCTGTTTCTGAAGAGGATGAGGAATGCTTGAGACAACTGGCTACATTTTAGATTAAAAAAATTGGCAACCCCACATTTTTTAATTGAAAAGATGTGAATAATGTCTGTGTTATAGTGTTAATAGATAGTTAATAAAATATTATAATAAGGTACAGGAATTATTTATTTTACTTAATAGTGGGTGTGAAAGGGGACAGCGTTAAACCGTCCCTCCTGCACTCGCTAAATAAAATAAATAAGCACTGTGGGCACCCAGCACAATGCAGACTGATAATATTCACGCTCAGGAGGGATTGCATACAAACAGAGAGCCCCTTGGGGGACAACCAGTTAATCACGCGATTGATATGTATGGACTGATATCAATATGTAAATGTGCCTTGCATTCTCTTTTGTCCTATTGTTATACATCCCGGAGTAAGGAGAGGAGTCTGGCACCAGTTAATCAAGCAATTGATATGTATTGACTGTTATGTATATCAATATGTAAATGTGCCATGCATTCTCTCTTGTCTGTATAAATGTGCTGACTTGACATGCCTTAGGGAACACACTCAGAGCTCTCTCACTACAGTGCACACACAGCACCCAGTGCTGCAGTGTGTCTCAATGATGATGGAAGAATAAAACCTCTTAAACCTTCAGCTCGCTGTGTCACGCCTGAACTTATTTCATTCCTACACACTGGTGAACCTGACGTGAATGGACTGTCTCTCCCTTCTGCCGCGCTGTGGACTATTTCGTTCCTCCACACTGGTGACCCTTGACGAAGAATGATGGAACACGAGGCGAACACCCAGGAGATGACCCGGACGGGAAGCCTCAGAACACGTCACGGTGCGTCCCTCGCCTGATCTTTTATCTCCAGACTGGGGACCTGACAAGGGAGAATGACCGTCTGCTCTCTCTCACCGCGCTGTGGATTCCAGAGACCGGGGATCGCCTACATCCTTCGCATCCACATGGGAGTGCGTGCGCCTTGTCCTCTCTCCACGATGGCGACCTCCAGGGCCGAGAGCGCAGCGCTGGGACTGAGACGCACGCAACCTTCTGATCAGTGACATGAGCAATGCACAGAAACAGCCTGAACGGGGACAATCATCGACCCCGACTGCGCTGATTTACACCGAGCTCCCCAGCTCTGACTAAACTCCGGACAGCAGACCTCCTGCGCACAGAAGCCACGCATGCACACTACAGGGTTGCGAGGACAGCGCAACTTTCAGCTATGTGGTCACGGCGCCAGACGCGCGCCACACACGAGACAATACCGGCTCCACAGACTGATACATTGTTCTCCACCGCTGTACATGCCCAAGAAACACGGCCGATCGCCACCCTCGGAACCTTCAGGGCTGCTCGCGCACCTGGAGCGGACGTGCAGCCAGCACACAGGACTTTGTATGAGTTTTCCAGCCACGGCGCACAAGGGGAATTTAGCCGATTGCTTTCCCCGATGACCTTAGGGCTGTTTCCCGCACCTAAAGCCAAACTGCCGAGTCCCTGACACAGCTTCAGTTTATCACAGCCACTACGCGTCCTCGGGGAATTGGGCCACTTGCCTTCCCCACATCCTCGCTGGACCAAAACACGAGAGAAGTCAGAGATGTAATTTTTTCACAGCCGTTGTGGATCTCTGCCACGTTTAACGGGAAAAGTTCCTCACCATTGCGGATCCACACGCAATTTTTGCCCAGAAAACCCGTCCCGGGCCGGCACTCGCTTATTCCCACTCCCTCAACCTCACATAATGTTGTTTGTCCCCACATTGGTCCGGGGTGAAGTCATTCAGTGGGCCCACGCCTCGAATTGCGCGAACGCACGATTGAACTTCTCCAGAGGCCGTTCTGTTGGCCGGGGCTGCGAAGGGACGTCACTGTCTACATCCGGCCCTGCGCTCAGTGCGCCACTGGAAAGTCGTCTTCCTCCCCACCGGCCGGGCTCCTCCATCCCCTGCCGGTCCCTGGTTGCCCCTGGTCACACATCGCCCGGGATTTTGTGACGGGCCTCCCGCCATTTAATCATTTCACCACGGTCCTTACTATCGTTGATCGTTTCTCCAAGGCTGCCCACTTCGTTCCCCTCCGGGGGTTGCCGACGGCACGGGAGACAGCGGATCTATTGGTGCAGCACGTCATACGCCTCCATGGGATCCCCACTGATTTCGTCTCGGATCGTGGGCCTCAATTTGTTTCCCAGGTTTGGAAGGCGTTCTGTCACACACTGGGGTCAACGGTAAGCCTGTCGTCTGGATACCACCCACAGAGCAATGGGCAGTGCGAACGGGCGAATCAGGAACTGGAGGCTGCCCTACGCTGCGTCATTGCCTCCAGCCCTTCTTCTTGGAGCAGACACCTGCCGTGGATTGAGTATGCCCATAACTCCACGGTTTCTTCGGCAATTGAGATGTCCCCCTTCAGGGCATCCTTAGGGTATGACCCCCCACTGTTTCCGGAGGAGGAAAAGGAGGTGGTGGTGCCTTCTGTCCATGCTCATGTCAGGCGCTGCCGCCAGCTCTGGACCACCACCCGCAGAGTTCTCCTTTGGACCACCGAGCGTAACACCAGGACGGCCAACTGCTGCAGGAGACTGGCTCCCGAGTACAAGGTGGGCCAGCAGGTATGGCTGTCAACACGCAATATTAATTTGTAGGCTGAGAGGCGAAAGCTGGCCCAGCGTTTTATTGGGCCTTACCCCATTGTTTGAGTGGTTAACCCTGTGGCTGTTCGCCTAGCTCTTCCCCCCTCCCTCCGCATCTGTCCGACCTTCCATGTCTCACAGGTGAAGCCCGTCTGCTCCAGTCCCCTCTGTCCGCCTCCCAAGACTCCACCTCCACCAGTGGTGATAGATGGCCATCCGGCATGGGGAGCCAATGCCATCCTGGACATCGGCCGCCGGGGTCACGGCCCACAATACCTGGTGGACTGGGAGGGGTACGGCCCCGAGTGGAGGTCCTGGGTACGTCCATCACTTGTCCTCGACAAACAACTCATTAGGGACTTTCACCAGACGCACCCGGGTAAGATAGGGCAGGTGCCAGGAGGCACCGCTAGAGGGGGGAGTACTGTCATGGCGCCCGCAAGGCCATCATCAGTCCCAGCTGCACGCACACCTGCTGCCAATCGTCAGCGGGCTTTAAGAGCCGGACCAGCCTGTGACTCAGCACGGAGCCGTCTGTCAAACTCCCGAGGACACGTCTCTCATCTACAGCCACATCCTGGCTCTTCCTCTAACCACGAGCAACGTGTCGCTGCACGTAACCTTAATCTCCACTTACCTTGTCAAGTTCCTCTCTCCTGTGCACAGGTGGATCTCCCTGGCGGCGGATTATCTCTCCCCGGTGGTGGTTCAGCTCCACTCCAGCATCAGGGTAACTCACACTCCTCCTTGCACAGAGCCAGACGCCTTTTCCCTGGCTGTCGCCCTCAAGGCAAACCGGAGCCCACCACGACCACCTGCAAAAGTAAGCGGCTGTCATTATTATGCTCCCAGCGCTGGTGCAGTGTTAACGTCTCTGCTTTGTCTCCATAGGGTTGCCAGACCGAACGGTGTCCAGCTCTCCCCCAGCACGAGTCCAGCACTTCACACACCACATTGTACATGCACGCACTCACACACAAGACGCGGGTTATTAATAAAAGGATAATTGTAATTTCCTCGAGTCTGTCTTCTGTCCCCTGGGTCCAGAATTATGTCACTTTGTAGATTTGAAGCTACTCCGTGCATTGTGTGCACAATCACAGTGTGTTGCATGGCAATGTGAGAAGTTTTCTCCAATGCTTTGGCTATCGTGGCAACATACCGCATGCACAGTGGATGTCCTCCTTCTATGTTATCTAATGTTGAACTGTAAGTACATTAGAACTGACCTTGACCCTGTACCTTCCCTCTTCTGATACAGCATGGAATTGTAAATACTGTGCTGTTCAGAAATGTCCAAATGAAATGGGGAAGCGTAATCAGGTGGTTTGAGTGAACACGCATGTGACATCAGTTGTTTTAATTCAATGAATGCACCCTCAGCTAAAGTAGTCCACTGCAATGGTGATGTGAGATTTTTGTGTCCTGCTTCTTTAAGAAGATCGCACAGGGGTTGAATGAGTGCAGTGTAATTTGGGAAAAAAATTTCTGCTCTATCTGGTAAGACCCCAAAATGACATCATTTCCCTCACAGTGCGTGGTTTAGGGTGTGAGAGAATTGATGACCTTTGCGATGGCGACACTGCGGAATCACCAGATATGATTAACCTGCCCAAATAATGAACTCTGGGGCAGCAACACTGTACCTTTTTGCGGCTTAGTTTGTAGCCTTTCTGGTAAAGATGTTTCAAGAGGATCTCCGTGGCTGAAAGCACAGAGGCAGCAGTAGGGCCTGCTAATAGCAGATCATCTGTTATGGGCCGAGCCGGCTTGGCTTTCCTCGGCTCTGTCCTGATCTCTCTGCGGGGGTTGGTTCTGTTGTGTATGTGCATTTTGTGTATTTCTGTAACCATAGCCACTGCCTGACCGGCAGCTGTTACCCAGCATCAGCAATCTACTTTCTCCCACGCTGCTGACAGTCTGCCAGTCCGACCATGCCCCCTCGCTCTCCCTCGCCTTTCCACCAGCTGTTCCCTATCCCAGTAATTATCCTCCCAGTGCCTCGCCCAGGTGCTGCTTATTTGTGAGGCCAGCGGTGTTTGTATAAAAGCAGCCTTTTGCTGGACAAACACTGCTGAATCATTGTACGAGTCACACCACTGTTCTTTGTCATGTGACCGTCAGTCGGTGAAGGACTTTGCTGGTTGTTCTACAGGGAGGATCTGGATTGCTAAGGCTGTAAGTCTCTGTAGCATTTCTCTGTGTGGTTGTGCCGCTACGCTGGTAGCGTTTCCTTGTGTGGCACAACTGCTACGCTTTCTCCTGTGCAGCCTAGCATCCTAGAACTCTTTGTTAGCCTGAGCTTCCTAGCCATTTTGTATGGTTTGTCCTAAACCCGTGTTCAATAAATGTGTATGTGGTAACCCTTGCATTTAAATCTTCATTCTTCCTTCTGTCCACCGTGCACAATGGAAGAGCGCACGGGGAGTTTATGACATCAACATACTGCGACAACAATGTACAAGGGGGCAGGGATAAATCCTGCAAATGTTGTTGCAGTATGTGATTAAAAATGGCTGGTGAGTCTACAAAACCTTGTGGTACCCTGCTGTATGTGTATTGTTGACCCTGATAGGTGAATGCAAAAAGGGGCCTGCTATCTGCATGTAATGGAATGCTGAAAAAAAGCATTAGAAATGTCCACCACAGTAAAAAATTTGTGCTGTGGTGTAATGCTATTCAGAAGCAGATAAGGATTTGGAACAGTGTAGTTTGCTGGAGAGACGACTGACCATGACCATCATGACCATCATGACTGACATGACCATCTCAGGTCATGGACCATCCTGTAGTCCGTTTTGCCAGGCTTCTCTACAGGAAGAATTGGTGTGTTCCATGGGGACTGTGTTGGCACTAGAACTCCTGCTTGAAGAAGACCCTGTATCATTCCAGCTATGCCTATCTTCTTCTCTTTTGTGAGAGGCTACTGTGCTCTCCATATTGGTTGAGCATTTGCTTTCAATGAGATTTTGACTGGTGAACAGGTAATCAGACCAGCATCTGCAGAGCCGTCTGACCACAGAGTGGGGGGCAGAGCATCCAAAAGTGCAGCAGAATCCTTATCGTCAGTGTTTTCTCTGCCATGTGTTCTGTCTAGGTGCAATGTTTGTGGAGTGGTCTGAATTGTGACATTGCATGAGATGCGATAGCAATCAGCAGATGGTGAGTAATGTAGGTCCCTACATTGTGTGACAACCCAGTCAGTCAACCCAAGACAGTTTTTCACCATTGGTCCCAGTGCCCTTGCCTCCTCCCCTGCGGACACCCCAGCGTGACATGGGGTGCAGCAGTGTCCGAGAGGGCATACAGAGGCAACAAGTCTTTGTCCAGATAAACTGCAGCAGCAACTCCTTGTGGACCCAAATATCTTTGCACACCAAGTCCTGTACCCCCACCAAAGTCTCCCACTGATCATCATACAGTTCCTGATCATCATATGAATAGTTCATTGTACAATGGAGTGGATCATGTGGGGGGGTCATAAGGTTGAACAGAGTCAATCCATGGAGCCCATGAAATATATTTGTCCACCAGTTGGTTTTTGTCAGGGCTCACATCATTTAGCTGCAGCCACCACACAATTGCAAAAGAGGTTTGATCTTCCTCTGTGTCTGCTTCCTGTATTCGCAGCTGTGGAGAATTTAAGGAAGTAGACAAATCTGATGTGCACCAGAGCATAGTCCCATCTGGTAGACACACAACATTTCCAGTAGAAGCAAAATAGATGTGTGCCCTCACTTTTAAAAGCACATCTCTTCCCAGAAGATTTACTGGACAGTCTGGAGAATACAGGAAAGAGTGGACAAAATCCAGTCCAGCCAGTGAACAGTTCAGTGGTACTGAGAAAGGGAGACGTTTTGGGGTCCTAGAGATTCCAACCACCGATGTATAATTAGTGGACGGGGTAGAAAAGTTGATATTGATGAAAAGCAAGCCCCTGTGTCCACTATAGCTTCCTAAGTCTTGTCTCCCACTGTGATAGATAGCATTGGATCAGAAAGTGCTATCTCCTCTGTGCAGCTCTCTAGTCATTGTTGACTAGGCATCATGCTGTGATTGGGAGCCATGTGTAATTGCTGAGGCCACTGTGTCTGTTGTGGCTGATTTGACCACACCCTGGGTGCTGGGGGTGGGGCAGGTGCATAGTTTGTCCAGACAGTTCCTCTGCCAGTAGATGAAGCTCTACAATCACGAGCCCATGGCCTCTTTTGCCACACCACAGGCATATGTCACTGGGTGGGCCTGATGCTGGTCTCATGCCTCCCCTGTATGCACCTCTTCCATGCCCTCTTTGTGGTGGGCGTGGATACCATTGTTGTTGGGGTGCCAGCACAAAGGGCTCGGCCGGACAGGACCAATAATGGTCTGCGGGGTTGTCACTGTAATGGCTGGAGCCTGTACAGCATTCTTTTATTTTTTATCCTTATTTGTCACATCCCTAGCTGCTTTTAGCTGGGCTTTTACCAGCTGATTAGATAGATCTGCTGTTTCTGTCTCTTTTTCATCTTGTTTTTTTATTATTATTTATTTATTTATTTATTATATATTTATTTATTATTAAATCAGCGCCAGAGCCACTTGCTGGTTTCATCCAAAGACAGGACGGCAGCAGAGCCACCAGGAGTTCTGTTAACAATAACTGTAAAATATCCCACCGCAGAACCACATTTGGACAAACAGCTTTCTCTATAAAGGGCAGTCATATCTGGAACACAATGCCAAATGAAATCAAAATAATAACAGACTTTAAAACATTTACTACAAAGGTTAAAAACTGGCTGAAAAATAAACAAGAATGTACCCATGTATGAAATGATTGTCTGCAGGGTGAGAGTGAATGAAGGGAAGGAATGAATGTGTTTGTTTATAGTGAGTGATGAAGGGAGGGAGACCTGAAATAGGCAAATGTGAACCAGGTTTTATATTGTGTATTTATAATCTTGTTTGCATTGATGTATGTGGTTATTGTTTATTCTGTTTTCATTTTTTCTTTCCTTATCTTTCTTTCTTTTTACCTATTTCTTCTTTCTAAAGCCCATCCAGGGACAAGAGTTGCAAATTAGCTAATAGCTATACACTCTTTGTGCAACACATTAGATTGATTGTCATTTGATTAATTGTCTATGTTTATTGCACTGTCCCTGTCAAATAAACAAATAAAATAAAAATTTTCTCCAGTCATATCAGTCTAACGTGCCAAACATCTGTCCACATAGGCTCCTGCTTCCTCACCTTTTTTCATAGGAATGTCTGTTAGTTCAGCACTAGTGAGATCTACATGGAACATTCCTCTCATTACTGCAAAAATGTTATCACTGTGCTGCCTGAATGGAGCCTCATCAGGCTTGTTTGTAGTGCCAGCCTCTTCCTCTATGTGTTTGAGCACAGTGGCTGATGTGTGAGTGGCTACTATTCTCCTGATATCTGCTAAACACAAACGGCAACCAACTGTGGCCTTCTGCATGGCTCTGATCCATGGGGATGTTCCCGAGGTCAGTGGAGGCAATGTGTCACAAATGCCTTAAAGGTCCTTAAAGGACCATTCAGAATATTGTGCCACCTCAGTTTCAGTAGCTATCATGGACATGTTCCTGTAATCTACCTTAGGTATGACACCTACCTGTAAACGTATGCGCTGAGGTGCCTTTTTGGTCAGATTTTCTATTGTTGACCCATAATCATCATATTTCCACTGTTTTTGTGTGCCTGTGGGAAAGTTTTTATCTGTGTAATCAGTGATTTTCCTAGGAGTAACTCCCTCACCGGTACTTGACATTTCCTAGCCTAGTTAAAGTCTGGCTCAAGTGTTCATTAAACTCACATAAACAGGCATCAACAGTGCCTCCATCTGCTTTTTGGCTTGTTGTAGGGGTGGAGGTGGTAACTCGGGTCTAAGCTCCAAATTTTCAACTCCTTAATGGAAATTGCAGCCTCTTAAAGCTTCTACCTGTTGTCCTAGTAACACAGGCGGTAGAGCACATGGCCTGCAATGCCAGTGGGTCGCAAATTCTTTGTTTCTGTCAGACCAGAAAAAAAAATTACATTCCCCGGGTGTCAGGACACCGAACGCGGATCTATACTGTGCTCAGGTCTTTGTTTATTATTCTTTTTCTGTGTATATGTTTAGTCCTGTTTATCTGTCGTTTGGGTTGTGCTTTTATTTTGACAGCGCCATGGCAGGACTTCCGCCTATCAGTCTGTTCGCGGCTTGTCACAGCTGTTTATGTTTTACTGATTGCATTCACTTGTCACCTGTTTGTGCTTTGAGTTTAGTAGTATTATTTAAGCTGGCGAGCGAGGCTTATTCCTCACTGTGTCCTCACCCAGCTTAGGCTGGAGTCCCCTACCCTGACTCCAGTCCATTTTCTGCGTAAGGTTTTGTCCTCACAAGTATATGTAAGTCATTGTATTGACTCTGCTCTTTATGTTCTCTTTATCACCCCACTGGGTCTCATCCTTAGCTTTTTGTATATCAGCCCCTCAAGGAAATCACCAAACTCCCTGCAGGCGAGTGGTGACTCATTTATGCTCCATAAGGGGAAAACATAACAGTAGGACACAGCAAGGTTGATGCCAGTGGCAGTGAGTTTGTGTTTTTTTTTTTCTTGGCTCTATTTTTTTCCCCTATTCATTCACCTTTTTGGATTGGACTGAATGCCCATGTAGCATGTTCCCAGCACGCCGGAGAAGGAAGGCAGCCAGGGCCCCCAGTACGGATGAGCAATGAGCAGCTGAATTCATCAGGGGCCATTTTGCTGAAGCTCTCACGTCCCCCATCCCGAATAAGCTTTTGAAGAGCGTGGTGGCAGCAGTCAGGATTGTGGATGCATATCCCAGCTTAGGTAATTATCCTGAATTCACTGAGCTGCTGTCGACCGTCACCACTGTTCAGCGGCATTTTCCAGATTTGGTGACAGGCTCGCACCCAGCTCAAAGATGACGCATCCCGGCGCAGAACCCAGCTCCTCCCCGTGACACAGCTGTACCGAAACAGATGGAGGAGAACCACCGGGTGAAGACACCGCCAGCTTTGCGCCATTTCCCTGCTACGGACGGCCGGAGGAACTCCACCGTCTCAGCTGTTACCCCCTCCTCCATAACGTCTTCCTTTGCTGCTGTGAGTCCCGCTATTTCTTCTTGTGCTCCACCCATGACCATGCCTGCAGGAGCGGCTCCTTCTCGTCTTTCAGAGGGGGCCACAACCTCTACAGTTATGGATAGGGAGAAAATTGAGCCTGCTGCAGCAGTCACCACTATTCCCCAGGAGAGCAGGCAAGTGTTTTTTCATTCTAAATCTCATTTTGGTGAATTACCTTGTCTGATTCCTGGGGTGAAGCTCAGATTTTACAGTCCACTGAGCTCTCACCACCTGCTGTTGCAACAAAAAAATCATTTGCTACCTCTGTGTCTCCTCCTATACCCCTTGAGTATCCACCGAGTCCAGGATCGAGCTGCCGGATGGAGGAGAAGCCTGTGGTCCTGGAGAGCCTGGTTTCAGTCCCACAGCCACAACATGGACAGAGGAGGAGGACTGTCTGCACCCCTGTGACTGAGCCGATGACGAAGCATCCCCAGGCATCACCGGAGCAGAGTTCAGCCCCAGCAAGAAGCGAATCTCCAGTCGCCGCGCTGAGTGAGCCATCGGTGTGGGTTACATTGCCGGGGGGTTCAAGGTCTGCCAAGACCATCATGCCGGCTGTGGAGGACACCGCAGCTGAGTGGGAACCTGAGATGGGCCTCCTGAGGACCAAGCCCGAATCGCTGTCACTGCCCGGATCGTCGGAGTCCTGGACGGCGGTGGAGCTCGAGCTCAGGCAAGTGCTCTATGTTGTTTTTCTATTTTCTGTTTTGGAGCAATCTTGCCTGTCTCTTGGGGAGGAGAGCCAGGTGCAGCCGCCTGCTGCATCCGAGCTCACCTCGCCGGGCTCCGCCGCTGCCGGTGATCCTGACCCCTTTTGTCTCTCTGCTGTCTCTGAGCCTTCTTCCAGGGTCACCGGAGATGATCCAGCTCTGCCTGAGGTTTCCAAGGGTCCGGGTTCACCTCTGGAGGTCGTCCAGTGTGCAGCTTCCCCCCTGCCCGAGGCTGTCGTTTGGGTCCCTCCTCGGGTTGAGTCTCTGTGGGTGCTGCTTCCAGGTCGGGGACCTTCATGGATGCTGCACCCCAGTATCAGCCCTACGTGTGTGCTGCGCTCCTGCATGGGTCTATCGTGGGCTACGCTCCAGCCCGGGTTCCTCCGTGGGTGCAGCATTGGCCCAGCCGGGGTCCACCGAGGGTGCAGCTAAGCTCCAGTCTGGACCCACCGCAGGTGCTTCATTGGCCCAGCTGGGGTCAACAGCGGGTGCTGCTAAGCCCCAGCCTGACGCCGTCGTGGTTTCCCTCCCTTCTTCTCCACCAGACGCTGATGGGGTCCCCCTCCTCTGGTCCGATTTCCTGCTATTAAGCCTCCCGGTCGGAAAGCCATTTTCTGATTCACCCCTTCGGTTGTGGTGGCTTAAGAACACTGGCCAGCCGCCCGAGAGACTGAGCCGCCGGGTTGGGTAGTCTATGATTTCAGGCAGGCCACCCGACTCATTCCATCTGGCTGTTCGGTGGTCCTGGGATTTCAGTCGGCCCCCCAAACCTTTTTCTTCTAGTTGAGGTCTCTGGGGACTTGGTTGGCCGCCTGGCCTTTTCCACTTGATGGTCGAGTGGAACCAGGATGCCAGGAGGCCGCCTGAACTGTTTCTCTATTTATTATGCATGACCCAGTCCTCATCATATTCTGTTTGTTAGATTATGGTTGTGGGTTGTTGAGTTGTTTTGTTTTTGTGTCTCTTCCTCCAGGCCTGGATCCCCCCACTGCCCTCCCAGGGTTGGTTTTTGTAGTTGTTACTGGTTGGGGGGGGTGTTCTCTTTTTCCTTTTGATGTTACTGTGGGGTGTCTGGGGAACCACCCCTTAAGGGAGGGGCACTGTCATGATGCCGAGCGCAGATCTGTACTGTGCTCGGGTCTTTGTTTATTATTCTTTTTCTGTGTATATATTTAGTCCTGTTTATCTGTCGTTTGAGTTGTGCCTTTATTTTGACAGCGCCGCAGCAGGACTTCCTCCTTTCAGTCTGTTCGTGGCCTGTCACAGCTGTTTATGTTTTACTGATTGCATTCACTCGTCACCTGTTTGTGCTTTGAGTTTAGTAGCATTATTTAAGCTGGCGAGCGAGGCTTATTCCTTGCTGCATCCTCCTCAAATTAGGCTGGAGTCCCCTACCCTGACTCCAGTTCATTTTCTGCATAAGGTTCCATCCTCGCAAGTATAGGTAAGCCATTGTATTGACTCTGCTCTTTATGTTCTTGTTATCACCCCACTGGGTCTCATCCTTAGCTTTTTGTATATCCGCCCCTCGAGGCGAATGTTTGTATTTGCTTTTATTTCCTATTAAATCACCAAACTCCCTGCAGGTGAGTGGTGCCTCATTTATGCTCCGTAAGGGGCAAACATAACACCAGGGGCTTTTAGCCTTTATTCCAACCGTCACAATTACACTGCCTCTTATTCCAGACAACCAGAAATGGGAATTCGGGATTAGGGCTAACCCCTTCACCCTACACCATTCTTCGTGCCTTAAAATGGGATATAAGAGGTAAACCTCCCACACATTTTTATCCCCACAAGATTCACAGACCAAGTGTTGGCAATACACACTCGGTCGGACTCATTCCCAGTGAGAGTTGGACTCCGCCAGGGCTGCCCTTTGTCACCGATCCTGTTCATAATTTTTATGGACAGGATTTCTAGGCGCAGCCAGGGAACGGAGGGTGTCATGCTTGGTGACCACAGGATCTCATCTCTGTTGTTTGCAGATGATGTTGTCCTGTTGGCTTCATCCAACAATGACCTACAGCTCTTGCTGGGACGGTTTGCCGCTGAGTGTGAAGCGGCTGGGATGAGAATCAGCACCTCCAAGTCCGAGTCCATGGTCCTCAGCCGGAAAAAGGTGGATTGTTCTCTCCGGGTTGGGGACAGGCTCGTGCCCCAAGTGGAGGAGTTTAAGTATCTTGGGGTTTTATTCACGAGTGAGGGGAAAATGGAGCGAGAGATTGACAGACGGATCGGAGCAGCATCTGCAGTAATGCGGACGTTGTACCGGTCTGTTGTGGTGAAGAGGGAGCTTAGTTCTAAGGCAAAGCTGTTGATTTACCAGTCAATCTACGTTCCTACTCTCACCTATGGTCACGAGCTTTGGGTAATGACCGAAAGAACAAGATCGCGGATACAAGCGGCTGAAATGAGCTTTCTCCATAGGATTGCTGGACTCACTCTCAGAGATAGGATGAGGAGCTCAGTCACCCGGGAGAGGCTCAGAGTAGAACCGCTGCTCCTCCACATTGAAAGGAGTCAGTTGAGGTGATATGGGCATCTGATTAGGATGCCTCCTGGACGCCTCCCACTTGAGGTGTTTTGGGCATGTCCCACTGGGAGGAGACCCCGGGGCAGACCCAGGACTCGGTGGAGAGACTACGTCTCCCAGCTGGTCTGGGAACGCCTTGGTATCCTCTCTGAAGAGCTGGAGCAGGTGGCTAGGGAGAGGGAAGTCTGGGCTTCTCTGCTTGAACTGCTGCCTCCGCGACCCGGACCTCCGGAAAAGCGGTAGAAGATGGATGGATGGATGGAAGATTCACAGAGACGAGACAATGCCAACATACATGGAATACAAAATGTCTGCAGAAACAATTGTGTGAGTGTGTGTCTTTCCCTTTGCTGCTTGTTAGTATGGGCTTTTCAACAGCCTAACTCTATAACAGAGGCTATTTACCTTGACCCCGCATCCGGAACCAAAACCATTGATAGCGTGATAAAAGATCGGTCCAACTGATTTTTCAAGCTGACCAAACACAATTACTCACTATCTGATAGTACTTAAGGCTCTTGTATTGTGCGGGATTCCTTATAATGACATAATTCACTCACTATTTGATTTTACTTAAGATTCTTGTGTTATGTCATAAATTCCTTAAATGCCCATTATTTCCATTCTCATATTACTCAGTATCGATACTTTTTATTCTCTATAAAAGGCGGCTTATAAATCTGACCCTTCAAAATGTATTAATAACCAAGCAATTCATTCACATTATCTAAACATGTAAATGATTAAAATATTCTCTGCATGTTCTTAATTTTTCAAAAAATGACATTAAAATGTCAAATTTCTGTAAAAAAATTATAATGATCAAATTCTTGATTTCTGTAAAATTATAATTATGACAAAAAGACTTAATTCTACTGAGTATTTCAGACAAATCTACGGAGATTTGTTTATAAAGGTTCCCTGCTCACTTTGTTAATATGGCCCAGCCCAGAGTTGTCTGCAATAGACAGATGAAAGCTTTTCGTCTCCGATGCCTGCCAACTGGGCAATCACACTGGGGTCACCAAGTTGTAAAATACTCTTTTTCCTTCTCTCTGTAAAAGTGTGTTCAAAAATTGGTCAGTTAGCAAAACCATAAGAAATGCGTCAGAGATTTAAGAATTACAAGAGAAAAGCTAAATCACACTTATCTGTTTATTCTCGTAACATGCAGAGAATATCACAGCTGTGGACTGTCCCTGTGCAATAAGCAGACAGCCCAGAAAAACAATTAATTTGAGTATATATATCTTCAAGTTTGGGGCATTTCCTAAACTTTCCCACAATAGCTCCCTCTTTAAGGATTTCTGACTCCATCAGTTGTTTTCTCCCCCAAGGTCGGCTGGCCAGGTGCACTGTGCTGAACAATGGCTTTTCAAGATTGCTGACTCTGTCAGATGTTGTCTCCAAACAGTGGCTCTCTTTTCCTCAGCAAGATCGCTTAGCCAGGCGCATCCTCCTGTCTCTTATCGCAACCCTGAACACAAACCAACCTCCCCCCGGCTATGTGTGAGCAAGAAGCAGCCCATTGTTTGCCAAGCAATAAGGGATGTGTGTCTGTAACTAACCTAGATCTTTTATGTTCAGCAGGAAGCAGTGCAGAGAATTAAGCAGAAGCACATTTGTGTAAGCAATATTTAATATCCTAACTTATCTAAACATTTCTATCACAATACCCATTTCAGAACATTTGCATGGACTTCACTGAGCTAAACAAATATCAAGGGAAGAGATATTGTTTAGTTTTCTTTGTAAAAATCCAGATGCAATTACAGTAGCTAAAACCATCTAACAGACATTGTTCCAAGGTATGGGATCCGAGAGAAAATTTATTTAGATAATGGTACTCATTTTGTAGCTAGATTATTTCACATTTGAGTATATATATATAGTATAATGTACTATACATTTTCACATTTCACTGCAACTTTCAGCTTCTTCCCTCCAGACGGAGGTTTGCTGTCCCAAAAAGTAGAACCCAGCGCTACAAAAACAGCTTTGTCCCTGCTGCTGTCAAAGAGTTGAACAAGCTATAAAAATTATATTGTACATATTTTATATTTACCTATTTTGTAAGATGTGTGCCTGTGTTTGTGTCTATGTTGAATGTAATTAGTGGCTTGTAAATATGGATGTCACCAACTGCAAAACAAATCTACCTACGGGTACAAATAAAGTAACTTGAACCTGAACCTGATTTACAGAAAGTGTTGAATGCTGATTTGAAACACCATGCAGCAAATCACCCACAGTCTGCAGGATTTGTGGAACGGCATAACTGGACCATTATAGAAAGAGTAAGAAAACAATGGCACAAACAGGACAGAATCAGATTTATTGTTTACCTTTGATACTATTTTATATGAGAATTGTGCTTACAAAAGAAGGTTTATCTCCCTTTGAAGTTTACATGAAAAGCTTTAATTAGTACCCCCTCTTAGACCATTCAACCCAGAAGATGAAGAGATTTTTTAGCAAATTACATGTTAAAAATGTTGACTCAAAAGATTTTGTTCATGCTATTCTTTCAAGGAAGGAACACAGGAGAAATCATCACCACAAGACCAGGAGACCAAGTTCTTACAAAGACTGTTAAAAGAAGACCTGGTCAGAAGCCCCCTGGCAGGGGCCATATAAGGTAACATTGTCAATTTCAACATCTGTAAAAGCACAAGGCAGAGACACTTGGGTACACCTTACATATCAAAACAAACCATAGAAGCTATAGGGAGAAAGCCATAGAGAGTGTTGCTGTTGTGGAGGAAGTCTGGGGCTACATAGGGAGTCAGGTATTTTAGCTGACCTGATTGTCTCAAACCTTGGTGAAGAAATTGAGAGTCTACAGCAGATAGAATACACTCAAAATGGCTAACAATGACAGACCCCTCAGAGATTACTGAAGTTGATTCCAGTTCTTTGAATGGCTCACATGTGTGTTCCTTGTGCTTGTCCTTGTCGTAGTCCTCTTGATACAGTTGTTGTGCAGCTCAGTAGCTATTTTAAAAGGAAACTGGCAGATCAATAAACATTAACATGAAGGAAAAAGGGACACCACCCACCATAACGTGCACTGAAGATAAAGCTTGTTGAGTCCAGTTTGACTATTGTGATATATTTATAATTATGACCACTCCATGCACCATGAGTCTGAGTCTTTGATGTATGAAAAGAGTTATAAGTACATGTGCACTCTTCCATGTAACTGGGATGATGTGTTCAAACGCACAGTACCTGATGACTCTTAATACTTTAACACCTATCATAAATTAAGAAAACACATACATCATACAGTCACCCTACCATGGAGCATGTGCTGCGAACATGAGCTTCACATATTGCCATAAGGAATGCACAATTTGTAACCCTATTAAAATAACTATAACATCTCCGAAGTTTTCTGACGCTGGACAATGTTATGTTGGAGTAAATGTACTTGGAAAAGACCCCTTAGAGAGCATAGGCATGGTCTGCTATTCATCCTAATCCTAATTGTGAAGCAATAACGCTATATTTAAACACACACTGAGATATGTACAACAGGTATTCACAACTAACTGTTGGTGGAGATATGCAGAGTTCCTTGCTCATAGGACACATAAAACAAATTTCTCCTGCTCAGGACTTGGAAACATTTCAAACAGTTCCTCCAAACCATCCTCTGCAGTTGTAGTCCCAGCGTCAATAGCGCCAGAGCAGAACAGCACCTTTGAACTAAATAGAGGATGGTGGCTCTGTGGGTCTACTCACACCTGCCTTCTAACTGGGAGGTGTCTGTGTCCCTGTATGACTGACTGACCATGCTAGCATGTTGTATCTGTATTAAGTCAGACAGTCAGGGCGTTGAAAGAGGGACCTGGAATACAAACCACATGATGCAGTCTGAGCAACGGATATACCAGTTGAATTTAAACATGGGAGCGTTGGCAAAAAGGTCACACTCACATTATTTCCTTGAACAGGGGTTGGAAAGAATATTCTTAGGACTGAGTTCTGCCAAAATACTGAGTATGAACCTGATGTTTTCACTGCCTGGCTACAATTCTTCTTAGGACTGTGGGAAGGCGTGATAAAAAAAACACAATATTATCCCTTATGAATAGAATTACCATCTTGATGTGTGTAGAATGCTGTTGCATTCCCTGTTGTAGAGACCTTATTGAAAAAACAGTACATGCTGCTGTTGCATGCCAATATCTCATATTAGCTCAGAAGGAGAAGAGAGACAGGGATTCAAGTAATGAGGACAATCAGGTTTAATGTCATGTCTATCAGTGTCTCTGCAAGAAAAAAATATTGGTATTGACAATATGCCTACAATGACTAAAGCATGATGTAAACACTTAAAAATTGTATAAATACATTTATTGGAAGTTTTTTTAAGTTTTCATTTTTGATATTGAAATTGTAATACTGAATGTTTGTAAATGATAACTCATTTTTATGGTTGTCAAAGGTAATAAAAACAAGCTGAGAATTTTCCTTTATAAATGCTGAAAGAATGAAGAAAAAGAAATTGCATTACAATGATTACACATGAAAGTATATACTGCTTATAGGTTTTTCACTCATCACACATGAGAATAACATCAGGCGTCTGATACCTGTTTATTATAGTTATTGACTACATAAAATGGAATCAAGAGAGGATATAATTGTTTTAATAAATAAATAGTGAAGATTAGTTATTTAGATATTACACAAAGTGATTGCATACACATATCTTATCTTTTAAACCCACACATACACCATTCACATATACACATCATTTTCTTTCCTGCACACACACACACACACACACACACACACACACACACACACACACACATACGAACTCCACAGGAAAGTCTCTGTTCCTGTTTCCACATATGGGCATGGGGTCATGTACGGTTAAAGAGAAGACATACAGACACTAACGGATAGAGGAGCCATCTGGACACCAAGAGGACAGTTTTGACAATGGATATGTATTATTGTAAAGTTACTGGGAGGAGCCCACTAACTGGAAGCCTTTTTTTTTTTTAATAGCTGTGCAGTTCTTTGTTCTGAGTCTTTCACCAGAGGATGGGGTGAAGGTCCCATGGTCATGTACACTGACTCCCTGTGTGGTTCAATAAAGTTAAGCTGAGAAATAGTATTTCTTCTGTGATTGTTGGTTGGTTAACTGAAAAGATTCTGCTAACTGTCCAAAAATTAATTTTTACATGTTACATTCATAGATGCAAATGTTGATCATATAATGAACCTGTCATACATGTCAGCTTGGTAAGGAACAGTTAGTGGGGTCTATTCCAAGCCATATATTGACTGGTATTATTATACACTCATACTTATAATGTGAACATGTCAGAAATAAAATTTAGTTGGTTACCTAGACTTTTGACTGCTGCCCCCCTGCGCCCCTAACCACCAGATTAGCAGCAGAAGATGAATGAGCTAGTTAGCATCATAGCTAGCACTGGTTAGCTTACCTGTCAGAAGAAAAAAGGTCACCTCTGTGTGACTTTTCAGCCCTTTGAGACTCTTCTGCAGACAGTAACCATCAAAACCAGAACCCATATTTACACTGCTCCTTTGTCATGCCATACTTGAGAACAATTGGGAAACTGACGTTTGCCTTGAGACTCAGGTATTTAGCTGAAAAATTCACTACCTGACAACCCAACAACCCAAAATGAGACATGGCACGTAACATCAAGCTAGCGATGCTATTGGCTGCGACATCCTCACTGGACTTCTGTGTTTGTTTTACTCCAGCTGCTGGATGTAAATATACTGCTCAAAAAAATAAAGGGAACACTTAAACACATAAGATTTTAATGGGAAAAAATAATCTGGATATTGAAATTGTGGCAGGCTAGTCCAGTTTACTTAGATTAAAAAGTGTTCCTTTAATCTGAGTAAACTGGACTAGCCTGCCACAATTTCGATATCCAGCTTAATTTTTCCCATTAAAATCTGATGTGTTTTCAAAGTGTTCCCTTTATTTTTTTGAGCAGTATATTATTGTCGACTCGCCAAAAATTACAAAATATTTTTTAGAAGAACATTAAGACTTACATTGTGCACATTTCTAAGTGCCTTGCTGATGTATTATTTTCTTTAAAAAAATCTTTGTTTTCATGAAAGTCTTCTATATTGCACCTTTAAAAGTGATGGCGTTTTGCCTGCATTATGATTAATAAACACAGAATCAATAAGAAAATCTTGAATTCATTACCTCAGCTAATATGTGATGATTGCAGTTTGTTTGTCCATTGGTTTGTTTGTTTGCCTGTTAGCAGGATTATTCAGAATTGCTGAATGGATTTACCCAATAGATTTAGGGGTAAATTTGGATCAGTTTGGATATTCTGGGTCAGTTTCATAGTTTGTGGTTCCTAAAGCAATGTGTTTATCAATTTTTGCCCACATCATGAAAAACTTGAGGTCACTCAGACCTCCACCATAGCCATTTCTTCTTCTTCTTCTTCTTCTTCTTCTTCTTCTTCTTCCTCTTCCTCCTTTAGGGATCTCCACAGCAGATCATCTGCTCCATCTCACCCTATCCCTTGCATCTTCCTCTGTAACACCAACCCTCTCCATGTCCTTCTTCACTGCATCCATGAGTCTTCTCTTTTCTCTTTTCCTCCTGCCTAGCAGCTCCATCTTCAACATCCCTTGTCCAATATATCCACTATCCCTCCTCTGCACATGTCCAAACCATCTCAGCCTTGCCTCTCTTACTTTGTCTCCAAACCGCTCAACCTGAGCTGTCCCTCTGATATATTCATTTCTAATCTTGTCTCTCCTAGTCACTCCCAATGAAAATCTTAGCATCTTAAAGTCTGCCATCCCCAGCTCCATTTCCTGTCTTTTTGTCAGTGCCACCATCTCCAAACCATACATAATCGCAGGTCTCACTACTGTCTTGTAAATCTTCCCTTTCACTCTTGCTGCTACACTTCTGTCACAAATCACCCTTGACATTTATCTCCACCCACTCCACCCTGCCTGTACTCTCTTCTTCATCTCTCTTGTGCATTTTCCATTGCTTTGGATGGTTGACCTAGGTATTTAAACTCATCCATTTTCACTACCTCTACTCCTTCCATCTTCACTTTTACACCTGCCTCCTGCTCATTCACACTCATGTATTCTGTCTTGCTTCTACTGACTTTCATTCCTCTTCTCTCCAGAGCATACCTCCACCTCTCCAGGTTCTCTTCCACCTGCTCCTTGCTCTCACTACAGATCACAGTGTCGTCTGCAACCATGGAGACTCCTGCCTCACCTCACCTGTCAGCCTTTCCATCACCATGGCAAACTAGAAGGGGTTCAGAGCTGATCCCTGGTCATTTTATTTGTAAAAGTGACTTGTTTTTTTCTAAATTTGTGGCTCTCTCACCAATTTGAGTTTCTCTTAAATGTGTAAAATAAAACTACATTGAGAGGCATTAAAAATGCAACATACAAAAAAACAACAAACAAAACAAAATGTAATCCTGTATATCTTTACAATGATTGCACTTTAAAATTGTCAGTTTTTTTTTCTTACAATGTTAATGAATGTACTATAAAATAACTCCAATGCATAAAATTCCCCATCAGGACACCTATGTCATGTTCTGGATCAGCATGTACACAGTCAGGATCCTGCATCAACAAATCATGCTGAGCTTGAGGTGGTGTTGTTCACTGAATGGGACTGCATTCGTCAAAGTCAAATCTACAACTTGGTGGCATCAATCCTACACAGAACTGAGGCTTTGCTCACCACAAACGACATGACACATACAATATTAATGAAAAATAAAACCAAGATAAATTATTAAGGATTAAGTTTTGTTGTGTATCTGTACAGCCAGATGATCTGAATTTGTGCACTAATTGACATAACACACGGCTCAGGAGACACACACGCAGGCTCAGAGTGAATTTAACAGCTTTATTTAACAACAAGGATGTGTGGATGCGTGTCTGTGGTATGTGGATGTACTGATGGCAGACGTCAGCGTCAGGCACGGAGGCAGGAAACCGTACAGCCAGACAACCCTGGGGAGAGAGCACAGGGAGAAGGTGACGGGCACCAAACCAGTACAACAGGTAACAAGGGATTTGCTGGCTTACTTGGCAGGGCAGGTGGCAGGCGTGCACAAGGGCAAGTCCAGGAGACAGCAACCTGACGATGCACCTGACAGCAGCAACGAGATGGTGATGCAGAGGCGGAGTCCGCCGCCGGGGAAGATCCACCTGTGCACAGGGGAGAAACTGGAACACAACAGGAGGTATGCTTACGCGGGTAATCTTGCTGGTAGGCGAGGGGGTTCCTCTGAAGCAAGTAGCCGAAGGGAACAGACGGCTTCAGGCCGAGGCCCAGGGCAGAGTGGCTTATATGCCACGCTGCTGACGAGGTGCAGGTGTGCGCTCAGCTGGCGCCGCTAATGAGCGGCGAGTTGTAACACTAATAACCATTAGCTAATAAACATTCTGAAGTGTATCCTCATCTGTGTTTTATTCAGGGACAACTTGCACCACTTTCTGAAATTGATACAGTCACACTGCTGCATTTTAATGCCTCTCCGTATATACACATGTACCTTTTAAAATAATTAAAAATATCAATAATCAGTAGTAATCTAAATATTTTATGAGCAAAAAGCAATTATTTTAAGTGTGAGATCAATGAAATAAAATTATGAATTCACACACACAAAAAAAAAGGTTTATGCAACGTTTGGATGAATCTGTATCCCCCTGGGGATTCTAAATTGTCCTTAGGTATGAATGTGAGAGTGAATGGTTGTCTGTCTCTCTGTGTTGGCCCTGTGATGGACTGGCGATCTATCCAGGGTGTACCCTGCCTCTCGCCCAAAGATGCTGGGATAGGCTCCAGCCCCCCCACGACCCGAAAAGGATTAAGTGGAAGAAGATGGATGGATGGATGGATGGATGAATCTGCCAATAGAATTATTGTAGCACTCTCAAATCCCATCGAGTGCTGTTCCCGCTACAACTTCAGGCTGGCTCAAATGTATGTATCTATTCTGAGCTAATTTTTAGAATTTTTGTATTCTGTTTTATATTCAGCTTTTTTTATATTCTGTTTATATATATATATATATATATATATATATATATATATATATATACATATACAGTATATATATACTGTATATATATATATACAGTGGGGTAAAAAAGTATTTAGTCAGCCACCAATTGTGCAAGTTCTCCCACTTAAAAGATGAGAGAGGTCTCCAATTTTCATCATAGGTATACCTCAACTATGAGCGACAAAATGAGAAAAAAAAAATCCAGAAAATCACATTGAAGGATTTTTAATGAATTAATTGGTAAATTCCTCGGTAAAATAAGTATTTGGTCAATGTCACGACCTGAACGCTATCTTTTCTCTGCGTTCAGGTTGCCCAGTTTTGCTCCTGCTCCGGGGTAGTCCGTGCCGGGTCTTCCATGGCCCGCTCTTTGACAGCGCCCAGCTGATTGCCAGCTGTCTAGTTCAGCTGCGCTGGGACAGCTGTCTCCTATTCCCAATCATCTCCCCCATTTAAGCGAGCAGCCGAGAGTTACTCGTCGCTGCGACCTCGCTATGGGAAGACGTTCCTTGTGCTTCCCACGACTGTTAGCTCCTACGACTAGCTTCAGTCCGCCGTTTCCTCGGCGCTTCACCCAAAGTAAGTGTTGCGACTCGGCGTGTATTTTTCCCTCGCCGCCTCTCTAGCCTTTCTCCCTGGGTGGTATGTTACCCTTAGTTCTGTGTGTGTTTTAGCCCCACGTGGCTCTTTACTTTTCTGTTCGTTATTTAGTGTAGTGTGTGCTTTGTTAATAAACTACGCTAACTCACTGGTCGCCCTCGTATCTCCTTTCCTGGCTCGTGAGAGCCAGAGTTATGACAGTAGGGCGCAGCCATAGTGAGACGGCCGCGACCGTGAGTTGGCTGTAAGGACTCGACGCCTTTTTTTCTCTTCCTCTGGGTACGGGCGAGCCAGTATCATGTCTCCTTCCAAGAGACTCATGCGGCACCCAGGCCACGATCTCTCGGAGACTCTGGACCTTGTGGACGGAACGTTGTTCACCACGGACCTCTACGATGCCCCCAGCGAGATACGCTGGCGCCTGGAGCTTGCCGAGGGTATGCTTAACTGCTTTTCTCGCTACTTCCTTCTCCCCGAGGTTAAGGCGAGGAGGGCAGACATCTCTGTGGCCTGGGAGAGGCTCCGTAGGCTGGAGGAGAACTCCGGCAGGAAGCCGAGGACAGGACGCCTTCGCTCCTCGCTTCGGAATCCCGCTCCTGCCGCCGATCCAGTCCAGGAGTTCGCCTCACCCAGGGGTGATCCCCAGGATAGAGTGACGTCAACCGGGTTTCCCCCGGAGAAGATGAGAATGACAGCGATGCGCATTGCGGATCGAGTGGCAGCCGCTTCTTCCGCCGCCGTTCCCCCCGTAGCCATGAAGAACGTGATTGCGGCGGTCAGGCTGGTCGAGAAGAACCCGGAGCTGAACGATTATCCGGAATACGCTGACCTGTTGGCTTCGCTCATCGCACAGGAGCGGCGTTTTCCCGACCTCACGTTCAGAAGACGTCGCTCCCAAATTCCCCACTCATCTCAGCGAGAGTCCCGTCCGGATCCCGCTCCAGGAAACCACACGAATTCCGCCTCCCAGCCTGCTGTTGCTCCCGTGTCTCGCCGAAGAAGTGAGTCAGCTGCTCCCGCTCCTGGGCCCGCTCTCCCCGCTGTCCCGTCAGCTTTGGGCCCCCAGCTCTCCTCAGCTGTTTCACCCCCCTCTTCGTCATTCACTCCGGCCGCTGGGAGAAGCGCAAATTCATCTCCAGGTGTTCCAGGTCCCGATCCGGTGCGGGTAGCACCGCCTCATCTGTCCGGGGGGTTCCCCACTTCTATCCGGTTGGGAGAAGAGAGACTCGAGTCCCTTGTAGCGGGTTCCACCGGCCCTCCGGGAATCAGGCAAGTGTCCTTTCATTCTCCTCCCAATATGAGTGAATTGCCTTGTTTGATTCCTGGGGGAGGAGTTCAGGATTCACAGTCCCCTGAGCTCTCTCCTCCCGCTGCAAAAACTGAATATGAACCTGCGTCCTCTGTGTCTCTTCCCCTTGAGTGTGCCCCGGTGCCAGGTGTACACCGCTGCGCGAGGAGGAGGCGGCCTGCGGCCCTGGAGGGTTTTGCCCCAGCCCCGCAGCCACGTTATGGGCAGAGGAGAAGGTCGAACTGCCTGTTGGAGCCAGCGCCGACGATTAAGCGTCCCCGGGTCTCCACGGAGGAATGGTTCGGCCCAGCAGAGTCCAGATCTCCTGCCTCCACGCCAGGTGGGCTGTCGACGCGGTCTTCGGCATTTGGAGGTCATTTGACTGTGGAAACCATCATGCCGGCTGCGGAGCCATTCGCAGTCGAGTTGGAGCCGGAGGACGGAGTCCTGCACGCTGAGCCCGGAGCATCGAAGTCCTGGATGGCGGTAGAACCCGAGATCAGGCAAGTGCTGTATTTTGTTTTTCTCTTCTCTATTCTGGAGCATTATTGCCTGTCTCTCGGGGGGGCGGGCCGGGTGCAGCCGTCTGCTGCGCTCGAGCCTGTTCCGCCGGTCTCTGCCGCTGCCGGTGATCCTGATCCCGGTTCCTTTTGTCCCTCTGAGCCTCTCCCCAGGGCCACCGGGAGTGCTGTCTCGGTCCAGCTGGAGTCCACCGGGAGTGCTGTCTCGGTCCAGCTGGAGTCCACCGGGAGTGTTTCGCCGGTCCAGCTGGAGTCCACCGGGAGTGTTTCGCCGGTCCAGCTGGAGTCCACCGGGAATGTTTCGCCGGCCCGATCGGGGTCCACCGGGGGTGCTGCGCCGGTCCGGGTAACGGTTAGTGTGGGAGCTGGAGGATTGTGTTCGCCTGACGTCAGGCTGACTTCGTCCCTTGCCTCCATCATTTCTCCTCCTGCCGCTGTTGGGGTTCCTCTCACCCGGGCCAGTTTCCCCCTACCCTTGTTGCCATTAGATGGCAGGCTAACTTTGCCCCTGGCGTCCATCTCTTCTCCCCCTACTACTGTGGGGGTTTTTCTCACCTGGGTCAGTTTCCTCCTGCCTTTTCCCTCAGGGAGGAAGCTGCACCAAGACTTCTCCCTCAGCTCTCCGTGGTCTGAGGTCACGGGACGACCGCCTGGGAAGCCATCTGGCTGGTTCGGTGATCTGGGTCGGCCTCCGGAGAAACTGTGTCTCCTAGCCTGGGACTCGGGTAGGCCACCCGAACTGGTGTTGTGGTTCCTGGCCTGGTGGAGTTCGGGCCGCCCGCCAGACAAGCTGTCATCGCCTGCCCCGCTCCACCTGCTGACGTCCTGGAAGAATTGACTGACTGTTTGTTGCCTTGCGTTTGATTGTCCTCCCTAATTTAATACTTTTCAGGACATCAAAGAACTCTCTGCCCTAGAGTCCTTATTGTGGGGTTATCCCAGTTAAAATTTCCTTGGACTATTTATTTTATAATCCCAGTATGATCCTATTCTAATTTCTCCCTTAAGTAGCATTTGCTTCACATTGCCTGGCCTCATTCCGAGTAGTCTTGTTTTTCTGTATTTATATCCTCCTCCATACTGTTTAGTGACACTTTTGTGCTAATACGTGTTTGAGGAGTTGTTCCTTTTGTATTTTTATCTTCATGCCAATTTGCAGTTCCAGGCTCTATTTTTGGATCTTATGCCCGGTTTGCATCCTTTGTATATTCTGTTTTGGTCGGGGTTTACTTGTGTAAGTCTATTTAAACCATATGTTCAGAGTTTTGTAGTTTTTGGCCTTCGGGACATGAGTTTTTTTTTATTGTCCTCACCCTAAGTTATTGTGAACTTTTTCCATGACTGTGTCGCTATGTTTCTGCATTTTGGTTCTTGTCGTTTCTCCCCACCTCCTGTGGTCACCTGCACAGACCGTCTGGCCTCTGCAGGGGAGGGGGTGATGGTTTTTTTTTGGGGGGGGGTTTAAGATTATTATGGTATCTGACCCTATACTGTATCTAGGTTTTTCTTCCCTGCCTCCTTTTTCTGGTCCCTCCCTTTCTCCCAGATCTGGCCCCACCGCCCTCCCTGGTCTTCCCTCGGGGGGGGGGGGGGGGGTTAGGCCGCTCCAGGAGGCGCGGCTCGGGGGAGGAGTACTGTCACGACCTGAACGCTATCTTTTCTCTGTGTTCAGGTTGCCCAGTTTCGCTCCTGCTCCGGGGTAGTCCGTGCCGGGTCTTCCATGGCCCGCTCTTTGACAGCGCCCAGCTGATTGCCAGCTGTCTAGTTCAGCTGCGCTGGGACAGCTGTCTCCTATTCCCAATCATCTCCCCCATTTAAGCGAGCAGCCGAGAGTTACTCGTCGCTGCGACCTCGCTATGGGAAGACATTCCTTGTGTTTCCCACGACTGTTAGCTCCTACGACTAGCTTCAGTCCGCCGTTTCCTCGGCGCTTCACCCAAAGTAAGTGTTGTGACTCGGCGTGTATTTTTCCCTCGCCGCCTCTCTAGCCTTTCTCCCTGGGTGGTATGTTACCCTTAGTTCTGTGTGTGTTTTAGCCCCACGTGGCTCTTTACTTTTCTGTTCGTTATTTAGTGTAGTGTGTGCTTTGTTAATAAACTACGCTAACTCACTGGTCGCCCTCGTATCTCCTTTCCTGGCTCGTGAGAGCCAGAGTTATGACAGTCAACAACAAAAGTTCATCTCAATACTTTGTTATATACCCTTTGTTGGCAATGACAGAGGTCAAACGTTTTCTGTAAGTTTTCACAAGGTTTTCACACACTGTTGCTGGTATTTTGGTCCATTCCTCCATGCAGATCTCCTCTAGAGCAGTGATGTTTTGGGGCTGTCGCTGGGCAACACAGACTTTCAACTCCCTCCAAAGATTTTCTATGGGGTTGAGATCTGGAGACTGGCTAGGCCACTCCAGGACCTTGAAATGCTTCTTACGAAGCCACTCCTTCGTTGCCCGGGCGGTGTGTTTGGGATCATTGTCATGCTGAAAGACCCAGCCACGTTTCATCTTCAATGCCCTTGCTGGTGGAAGGAGGTTTTCACTCAAAATCTCACGATACATGGCTCCATTCATTCTTTCCTTTACACAGATCAGTCGTCCTGGTCCCTTTGCAGAAAAACAGCCCCAAAGTATGATGGTTCCACCCCCATGCTTCACAGTAGGTATGGTGTTCTTTCTCCTCCAAACACGACAAGTTGAGTTTTTACCAAAAAGTTCTATTTTGGTTTCATCTGACCATATGACATTCTCCCAGTCCTCTTCTGGATCATCCAAATGCTCTCTAGCAAACTTCAGACGGGCCTGGACATGTACTGGCTTAAGCAGGGGGACACGTCTGGCACTGCAGGATTTGAGTCCCTGGTGGCGTAGTGTGTTTCTGATGTAGCCTTTGTTACTTTGGTCCCAGCTCTCTGCAGGTCATTCACTAGGTCCCCCCATGTGGTTCTGGGATTTTTGCTCACCGTTCTTGTGATCATTTTGACCCCATGGGGTGAGATGTTGCGTGGAGCCCCAGATCGAGGGAGATTATCAGTGGTCTTGTATGTCTTCCATTTTCTAATAATTGCTCCCACAGTTGATTTCTTCACACCAAGCTGCTTACCTATTGCAGATTCAGTCTTCCCAGCCTGGTGCAGGTCTACAATTTTGTTTCTGGTGTCCTTTGACAGCTCTTTGGTCTTGGCCATAGTGGAGTTTGGAGTCTGACTGTCTGAGGTTGTGGACAGGTGTTTTTTATACTGATAACGAGTTCAAACAAGTTCCATTAATACAGGTAACGAGTGGAGGACAGAGGAGCCTCTTAAAGAAGAAGTTACAGGTCTGTGAGAGCCAGAAATCTTGCTTGTTTGTAGGTGACCAAATACTTATTTTACTGAGGAATTTACCAATTAATTCATTAAAAATCCTTCAATGTGATTTTCTGGATTTTTTTTCTCTCATTTTGTCTCTCATAGTTGAGGTATACCTATGATGAAAATTGGAGACCTCTCTCATCTTTTAAGTGGGAGAACTTGCACAATTGGTGGCTGACTAAATACTTTTTTCCCCACTGTATACACACACACACACACACACACACACACACACACACACACACACACACACACACACACACACACACACACACATTATATATATATGAAAGGGATATTCAGCTTTTGGGGGAAATTTCAGGATGCACCGCACATGCCCAACTGTTCAGTGTTTCAGTACTTTTTGCATACCTTGCTGTTCTCTAACAAGGTGCTTAATGACAAAATTCACAACAGGTGTTTGATCCATGAATCAACCAATAAATTTTCTGGTTCAGTTAGAATTGGTATTTAAACACTCCTCTTCATCATGCTGCTCACATTTTGACATCATGAGACCGAGACAACAGCTAACAACTGATCAACAATACCTCACCACTGCAAGGCTTCAAACAGGATGCTGTCATAGGGAAGTGGCCACTGAGCTTAGAGCGTTGCAAAGTGTAAGAAATGCATAGAAGTGGATGTCCTTTGGCCACATCCCACACTGATGACTGCTTCATTGTGAACAGTGCCCTGTGGAACTGGATGATGAATGCCATCAACTCCAGGCGCATTTAAGGGAGGTGAGAGGCACCCAAGTGTCATGTCAGACCATTCGAAACTGTTTACATCAGTGTGCTCTGCATGCTAGACAGCCTGCAAGGGTACCTGACCACACCACCAGGCACAGGCGTCATCATCTTGCGTGGGCCAGGGAGCATTTATGTTGAACAAAGGACCAGTGGGTCTCAATGACGTTCTCTGATGAAAGTCGAATTACGTTGAGCAGAAATGATGGCCGTCAATGATGTTGGAGATGTCAAAGAGAGAGCTATGCATCAGCCACTGTTGTCACCAGACCACTTTGGTGGTGGTGGTGTTAGGGCAAATTCAGACAGTCACTGTTTGGTCTGGACTGTCCGCGGAATCCACTGTTTGCAGATAGTTCAGTTTGGTGCCATCTGAACGCGCGTTGAAATTATGGTGCAGACTAAACAAGCGAAGTCTGGACCCCCTGAAAATGGAGGTCTCGCTTCTCTTGCAAACGAAGCCTGGAGCGCTTCGCTTGCAGTGTGAATACAAATGGACTATCCAGCGGACCACAGGGCGGAAGTGCCCCTTGGAGTTTGTGTAACCATAGCAACATGTAGTCTCAGAAGAGGAAGTGACATTTACCGTAGTACATTTTGGGTAGAAAATAACAATAAAGACAACCGTGTGAATACAAGAAATACTTTCATCGGTGAAAGCCGAGGAGAATTAAGTTAAAAAATGTCTTGTTTGTGGCGGACAAACAACCCGGCTGAAGGGAATGGATTTCTGTTTTCGGTCCTGGCAAAAGCGACAAGCCTGATTTTTCTTTTTCACCGAGATTTTTTCTACCTGGCCAGTGGTGGTTTCGGCTACAGCAACCCAAACGAGCAGTTGTTGTAACTGTGTGAAGTTGTCGAGGCAGTTTGGTCCGCTACAGTGTGAACGCAAACCAAACCAAATGAAGGTGCGAAAATTCTTAGAATTCCCCGCCCAGCTGAACCGAGACCCCCGGACTATCCTGGTATGAATGCAGCCTTAGAGTCTGGGCAGGTGTGTCTAGTCAATACAGAACTGCCCTACACCTTGTGAATATCACAGTGACAAGCTGATACTACCTGAATAACATCACTAATCCAGTCATTGTGCCTCTGCATGAACAGCACAGGCCTAATTTCATCTTCATGGATGACAATGCTCCAGCTCATCAAGGTTGCATCATTCGGGAACGGCTACTGGAGGCTGGGGTACCTCAAATGGAGTGGCCTGCACTTTCTCCAGATCTGAATCCCATAGAAAACCTATGGGATCAGCTAAATCACCGTGCAGAGGCTCATAACCCTGCACCCCACAACCTCAATGACCTGAGGGCCGCCTATCAAGAAGAGTGGAATGCCATGCCTCAGCAGACAATAAGTCGATTTGTGAACAGCATGAAACGTCATTGTCAAGCTGTAATTGATGCTCAAGGGGACATGACAAGTTATTGAGACACTGAGATTTTTTGTTGTGGTATACCCATCACTGTTGTTGGCTTTTGTTTCAATAAATTGTTTGAGATGAGGAAATCACCATTGCATGCTTTTACTTAAATGCCCTACTTTTATGATACAATATCATTGTAGTGTGAACTTTTTACATTTTCCATAAATTTCACCTGGAAGCCAAATATCCCTAACTTTTTGTGAGTAGTGTATATATATATATATATATAGTCATGTGAAAAAATTTGGCTACCCCTTTAAATATTCAGTTCAATTCAATTCAATTCAACTTTATTTATATAGCGCCATTTCACAACAACGGTCATCTCATAGCACTATCAACTGTAGGGGGAACCCCCACAGTTGCAGAAAGACCCCAGCAATCAGGCGATCTCCTGTGAGCAAGCACTTGGCGACGGTGGAGAGGAAAAACTCCCTTTTAACAGGAAGAAACCTCCAGCAGAACCAGGCTCAGGGAGGGGCAGTCATCTGCTGCGACTGGCTGGGGGGTGAGGGGATAGAGAAGAAGAAAAGAACAGACATGTAGAGAGCAAACAGCACGATGAGGACTCAATCTATGGGAGAGAACAAACAAATGTTAATGACCAGCAAAAAAAAAAAATATTTCATTGAGAGTGAGAAAAGGAGTGAGGCCCAGTGCATTACTGGAAGTCCCCCGGCTGACTAAACCTATTAGCAGCATAACTAAGGGAGGGTTCAGAAACACATGATCCCTCCCTAATTGTAGGCTATATCAAAAAGGTAGGTTTTAGCCCTATTCTTAAAAACAGAGATCGAGTCTGACTCCCGAATCCAGATTGGCAGCTGATTCCACAGGATAGGAGCTTGATAACTGAAGGCTCTGCCTCCCATTGTACTTTTGGAGATTCTAGGTATTACAAGTAATCCTGCATTTTGGGAGCATATGCTCTGTTAGGATAATACGGTAGTATCAGATCTTTTAAATAAAAAGGAGCCTGATTGTTTCGAGCTTTGTAAGTAAGAAGAAGGATTTTAAACTTAATTCTAAACTCTATGGGAAGCCAATGAAGGGAGGCCAGAACCGGAGAGATATGATCTCTCTTTCTAGTACCTGTAAAAACTCTTGCTGCAGCATTTTGGATCAGCTGAAGACTTTTTAAAGATGTTTTAGGACAGCCTGATAAGAAATACAATAATCTAATCTCGAGCTAACAAAAGCGTGGATCAGTTTCTCAGCATCACTCTGAGACAAGATACTCCTAATCTTGGCAATATTACGCAAATGATAGAAGGCAGTCTTAGAAACAAATTTAATATGTGAATTGAAGGACAAATCCTGATCAAAAATAACTTCAAGGTTCCTCACAGAGCTATTAAGAGAAAGAGTAACCGTATCCAAACTGAAAGTTTGATTTGGAAAGGACTTTCTAAGGTTTTTTGGACCAACAAGAATGACTTCAGTCTTATCTGAATTTAATAGCAGGAAATTACAAGTCATCCAAGCTTTGATTTCCTTAAGACAGGCTTCTAACTTGGCTAATTGATTACTATCATCTGGCTTCATTGACAGGTATAATTGTGTGTCATCAGCATAACAATGAAAATGTATACAGTGCTTTCTAATAATGTTGCCTAACGGAAGCATATATAAACTAAAAAGAGTCGGGCCTAGCACAGATCCCTGTGGAACTCCATGACTGAGCTTTGAGTTGAAAGAAAACTCATTATTTACATGAACAAACTGGAACCTATCAGATAAATAAGATCTAAACCACTGCAACGAAGTTCCATTAAGTCCAACATAGTGTTCTAATCTATCAAGTAGAATATTATGATCGATAGTATCAAAAGCTGCACTAAGGTCTAAAAGGACAAGTACAGAAACTAGTCCATTATCAGATGCAATGAGGAGGTCGTTAGTGACCTTCGCTAAGGCTGTTTCAGTACTATGATGGATTCTAAACCCAGACTGAAACTCTTCAAGTAAACCATTTCCCTGTAGGTGGTCAAATAATTGCGTAGCAACAACTCTTTCTAAGATTTTTGAAATGAAAGGGAGATTAGAGATTGGTCTATAGTTAGCTAAAGCTCCTGGATCTAGCGTTGGCTTTTTGAGTAAGGGTTTAATTACAGCCGTTTTAAAAGCCTGCGGTACATGGCCTAAAGTTAATGAAGAATTGATTATATGAAGAATAAGGCTACCAATAAGTGGGAAGACTTCTTTAAATAACCTGGTAGGAATAGGGTCTAAAAGACAAGTTGAAGGTTTGGATGAGGAAACTATTTTGTCTAACTCACAAAGGTCGATTGGAGTAAACTCATCAAGACAGACATCAATAGAAGGAGTTGTAGTAGTTACAGTATTTAAGTTAACTGTGGGAAGAATCTGATTGATTTTATCTCTGATGGATGAAATTTTATTACTGAAAAAGTTCATAAAGTCCTGACTAGTAAGCTCTAAGGGAATGCTAGGATTGACAGAGTCCTGACTCTTTGTCAACCTGGCTACAGTACTGAAAAGAAACCTGGGATTATTCTTGTTCTCTTCTATTAATGCAGAGTAATAACTCGTTCTAGCTTTTCTAAGAGATTTTTTATAAATTAAAAGATGATTTCTCCAAGCTAAATAGATTTCATCTAAATTAGTGGAGCGCCATTTTCTTTCTAATTGACGAGTCTTCTGTTTTAAGCTACGAGTTTCTGTGTTGAACCAAGGAGTTAGAAATCTCTGATTAGACTTTTTCTTTTTTAAGGGGGACACCAAGTCTAGAGTCTGATGCAGAGAAGCTGAAACACTATCCACCATGTTATCAATTACAGAAGGAGCAAGCTGTCTATAGCTTATTTTCATTGTGTTGACACATGGCATAGAGGAAACAATCTGCATAAATTTGGTAACAGCATCATCTGAGAGGCATCTACTGTAATAATATTTTTCTTTAGGAGCCAAATAGTCAGAAATAGTAAAATCAAAGGTTAACAGACAATGGTCTGACAGTACAGGGTTATGAGGAGACACTACAAGATTTTCTATTTCTATGCCATATGTCAGAACAAGGTCCAATATATGGTGGAGGTAATGAGTAGAATTTCCTACTTTCTGAGAAAACCCAATCGAGTCTAATATTGAATTAAATGCCACATTAAGGCAGTCACTGTCTACATCCACATGTATATTAAAGTCCCCTACTATAATTATTCTATCAGATTTCAGCACTAAATCAGCTAAGAAATCAGCAAATTCGGATAAAAATTCTGAGTAGGTTGATGGGGAACGATAAACTATGGCAAATAAAATTGGGTTTAACCTAAAATTGCTAAAGTGCCCAATACTGAGGACCAGCCCCTCAAAGGATTTATAACATGTTTTTTGCTTTACATTAACTAGTAATTTGGAATGGTAAATTGTTGCTACTCCTCCTCCACGACCAGAACTTCTGGGATTTTGACAGTTTAAATAACCAGAGGGAGTTGATTCATTTAAACCAACATAATCCTCTTGCCCTAACCAAGTCTCTGTAAGGGAAATTAAATCAATCTGATGATCAATTAACAGATCATGGACTAACAGAGACTTGGGAGTTAGAGACCTAATATTTAATAAACCACATTTAATTTTTAAATTATGAGGAGGAACAGTTCTTTATTAAAAAATGTTCACATACAGTATCTCACAAACATGAGTACACCCCTCACATTTTTGTAAATATTTCATTATATCTTTTCATGGGACAACACTGAAGATATGACACTTTGATACAATGTAAAGTAGTCAGTGTACAGCTTGTATAACAGTGTAAATTTGCTGTCCCCTCAAAATAACTCAACACATAGCCATTAAAATTTAAACCACTGGCAACAAAAGTGAGTCCACCCCTAAGTGAAAATGTCCAAATTGTGCCCAATTAGCAGTTTTCCTGCACATCACGGTGTCATGTGACTCATTGGTGTTACAAGGTCTCAGGTGGGAATGGGGATCAGATGTGTTAAATTGGGTGTGATCGCTCTCACACTCTCTCATACTGGTCACTGGAAGTTCAACATGGCGCCTCTGGAGAGGCCTACGGAATATCACCAACTACAGGAGACCATCCCCCCACCCTGTGGAAAACCTCCAGCTGGCTAACGACCTAAACAGCTTTTACTGCAGGTTTGAAAAGAACCTACAGTTCTCAGCTCCCACCCACACAAAAGGATTATCTGCGGCCCCTAGAACTCCATCCCTCCTCCACTCTGACCTCCCACCAGCACTAACGATCTGTGAAGAGGAGGTGCGCCGGGTCTTTCAGAGACAAAAGATCAAGAAGGCTGCAGGACCTGATGGTGTGTCTCTGTCCTGCCTGAGAGTCTGCTCCAACGAGTTGGCCCCCATCTTCACCCGGATCTTTAACAGATCACTGGAGCTGCGTGAAGTGCCTTCCTGCTTCAAACGCTCCATCATCATTCCAGTTCCCAAGAAACCCTCTGTTACAGGATTAAACGACTACAGACCTGTTGCCCTGACCTCTGTGGTCATGAAATCCTTGGAGAGATTGGTGCTGAACCACCTGAAGGTCATCACAGGCCCCCTGATGGACCCACTGCAGTTTGCCTACCGGTCAAACAGGTGAGATGAGATGAGATGAGATGAGATTCAACTTTATTGTCATTACACATGTATGAATACAAGGTAAGTCAGTGGATGATGCAGTGAATATGGGACTACACTACATCCTGCAACACCTCGACTCCCCAGGGACGTACGCCAGGATCCTGTTTGTCGACTTCAGCTCAGCGTTCAACACCATCATCCCAGGCATTCTTCATCAGAAACTCCTCCAGCTCAAGGTGCCCCCCTCCACCTGCCAGTGGATCTCCAGCTTTCTGACTGACAGGTGGCAACAAGTGAAGCTAGGGAGATTTACATCCAGCTCCCAAAAAATTAGTACTGGCGCCCCCCAAGGATGTGTCCTTTCCCCACTGCTCTTCTCCCTCTACTCCAACGACTGCACCTCAGAGGACCCTTCGGTGAAGCTCCTGAAGTTTGCGGACGACACCACAGTCATCGGTTTGATCTGGGATGATGATGAGTCTGCATACAGGCGGGAGGTGGAGCAGCTGATCCTCTGGTGCAGCCAGAACCATCTTGAACTTCACCCAGCCAAAACAGTGGAGATGACTGTGGATTTCAGGCGACACCCCCCCTTCATTTCCCCCACTCACCATCCTCAACAGCACAGTGTCCACTGTGGACTCCTTCAAGTTTCTGGGTACCACAATCTCCCGGAACCTGAAGTGGTCCTCCCATATAGACACTGTCCGGAAAAAGGCCCAGCAGAGGTTGTTTTTTCTGCGTCAGCTCAAGAAGTTTGATTTGCCTCAGGAGCTGCTGGTTGTCTTCTACACCGCCATCATCCAATCTGTCCTCTGCTTTTCCATCACTCTCTGGTTTGGATCTGCCACTAAACAGGCCAAGACTAGACTGCAGCGGATCGTTAAGTCTGCGGAGAGGATCATTGGTACCGACCTACCCTCCATTGAGAACTTATATCGGTCCATAACCAGGAAACAGGCGGGAAACATCTGTGCTGACCCATCACACCCCGGCCACAAACTGTTTGAACTTCTATCTTCTGGTCGTCGTTACAGATCACTGAAGGTCAAAACCACCCGTCACAGGAACAGTTTCTTTCCTCAAGCCATCACTCTGATGAACTCCTAACATTCACCTAGTCCTACCTGTTGCTGTACTCATGACTTTTCATCCATTATTACATTGCACATAACTCTCACACTGCTTTTTACTTCATTCACATTATATCACTGAATCTGAGTTCACATTGAAATACTGTGTGACTGTATATTTTTTCATATATTTCTGCAAAGTGTGGTTAGTCTGAGTAAATAACTGCATATATTCCTGTATATATTTGCATCCTTTTATAGAAACGTGGACAGACTGTAATTTACGGTACATACTCTGTTGTCATTGAATCCTTATTTAAATCCTCCACCTGAACAACGAGAGCAAGTTTTTAGCCAAAGTCAAATTCCTTGTATGTGTTGTGCATACTTGGCCAATAAAGCTGATTCTGATTCTGATTCATGGCAAAGAACTCTGAGGATCTGAAAAAAATGAATTGTTGGTCTACATAAAGATGGCCTAGGCTATAAGAAGATTGCCAACACCCTGAAACTGAGCTGCAGCATGGTGGCCAAGACCATACAGTGGTTTAACAGGACAGGTTCCTCTCAGAACAGGCCTTGCCATGGTCGACCAAAGAAGTTGAGTGCATGTGCTTAGCGTCATATCCAGAGGTTGTCTTTTGAAAATAGACTTATGAGTGCTGCCAGCATTGCTGCAGAGGTTGAAGGGGTGGGGGGTCAGCCTGTCAGTGCTCAGACCATACGCCGCACACGCCATCAAATTTTGGTTTGCATGGCTGTCGTCCCAGAAGGAAGCCCCTTTTAAAACTGATGCACAAGAAAGCCCGCAAATAGTTTGTTGAAGACAAGCAGACTAAGGACAAGGATTACGGGAACCATGTCCTGTGGTCTGATGAGACCAACATAAACTTATTTGATTCAGATGGTGTCAAGCATGTGTGGTGGCAACCAGGTGAAGAGTACAAAGGCAAGTGTGTCTTGCCTACAGTCAAGCATGGTGGTGGGAGTGTCATGGTTTGGGGCTGCATGAGTGCTGCCGGCACTGGGGAGCTACAGTTCATTGAGGGAACCATGAATGCCAACATGTACTGTGACATACTGAAGCAGAGCATGATACCCTACCTCTGGAAACTGGGCCACAGGGCAGTATTCCAACATGATAACCACCCCAAACACACCTCCAAGACGACTACTTCCTTGATAAAGAAACTGAGGGTAAAGGTGATGGACTAGCCAAGCATGTCTCCAGACCTAAACCCTACTGGCCATCTGTGGGCCATTCTCAAATGGAAGGTGGTGGAGCCCAAGGTCTCTAACGCCATGATGTTGTCATGGAGGAGTGGAAGAGGATTCCAGTGGCAACCTGTGAAGCTCTAGTGAACTCCATGCCCAAGAGAGTTAGGCAGTGCTGGAAAATAATGGGAGCCACTCAAAATATTGACACAGGGCATAATTTGGACATTTTCACTAGGGGTGTACTCACTTTTGTTGCCAGTGGTTTAGACATTAATGGCTGTGTGTTGAGTTATTTTGAGGAGACAGCAAATTTACACTGTTATACAAGCCCTACACTGACTACTTTACATTGTATCAAAGTGTCATATCTTCAGTGTTGTCTCATGAAAAGATAGAATAAAATATTTACAGAAATGTGAGGGGTGTACTCACTTTTGTGAGATACTGTATCTACAACCAACCAGTTATTAGGTTTAGGGGGCAATCACTTTTTCACACAGGGCCATGTAGGTTTGGATTTTTTTTTTTTTTTTACCTTTAATAATAAACACCTTCATTTAAAAACTGCATTTTGTGTTTACTTGTGTTATCTTTGTCTAATATTTAAATTTGTTTGATGATGTGAAATATTTAAGTGTGACAAACATACAAAAAAATGAGAAATCAGGAAGGGAGCAAACACTTTTTCACACCACTGTTACACCACTGTGTGCGTATGTGTGTGTGTGTGTGTGTGTGTGTGTGTGTGTGTGTGTGTGTGTGTGTGTGTATTTAAAATATTCTGTTGTGCTTTTTAAGCGGATGTGTACTTTATGTATTTTTATGGACCTTGAGTCTGCAAATAAAAGCGTACTTACTTACTTCCATTACCTCCTTGGCAGAAAACAACTGCAAAATCTCTGTCAACTGACACATTTTAAGAAGTGTCAACTTTCTGAGTTCATTTGTTCATTCAATTCATCTTTTAAACAACTGTTTGGGGATGAGGTCTCGCAGATTATTTGGGCAAGAGACAGGATACACCCTGGACAGATCGTCAGTCCATTGTATAACAGAACCATTGGCCCAGTTGTTTCCATTATTAAGTGATAAGGTTTTGGACATTAATGCCATCCGTCCATCCATGGATGGATGGATGGATGGTTTTGGACATTAATGCCTCTGGCTGATAATAGGAGCAACCCCTGAATGGATTCTATGTGGTCCAGGATTAGCGCTAATTAATTATGCCAACTCATATCAACAAGACACTCTCTCTCTCTCTCTCTCTCTCTCTCTCTCTCTCTCTCGCTTTTTTATTTTTATTCATTCTGTCATTACATTTTGATTAGATACCTCATTGTATCATCCCACTATAAAGGGGTCAGGGAAGCAGGAGACTGGTTAGACCATGAATAAATGGAGACTGTAATTAGGGCACATCAGCCATATCAGGCAGGTAAACATCCAACCACAGAGGAAGGAACAAATGAGGGTATTGTTTGCAGATGATGACTACGCAGCTGTCCAGACAAATGACCAACCTCAGCTCTTTGATTTGGGGGGTTAGATGGTAACCAGACAGTGAGTGGGCTTCCTTTCAGCCCTCTGTGCATCACTGAAACTATTATATTTCAATATTATATTATTATATTACTGTGTTTCGTTACCTTGTATTCATACTGTACATGTGTAATGACAATAAAGTTGAATCTAATCTAATCTAATCTAATCTAATCTAATCTAATCTAATCTAATCTAAATATTTCAGAGAATTTTGCAGTGTATGACTCACATTGTTAGTAAGCAAACAAGACCTGGAAAGAGATTTATAGTCATCGAGATAATCTTCACAACTGTAAAGTTTCAATTGTATCCTGCTTGGTATAATCAATGGAGCTGGTGTAGATCCAAGTAAAGAGATAAAATTTAAAGGTAAGTGTCACGCCGCGCCGTTCATCAGCGGCGCCACCTGTTCGCACACCTGATCCTCATCAGCGGCGAGGGATAAAAGCCGCCTCGCCCGGAGGCTCGGCCTGAAGCCGTCAGACTTCGTTCCCTCACCACCGTGAGCATTACTTTCTTCAGCATCGCAATTCTGGGTAAGAACCCTTACCTCCTTTCCAGTCTGCTCCCCTGTGCACAGGTGGATTCCCCGGCGGCGGACGTCTCCGTTCCATCGCCCATCCTTCGCTGCTGCACGGAGCTCTCCAGGTGGCTGTCTCCCGGGCTACGTTCCCCTTGCTGTGCCAGCTGTCCTGACAACTCAAGTAAGATCTTCTCTTGCCACAATTCATCCTGTGTTGGTGTATGCCCGTCACCCTCTCCCTGTGTTCTCTCCATAGGGTTGCTCGGCCGAACGGTCATCTGCCTCTGTGCCTGAAGCAGACGCCACCACCAACACATCTGCATCCCGCAGACACACACTCATACACTCCTGCTGTTAATAAACTCTTTGAACTACTCTAAGCCTGTGTGTGCGTGTCTCCTGAGCCGTGCGTTATGTCAGTACGGCTTCAGCAGAGCGGCTCGGCGGACGGCGGGCTCGCACACCGGCTTACCACTCTCGAGGCTAGAGTGGATCAAATAGCTTATCAACAGCAGGTGATCCTGAATCAATTGATAATTATCACTGGCCGATTGGACCGCCTGGACCCCCAGCAGCCGTTCCCCCCGGCTCCTCAGGGTGGCGCAGCTCCTGCTGTTCCGGTGGCCGTCCAGCCAGCTCCAGTGGCACCGGCCCGACTCACACCCATTCCGACCCCCGCCCGCTTTAGCGGAAAGCTCGGCGGAGCGCGGGGGTTTGTAATGCAGTGCGAGTCCGTGTTTGACCGTGTGCCCGGAGACTTTCCCTCAGATCACAGCCGGATCGGCTACATAGGGAACCTCCTGGAGGGGCGTGCTTTAACTTGGGCCTACGCTATTATGGCGAGACCCAGTTATGCCACCCTCACCTATGCCGAGTTCGTGAGGCGCTTCCTGGAGGTGTTTGATCACTCCCGTTCCGAGGCGGTCCAGGTCGATCGGCTTCTCGCTCTCCAGCAGGGAAACCGGTCGGCCGCGGATTATGCCATCGAATACCGGGTAGCGGCGGAGGAACTGGGCTGGGAGGAGCGCTCCCTCTGCGGCCTGTTTCTCCGCAGCCTCAATAGTGATCTGAGGGATGAACTGGCTGGACGGGATATCCCCGGAACGTTAGCGGAGCTAACCTCATTGGCAATCAGCTTGGACAACAGGCTGCGCGAGCGCTCCTCAGGACGGAAGCCGTCTGCTTCTCGCCCTCGAGGAGTCCCGCTACGCCTGCCCCAAGCTCGCCCCCTGGCGACGCCGCCACCATCGTGCCCCGAGGAGTCGGAGCCGATGGTGACGGGCTGGGCAAAGCTCTCCCCGGCAGAGAGACAGCGCCGCCGTGAGTTGGGTCTCTGCATGTATTGCGGGGACAATCAACACACGGTAGAGCTTTGCCCACAAAAGCCAAACGGTGGGGTCCGCGAGTCACTGTAGGGGGCCTCGTGGACGTCAATCGGCAAAGTCCCCTCACTCAATTAAAGCTGCCCATCCGTTTTTGCCACAACCCCACTGGGCACCTCACCCACGCACTGGTGGATTCGGGCGCAGAGGGCAGCTTCATTTCACAAGGCCTGGCAACCCGATTGGGCATCCGCTGTCAGGCGCTCAAACACCCCATCTCCCTGGTCCATCTCTCCCGTGCCTCCCTTGGGAGAGTTACCCATCAAACCATTCCTGTCCCAGTCATCATCTCAGGAAACCACCGGGAGGAAATGGTTTTCTACGTCCTGCCCAACTCTGTGTCGCCCGTCATCCTGGGGTATCCCTGGCTACGCCTCCACAATCCTGTCCTGGACTGGAGGTCAGCTGGGGTGTCGGCGTGGAGTACCTTCTGCATGAGCACCTGCCTTCAGTCCGCTGCCTGCTCACCGTCCGCGGCTCCTCCTGTGGCGGATACAGCACCCCCGGACCTGTCACTGGTGCCCCCAGATTTTCACGACCTGGGTATGGTATTCAGCAAGTCGAAAGCTATGTCTCTTCCCCCGCATCGACCATATGACTGTGCCATCAATCTCCGCCAGGGAGCCCCCCTGCCATCTGGTCGGCTCTACAGCCTGTCGGCGCCGGAGAAGGAGACTATGAATACGTACCTGAAGGAATCACTGAGCGCTGGGATTATCCGCCCATCGTCATCACCCGTGGGGGCGGGGTTTTTCTTTGTAGGGAAGAAGGACGGTTCCCTCCGTCCCTGTATCGACTACCGAGCTCTTAATGACATCACTGAGAGGGACCGTTACACCCTGCCCCTCATGGACACTGCCTTCCACTCCCTCCAGGGGGCGACCTGGTTTACCAAGCTGGATCTCCGCAGCGCTTACCACCTCGTCCGGATCCGGGAGGGAGATGAATGGAAAACAGCCTTCCGTACCCCGAACGGCCACTTTGAGTATCTCGTCATGCCGTTCGGGCTGACCAACGCTCCTGCCGTCTTTCAGCGCCTCATCAATGACGTCCTCCGGGATTTCATCGGCCTTTTCGTGTTCGTCTACCTGGACGACATTCTGATCTTCTCTCAGTCCAGAGACGAGCACCGGGTCCATGTGAGGCGGGTCCTTCAAAGACTGCTGGAGAATCGTCTGTACGTGAAGGCTGAGAAGTGCGAGTTTTACGCTAGGACCACATCCTTCCTGGGATTCATCATCGCCCAAGACCAGGTGCTCCCGGACCCAGAGAAGGTGAAGGCGGTGGTGGAGTGGCCTACTCCCGCATCTCGGAAGCAGGTGCAACAGTTTGTTGGCTTCGCCAATTTTTACCGCCGTTTTGTCCCGAAATTCAGCTGGATCGTCGGACCACTGACCCGCCTCACGTCCCCGAAGGTTCCGTTCCGGTGGACCGAAGAGGTCGATGCTGCCTTTAAGGCGCTGAAGGCGGAGTTCTCCTCCCCCCGGGTCCTTCGCCAGGTCGACCCCGCGCTGCAGTGCATAGTGGAGGTAGACGCATCGGACACGGGAGTGGGAGCAGTGTTATCCCAGCTATCACCGGACGATGGCGCCAAGCGACCGTGCGCCTTCTTCTCACGGCGCCTGTCCCCGGCGGAGAGGAACTATGATGTGGGGGACAGAGAGCTCCTGGCCATTAAACTCGCCCTACAGGAGTGGCGTCACTGGCTAGAGGGGGCGGACCTGCTGTTTGTGGTCCTGACGGACCATAAGAATTTAGAGTACCTACGATCTGCCAAGCGCCTGAATGCCCGCCAGGCGCGCTGGTCTCTGTTCTTCGCCAGGTTCCGGTTCTCTATCACCTTCAGGCCAGGCTCCAAGAACGGCCTGCCTGACGCCCTCTCTAGACAGTTCACCCCCGTGGGGGCTGAGGAAACACCCCACACTATCCTGCCCAGGTCGTGCGTCGTGGGAGCTATCTCTTGGGACATTGTGGACAAGATCCGGAAGGCACAGGAGGTGGAACCTGATCCTGGCGGCGGACCGGAGGGAAGACTGTTCGTTCCGTCTGCGGTCCGAGGGGAGGTCATCCACTGGCTCCACACCTCCCGGCTCACCTGTCATCCCGGCACCTCTCGGATGATCAGCCTCCTCCAACGGTCCTTTTGGTGGCCGGGCCTGCGGAGGGATGCAGCCCGCTACGCCCGGGCTTGTCCAATTTGTGCCACCAGTAAATCGGGAAACGCCCCTCCAGCGGGTCTGCTCCAGCCTCTGCCCGTCCCTGGCAGGCCATGGTCGCACATTGCACTGGATTTCATCACCGGGCTCCCAGTTTCCAACTCATTCGACACCATCCTGACCATCGTGGACCGTTTCTCCAAGGCGGCACACTTCGTCCCCCTGCGAGGTCTCCCTACCACCCTGGAGACGGTGGGCTTCCTCGGCCAACACGTGGTCAGGCTGCATGGGATCCCAGTGGACGTGGTCTCGGACCGGGGTCCCCAATTTTCATCCGAGGTTTGGAAATCCTTCTGCAACGCCATCGGAGCCAAGGTGAGCCTCTCCTCCGGCCATCACCCCCAGTCTAACGGGCAGTGTGAGAGGACCAATCAGGAGCTGGAGGCTGCGCTCCGCTGTGTTGCAAGATCCAAGCCGACATCGTGGAGCAACCATCTCGCCTGGGTGGAGTATGCCCACAACACCGCCCGCTCTTCTGCAACGGGGATGTCCCCCTTCAAGGCGTCCCTGGGTTACGACCCCCCGCTGCTTCCAGCGCAGGAGAGCGAGGTAACTGTTCCGTCAGTTAGGGCGCACGTGAGGCAGTTCCGCTCCACCTGGGCCGCTGCGCGTCATGCGCTTTTACGCACAGCGGAGCGCAACAAGACCGTGGCGGATCGGCGTAGAAGACCTGCCCCGGCGTACAGAGTTGGGCAACTTGTCTACGTTTCCACCCAGGACGTCACCCTAAAAGGCGAGAGGAGGAAGCTGGCACAGCGCTTCATGGGTCCCTTCCCCATCACCCGGATCATCAACCCGGTGGCTGTGCGCGTGGCTATTCCCCCCTCCCTCCGCATCCATTCCACCTTCCACGTGTCAAAGGTGAAGCTGGCAGTCACCGACCCCCTTTGCCCTCCTCCTGCAGCGCAACCCGCGCCCCGGATGATTGGTGGCCACCCGGCCTGGTCCGTCTCCTCCATCCTGGACTCCCGGCGCCAGGGTCGTGGGTTGCAATACTTGGTGGACTGGGAGGGCTATGGGCCCGAGCATCGACAATGGGTGCCCCCGTCGTTTGTGTTGGACCCATCGCTCATTGCGGACTTCCACCGAGCGCACCCAGATAAGCCATCGCCAGGAGGCGCTGCTAGAGGGGGGAGTACTGTCACGCCGCGCCGTTCATCAGCGGCGCCACCTGTTCGCACACCTGATCCTCATCAGCGGCGAGGGATAAAAGCCGCCTCGCCCGGAGGCTCGGCCTGAAGCCGTCAGACTTCGTTCCCTCACCACCGTGAGCATTACTTTCTTCAGCATCGCAATTCTGGGTAAGAACCCTTACCTCCTTTCCAGTCTGCTCCCCTGTGCACAGGTGGATTCCCCGGCGGCGGACGTCTCCGTTCCATCGCCCATCCTTCGCTGCTGCACGGAGCTCTCCAGGTGGCTGTCTCCCGGGCTACGTTCCCCTTGCTGTGCCAGCTGTCCTGACAACTCAAGTAAGATCTTCTCTTGCCACAATTCATCCTGTGTTGGTGTATGCCCGTCACCCTCTCCCTGTGTTCTCTCCATAGGGTTGCTCGGCCGAACGGTCATCTGCCTCTGTGCCTGAAGCAGACGCCACCACCAACACATCTGCATCCCGCAGACACACACTCATACACTCCTGCTGTTAATAAACTCTTTGAACTACTCTAAGCCTGTGTGTGCGTCTCCTGAGCCGTGCGTTATGTCAGTAAGTGCCACTAAGAAACAGGAAATGAATTTTCTTTACAGATACAGAACATACAGTTTTTTTGTAATTAACCTTAAAAGCAGAGATCATCTGATTTACACCAGTCAGTTACAAAGATGTTGGCAGGTTGTGATAAACCTGGGTTTGGTGGTCCAAACCCAGTTCCGACCTGTGGCCTTTTGGCCTGTCTCGCTATTTATTTTCCATCAGGTGCGTCAGGGAGCCCTTTGAGTCCTTTGCTCCCTGACAGCTTGGGCACGCCCCCTCCTCCTGTCAGTGCCATCAGCTGTGTCTCATTACGGGTGTTTCACACACACTTCATTCACTCCCATTTATACGTGCAGACACTCACTCATACACACATGGTGCCAATCAGGTTCAGCCCACGCACTCTCACACCGGTGGTCTCTTCCCTTGTTAGTATTATTATTACTTAAACACTGTGTTAGTAGGAAGAGACCGTCGGAGCATTGAGATTCATACACGGCAGCATGTACCTCCGTGTATGCTTGTATTCACTTCCTACGGATGATCTACAGCCTGTTTTTCCCTCATCCACTGGACTGCACGGACAGCCCCGGATCGCTCCTACACCGTAAGTTAATGTCAGCCTTTCTCCCCTTGCCGACAGTAGCCCTGCAGCAATAGGCTTTCCCTCTCCCGGGCAGTTGAGCATCCAGGAGGCATCCCTGTATGTCTGGTGGCCTCTATTGTCATTACTGCATCTGTTCAACTCACTGTTCTGCGTGATTATTTGCTGGACTTGTTAGTTTTGGGGTTTATGTTTAATAAAGTGCACATTCTACTCCCGCAATTGGGTTTTTCGTTCCTTCCTTCATGCGCTGCGTAATGGCACACGGGGAATCATAACACAGGTCAGTTAATTAGAGGTAAAAAAAGGGCCACCAGAAGCAGATCTGCTGTACACACCAGAAAAAGCATGGAAAATTATTGTAGCTTTTCAGTTCTGCACAGTATTCACTTTATACACCACCGACTTTCAGTACAACACCGTGTCATGCCACCTGCAGAAATTCTCTGATGACTCGGCTGTTGTTGCGTGTATAAGAGGGGGAAAGGAGGGGGAGTACAGGGCACTCGTTGACAGATTTGTGGAGTGGACCGAGCAGAATCATCTGAGACCGAGCGTCAGCAGGATCAGAGAGATGGTGATTGACTTCAGGAAGAAGAGGATGCCTTCACAGCCATTGCGGATTAGGGGGGAGTTTGTGGGGGTAGTGGAGGACTACAAATACCTGGGTGTCATGATCAGCAACAGACTGGACTGGAAATCTAACACCGATGCTGTGTACAAGAAGGGGATGAGCAGACTCTGCTTTCTGAGGAAGCTGAGATCCTTCAATGTGTGCAACAAGATGTTGGAGCTTTTCTACCAGGCCATTGTTGCCAGTGCCATCTTCTTTGCTGCTGTTTGTTGGGGTAGCAGTATCAGAGCCAGCAACACCAATAGACTTGACAAGCTAATATTAAACAAGCAAGTATTAAACAAGTTCGGGTTTGGTTCATCTTTCATAAACTGGATTAAAACACTATATAGCTGTTTAGCTGCGTCTGTCCGAACAAATGATCAGACTTCCCGAAGCTTTAATCTCCAGAGAGGTACTAGGCAGGGGTGTCCACTCTCTCCCTCACTTTTTACCATCTTTATTGAACCATTAGCAGCAGCCATACAACAAAATGTTGATATCAGAGGCATCCAAACTGGAGAAAAAGAACATAAGATAAGTCTTTATGCTGATGATGTATTGATTTTCCTTGAAAACTCACAAAGGTCTCTTCTTCAGACAGTGGCGCTCATTGATAAATTTTCATCATAATCAGAATACTCTATTAACTGGGGTAAATCAATAGTTCTACCTATAAATTGTAATTTCTCAAATACATCTACTATTCCAATACAATCAGGTAATATTAAATATTTAGGGATAGATATTTCACCCAGGCTCTCAGAGTTATTGCAACTAAATCACATTCCCCTTTTAAAAACAATACAAGACGACCTTACGCACTGGAGGACACTACCTACATCACTAATGGGAAGAGTTGCAACCGTTAAAATGATGGTCCTTCCTAAAATCAACTATTTGTTCTCAATGATTCCTACCCAACCATCAATGGCCTGGTTTTAAGTCTGGAGACTCAAATATAGGTAAATTTTTATGGAAGGATAAACCATCACGGATTAGTTTAAAAACCTCTTCAAAAAGCGAAAGAGTGTGGAGGCTCAGATCTACCAAATGTTTTTAATTACTTTTTAGCCAGTATACTGCAGTTTGTTTCAAAATGGACAAAATCAACCCCACTAGAAAACCCATGGTTAGATGCTGAACAGGCTCTCTGTGGGTTGCTAAATATCTCTGACTTACCTTTTATAAGTCCCTGTGTTAAACACCATGACTGTTTCAAAAGTATTAATATTAGTTCCTCTCTGATGGCTTGGTAGAAATTTTTAAAAATAACGGGGTCTTCACTTGTCCCCTGTAAACTCACGCCCATTTGGAATAATTCTGATATCTTGCAACAAAAGAGGACATTAAAATTTCCACTATGGCAAGAGAAGGGAATAAATAACTTAGAACGTCTTATTCAAGGTGGAAATTTTATCCAATTGCAGGAACTAGTGTCACAGTATGACATCAGTGATAAAAAGTATTTTGAATACCAACAGCTTAAATCCATAATAAAAGCAATATTTAATCTTAATCAGACAGATTTAGAGGTACCAGTTAAGGTGGCAGAGTTTCTAAATCTTCATTCCCCTAAATTGGTATTGAAAATACATGGACTATTATCAAAGCTGGATGAGTCCGTATCTCTTCCAATATCAAAATGGGAGACAGACTTATCGATCAATAAGGAGGAAAGTTTCTGGACACAAATATGTTTAAACACTTTTAAGATGACTAAAAACTGTACCTTACAACTTATACAGTATAAAGTTCTACATAGAATTCATCACACAGGACAAAGGATGTTCAAAATGGGCCTGAGTCACACAAATATCTGCTCTCACTGCACCAGCAACGTCCCGGATAGCTATATGCATGCTATGTGGTCCTGTGCACCAGTTCAAAAGTTCTGGCAGAAGACATGTGAAGACTTGTTGGCATGGCTTGGGTATAGTGTCCCATCCTCACCCACACTTTGCATATTAGGTGATTTAAGTGAAATAAATATAGATGCAAGGATGTCACACATGGTTCTCACTGCCTTATGCATCGCAAAGAAAACTATCCTCATGAATTGGAAATCAAGAAATAACTTATGCATGACTTACTATAATAACTTACTATTAGATTATATTAGCCTGGAGAGATTGTCAGCCTCCTCAAACAGTCAATTGGCAGAATTCAATTCTCTGTGGTCCCCGCTTATTAATTCTATAACCTGAGGGGTGCCGGCAGGTGCTCCCTCTCCTTGGAGGCTCTGGTGGCTAGCTGCACCCCGACCGTGGGTGTCTGGGGGGTCTGTTCTGGGGTGGCCTTTTGTCTGGTCTGGGAGGGGGGTTGGTTGGGGGGCTGTGGGGTGGGCCAGAGGGGTGGGCTGTGGCCCCTGGCCAGCTGGCCTCGCCTCCCGGGGGGTCTGGGTCTGGCCCTAGGCCCCTGGTGCTGGGGGGGGGGGGGCGTTTCCCCCCCCCGGGCTGGGGTCGGGTGTGCGCTGGTGGGACGGGTTGGCCCCATTGCGTCCTTGCGCGGTGGGGTCGTGTTTTCCCTGGGGCCCTGGCGGCACCCTAGGGTAGGTGCCTGCATCCTGGGTTGTCCTCCCCGTCCACTGGGGTCTGCAGGTGTGGGTGTGCATGTCATGTGTGTCATGTGTATGTGTGTGAGAGTGGGTGTGAGTGGGGGCTTGTTTATGAGCGGATGCGGAAGTGTGTGTGTGTTGTGAGTGGGCAGGTGGGGCTGTGTGTGGGTGTAAGAGGGCATGTGTGATGGTGGGTGGGGGTACGTGTGTGTACGGGTGTGGTTACCTGTGGGTGGATGTCTGGGGGTGGACGATGTGTGTATGGGTAGGAGAACTTTGTTGGGTGGCAGGGGTAGGGCAGTCCATCTAGTGGCATGGGGGTTAGCATTTCAGGGCCTGCTTGTCCCAGCCACCCTGCTGTTGTGTTGCGGGGTGAGGCACTTTGTTGCATTGCCCCTGGTGTCATTGCCGGCGGGTGTGTGTTGGTGCTTGGGGGTGGTTGGGGGGGGCATTGGCGTGGGTTGGTGGCTGTGTTTCTGTTGGGTTGCTCCGGGGCGGCTGTGGCTGCAGGGCGGCCTGCCGCTGATGGTATGCGTCTGGGGTGGGTGGTTGGTGGGCTTGCATGGGTGCTCGGGGGGGGGGGGTGTCGCTTGGCATGTGGGGCGCTGTGTGGGTCCGGCCCATTGTTCACTACTATTGTTGTGCATGTTTGTGTGTGTAAGATGAGTGGGAATTGGTATGGCTTCCCCATCATGTTTGTGGTGCTGGGAGCGCCGGGGCACGATGCTGGTGGGTCCTGGGCTGCTTGCACTGGTGGCCCTCGCCCTGGGTTGGGATTTGGGGGCGGTGGGTGGCCTCATGAACCAGTTTGCAAGCTGGCTTCTGGGGGGGGGGGGTGGCCTCGCTTTTAGACTGCCTCACTCCCAGTCTTATTTCCCACTCTCCCCCTCCCCTTGACTCTGGGTGGAATATACATCTTCTTGGATACATTTAGGGCTTTGGGGTGGGGATGTGCCACACTGTGTCAGTGATGGGGATACCTTTGCTGCGCGGTGGGGCTGCAATCACCTCAATTTTAATTGCATTTTAGACACTGAGGGCTTGGGTGGATGGGGGCCCCACTGCCCATCGCAATGGTTAGCGGTACTCCAATCACTATCCCCCCAATTTTAATTGCACTTTGGTAGTCCACACATTTACACACAATTACATCATATGACCGACAGACACCCACCATGTTTTGTGCGGGGGGGGGGGTCTTCCCCCACTCCTGTTGCTTGCTCTCCTTCTGCTGGGGGCGGGGGGACCCAGTGGGGAACCTGGGATCCATCATGTTGTCAAAATCCCTCTATGCTACTGAATGTTTCGTTACCTTGTATTCATACATGTGTAATGACAATAAAGTTGAATCTCAATCTCAATCTCAATCTCAATGTATAGATACAACCAAGTTGTATTCATACATGTGTAATGACAATAAAGTTGAATCTCATCTCATCTCATCTCAAGTGAGAGGAGGACTGAATATGAGCGTGAGAGTGAGGGGGTGATGAACGGAGGTGGTGATGGTGGGTCGGTTTTGTGTGGCGCTTTGCATGTCGGGTGGCATCTCGGGGCGCCTGTGGTGGTCTGCTGATCAGTCGCTCAGGTGGGCGCTGGGGGTGGGGGTGTGCTTCTGTGGCCTGCGCCGGTGGTCTCCCCGGTCACTGGTGCACATTCAGGCTTGCTGCATCTGCTTCACAGCCACCTTATAAAAGAAGGGTGAATGAGGGGTGAGTTTGAAAGGGTACAGGAGTGAGAGAGAATGGGTTGGTCCGGGTGAGTGAGAGGGAGTTTCGTGCAATGGGTGCGCATGGGAGCATGTGGGTGTGAAGGTGTGAGGAGGGGTGTGTCTGCGAATCAGGAGGTGCTGGATTAAGTGGGGGTAGTGCCTCTTGGCAATGTGGGCTCTCCTGGGCGGGGGCACTTCTTTGGGCATGGGGGTCCCCGGGGTGTGCAGTGGTGGTGCTGGGGTGGGCCCACTGTGGGGGTGCCTGGGGGGGCTCGCGCCGGTCTCCAGTCCAGGGGGTGGGGTCGCTGGCCTCTTGGTGCCCGGGGGCGGGCGTTGGCCCTGCTGGGGGGGTAGGGGTCAGGTGGATCCAGGGGTGCGGGCTCGCCGTGCTGGCTGCCGAGCAACCTAGCCTCCCTCGATCGTCCTTCCGGGGGCGGATGCCTAGCTTTCCTGGAGCTTGCTGACCTCGGACGTTTGTGCTCTGTGGTGGTTGGTGGTGCTGCCTTGCCCGCTCGGGGTTCCTGGGGGGGAGAGCTTCAGCAACTGGCCCTCCGCTTCATATGTTTCCTGACAAACCACTCGCATGCACCCACTTATTTTGCGCGCGCTCTCATACATATGCATGCAGACGTACACGCACAAGTGCCTCTCCTTTAACAGGTGTGGAAACCAGACTCATGTTGAGACATCTTCGGTGGAAGAAGAAGTTTGTCTTTTGTTTGTTTTAGTTGTTGGTTTGTTTGCTTTTTTGTCTGTTCCCCTCCCTTTTCTTTCCCCCTCCACACACTTCCTTTCTCTCTTCCCCAGCCTGTCAGGTCATCCATAGGTAAAATAATTGAAATAAAGTATTAAAAGTTATTACAGGCGTTTACAACAATAACCTGTTTTTTAATAGGTTTGACCAACTGCCCTCCCCCCCGACTGCACAACAACCACTGCTGCCTCTAAAGTCATCGAGAACTGCTGTCCACACCCCACTCCACCAACACCCCCCCACTCCCAGCACACAGCCCCCCAACCTGACCCCCACTAAGACCCAGGTGAGGACGGAGCTGAGGAAGATCAAGGCGAGGAAGGCCTCGGGACCGGACGGCATCAGCGCGAAGCTCCTCAAGTCCTGCGCAGACCAGCTGTGTGGGATTGTGGAGCACATCTTCAACCTGAACCTGAAGCTGGAGAGGGTACCACAGTTGCAGAAAACATCTTGTGTGGTACCTGTACCAAAGACTTCCCACCCCAAAGACCTGAACAGCTACAGACCAGTGGCCCTGACGTCTCACCTGATGAAGACCCTGGAGAGACTGCTCCTTGCTCACCTCCGCCCTCTGGTGGGGCCAGCGATGGAATCACTCCAGTTCGCCTACCAGCATGGCATTGGGGTGGAGGACACAGTGATCTTCCTCCTTCACCGTTCCCTGTCCCACCTGGAGAAGCCCGGGAATGTGGTGAGGATCATGTTCTTTGATTTCTCCAGTGCTTTCAACACCATCCAACCGATGATCCTGAAGGACAAGCTGCTGTGCGCAGGGGTGGACCAGCACCTGTCATCATGGATCCTGGACTACCTCACTAACCGGCCACAGTTTGTGAGAACCCGGGATTGTGTGTCCGACACGATCATCGGAAGCACGGGGGCCCACCAGGGAACGGTTTTGGCTCCCTTCCTGTTCACCCTTTATACTGCGGACTTCTCACACAACACAACACGCTGCCATCTACAGAAGTTCTCTGATGACTCTGCGATCGTCGGCCTCATCTCCAACGGAGATGAAGCTGAGTACAGAGGACTTATCCAGGACTTCATGGACTGGTGCCATCGGAACTGCCTCCAGATCAACGCAAGGAAAACTAAGGAGCTGGTGGTGGACTGCCGCAGACAAGGACAACCCCTCACAGCACCAGTGAACATCCAGGGAACAGACACTGAGATGGTGACATCCTACAAGTACCTGGGTGTTCATCTGAACAATAAACTAGACTGGTCACACAATACCGACGCACTCTACAAGAAGGGACAGCACAGGCTGTTCCTACTGAGGAGGCTCAGGTCTTTTGGTGTACAAGGGGTGCTCTTGAAGACATTCTACGACACGGTGGCATCAGCCATCACTTTTGGAATAGTCTGCTGGGGCAACGGCATTACAGCAGCCGATAGGAAGAGACTGAACAAACTAATCAAGAAAGCTAGCTCTGTCCTGGGGCAACGCCTTGACCCAGTGGAGGAGATAGGAGAGAGAAGGATGGTGGCTAAATTGTCATCTCTGCTGGAGTCTGAGTCCCACCCTATGCAGGACATACTGAACACACTGAGGAGCTCATTTAGCAGTAGACTACATCATCCTAGATGCGTGACCGAGAGGTTTCGCAGGTCCTTCCTACCTACGGCTGCCAGACTGTATAACCTAAGCAGGGCTGCTCGCAGAGATAGTAAAAAAACGTGACGACCTAATAGTATTGAATGCAAAAGATGCAACAGACTTACACAAATGGTCCCCTCCAGTATACAACTAGGACAATATCAGTCACTATGGAGGGTGACAATATGTATGGGTACATAGTCATACCATGTAGGGTAACTAAATAGATGGTTATGCTGTTTAAGATAAGATAAGATAAGATAAGCCTTTATTAGTCCCACAATAGGGAAATTCCAGGATTGCAACAGCACAGGGATAGCAACACTCAGAGCAACAATCAGAAGGCAAGAGAAAAAAACAAGAGCAGCAAGTATACATATGTACATATAAATATAAATAAATATATATATATATATATATATATATATATAGACACAGTGCGGAGCATTGTAGCTAGATGGGATAGATATATAAATATATAAACACAGTGCGGAACATTGTAGCTGGATGGAATAAATATGTAAATATATAAACACACACAGTGTGGAGCATTGTTGTTAGTCCATCTAGCTACAGTGCTCCGCACTGTGTATATATATATTTGTATATTTATGTGTACATATGTATATTCACTGCTCTTATTTTTCTTATCTTCTAAATCATTGCTGAGTGTTGCTATCCCTATGCTGTTGCAATCCTGGAATTTCCCCATTGTGGGACTAATAAAGGCTTATCTTATCTTATCTTATCTTATACAGTACACAGTTAGGTACTGGATAAGCCCCTCTTGGCAAAGTAAATCTGTTTTGGCACAGTAAGGGTGACAGATCTCTGTTCTGCTTGCCTAGCTGCCTGACAGGACAAGGGGGAAAAACAAGAAAAAAAATCAAAAGTTTTAACCCTATTCTTAAAAACAGAGATAAACTAGAAAAGCACTCGGAGAGTGCAGACCTCCGCCAAGCGCCACAGTTCCCCCCATACAGTGTTTTACATCATAAATATTAATCCTACATTTATTGTGTGTACGTTTTCAGATTCGTTGACCATGAAAACATATGAGTAGCAATTGGATTCACATGGATAGGATTAGTGGTTCAGTAGTTATTCAGGAAAATCACATTTCGCATAATGGTTCAGGTTCAGGTTCAGGTTCAGGTTACTTTATTTGTACCCGTAGGTAGATTTGTTTTGCAGTTGGTGACATCCATATTTACAAGCCACTAATTACATTCAACATAGACACAAACACAGGCACACATCTTACAAAATAGGTAAATATAAAATATGTACAATATAATTTTTATAGCTTGTTCAACTCTTTGACAACAGCAGGGACAAAGCTGTTTTTGTAGCGCTGGGTTCTACTTTTTGGGACAGCAAACCTCCGTCTGGAGGGAAGAAGCTGAAAGTTGCAGTGCAAAGGGTGGGAGTCATCACTTAAAATCGAGTCGGCCATCCTCTGTACTTGTTTGGCGTACAGGGATGTCAGGCTCAGCTGTGACTCACCAAGCAAACGACTGGACCATCTGACTACCTGATCCAAGGATTTCCTCTGTTTCAGTTTTATCTGACCAAACCATGACATTAAAGAAAAGGATAAAACAGATTCAATAAAAGCCCGATAGAACATAGTCATTATGGTTCTGTCAATTTGGAAGCGTGCAAGTTTCCTCAAACAATGCAAATTTTGCTGACCCTTTTTGCACACCCTTTCACAGTTCACCTCAAAGTTCAATCCACTATCAATAATTGTCCCAAGATATTTGTACGATTGTACACATTCGGTGGTCTGGCCTTTTAGTATGGTGACTTTGTGCCTGGGAGTTTTCCTCCTAAAGTCAATAATCATATCTTTCGTTTTTGTTGTATTCAGCTGCAGGTAGGAATCCTCACACCAGTGAAAAAAGTCATCAACTACTGGGCCGTGGCCACTCTCACCATCCTGGAGGAGACTGACAATGACTGAGTCATCAGCATACTTTATAATGTGTCTGTTGTCATGTCTGCTCCGACACATGTTTGTGTACAGGATGAAGAGTAGTGGTGACAACACACCCCCTGAGGAGAGCCAGTAGAAGAGCACTTTAGGTCAGACAATGTGCCATTGACCCTTACTCTCTGCGTCCTGTTGGTTAAGAAATCCAGAATCCAACCCACCAGATTATTGCTTAAATCAAATTGTTGCAGGAGCCTTTCAACTAAAATATGAGGTTGGATTGTATTAAAGGCAGAAGAAAAGTCCACAAATAAAAGCCTGGCGTGTGTCCCATTAAAATCCAGATGTTTAAAAAGCATGTCAAACAGAGTGACAGTGGCATCCTCCACTCCTCTGTGAGGCCTATAGGCAAACTGCAGAGGATCCAATGCATGTTCAGTCTGCCTTAGGACCTCACGTCTGACCAGTTTTTCAAAAATTTTCATTAAAATTGAAGTCAAAGCAACTGGTCTAAAGTCGTTTACCGTTTTAGGACAGCTGGATTTTGGAACGGGAACAACCACGGCATCTTTCCAGATCTTAGGCACATGTTGTGTCTGTAAGGACTTATTGAAAATATAATGAAATATAGGACTCAGTTCATGTGCACAGGACTTTACCAGGCGTCCACATAGATTATCAGGGCCCTGACTTTTGTTCACTTTTACAGCGCGGAACTCCCTTTTAACATCCTGCATCTCAATATTAAAGTGCTGATTGTCTTTGAGTTTCTGTTTCAAATCTTGGATTTCTGTGCTAAAATCAAAGGAGTCAAAACGACCATAAAAACAATTAAGAGCATTAGCCAGCTCTGTGTCTGAACTAAAACCATCTAAAAACACACGATTACTGCGCTCTGTGCTCTGAAGGCCTGCAATAGTTTTCATACTGGCCCAGGCCGAACCAAGTTTATTTGCTGCCATCTTGCTTTCCAACTCTGATTTATAATTCTGTTTTGCTCTTAAAATTTCGGCCTTCAGCTCCTTGGTGGCAACCTGTAGCGCAGAAACAGACCCTTGTTTAAAGGCAAGAGCTTTCCTCTGTAAGCAGGATTTAACTGATTTAGTAACCCATGGTTTGTTGTTGGGATATATTTTGACACGTTTACGTGGAACAAACTTATTTTGACAGTGAGCCATGTATGAGCATGTGAGCTCAGCCAGAGAGTCCAAATCATCCCCGCAGGCCATTATGAACATCTTCCAGTCTGTACAGTCAAAGCATTCCTGGAGGCTGTGCTCTGAATCTTCTGTCCACACATCAATGTCTCTGGTCTCCACTTTGCCTCTTCTGAGAGCAGTTTTATATGTGGGCAGCAAATGAACACAGTTGTGATCTGATGATCCTAAAGGAGGAAGGGGGAGTGATTTATAGGCCCTCTCTATGGATCCATAGCACAGGTCCAATGTCTTTTTTCGCCTGGTTGGGCAGGAGACATACTGATGAAAGTTTTTAAGTGTCTTCTTTAAAGAAACATGGTTAAAATCCCCAAGAATGAAGTTTGGCGCCTCTGGAGAAATTGACTGCAGCCGCTGCACCACATCAGAGATGGTGCTGGAGGCGGAGTCAGCGTCTGCCCTCGGATGAATGTACACAACTGTGATGAAAAGTTGGGGAAACTCTCGACGCAAATAAAAGGGGCGTAGTGACACAGACAGCAGCTCCACATGGGGTGTACAGATGCGCTCTCTGACCGTGACAGATGTGCAGTACTGCTTATTAATGTATAAACATACTCCGCCCCCCTGACGCTTCCCAGTTACCTCTTCCTGCCGATCCGAGCGCAGCGGAGCTCCAAAGCCGTCAATCCACAGGTCTGCATCTCGATCATGCGCAGTAAGCCAAGATTCAGTGAAAGCCATGACGCAGCAGTTCTTAAAATCCTTCTGGTAACGTACGTTGCCTTGAATTTCCTCCACCTTGTTTCTCACAGACTGTGCATTCCCAAAAATGATCGAAGGAAGAGGAATGTTACCAAACTGACGTCTCCTAAGGCGCAATTTCACACCTCCACGTCTTCCACGCTTCCTCCTGCCGCTTCTTTTTTCACCGCTGTGACCGTCTCTCAAAATAAAGTCCGGCAGCTGAAATTTGGGCGCAATCAGAGACTCTGCACCAGCTGTGTTAAAGCGCAGCAACACGTCCCTGGAATATTGTATTCTGCCCGCTATTCTGCTCGTCATGGAGCCGAACGCGTTTACCTCAGAGACAAAGAGCCAGAACACAGAAAGCAGCAGTGCGAGATATGAGAGGAAATCCATGTTGCAGATACTAGGGAGCTGTTCGCCATATATTCCACAAACGCTCCAGAGCAGAAACGACACAGAGGATTTTCTAAAAACGTAAAAAAGTACAAAAAACACACACACGCACACATGCACTATATCACCAAACTGCTGGTCGCTGCGTGCGCATGCGTGCGCATGCGCCCAAAAATGGTGGTTTTCTTCTGGATGTAGCTCCTTAGCTTTTAAAGATACAAGAAATCCGTTGACACACTACAGATTCCACAGTGTTTTGGCTACATAATGGTGTTTGTTGAGTGATTTTAGCTTCATTTGTTCTCTTCCTATGAGGAAAATTGCAAAGATGCCCTATTTTTGTTGATATTGTGGATCATAGTATCCGGAATTATTGCATTATCCGGATCAGTCTTCGATATATTATAGAAGCTGTGGGCATGTCGTCCTGTATTTTTTTTTTGCAAGTGTTCTGATGATTTTTGGCAGACTTACATGCACAAATATTGAAAATGGCCCTATCTCGCAATGTTAAAGAATCCTTTAAAAAATTCCTGGATCCAGACGGTGATCCGGATCACCACCAAAATGTAATCATTTGTAGGATTCCCCATTTCTGACAATCTGTGAAAATTTCATGAAAATCCGTCCATAACTTTTTGAGTTATCTTGCTAACAAACAAACAAACAGACAGACAGACAAACCAACGTCGATGAAAACATAACCTCCTTGGCGGAGGTAATAAACAAGACTATAATGACCAAACTAAGATACAATAACAGGACAACTCAAAATATCCAGAAACTAAGGGCAAACTTAGGTAACATAATACAGACAAAACTATACTCAAATACAATAATAAAACTTAAGTGGGAAAAGTACAGAAAATAACTAGAAACTAGAAAAGCACTCGGAGAGCGCAGACCTCCGCCAAGGGCCACAGTTCCCCCCATACAGTGTTTGTGTGTACATTTTCAGATTCCTTGACCATGAAAACATATGACTAGCAATTGGATTCACAATGATAGGATTAGTGGTTCAGTAGTTATTGACGAAAATGGCATTTTCCGTAATGGTGGTTTAGCGCCACGGTTCCCCCCATACAGTGTTTGTGTGTACGTTTTCAGATTCCTTGACCATGAAAACATATGACTAGCAATTGGATTCACAATGATAGGATTAGTGGTTCAGTAGTTATTGCCGAAAATGGCATTTTCCGTAATGGCGGTTTTCTTCTGGACGGTGATCCGGATCACCACTAAAATCTAATCTTCTGTAGGATACACCATTTGTGACAATCTGTGAAAATTTCATGAAAATCCGTCGATAACTTTTTGAGTTATCTTGCTAACAAACAAACAGACAGACAGACAGACAGACAGACAGACAGACAAACAGACAGACAAACCAACGCCGATGAAAACATAACCTCCTTGGTGGAGGTAATAAAATAAAGGCAAATAACATAAAATGTTTAAAAATAAATCTTTAAAAAAGCAGAAATTGAATTTAGGTTCAATAAATACAAATACACTGGCGTGAAAAATTGATATCAAATCAAAAGTTAAAAAAAAAAATTACTGTGCTCAATCTGTCAACATAACATGCTATATATGTAGAACAAATATAATTATACAGTGGTGTGAAAAAGTATTTGCCCCTTCCTGATTTCTCATTTTTTTGTACTAGTGCATGCCCGTAGAAAGCAAGTATTCCTATGTGAAACAGGTAGCCCAATCAGGCTTTACAGGCCCAGATGTAGGCTGTGTTTGAAAGTGGAATACAGAGGTGTAGCCTTTTTGAAGGGAATCACACGCTAGACTTTGACAAATATGAAAGGAACTGAACTGAGATTTATTTGATTGTGTGAATATTAATTACAGAATAATTCAAAATGAATGGGGCATCCAATATTAGCCACTGTTTAAGAACCACTTGTTTATTTTTTATTTTTTTGTCAGATCACTTATTTGTGTGATCTTTTATGAGTTATATTCATAAATGTTGCATGTTGCACTTTGGGGAATGGGAGTAGTTCAGTCACCATTATAATTTAGTTTATATGTGTAGTTTATAGTCTATCGTCAATAAAGTTATGCAGTACCATAACAGCACACATTTACAAATATTTGAGACCCCTTGTAGTGCATGCTTTTATATTTTAGCAATATTATAAGCACAAAACACTGAACATTATTATTATTATTATTATTATTATTATTATTATTATTTTGTATTTGTGTTTTGTATACTTTATTGATCACCAGAGGGAAATTCAGGGCAACTACGTACGGCGCCGATCCCTTCACCAGTCTCACACACACACACACACACACACACACACACACACACACACACACACACACACACACATGCATTTGGCTGCAAGTTTTGCATCATTGTTGCCTATTTGTCTGTAAATATTTAAATAAAAATTATTTATTTTGTTATCTGGACATTTTTGCATCTTGTTGTCGTTTAGTCAAAGCATGTGTCCGCATGTAATATGCAGTTGATCTGGCCATTCTGCTCCACAATGAAGCAGCAGTCGGGAATTTCGTGTACCAGTGACCAGGCAGGCTGAGCGTGCCTCCCCCCGAACGTTCGTGGAGTGCACAGTGGAACACCGGTGTTGGCCGGTTAACGGAAGTCTCAGCTGCTGCTTTCCATGGCAGCCCCCCCACCGCACCTCTACACATCTTTCTGGTATATACTTTGACTGAGTGGCTCTGAGTGGCTCCATACTTGTGGATGCGCGGGTCTGTATGGCGAATATATCCATTAGACCTACGCAACTTTATGGAAAATATTTTGACTGAGCGGCTCCATACTCGTGGATGCAAACCCTGGTAACCTCAGCAGCAAAGCACCTGCAAAATCTTTGTTTGCGAATTTGCGAAACATTGGGGTGACTGCCAGGTCGTGATGCTGTGTTATCCAATGAGCATGAACGTGATGCCACTATTGTCCAATCAGCATGGCCGTGATGTAGCGTATTCTCCAGTGAGCACAAAGTCAGTCTGAAGCCCCGCCCACACTTCTTCAAGCCAGGGGGGTGAAGACACAGAGCGGGCACACAGCAGTGGCAAAACTTTTATTGATGGAAATTACATATTTTGAACTAGTGACTCCATATTCGGGGCGGCATACTCTTGTAGCTTCAGCGAAGCACGTTTAAAATCTTAGGTCAGTGTGACAAATGGTTTGAGAGATAGCTGAGGAATACACACACACACACACACACACACACACACACACACACACACACACACACAGACACACACACACACACACACAGACATACAAACACACAGACAGAGATGCTTCGATTTTATAGATAGATGTTTGTCACAATTGAATGTTTCAGATCATCAAAGAAATTTAAATAATAGACAAAGATAACAAAAGTAAACACAAAATCCAAACCTACATGGCCCTGCGTGAAAACGTGACCCCCCTGCCCCCGTTAAAACATAAATTAACTTTGGTTTATCACATCTTTGGAAAGCTGAGTTCAATTTCTTTAGCCACACACAGGCCTGATTACTGTCACACCTGTTCTCAATCAAGAAATCACTTAAATAGGACCTGCCTGACAAAGTGAAGTAGACCAAAAGATCCTCAAAAGCTAGGCATCATGCTGTGATCCAAAGAAATTCAGGGACAAATGAGAAACAAAGTAACTGAGATCAGTCAGTCTTGGAAAAGGTCATAAAGTCATTTCTAAAGCTTTGGGACTCCAGCGAACCACAGTGAGAGCCATTATCCACAAATGGCGAAAACATGGAACAGTGGTGAATCTTCCCAGGATTGGCCGGCCGACCAAAATTCCCCCAAGAGTGCAGCGATGACTCATCCAAGAGGTCATAAAAGACCCCACAACAAAATCCAAAAAACTGCAGGCCTCACTTGCCTCAGTTATGGTCACTGTTCATGACTTCACCATGTAACGTTACATCTGAGTTCCAATATACATGAACAGTCTCTGTGAACAGGAGACCCCCAACTCACCCTGTTTCCCAAATAAAGCATCATAGTGCCACATTCCTTGCTTGACTTAAGACCCAAAGGATTCTCTTGGTGCCAGGAAGACGCCTGGACTTTTATCATAAATTCCCTAGGAACACTTAGCCTCAGACAGTTTTATGTGCTAAATAGCAGTTTGATACAAGCCAGAAGACATCCACTACATTCCTGAGACTTCCTATCAATATCCAAGGGCCAAGAGTGCCCCCTTCTGTTCACCTCCACCCCCCCGCTACAGAGGACGGACATTGCCCATCGCTACATGACGGACAGCGGTGACGGTGCGCCGCGGTCTACTACGCACAGTTGTACTAAAATATCTGCAATAATATCTGCAATCCACTACAGAAGAGTAACGGGGGCGGGGGGGGGGGGGGCCTTCACGGTCCGGACGCGGCGCACGGACCAATCCGTCATGTGGCGATGACGCACAGTTGTAATTTACCGATCGGTCAAAAGTCATTTTGATTACAATTTTCAGGGATAAAGAATAATTTAGCTTATAACACTTACCTGTCCACAACAGCAGTGTCGCTGGCGAACTTCTCTTCCTCATTGTCAGACAAACATGATGCTGGTCCGCTTGTTACGGACTCGTGGTTCTGGTCACGCGACCCGGTCAAACCATAATTCCCTTATTGCGGTTTTGCGCTTCCATGATTGCGGTTTTGACGAACGATTTTTCAAAACAAATAAGAACAGTAGTAAGAAAAAAAGACTGGCGAACATATGTGTGACACCCAGCCTTACACAAAACAGATTTTACGCACGGGACGCATGCTTTCGAACTTCTGTGCTTCAATTGGCTGGCTGTATTCGCAGCCATTGGTAGGCGGGTCCTTCTTGCTAGGTTTTCAGTCATTGGTTCTTCAAGGTTTCAGAAACCCAATTCAAGGCTCTTATTAGTCGAATGAGAGGTCAGTCACATCTAAACCAATCAAAGCACTCCTTTGGCTTTCTGTTCGTGGCTGTGTCTGTAGTGGAAGAATGGAAATGCAGCTTTTTTTTTCAGTGTGCGTCCTAGTAATAGAGCTGGCAGTATAAGACCCAGACCCAGCTGGCAGTAATAGAGAGGGGGCGTGGTCAGACTGGCAGACAGTTAAACAGAGCTCAGACCAGGGTAAGCCCAAGAGGCTGCCTCACCGCTGCCGGCTAGAAAGCAGTGGCTATGGGTACGGCAAAATACTGAAATACATACGATACATACATACATACACAATGGCACGGTGGCGCAGTGGTTAGCACTGTGGCAGCACAGTTTACCCTCGGCCGGGGGATCGCGGGGATCGTGAGATCGTGGGTTCGATCCCTGCCCCCGGCCAACAGTGATCTGTGTGGAGTTTGCATGTTCTCCCCGTGTTGCGTGGGTTTACTCCGGGATTTCTCTGGTTTCCTCCCACATGCCAAAAACATGCAGGTTAGGGATAAGGGGCGCTTGCGCACGCAGCGACTGGCAGCTGGTGGCTTGTCACCAGACTGCAAAACAAATGTACCTACGGGTACAAAATAAGTAAAAAAAAAAAAAAAAAAAGATGTTCCCACTCCCGTGTGCCATCTCCCCGCTCCTTGCCCAGGTGTGCCCAATTTGTGGAGCCAGCAATGCATGTACTTAAGGAGCCCTTTTCCAGTCATGCATTGCTGGGTCATTGTGCTTCATGCGATGGTTTATCGTCTAGTGAAGTCAAGGTCAACAAAAGGATTGTAACCCTCAGAGCTTTATTTGGGCTCACTCAGACAGCTCCAGTGTGTGAATATTAACTGTACGTGTTTTCCTGGTGTCCTCACTCAGACTGTAGAGCGTCCTGGAGGACTCCTTAGCTTCTGAGGCATTTGTCTGTTGGAACTGTTGGTCTGTGTTTTGTGTTTAATAAATGTGTGTGGTGTAACCTGCGCCTAAATCCTCCTCCTTTACCCCTCCTCCACGCACTGTGGAGAAGCGCAAGGGAAGATCATGACATTTTGTCTCTTCTGTGTGTGTTTTCTCTGGTACCCAAGGAGAGATCATCCTGTCGTTGACCTCAACCCTCTTACTTGGAGTGAAACTCCAAAACGCTTTTTTCCCCTCTCCTCAGACGCTGTGTTTATTCTGCAAAAATTTTTCTATTGATTTTTCTTAACTCACCACTAAAGTGGACTGATCATGATTTTTGAACTTTTTTTCCTCGAGGTGGTCTCACCCACGTACCACGACCTCAGAAGAACTAGGATTTCATGGGTGGAACTGTTTTACATCCATTTTTCCTTCAGCATGTGGTTCTTGTTGGCTGGTGGACATCCCGAAGTTGTGGCCAGGGAAGGACCTGTTGCCTCAGAAAAAATGTCACTTGCCCCCGGGGTCAGCCGCCCACTCTACTGCTGACTCCACTCTACGGACCCCAGCTGCTTAGTCTGTAAGCTAGAACCACTGCAATGATCAACAGTACTGTGGGCAGTATCACCCCCCTTTTGCCATCTGCTGGCATTCAAAATCACCACTGAACTCTGAAGACACAGCTGTTTGTAAGCCAGACTCCAACTTTCTATTTGCTGGGCTAAATGTGATGTCTAATTCTAATTGAATATGATCAGTTTTTCATGTTAAAAGTTAGTTAAGCTACGATAGGAGCTATAAAGCTGAAGGAAAAAATAATATTCTCCTTTTCAATAACCTCTGGGTTTTTTTTGAAGAGTAACTCAGAATTTCATTTTTCATATAATCAGCTTTTATCATTTTCTCTATAAAATTTCTTCCAATTTTATGCATATTTTTGCTAGTTACTTCACAGTCTCCCATTGCATTACAGTTACAAATTCAAAATCTGGTTTCTCTTGTTTCCACAAAGGTTAAACTATAGACGTTATGCTCAGGAATCCGTTACCAGTTAATATGAAATTTGATACTTGTTGCTCAGCAGAAGTCTTAACAAAAACTTTCCACTGATCCAGGACTATTTAAAACAGCTAGACAGAAAATTTACAGCTATCGCAGTCTCTGAAACTTGTCTTAATGAAGAGCAGGCTCCTCTGATGGCAATAGAGGGATATCAGATGTTTCATATTAACAGATCTCAAAAAAAGGGTGGTGGTGTTGCACTGTATATTGATGACCTGTATAGGTGTAAGCTTGTAAATGGAATGTCCTTTGCACTACCAGGGATTTTGGAATGTGTTACTGTTGAGATTGACCAAGATAAAACAAAAAATCTAATTATAAGTTGTATACAGTATATAGAGCACCGGGAACTTGCATTGAGACATTCAGAGATAAATTAGTCGAGCTGTACAATAATATTACTAGTAAGAAAATGGTAGTAATTTGTGGAGATTTCAATATTGATTTACTAAATCCATATCAACAAAATGTAATTACATTACATTAATTACATCATTAATTCTATGTACAGCATGAGTCTATATCCCACAATAACACATCCCGGTAGAATCACAGTTCACACTGCTACACTTATTGACAACCTGTTTGTTAATATTATTGATAAGAAAATAGAAAGTGGATTATTGATAAATGATATAAGTGACCATTTGCCAACCTTTGCATTTATCCATGGCCACACAGGGGCCAATACAGAAAAAACTTTAAAATCTTTCAGATACAAATCACAAAATGCAATCAGTTCTTTTAAAGAAGACTTGCTGAAGCAAGACTGGACAAAAGTCTATGTATCAGATGTAAATGAAGCCTATGACACATTTATAAACATTGTAACCACTCTTTATGAAAAAAATTGTCCATTAGTAAAGAAAAAGCTTAAACATAAATTTGTTGATAAGCCATGGTTAACCAAAGGATTACAAAAGGCGTGTAAAAAGAAAAATTTATTATATAAAGCTTTCCTAAAGAAAAGGACAAAAGAAGCAGAGCAGCGGTATAAAACATACAAAAATAAGTTAACATATATAATAAGATGTAGTAAAAGAGACTATTACAGTAAAGAACTGGACAAAAACAGAGACAATATTAAAAATACATGGACAATACTTAACAATATTCTTGGAAATAAAAACAGAAATACAAGCTACCCAACCAATTTTTCAAAAAATAAAATGACTCAGAGTGTGAATGCAGCTTCACCTGCAGATGAATTTAATAACTTTTTTGTTAACATTGGTCCTAATTTGGCTCGAGAAATACCCATTACGGTACCCACAGGTGATACAATAAGCAAAAACACTGCTATAAAAGACTTCATTTTCATAAAGAACACAGACAAGAGAGAGGTCATTGAAATTGGTTCCACTGAAATACGGACTGTGATGGTATCGACATGCTCTTAGTCAAAACTATTATTGAATGCTTAGTGAAACCACTGACGTATATCTGTAACCTGTCTCTCCAAACAGGTATATTTCCCAATGCAATGAAAATAGCTAAAGTAATTCCGATATACAAGACGGGTGACAGAGGGGAATTCTCAAACTATAGACCAATTTCACTACTGCTGCAATTTTCCAAGATACTTGAAAAAATATTCTATGAGAGAACTGACAACTTCATACTGAAGAATAATTTATTGTGTGAGCAGCAATATGGGTTCAGACACAAGAGGAAAACTGCATTTGCTCTAATGGAATTTATAGAAAAAATATCAACTGCCGTTGAAAATAAAGAGTATTCAGTTGGGGTATTCCTGGATCTTAAAAAAGCATTTGATACAGTGGATCATAATTTATTATTAAAGAAACTACAAAATTGTGGTATTAGGGGGGTAGCACTGTCTTGGTTATGTAGTTACTGTACTTAAAGAATAGATATCAGTATGTATGTGTTGGTAACAAAAACTCACAGTTACTGAAGGTTACTTGTGGAGTCCCACAGGGTTCAGTTTTGGGGCCATTGTTATTCAATATGTATATAAATGATATATGTAAAGTTTCGGAAAAAATGGATTTAATATTGTTTGCCGATGACACTAATTTATTACTCAGTGGAAGCAATTTTGAACAACTTTTGGATACACTCGGAAAGGAATTAGGAAAGCTTAAACTGTGGTTTGATTCAAACAAATAACGTTCAATTTAAGTAAGACAAAATTTATAGTTTTTAACAACCATCACAACAACTTAGTATCTAAACTCAGTGTAAATGGTGTAGAGATTGAAAGGGTATCTGAAACTAAATTTCTTGGAGTAATAACTGATAATAAACTGTGTTGGAAGTCACATATTAATTATATTAAAGGTAAAATATCCAAATCAATTGCAATACTACACAGAGTGAAATATTTGCTGAATCAACCCACACTATATACCTTGTATCATTCATTAATACTCCCATACATGACATATTGTACTGAAGTATGGGGAAATACATACAAAACAAACATATATCCAGTCTTTATGCTTCAGAAGAGAGCTATTAGAATAATAAACAAAGCTGCTTACAGGGAACCAACAAACCTTCTTTTTCTTAAATTAAAACCTCTCAAGTTGAAAGATCTGGTTGACTTTAAAACTGCAGTAATAATGTTTAAAGTGAAGAATCTATCACTGCCCGCAAATATCTAAAAGTTGTTCCAAATAAGGGAGAAACAATATCATTTCAGAGGAACATGTATATTTCAAAAACCTTCAGTGAGAGCTACCACCAAGCAACACTGTGTTTCAGTGCAAGGAGTCAGATTATGGAACGATTTTGGACCTGAATTAAAATCATGTACAATGCTTGGACAATTTAAACAAAAACTAAAGGAAGAAATACTCCAAACATATATACAAGATGACATGTAAAATCACATAAGGATTGTCATATCCAGTCTGTGTTGTGTTGTTGCTTAGTTTTTTTTGTCACATTTTGTCTTAGCTATGTTCTGAATTGTAATCACTCTTGTTTTGTTTTCCTTTTTGAATTCTTGGATGGAATATGGGTGGGCAATATAAGCTGCGGCTTCAGCCATCACCCATTTCGGATAACTTATGTTGAACTGTATAATCAGAGGCGTTATTGTCTAATTTGACCTTGTTGGATTTTCTTTCCCCCTTTGTTATATTATTCTGTTTCTTTTTTTTAATCTTTACTTTTAATCTATCTGAAATAAAGATTCATTCATTCATTCATTCATTCATTCATTCATTCATTCATTCATCATTTCACCTGCTTACAAATTAATTGAATGTAATGTCACTTAACCTGAGTCTGAGCATTAAAACTGTTAATGGCATATAGAAGTTTCAGCTTGATTTCTTTTATGTCTGCTTTCCTGGGTCAGGGCAGAAGAATTCACAAATACTGAGACTGGTTAATGAAAGGTACAAGGATTAGTTATCAATAAATTGTCCAAGTTTGGACCGGTGCCCCAATGAGTTGTTTTCCTTTTGTTTGTGAGGGTTTGTGGTCACAAAGTAAACCTCCATTTCCACACACACCTCTATGTATAAATTAAATAATCCTTGTACCTTATTACACATAGCTAATTGTTCTTACAACCATAAGAAAGAGACTGGGCAAAAATGGTCTGCATGGCAGAGTTCCAAGACAAAAACCACTGCTGAGCAAAAGAACATAAAGGCTTGTCTCAGTTTTTCCAGAAAATATCTTGATGATCCCCAAGACTTTTGGGAAAATACTCTGTGGACTGACAAGACAAAAGTTGAACTTTTTGGAAGGTATGTGTCCCATTTCATCCGGCATAAAAGAAACACAGCATTTCAGAAAAGGAACATCACACTAACAGTAAAATGTGGTGGTAGTGTGATGGTCTGGGGCTGTTTTGCTGGTTCAGGACCTGGAAGATTTGCTGTGGTAAATGGAACCATGAATTCTTCCACAAAATCCTGAAGGAGAATATCTGGCCATCTGTTCGTGACCTTAAGCTGAAGCACACTTGGGTTCTGCAGCAGGGCAATGACCCAAAACACACCAGCAAGTCCACCTCTGAATGGCTTAAGAAAAACAAAATGAAGACTTTGAAGCGTCCTAGTCAAAGTCCTGACCTGAATCCGATTGAGATGCTCTGGTATGACCTTAAAAAGGCGGTTCATGCTCAAAAACCCTCCAATGTAGCTGAATAAGGCTGCGTGTCCACGAAACATGCTTTTTCCACTGTGGGCGACTATTTTCTATTCACTTTGTGTGTAGTCTGGTGTCTACAGTGCCGAGCGCCCTCGTTCACTGAAACGCTCTTGGTGATGGCTGCTTTCGTTGTGGTGCTGAGGGCGCTCAGAGTTGAAAAAATTTCATCTTTTCAGACTGTAGCTGAGCTTGTCAATGTCAGATCTTTCAAAGCAGCCGATCATAATAAGTAAGGGCGGGACATTGGAAGCCGGTCCAGTCTGTACTCAGACTCGTGTTTTCCGTGTCATCATATTTTGCATCCAGAGCTGCGACCAATGCTAGAATATGTTTTTTGTCCTTTGTTATTTAGAGACTGCTATTAAAAAATAAGTATAAAGTCTGACCATAGGAAAAGCGAAAGTGCTGAGCTGTGAGTGACAAGCTGTTGCTGGGATACAGGGCACAGACATTTTTTTTTTTTTTTATAGCGCAGCACGCAAACACTGAAAAAAAGACGTTCAGGGCAGTCGGATGACAAAAAACGCATTTGGTGGACACGGAGCCTTACAACAATTCTGAAAAGATGAGTGGGCCAAAATTCCTCCACAACGCTATAAAAGACTCATTGGCAGTTATCGCAAGCGCTTGATTGCAGTAGTTGCTGCTAAGGGTGGCCCAACCAGTTATTAGGTTTAGGGGGCAATCACTTTTTCACACAGGGCCATGTAGGTTTGGATTTTTTTTTCCTTTAATAATAAACACCTTCATTTAAAAACTACATTTTATGTTTACTTTTTTTTTGTATAATATTTAAATTTGATTGATGATCTGAACATTTAAGTGTGACAAACATACTGTTGTGGTTTGGGCTTGGCCAGACCAGGCCACACTTTGGTGTCCTCTGTATTTAGTATTTGGCTCTCCTGGCCTATTCCCCCGCCCCCCACCCTGTTAGGATTTCGGGTTTTTTCACTTTTCCCTTTTTTTTTGGTGTTACTGTGGGTTTGTCTAGAATCTGACCCTTAAAGGGGGGGTACTGTGGTGGTCTGGGATGGGCCAGACCAGCCCACACTTTGGTGTCCTCTGTATTTAGTAGTTGTCTTCATTATTATCATTATTGCGGTTTTATTTCCATCTCAGTCTTATTATTATTATTTTCCATCTCCAGGGACATTTGTATGCTGTTTGGGTTTTCCTGTTCATTATTTGTTTGTTTGTTTACTTCCTTTTAAGCACAGCTTATCCTTATGTCATTCATTATTGGTCATGGCTGTTGCTCATTAGTCTCTTTATGTTCATTTCTATTTATTGGATTTCACTCCCTCATTCCTTTGTTGGGTCCTCGTCATTTCTTTCAGTTGTGAGTACGGTTGTTTGTGTTCCACACTTATTATTACTGTCATTTACTGTTCAGGTTTCATCCCTCAGCATTCCTGTGCCAGCTGTTATTTGCTGTTTGGGTTTCATCCCCCAGCGTACACGTTTCAGCTGTATGTATTACTTTATGTTCAGCTTTCATGCTGCAGTTTACTTTCATTAAACTAGAAAAGCACTCGGAGAGCGCAGACCTCCGCCAAGCGCCACAGTTCCCCCCATACAGTGTTTGTGTGTACGTTTTCAGATTCCTTGACCATGAAAACATATGACAAGCAATTCGATTGACAATGATAGGATTAGTGGTTCAGTAGTTATTCACGAAAATGGCATTTTGTGTAATGGCGGTTAAGCGCCACAGTTCCCCCCATACAGTGTTTGTGTGTACGTTTTCAGATTCCTTGACCATGAAAACATATAACAAGCAATTGGATTGACAATGATAGTATTAGTGGTTCAGTAGTTATTCACGAAAATGGCATTTTGCGTAATGGCGGTTTTCTTGTGGACGGTGATCCGGATCACCACCAAAATCTAATCATCTGCAGGATACCCCATTTCTGACAATCTGTGAAAATTTCATGAAAATCTGTCCATAACTTTTTGAGTTATCTTGCTAACAAACAAACAGCCAGACAGACAAACAGACAGACAAACAAACAGACAGACAGACAAACCAACGCCGATGAAAACATAACCTCCTTGGCGGAGGTAATTATGCTTCAACTTCGTCCTGCTAGTGAGTCTGTTCATCTGCCCCGGAGGGGCGTACACGACGGTAGCACCCAACCAAAACAAGACTCAGCGGACGAAGAGAAGCAGGACCAGGAGGAGGCAGAGGGGAGGAGAGTGGCAGGCTGTCAAGAGACTGCGGAGTTTCATTTCATCGGACTGCAGTTTCCTGGAGACTTGCCCAAATCTGCACTCTCTTCCTTGGCCAGAGGGGCTCTCATACCCCGCTGTGTTATCATCACCAGCCTCCTTCTCGTCATCTGCCGGGCTGAGAACTACAGAGGTGGAGGAGGAATTCACTTAAGACCCGGAAGCTTGTGCCGATGATCCAGTGTCCCCTGGCTTCCACGCGTCCTCTCCTCTCTACATCAGCACCTTGCCGCCGTGCAACAACCTTTGGCTAGACAGACACCGCTGCCCTGGGAGCATTCATCTGGTTCACCAGCGGGGGATTGTTCTGCAGCTTCAGCGACGATGGAGCGGGGGGCCAGGCAAGTGCTTTCTTTCTCCATCCATCCATCCATCTTCTACCGCTTTTCCGGAGGTCCGGGTCGCGGAGGCAGCAGTTCAAGCAGAGAAGCCCAGACTTCCCTCTCCCCATCCACCTGCTCCAGCTCTTCAGAGGGGATACCAAGCCGTTCCCAGACCAGCTGGGAGACATAGTCTCTCCACCGAGTCCTGGGTCTGCCCCGGGGTCTCCTCCCAGTGGGACGTGCCTGAAACACCTCAAGTGGGAGGCGTCCAGGAGGCATCCTAATCAGATGCCCATACCACCTCAACTGACTCCGTTCAATGTGGAGGAGCAGCGGTTCTACTCTGAGCCTCTCCCAGATGACTGAGCTCCTCACCCTATCTCTGAGGGTGAGTCCAGCAATCCTACGGAGAAAGCTCATTTCAGCCGCTTGTATCCGCGATCTCGTTCTTTCGGTCAATACCCAAAGCTCGTGACCATAGGTGAGAGTAGGAACGTAGATTGACTGATAAATCGACAGCTTTGCCTTAGAACTAAGCTCCCTCTTCACCACAACAGACCGGTACAACGTCCGCATCACTGCAGATGCTGCTCCAATGATGCGGATGAGCAGCTTTCTTTCTCATTTCTGTTAATATTTAATAATGAGAGGTGCTGCCTTGTCCCCAGGATGGGGACTCAGCAGCTGTTCCTATCGCTGCTGAACTCTCATACAGTGTTTTCTGCTGTCTGTGGTGGTGTGGCTCTTCCCGCCATATTATCATCTCCAGCCACCTTCTCGTCATCTGCTCGGCTGAGGACTACTGGGATGGAGGAGGGATTCACTCAGGACTCCAGAGACTGTGCCGACGATCCCAGTGTCCCCTGCCTCCGTTTGTCATCATGCCTCCTCATCAGTCTTGGCACCTCGGAAACCTGAGCCGACGATCCAGCGTCCCCTGGCTTCCACATGCCTCCTCGTCAGTCCCGGCATCCTGGAAGCCTGTGCCGACGATTCAGCGTCCCCTGGCTTCCACAGTTCCCCTTCTCTCTACATCTACATCTCGCCGCCATGCTGCAGCCTCTGGCTAGACTGTCACCGCTGACCCCGGAGCATTCGTCTGGTTCTCCAGCGGTGGATTTTTTTCAGCGGCTTCAGCGACGACGGAGCGGGGGGCAAGGCAAGTGCTCTCTTTTTCATTTCTTTTAACTTTTAATAATGAGAGGTGCTGCCTTGTCCCCAGGGAAGGGACTCAGCAATGTTTTTTATTGCTGCTGAGTTTTCATATACTGTTTTCTACTGACTATGGTGATGTGGTGTTTTTTTTTTTCTTCTACCTGCTCCTCTTCTCCCTGTCTGGGGCACCTGCATGGAAAGGGATTCCTGGGCATCTGGGCCAGATGCGTTCCAGCCGTCTCATCGAGAGGTCAGCATGCTCCTACCACCAGCGCTCAAGGTCATCGTACCCCAGTCATCGACTAAAAGAGGTTGGCTCTCTCCTGCCGTTTTCTTTCGGCGGTCAGCGCGCCTCAATGGTCTGTTTTTTTGAGCAAAAGGCTTTAAAATGTTGTTCCCCTTGAGGGTTGTTGTGTCTGCCATTATTTCATGTAATCAGATTTCCATGTTATCGTATGTAATCAGTTTCCTTGTTATTATCTTCTGCATTTTTGGGGTTCTTCATTTTTTTCCTCAGTCTAAAGGTTTTGATGTTATTTTTCCCTGGGTGGAGCACATGTCATCAGTTTCCATGTTTTGTCTGCCGTTATCTCATGTACTCAAATTTTCATCTTATTATCTTTCGTATTTATGGGGTTCTTTACCTGCTCCTCAGGCTAAAGTTTTCCTGCTGTTTTTTCTGAGTTTGGAACATATGTATTATTTTTTGAGTAAGGAGCTCCTGTTATTTTCAGTCCTATGGGCTCTTATGTAACATTACTATTTTCTGAATTTTGTGGGGGTTTTTTTGATCTGCTTTCTCCCTTGAGGTTGGAGCACATGCTTTCTCCTTTGAGGTTGGAGCACATGTATTATTTTCAGTCCAAGGGTTCTTATGTGAATTTTGTGGTTTTCTTTTATCTGCTCCTCAGGCTGAAGTTTTCGTGTTGTTCTTCCCTGAGCTTGGAGCACATGCATTATTTTCAGTCCTAAGGTTCTTATGTTTTGTGCTAGATGGTTTTGTGTTAGTTCTTGAGCATGGGGGCGTGTTTTTTCCTGCTTGGCAGCCATATTTCTCTGGTTGCTGGCTGACGCCCCGTGTTCACCCTTCCTTTGGCCAGTGGACTTTGGAGGGCTGCCAGGTCCATCTTGTGCGCCAGGTTGGGGACCCTTTGTTGGTGGGGTGGTCCCTGATTCATTTGGCCCTCTAGTTCCGTGGCCCTGGATTTGTGGGCAGACCTCTTGAACCATTTGGTTTTGTAATTTTGTTGGTTGGGGGTCTGTTTCGGCTCTCCTGGCCTATTCCCCCGCCCCTCACCCTGTTAGGATTTCGGGTTTTTTCGCTTTTCCCTTTTTTTTGGTATTACGGTGGGTTTGTCTAGAATTTGACCCTTAAAGGGGGGGTACTGTGGTGGTCTGGGATGGGCCAGACCAGCCCACACTTTGGTGTCCTCTGTATTTAGTATTTGTCTTCATTATTATCATTATTGCGGTTTTATTTCCATCTCAGTCTTATTATTATTATTTTCCATCTCCAGGGACATTTGTATGTTGTTTGGGTTTTCCTGTTCGTTATTTGTTTCTGATTGGGCTTTTATTTTGACAGTGTTTGTTTACTTCCTTTTAAGCACAGCTTATCCTTATCCATCCATCCATCCATCCATCTTCTACCGCTTTTCCGGAGGTCCGGGTCGCGGAGGCAGCAGTTCAAGCAGAGAAGCCCAGACTTCCTTGTCCCCAGCCACCTGCTCCAGCTCTTCAGAGGGGATACCAAGCCGTTCCCAGACCAGCTGGGAGACATAGTCTCTCCACCGAGTCCTGGGTCTGCCCCGGGGTCTCCTCCCAGTGGGACGTGCCTGAAACACCTCAAGTGGGAGGTGTCCAGGAGGCATCCTAATCAGATGCCCATACCACCTCAACTGACTCCTTTCAATGTGGAGGAGCAGCGGTTCTACTCTGAGCCTCTCCCGGATGACTGAGCTCCTCACCCTATCTCTGAGGGTGAGTCCAGCAATCCTACGGAGAAAGCTCATTTCAGCCGCTTGTATCCGCGATCTCGTTCTTTCGGTCATTACCCAAAGCTCGTGACCATAGGTGAGAGTAGGAACGTAGATTGACTGGTAAATCGACAGCTTTACCTTAGAACTAAGCTCCCTCTTCACCACAACAGACCGGTACAACGTCCGCATCACTGCAGATGCTGCTCCAATCCGTCTGTCGATCTCTCGCTCCATTTTCCCCTCACTCGTGAACAAGACCCCAAGATACTTAAACTCCTCCACTTGGGGCAGGAGCCTGTCCCCAACCCGGAGAGGACAATCCACCTTTTTCCGGCTGAGGACCATGGACTCGGACTTGGAGGTGCTGATTCTCATCCCAGCCACTTCACACTCAGCGGCAAACCGTCCCAGCATGAGCTGTAGATCATTGCTGGATGAAGCCAACAGGACAACATCATCTGCAAACAACAGAGATGAGATCCTGTGGTCACCAAGCATGACACCCTCCATTCCCTGGCTGCGCCTAGAAATCCTGTCCATAAAAATTATGAACAGGATCGGTGACAAAGGGCAGCCCTGGCGGAGTCCAACTCTCACTGGGAATGACTCCGACCGAGTGTTGGCAATACGAACCAAACTCTCACAACGGTCATACAGAGACCGAATAGCTCGTAACAACAAGCCCGATACCCCATACTCCCGAAGCACCCCCCACAAAAATCCATGAGGGACGCGGTCAAATGCCTTCTCCAAGTCCACAAAACACATGTAAACTGGTTGAGCAAACTCCCATGAACCCTCAAGAATTCTCGAGAGGGTAAAGAGCTGGTCTGATGTGCCACTGCCAGGACGAAAACCACATTGCTCCTCCTGAATTCGAGGTTCGACCAACGGCTGGACTCTCCTCTCCAGTACTTTGGCATAGACCTTCCCAGGGAGGCTGAGGAGTGTGATCCCTCTAAAGTTGGAGCACACCCTCCGGTCCCCTTTTTTGAAGAGAGGAACCGCCACCCCGGTTTGCCATACCAGAGGCACTGCCCCCGACCTCCACGCAATGTTGCAGAGGCGTGTCAAACATGACAACCCAACAACATCCAGGGCCTTGAGGTACTCAGGGCGAATCTCGTCCACCCCCGGGGCCCGGCCACCAAGGAGATTTTTAACCACCTTGGCGACCTCAGCCCCTGTGATAGGCGAGTCATCCCCCTCGTCCCCAAACCCTGCTTCCTCTGTGGAAGGCGTATCAGTGGGATTGAGGAGATCCTCGAAGTATTCCTTCCACCGCCCGACGATATCCCCAGTCAAAGTCAACAGTGTCCCATCTGCACCATACACAGTGTGGACGGGGAGCTGCTTTCCCCTCCTGAGCCGCCGAACAGTTTGCCAGAATCTCTTTGAGGCCGACCGAAAGTCTTGTTCCATGGCCTCACCAAACTCCTCCCATACCCGTGTTTTTGCTTCAGCAACCACCCGAGCTGCACTCCGCTTGGCCTGCTGATACACCTCAGCTGCTTCGGGAGTCCCACAAGCCAACCAAGCTGGATAGGACTCCTTCTTCAGCTTAATGGCCCCCCTCACCACTGGTGTCCACCACTTGGTTCGAGGGTTGTCACCACGAGATGCACCGACCACCTTGTGGCCGCAGCTCTGGGCCGCTGCTTCAACAACAGAGGTGGAGAACATGGCCCATTCAGACTCCATGTCTCCAGACTCCCTCGGAATGTGGTTGAAGTTCTTCCGGAGGTGGGAGTTGAAGACCTCCCGGACAGGGGCCTCAGCCAGACGCTCCCAGCACACCCTCACTATACGTTTGGGTCTACCAGGTCTGAATGGCTTCCTCCCCTGCCATCGGATCCAACTCACCACCAGGTGGTGATCAGTTGACAGCTCTGCACCTCTCTTTACTCGGGTGTCCAAGACATACGGTCGCAGGTCTGATGATACGATAACAAAATCGATCATCGACCTGCGACCTAGGGTGTCCTGGTGCCAGGTGCACATATGGACACCCTTATGCTTGAACATGGTGTTCGTTATGGACAGACTGTGGTTAGCACAGAAGTCCAATAACTGAACACCACTCGGGTTCAGATCGGGCAGGCCGTTCCTCCCAATCACCCCCTCCAGGTTTCACTGTCGTTGGCCACGTGCGCATTGAAGTCCCCCAGTAGGACAATCGAGTCTCCAAGAGGAGCACCCTCCAGCACCCCAGTCACAGACTCCAAAAAGGGTGGGTACTCTGAAACATCATTTGGTGCATAGGCACAAATGATGGTCAGGACCCGTTTCCCAACCCGAAGGCGCAGGGAAGCAACCCTTTCGTCCACCGGGGAAAACTCCAATATAGAGGCAGCAAGGTGGGGCGATACAAGAATACCCACCCCTGCTCGTCGCCTCTCGCCTGGGGCAACTCCAGAAAAGGCCAAGCTCCAGCCCCTCTCCAAGAGACTGGTTCCGGAACCGGAGCTGTGTGTTGAGGTGAGGCCGACTATATCTAGCCGGTATCTCTCAACCTCGTACACCAGCTCAGGCTCCTTCCCCACCTTATTGGTTATGGCTGTTGCTAATTAGTCTCGTTATGTTCATTTCTATTTATTGGGTTTCACTCCCTCATTCCTTTGTTGGTTCCTCATCATTTCTTTCAGTTGTGAGTACCGTTGTTCGTGTTCCACACTTATTATTACTGTCATTTGCTGTTTGGGTTTCGTCCCTCAGCATTCCTGTGCCAGCTGTTATTTGCTGTTTGGGTTTCGTCCCCAGCGTACATGTTTCAGCTGTATGTACAGTATTACTTTATGTTCAGCTTTCATGCTGCAGTTTACTTTCATTAAATTATGCTTCAACTTCACCCTGCGAGTGAGTCTGTTCATCTGCCCCGGAGGGGCGTACATGACACATACCAAAAATGAGAAGTGAGGAAGAGGGCAAACAGTTTTCACGCCACTGTAATACCTGTGGAAACACTAGGAATGCAATGAAACAGTTAATCTATGGCTCCATCCGTATTATGGTTTTGGTCACAGTTTTCAGTTTGGTTCTTCATAGTTTTCTTTTCTGGTTCTTTTTTTTTTTTTTTTATCTGAGTGATACATATCCGGTGATGCATCCAAGAGTGGTCTTGTGGGAATACAGTAACTTGAATCTCCATTGTCCAGTCAAATTCCTCAGCTTGAACTGGCTTTAGTGTTTTTTAAAAAATTCCAAAAGAAGTGCTTCTTAGCTCTGTCAGCTCACAGCTGTGGGTAATGCATACATAAACTGGGGAAAACATGAATTCAGAAGTTTTAATAAACTCACAACTTTAAATAAACATGCAGTGTGGACTGTAATTCTTCTCTATAAGAACATAAGAACCTACAAATGTCTTCTATCTCATGGAAATAAATCGTCACAAACCTGAAAAATAGGGGAAGTACTTGCGTGACTGGTACATTAAAGCCAAAATAAATAAATAAATAAATAAATAAGCTGAGGGACGGAGCCACAATCCAGATGGCAATGTGACTTTCCTTTCAGTTCTTTCCATATTGGACTGGCTGTCAAGCTACAGACATGGACAAAATTGTTGGTACCCCTCTGTTAATGAAAGAAAAACCCACAATGGTCACAGAAATAACTTGAATCTGACAAAAGTGGTAATAAATAAAAATTCTAGGAAAATTAACCAATGAAAATCAGACAATGCTTTTGAATTGTGGTTCAACAGAATTATTTTAAAAAAACAAACTCATGAAACAGGCCTGGACAAAAATGACGGTACCCCTAGAAAAGATTGAAAATAATGTGACCATAGGGACATGTTCAACCAAGATGTGTCCTCTAATTAACATCACAGTTGTCTACAAACTTGTAATCAGTCGGCCTATTTAAAGGGTGACAAGTAGTCACTGTGCTGTTTGTTGACATGGTGTGTACCACACTAAACATGGACTAGAGGAAGCAAAGGAGAGAGTTGTCTCAGGAGATTAGAAAGAAAATTATAGACAAGCATGTTAAAGGTAAAGGCCATAAGACCATCGCCAAGCAGCTTAATGTTCCTGTGACTACAGTTGCACATATTATTCAGAAATTTAAGATCCATGGGACTGTAGCCAACCTCCCTGGACGTGGCCGCAGGAGGAGACGGATAATACGAATGGTAACAAAAGAGCCCAGAACAACCTCTAAACACATTCATGGTGAACTCCAAGGTCAAGGTACATCAGTGTCAGATCGCACCCTCCGTCGTTGTTTGAGCCAAAGTGGACTTCATGGGAGACGACCAAGGAGGACACCACTGTTGAAAACAAATCATAAAAAAGCCAGACTGGAATTTGCCAAACGACAAGCCATAAAGCTTCTGGGAAAATGTCCTATGGACAGACGAGACAAAACTGGAACTTTTTGGCAAGGCACATCAGCGCTATGTTCACAGACACAAAAATGAAGCATACCAAGAAAAGAACACTGTCCCTACTGTGAAACATGGAGGAGGTTCTGTTGTGTTGTGGGGCTGCTTTGCTGCATCTGGCACAGGGTGTCTTGAATCTGTGCAGGGTACAATGAAATCTCAAGACTCTCAAGGTATTCTACAGAGAAATGTGCTGCCCAGTGTCAGACAGCTTGGTCGCAGTCGCAGGTCATGGGTCTTGCAACAGGATAATGACCCAAAACACACAGCTAAAAACACCCAAGAATGGCTAAGAGCCAAACAATGGACTATTCTAAAGTGGCCTTCTATGAACCCTGATCTAAATCCTATTGAACATCTGTGGAAGGAGCTGAAACATGTCGTCTGGAGAAGGCACCCTTCAAACCTGAGACAACTGGAGCAGTTTGCTCATGAGGAGTGGGCCAAAATACCTGCTGAGAGGTGCAGAAGTCTCATTGACAGTTACAGAAATCATCTGATTGCAGTGATTGCCTCAAAAGGTTGTGCAACAAAATATTAAGTTAAGGGTACCATCATTTTTGTCCAGGCCTGTTTCATGAGTTTATTTTTTTTAAATAATTCTGTTGAACCACAATTCAAAAGCATTGTCTGATTTTCATTGGGTTAATTTTCATAGAATTTTTATTTATTACCACTTTTGTCAGATTCAAGTTATTTCTGTGACCATTGTGGGTTTTTCTTTCATTAACAGAAGGGTACTGTCACGCCGCGCCATTCATCAGCGGCGCCACCTGCTCACGCACCTGCTACTCGTCAGCGGCGAAGGATAAAAGCCGCCTCGCCCTGAGCGTCGGCCTGAAGCCGTAGACTTCATTTCCTTTGTATGGACTTCTACCACATTCTCTTCAGCATCCTCATCTCCGGTAAGAAGTTCACTTACCTCATCTCTCCAGTCTGCTCCCCTGTGCACAGGTGGATTCCTCGGCGGCGGACAATCCCGTCCCTCGTCTCTCCTCGCTGCTGCACCGAGCCCTGCAGGTGGCTGTCTCCCGGGCTTCCATCCTTGAAGCGCCAGTCATCTGCCCAAACAAGTAAGCTTCTCTCCCTCGCCTATTCTCCTCCCGTGTTGGTGTGTGCTCATCACCCTGTGTCTGATTTCTCCCATAGGGTTGCCGGCTGAACGGTCTCCTGCCTCTGGGTCCGAAGCAGACGCCACCACCAACACATTAACATTCCGCAGACACGCACCCAAACATCCCTGTTGTTAATAAACAGTTTGAACTACTCTGAGCCTGTGTGTGTGCGTCTCCTGAGCCGAACGTTATGTCAGTACGGCTTCAGCAGAGCGGCTCGGCGGACGGCGGGCTCGCACACCGGTTTACCATCCTCGAGGCTCGGGTGGATCAGATTGTTTATCAGCAACAGGTGGTTCTTAATCAATTATTAGAACTGACTAACCGATTGAACCGCTTGGACCCCCAACAGCCGTTCCTCCCGACTCACCAGGGTGGCGCGGCTCCTGCTGTTCCAGCGGCCGTCCAGCCGGCTCCAGTGGCACCGGTTCGGCTCACGCCGATTCCGACCCCCGCCCGCTTTAGCGGTAAGCTCGGCGGAGCGCGGGGGTTTATTATGCAGTGTGAGTCCGTGTTCCACCGTGTGCCCGGAGATTTTCCCTCGGATCACAGCCGAATTGGTTACATAGGGAATCTTCTGGAGGGGCGTGCGTTAACCTGGACCTACGCCGTAATGGCGAGGCCCAGTTATGCCACCCTCACCTATGACCAATTCGTGAGGCGCTTTCTGGAGGTCTTTGACCACTCACAAACCGAAACGGTCCAGGTCGATCGGCTTCTCGCTCTCCAGCAGGGAAGCCGGTCGGCAGCGGACCACTCGGTCGACTTCCGGGTAGCGGCGGAGGAATTGGGCTGGGAGGAACGCTCCCTCTGTGGCCTGTTCCTCCGCAGCCTCAATAGTGATCTGAGGGATGAACTGGCTGGTCGGGATATCCCTGGGACGCTAGCGGAGCTGACATCCTTAGCGATAAGTTTGGATAACAGGCTGCGCGAGCGCTCCTCGGGGCGGAGGTCTTCTTCTTCTCGCCCTCGTGGAGCCTCGCCGCACCTGTTCCAAGCTCGCCCCCTGGCGGCGCCGCCAGCATCGCGCCCCGAGGAGTCGGAGCCGATGGTGACGGGCTGGACTAAACTTTCCCCTGTGGAGAAACAACGCCGCCGTGAGTTGGGCCTCTGCATGTATTGCGGAGGCGACCAACACACCGTGGAGCGTTGTCCACGGAAAGCCAGTCGGTGGGGTCCGCGAGTCACTGTTGGAAGCCTCGCGGATGTCAATCGGTTAGGATCACTTACTCAATTGAAGCTGCCCATCCGTTTCTGCCATAACCCTACTGGGCACCTCACCCACGCACTGGTGGATTCGGGCGCAGAAGGCAGCTTCATTTCACAAAGCCTGGCAACCCGATTGGGCATCCGCTGCCAGGCACTCAACACTCCCATCTCCCTAATCCACCTCTCCCGTGCCACCCTCGGGAGAGTGACACATCAAACTGTTCCCCTACCGGTCATCATCTCGGGAAACCACCGGGAGGAAATGACCTTTTACGTCCTTCCCAACTCTGTGTCGCCCGTCATCCTGGGGTATCCCTGGCTCCGCCTTCACAATCCGGTCCTGGATTGGAAATCAGCTGGGATCTCGGCATGGAGTACGTTCTGTATGGGCACCTGCCTTCAGTCCGCTGCCTGCTCTCCGTCCGCTCCTCCCCCTGCTACGGACGCTGCACCCCCGGACCTGTCTCTGGTGCCCCCAGAATTTCACGACCTGGGTATAGTGTTCAGCAAAGCGAAAGCTATGTCTCTTCCCCCTCATCGGCCCTATGACTGCGCCATCAACCTCCGCCAGGGGGCTCCCTTACCTTCTGGTCGCCTTTACAGCCTGTCTGCGCCGGAGAAGGAGACGATGAACGCCTACCTGAAGGAATCATTAAGTGCTGGGATTATCCGCCCATCATCGTCACCCGTGGGGGCAGGGTTCTTCTTCGTGGGGAAAAAGGATGGGTCCCTCCGCCCTTGTATCGACTACCGGGCCCTCAACAATATCACGGAGAGGGACCGTTACACCCTGCCTCTCATGGACACTGCTTTCCACTCCCTCCAGGGGGCGACCTGGTTCACCAAGCTGGACCTACGCAGCGCTTACCACCTCGTCCGGATCCGGGAGGGAGATGAGTGGAAAACGGCCTTCCGTACCCCGAACGGCCACTTTGAATATCTGGTGATGCCGTTCGGGTTGACCAACGCTCCTGCAGTCTTCCAGCGCCTCATTAATGACGTCCTCCGGGACTTCATTGGCCTTTTCGTGTTCGTCTACCTGGACGATATTCTCATCTTCTCCAAGTCCAGGGATGAGCACCAGGTCCACGTGAGGCGGGTCCTCCAAAGGCTGCTGGAGAATCGTCTGTACGTTAAGGCGGAAAAGTGTGAATTTTACGCCAGGAGTACATCCTTCCTGGGGTTCATCATCGCCCACGATAAGGTGCTCCCCGACCCAGAGAAGGTAAAGGCGGTGGTGGAATGGCCCACACCTGCATCTCGGAAACAGGTGCAGCAATTTGTTGGCTTCGCCAATTTCTACCGCCGCTTTGTCCCCAACTTCAGTGCCATCGTGGGACCACTGACCCGCCTCACGTCCCCGAAGGTCCCGTTCCGGTGGACCGAAGAGGTCGCTGCCGCCTTTGAGGCGCTGAAGGCGGAATTCTCCTCCTCCCGGGTCCTTCGCCAGGTCGACCCCGCGCTGCAGTGCATTGTAGAGGTAGACGCCTCGGACACGGGAGTGGGAGCAGTGCTGTCCCAGCGGTCACCGGACGATGGCGCCAAGCGACCGTGCGCCTTCTTCTCCCGGCGCTTGTCCCCGGCGGAGAGAAACTACGATGTGGGGGACAGAGAGCTCTTGGCCATCAAGCTCGCCCTGCAGGAGTGGCGCCACTGGTTGGAGGGGGCAAGCCTGCCGTTTGTGGTCCTCACGGACCACAAGAACTTGGAATACTTACGATCTGCCAAGCGCCTGAACGCCCGCCAGGCGCGCTGGTCCCTGTTCTTCGCCAGGTTCCAATTTTCCATCACCTTCAGACCTGGCTCTAAGAACGTCTTGCCTGATGCCCTCTCCAGGCAGTTCGCCCCCGTGGAGTCGGAGGAGGCACCCCACTCCATCCTGCCCAGGTCGTGCGTCGTGGGAGCCATCTCGTGGGACATTGAGAGCAAGATCCGGAAGGCACAGGAGGTGGAACCTGACCCTGGCGGCGGACCGGAGGGGAGGCTGTTCGTGCCATCCGCGGTCCGAGGAGAGGTCATCCACTGGCTCCACACCTCCAAGCTCACCTGTCACCCTGGCACCTCCCGGATGATAGATCTCCTCCAACGGTCCTTTTGGTGGCCAGGCCTGCGGAGGGATGCAGCCCGCTACGCCCGGGCTTGCCCAATCTGTGCCACCTGCAAGTCGGGAAATGCCCCTCCAGCGGGTCTGCTCCAGCCCCTGCCCGTCCCTGGCAGGCCCTGGTCGCACATCGCTCTGGATTTCGTCACTGGACTCCCCATCTCCAACTCCTATGACATCGTCCTGACCATCGTGGACCGCTTCTCCAAGGCCGTGCACTTCGTCCCCCTGCGAGGCCTCCCTACTGCCCTGGAGACGGCGGACCTCCTCGTCCAACACGTGGTCAGGCTGCATGGGATTCCGGTGGACGTGGTCTCGGACCGGGGCCCCCAGTTTTCATCTGAGGTTTGGAGGTCTTTCTGCAACGCCATCGGAGCCAAGGTGAGCCTCTCCTCCGGCCATCACCCCCAATCCAACGGGCAGTGTGAGAGGACCAACCAGGAGCTGGAGGCTGCGCTCCGCTGTGTGTCCAGATCCAAACCCGCGTCCTGGAGCAACCATCTTGCCTGGGTTGAATATGCCCACAACACCGCTCGCTCTTCTGCTACAGGGATGTCCCCCTTCAAAGCGTCCCTGGGTTACGACCCCCCCGCTGTTTCCGGAGCAGGAGAGTGAGGTAACTGTCCCGTCAGTTAGGGCCCATCTCAGGCAGTTCCGCTCCACCTGGGCTGCCGCGCGCCGTGCGCTATTGCGCACAGCGGAGCGCAACAGGACTGTGGCGGACCGGCGTAGGAGACCTGCCCCGGCGTACAGAGTTGGGCAGCTTGTTTACATTTCCACCCAGGACGTCACTCTAAAAGGCGAGAGGAGAAAGCTGGCACAGCGCTTCATGGGTCCCTACCCCATCACCCGGATCATCAACCCGGTGGCTGTGCGCGTGGCTATTCCCCCCTCCCTCCGCATTCATCCTACTTTCCACGTGTCGAAGGTGAAACTGGCGGTTACTGACCCCCTTTGCCCTCCTCCTGCAGCGCAACCCGCGCCCCGGATGATTGGTGGCCATCCGGCCTGGTCCGCCTCCTCCATCCTGGACTCCCGGCGCCGGGGTCGTGGGTTGCAATACTTGGTGGACTGGGAGGGCTATGGGCCCGAGCATCGACAGTGGGTGCCCCCATCGTTTGTGTTGGACCCATCGCTCATCGCGGACTTCCACTGAGCGCACCCGGATAAGCCATCGCCAGGAGGCGCTGCTAGAGGGGGGAGTACTGTCACGCCGCGCCATTCATCAGCGGCGCCACCTGCTCACGCACCTGCTACTCGTCAGCGGCGAAGGATAAAAGCCGCCTCGCCCTGAGCGTCGGCCTGAAGCCGTAGACTTCATTTCCTTTGTATGGACTTCTACCACATTCTCTTCAGCATCCTCATCTCCGGTAAGAAGTTCACTTACCTCATCTCTCCAGTCTGCTCCCCTGTGCACAGGTGGATTCCTCGGCGGCGGACAATCCCGTCCCTCGTCTCTCCTCGCTGCTGCACCGAGCCCTGCAGGTGGCTGTCTCCCGGGCTTCCATCCTTGAAGCGCCAGTCATCTGCCCAAACAAGTAAGCTTCTCTCCCTCGCCTATTCTCCTCCCGTGTTGGTGTGTGCTCATCACCCTGTGTCTGATTTCTCCCATAGGGTTGCCGGCTGAACGGTCTCCTGCCTCTGGGTCCGAAGCAGACGCCACCACCAACACATTAACATTCCGCAGACACGCACCCAAACATCCCTGTTGTTAATAAACAGTTTGAACTACTCTGAGCCTGTGTGTGTGCGTCTCCTGAGCCGAACGTTATGTCAGGTACCAACAATTCTGTCCACATCTGTATGTAAAATATTGGCTAATGCAGTCAAACTTCCAGGAGGAGATAATGCAAACATTAAAATAGATATAGTGTGAAAGTGAACTAAAAAAGTAGTGTTTTTGCTGTTTCATACACAGAAGCAGTGTGTGGACTGTAAAAATGATTTGGTGACTTGAGCTGCAATACATCACTGCTGGCCCTCCACTCATGGAGCAGAACATTCCTCCGATTTTTTCCTCTGGGGAAGAGCCCTTTTTGCAGCTCTGCCAGTCCAGTTTTCTGCTCTCCATCATGGCCCCAATCATGTTGCCAAAACCACCTTCTTCTGGACTCTCCATGGCCTTATTTTAGCCTGCCTCACCATCTCCTGGGAGGCATTAATAAAGAAAAAGGGACTATCTGACACCAATCTAGGAGAAGATTTTTCACAGACTGCAGAGACTGGACAAAGAGCGTGAGAAAGAAAGCACAGAGTTGCCATTTGACTTCATAATAGCCCAGACCCTGGAAAAACTCTTCTTCTTTTGGCTGCTCCCTTTAGGAGTTGCCACAGTGGCTCATCTGCCTCCATCTCACCCTATTGTAGCATCTTCTATAACACCAACCCTCTCCATGTCCTTCTTCACTACATCTATGAATCTTCTCTGTGGTCTTCCTGTTTTCCTCCTGCCTGGGAGCTCCATTTTTTATGGAATCAGATTTGAGACAAAATGTTTTAAAGAAAACTTCTTGAATAGCAAACAAAAATAACAATCTTGCATAAAATATTTCACCTCAAAAGCAAAACTCACGACTTCAACCAAATATGCTGTAAAATTCTTTGAATGAAGTTTTTTTTGTTTGTTTGTTTTTTGTTTTCACTGCCCAAACTTTTCCATTTTTCTTGAATTACCTTTGGTTCTGACTCCTGTTTTTTACTTGCAATTTTGGCACAATCCTCACACAGATTTGTGACTAAACATTTTAAAGAAAACTTCTTGAATATCAGACAAAAAAACAAAACAAAACAAAAAATCTTGCATAAAATACTTAATCTCAAAAATAAACCTTGAGACTTTAAACAAATTGTAATATTCTTTGACTGATAAAGCCATCTTTTGTTTTCACTGCCTAGACCACAGGTGTCAAACTCATTCCATGGAGGGCCAAGACCCTGCAGGTTTTACCTCCACCCAGTGTCTTCAACAGGTGATTTCACTGAATTTCTTCCCACTGATTGCTGATCAGTGAAAACACCTGCTGAAGACACTGGGTGGAGGTAAAACCTGCAGGGTCTTGGCCCTCCATGGAATGAGTTTGACACCCCTGGCCTAGACTTTTCCTTTTTTCTTGAATTTCCTTTGGTTTTGACTCTTGTTTTTTTTACTGGCTGTCATGAATGGCTCTCGCGAGCCATAAAGGAGACGCTATAGGCGACCAGTGAGTTTGCATAACTTTATTAACAAAGGAACAGAAAACACAAATGACAAAGTAAAGAGCCATGAGGGGCAAAAATACGCACATACACTAGGAAGAACTCCAACTAAGGTGAGAGGCTAAGAAGTGCAGCAGGGAAGAAACCCACGCTGAGCAGTAACACTTACAGGTGGGTGAGGAGCAGAGACACCGAGAGAACTGGAGTTGGACGTAGGAACTCCAGTCGTGGAAACACGATGTACGTCTTTTCTCTGTTTAGGTCGCAGCGAGGAGTGATTCTCAGCTGCTCCCTTAAATGAGGGACAGAACCCAATCAGGAGTGGGAAAGGTAATTGATAATAATGACGGACAGCTGTCCCGGAGCAGCTGGGCTTGACAGCCGGAAGTCTGAAATGCTGTCAAAGCTACGAGCCCCAGAGGAGACCGTAAGACCAGGCCCGGAATGGGATGGAGCTGGAGCGAAACTGGACAACCTGAGTGCGGATAGCAATCAGCGCCCAGGCGTGACAGTACCAGTTCCTGGCGCGGGCCTACCCCCTCCCTCAAACAGAAGGCCACCAGGGCCGACCCAGGGAGGGTGGTGGGGGAACCGGCCAGGGGGGAGAGAAATGAGACAGGGGAAGAGAAAAAAAAAAAACCCATAGGGAGAAACCCAGGTACCATGGAATAAATGACATAATAAACATGCTGCCCGACAGGTCACAACAAAAATACAGACATACTCAAGACCATATAATACTGGGCAAAGGGAAAAAGAAAAATTCAGTATTACAGAGCAGGCAGAGAGATCCTTCAAATCAGCAGAGAGAGAGAGAAAAAAAAAAGGTGAACCTGGAGGCCTATCTCAGAACATAGTAGAGTGTGCCATATAGACAGTCTTAGACAAAAATAACCATCACCCCCTCTTCTGCAATGACCAAACGGTAGATACAAATAACCACAGAAGGCAGGGCAAAAGGAAAAAAAAAACAACCCACAATGAACTCAGGGTGAGGACAAGACAAAATTCATGTCCCGAAGGTCATAGACAAATTAATTCTGTAACTTGAGGTTAACGTAGGTTCCCACTCATGCAAACCCGGCCAAGACAGATCAGTACACTGAGAAAACAATCTGGGAGTAACTCCAAGAAATTGAGCCTGGTATAGCAAATTGACATACTGATACAAAAAAAAAATCAGTTCCTCAATCACATCATATCGGCATTACAGACGTCATAAATCAGTCTGGAGGAGGGTATGAATGCAGATAAGTTAAATTACTCAGAATGAGGCCAGGCAACATGAAGCAAAAATGCTACTTTAAGGACCAACTTAAATTAGCATAAATACTGTCCGTCCTATGGGCAAAATAGGACATAGAAAATAGTTCTTCCAAAGAAAATTTAGCTGGACTGATACCACAGCAAAAACGCTTGCAAAAAACTTCAGTGTTCCGAATAGAAACAAATAAAGGAGTTCAATCCAAACACAAAACTACTAACAGTCAATCCTTCCCGGGATGCCAGCAGGTGGAGAGGGGCAAGAGATGACAGTTTGTCCGGCAGGCGACCCAGACCCGGATTCCACCTGGCCAGGAGCGACATCCACAGTTCGGGCGGCCTACCCGAGTCCCAGGCTTGGAGACACAGTATCTCAGGAGGCCCACCCAGATCACCGAACCAACCAGACGGTTTCGCGGGCGGTCGTCCCGCATCCTCAGACCACCGAGAGCAGAGGGAGAAGCTTAGGTGCGGCTTCCTCACCGAGGGGAAAAAGGCAGATCTGCGGGACAGGAGGAAAGTGACCCGGATGAGGGGAACCCCAACAGCACCCGGAGGAGAGAAGACGGAGGCAATGGGCAGAATCAGCCCGACGTCCGGGGAAAACGATCCTCCAGTTTCCTCACCGGCCTTTAACCGGACCGGCGCAGCACTCCCGGTGGGCCCTGATTGGACCGGCGCAGCATCAGAGGCGAACTTCGTGCACAGAACTGGAACTTCCGTGGCGACAACCAGAGCAGATTCGTCTCCGGTGACCCTGGGGGAAGGCTCAGAGGAACAAAAGGAACCGGGATCAGGATCACCAGAAGCGCCAGAACCCGGCGAGACAAGCTCGGATGCAGTGGACGGCTGCACCCGGCTCGCCCCCCCCCCAAGAGACAGGTAAAAATGCTCAATCATGGAAAAGACAAAGACAATGCTGAGCACTTGCCTGATCTCAGGTTCCGACGCCGTCCAGGACTTCGACGATCCAGGTTCAGTATGCAGGAGTTCGTCATCCGGCTCCCACTCGACTGCGACGGGCTCCGCAGCCGGCATGATGGTTACCACAGTTTGAAGGTCACCTGGTGCCGCAGTCCCCATTGAAGGCCCGCACGGCGTGGTGGCAGGGGATCTGGGTTCTACTGGGCTGAACCATTCCTCCGTGGAGACCCGGGGATGCTTTGTCGTTGGCGCAGGTTCCAAGTGGCAGTCCGACCTCCTCCTCTGCCCATGACGTGGCTGCGGGGCTGGAATCAGGCTTCCCAGGGCCGCAGGCTCCCTCCTCGTCCGGCAGTGCAGTCCCAGAACCGGGGAGCGCTCAGGGGGGAGAGACACAGAAGGCGCAGGTTCATATCTTATGTCTGCAGCAGGTGGAGAGAGCTCAGGGGACTGTGAACCCCGAACTCCACCTCCAGGAATCAAGCAAGGCAATTCATCAATTAGAGGAAGAGAATGAAAAGGCACTTGCCTGATTCCCAGAGAACCGGTGGAACCCGCCGCAGTGGACTTGAGTCTTCCCTTTCCCCGCTGGATTGAAGTGGAGGACCCCCTGGGAAGACGAGGAGGAGCCTCTCGCACTAGATCAGGACCGGGGGCATCCGGAGACGGACTCATGCTCCTCACAGCAGCTGGAGTGAGCGTCGAAGAGGAGGGTGAAACGGTCGAGGCGAACCGGGAACCCAAAGCTGACGGGACAGCGGGGAGAGATGACCTGGAAATGGCTGATTTACCTCTTCGGCGAGACACGGAGGCAACAGCTGGCTGGGAGGTAGAGTTCGTGCGACTACCCGGAGCTGGATCCGGATGGGGTTCTCGCTGAGGTGTCTGAGAGGGTTGGGAGCGACGTCTTCTGGCCGAGGATGAGGTGAATGTGAGATTAGGGAAACGCCGCTCCTGTGCAGAAACTGAAGCGAGCAGGTCAGCATATTCCGGATAATCATGCAGCTCAGGGTTCTTCTCTACCAGCCTGACCGCCGCCGTCACGTGCTTCATGATAGCAGTGGGATGGGTGGCGGAGCGAGCAGCAGCCACTCGGTCCTGAATGCAGATTGCTGTCACCTGTATTCTCTCTGGGCGAATCCTAGCTGACTTCACTGCTTCATGAGGGTGACCCCGGGGTGGTGCGAACTCCTGGGCTGGATCGGAGGCTGGAACGGGATCCCAAACCGAGGAGCGATGGTGCCTTGTCTTCGGCTTCCTGCCGGGGTTTTCCTCAAGCCCACGGAGTTTCTCCCGGAGCGCAGAGATGTCTGCCCTCCTCGCCTTAACTTCGGGATGTTGGAAGTAGCGAGGGAGGCCGTTAATAATATCCTCAGTGAGGTCCAGGTGCCGGCGTATATCGCTGGGAGTGTCATAGAGGCCCGCAGTGAAAAGCGTCCCATCCACGTAGTCCAGGGCTTCTGTGAGTTCGTAGTCTGGGCGCCGCACGCGCCTCCTGAAGGACGACATACTCCAGCTCGCCAGTACCCAGAAGAAGGGTAAGAAAACAAGTCCAAATTAGCTAAAATCACGGTCTCCGGTGTCTCAGCCTGGCTGCGACCTACTGTCAGGAATGGCTCTCGCGAGCCATAAAGGAGATGCTATAGGCGACCAGTGAGTTTGTGTAACTTTATTAACAAAGGAACAGAAAACACAAATGACAAAGTAAAGAGCCATGAGGGGCAAAAATACGCACATACACTAGGTAGAACTCCAGCTAGGGTGAGAGGCTAAGAAGTGCAGCAGGGAAGAAACCCACGCTGAGCGGTAACACTTACAGGTGGGTGAGGAGCAGAAACACCGAGAGAACTGGAGTTGGACGTAGGAACTCCAGTCGTGGAAACACGATGTACGTCTTTCCTCTGTTTAGGTCACAGCGAGGAGTGATTCTCAGCTGCTCCCTTAAATGAGGGACAGAACCCAATCAGGAGTGGGAAAGGTAATTGATAATAATGACAGACAGCTGTCCCGGAGCAGCTGGGCTTGACAGCCGGAAGTCTGAGATACTGTCAAAGCTACGAGCCCCGGAGGAGGCCGTAAGACCAGGCCCGGAATGGGATGGAGCTGGAGCGAAACTGGACAACCTGAGCACGGATAGCAATCAGCGCCCAGGCGTGACACTGGCAGTTTTGGCACAATCCTCACACGGATTGGTGTGGCAATAGTTTTAAAGTAAACTTCTTGAATATCAAACAAAAAATAACAATCTTGCATGAAATATTTCATTTCATAACCAAAACTTCTGATTTTAAACAAATTAGTTATAAATCTCTTTGTTTAATAAAGCATTCTTTTGTTTTCACTGCCCAGACTTTTCCTTTTTTCCCTTGGTTGACTCCACTTTTTTGCTTGACATTTTTGGCACATTCCTCATGCGTGAGGCGGGGTTTGCTCCCATTGTCTTATCGTTTTTGAATGGGAAGTACTCAGGGATCAGTGACCCGGAAGTTGTAGAATGTACATGGTGGGCAACAGTTTGAGCAGTCAGCCATATTTTTCAGTGCAACGGATTGGTATTTCGCCGAGATTTATAAAGTGAATATTTTTTGTTTTTATACTGTACCTTTCTGTATAGTGCCAACTTGTTAGCTTCAACAATGTTAGCCAACGAAGTAGCCTTAGTTCAGTCAACTAACATGACACGTAGCTCAGCTCTGAGCCAGTGTTAAGTCCTTAAACAAGACTGCGTCAGGTTTGTATATATTATAGTGTGATAGAAATAATCCTGTGATAGAAATGCTTAGATAAGTTAGGTATTAACTATATTTCTTAATGCACAGTATTCTGCATGAAATGCCAGTTAAAGGTCTTGCAGCTTACACCTGCTTACATAACAGGATGTGTTTTTTTAGCTATGCACTGAAACACCTATTATGAGCTCTGCAAATGAAGAACTGCTTTTGCTTACATATAGGAAAATGAGTTAATGTCACTGGGGAAAGGGTCGCGGCATGGTAAAACTGTACGAAGACACAGGAAATGAAAGTAGACGAAGAGGAGAAGAGCAGCAGCAGGGAGCCCCTGGCTGAGTCGACTTCAGGGCAGAAGGCATCTAGTGGAAAAAACCCAAGCTGAAGAGGAGACAAGCGCTGCGAGGGGGAACGGGGCGCCCCCGGACTAAAAGACTTTAAATATCTTATGTTTTTGTTTATCTGGATCTTCACTATCAGGTTGAGCTGGGATGAAGACGTCACAGCTGTGATATTCTTTGCATGTGTCAAATAAAAAAGATAAGTTGTAGAATTGCACTTATCCATCTTCTTCCGCTTAATCCTTTTCGGGTCGCGGGGGGCTGGAGCCTATCCCAGCATCTTTGGGCGAGAGGCAGGGTACACCCTGGACAGATCGCCAGTCCATCGCAGGGCCAACACAGAGAGACAGACAACCATGCACTCTCACAGTCATACCTAAGGACAATTTAGAATACCCAGTTTGATGCCGATTAACCTAACATGAATTGCACTTATGTGGTTTTTAAATCCTCTGGTGTAGCTTAATGGTTTTGTGCTAACTGACCAATTTCTCAACACATCTTTACAGAGAACAGAAAGAGAAATCTTTTACAATAGTATAGGATAAATTATGTTTTAAAGTTAACTGCCAGATATTGGACATATGGAAATAATGTATGATAAATTATGCCTTGTAAACATGCATTATTTAAACAACATTAAGGAAATGATGCCTTTTTCTTGAATAAATTTAGCCTCACTTAATTTATTTTTCATTCAGTATATAAAAATGGTTGCGTTATTGCCATTTTTTACATGCAGTATTTTATTTGGTGTAGTTTTGAGGATCTGGAGCTGTTTTGTTAACAGTGACACTGGCACCAGTTTTGTCCATTATTATTATTATTATTATTATTATTATTATTATTATTATAATTGCTCATTTGTATCTCAAATTTTAAGCTAACTAGTAGTTTTTCCACTATCCCATTAAATGAAATGACTCATTGTCCTTTTACATGGCCAAAAATAAAAGTAGGTTAGTTAAAGCCCCGGAACAGATACATCTTTATTGAAATAAATCCCTTTTAACACACAAAGGGCGAGGGATGAAAAGTTCATAATGGTCAAATTTGACCAAATGTGGTTTATTCCCCCCCCCCCCCCCATATGTTTTGGTCAGTAAAAATTTTCTCTGAGGTAAACAACAGCTCTTTGTGGTAACAGTTTAAAGCCATGACATTAAATTTGACATAAACTCACACACTGATAAAAACGTAGCACAGCCATGATTTCCTGTCCTTAGAAGTAGTGAGATGTGAATATATGATAAATATTACAAAGATACATACATACATAAATACATTGTGAATGGAAAGCAGATGTGGACAAGCACTATTATTCAGAACCAGGGATACATCAGTGTTCAGTGCAAGTAGTCCATTGGCTCTTAGGATTAAGTTAAACAGCATTTTCCAGAGTGGTGGCCTAAAGGTAGAGCATCCACCCCAACACCCAGGTGGTTGTGTGTGAGTTCAAGCCCTCACTGGGTCATACCAAAGACCATCTAAAAAACCACCAGAAAAGCAGCTAAATGGACAAAGAACCAAAACAGATGCCAGGAACTCAAAAAAACCCAGAGGTAGGTAATCCCAAGTCCAAAGAGTAAAAGTCTGATCGCATATTTGTTCCAGCCCTTGACTAACTCAGCTGATTCTGATAAGCACATCTCTTCAAAAGCCAGTTTAGAAAGCTTGGGATCAGTCCGCCAAGGTCTCCGCCTTTGACCGCCACCTAATCCACATAGCACCGGACCCCCATGATCCCTCCTGCAGGTGGTGAGCCCACTGGAGGGCAGACCCATGTAACTCCTTCGGGCTGAGCCTGACCGGGTCCCATGGGTGGAAACCCGGCCACCAGACGCTAGCCTTCAAGCCCCTCCCCCAGGCCTGGCTCCAGGGTGGGGCCCCGGTAACCCCATACCGGGCGGGGTACACTGAATCCTTGATATACAATTTATCATGAGAGTCTGTTGGATCATTCTTAGTCTGGCCCTTCACCCAGGACCAGTTTGTCTTGGGAGACCCTATCAGAGACAAATTGCCCTGGACAACATAGCTCCTGGGATCACTGGGGCACGCAAACCCCCCACCACGATAAGGTGACGATCCATGAGGGGGACTGGGGTGCTGGAGGGTGCTCCTCTTGGAGACTCCATTGTCCTACTGGGGGACTTCAATGCGCACGTGGGCAACGACAGTGAAACCTGGAGTGGGGTGATTGGGAGGAACGGACTGCCCGATCTGAACCCAAGTGGTGTTCAGTTATTGGACTTCTGTGCTAACTACAGTCTGTCCATAACGAACACCATGTTCAAGCATAAGGGTGTCCATATGTGCACCTGGCACCAGGACACCCTAGGTCGCAGGTCGATGATCGATTTTGTTATCGTATCATCAGACCTGCGACCGTATGTCTTGGACACCCGAGTAAAGAGAAGTGCAGAGCTGTCAACTGATCACCACCTGGTGGTGAGTTGGATCCGATGGCAGGGGAGGAAGCCATTCAGACCTGGTAGACCCAAACGTATAGTGAGGGTGTGCTGGGAGCGTCTGGCTGAGGCCCCTGTCCGGGAGGTCTTCAACTCCCACCTCCGGAAGAACTTCAACCACATTGCGAGGGAGTCTGGAGACATGGAGTCTGAATGGGCCATGTTCTCCACCTCTGTTGTTGAAGCGGCGGCCCAGAGCTGCGGCCGCAAGGTGGTCGGTGCATCTCGTGGTGGCAACCCCCGAACCAAGTGGTGGACACCAGTGGTGAGGGGGGCCATTAAGCTGAAGAAGGAGTCCTATCAAGCTTGGTTGGCTTGTGGGACTCCCGAAGCAGCTGAGGTGTACCGGCAGGCCAAGCGGAGTGCAGCTCGGGTGGTTGCTGAAGCAAAAACCCGGGTATGGGAGGAGTTCGGTGAGGCCATGGAACAAGACTTTCGGTCGGCCTCAAAGAGATTCTGGCAAACTGTCCGGCAGCTCAGGAGGGGAAAGCAGCTCCCCGTCCACACTGTGTATGGTGCGGATGGGACACTGTTGACTTCGACTGGGGATATCGTCGGGCAGTGGAAGGAATACTTCGAGGATCTCCTCAATCCCACTGATACGCCTTCCACAGAGGAAACAGGGTTTGGGGACGAGGGGGATGACTCACCTATCACAGGGGCTGAGGTCGCCAAGGTGGTTAAAAATCTCCTTGGTGGCCGGGCCCCGGGGGTGGACGAGATTCGCCCTGAGTACCTCAAGGCCCTGGATGTTGTTGGGTTGTCATGGTTGACACGCCTCTGCAACATTGCGTGGAGGTCGGGGGCAGTGCCTCTGGCATGGCAAACCGGGGTGGTGGTTCCTCTCTTCAAAAAAGGGGACCAGAGTGTGTGTTCCAACTTTCGAGGGATCACACTCCTCAATCTCCCTGGGAAGGTCTATGCCAAGGTACTGGAGAGGAGAGTCCGGCCATTGGTCGAACCTCGGATTCAGGAGGAGCAATGTGGTTTTCATCCTGGCCGTGGCACATGGGACCAGCTATTTACCCTCTCGAGAATTCTTGAGGGTTCGTGGGAGTTTGCCCAACCAGTTTACATGTGTTTTGTGGACTTGGAGAAGGCATTTGACCGTGTTCCTCGTGGATTTTTGTGGGGGGTGCTTCGGGAGTATGGGGTATCGGGCTTGTTGTTACGAGCTATTCGGTCTCTGTACGACCGTTGTGAGAGTTTGGTTCGTATTGCCAACACTCGGTCGGAGTCATTCCCAGTGAGAGTTGGACTCCGCCAGGGCTGCCCTTTGTCACCGATCCTGTTCATAATTTTTATGGACAGGATTTCTAGGCGCAGCCAGGGAATGGAGGGTGTCATGCTTGGTGACCACAGGATCTCATCTCTGTTGTTTGCAGATGATGTTGTCCTGTTGGCTTCATCCAGCAATGATCTACAGCTCTTGCTGGGACGGTTTGCCGCTGAGTGTGAAGTGGCTGGGACGAGAATCAGCACCTCCAAGTCCGAGTCCATGGTCCTCAGCCGGAAAAAGGTGGATTGTCCTCTCCGGGTTGGGGACAGGCTCCTGCCCCAAGTGGAGGAGTTTAAGTATCTTGGGGTCTTGTTCACGAGTGAGGGGAAAATGGAGCGAGAGATCGACAGATGGATTGGAGCAGCATCTGCAGTGATGTGGACGTTGTACCGGTCTGTTGTGGTGAAGAGGGAGCTTAGTTCTAAGGCAAAGCTGTCGATTTACCAGTCAATCTACGTTCCTACTCTCACCTATGGTCACGAGCTTTGGGTAATGACTGAAAGAACGAGATCGCGGATACAAGCGGCTGAAATGAGCTTTCTCCGTAGGATTGCTGGACTCACCCTCAGAGATAGGGTGAGGAGCTCAGTCATCCGGGAGAGGCTCAGAGTAGAACCGCTGCTCCTCCACATTGAAAGGAGTCAGTTGAGGTGGTATGGGCATCTGATTAGGATGCCTCCTGGACGCCTCCCACTTGAGGTGTTTCAGGCACGTCCCACTGGGAGGAGACCCCGGGGCAGACCCAGGACTCGGTGGAGAGACTATGTCTCCCAGCTGGTCTGGGAACGCCTTGGTATCCCCTCTGAAGAGCTGGAGCAGGTGGCTGGGGAGAGGGAAGTCTGGGCTTCTCTGCTTGAACTGCTGCCTCCGCGACCCGGACCTCCGGAAAAGCGGTAGAAGATGGATGGATGGATGGATGGATGGACACCTCTTCAAGATCTGTGCTTATCAGAATCAGCTGGGTTAGTTAATGGCTGGAACAAATATGTGACTGGACTTTTATTCTTTGGACCTGGGATTACCCACCTCTGAAAATACCATACTGGAATCATAATATTTAAAAAAATGTGGTGTCCAAGGGAGATGTATCTTAACTGTCATGTTTCTCTCGCTGTAGGCCTATGTCCATTTATGGGTCCCAAGCAGACCTGAAGTGCAATTCAGTCCCAGGTAGGCCAGTGTCTGATATATTATAACAGATTATGGTCCTGCTAGTCACCGAGAATGACTTTACAACCCCTGAATTGCAAACGTTTTCATATTACAAGCTTTATTTGTCACGTAAATATAAAGTTTGGGCTTGTCTTGTCTGTATAGGTAGAAGTCACTTCGTATAATAAACAAGTCTGCTGTGTTGTAAGATAAACAGTGTGTATACAGTCTATCCCTTCTTAGGTGATTCTATATATACACATTTTTGGCTGCTCACAATTTGGGGTTGTCACAGCAGACCATGGGTCTGCATATTTGATTGAAGCTTTATGCCAAATGCTTTTTCTGATGCAGCCCCACCCATTTCACTGGTTTTGTGCCTCCCCCTGTGGTCGGGTAGCCAATATATAATGTAATTAAATTTGATTAGTTATTTTGTGCTGACTTGGCAATGTGATGTCTGCAGGAACAAGTACGGGAAGAAATCTTTCAAAGAATTCAAACAAGATTCCGCCTGATTCTCCGAAATGAAACACTCGATTTGGATTACCTCTTGGATGTTACTAGGCAAGAACTTTCCTTGTTCACAATGGCATCACATCACTTTAGCATCCCATCAGAACTCATGAACAGTCTTAATGAGTTGATAAACATCTTTAGCTTGCATCGATCTACTGAGGAGACATCAGTTAACAAGACAGATAGTGTAACTGCAGTTGCAGGAAATCTGGGAAGGCCACGTCTGGAAATTGATCCTGATGATCTTAAAAGTTTCCTTTCCACCACACTTCTCACTAAAATATTTAACCAAATTGTGTGGTGTCTCAAGAAGGACGCTGGACAGGCGAATGAAAGGACATGGCCTCTGTGTTTGTGGATGCTACTCTAAAATACCAGATGATGAACTGGATCGTGTTGTGAGGTCCATAAAGTCAAGAATGCCCCATGCTGGGTATAGACTGGTAAAAGGTGAGCTGTTAACCAGGGACTGCCGTATGCAATAGGATAGGCTGAAGGCTTCTATGCAACGAGTGGATGGAGTAGGAGTTTTGGCCAGGATGATTCAACTTGGATTTGTTTCACGCAGAAGCTACAGTGTTCCTGCACCATTGTCCTTGGTTCATGTAGACACAAACCATAAATTAATCAGGTGAGATTGTGTCTCTGCTTGCCATTATGTCCTTCCCTTATATTTCTTTGTGAATCTCTGTATCTAATTATTTTTATATGCACTTCTTAGATTTAATATTGTGATATTTGGCACGATTGATGGTTTCTCAAGAAAGGTATTTCAAAGTCTCTGGCTTAAAAAAAATTAAAACAAATATCTTGGTGTGGGATGAAATGATGAGGAATTCTGTCTCCCTGATCCTTTTACCATAGGTCCTATATGTTGATGCAGCAACCAGCAACAGGGCCTCAACTGCATTCTCTTTCTTCTTGGATAGTGTCCGCAAATATGGCTGGCCCTCAAGATAGGGAGTAAATGTGAGGCTCTTTGATTTTCTTTTTTTCTGTCTACTCTTCTCTCTTGCCTGTGATCTGGAAATTGGTTTAAGTACATCTTGAGGGATGTCAACAAATTTTAAAATGTTAAGGAGAAAAGGGGCCCTTTACAGAAAAATACAAGCTTGATATGTCCAAAAACACATGATGCACATCTTTCCCATATTAATGGACATGGGGAAACATGGTTTTCGAACATTTTGATATTGTTCACATGAGAGCACATGTGAAATTCTTGTTTTCTTCTTCAAGGAAGGCTTGGTAGAGGAGCTTCGAGTGACAATGCCAAGATGTATCCTTTATGGAAGATTTATTTTTTGGACACAGATTTAGGACGGCATAGCACACTATATCTAGATGTAAACTGAAGTAAAAAAGGAGCATGTTGGGTGTCATGATTACTGTCATGCCTATCTAACAAATTATAAAGTGGAAAGACAGGTGTGGTGTGATACTTTATGGTCATGATAATGTATCGATTCAGAGACACTAGTATTCCTCCATCCATCTTCTACTGCTTTTCTGGAGATCCGCGTCCCAGAGGCAGTGGTTAGCAGAGAAGCCCAAACTTCCCTCTCCCTGGCCACCTGGTCGAACTCTTCAGAGAGGATACCAAGGTTTTCCAAGGCCAACTTGGAGACGTACAGTGATGTGAAAAAGTGTTTGCCCCTTCCCGATTTCTCATTTTTTTGTATGTTTGTCACACTTAAATGTTTCATATCCATCCATCCATCCATCCATCCATCCATCCATCTTCTTCCGCTTTATCTTTTTCGGGTTGGGGGGGGGAGGGGCTGGAGCCTATCCCAGCATCTTTGGGCGAGAGGCAGGGTACACCCTGGACAGATCACCAGTCCATCGCAGGGCCAATCAAACATATTTAAATATTAGACAAAGATAACACAAGTAAACACAAAATGTAGTTTTTAAATGAAGGTGTTTATTATAAAGGGTAAAAAAAATCCAAACCTACATGGCCCTGTGTGAAAAAGTGATTGCCACCCTTAGCAGAACCAACTACATTCAAGCATTTGCAATAACTGGCAATGAATCTTTTACAGTGCTGTGCAGGAATTTTTGCCCACTCATCTTTGCAGAATTGTTGTAATTCAGCCACATTGGAGGGTTTTCAAGCATGAACCACCTTTTAAAGGTCATGCCACAGCATGAAAATTGGATTCAGGTCAGGACTTTGACTAGGCCACTCCAAAGTCTTCATTTTGCTTTTCTTAAGCCATTCAGGGGTGGACTTGCTGGTGTGTTTTGGATCATTGTCCTGCTGCAGAACCCAAGTGCACTTCAGCTTGAGGCCACGGACAGATGGCCGGACATTCTCCTTCAGGATTTTTTGGTAGACAGCAGAATTTATGGTTCCATTTACCACAAGTCTTCCAGGTCCTGAACCAGCAAAACAGCCCCAGACCATCACACTACCACCACCATATTTTACTGTTGGTGTGATGTTCCTTTTCTGAAATGCTGTGTTACTTTTATGTCGGATGTAATGGGACACACACCTTCCAGAAAGTTCAACTTTTGTCTCGTTAGTCCACAGAGTATTTTCCCAAAAGTCTTGGGGATCATCAAGATGTTTTCTGGCGAAACTGAGAGGAACTTTTATGTTCTTTTTGCGTAGCAGTGGTTTTTGTCTTGGAACTCTGCCATGCAGGCCATTTTTGCCCAGTCTCTTTCTTATGGTGGAGTCATGAACACTGACCTTAACTGAGGCAAGTGAGGCCTGCAGTTCTTTGGATGTTGTTGTGGGGTCTTTTGTGACCTCTTGGATGAGTTGTCACTGCACTCTTAGGGTAATTTTAGTTGGCCAGCCACTCCTGGGAAGGTTCACCACTGTTCCATGTTTTCATCATTTGTGGATAATGGGTCTCACTGTGGTTTGCTGGAGTCCCAAAGCTTTAGAAATGGCTTGATAACATTTTCCAGACTGATAGATCTCAGTTACTTTGTTTCTTGTTTGTTCCTGAATTTCTTTGGATCCCAGCATGATGTATAGCTTTTGAGGATCTTTTGGTCTACTTCACTTTGTCAGGCAGGTCCTATTTTAAATGATTTCTTCATTGAGAACAGGTGTGGCAGTAATCAGGCCTGGGTGTGGCTAGAGAAATTGTACTCAGCTTTCCAAAGATGTGATAAGATAAGATAAGATAAGACAAGCCTTTATTAGTCCCACAATGGGGAAATTCCAGGATTGCAACAGCACAGGGATAGCAACACTCAGAGCAATAATTAAGAAGACATGGAAAATATAAATAAGAGCAGTGGATATACATACATACACATCAATATATAAATATATATACAAAGTGCGGAGCATTGTAGCGAGATGGAATAAACAGCATAACCGTCTACTTAGTTATCCTACATAGTATGAATATGTACCCATACATATTGTCACCCTCCGTAGTGACCGATACTGTCCTAGTTGTATATACTGGAGGGGACCATTGTGTAAGTCTATTGCGTCTTTTGCATTCAGTACTATTAGGTCGTGTAGCATCATCTCACTTTGGCTCAGCAATAATTATTCTCCTGCTTAAAGACATTTTTGTTTCATCCAGGAATAACGCAAATAAATGGATTTTCTTCCTCCAGGCCACAGCTGAAATCCCCTTTGTTTTGTTAAAACCAGCCTAAGGAATTTCCCCAATGTCCGGCTTCACTTTTATTGCCCCCATAAAACATGCAACAGATCCACGACTCAGCTAATTTCCTTAAACTGTGGGCATGCTGGATTTAAACAGTGAACTTTAAAGTACATTATTACAAACTCAATTCTAAACCTTCATTCTTTTCAGAACTATGAAAATGCAGATGGACTCTGATGTTTTTGATGTGGAAAATATGTGTGAAATGCATTAATCTGTGATTTTATATATATGCATGCTAATGTTTATATGAATGTTTATTCCTGCATGTTGATTTAGAAGCACTGCTTATAATTTATACTAATCACTAAAGTTATCTTAGTTTAATACATAAAGGGAAATATTAACTTCCAGTATGTATGAGTTTTGCCTCGATATCACATGTGACTCCAACAGCCAATCTCTGCATGACGACTCTTCATTCCAAAGCGCTCCAAACAATAGACTGTTTGTTCATTGGACTAAAAGTTCATCGAGCCCGCCCACGAAGGACGCTCATTGGCTGAGATTCCGGTCAGGCCGGAAACCCGCGAAACTGAACAGAGCTTATATAAAGGAGAGAGACCTCTTTTCAACCCTCTTTTCATCCTCTTTTTTCGCCTGCTCTTTTCGTCACCGCTTTTCGGCTGCTCTCATTGTCTACACACAGCAAGGAAGAACAAAGGACCGTCTGAACACGCTTTTCTGAACACAGAGCAGATAACTCGTAATTTATGTAACTTTGTATTTTCTTTTTCTCTTAAATGCCTAGGAATTCCTATTTCTTTGAGCTCAATTCTTAATCGGAGTTAAACTCCAATTTTTATTCATCACTTTTTTCTTTGTTAAACTTTCTGTAAAACCACCGTTTGTTTAATTTTAATGTAAACTTTAATCTTGACTTTATTTTTATAATATTTTTCTTGACCAAGCACCCACCAGAAGCTACTATTTTTATCTAAAGTCCGAAAGTTTTCTTTTTAATTTGAGATCGGATTAGATATCTTTTAATTATTATCGAAGACCTCTTGAGAAGACACAGCCTTCCACGTCACGTGCAGCTGAGGAATCAAGGCTGTTCATCAAACGCTGAAGAAAAGTCATCTAACCCAGTTACAACTCTGGGTCATACAGCCCAGAATCCAGCCTCCTTCGACCGCTTGAATCTAAAGGTCGAACTGTGGACCCTGAAATATCTGCGGGCAGATATTTCCCCTAACATCCACGAAATCTTGGGCTGAGGACGACGACCGAGGATCACGTGAGCTGCAAACTTTAATTCAACTGCTGAATAAACTTCTGAGGTTCAGTAATAATTTGTATATCTAATCAGATGCAAATTAAGAAGCCCTTAACATAACTCTTCTTTTCATTAAAATTCCGTTTTTATTTTCTTAAGATTAATTTAGGACTTTTTCATAATTAATAAACTTTCTCCATAAATTTGCGTTTGTTTTTTTTTTTAATAATCTGTTAACTCAAACTGATAGAAATTCATTTCTCAGTTTAACCCTGGTTCCGAAAATATTGACATTGTTAATCTATCATTTACAAGATTGATTTTATGATTAATGAAATTACTGCCATGTCTGTTAATCATTTCATTTAATAAATATTTAAAAATGAGAGAAGTTGTTGGGAATTTATTTCATTCCGAGTCTGTTTCAAGCCCAGGTATCGAATTCACGGAAAATTTCTGAGACTGATTATTGATTAATTTATGGAGTGATCAAACAGGTATAAAGTGAAATTAAAGATTAAATTGCTTCTTAAAGATAGAAGCTGGTGCCCCTTACGAGTGTTATTAACTTTTCTGATGTATATGAAATGAGATTTGAGCTCAGATTCCAATACATCAATATAAATTAAATAATTCATACCTGATCATATTTATTATTTATTAATATTCCATATTTCCGTTACATTATATTGGTGCCCCGCATGAACGCCTGGCTGAACTTGACAGACTCAGAAAGAAATGAATACATAAGCTGTGTGGGATTTTGGTCAATTTTAACTCACAAAGGTGGTTCAATTGTTTGCAGCTCTTTGTCTGTCTCTGTGTCACGAGGGGGAGGGGGTGAATTCGCCCCCCTGATTACTCCTGCTGTGTGTGTGTGTGTGTCTGCTGACCAAGAGAAGGTGGGGGTGAAGAGACCCCACTCTAGTCAGTTTTTAGTTTTTAGTTTTTCAATGCATGCTTAAGCGTGATTACACGCTGAATAATTAAAATAGGCCTGGGAACAAAATAGCGAAGAAATCCTATTTGTTTTCCCCATTATTTCAACACCCCACAGGCGAAGCAAACCCTTGGAGGATTTAATTGAATTAACCATTGTATAAACTTGTTGAATAAAGTTTAGGGAGACTAAAGTTTTCCCGCCTTTGGAAAGCAAGGCATGGTTTTATGGACTGAAGCTTGAGCTGCATCCACGTGGCACATGCACGCTCAGTCGTGCACGCGACCGTCAAGCTGTGCATGAAAAAACTGCGCATGTGTAGATCGGCTCAGCGACGCCATCTTAAGTCTAGGTAGAGTTCCCTGTAGCCGCCATTTTGAGTAGAGATCCTTGACTCCTTGCGACGTCATTGGGTTTCCTCTTCTGGAAGTGCAGACGAAAACTGCCTCCATCTTGTGGTGAAACATAGGGACTGCAATTTTTATTCAAACTTATAATCTTTAAAGACGATTTATAACCAAATTAAGTCTTCAAAGTAACTTCAAAGCCATTCATATTATTCGGAATAAACTAAATTTAACACTAATCCAAACTTTTATACCAAGAATAAAAGGAAAAGGACCTGTTGGCTTCTGAAAGTTTTTCTCAGTGGTGAAATCCCACTCATTGCATAGATACAGTGGGGAAAAAAAGTATTTAGTCAGCCACCAATTGTGCAAGTTCTCCCAGTTAAAAGATGAGAGAGGTCTCCAATTTTCATCATAGGTATACCTCAACTATGAGAGACAAAATAAGAAAAAAAAAAATCCAGAAAATCACATTGAAGGATTTTTAATGAATTAATTGGTAAATTCCAAGGTAAAATAAGTATTTGGTCAATAACAAAAGTTCATCTCAATACTTTGTTATATACCCTTTGTTGGCAATGACAGAGGTCAAACGTTTTCTGTAAGTTTTCACAAGGTTTTCACACACTGTTGCTGGTATTTTGGCCCATTCCTCCATGCAGATATCCTCTAGAGCAGTGATGTTTTGGGGCTGTCGCTGGGCAACACAGACTTTCAACTCCCTCCAAAGATTTTCTATGGGGTTGAGATCTGGAGACTGGCTAGGCCACTCCAGGACCTTGAAATGCTTCTTACAAAGCCACTCCTTCGTTGCCCGGGCGGTGTGTTTGGGATCATTGTCATGCTGAAAGACCCAGCCACGTTTCATCTTCAATGCCCTTGCTGGTGGAAGGAGGTTTTCACTCAAAATCTCACGATACATGGCCCCATTCATTCTTTCCTTTACATGGATCAGTCGTCCTGGTCCCTTTGCAGAAAAACAGCCCCAAAGCATGATGTTTCCACCCCCATGCTTCACAGTAGGTATGGTGTTCTTTCTCCTCCAAACACGACAAGTTGAGTTTTTACAATAAAGTTCTATTTTGGTTTCATCTGACCATATGACATTCTCCCAATCCTCTTCTAGATCATCCAAATGCTCTCTAGCAAACTTCAGATGGGCCTGGACATGTACTGGCTTAAGCAGGGGGACACGTCTGGCACTGCAGGATTTGAGTCCCTGGCGGCATAGTGTGTTACTGATGGTAGCCTTTGTTACTTTGGTCCCAGCTCTCTGCAGGTCATTCACTAGGTCCCCCCGTGTGGTTCTGGGATTTTTGCTCACCGTTCTCGTGATCATTTTGACCCCACGGGGTGAGATCTTGCATGGAGCCCCAGATCGAGGGAGATTATCAGTGGCCTTGTATGTCTTCCATTTTCTAATAATTGCTCCCACAGTTGATTTCTTCACACCAAGCTGCTTACCTATTGCAGATTCAGTCTTCCCAGCCTGGTGCAGGTCTACAATTTTGTTTCTGGTGTCCTTTGACAGCTCTTTGGTCTTGGCCATAGTGGAGTTTGGAGTCTGACTGTTTGAGGTTGTGGACAGGTGTCTTTTATACTGGTAACGAGTTCAAACAGGTGCCATTAATACAGGTAACGAGTGGAGGACAGAGGAGCCTCTTAAAGAAGAAGTTACAGGTCTGTGAGAGCCAGAAATCTTGCTTGTTTGTAGGTGACCAAATACTTATTTTACCGAGGAATTTACCAATTAATTCATTAAAAATCCTTCAATGTGATTTTCTGGATTTTTTTTTTCTCATTTTGTCTCTCATAGTTGAGGTATACCTATGATGAAAATTGGAGACCTCTCTCATCTTTTAAGTGGGAGAACTTGCACAATTGGTGGCTGACTAAATATTATTTTTCCCCACTGTACCTATAGCAGGAACATATACAAACACCTCTATTGTATTTAATCACTTATATAACCACATATTATGATCTTTTAAGCTAAAAGCAAACATATTTACACACTTTTAAGCAAAAAGTTGCAAACTTTGAAGCTACATGTGTGCTTATCTTGCTGTTTTTAAATGTGATATGGTGTGATTCCCTTCCCACAGAAACCCAGTTTTAGCTTAAGGATTCTAATGCTGATGTTTACTCAAGAGTAACATTAAAGTAGGATTAAATCTGTGCATTTTGACAAATTTACAGACTTAGTGAATATTCATAATTTTTCCTCTTTCTCAAATTTAGGAAACCACATTACGCAATTAACACTTAAGCAAAGATAGGTGTTATTTAAACTCATTGTCATTTCTGATTCATGTTTTCTCTACAGGAAAAGAAAAACATTTAACCAACCACCATAATTTTCAAATTTTTCCCAGGATTTAAAAGAAAAGTCAAAAAGGTGCAAACATTGATTATTCTGTAAATAAGAAATTTATAGATCACAATCAAGACAGATCACTATTGGCTTCAATCCTAAGAAATCCTAGGACACCAAATACTCAAACAATTCACTTGTTTCTAATTTGTAAATATTTTAAACATTTAATGCTTCAAAGGAAAATAGGCTTTAACAAATAAAACCAAAGGAAAGCCTTAACTTTAAAAGAAAGTGGAAACTTAAAATCTTAAATCTTTAAAGCATTTAGCCTCTTTTGCTTTTGGATTTCTTTTGTAAATAAAATCTTCACTTTCAAAGTGACATTCTGCAAAATTCCAAAGCTAGTTATTGATGACAAATTCCAATACTAGACTTTGAAAATCAAAAGTAAGGAAGTCAATCCACACAATTGAAATTTCAGTTTTGTTTTGTGAAACAAATTCAATCCAATTTCACTTCAACTTTATTCATCAACATACGGTTTCAACAAACGAATTAATTGAAGCATCACTACATTTCTAAATAATTTCAAAATTCTATTTCCCATCTTGCAAGCCTACAAGTTGAAACAAATTCTAAAGAAACTTTCAACTATCACGGTTGTGAAATAAAAATCTCAAGGTTAAACCTTGTTGAACAAATTTAAGAATAATCAACAAGTTGAATTTTTTTTTTTTTTAAAAGCTAAATAACAACAACGGTCAAACATGACGAGTCATCAGACAACTGACCAATTTACCAAACTGGATGACCTTCAAACAACATTGGAAGCATGAACTTCTAATTTAATTTCTAGCTTCACAACACGGGTCAAGGAAACACAGCCCGAAGAATTGGAGCAACTCACTGAAGAACTCTTGAATGAACACACTGAAAAACCACCAGAAGGCAAGGACCTCACCAGTGTGTTAGCTAAGTTTGCGCTAACATTAGTCGCAAGATTAAAGGTAGCCGAGAACGAGCTAGCAAATCAACAAACAACGATCCTATCTCTCCAAGAAGAGAATGAAACACTGAAAGAAAATCTGGAACAATCTCAAGAGGAGAATGACAAAACTCAAAATCAACTGGATGAAGCATTACAAGATTTGGACCGTGCAGAGTCAGAAAAGGAACGGTTGATACATAACAATGACACGCTTCATCAAGACAACAATGAACTTGAAGATGCCCTTCAAGACACAAAGAAGGAACTCAGAAGAGTTGAAGGTCAACTTGAAAATGTGAAGAAGGACTACAAGGAATGTCAACTGCTCCTAAAGGAAAGACATGAACACCGGGACATCCACCGCGCTCCCTCGCCCGATTCCCATTTCGAATACGGACGACCGAGTGGACAGCGTGCGTGTGCCCCTTCAGACCGCGACCTTGACAAGATCGCGCGAAATATCACCAAATTTGATCCAGGACCTGCGGGTTCACCTGATGCCAAAGTCTATTTACAGGACATTGATTACTACCTGCGTAAGTATCTTGATGCTACAACAGACAATCGCATCTATCTGATTAAACTAACATCTAAGAGGTCAGTATCAAAATTCATAGACAGACAGCCGACAAACATCAAAGCAGATTACATGCTGCTCCGCGAAGCCATCGAAAAGGAGTTCTCTGACGACTGCCTACAAGCAGGGCTAACCGCAGCCCTAGCCGTAAAGCAAGGACGCTCAGAGCCAACACAAGCCTACTACCAGAGACTCCTACTTGCATATTTTGGATCTCAAAATACACCAGGGATGGAAGAAGACCACAATTTCAAGACCCTCTTCATCCAAAACCTCCATCCTACTGTGAGTCATTACCTGGGAGTTACAGCTAACCCAAGGTCAAACTCAATATGTCAGCTGAGAGAGTTTGCACACTATGCGTTCCAAAAACAGCAACAAAGTCGCAACAAGCACACTGAGCTTGCTACCGTGCTAGCTATTAGCGATGCATCTAACACCTTGGAGTTGGAAGGAGCCCCTCGCTCTACTCCACCTCTTACACCGCGAGTACATCAACAGCCGAAGCATTTTCCCAAGCGACCTCATCAAGGTCAAAACCACACTAGGTCCTCTGGATATCACTTTGGACCAACTTTGCGAAAACCCGACTACCGTCGTAGACCATATCCACGGGATAGGTCACGAGAACGCGATACGGACTACCATGATGACAGATACCGATACGAAGACACGCGTAACCGCGACAAATGGTCTCCATCCCATCACAGAAGCTCAGAAGCAGAGACCTATCACAAACCTTGGAAGGAAGAAGAAACTCCTACATTCAGTAGAGAAGCTATTGAAATTGTCCAACACCTCCTAGCAGAGATTCAAAGCAACAAAGAGAATAAAACTGCTAACATTCTAGCTATATCAGCTGTGCCAACTCAAAACAAGCGTTCCAAACGAAGGAAACGCAAGAAGAAAATCCCTCATGCAAATGAGGAAGGACCAAAGGACTCAACGCAGTCCAGTGCTGTTATGGCAGCCCAACCACAGGTCACAGACCACTCCTCTAACAGCATGTCGCAACTCTGTGTCGAACCACCGGTTCCACAATTCCTATGCGATTTAAACGAGAGGGGGGTGGCACGGAAATTCTACCTCCCACTGATCCTTGAAGACATGGTGTGTCAGGACGCTGTTTTAGACACCGCTGCTGACATCACGCTCATGTCACACACCCTTTTTGACAAACTACGTGTAGCCGCTAACCGCGCTAACAAATATTTGAAACTGGAACCCTGTTCATTAGCTGTGCGACCATATGCGCTCACTAAAACAACCCTGTTGGGCGTATCACTACTAAACATGTCCATTGGACCCATGACCTTGACACATCCGGTCTACGTGTCCAAACTTGACGCCATTCCATTACTTGTTGGCAAAGACCTACTGAACCGTTTTGAGCCACTGATTGATTTCAAGAACCTCAAACTATGGGCTCAAACGCAACACCCTCATCCATTTGACCCAACAAGAACAACTGAATCACAGTGCTTTGTTCTGAACACTTTGGACACCCCAACTCTCACACAACTAGCACTGTTGGAACAACTGCAACCGAGTGAAAACGGCCGCCAAGACCAAGGTGAGTACTGTCCACGAGAAGTCAAAAGTCACCTTCAAATACAAGGTCAAGTCAAACACTCAAATGATCTTGAAAACTCAATGGCCGAGCAGAAAACCCCAAACGGCCCTCTTAAAACCCTTGATACCCATGATTCAATGGTGGTGTCACATTTTGAAACCCACCCACCCGCCCATGAGGCCTGCATGGTCACAAGAGCCACACCAACCGGCTTTCTAGACCCTCTGAAACCTCAACTTTTTGCGACAACGAACCCAACTTTTGCAAACGCAAGGCGCACAGTCACTCAACCTTGCAACCAAATGATCCATGAAACCGTCAAACACCGGTCGGATAAAACGGTACATGCGCTACCCGCATCTAAACCCTATGACATACCAAAACTGAAACCACTTCATGCGACACAATCTTCTCTGCAGCTATGCAATGGCACTCCTGATCATGCTTCCGACGAACCATCATCGCCACCGCTCAGAGTTCCTCGAAACCAGAGGGGGGTAATGACTGCCAATGCCTATAACATTCCAGCTGCAGAGCACAAAAACGTCAAAACGACATACAAAGCTCCCAAGGCTGTATTTCAAAAACATTCAGACCTACTCGCCAAACGATACAAAGCGTACAACGATCAAAAACTCTTGCATGACAAACTGCGAAAGGGGGACAAGATCTTCCACCCCACATTTGTACCACAGACACCTGAAATAAATTTACAGGAAAGGAAAATCACTCCTAAATTCCTGCCCGAGTGGATGAATCCACACATTGTCAACAACAAACTTTGGCCACTCAACAGCCAAATCCAGGACCCCATTTTCAAATGGGCTCACCAAAATCAGAGTAACCTTTACCAAAACCCCATGGGACTTGTCGGGTACAACACTGTCAAAGTAAGTCCATAAATAAGATTAAAATCAAACCTATGTCTGAGAAATAACTGTAGCTAACTACTAGCCTCAGGTACACTCAGTCAAATCTCTCCAAACAATTAGTTAACTGCATCAAAACCTCCAGAAAGGAAAGGGTATATTAAAACCAAATTAGCCCTTAAACAAATTTCAAAGACCTCTGTAAAATCTAATAAACTTCAATCAACTTACTATTACCAAATAGTATACACAAGACATTCAACACCATTAGCTTGAGCTAATAATCTTAAAACTCCCATCAAAGGTGAGAAAAACAAGCACAAGGTTTAGAGTTCAATCTCTTAAGCTCTATTCTGTAATTTCCCAGTTTTGGGATCAATAAAGTACATCCATCTAAAAGAAATCATTCCATCTCTAAGAGGAATTTTCATTTGCCAACCAGGTATCTAAAGAAAGATCCACAAGAAGATTAAGATCCAAAACCACTCACTTTTATGTTTGCCAAGATGATGGCCCTCCTGTTTATCAGTTTAGCCATCTGCCTAGCAGTCACACCCACTGTTACCCAGTCAGAATTGGGCCAAGCCAAAACGAAAGGTCAAAGATCCTCGGGTGGATTCTTGATAACAGCCTCATCATTAGAGCCTCTAGTTAACCTTAGCATGCCCACTGTTAACTCGGCCAACACCGCTAAACCGAAACGCCAGGTTGTCGAACCACAAATGGTTACCAAAATCTTACAAGACACTGTGTTGGTTTTGAATGCTTGCTCCGAAGCTTCAGTCAAACTCAACAAGGTCTTGAACTCTTTGCTCTTTGTGTTAAAGGTTGACTATGCTCACACACAGTCAATGTCTATGTTACTCTCAGAAGTAGCTAAAAACATTAGCTTTTCAGTTAACGCTTTAGCAATGAATATGCTCTCTCATCATATCCTTTTTGCAGTAAATCCAAATTTACTTCTCATTGCCATCCAAAGAATGATGACATCCTATGCCCACTCAGTTTTTCTGAACAAAAGCTTCAAACACCCTATGATTTGGACATCTGTGGAACCATGGTTTAGTCTAACTAAACAAATTCTATTTGAACCTCCTTGAGTCACCTCAATATTGATTAGTCTGAATCTACCTGAAGTATGAAAGAATTTTATTTTTGCTTTTGACTAAGATTTTTGGATACATGCATGTGTATATACAAATAATCCTTTATACTTTATTTAGATTTTATGCACATTTAAACTGTTTTTGAAATTTTTACTAGATATTTTTCAGCAACCCAAAACATTTATATCAAGTATGTCAAAACCCACATACTTCTAGTTCACTTTTTTCCACAGTCTTTACAGGCTTATACAGAACTTTAGTATATCCTAGACAATTATACAATGTTTATATTTGGTCATGCCAAAATTATTTTTGAAATTTCCAGAAGTTTTTCAGAAAACCAAATTTAAGGACCTACACTTTGGAATAGATGCTGTTTACAAGCTTAAGACTTTTCGACATCAGAACTTTAGTTCAGCATTTGGATCAAGCCTCGCCAAATTGGGATTTGATGCCTAGGATTGCTATCAACGCTGAATCAACGTCACCATTGATACCAGAGGGGGGACTGTAGCATCATCTCACTTTGGCTCAGCAATAATTATTCTCCTGCTTAAAGACATTTTTGTTTCATCCAGGAATAATGCAAATAAATGGATTTTCTTCCTCCAGGCCACAGCTAAAATCCCCTTTGTTTTGTTAAAACCAGCCTAAGGAATTTCCCCAATGTCCGGCTTCACTTTTATTGCCCCCATAAAACATGCAACAGATCCACGACTCAGCTAATTTCCTTAAACTGTGGACATGCTGGATTTAAACAGTGAACTTTAAAGTACATTATTACAAACTCAATTCTAAACCTTCATTCTTTTCAGAACTATGAAAATGCAGATGGACTCTGATGTTTTTGATGTGGAAAATATGTGTGAAATGCATTAATCTGTGATTTTATATATATGCATGCTAATGTTTATATGAATGTTTATTCCTGCATGTTGATTTAGAAGCACTGCTTATAATTTATACTAATCACTAAAGTTATCTTAGTTTAATACATAAAGGGAAATATTAACTTCCAGTATGTATGAGTTTTGCCTCGATATCACATGTGACTCCAACAGCCAATCTCTGCATGACGACTCTTCATTCCAAAGCGCTCCAAACAATAGACTGTTTGTTCATTGGACTAAAAGTTCATCGAGCCCACCCACGAAGGACGCTCATTGGCTGAGATTCCGGTCAGGCCGGAAACCCGCGAAACTGAACAGAGCTTATATAAAGGAGAGAGACCTCTTTTCAACCCTCTTTTCATCCTCTTTTTTCGCCTGCTCTTTTCGTCACCGCTTTTCGGCTGCTCTCATTGTCTACACACAGCAAGGAAGAACAAAGGACCGTCTGAACACGCTTTTCTGAACACAGAGCAGATAACTCGTAATTTATGTAACTTTGTATTTTCTTTTTCTCTTAAATGCCTAGGAATTCCTATTTCTTTGAGCTCAATTCTTAATCGGAGTTAAACTCCAATTTTTATTCATCACTTTTTTCTTTGTTAAACTTTCTGTAAAACCACCGTTTGTTTAATTTTAATGTAAACTTTAATCTTGACTTTATTTTTATAATATTTTTCTTGACCAAGCACCCACCAGAAGCTACTATTTTTATCTAAAGTCCGAAAGTTTTCTTTTTAATTTGAGATCGGATTAGATATCTTTTAATTATTATTGAAGACCTCTTGAGAAGACGCAGCCTTCCACGTCACGTGCAGCTGAGGAATCAAGGCTGTTCATCAAACGCTGAAGAAAAGTCATCTAACCCAGTTACAACTCTGGGTCATACAGCCCAGAATCCAGCCTCCTTCGACCGCTTGAATCTAAAGGTCGAACTGTGGACCCTGAAATATCTGCGGGCAGATATTTCCCCTAACATCCACGAAATCTTGGGCTGAGGACGACGACCGAGGATCACGTGAGCTGCAAACTTTAATTCAACTGCTGAATAAACTTCTGAGGTTCGGTAATAATTTGTATATCTAATCAGATGCAAATTAAGAAGCCCTTAACATAACTCTTCTTTTCATTAAAATTCCGTTTTTATTTTCTTAAGATTAATTTAGGACTTTTTCATAATTAATAAACTTTCTCCATAAATTTGCGTTTTTTTTTTTTAATAATCTGTTAACTCAAACTGATAGAAATTCATTTCTCAGTTTAACCCTGGTTCCGAAAATATTGACATTGTTAATCTATCATTTACAAGATTGATTTTATGATTAATGAAATTACTGCCATGTCTGTTAATCATTTCATTTAATAAATATTTAAAAATGAGAGAAGTTGTTGGGAATTTATTTCATTCCGAGTCTGTTTCAAGTCCAGGTATCGAATTCACGGAAAATTTCTGAGACTGATTATTGATTAATTTATGGAGTGATCAAACAGGTATAAAGTGAAATTAAAGATTAAATTGCTTCTTAAAGATAGAAGCTGGTGCCCCTTACGAGTGTTATTAACTTTTCTGATGTATATGAAATGAGATTTGAGCTCAGATTCCAATACATCAATATAAATTAAATAATTCATACCTGATTATATTTATTATTTATTAATATTCCATATTTCCGTTACAGTCGTCACGCTTTTTTTGCTATCTCTGCGAGCAGCCCTGCTTAGGTTATACAGTCTGACTGCTGTAGGTAAGAAGGACCTGTGAAACCTCTCGGTTGCGCACCTAGGATGATGTAGTCTGCTGCTAAATGAACTCCTCAGTGCGTTCAGTATGTCCTGCATAGGGTGGGACTCGGACTCCAGCAGAGATGACAGTTTAGCCACCATCCTTCTCTCTCCTATCTCCTCCACTGGGTCAGGGCGCTGCCCCAGGACAGAGCTAGCTTTCTTGATCAGTTTGTTCAGTCTCTTCCTATCGGCTGCTGTAATGCCACTGCCCCAGCAGACCACTCCAAAAGTGATGGCTGATGCCACCACCGTGTCGTAGAATGTCTTCAGCAGCACCCCTTGTACACCAAAAGACCTGAGTCTCCTCAGTAGGAACAGCCTGCGCTGTCCCTTCTTGTAGAGTGCGTCGGTATTGTGTGACCAGTCTAGTTTATTGTTCAGATGAACACCCAGGTACTTGTAGGATGTCACCATCTCGATGTCTGTTCCCTGTATGTTTAATGGTGCTGTGAGGGGTTGTCCTTGCCTGCGGCAGTCCACCACCAGCTCCTTAGTTTTCCTCGCGTTGATCTGGAGGCAGTTCCTATGGCACCAGTCCACGAAGTCCTGGATAAGTCCTCTGTACTCAGCTTCATCTCTGTTGGAGATGAGGCCGACGATTGCAGAGTCGTCAGAGAACTTCTGTAGATGGCAGTGTGTTGTGTTGTGTGAGAAGTCCGCAGTATAAAGGGTAAACAGGAAGGGAGCCAAAACCGTTCCCTGGGGGGCCCCCGTGCTACCGATGATCGTGTCGGACACACAATCCCGGGTTCTCACAAACTGTGGCCGGTTAGTGAGGTAGTCCAGGATCCATGATGACAGGTGCTGGTCCACCCCTGCGCACAGCAGCTTGTCCTTTAGGATCATCGGTTGGATGGTGTTGAAAGCACTGGAGAAGTCAAAGAACATGATCCTCACCACATTCCATGGCTTCTCCAGGTGGGACAGAGAACAGTGAAGGAGGAAGATCACTGCATCCTCCACCCCAATGCCATGCTGGTAGGCGAACTGGAGTGGATCCATTGCTGGTCCCACCAGGGGGCGGAGGTGAGCAAGGAGCAGTCTCTCTAGGGTCTTCATCATATGGGACGTCAAGGCCACTGGTCTGTAGCTGTTCAGGTCTTTGGGGCGGGAGGTCTTTGGTACAGGTACCACACAAGATGTTTTCCACAACTGTGATACCCTCCCCAGCTTCAGGCTCAGGTTGAAAATGAGCTCCACAATCCCACATAGCTGATCTGCACAGGACTTGAGGAGCTTTGCGCTGATGCATTCCGGTCCCGATGCCTTCCTCGCCTTGATCTTCCTCAGCTCCGTCCTCACCTGGGTCTTAGTGAGGGTCATGTTGGGGGGCTGTGTGTTGGGAGTGGGGGGGTGTTGGTGGAGTGGGGTGTGGGCAGCAGCAGGACTCGATATCTTTAGAGGCAGTAGTGGTTGTTGTGCAGTTGGGGGGGAGGGCAGTTGGTCAAACCTATTAAAAAACAGGTTCAGATTGTTCGCCCACTCCCTGCCCCCCATAGCCTGGGAGGAGGTATTCTGTAGCCCAGAGATGGTTTTAAGGTTTCTCCAGACCCCACCAATGTCGCTCTGTTGCAGCTTGTCCTCCATCTTCTTCCTGAAGCTGTCCTTGCCTTCTCTGATCTTCCTCCTCAGCTCCCTCTGTACGAACTTCAGCATCTCCCTGTTCCCCGACCTGAAGATCCTCTTCTTCTCTCTCAGAAGTGTTTTTATCTCAGGGTTGATCCAGGGTTTGTTGTTCGAGCAACACCGTATGGTTTTGGTGGGTACGGTGTTGTCCACACAGAAGCTGATGTAGTCTGTGATGGTGTGAGTGAGGCCATCGATGTCCTCACCATGTGGATTGCAGAGCTGCTCCCAGGCAGTGGTTTTAAAGCAGTCCTTTAGAGCGTCCATTGCCTCCTCGGACCATAACTTCACTGTGTGCATGAGCGGAGGTTGTCTGTGCACTAGGGGTTTGTACACCGGCAGGAGATGAACCAAGTTGTGATCCGATCTCCCGAGTGGGGGGAGTTGTGATGAGGTGTACGCCTCCTTAGTGTTTGCATAGAATAAATCCAGTGTTTTATTGTCTTTAGTGTGGCATGTGACATACTGGGTAAACGTGGGTAGAATGGGAGACAGTGAAATATGGTTAAAATCGCCTGAGATGAGGAGAAGAGCATCTGGGTGTTCTGTCTGCAGCCTGCCAGTTACTGAGTGGATGACGTCACGCACTGTCCCAGCGTTCGCCGTCAGATTTGCATAAATAACAATGCAGATCACGTGTGAGTATTCCCTCGAGAGATAGGTAGGCCGCATGCTAACAGCTAGCAACTCAATGTCTTTGCTACAGTGCTGTTCCTTAACCGTGATATGTCACAGTCTGCACCAGTTGTTATTGACGTACATCATCACCCCACCGCCCCGTGCCTTCCCACTGTCTGGTGTTCGATCTGCCCGTATTGAGAAGAGATGAGATTCAACTTTATTGTCATTACACATGTATGAATACAAGGTAACGAAACGTGACTTGGCATTTGGGCACGCTCTGCAGAGCGCATCCAAGGCCGGGGCAGCCGCTAGGCGCCAGTCATAAAGAAGAAAGGAAAAAAAAAGAAAAAGAGTGGATATCACACAGTAGGCGAGAGAAAAAAACGTTTTATCAAATTGACGCTTAAGTAAATAAGCGAAATTTTGATTGCAGGCAAAAAAACCCTCAATGCTTATTAGCAGACATTTAGTAGACAAGTCACACAGCAGGGAGAGAGCAGTGTATGTATATCAGTATGATAAGATAAGATAAGATAAGATAAGCCTTTATTAGTCCCACAACGGGGAAATTCCAGGATTGCAACAGCACAGGGATAGCAACACTCAGAGCAACAATCAGAAGGCAAGAAAAAAAAACAAGCAAGCAAGAGCAGCTAATATACATATGTACATATTACTATAAAATATATATATACACACACACACACACACAGACACACAGTGCAGAGCATTGTAGCTGGATGGAATAAATATATGAATATATGAACACAGTGCAGAGCATTGTAGCTAGATGGAATAAATATGTAAATATATAAACCCCCACAGTACAGAGCATTGCAGCTAGGTGGAATAAATATGCAAGTATATAAACACACACAGTGCGGAGCAATGTAGCTAGATGGAATAATATGTAGATATATAAAAACACAGTGCGGAGCATTGTAGCTAGATGGAATAAATATATAGATATATAAATATAAACACACCCAGTGCTGAGCATTGTAGCTAGATGGAATAAATATGTAAATATATAAACACACACAGTGCAGAGCATTGTTGCTAGATGGGATGAAACAGCATAACCGTCTACTTAGTTATCCTACATGGTATGATTATGTGCCCATACATATTCTCACCCTCCATAGCGACCAGTATGTTCCTAGTTGTATGCCGGAGAGGACCATTGTGTAAGTCTATTGCATCTTTTGCATTCAAAAAAACTATTAGTTTGTTACGTCTTTTTGCTATCTCTGCGAGCAGCCCTGCTTAGGTTGTACAGTCTGACAGCCGTTGGTAGGAAGGACCTACGAAACCTCTCGGTTGTGCACCTGGGATGATGTAGTCTGCTGCTAAATGAGCTCCTCAGTGCATCCAGTATGTCCTGCATAGGGTGGAACTCGGACTCCAGCAGAGATGACAGTTTAGCCACCGTCCTTCTCTCTCCTATCTCCTCCATCGGATCAAGGCGCTGCCCCAGGACAGAGCTAGCTTTCTTAATCAGTTTGTTCAGTCTCTTCCTATCGGCTGCAGTAATGCCACTGCCCCAGCAGACCACTCCAAAAGTGATGGCTGATGCCACCACCGTGTCATAGAATGACTTCAGCAGTGCCCCTTGTACACCAAAAGACCTGAGTCTCCTCAGCAGGAACAGCCTGCGCTGTCCCTTCTTGTAGAGTGCGTCAGTATTGTGTGACCAGTCTAGTTTATTGTTCAGATGAACACCCAGGTACTTATAGGATGTCACCATCTCGATGTCTGTTCCCTGTATATTAACTGGTGCTGTGAGGGGCTGCCCATGCCTGCGGCAGTCCACCACCAGCTCCTTAGTTTTCCTCGCGTTGATCTGGAGGCAGTTCCGATGGCACCAGTCCACGAAGTCCTGGATAAGCCCTCTGTACTCAGCTTCATCTCCGTTGGAGATGAGACCAACGATCGCAGAGTCATCAGAGAACTTCTGTAGATGGCAGTGTGTTGTGTTGTGTGAGAAGTCCGCAGTATAAAGAGTGAACAGGAAGGGAGCCAGCACCGTTCCCTGGGGGGCCCCCGTGCTACTGATGATCGTGTCGGAAACACAGTCCCGGGTTCTCACAAACTGAGGCCGGTTCGTGAGGTAGTCCAGGATCCATGATGACAGGTGCTGGTCCACCCCTGCGCGCAGCAGCTTGTCCTTCAGGATCATCGGTTGGATGGTGTTGAAAGCACTGGAGAAGTCAAAGAACATGATCCTCACCATATTCCCGGGCTTCTCCAGGTGGGACAGAGAACGTTGAAGGAGGAAGATCACCGCATCCTCCACCCCAATGCCATGCTGGTAGGCGAACTGGAGTGGATCCATCGCTGGTTCCACCAGGGGGCGGAGATGAGCAAGGAGCAGTCTCTCCAGGGTCTTCATCAAGTGGGACGTCAAGGCCACCGGTCTGTAGCTGTTCAGGTCTTTGGGGTGGGAAGTTTTTGGTACAGGTACCACACAAGATGTTTTCCACAGCTGTGGTACCCTCCCCAGTTTCAGGCTCATGTTGAAGATATACGTCACAATCCCACACAGCTGGTCTGCACAGGACTAGAGGAGCTTTGCGCTGATGCCGTCCGGTCCCGACGCCTTCCTCGCCTTGATCTTCCTCAGCTCCGTCCTCACCTGGGTCTTGGTCAGGGTCAGGATGGGGGGCTGTGTGTTGGGAGTGGGGGGGGTGTCGGTGGAGTGGGGAGTGGGCAGCAGGACTTGATTTCTTAGAGGCAGCAGTGGTTGTTGTGCAGACAGGGGGGAGGGCGGTTGGTCAAATCTATTGAAAAACAGATTCAGGTTGTTCGCCCACTCCCTGCCCCCCATGGCCTGGGGGGAGGTATTCTGGAGCCCCGAGATGGTTTTGAGGTTTCTCCAGACCCCGCTGATGTCGCTCTGTTGCAGCTTGTCCTCCATCTTCTTCCTGAAGCTGTCCTTGCCTTCTCTGATCTTTCTCCTCAGCTCCCTCTGTACGGACTTCAGCATCTCCCTGTTCCCCGACCTGAAGATCCTCTTCTTCTCTCTCAGAAGTGTTTTTATCTCAGGGTTGATCCAGGGTTTGTTGTTTGAGTGACGCCGTATGGTCTTGGTGGGAACGGATTTGTCCACACAGAAGCTGAGGTAGCCCGTGAAGGTGTGAATGAGGCCATCGATGTCCTCACCATGTGGATCGCAGAGCTGCTTCCAGGCGGTGGCTTCAAAACAGTCCTTTAGAGTGTCCATTGTCTCCTCAGACCATAACTCCACAGTGTGCATGGCCGGAGGTTGTCTGTGCACTAGGGGTTTGTACACCGGCCGGAGATGAACCAAGATGTGATCCGATCTCCCGAGTGGGGGGAGTTGTGATGAGGTGTACGCCTCCTTAGTGTTTGCGTAGAATAAATCCAGTGTTTTATTGTCTCTAGTGTGGCATGTGACATACTGGGTGAACGTGGGTAGAATGGGAGACAGTGAAACGTGGTTGAAATCGCCTGAGATGAGGAGAAGAGCATCTGGGTGTTCTGTCTGCAGCCTGCTGGTTACTGAATGGATGACGTCACGCGCTGTCCCAGCGTTCGCCGTCGGATTTGCATAAACAACAATGCAGATCACGTGTGAGTGTTCTCTCGGGAGATATGTAGGCCTCATGCTAACAGCTAGCAACTCAATGTCTTTGCTGCAGTGTCGTTGTTTAACAGTGATATGTCCCGGTCTGCACCAGTTGTTGTTAACATACATTATCACTCCACCGCCCCTAGCTTTGCCACTGTCCGGTGTTCGGTCAGCTCGTATCATGTGAAAACCCTCCAGCTCAATGTTAGCATCTGCTGCTAGTTCAGTTAGCCACGTCTCAGTAAACAAAAGGAGAGAGCACTCCCGGTAAGTGCTATCATAACGGGAGATAGCCGCTAGCTCATCTAACTTTCCCAGTATCGACCGTACATTTCCCATGACAACAGATGGAAGGGAGGGTCTGTACCTTATATTTTTTGTCCTCCGCCTTACTCCAGCCCGGCAGCCGTGACGCTTTCGCCTCAGTTCTCTCGGTATGTCGAGTTTTTCCAATGGGACCGGGTGGCGGTTAAATGCTAGCAGCTCTTCCCTGTTGTATCGTATCCTGCTATAAACAGTGGCTCCGTCCACCGGCTCAGGAGACATTTGGGACGATCTGTGTGTCCGTGATATAAGTGGGGTGAAAAAAAAAAAGACTGATCAAAAGAGAGAGGAAGGGAAAAAAACTCGGAATCGAGCCGCTGTTGCAAAAGGCAGCCTACTCGTGTGGCGCCGAGAGAGAGAAAATATCAGTGTGTGTGCAGTGTTGAGTGTATCATTTACTGGAGCACAACAAATAGTCTCCTAGGCAACGATAGATGTTATAGTTCATGAACGCTGTCCCTGAAGAGTTCTGTTTATTGCACAGCAGCGGTGTTTGGGTTAGCGAGCCAGCTGACACATCCGCTTATCTCAACTCTGGAGGAGTGAGTTATCCAGGGGCGCCGATCAAGGCCGAATCTGCTCAGACAGAGTATAGGAGTATAGGATTTCCCTATTGTCATATTCTGAGCTTACAATTCAAATTAACATTCACTGGCTTTAAATTCATATCATTCCCTGGAGAGCACGAAGCGACTCCAGATGTTTCCCCTTCTAAACACAGATGAACATGTCCGATAGAGTCCATCTCTCTAATGCATGAAGATGGTAAATTCCATGTTGGTCGTTTGCCGCTATTTCGTGCACTTCCCATCTGGTCGAATTATTGAGAAGCAGCTCCGCCGGGTCCGCATTTTGATTAGCTCCTCCAGTTAAATTTTCGATACACCAGGAGAACTCCAAAGCCCAATCGGCAGAAATCCTGTGATCGTAGCCAAAACAGGTAGATGTTTTTCCACATCCTCAGTCAAATCACACAGACACATGAGTTCCAATCCATGGGTCTCTCCACATTTGGGCTCCCCCGGGCCCAATTTTCTGTTTGAAAAGGTGGTGTCAATTGCATTTAAAGCCCAGCTTATATCCATTTTCCGTATTTTCCATTTGGGTTGAGATCAGCAAGATGGTGAGACGGCACAGACACTCACTCAGACACAGCAAGCTGGGATTAGGTCAGGAAGGCAGGGTAGGAGGAGGGAGGAAAAAAAAATGCGACTGCTCTCACTGAAGGCAAAAGGAAGGGTGTTGCGTGGAAACCCTCCAGTTCAATGTTAGCATCTGCTGCTAGTCCTGTTAGCCACGTCTCTGAGAATAGGAACAGGCTACATTCCCGGTATATGCTATCGTAGTGGGAGATAGCCGCTAGTTCATCTGTCTTTCCGAGTGAAACCAGCAATTAGTTAAACCAGTTAATTTATGTTTTAATGGGGATGGGGGAGGGCACTTTTTCACACAGGGCCATTTACGTTTGGATTTTTTCCCCTTAATAATAAACACCATTTAAAAACGGCATTTTGTGTTTACTTGTGTTATCTTGTTACTTAGAATCAGAATCAGAATCAGAAAAGATTTATTGCCAAGCACATTTACAAGTAAATGTGCTTGATTTAATTTTAAATTTTTTTTTTCTTGCCTTCTGATTGTTGCTCTGAGTGTTGCTATCCCTGTGCTGTTGCAATCCTGGAATTTCCCCGTTGTGGGACTAATAAAGGCTTATCTTATCTTATCTTAAATAACAGGTAAATATACGAGGGATTTGACTTGACACTGAGAACGTCATGAATGACATTATCAATGACGTGGCGGCCATGGAGGCGCCTGTCAACAGGAGGGGAACAGGAGCAATGGGGGAGAAAGGGGGGGGGGGGTAAACACAATAGGAGAGAGAAAAAAGCATTGTTTATCAGAATATAGTTCATATATGACCGATATTATGATTACAAGAAAAAAACTCTCAATGCACAATTAGCAGACCATAGAATCTACACAATGACACAAAGAGAGCAGTGGATGAATCTTCAAGTCAGTATAGTGTATCAGTGTGTGTGTGTGAGTGAGTTGAGTGCAATCAGTGACAATCAGTTGGAGGACAAACAAAAGTCTCTTCCCGCAGCAGATGTTATGACTACAGTCTGAAGCAGAGGGCACATGTCCTTGGGCACGGCAGATGGAATGGATTGCCAGACGGCTGTCCTTGAGAGTCAAATCTTGTTACTTGATTTTAAGAATAGGGTTAAAACCTTCCTTTTTGATATAACCTACAATTAAGGAGGGATCATGTGTCTCTGAACCCTCCCTTAGTTATGCTGCTAATAGGTTTAGACAGCTGGGGGACCTCCAATAATGCACTGGGCTTCACTCCTTTCTTCACTCTCAGTGAAATATATATTTTTTTTTGCTGGTCATTAGCATCTGTTTGTTCTCTCCCATAGATTGAGTCCCCATCGTACTGTTTGCTCTCTACATGTCTGTTCTTTTCATCTTCTCTATCCCCTCGCCCCCCAGCCAGTCGCAGCAGATGACTGCCCTTCCCTGAGTCTGGTTCTGCTGGAGGTTTCTTCCTGTTAAAAGGGAGTTTTTCCTCTCCACCTTTGCCACGCGCTTGCTCACAGGGGGCTGCCTGATTGCTGGGTCTTTCTGCAATTGTGGGTGTTTCCCCTACAGTTGAAAGTGCTATGAGATGACTGTTGTTGTGAAATGGCGCTATATAAATAAAGTTGAATTGAACTGAATATATCTAATATTTAAATTTGTTAGATGATCTGAAACTTTAAGTGTGACAAACATACAAGAAAAAGGAGAAATCAGGAAGGGGGCAAACACTTTCTCACATCACTGTAGTCTCTCCAGCATGTCCTGGGTCTGCCCCAGGGTCTCCTCTCAGTAGGATGTGCCCAAAACACCTCAAGTGGGAGGTGTCCAGGAGGCATCCTAATTGGATGGCCACTCCTCCTCAACTGGTTCCTTTTGATGTTGAGGAGCAGGGGCTCTACTCTGAGCCTCTCCCGGATGACTGAGCTCCTCACCAGGGGCCTCATGTATAAAGGATTGTGCAGCTTCCATACTGAAAGATGGCATACTCACAAAATATGAAAAGCATGTGCGCACAAAAATCTTCAGATTTGTAAAACTGTGCACATGCCCAATTCTCCGCTCCTTTTTTTTATACATCCCACCTCACGTGAAAAGTCATCTCTTTACTCCGCCTCGGTTCCTCCCACTAACGACTATGTAAATGAAGAAAAATGCCCCTTTCTCTTACTCTTCTGTCAAAAACAGTGATCGTCACTCCTGCGGGAAAGCACAACATAAAAAACTAGAGAGCACTCAGAGACCGCATACCTCTGCCAAGGTTCTGTTCCTCCCTCCCTCCACCTGTCATCCAACATAGGCTGTGTTTGGAATGTTCACGCACTAACTCACTCCCTACTCGCTATATAGTGAATTTAACTATAGTGGCCTAGGTAGTAAACAAAATAACATTGAAATTAACAGATTTCGGACACTACTGGGCTTATTTTTGTGGTGCGGTTAATGATGTCATCATGGTGAGACAGTAAAACATAACAGACTAACGGTAGTTAAAAATGAATACCTGCATGTAATTTGTAGTAAATATGTATTAAATAAAATTGTTTTTGCTGAATTAATAAATACCTTAAGGTAGTTTATGTTGTGATGTGAAGCTCTCCTCTCACTGTTCCGTTGGTTGCGCATTGCATTATGGGATATATTGGCTAATGTTGTCATGATCAGATGAGCATGTGCCCCCCTCCCTTCCTGCAAGAGGTTCCCCGGCTCCGCAGGTAATCAACACACCTATGTGAGTGGACGCACCTGCTGTCTCTGCCTTGCCAGTGCTCTCGATGTGCGCATGCGCCGGCGTCTGTAAACGTCTCGTCTCGTCAAAGCGTTATCTTGTCCACTTCTGTTTGTTTTTATTGATTTTGTTTTTAATTTTTTATCTCTTTTTGCTGATATTAGTTTTTGCTTGGTGTTAGCTTAGTGTTGGCCTAGCAGAAAGCCCGATCAGACACATGGGTGGATCAGGCCCCCGGCTGGGCTGTTTACCGGGCTAGGCTAACCTGTTTTTAGCTGTTGTTAGCTGTTTTTGGCTGGCTGGCTATCCACCTCTCGCCTGGAAAGTCATGGCTCCATCTCCGATGTGTGTTAGCTGTGTGTCCCTCCTTAGGAAGGTTTCTGAGTTGGAAGTGAGACTCTCCAACGTCTATAAGATTCGGGAGGCTGAAGACCACCTTGACACCATAATTCTAGATTAGAACACTATGTTGGACTAAATGGAACTTCGCTGCAGTGGTTAAGATCTTATTTGTCCGATAGACTTCAGTTTGTTCACATCAGTGATGAGTTTTTCTTCCAACTCTAAGCTCAGTCACGGAGTTCCACAGGGTTCTGTGTTAGGCCCTACTCTTTTTAGTTTATATATGCTTCCGTTAGGCAATATCATTAGAAAGCACTGTATACATTTTCATTGTTACGCAGACGACACACAGTTATACCTGTCAATGAAGCCCGATGATTGTAATCAATTAGTCAAGTTAGATGCCTGTCTTGAGGAAATCAAAGCTTGGATGACTTGTAATTTTCTGCTATTAAACCCAGATAAGACTGAAGTCATTCTTGTTGGTCCAAAAAACCTTAGAAATCCCTTTCCAAATCAAACTCTTAATTTGGATGCCGCCACTCTTACTCTGAATAGTTCTGTGAGGAACCTTGGAGTTATTTTTGATCAAGATCTGTTCTTTAATTCACATATTAAATTTGTTTCTAAGACTGCCTTTTATCATCTGCGCAATATTGGCAAGATTAGGGGCATCTTGTCTCTGAATGATGCTGAGAAACTTGTTGTTAATAGATTCTGACTGCCGGGTGACCTTCAATAATGTACTTGGCTTCTCACCGTTAATGTTTGCTCTCTACATGTCTGTTCTTTTCATCTTCTCTATCCCTTCACCCCCAGCCAGTTGCAGCAGGTGACTACTCCTCCCTGAGCTCGGTTCTGCTAGAGGGTTTTTCCTGTTAAATGGGAGTTTTTCCTCTTCACCGTCGCTAAGTGCTTGCTCACAGGGGATTGGCTGATTGCTGGGTCTTTCTGCAATTGTGGGGTTTTCCCTACATTTGAAAGTGCTATGAAATGACTTTTGTTGTGATATGGCGCTATATAAATAAAGTTGAATTGAATTGAATTAGGACCAATTTGTCAATGCTTCAGTGCTGGCTCGTTGGGTATACTGCTTTCTCAAGCAAGCAAGTACGTTTATAGTAATACTGTGAGGAACTGTGTTTAATTCCTCTTCTCCTCCTTTTCCCAGGTTGCTGTCATCTTTGCGGTGCGTCTCCAGGGCTCGTTGTGCACTCACCTGCTCCATCGCCTTCATCACCGCTTCAGCTGCCTATCTCCACCCGGTCAGATACCTCACCCAGCTCCACTCCTTCCCTACTCCCTGCCAGCTTCATCCCGCTTGTTTGTCTATTCTTGCTGGGTGTCTCTGTCGGATTCTCTGCTCAGCTCCCATAAGTGTAGTTTGTCTTTCCCCTTTCCCGATCTCCCTCCTCCTACTAACTAGCTCTCGTCTTCTTCTTACAGGCTGAATCCTCCTCCGGCGAGTGGCGTCTTTCCCTAACTGTGCTTTCCCTTTTTGGATTAATAAATTGTGGTTAAACGTAGCTTCTCTGTGTCGTGTGTGTGTTTTCTCTGGTGTGGCACCCTACACGTGAGCTGACCATTCTCTCATCATGACAAATGCAGTGACAATCCATTGTACACTACTTTTCAAAATGCATTGTGGGATATTTTGAGTGTACTATATAGTGAATGAAATTTTCAGTTAAGATTTCGAACAGCACTACAAAATGACTGATTCACTATATAGTGCACTATAGGGGAAACGAGTGAACATTTCAAACACAGCAACTCTTTTCTTATTAAGTCCTGGTCCTCTATGTAGCCTTTTTACCAGCTAGTTTCACTGACCCCACCACAGCTTAGTGAGTATTACTTAATTTCTTTCAGAGTACTAGGTGACCAGGGGGTGGAGAATATGGACATTGCCCGATGCATGTTCTCAGTATGAGGCACAGGACGTGGAAGCTTCATTGCTGGCAAAACATCCACAATCAAAGGTAAAGGTCATCACCATCAAAGCACAGTCAGAAATGGTTTACTTTAACAACTTCAGCAATGTTTTGTGCAATATTTTTCATCCCAGTAATTTATACGTCATGCCTTTGTAGAATAGAGAGGCTCTGGCGCGACATGTGGTCAGATGTCACCTGCAAATACTATGATGTGCTACATATGGTGGAAGATTTGCGGCTGATAGACATCTCAGATGAAATGCATCTCTTCTGTGCACATTACGTGTCTCTCTCACGGCTGAAGTCTGACCTGCAGTGCTTCATGCGTAGTTGGAATAGACATCCCATCAGAACTGAAAGAAACCTCTCTCCAGATCAAATGTGGCACACTGGGATGCTCCAAACACCTGTGTCTAAGCCCGATGTAGAGGTACAGTTGGAGTAATTAAAAAAAAAAAAACACTTTACCTTATGACACTTTGGGGCAGGTTTATTAAGGCAGAGCAAATTAGACAGAACGCCTAAGGGAGTGGCCAATTTTTTACCAGTGATCTACTAACAACACAAAATTATGAACACAGATGCAGTCACTTCATTTCAGTAATGACTACCCATCCACCAAGTGTGGCGCAAAATTGTGCACAGGCACACCTGATGAGGAAGTGGATCATCAACACAGGCACAGCCAGTTTGGTGGAGCATAATATACTAGGTTTTAAAAGCTTTTTTTGAAAGCTTTTGTTTAAGCGCAAACCCCAGTAAAATTGTTTATATTTGTTCATCATATATTATTTCACATGGCAGACTCCTTTATTTAATATTTATTAATTAAGGACTACTCATGAATAAATTGATTATTGACCAGTGTGTTGGAGACTCTGGGGTCTTATGTGAATAACTTTGTTTTAACAAAATCTACAGCTCTCCCAGTCCATGACTTTTCATAAATACTGTATGTGTGTTTTATCTTTTCTGAAGTCTGAAACATAATAAAATTAAACACACATGATTTCACTTATTCCTCGGACAGCCACAGCAGAGACTGTTGTCACTGAGTTACTATGATGTTGCAATGTCGGGGGACGTTATAGATCTGTGCTTTTTATTTTGTCCATTCCAGGTAGGGATGGCCATCCTATTTTAAAGATATGAATTCATTGTTTAGGAAAGCTTTTTCATTTTATTTATTTGTCCTTTATTTTACCAGATAAAATATTTGAGAGCAGTTCTCACCAGGGATGTCCTGAGAGGTCATTGTATGTGCTTAATGTTTGCTTTTATTCTTGCTCTTAATCTTATTTGTGGAGAGATTTTTCCTCGAGATGTAAAGTGCATTATGAATTAAATAAATTGTTTTCATTATTAGGCTATATATAAACAAATGAAATTAAAAAAAAAAAATCCTCTGCCGGCTGATGTCCAGTGCAGCACAACACTGATCTCTGAGAGATCATTTCTGTTCGTATTAATCTCATCTGTCATGCCAAATCAAGTCATGCGCAGGGAGAAGCTTCTCTCTCTCTGGCCATGTGCCCTCGGTTCTCGAGACACCAACGATCGCTGTCATCAGGCGCAGCTGAATCAAGACAAGCTTTTTTGGACGTTAAATCCTGCCGCATTTAGCAAGATACTGACAACCGCAAACCTGAGTAAATCACCTTGCTCCAGTCATCTAAATACTCCCCTCCCTCAAATTTGTGAGTTGACATGACAACTCCCACAAATACACATGTAATGAGGCCAGGTGCAAAGTTAACATAGTCCACACCTTTCCACCGTTAACTTTGCCCTGCACCCTTTAGTAAATCTCAACAGTAGTTTAAGGCCAAAACAGGGTTTGGCAATGGCGCAGCATGTTAGTAAATCTGCCCCTTTATGCCTTAAACTAAATTTCCACAAAACTCATTCCCAGTAGCCTTTGTTTCCATGCATCTGTGTCATTATAACAGTGTCTATCACATACAGCATGACTGATGTGGCTATGCTATTACATAGGCAGACCACTTTTTTTTTACCCTAAAACTTATATTAGTCATTAGGGTGATTGACCTCCAATTAAAGGGATTTATTTTTCTTTTCAGTATATCACTCCTGGGGAAAATATAAATAAGCTGAGTCTCTCTGGAAACTGGTCATTGAAAAATTGTGCTTTTGTAAGTTTTAACCTTCTGAAATGTGTCTACTGGTCACATGATAATTGAAAAAAAAAATAATCAAAACTTCTCTTAAAAAAACACAGCCTTTAAGAAACTGTTTTAATTCTTCTGGGTTTGCTTCAGAATGTCGCTAAAAGGTAAATGTCAGTAGCCTTTATTCCTGCCTGCTGCTCTATGAATGGCCAGCCCAACTGTCTGTCATGTAGATGAGAAACAATGGAAAGCCTATGTCAAGCCCCCTCTACTTCCGCATATGGGACTTTAAATCATAAAAAATCTCCATTGACGTGACTGGCAAGAGAGAAATTGTCTTTTGATCCCGATCAAATTTTGTAGTCACACTTAATTTAGACCTGTGTGAGCTGTTAAAATGTGGAAAATTGATGCACTTTATTGATCCCAAATTTGCAATCATCTCTTTAACCCCCACACCAAAACTTTTAAAAAGCATCTTATTCTTAATTAAAAATGCTGCTGTTGGTCTGCAGTAACATTATTTTCTTTCAGCCAATGGAGCACCTTTTCTTGGATTGCTGCACCAGTGCTGGCCCAGATGATGGAGTGGTGGTGCCAGACATTTATTGCCCTCTGTCTGACCAGAACCTGGCTGTCCTTCAGGGATTGATAAACCCCATGACATCAACCTTGTCTGATTGGGAGCTCTATACTCAAACCATTGATCTTGTCCAAAGACTAGGTTCTTGAAGGACATCAGATTCTTTGGAGGCAGAGCATTAGGAAGCAACTTCTCAAAAGTATGGAAGTTATGATTTATGAAGCATACCATTAAATGTTAGATTTTTAGTTATTTTTCCAATTTGTAAACTTTGCTATACTAGTAGTTCATCTGAAAAGCACTTCAGAGGAAATTAATTCTAAATTTTGAAGGTCCTGACTGTTCATGTTTCATGTTTCATGAACATCATTTAAAGTCTTTGTCTGGGTGACTGAGACAGACTGTGTTACTGGTGTGCAAAGTTGTGACCACCATGGGGCATTCGTCAGAATGCATTCATAGCAAAAATGTTGTTTGGGGAATTAATAAATTTAAATAAACTGTTTAGAAATCTAATGACTTGTTCTTCCTAAAACTGCTGTATCTGTAAACACAAAGAAATAACCCAAATGAAATGTTACAAAAATTACTGAACTAGAAAAGCACTCAGAGCCCATACCTCAACCAAAGCTCCTTCCATCCCTCATGGATCAAAATGTAATGGGTTTGTGTTAGGGAAATTTCAATTCAATTCAATTCAACATTATTTATGTAGTGCCATTTCACAACAACAGTCATCTCATAGCACTTTCAACTGTATGGGAAACCCCCACAATTGCAGAAAGACCCCAGCAATCAGGCGATCAACTGTGAACAAGCGCTTAGTGACACTGGAGAGGAAAAACTCCCTTTTAACAGGAAGAAACCTCCAGCAGAACCAGACTCAGGGAGGGGCAGTCATCTGCTGTGACTGGCTGGGGGGTGAGGGGATAGAGAAGATGAAAAGAACAGACATGTAGAGAGTAAACAGCACGATGGGGACTCAATCTATGGGAGAGAACAAACAGATGTTAATGACCAGCAAAAAAAAATATTTCATTGAGACTGAAGAAAGGAGTGAAGCCCAGTGCAATTAGTGGAGGTCCCCCAGCTGTCAAAACTTAATAGCAGCATAACTAAGGGAGGGTTCAGAAACACATGATCCCTCCCTAATTGTAGGCTATATCAAAAAGGAAGGTTTTAACCCTATTCTTAAAAACAGAGATCGAGTCTGACTCCTGAATCCAGATTGGCAGCTGGTTCCACAAGAGAGGAGCTTGATAGCTGAAGGCTCTGTCCCCCATTGTACTTTTGGAGATTCTAGGTATTCAATTCAATTCAATTCAATTCAATTCAACTTTATTTATATAGCGCCATTTCACAACAACAGTCATCTCATAGCACTATCAACTGTAGGGGGGAACCCCCACAGTTGCAGAAAGACCCCAGCAATCAGGCGATCCCCTGTGAGCAAGCACTTGGCGACGGTGGAGAGGAAAAACTCCCTTTTAACAGGAAGAAACCTCCAGCAGAACCAGGCTCAGGGAGGGGCAGTCATCTGCTGCGACTGGCTGGGGGGTGAGGGGATAGAGAAAAATTAAAGAACAGACATGTAGAGAGCAAACAGCACGATGGGGACTCAATCTATGGGAGAGAACAAACAAATGTTAATGACCAGCAAAAAAAAAAAAATTCATAGAGAGTGAGGAAAGGAGTGAGGCCCAGTGCATTACTGGAGGTCCCCCGGCTGACTAAACCTATTAGCAGCATAACTAAGGGAGGGTTCAGAAACACATGATCCCTCCCTAATTGTAGGCTATATCAAAAAGGTAGGTTTTAGCCCTATTCTTAAAAACAGAGATCGAGTCTGACTCCCGAATCCAGATTGGCAGCTGATTCCACAGGAGAGGAGCTTGATAACTGAAGGCTCTGCCTCCCATTGTACTTTTGGAGATTCTAGGTATTACAAGTAATCCTGCATTTTGGGAGTGTAGTGCTCTGTTAGGATAATACGGTAGTATCAGATCTTTTAAATAAAAAGGAGCCTGATTGTTTCGAGCTTTGTAAGTAAGAAGAAGGATTTTAAACTTAATTCTAAACTCTATGGGAAGCCAATGAAGGGAGGCCAGAACCGGAGAGATATGATCTCTCTTTCTAGTACCTGTTAAAACTCTTGCTGCAGCATTTTGGATCAGCTGAAGACTTTTTAAAGATGTTTTAGGACAGCCTGATAATAAAGAATTACAATAATCTAATCTCGAGCTAACAAAAGCGTGGATCAGTTTCTCAGCATCACTCTGAGACAAGATGCTCCTAATCTTGGCAATATTACGCAAATGATAGAAGGCAGTCTTAGAAACAAATTTAATATGTGAATTGAAGGACAAATCCTGATCAAAAATAACTCCAAGGTTCCTCACAGAGCTATTAAGAGAAAGAGTAACCGCATCCAAACTGAAAGTTTGATTTGGAAAGGAATTTCTAAGGTTTTTTGGACCAACAAGAATGACTTCAGTCTTATCTGAATTTAATAGCAGGAAATTACAAGTCATCCAAGCTTTGATTTCCTTAAGACAGGCTTCTAACTTGGCTAACTGATTACTATCATCTGGCTTCATTGACAGGTATAATTGTGTGTCATCTGCATAACAATGAAAATGTATACAGTGCTTTCTAATAATGTTGCCTAACGGAAGCATATATAAACTAAAAAGAGTAGGGCCTAGCACAGATCCCTGTGGAACTCCATGACTAAGCTTTGAGTTGAAAGAAAACTCATTATTTACATGAACAAACTGGAACCTATCAGATAAATAAGATCTAAACCATTGCAACGAAGTTCCATTAAGTCCAACATAGTGTTCTAATCTATCAAGTAGAATATTATGATCGATAGTATCAAAAGCTGCACTAAGGTCTAAAAGGACAAGTACAGAAACTAGTCCATTATCAGATGCAATGAGGAGGTCGTTAGTGACCTTCGCTAAGGCTGTTTCAGTACTATGATGGATTCTAAACCCAGATTGAAACTCTTCAAGTAAACCATTTCCCTGCAGGTGGTCAAATAATTGCGTAGCAACAACTCTTTCTAAGATTTTTGAAATGAAAGGGAGATTAGAGATTGGTCTATAGTTAGCTAAAGCTCCTGGATCTAGCGTTGGCTTTTTGAGTAAGGGTTTAATTACAGCCATTTTAAAAGCCTGCGGTACATGGCCTAAAGTTAATGAAGAATTGATTATATGAAGAATAAAGCTACCAATAAGTGGGGAGACTTCTTTAAATAACCTGGTAGGAATAGGGTCTAAAAGACAAGTTGAAGGTTTGGATGAGGAAACTATTTTGTCTAACTCACAAAGGTCGATTGGAGTAAACTCATCAAGACAGACATCAACAGAAGGAGTTGTAGTAGTTACAGTATTTAAGTTAACTGTGGGAAGAATCTGATTGATTTTATCTCTGATGGATGAAATTTTATTATTGAAAAAGTTCATAAAGTCCTGACTAGTAAGCTCTAAGGGAATGCTAGGATTGACAGAGTCCTGACTCTTTGTCAACCTGGCTACAGTACTGAAAAGAAACCTGGGATTATTCTTGTTCTCTTCTATTAATGCAGAGTAATAACTCGTTCTAGCTTTTCTAAGAGATTTTTTATAAATTAAAAGATGATTTCTCCAAGCTAAATTGATTTCATCTAAATTAGTAGAGCGCCATTTTCTTTCTAATTGACGAGTCTTCTGTTTTAAGGTACGAGTTTCTGTGTTGAACCAAGGAGTTAGAAATCTCTGATTAGACTTTTTCTTTTTTAAGGGGGCCACCAAGTCTAGAGTCTGATGCAGAGAAGCTGAAACACTATCCACCATGTTATCAATTACAGAAGGAGCAAGCTGTCTATAGCTTATTTCCGTTGTGTTGACACATGGCATAGAGGAAACAATCTGCATAAATTTGGAAACAGCATCATCTGAGAGGCATCTACTGTAATAATATTTTTCTTTAGGAGCCAAATAGTCAGAAATAGTAAAATCAAAGGTTAACAGACAATGGTCTGACAGTACAGGGTTATGAGGAGACACTACAAGATTTTCTATTTCTATGCCATATGTCAAAACAAGGTCCAATGTATGGTGGAGGTAATGAGTAGAATTTCCTACTTTCTGAGAAAACCCAATCGAATCTAATATTGAATTGAATGCCACATTAAGGCAGTCACTATCTACATCCACATGTATATTAAAGTCCCCTACTATAATTATTCTATCAGATTTCAGCACTAAATCTGCTAAGAAATCAGCAAATTCGGATAAAAATTCTGAGTAGGTTGATGGGGGACGATAAACTATGGCAAATAAAATTGGGTTTAACCTAAAATTGCTAAAGTGCCCAATACTGAGGACCAGGCCCTCAAAGGAATTATAACATGTTTTTTGCTTTACATTAACTAGTAATTTGGAATGGTAAATTGTTGCTACTCCTCCTCCACGACCAGAACTTCTAGGATTTTGACAGTTTAAATAACCAGAGGGAGCTGATTCATTTAAACCAACATAATCCTCTTGTCCTAACCAAGTCTCTGTAAGGGAAATTAAATCAATCTGATGATCAATTAACAAATCATGGACTAACAGAGACTTGGGAGTTAGAGACCTAATATTTAATAAACCACATTTAATTTTTAAATTATGAGGAGGAACAGAGGCCAAATCATTCAATTTAGGGGCTTTATGTTTAATTTTAGTTTTACCAATATTTTGCTTTATCACTTTGGGATGCTTATACATTATATTTTTATTCACTTTGGAGGGAGCAGACAACGATTCTCTGATGGGGAAGTCAGGGGCTAAGCTGAGGGGTGGCGGATGAAGAGGAGCTGCAGAGAGGCGTGTAAGACTGCGACTCTGCTTCCTGGTCCCAACTCTGAGTAGTCATGGTTTTGGAAATTTGGATAAAAAAGATGCCAGATTGTTAGATAAATGAGAAGCACCATCCAAAGTGGGATGAATGCTATCTCGTCTCATAAGACCAGGTTTTCCCCAAAAAGAGCTCCAATTGTCAATGTAGCCCACGTCATTTTTAGGACACCACACAGACAGCCAGCGGTTCAAGGATGACGAGCGGCTAAACATGTCATCACTGGTCAGATTGGGGAGGGGCCCAGAGAATACTACAGTGGCAGACATCGTTTTTGCAAAGTCACACACCGATTCTATATTAAGTTTTGTGACTTCCGACTGCCGGAGACGGATGTCATTAATGCCGGCGTGAATAACAATTGGGGAATATTTACAGTTACTTTTAGCCAGCATTTTCAAATTTGACTCGATGTCGCCTGCTCTGGCCCCAGGGATGCATTGGACTATGGCCGCTGGAGTCTCTAGGTTCACGTTTCTGACTACAGAGTCGCCAATGATCAGAGTTTTTTCCTCAGCGGGTGTGTCGCTGAGCGGGGAAAAACAATTAGAAACGTGAACAGGTTGGTGGTGTACCGGGGCTTTGCGACTAGCTTCCTTCTCACCGTCACCCACCCAATCTCCTCGCTGCTGAGGAGAGCCGAGGGACCGCTGACAGTGGGATCTAAGCTAGCTAGCTCCACTGCAGCTAATGGGCGTCCGTCAAGATTAACTGGCGCAGACGGTGTTTCAATGCAGCGGAGCCGGGATTCCAAATCAGACAACCTCGCCTCGAGCGCCTCAAAAAGACAACATTTATTACATTTACCGTTATCGCTAAAAGAGGCAGAGGTGTAGCTAAACATCTGACAGAGACAGCACACCAGAGGAGGAGAGGAAAGCGAGCTAGTAGCCATAGCTTGTGGCTAGAGAGCAAACCACAAAGCAAACCACACAGGCACACAGCAAAACAGGAAGTGACGATACGTTACCACAAGGAAGTGACGATCTTGATCACATCCATTATTCCAAGTATCTGAATTGAAATGAGTCTGAGCCCAAAATTCAGCAGGCAGGATGTTGAGTTATGAGTATATTTATTCTTCTGGACAGGGGAAGATACAGGAAGTAGCCCCAAGTCTACTCATGCATACTTCTAACTAGGTTATCCATTTCTCAGTCTTTTATAGCTCCAAATGCTGATACAAAAGAGAAGAAGAGAATGTCCTTGGAGCTCTTGGAGACAAACAGGGTGTCTGTAATCTAATCTAGGAACTCACACACTCCTCAGTCACACAGGACTAAACATAATGAATCAAAATAAAAGGTGTCAACAGAACAGCTGCATCCTTACAAATTGCTGATCCAGACACACTCATTCTCAGACTGGGGCATACTGAAGGCCACATGAATCACACATTGAACAATATAAAACTCAAATATATATCAGACATGGAAATAGAAAAGAATATACAATAATATGGCATTTTTCTTTCATTTCCCCCTTGATGCTTAATAAAGCATCACAGTTTAAAGAAAAGCAACAAAAGGAATAATCAAACAAAGTAAAATAAATTGAATAATAATGAATAATGATAAAAGGATATGTATCTGTAAGGATGTATGTGTTTTGTGTATTGGCAGATTAGCAGCAATTTGTGAGGTAGTTTAAACTAAAAGCTATGACAAAATGTGTAGTAATAAAAGTGAATAAGTGTAAGGATATAATAAATACAAAATAAATGTATGGAAAATTGTAACGATTAATGATGTGATGACAATATGTGTAATGTGGTAAAAACAAAGGTGAAAATGATATGGAAAAACTCAAAACAAAACAATATTTCAGACTTCATAAGTGTGTTTGTAAACAGTACATTAAACTTTACATCGTGATCATGCATCTCCTGTCAGTTTTCCACGTGTCAGTCACACTTTTATTCTGTACTTTTGACTCACGGAGAGACACCTTAGGCTGGTACTGCCCCTTTACCATCCCCATCATCCGGTAATTGTGTCATGATACATCACTAAGTTTACATGAACAAGCCTCATCATCATACTACCGATACAAGGAATGACATAGGAAAAAACAAAAATTATCACTACAAAAATCACTAATAAAATCATGATAAGACTTCTCCATGAAAAGAATAACCAACTTAACCAATTCTGTGCATCAGTAACATTATCCCTGGCCGCAGCAACCTGCAAGGCAGTGAGGTTGTGTATGGCCGAAGCAATAATATGACCATCTGCATCATTTTCAGGGATAAAAGTACAACAATAATCACCTACAATAGTACACATGCCCCCACGGGCAGCAGTTAAGCATTCTATTTTGTGTCATCATAAGCCTCATAGCCGCCATTTCTTCTGTTACACCCGACCAAGCAGATAAGGAAAAAATTACAAATGATTGTAGCCTATGATTAAGTGTTTCAATCCATAAGATATTCTTGCCCACTCCCACCCAAGGAAACAGTGAATGAAGGACTTTTGACCCTGTGCTCTTTATCTTAAATTGCTCTGGTACATCTGTGCCCCAAATGGCATCATGTGATGCAAAGGTAGCATCCTGTGGTGAAAAAGCATCTCTCTTTACCCTGCCCACCTGGCCTGCCGACATAATGAGGGTGTGGTCAGTCACAAAAACAGGGGCACACAAGCCCCCTTGTCACCATGTGTGTGCCAAATGTGTGAGAGTTGCAAATGGCAGCACTGCAGAGCTCTTTCAGGGTGACAGTTCCAGAATGACAAGGAGGATCTTCAGGACAGCATTTGTCCACTTCGCTGGTCAAGCAGGTAACAGTACAGGGGAGAGACACACTGTGCACGTTGCACACTTAGAGCATAGTAAGATGCCCAGAGGGACCACCACTTCCCTTTAGACAAAAGGAGAAGTACCCTGATGAAATTAACCTTGCCTTCACAGATTAAGGAGTGTTATCGTGTTTCCGATCAGTGGAATAAGTGTTGTGACAGGTGTGATTCAAAGTAATGTTTGTTGTGTTATTTCTGTACATAGCCTCTTTTAACAAACAAGCAGCATGTGGTAGCTCCATTATTTTGGCAGTAACAGATGTCTGCCCAGCTGATAATGGCATTAAGGAGCAAACATAGAACAATTAGCTGATTTAGCTGTGTAATTAGCATATCTCCACCAGACATTGCCAGCATAAACATGATCATGATGACCTGGAGCTTCCAGCCAGTCATGGTGTGTGTGTAATGAATCCTGCTCTATGGTGTATAGGCAGTGGAACAACTAAGAATAACCAGAACAAATGTGCTACCACGAGAATGATGAGGATGAAAAGGCAACAATACTATGCGCACCCTTCGGTTGCCAACCTTCTTGCTCTTGCATTTTGCCTCTCTGTGATAAACAAACAGTTGCTTCGCTATACAAGCCGTTACTGGACACCACAAGGGCACCGCCAGCCAACACTTGTGTAGAGAAACAGTTAAACAGTCACTTGCTGAGGATCTTTAGTGAGATAAAGTTTCCAATGTGTATTAAACAGTCTCTTGCTGAGGGTTTTGTGTGGGATAAAGTTTGCAATGTTTTAAATGCACCCAAGAATCACGTCCTTCAACTTTCACCGCTGTTGGTGTTGCCTAGATGACCTTGTGTGGTCCTTGCCAGGGAGCATCGGTCCAATTCTTCTTCTTGATAGCTTTAATAAGGACGAGGTCCCTTGGTTTGGCCAAGATGGGTGCACCCCCGTGGTTCCTTTGTCACATGGTCCCTCCTGGGAAGGGAAGCATGGATAAATAGTAAATGGCATTCACTTATATAGCGCTTTTATTCTCATCTCTTGATGACCAAAACGCTTTACAGATCCTGCTATCCACCCATTCACACACACATTCACACACTGACGTCAACTGACACACATCTCTGTCAGTTGACGTTCTTTGCATGTAATCAACCAGACACCCTTCCTCATCACCTAAGTTAAATGTCCTTAATGGTGAGAGTAAGTAAGGCTTGCCATTCATTATTTCCCTATTTTTTGTCACTATTTTCCTAAGCCTTCTTTAATAATCCTATTTGTGTGTTATGCTAATCCTACAGATTGTGGATGGTAAGCTAAATGGTTTTCCAGGTAAATATTGGGTACTGTACCTAAGTGCGATGCAATTTAATTCGCAAAATGTATTCCATTAACTGAGTAAATCATTTCAGTTATTTCAAATCTTGATATTATTTCAGTTAAGGGTGTCTGTGCTACCATAGAAGCATTTGGATTAGTGCAAGGGAAGGCTTTTGTCTATATGGTAAACATGTCAATAATTACTAAACAATATTTTTTGCCTTCACACTTATTTAACTCAATGAAATCCATGCAAAGGTTTTGAAAAGAATAAGTCTATGCAGGGAAGGTCAAATGATTTTTTGCTTTAAGTTCCCTTAAGCATTATTTCTTTCTTACATAATTGAGTAAAAATTTGTTTTGTCTTTGTAGCAAATTTTATATTGAGTCCCACAGCAAACTGCATCAGCATACATTGGACTTTTCTTAGAAATCTGGAACTTTGGGGGTGGGATCGAGATGGCGGCTTAGGAGACGGTCGGCTTTTGTGGAGCTCCGTAAACGCCTAAATAAATTCAGCATTCTCACTGAAGATATGGCTTTTTCCTTGCAAGCCAATGTAATATTATGACTCTCGAGCAGTACTGGACAAGACAACATAAAGCAATGCCGTCGTCGAAAGGTAAGAACAGCAATAAGCCACAACAACAAAACACTGAGAATACAGCTACACCATTAGTCCAACACAGCTGCAAACAAGATCAAGATGAAGATGAGATGGAATTGGACCCTAGGCTCGCTAAAGCATTTGAGCTCATGACCAGTAAGATAATGAAGGCTATTAACGATAAACTGGAACTGTTAGCCATGACTGTTCTTTCTCATGCCAACGAGCTGAAAGCGGTCGTTAACCGGCTGGACGAGCTAGAGGCTAGGACGCTGCAGATGGAAACGGCTAACGAGCCGTTGGCTAACATGATCCCAGCTTTGGAGAAGAAAATAAAATCTCTCTCTGAACATATAAACGACCTGGAGAACAGAGGGCAGTGAAAGAATATACGCATCGTCAATTTGCCAGAGAACATGGAAGGTGGGAATGCGTTGGGCTTCTTTGAGCATTGGCTTCCAGATTTTCTTAATATGGACACAAAGGATGGCCGGGTTAAGCTAGAGAGGGCTCACCGCTCCCTTGCACCGGCACCCGGCTCTAATCAGCGGCCTTGCCCAATTATCATCAGATTCCACTCTTTTCCTGACAAGCAGAGAGTGATGGCGGCAGCGCGATGTAAAGCAGGCAACGGCGACTTTACCTTGGACAGGAGAAAAATATCCTTCTATCACGATCTTTCTGCTGATGTTCTTTGTAGAGGAAAGGAGTTTAATGAAGCCAAGCAGCGCCTGAGAGGAATTGGAGCAGAATATTTCATGCTGTTCCCCACAAGGCTGCAAGTATCCTTTAATGGCACTAAGAAAACTTTTCTCTCCCCGACTGAAGTAGTGTCTTTTGTATCCAGTGTGACAAATCAGGGAAGATGAGAAAGTGGACTTTAAAGTTGGACAGTGTATTTATTATTATCCATCTCTGTGCCTTTTTAGGACTCTTTTTGTGTGATATATGGTTTAAATAATAGACACTGTGGTCTATATTAACCATATATTCCATAACCTACATATGTTGAAGCATGTGGAAATGTTTGGTAATTACATATGTAAAGGACTTCACACCTCTGAAAGGACAAAGGGCTCTCACCCGCTGAGCGAAGAACAAAGACGTTCCCGGACGCGGTGGAGGAGACCGGAGGAGCCACCCTCACCCCCTAAGGCGAGGAGAGGAAATACCAAGACAATGGGGGGATTAAGATAATGAGGGATGTCAGCCTTTGTTATGCATGTCTTTTGTTGTGTGCCAGTATAAAGTCAGTGAGCTGGAGACATTCTGTCTCTTTTCCCTTCTGCCACTCTCTGCACCAGATAAGACTTGTTAGAAGAGCTGGATATTAAACTCTGCTTATAAACCAAATCGCCTCTTCATTTCCCAGCTCCTCTACAGACACAATTCTTTATGTTTAATACATATGTTAATCCGCTAATCCAACTATTTAAGGAGAAAACTCTATCGACTATGACTTAAACTTAAATTTAAATGCATTGCTTGTTCTTAATATTAAGGGGCATTTCAGTAGCCCCCTGCCATCTGGATTATCACTTACCCCCCTTCCCTTTTTTTCCCCCTGTTTGGTTGTTGGTTTTTTTTGTTGGTTTTTTTTAACTATTTATTTATTAGAAATCTGGAACTTTTTCCATAAACTTGCAGCTTTTCTTTTTCCTTATCAATTTGCTTTATTTTGATTGTAAACATGATATTTCTCCTTTATGTGTTTTTTTGCTCCCCTTAATTTTGCTGTATTTCTTATAAGATCTTAGGGTCTTTTTTCTTAAGTATTTGCAAATTTATTGATGTATATTTGACTTTTTCTGGTGATTGTTGTGACTTCATTACCAAGCTGTTTCTCTTTTTGTATATTTGTGAAATCTTTCACCTATTTCTTTTTCTCTTATATATTATTAATCATTTTTACTACCATTAATTATTTCACTGCTAATTGTACATTTTCTGTCTTTACTAATTTCTTCTTTTTTTCTAATAATTTATTTTTTTTTTCTGGTCTAATTGTACTACCCCCTTTGATACATGGGAATCCCCATGTACCAGAGTGGAGGCCTGCTGAAACAGTGTCATGTGATAAATTTTTTCTTCATTAGGAAAAAGTGGTGTGTGTGAGTTCCTATGTGACCTTGTGAGGCTGCTTCTGGTAGGCAAGTGTTTCCCTTAGAGATTCTCTGTAGTCATGCCACTTTACTGCCATTGTTGTAAAAAAATGTTCGTGTTGGTGAGTTGCTAAATATGTTGGAATGTAGATTCATTCTGCACAAGGAATGTTTTATTTATTATTTTACTTCTTTAGAATTTGGATGTTGGCCACTCAGATGTCTGTCATATATACTGAGACAACAGTGGTCTGGGGCCTACTACATTGTGGAGATACTGAACTTAAAATATTGTGCAGGTCTGGCATTGGCGCGCCCGGCTCGGCCGAAACCAAGCACTGCGAGTACAGTACTCTAGCACACCAAAATCATACAACACAATTATTCCTAATTCCTGTCACATGTATGAAATGTGATACTGTCAAACCATTCTCGGGTGGGAAGCTTTATTGACATGTCTCAGACCTGCAATGTCACTTCATGTAAACACTGCATTTTCAAAGTCTAAGTCAGGTAAATTGATCTTTGTTATGTTATTGTTAGCGTCATTTGTTCTACTTAGCTTCGGGTCTGCTTGTCACATGTTGTGGTTAGCTCGTGAGGTTCGCCCTCCCCACCCTGCCGCTGCCTCCACTAATGGCCCTGATGTCCAGATTGATGACAAACGTCCCATTTCCCCTTACCACAGCCAGCCCGTCCCATGACTCTCTCCATCCCCCTTCCACCACAGGAGTCCAGTGTCGATGCTACCCTGAAAAATAGAATTGGGGGAGCTCTAGGCCTCCCCCCTTTGCATCAGTAATGGCACAAACAGGAGTTTAATTGTGTTTCATCAATTTTCTGAGTGTTACTGTTGTAATCATTCAGCTTTTTCCTTTTAAGTTGTTGTAACAGTGCTTATTTTAATGCTGTTGAAATTTTTAGTCTAACTAATGGTTCAGGTTCTTTTTATTTTCTACTGTTGCGTACATCTAGAAGATGACCCAAACTTATTTTCTAATGTTTTTGCTGGAATGGGAGAGATGTTCCTCCTCCCCTTTTTAATTGGTTTGAACTCTTCCCAATTCTCTGCAGAAGAGATCATGTTGCTATTATAAATAAAATTTCACAGATTAAAAAATGTTGAAATGGGAGACTCAGACTTTATCTTTCTGAGTTCCTTTTCTAAGTTTGAAATTGAAATACTGTAGTAGTTAAGGATGAACATGAACTTGTTTTCTTTGCATTATTTGATCCAAAGAAACTCATCAAAAGCAACATATTTTTGTCCTTTTGGATAGTTGTCATTTCCTCTAAATAAATACCATAAATGATATTCTTGATTTTGAATTTTGGTGACTTATTTTCAGTAGGTTAAAGAAAAAACGAAAATGATTCCTTTTACTCACGCACACACATAAATAGTAAAACAGAAAAGTGATGATTTTATAGTATTCCAGTAGTGATTTGCATAGTTGCCTGTCCTCATAAAGTCCCTTACCCATGCACTCTCTATTACAATGGCAACTTTCAAACAGATTGTCATTTATTTAAATTTACAAGAAAATAAACCAACTAATTTATCATTTTAATACCAACAGAATCAAATGTAGTCCCAGCGCCCAGTAATGGGACTCTTTCCTGTTTTTTTTAATTCCAATCTTTCAATCCTTCAGAGCCTTGCTGTTTTGTCATGAACAGTAAAATGATAAAAAGTTTGAAAATTACATAATCATTCATTAAGAGTGACTTTTCTATTGAAAAGAGAACAATAATATGGCAAGGAAATATTAAAACATCTGTTTGATCATTAGTAGCCTCAGTTAAATCATATGTATAAGCAACATTTTCATCATTACCACTACCACAAGAATGACACCATATTAGGAAGATGAATCATATCATTATATGCCAAGTTGTCATTCAATTTGACCTTGTTTGTGGTTTTAATTGTGTCATATAAGCTGTATTTAAAACTTTAATCACTGAGTATTATTTAGTGACAGTGTTATTCCATAATCTTCAGTTTAATTCATCACATTGATGATGATTGCAGAGATGGATATCTGTGTACTTTTATTTAACTCTTTGGCATCCAGCATGGCTGCTGCGGGCTGGAGGGGTGGAGGCGAGCAGAGGCGAGGTGATGTCAACTGCTGGAGTCCTGTGGGGCAGGGCCATGGCTTAGCAGCGGAAGAGCGTGGAGGAGGCAGGGAGGGACCAAAGCACCCCCCCCCCCCATTCTCACACCAAACCAGTCATGCAGGAAAGAGGAGATACATATATTAGTCCGGTATGCTCCTCTTACTATAGGTAATCTCTTGAATTTATCAACAAGTCTTAGCCTCACCATCAATCTGTCGCCCTTTTTCCCCCTGAAGTTCAATGTTGCCCCTCGGTCAGAGAGATGATGCAACTGTGGGCTAAAAAACAAACAATCAAACAAACAAACAAACCCACAATGACACTTCAAAAAAGTGAATAAAATAGCCCAATGCCGTTTACCTGCCCTCAGGCATCCCCAAAAGATAAAAAAAAGTGAAAATAACAAATTTCCCTGCCCTGCTGGCAGACAATTTTACCCAAATAAACAAAAACTCTGGCAATTGATAGTGTTGGTTCAAAAATTCTTCCAGTAGCGCAACATTAGATTGCTTGGCACAAGTAATTATCATAAAGCCAGCGGAAAAAAAACCCCACAAAAAATTGCAAACAAAAGAAATTACTGTCAAAAGCTCCCTTGAAATAAAAGCAAGCATCTATACTCTTCATCTTAGCCAAAAATACCAATTTTTTCTTTCCCTGTTTCTCTTTCACTCAGATCAGCCGTAAAACAGCAGTTTTTAGACCCACACCCCCCCACACACACAGCAGTTTCAAAAACATGAGCTGGCAACACACACAGCTCTCTCTCTCTGTCCGTCCAAGGTCCCTCTTGGGCAGCTGCTCACACAGAAACAGTTGCAAGCTTCAGATCAGCACACACACACACACACACACACACACACACACACATTAGTAAAACAGTCTGAGAATCACATAAAGCAAGCAGATGTGACAACCCAAAGTTAGAAAACACATCCAAAGCACTTATAAAAACAAATCTGGCAACCCCACGTTCTCATGTCAACCTGTCTTCCACCGCTGTGAGAACACAATTCATTTTCTCTCCAAAATTACCACTTGCAAACTCCCACACACTGATTCACCACTTTATACACAATTTTGTCATTACCCCGTGAAACAATAATCATGTAACCATCCTTTTACAGTTCACAATGACCAGAAAAACAACAGACAACCACGGCTTCAAACCCTCGTGGCACTTTTTATTTCTGCCTTCGTTTCTCTCTTCTCTTGCCAGGACAAACTGTGAAACACACAAAACAACCGGACAAACAAACTGCAGTAATTTTTTTTAATTTACCTTTTGTTCTTATTAAAGACAAAAATAGAAAGGAGATGTCTTTACCTTCTTAACATGTTTCGACTGTGCACTGCAGCCTTCGTCAGTAATGCAGTAATGCATTAATGTTATTTAAACCAGTGCTATTTTAAGATCAACCCTCATCAATGCTCACTCGTGGTGAAAGAAAATAAGGTCTCACGTCGATGGCCCATCATAATTCACTCTTTGGTGGCAAAATAAGATCTCATTATGACTTTTGTGCCTCAATACTGTGGTCCACTTACGCATGGGAAAATGCGCACTCCCATGGTGGCCTGTACTGGGACCTTCCTGAGCCTGTACCTCCTCCAAACCGGATACGTTCGGGTGTCTATGCTCCGAAACAAATCTGAGTTTGCGGTACCAAATGCTCAGTGTTCCTGGGCCCAACCCGTTGCTCAGTGTTTACCTTTCCTGAGCCTGGAGCTCAGTATTACACACATGCACATATTCAATTCCACCAGGACTGAAACCCAGTGTCCATTAGCGTAACAGTACATAAATGTACTCACACTCAATCCCACCTGTAGGGTTTCAGACCCATCACCTACTCCGCTCCAGCATCTCCGGTCCGGATGCTTCACTGTAGCCAAAACCGAACCTTTGGGCTTGGCGCCGGAGGACTTTTCTTGTCAGCCGTGCACTGCTGGGATCGAAGCCACCAGAAGCAGAACAGGGTTTTTGGGTCCCTGTTTGGATGCGCCAAAATGTTAGGGAAATCTGAATTGAAATGAGTCTGAGCCAAAATTCAGCAGGCAGGATGTTGAGTTATGAGTATATTTATTCTTCTGGACAGGAGAAGATACAAGAAGTAGCACCAAGTCTGCTCATGCATACTTCTAACTAGGTCATCCATTTCTCAGTCTTTTATAGCTCCAAATGCTGATGCAAACGAGAGGGAGAGAATGTCCTTGGAGCTCTTGGAGACAAACAGGGTGTCTGTAATCTAATCTAGGAACCCACACACTCCTCAGTCACACAGGACTAAACATAATGAATCCAAAATAAAAGGTGTCAGCAGAACAGTTGCATCCTTACAAATTGCTGACCCAGACACACTCATTATCAGACTGGGGCATACTTAAGTCCACATGAATCACACATTGAACAATATAAAACTCACAAATATATATCAGACATGGAAATAGAAAAGAATAATATACAATAATATGGAATTTTTCTTTCAGTTTGTGTGTAGGCCTAGAGCCACTTCTGGTGAAAATTGCATTAAAGTATGTCCATTAGTTTTGGAGCATTGTTGCTAACACTGAGAAGAGCCTTGGTGGAGGTATGCATTCTCGAATTATCACCAAAATATAACGGTTTCCTCCCTAGCCCAAGAACCATCTTTGGTTAAAATTTCATCCAAATTCATCCAGTTGCTTTTGTGTAATCCTGCTGCACAGATACAAAGAAAGCCTTTAGTGTAGGTATGCACTCTCAGATCATCACCAAAATCTAATCATCTGTTTCCCATGCCATTACACACCTTTTCTGAAAATTTCATCAATATCTATTCATGACTTTTTGAGTTATGCTCTAAACAGGAAAACCAACAACACAACGCTAGCAAAAACAACCTCCTTGGCAGAGGTAATAAACTTATAAATACAAATATTAATTTCACTATATCAACTTTTTAAAATCAATCAAAACGGCAAATTTTAGTGTTTTTTTTTAATCCCAAACTGGAAATACAAATGAATATTAAATATATGAAGACACGTTTACTCACCTTTTCCATATTGGTTTTTATTTGATTACATGTGCAACCAATGAACACAATCAAGTGCATGCTGTCATGAACCGTCCCGTGCGCCTCTCCATTGCGCACGGGGAGGGGTGAAAGGACGAGGATTTATGCGCAGGGTTCTCACCACACACACATTTATTAAACACAAAAACTGACTAACAGCTCCAAGTCATAAATTCCACTGCAGCTTAAGGAGTCCTCCAGGATGCTCAACAGTCTATAGATAGATAGATAGATAGATAGATAGATAGATTGATTGTCCACACTCGGCTCATGCAGTATTTTCCTCCCGTTCTGTGAGGAAAATATGGAAAATATCTGTCCTTATGGCCTTCTGGGCTGTTGTTTTGACAGCGTCTCTGCGGGGCTTCCGGCTGTCAGAGTCAAGCTGTGCAGTGACAGCTGGATCATATTCCGCTAATTAGTTGTCATTATCTGTCTAATCCTCTAAGCCCTATTTAAGGGAGCAGCCAAGGTTACTCCGGGCTGCGACCTCACACCCGTAACGTTGGTCTCCCTAACGTTCGACTGGAGTCCTTATGCCCGGCTCCAGCCACCCTCTTGATCTTCACGTTCTCAGTAAGTTTATTCCTTAGTCCGAGTATTTCTTCATTGTGTCAAAGCTGAAGTTCTTGCTTGTGTTTTTGCCCCACGTGACTCATTATTTTGTAACCGTCACCTTTCATTAATAAATATGCAAACTCATCGGCTGCCTATAGCGTCTCATTAATGGCCCACGAGGGCCATCCTTGACAGTCGGTTGCAGCCAAAATGAGATGCCGGTCCCCGTGAGTTTGTGTTTTTTGAGCTTGAGTTTTTCCCCTTCCCTGGGTGCCAGTATATTTTGATAAACAATGTCAGCATTTGAGCGTGGGTTTTGCCCCGAGTGGTTGTGGGAGGTGGATGGTTACCTGGCCAACGCCCGTCTCCTTATGCCCACCTACGCTGCATATGAGCACCTGGGTCTCGCACAGAGGATGTTATTAAAATATCATTTGAGGAAAGGAGAGAGTGGCACTACGGGGACAAATAGAGAAGGCGGCCAAAGTCCCTCCACCTTCCCTCCAGGACACGGTCATCCCGACGAGGGAGAAGATCCGTGGATTGGAGGGAAACTCCGGCAGGAAGCCGACGGTGAGGCATCTCCACTCCTCGCCTCGGGATCCAGTTCCAGTCACCCATCCAGTCCAGGAGTTTGCATCACCCAAGTGCCGTTTCCAGCGGAGGAGGACATCAGCCAGGATTCCCTTGGTGGAGACTCAGCAGGCAGCTGTGATCATCCAGGACTGTATGGCTGCGGCTCGTTCTGCCTCCCATCCTACCGAAATTATTAAGCATGTGATGGCGGCAGTCAGACTGGCGAAGAGGAATCCCGAACTCTATGATTACCCCGAGTACGCTGTCCTGCTCGCCGCTGTTTCTGTGCAGGAGCAGCGTTTCCCTGACCTCACCTTTGCCTCGCCCTCTGCCAGTAAACGTCATCACTATGCTCGAAACAAGCATCAGCGAGATCCCCTTCCAGTTCCAGTTCCGGGTAGCCACATGAACTCTGTCTCCCAGCCAGCTGCTGTGAGCTCCACGAGTCCAACTCCAGCTATCCCCATTTCTGATCCTGTAGGAGTGGCTCGTCTTCATCCTCCCGGGGGACCCTCCATCACCATCCAAAGGGGAGAGGAGAAAACCAAGCCCACCACAGCAGCTTCCATCGGTCCTCAGCGGATCAGGCAAGTGTCTTTTCATTCTTTTCCTTCACTGGGTGAATTGCTTTGTTTGATCCGTGGGGGTGGAGTTCGGGGTTCACAGTCCCCCAGGCTCCCTCCACCTGCTGCAATTATTAATTGTGAACCTGCTACCTCTGTGTCTCCTTCCCCTGATCGTTTCCCGGTGCCAGGACTACACCGCCAGACGAGGAAGGAGCCTGCGGCCCTGGAGAGCCTGGTTCCAGCCCTGCAGTCACGCTACGGGCAGAGGAGGAGGGCGGACTGCCGATTGGAGCCTGCGCCGACGACTAAGCATCCCCGGGTCTTCACGGAGGAACGGTCCAACCCAGCAGGCCACAGATCCCCTGCCACCATGACGTCCGGGCTTTCGGCGTGGACGTCAGCGCCAGGGAATCCCCAGACTGTGGAGACCATCATGCCGGCTGCGGAGCCTGCTGCAGTCGAGTGGGAACCAGAAGTGGACCTTCAGCTCGTTGAACCTGGAGCATCGAAGTCCTGGGCGGCGGTAGAACCCGAGATCAGGCAAGTGCTCTATTTTGTCTTCCTTTTTTCTATTCTGGAGCATTATTACCTGTCTCTCGGGGAGACGGGCCGGGTGCAGCCATCCGCTGCATCCGAGCTTGTCTGGTCGGGCTCTGCCGCTGCCGGTGATTGTGATCCTGGTTTCTTTTCTTCGTGTGAGCCTTCTCCCAGGGTCATCTGGGAGGTCTGGAGGTCACTTTACTGCTATTAAATTCAGATAAGACTGAAGTCATTCTTGTTGGTCCAAAAAACCTTAGAAATACCTTTCCAAATCAAACTTTTAGTTTGGATGTGGTTACTCTTTCTCTTAATAGCTCTGTGAGGAACCTTGGAGTTATTTTTGATCAAGATCTGTCTTTCAATTCACATATTAAATTTGTTTCTAAGACTGCCTTCTATCATCTGCGTAATATTGCCAAGAAGATTAGGAGCATCTTGTCTCAGAGTGATGCTGAGAAACTGATCCACGCTTTTGTTAGCTCTAGATTAGATTATTGTAACTCTTTATTATCAGGTTGTCTCAAAACATCTTTAAAAGTCTTCAGTTGATCCAAAATGCTGCAGCAAGAGTTTTAACAGGTACTAGAAAGAGAGATCATATCTCTCCGGTTCTGGCCTCCCTTCACTGGCTTCCCACAGAGTTTAGAATTAAGTTTAAAATCCTTCTTCTTACTTGCAAAGCTCTAAACAATCACGCCCCTTCTTATTTAAAAGATCTGATACTACCGTATTATCCTAACAGAACACTACGCTCCCAAAATGCTGGATTACTTGTAATACCTAGAATCTCCAAAAGTACAATGGGAGGCAGAGCCTTCAGGTATCAAGCTCCTCTCCTGTGGAACCAGCTGCCAGTCTGGATTCGGGAGTCAAACTCGATCTCTGTTTTTAAGAATAGGGTTAAAACCTTCCTTTTTGATCGTCGTCGGCCTCCGTCGGTCTATGATGACCATGGAAGAGAATCCCAAACGTCCACTCTGCTGGAACAGCACCGCCCGCGGCCGAACAGGCCAACGCGCACAGGTGTTCTACCTTCCAGCGTTGGGTGTTGGTAGGATTCAAGCCTGGGCAGGAAGATATGGAGGACAAGATGTTACCCATGCAGAATGTCCCCCTTCTCCACGTCGCTGATGAATCCAAAGGAACAGCAGGGCTGCTATACTTTGGCACCAGCGCCGTCGCAGGAGCTGCCAGAACGATGTTGAGCACAACAGAGCACTGCCTTAGGGGCTCCGACTCCGGATTTTTCCTCAGGGTTGACTCCCGAAGCCTTTCCAGTGACCGGGTGTGCCGCAAGGCAGCGGAGGTTTGAAATCAGGGTTTACCTTCCCCTAGATGGGCTACCTTCCCAGGTTGACGAGCCACCATCTACCCGAAGCATCTGGTTTTAAGGCGCCAGCGATCCGCCCTCGCCCCTTCTCCTATTAGTAAAAACAGTTCCGCTGGGCTTAGAGACTAAACCACACGGGCAGGCTAGGAGTTGAACTTAGTTGTCAGAGGCTTTTCGAGACGCACGCCATAAGGGGCATTTTGTGAGCACTGGGAGCTTAACCCCAGTGCCGCTCCTGGCTATAACAACCTTGGAACCACCTTTTTGATATAGCCTACAATTAGGGAGGGATCATGTGTCTCTGAACCCTCCCTTAGTTATGCTGCTAATAGGTTTAGACAGCCAGGGGACCTCCAATAATGCACTGGGCTTCAATCCTTTCTTGACTCTCAATGAAATATTTTTTTTTTTTTTGCTGGTCATTAACATCTGTTTGTTCTCTCCCATAGACTGAGTCCCCATCGTGCTGTTTGCTCTCTACATGTCTGTTCTTTTCATCTTCTCTATCCCCTCACCCCCCAGCCAGTCACAGCAGATGACTGTCCCTCCCTGAGCCTGGTTCTGCTGGAGGTTTCTTCCTGTTAAAAGGGAGTTTATCCTCTCCACCGTCGCCAAGCACTTGCTCACAGGAGATCGCCTGATTGCTGGGGTTTTTCTGCAACTGTGGGGGTTTCCCCTACAGTTGAAAGTGCTATAAGATGACTGTTGTTGTGAAATGGAGCTATATAAATAAAGTTGAATTGAATTGAATTGAATTGAATAGAATACTACAGAGGCAGACATCGTTTTTGCAAAGTCACACACCGATTCCACGTTAAGTTTTGTGACTTCCCACTGCCGGAGTCGGATGTCGTTAATGCTGGCGGGGATAACAATTGTGGAGTATTTACAATTACTTTTAGCCAGCATTTTCAAATTTGACTCGATGTCGCCTGCTCTGGCTCCAGGAATGCATCTGACTACGGCCGCTGGAGTCTCTAGGTTCACGTTTCTGACTACAGAGTTTTTTCCTCAGCGGGTGTGTCCCTGAGCGGGGTAAAACGATTAGAAACATGAACAGGTTGGTGGTGAACCGGGGCTTTGTGGCTAGGCTTCCTTCTCACTGTCACCCACCCAGTCTCCTCACTGCTGAGGAGGACCGGAGGACTGATAGCAAGCCGCCCTATGCTAGGGAGCTCCTTATTATTATGATAACGGCAAAGCCAAATACAAGCTGCACGTTCCAGATATCTGCTTTGCAATGCACCACAAAGAAGCTATGTCTCTCCAGCTGTGGGATGAGACAGCTAATGCTGCTGCTGCGATCAAACAATCCAGAAAAAAGAAGAAATGGAAAAAAAAGTGTGTTCATAAAAATTTTTAAGCAGATTGATTCAGGTCTAGGCCTTCCTTGGTCTCGCACAGGCAAGATGAAGTGAACACAAAGTTGAATCATATGGGCTTTCAAATAATTCTTAATAACAATAGCCTAATAAGTATTTGCTACAGAGTTTGAAGCGGTCGGGATGAGAATCAGTACCTCCACGTCCAAGTCCATGGTGCTCAGCTGGAAAAGGGTGGCTTGTCCTCTCTGGGTTGGGGACAAGCTTCTGTCCCAAGTGGAGGAGTTTAAGTATCTCAGGATGTCATTCACAAGTGAGGAGAGAATGGAGCGAGAGCTTGACAGACGGATTGGAGCAGCATCTACAGTGATGTGGACGATGGCCACAGTTACATGGGCAAAATTTCTTCAATCTGATTACAATTCAGATCAGAATTTTACTGTTTACATGGATCCTGAAAAAGCTGATCTGATTAGGATGTGCGTTTCCATGTGTCACATGTTTGAATGGAATAAATCATTTTGACATGAGCACGTCGACATTTCGACATTCCAAAAATAGTAGAAGAAGAAGCAACTTCCGGTGTTAGCAAGCCCCGCTTTGTGTCAGAATTGACCTGTATTGTGTTATTCAGACTGTACTTTTGCTTCTGCTGATCTCCGTAATGAAGCTACAAGTACATACTTCTGCATATGACGAACAGAGGGAGACAGCAGGACGATACAGACCAGTTTTGTTTTGCTCCCGCTATGTTTTCCGCTAGCTGCTGCTAAGGCGGAAATACGTCACGTCGACGTGCGGCTGGTGTACAGACATGCGCAGTGAACATATTTTCTGCCCTACATTCGGAATAAGTGTTTTCATGCACACCATTCGGATTAACAATCGGCATAACCCACCCCTCTCAATCGGAATGAAATTTTGATCCGAATGAGCATGATCGGGTTAGAATATTCAGATTGCCATGTTTACATGAAGAATTTTTATTCTGATCAAGCTTTTAATCGGGTTACTTGTGTCCATGTAAACATAGCCATTGTCCCGGTCTGTTGTGGTGAAGAGGGAAGTGAGCTCTACGGCAAAGCTGTCTATTTATCGGTCAATCTATGTTCCTACCCTCACCTATGGTCATGAGCTTTTGGTAATGACCAAAAGAATGAGATTATGGATACAAGTGGCTGAAATGAGCTTTCTCTGTAGGGTTGCTGGACTCACCCTCAGAGATATAGTGAGGAGCTCAGTCATCTGGGAGAGGCTCAAAGTAAAATCGCTGCTCCTCCACAATGAAAGGAGCCGGTTGAGGTGGTTTGGGCATCTGATCAGGATGCCTCCCACTTGAGGTGTTTCGGGCATGTCCCATGGGAGGAGACCCCAGGGCAGACCCATGACACGCTGGAGAGACTGTCTCCCAGCTGTCCTGAGAATGCCTTGGTATCCTCTCTGAAGAGCTGGAGCAGGTGGCTGGGGAGAGTGAAGTCTGGGCTTCTCTGCTTGAACTGCTGCCTCCATGACCTGTATCCACAGAAAAGTGTTAGAAGATGGAGGAACTAATATTTTCAACTTGGATGTAGAGAGCTGTTTCAGAGGGCCACTTTATGCATCATATAATTTGTCCTGCTGTGCACTCAGCATTCTGCTCAAAACAGATCAGAGGTACCAAGAGCCCAGCTTGTAAGACCTGTAAACAATTCTAAACTGTTTTTTCATTCCAGCCCTGCTGCTTTAACAGATGAAAACAATGGCTGGATATTTCATGATTGGCTGAAAATGTTTTTATCGTTCACTGAATCACTCTGAAAGTGACCCCGATATCGTCTGCCACTTTCATTATGGCTATCGCTGCAGTGTGGACTCTGCCATCTACTTGAGCTATAATCATTTTTTTAATTACACAATTTTATAGTTATTTTTATCTTTATCATGCTTAATGCGGACGGGCCTTTACTCCTGCTCCACTATAATATAGAACTGGCTGGTAGAGAAAAACAACAACATGCAGAGCACATTATTCTACAGTCTTAGTACTATGGTGATTCTGAGACAGATACAGCATGTCAAGCGAAGACTCTTGAGGTACAGTATGAACTTGAATATGAGGTGATGAAATATGACATCACACTAGCTGTTATTGGTTATGACATCTTTCGCGGCTACCATAGCTTGTCATCCGAATGGCTCAGGTGTAAATACGATTATTTTGAACACCTCACAAATTTTACAATGCATTTTTTCATATATATGGATATAAAGAATTTCATTTTGCACATTTCTAAACATTTTGTTGATATATTTTTAAACATTTGCTTTTAAGAAAATACAATCCATTACATGTTTTACTTGCTGTAAGCACTAGACAAAATGCTTTTATCATGTAACAGAAGTGGAGGCCACACAGACTGAGGATCTCAACTTCTTCAGTGTTACTAGCAAGTGCCTATAAAAAAAAATTACACTTCTCCAGTCAAATTCTTCTTCTGTTAAAGACGGCATCGGGCTAAATTTTGAATTAACCTGGAAAAAGCTAGAGTTTTCTTTGTGATCAGCCTTCCAGTAAATGATGGTGAGGTGTACATGTTAAATGTGTTTATCTCCTGTTCTTTTTTACAGTAATAAAGATTCACCCTCGAGCTATAAGAGGAAATCCTGGAAGTTGTTTAGGATCCGTTCCTCCTCCTTTGTGACCCAATTTCATTCAATTCAGGGACCAAATGTGATGCAATGTAGTACCAGTCCACCTGAAAAAGATCAAAGTACACAAAAAGAAAAGCCAAATTCAGGACACTGACCAAGTCACTACTTTGATCATTTTGTTTTGTACACCATATATGTCCATGTGGTTTCTCTAGATCACATGAGCTTACTTTTTCATCTTCTCCTGCTACAAAAAGGGCATGGCACAGCTCTTTGTTCTTCTCTATCACACTAATTCTGCCATAACGATGAAGTCCTTCTCACAGCTGCCTTAACATGACACTTTTTCTAGCAGCAGAATGCAGTGCAATCGCTCTACATATAGATTAAAAAATGTTTAGTATATGGTCCCCACAAGTTGTTTTTCTTCATATTTTTAATTTTATTTTTCATGCACACACCCATACACACCTTGTTATTTTATCTTTGTTTTCCTCATTAAAAGGTCCTGTGGATCCACAGGTAATGATTTGTTCTGTGCAAGATGGTAAGTCTGATGTTTCTTCAACCTAAGTGAAAAATGGATAGAGCAAAGATGTGATGTGGTTTGCTCTCTGCAGAGCATCTACCACCGCAGAGTCCAAAAGAGAGCTGACGCCATCTTTCGGGACCCCACCCACCCCCAACTCAGACTGTTTACACTTTTACCCTCAGGCCAGAGGTACAGAAGTGTGAAATGCAGGACAACCAGACTGAAAAACTTCTTTCCCACTGCCATCAGACTCATAAACAGATAACTCCCCAAACTCTGTAACACAGCTTTGCATGTAGGAACTCACACACCGGCTGGTAAATTTGCACATTGCTCACCTGTACAATAGATATAGTGTGGAGAGTGTAAATAACGGAGGCAGACTCTTGCAGCAGACTACTTTATTCACTCTCACATCAGTCATAACAGAAAAAGCATTTCTCACAATACACCAGGGTCTCTCCTTTTATATCCTCCACCCATCTCACATCTGCATGACATCTTGCATCACAATACATTCAACCCTTCTCCCCCCACTGTCTCCCAGCTCTCCTTCCTGCTACATCACCATAATCTCTCCCATCTCAATAACTATTGTCCTCATCTGTTTACCCTCTGCATCTAGTCTGAGATGATTAACCCCGTGTCTACACTGCCCCCCCCCCCCTGAATCTCAGACCGAGGTTCAGCCCCCACGTCCTTTTGGCTTCAGTCTCCTCCCGTATCTGCTGTAACGGGGTTCTCCGCCTCTGCGGCGCTGCTGTGCCGGTGGGGGGCTCCGTCTGCGGGTGGACAATGGCGAGGCGGGGGGGGGGGGCTTCGAGTTGCCCGTGTGGCTGCTCTGATGAATCGTTTACCTGGGGAGTTCTCCGTGGGGGTCTCCCACGCCAAGGGGCCGGAGCCAACATCACCTGCTCGTCTGCCACCACAAAGGCGGGCTTAAGTCTGTCTATACATATTTTCTCCCGACGACCCCCCAAGTCTAACAAAAAATGTTTGTCCCCTGGTTCCAGCACTCTGAACGGGCCATCGTAGGGTGGGCGCAATGGGGGGCAGTGGGCATCGTGCCTGACAAACACGAATGCCGCGTTCTTCAAAGTTTTTGGCATAAAAGCGCGTGGAAAACAGTGGTGGGCCAGGCCCGGCAGCGTGCCTGTATCTGCACTATGCTGCAAATGCTGAGACGGACAGTTGTCCGACACGGGATTATCTGGCAAAAATTCCCCGGGGAGCCGCAGTGGCTGAGAAATAACAAGCTCCGCCAAGGAAACCTCCAAATCCTCTTTTGGTGCGGAACGCAACCCCAACAAAACCCACGGCAACCGGTCTACCCAATTTGCATCCGTCAGCAAAGCTCTGAGTGCTGCTTTCAGCGACCTACGGAAATGCTCACATAACCCATTGGCCTGTGGGTTGTACACGCTTGTGCGATGAATTGCAACACCCAGGCTACGGGCCATCACAGACCAGAGGTTGGAAACAAACTGAGGGCCCCTATCAGACGTGATGTCCGACGGGATGTCAAAACGTGCCACCCATGTTGTCAAAAAAGCGCGTGCCACGTCTGTGGCTGCGGTTGCCACCAGCGGACTGCTTCTGGCCAGCGTGTGGTGTGGTCCACCACTGTCAGAAGGTGCGTGCACCCCTGCGATGGCGGGAGGGGGCCCACGAGGTCCACGTGAACATGGTCGAACCTCTTAGCCGGTATACGAAACGGTTCCAAAGGGGCCTTTGTGTGTCTGTGTACTTTGGCTCGTTGGCACGCTACGCAGGCTGCGGCCCACTCTTTCACTTGTTTGTGCAGGTCTGGCCATATGAACTTCGCTCCCACCATTTTGACTGACGTGCGCACTCCTGGGTGCGCCAGAGCATGAACTGACTCAAACACTCGGCGGTGCCAAGCAACTGGTACCACCGGGCGCGGGCGTCCCGTGGAGATGTTGCAGATTAGGAGGGGGCTGCCGTCTTGCAGTACTCTGCTTTCCAGCCTTAACCCTGTTGGTCCAGACTGGAGCGCACACACGTCCGCATCGCCAATCTGCTCTGCGGCCATGGCTGTATAATCTATCCCTACGCAGACTGGGGCCACTACTGCGTGAGAGAGGCAGTTCGCCACCACATTCAGTTTACCCGACACATGCTGAATATCGATCGTAAACGCCAAGATTGCGGCCAGCTGTCTCTGCTGCCGGCCCGACCATGGTGCCGAAACCTTGGCCATCGCGAACGTTAGCGGCTTGTGGTCGACGAATGCGGTGAAGCTGCGCCCTTCCAGCCAGAACTGGAAGTGGTGTATGGCCAGGTGGAGAGCCAGCAACTCTCTGTTGAACGTGCTGTATTTACGTTCACTGTCGCGCAAAGCCCTGCTGAAAAAAGCGAATGGCTGCCAAGAACCGGCAACGCGTTGCTCCACGACGGCCCCTATGGCCACGTCCAAGGCGTCGGTAGTGAGCGCTATCCGGGCCACCGGGTCCGGGTGCGCCAACAGTGCGGTGTTTGCCAGGGCTGTTTTAACCTCAGAGAACGCCTGCTCTCGCTCCGGAGTCCATTCGACTCTGTCCGCCGGTTTCTGTTTCTTGAGCGCGGCGTACAATGACTGCATGAGCTGAACTGCGCGGGGGAGGAACTGGTTATAAAAGCTAACCATCCCCCAAAACTCTTGCAGTGCCCTGACCGTCTGAGGCTGGGGAAAATTTGCCACGGCGCGCATCTTGTCGGGCAAGGGTATCGCTCCCTCCCGTGAGACGCGCCGCTCCAAAAAGTCAATCCCCGTCATGGTGAACTGACATTTTGCCGGGTTGATTATTAACCCGTGCTCTTCCAACCTCCGGAAAACCGTCCTGAGGTGGGTTACATGTTCGTCCTCGGACACGCTGGCTACCAGGATATCATCCAGGTAGACAAACACAAACGGCAGATCGCGCAACACCGCATCCATCATGCGTTGGAATGTCTGAGCCGTGCCTTTTAATCCGAAGGGCATGTGTAAAAACTCAAACAAGCCAAATGGAGTTATTACCGCTGTTTTGGGTATGTCCTCCGCGTGCACTGGGACCTGGTGGTAACCACGGACCAGGTCTATTTTAGAAAAAATGCGTGCCCCGGCAAGGTGAATGGAAAAATCCTGAATATGGGGAATCGGGTAGCGGTCGTGCACTATGGGGTTATTCAACCTGCAGAAATCTCCGCACGGTCGCCACGATCCGATGTGTAGCAGGGATTGATGTACACATCGCTACACGATGTGTAGCGGGGATGCCCATGGGCTGTTTGAGCGCCTGATGATGCCCAACCTTTCCAAGTTGGCAAACTCCTCGTGCGCTATGGCCAGTTTAGCTGCGTCCAGGCGCCGAGGTCGTGCGAAAACGGGCGGCCCAGTGGTGGTGATAAAGTGCTCCACCCCGTGTTTAGTGCTGGCCACCGAAAATGTTGGGACCGTGAGTGCTGGGAACTGAGTGAGCAGTGTGTGGAACTTACCGCCTGGAGCTGTGACGTTGGCTAGTCTTGTTGGCCCGACCCCTCGAGCTGTACAGGGAAGAGAATCAAAAGACATTGCATTAACCAGGCGCCTGTTAGCAGCATCGACTAGCAACCAGTGTGCACACAGAAAATCAGCTCCCAGGATTGGGAAACTCAATGCCGCTATGACAAAAGTCCACTCGTACATACGGCCGTGTAGGGATAAAGTCAGTGTTCTCTCACCAAAAGTCTTAATGTCCGAGCCGTTTACGGCTACCGGCTGGGGGCCGCTAGCTCCTGCTAGCCGGTTGGTGTAGGACGGCAGGATGAGGCTCTTTTGGGAGCCGGTGTCTATGAGGAACTGTCTCCCCAAGCGCGAGTCCATCACATAGAGCAGCTTGTTCTCTTCACCGGCGGTCGCAGCTGCTACTGACTGCCGGCCATGACGTTTCCCAAACGCTTGAATTGGCACGGTGGCACACATCTGCATGCGTTCTCTCCAAAGCGGCGGTGGTAGAAGCAGAGCGTGTCTCTCTGGCGCTTCCTGGCCCCCGCTACCGCTACCGTCGCCGGCTCTTCGCCTCCGCTGGTCGTCTCGCTGGGTTCCGACGCCGCTGCTTTCACTGTGAGGGCTCTGGTGGTGAGGATGATCCGATCTGCCTCCTGGGCTAGCGCCCGGAAGTCACGCGCAGCCAGCAATGGCAAACTGGCAAGGACCGCTCTTGCCTCCATTGGGAGGTTCCGGAGGAAAAGGTGGACAAACAGAAAATGCCCGTCGTCCTTGTCCATCAACGCCAACATCTTCTCCATCAGTTCAACTGCCGACCCGTCTCCTAACTTGGAGCGCCTCAGGAGTCGCTCTGCTCTCTCACAGTCCGAGAGCGTGTAGCATAGGGTCAGCGCGGCCTTGAGAGCCCCGTATTTGTCGTGGGCTGGAGGCTGTTGGAGCAGGCTCGCTACTTGCTGAGACGTGTGAGCATCCAGCGCTGCGACCACATAGTAATATCTGGTGTCATCTGCTGTTATTCCCCGGAGGGCAAACTGAGCCTCGGTGTGGTGGAACCAAGACCGCGGGTCGTGCAGCCAAAAGTCCGGTAGTTTGACCGAAACAGTGCACGTGTTGCTGGGGATTCCCGTCCGGGCCGTCTCTGGGATGCTTGCTGCGTTGCTGGGGCTTCCCGTCCGGGCTGACTCCGGGGTTCTTGCCTCGTGTTCCATAATTCGTCAAGGGGTCACCAGTGTGGAGAGTGTAAATAACGGAGACAGACTCTTGCAGCAGACTACTTTACTCACTCTCACATCAGTCATAACAGAAAAAGCATTTCTCACAATACACCAGGGTCTCTCCTTTTATATCCTCCACCCATCTCACATCTGCATGACATCTTGCATCACAATACATTCAACCCTTCTCCCCCCACTGTCTCCCAACTCTCCTTCCTGCTACATCACCATAATCTCTCCCATCTCAATAACTATTGTCCTCATCTGTTTACCCTCTGCATCCAGTCTGAGATGATTAACCCCACGTCTACAATAGTATCACTTGTCTGATGTCCATATCATCTGCTTCTACTTATCAAATAATTTGTAATTATACACTGCTTGTTGCACAATGCTCATTTGCACACTGTACATAAGTCTATGCGATCTCAGGTTCACATCATCTCTGATATCAATATACCGCTATCACTTTAGTCATCCAGTGAATTTTCAGTTTCATTCCTCAACTGCCTAACTGTGTGTTGGTGTGTGTGTTTTAGCATCCATTAGTATTAGGATTGAGTTACTGTGTTAGTGTTATGACCTATTAGAATTGTTGTTTCTGTACCTTTTAACTTGGCACTCATTCAGAGAGCAAAGTAAGAATTTCATTGCTCAGGAAATGTAGCATTTCTTAACTGTGCACATGATAATAAGGCCTTTGAATCTTTAATCTTTGAATCTTTCACAGTCAATGATGCTTTTACTTTTTTTTCCAAAACATTTGACAGATCAAAAGTTTCTTAGTAACAAGAAAATTACTTTTGATGGAAGAGTAGCAGCTAACCACTGCACGGTGGCGCAGTGGTTAGCACCGCGGCAGCACAGTTTTACCCTTGGCCGGGGGATCGCAGGGATCATGAGATCGTGGGTTCGATCCCTGCCCCCGGCCAACAGTGATCTGTGTGGAGTTTGCATGTTCTCCCCGTGTTTGCGTGGGTTTACTCGAGTTAAGGGGCGCTTGCGCACGCAGCGACCGGCAGCTGGTGGCTTGTCACCGGACTGCAGAACAAATCTACCTACGGGTACAAAATAAGTCCAAAAAAAAAAAAAAAGAAACACCAGTTTATGCATACAACCTCTGGTAAGCTACCTCTGTAGTCACAGCTGCCCTGGGGCAGACTGACAGAAACACGGCTGCCAATCCGCACCAATGGCCTCTCCGAGCACAACCGTTGTTGTAGCGTACATAGCTAAATGCATTAATGATGTCACTCACTGCAAAGCCATCATTGTTTGTGCTAACCAGAAGCCATGGATGACAGCAGAGGTCTGTAGTGTAGTAAGATGGCACTGGGTGTACCCTGGGTGTAGTGGGGGTAATGGCCCCACATTTCCGGTTCCACCATCACTAAGGGGTATAAAGGGCTGAGGCGGAAGGGATACTGTAAGTCTCTTTCGCCATTGACCCCTTGGCCTGTATGGAACACCTGTATCGCTGAGTTCATTTGCATCTCCAGTCTGTTTATTGTCAGCCCAAGTTATGGACATAACATTTGGCAATGAGGAGAAAGGTATGGAGAGAGCTGTTTCTGCTTTTCAGCTGTTTTTGGAGGTTACGGGTGAGCCGCTGGTCCCCTGGGCTAGGTGGTATGTGGCTTTCCAGAATTATCTGGTGGCCCTTAACCTCGGAGAGCTTGAGAAACTGCATGCGAGAGCTATATTGGTCCATAATCTTGGCATGGAGGGTCAATGAATCCTCGGCACATTAGGGGGGGCTGATAGCTTTGAAGATGTGGTCGGGCTAGTGGTGCGCTACTTTCGCGCGCCGTAAAATGTCATGGTCCGGAGAATCCAGTTTCGGCAGCACCACCAGCAGACAGGAGAGTTGGTGCAGAGTTATCTTGCAGACCTTCGTCAGCTGGCGGGGGAGTGACAATTTGGAGCCCTGGAGGAAGAAATGACCCGTGATCAACTGGCGGAGCACACACTCTGTTCGGCAGCACAGTCGAGGCTCCTGACATTCTCAGGAGAACTGACGTTAACCACAGCAATTGAGATAGCGCAACAGTTTGAGGCAGCGGAGAAAATAGCGAAGGATCTTGGTGAGAGAACCGTGCTGGGACACACTAAACCACGTTTGAAGGCATTGGCTGTGGACCCCAATAGCAAAGACAGCATGGACAAAGAGGAATACACAGCTGCTATTAAAATTAGGTCCGTTCAGGGTACATCAAAATGTTATGGCTGTGGGTTCACCAGGCACTGATACAAGGCAAGAGAGAGTCCAGTGAAGGGCAAGGGCTGTGGCAAATGTGGTCTTCTGCATCATTTCGCCAGGGCCTGCAAGAATTTTGAGTATGGGGACCAAAGACGTAGGGTGGATTCCCCTGCAGCGACTCCTACGGTTGTTCATACCATCTCCCTGAGCACAGATGGACAGATCTACTGCTATGTTTCGCTGGACAGCTTGGACGTGCCGGTGATGGTACACATGGGAGCAGCAGCTTCGGTGCTGAATTGGTTCACTGTGAGGAGTCTGTTCCCCCATTACTGCGTGAGTGACCTGTCCACACCTTAATATGGCTACGGAGGAAACAAGTTGGTCATCGTGGGTTCGCTGGAATTGATGGCGAGGTACAAGTCAGCGATGATGTCAAGCATCCAATTCGTGGTGACCGCCACTGGGTTGAACATCATGGGATGTGATATGTTCTATGGCCTGGGGTTCACAATCACCAGCGGCGTCAGAGAAGAGTGGTCGGGCTGCGGATTGTGGCACTGACCTGCTCCACATGTGGAGGACGATGCGGTTTGGGACAGCGACTGGCCTAGTATACTGGGAGGTGTGCAAGACCAGCACCATGGAGCGCTATGTCGGGAGGGTTCCAATGCCAATGTCCAAGTTACCCTGGATGTGGGAACTGGACGGCACTGCGAAACGCCCGGGATGGCTGATGGAGCCAAAACGCTAGCTCCCTTGACTTCCGGAGTTTGTCCTGGTGATACCGAGAAGCAAGGAGCTACAGGGGCTGTGCTGGCGTTTGGAAGGAAGGAGAGTGGGGCAGGACCAGCGGGTGCAATTTCATGACTTGCCAATCAACAACACTCGAGGAGGGTTTCGGACCGGGTTGGCGGAATGGTTCAACCCAGGAAGGAAGCCCGGTCACAACATGGTGGACATCTGAAGCCAAGTTGAGCTCCCCTACGGATCGATGATGAGGTCCGGCCCGGGGGGGAGGCTCAGCTGAGGGTGGTCCAAGAGAAAAGAAGGTGACTAGATGAACAGGGGTGGCTACGGGTGGTGGCTACCCGGGAGGACGGCTATCTTGGACTTTGACTCGTGGAGACAACCCAACGAGCTACGGCGGGTGGACGAGAGGAAAGGCGACTCATCCCCAGAGGTGAAGAGGCGAGGGTGCTCTGGGAGGGATCTGCCAGACAGAAATCCATGGGGTGGGTCTCCCATCGGAACTGTAAGGTGACTGGGTGGGGGGGGCTTTTGGCATGGTGTTACGGAGTTGCTAATGTGCCATTTCACCCAAAAGTCACAAGGTTAATATGTACTTGTTGCATTTTGCCCTGTGTTTGGAAAAAAAAAAACCCTCAACACTGTTTGTATTGTATGTGGTATATGTTTTGTTTGTGTGAATTGCCCAAGTTATGGGGTGGGTGTGTTGGGATGGGGGCTGGCAGCAAATTAGGATTGTACATATTAACTGTTGATGTTACTGGTTCTTAGTATTACAAGAGTTTTGATTATGCATATATATACTGCTCAAAAAAATAAAGGGAACACTTTGAAAACACATCAGATTTTAATGGGAAAAAATAAGCTGGATATCAAAATTGTGGCAGCTAGTCCAGCTTACTCAGATTAAAAAGTGTTCCTTTAATCTGAGTAAGCTGGACTAGCCTGCCACAATTTTGATATCCAGCTTTTTTTTCCCCCATTAAAATCTGATGTGTTTTCAAAGTGTTCCCTTTATTTTTTTGAGCAGTATATGTTCTGGGATTACTTTAGTTTTTAGGAACACGGCCAATTTGTTTTCATGGACCCAATAATTTCAGACGGCAGATTAACCTGTCTAGCCGTGTGTGTGTGTGTGTGGGGGGGGGGGGGTTAGTAGTCTACCTGTCCCCCTCTAGGTAGTTGTGTTGTGTGAATGGATAGACCTGTATATATTGTTGTTATGAGCGTGTGAGTCGGGTTTAAATTTGTGAGGGTCTAATTTGTGTGCTTTGCATTTTTCGACTGGGGGGGGGGGTGCGGGTGTAGAGTAGTAACATGGTGCTGGCTGTACCCTGGGTGTAGTCAGGGTGACAGCCCCGCCTTTCCAGTTCTGCCGTCACTCAGGGGTATAAAGGGCTGAAGCGGAAGGGATTGGTCTCTTTCGCCGTCCACCCCTTGGCCTGTACGGAGCACCTGTCATGAGCCGAGCTGGCTTGGTTTTCCCCAGCTTGGTCTCAATCTATTTGGGGGTTTTGGTTTACTGGTCATGTGCATTTTTGGTGTATTTGTACAATACTTCTATATCCTTGCCACTGCCTGACCGGTGGCTGTTAGTCGGTGGTTATGACCTACTTTCTCCCATGCTGCTGACAGTCTGTTGGTCCAGCCACGCCCCCTCACCTTCCCTCTGATTCCACCAGCTGTTCCCAGTCCCGCTAATCATCCTTTCCGCGCCTCGTCCAGGTGTTCTGTATTTGCCACACCAGCAGCGTCTGTACAAAAGCAGCTCTTTGCTGGACAGACGCCGCTGGATCATTGTATGCACTGGATGGCTTTGCTCTGCCGTTTAACCATCACGTCAACGAAGGATTACTCGTTTCGCTCGCCTGGATTGCTGGACTTTTTGGGACTGCTCCAACTTGTGAATAACTGTTAGTGATCCTTTTGTGCTGCCTTTATGCTGTGCCAGAAGCGTTCCTTTCCCCGGTTTAATCCCACTTCGCTTCTGGCAGCATTTCCTTTCTGCAGCACAATAGCGATGCTTAGGCTGTGCCCAGTTTATGCTCCCCTCAAGTTTGTTGAGCTACCCGCTGTCCTCCCTGCTCTCCCTAGCACAGCCATCTCGTATCACTGTTCATTGGTCGTCTGTATCTTACACTGACTGTCAATAAATGTGTGTGTGGTGAACTCCAGCATTTAAATCCTCATTGTTCCTTCCCTCCACCGTGCACTATGAAGGGCGCACGGGGGAGTTTATAACAGCACCTGTGTTGCTGTGTTCATTACAATAAAGTTACGTTCAACTGCGCCTCCAATCTGTTTATGGTCAGCCCAAGTTATGGACAAAACAAGGTCCACAGGCTCCTGAGGGCTCGGGATGCAGCATCCAGGGCCAGTGGCACTGCAGGACTAACAATAGCTAGGGCCAACCTGTCCCGTGGAATCAAGGAGGCAAAACGACAGTACAGCAAGAAAATATCTGGCCACTTCAGCAACACCAGAGATGCATGTTCTCTGTGGCGTAACATGCAGGCCCTCACCAACTACAAACCTCCACCTCAGACCTGTGTGAGTGACATCACACTGCTTAACCTCTTGCACTCCGGTATACCACGGGCGGTCACATCTCTGCGTCCTAGGGCGCACTGAAAAAAAAAGCTGCAGACACAGCCGCGAACAGAAAGCCAAAGGAGTGCTTTGATTGGTTTAGATTTGATTGACCTCTCATTCGACTAATAAAAGCCTTGAATTGGGTTTCTGAAACCTTGAAGAACCAATGACTGAAAACCTAGCAAGAAGGACCCGCCTACCAACGGCTGCAAATACAGCGAGCCAATTGAAGCACAGAAGTTCGAAAGCGTGCGTCCCTTGCGTAAAATCTGTTTTGTGTAAGGCTGGGTGACACACACGCATTCGCCAGTCTTTTTTTCTTGCTACTGTTCTTATTTGTTTTGAAAAATCGTTTGCCAAAACCGCAATCATGGAAGCGCAAAACCGCAATAATGGAATTATGGTTTGACCGGATCGCGTGACCAGAACCACGAGTCCGTAACAAGCGGACCAGCGTCATGTTTGTCTGACAATGAGGAAGAGAAGTTCGCCAGCGACACTGCTGTTGTGGACAGGTAAGTGTTATAAGCTAAATTATTCTTTATCCCTGAAAATTGTAATCAAAATGACTTTTGACCGATAGGTAAATTACAACTGTGCGTCATCGCAACATGACGGACCGTCATGGCGACGGACCGTCACGCGTCCGGACCGCCCCCCCCCCCCCCGCTACTCTTCTGTAGCGGATTGCAGATATTAGTGCAGATATTTTAGTACAACTGTGCGTAGTAGACCGCGGCACACCGTCCCCACGGTCCATCATGTAGCGATGGGCGATGTCCGTCCTCTGTAGCGGGGGTGGGGGGTGGGAGTTATCTTCTACATTACAGATATTTTAGTATAATTTTTAGTGCACTGTAGGTTATTTTTTCTTGTAAAAAAAAAAGCCACACATTTTTTACATGGCATGCTTCTTTGTGTGTGGGGGCTTGTTTGTTCATTCATTCATGAATGAATAACCCCCCCCCCCCCACACACACACACACACAGCCCTTCACCTTTCATTAGAGCCCAAGATGAAGCTTCTATATTGAATCATTCAAAAGTTACAGATGTTTTTCCAAACTGTGCCATTTGGCACAATTTGGCACAGTTCAAAAACGCCTGGGAACAACCTGAGTATAAAGCTGTGTAATATATTCATTTTTTGTGGTATTGTTACAAAATTTTGACCTCAGCTGGATAACACTTGGTTCTACATTTCTATTGCATTTTCCAGCCTGGATCTGACAGCTGTGTGTTATTTGCAAGCATTTGTATCCAAAAAATCACCCAGGCGAAATTTATTTTCTTCAAGTTCAGTATGTTTAGATGACTGTTAGTGGCAGGAGCACTTAGAGAGATTATGACTGTTTTGCCAAAAAATTCAAAGTGTTTTCTTTTAAATGAGACCAACCCCATGAAGATGCTGCAAAGGGTTGAAGAACAGCTTTTGATTTACTTTGGGTACATTATTTTTAGGCGTTTTTCAGGAAATTGACCAGAGTGCAAGGGGTTAACAACTTAAATGACTTATTTGGCTGCTTTGAAGCACAAAACAGCACATCAGCACAGAAGACTGCTCCTCCTCCAGATGAGCAGGCTATAGGTCTGTATCCAGCTAGCGTGAAGAGGACTCTCTCCAGGATCAACCCACGCAAAGCAGCTGGACCAGACAACATACCAGGTTGCGTCCTGAAGGACTGTGCAGAGGAGCTCAAGAATGTCCTGGCCGACATCTTCAACATCTCCCTGAGTCAAGCTGTGTCCCCATGTGTTTCAAAACTGCTACCATAGTACCAGTCACATAGAAACCTGTCCCATCCAGCTTCAATGATTACCACCCTGTAGCACTGACCTCCATCATAATGAAGTGCTTCAAGTGGCTGGTCATGCAGAACATCAAGTCCCCCCTGCCTCCCTCCTACGACCCATCTCAGTTTGCATATAGGTCAAACAGATCTACAGAAGATGCCATCGCTGCTGCTCTCCAGCCAGCCCTCACCCACATGGACTCAAAAAACTGCTATGTGTAAATGCTATTCTTGGACTTCAGTTCAGCATTCAACACAATCACCCCCTCCCCCCAACACCTAATACAACTGGGTGCTTGACTTTCTTACATGGAGGCCACAGAATGTGGGGGTCGGCAGCAACACCTCCAATACCACAGGAGCCTCACAAGGGTGGATGCTCAGCCTCCGCTGACCCATGACTGGACTGTGTAGCAGCCTACAACACCAGCCACATCAACAAGTTTGCGGACGACACGATGGTGGTGGGCCTCATCAACAATGAAGAGGCCAACTACAGAAATGAGGTGAGCCAACTGGTCCAGTGGTATAAAGACAATAATCTCTTCCTGAGCGTGGGAATAACCAAGAAGATTGTGGTCGACTTCAAGAGAGGACACACACAGCATTCTCCACTGATCATTGATGGAGCAGCTGTGGAGAGGGTAAGCAGCACCAAGTTCCTGGGGGTGCACATCTCTGAGGACCTCTCCTGGTCCAACAACACCACATCACTGGCCAAGAAGGCTCAAACGCACTTCTATTTACTCCGCAAACTGAAGAGAGCACGCGTCCTACCCCATCATGTGCTCATTCTACCAGGGCACCATTGAGCGCATCCTTACCAGCTACATCACGGTGTGGTACAGAAACTTTACCGCCTTCTGCCGGAAGACACTACAAGGCACAATGAAAGCAGCCAGCAAGATCATCGGTGCCCCTCTGCCCCCCTGGACATCTACCACACCCGCCTCACCTGCAGAGCCATCAACATTGCAAACGACACCTCCCACCCCTCACACTCCCTCTTCAGCCCCCTGCCCTTGGGGAAAAGGTACCGGAGCCTCCGGGCTTGCTCCACAAGACTGCTAAACAGCTTTGTTCACCATGCCATCAGGACCCTGAACTCTGATTTTCTGAATTGAAAATCTATGGAATGAACAGATTAGAGATCATAGAAGACACCCATGGAACCTTCAAGAGTTGAAGACACTTTGTGTGGAAGAATGGGCTAAAATCCCTCCTGAACAATGCCTGCACCTAGTTTCTCCATACAGGAGGCATCTGGAAGCTGTTATTACCAACAAAGGCTTTTCTATTAAGTAGTAAACGAATTTTACCAAGCGTGTTCAATACTTATTCTCTGTGTCATTCCACTTTATTAAACATAACTTGTTTTGTGAATACAGTTGCCTTGATTTCTTTGTATGTATGGATTACTTGGGTTGTTATGGATATCTGTTGAAAATCTCAGATCAGTGGCTCCATTAGAAATATGTTTAATGAGAAAAATGTTGATGTGTTCAATACTTATTTTCCCTGGTGCATATTGCACACACCATTATGAGAGAGCAAAACGGCATTTCTATTCTCCTGTATGTCCTGTACGTTTAGAAGTATTGACAAATAAAAATCTTTAAATAACTGGATGTTCCCCTTCAGTTGATTCACTGCATGCAATAGAAGTATGATATCAACACCTGCATGAAGGACAGAAAGGGCTGTTAATTATACCTTAATTGGAGAAAGGGAGAGGCTCTTGTCAACTTGCTCCTGTACTAGTGTGAGACAATCCACGGAGTACTGTAAGCTGAGGACTCCACAATCCTCACACTACAGCTCAAATCCTTGCCAAAATGTAGTTGTTGATATGCGAAACAGACATCTCTGTTGGTGGTAGCCTCCAGCTACTGCTGTGTGGGTAACCAGGCTACCACTTCCATCCATCCCATCCATCCATCTTCTTCCACTTAATCCTTTTTTCGGGTTGCGGGAAGGGGGGGCGTGGAGCCTATCCTAACATCTTTGGGCGAGAGGCAAGGTACACCCTGGACAGATCGCCAGTGAGTAGTTAAACTACCTTAAACTAGTGAGTAGTTAAACTACCAGCCAGCTAAATAGCAGGGGCTAGAACAGCTTCCTCAGAGGCGCAGAGCAAGAAGAAGAGTGTGAGACCAGGGTGAATAATATGATGATGGTGGGTTAATATCCCCCACCCATATTATACTCCTCCCTCAAAGTGTGCGCTGAGGTTGCTGCAGGAAGGGGCACGTGGAACAAGATGCTGCATACTTCTGTTGTGTCAAGTGGATATATTGAAAAGAGTATCTGTGGCTTTTCATAGATGTCTTTTTATTTTTTAAAATTACATATAATAAGTTGCATAACAAACAATGAAATATATTAAAAATGTAAATAACAAAAATGAATATTGAAATGAAACAAATTGACCAAATTTCTATCAGGATCTGGGGCACTGAATGCTAATTTAGGATAAATGTGAGCAACAAACCATCTTGATCAATTCTGTAAACTCTGGGTCATGTACATCTTCATTCTTCATCTAATATTTTGTAGACTTCCTGTGACAGTGTAGTTATAGCACCACTCCTGTAAAAACCATGGGGCTGGGCCACCCTGTGCAAGGCTTGCTGCAAATATTTCACCTTCAACTCTGGAATGATAATGAATAATGAAATAAGAACAACCAAAACAATTCTATTGTAGAGAATGTGGAAGGACGAGGCTGAGTTTATTTCTCAAGTCAGATTTATTCACATTCTCCAACCTCATCCAAAAACAGAAAGAGAATGAATCCCCCAACATCTGTCCCTTTTATACCCAGGACATCAAACACAGTCACATGGTACTTAATCCCAGTAACAATGTAACTTCCTCCCCATCTTAACACCCCCACCTCCAGTCTCTGGTCACCGGGTGAAATCCCCCCCAGCTGTCTCTTTGCATGCCAAAGACTAGACTTTCACACCTTCTTGTTATGTCCAGAGCGGCTCAGTCCTTTGTTCCATCTCAGATGTGAAGCCTAAGGTGGTATACGTATGAATCATGCAGTGGTATACATATGTGCATATATGTGCCCCACATGACCCCCCCAAATGTCTAAGATGGAACAACGTAATAACAGTCTGCAAGTCATGGTAAAATTATTACACATCAGTCCACATGTCGCTTGGGCCTCAGTTGCCTCCCATATCTGCTGTAAGCGGGCTTAACCACTTTCGCGGCGCCCTTCTGCTGGGGAGCTGCTTCCTGAGGATGAGAACTGTTAGTCAATCCCTGTGGGTGTTCTGATGAATGCGCCTTAGGGGGTCTGCAGCGCCGAGGAGCCGTAGCCAACAGCACATCCTGGGACTTCCGGTTATGGCTGCCACGTAAGAAGGACACGTCTCACTCTGCTCTGCTTCTGGAGAAAAAAAATCGGCAAATAACTCTCTCATTTGGGACAGAACGTATCCCAGCGTTTGAGCGAGGATATGTCGGTGAAGCCTAAGGCTGGAAAACCAAGTAGAGGAAAAAGCGAGCCGCAGAAACAGTCCAAATTAACGGACTTTCAGGTCTGTGACACAGCAGAGAAAGCACCAAATATGGCGAAGGAAGCTAACAACGGCGCGGGAGCTGCGGGAAGCGACACAGGTGCGTTGCTGGCGGCTATGAGTTCAATGAGAGCGGACTTTTCCTCTAGATTTGATGGGATTATGGCAGCGTTGGAAGGAATGAGAAAGGAATTGGGTGACTGTGTGGAACGAATGGCGCAGATGGAGCTTCGTATTTCCAGTGCTGAAGATGAAGTCAATTGTCTCCAATTAAAGGTGCGCACTTTGGAAAAAAAAAATAAATGTCTGGAAGAAAACATTCTGGATTTGGAATCCCGGTCGAGACAGAACAACTTGAGGCTGGTGGGTCTACCGGAAGAATCCGAAGGTCGGGACCCGTGTTCCTTTCTGGAAAAGTGGATTCCGGAGGCGCTGGGCAGTGCGGAGCTGCAGCCGGCGGTGGTTTTGGAGGGCGCGCATCGTATTGGCCCACGGAGAGATAAGGGACCACCGAGGACCTTAATTATGAAGTTTGTCAGCAACAGAGACAGGATGAAGATCTTCAGCGCAGCACGAGCTAAAGGAGAGATTAAACACCAGGATCAGCAGGTGCGGTTCTACCCAGATTGGGCCACAGGAATCCAACAATTGAGGAAGCAGTATGATCCCGTACGTAAGGAGCTGCGCAACCTTGGGATTCGTCATGGTGTAATCTATCCTGCGAGACTGCTGACCACGTATGGGGGCAGAACCCACATCTTCAAGACCCCAGAGGAGGCGCAGGAGTTTATCAAGAAGATCCAAGAAGAAGAGACTGGTGGGAGCTAAGCATGAACAAAATATAAGGTAGAATAATTAAGCATTTGCACAGGCATCTGACTGACTTGAAGCAAATAGCAAGTTTACAAAATATAGATTGCATTATATAATTAAAAAAAACAAAAAAAACAAAAAAAACTATGATGTACAAAGTTGCTAAAAATTTTGGAGTTAAGTTGGAAAACTACAGAGGAGAGTTAATGTTACGTCATTAAAATCAGTAGAGTTAGGGTGATTGGGAGGATGAAGAAGGAGTGGCTTAGGCTGATCCTCGTGGATGTGGAGCAGTCGATGGCTATATCGGGAGACGGAATTTTTCTTTTGATTTTGGGGGGTTTGCCACAAGTGTGGGAAGGGGGAATTTGTTTGTGTGTAGTTTGTAGGATGAATGTTCAACCACTCATTTTTTTGCTTCTCTGTATGAGCATGTTTACACTGCAAGGTAATCCCAAACTCCCTATTGATCATAAACAAAAGCGTTAATCTTAATTTAACTTCATGGAATTGCAGAGGTCTACAAAATTAAAAAAAACTTAAACAAGTTATGAATAAAATAAAAGACATGGGTTCAAAAATTGTGTTTTTACAAGAAACTCATCTAATAGAGGAGGATGTAAAAAGAATTAGGAGTAGATGGCAAGGAAGTGTTTTCACCTCATCATTTTCATCCCGAGCCAGGGGAGTTATGACTCTCATACATAAATCAGTCCCTTTTCAAGTGAAAAATGTAATTGGAGACAAATTTGGAAGATATGTAATCATTCAAGGATCTTTGCTATTAGAAAATATAAATTTGGTGAACCTATATGGTCCCAATATAGATGATCAAAAGTTCTTTGCTAATTTATTTCTTATCTTATCATCACTTACAGGGCAACATATAATAGCAGGGGATTTTAATTGTATATTGAATCCCGGTATAGATAGATCAACAGGACTGGACTGTACGCACAATGGATGTAGGATGACCATTAATCATTTTATGAAAGAACTGAGATTGCTAGATATATGGAGAGAAATGAAACCACAAGTCAAAGCCTACTCTTGTTATTCCAGTACCTACAAGACATTCTCACGTATTGATTATTTTTTGATTTCCACAGAATTAAGGTCCAAGATTCAAAACTGCTTTTATGATAACATCGTGATCTCTGATCATGCACCCTGCTGTATAATATATGTAGATAAGAAATTGACAAAGGAATCAGGTAGATGGCAATTTCAGCATAAATGGCTTCAGGATGAGGAATTTGTCAAGTACATAGAAAAACAGATAGATGAGTTCTTTGATATCAATACTACACAAACATCAGCATGTGTAAAGTGGGAGGCTTTCAAAGCTTTTATTAGGGGACATATTATTAGTTATACAGGTTCAAAATCTAAGAAGACTCGAGAGGAGAGAGCCCAATTGGAACATAAAATAAAAAATCTTCAGGAAAAAGTGTATGCAGGAAGTGATCCAAGGTTGGAGAATGAATTACTGATTTTGAGAGCTGAATACGACAAAAAATCAGCGAATAGAGCTGCCTCGAGTCTTCTAAGATTGAAACAACCTTTTTATGAACAAGGTGAAAAATCAGGAAAATTATTGGCATGGCAGATTAAACAATTAGAAATTAAAACACCAATTACCAGTATTATAAGTAACGGACAGGTAGTTATAGATCCTTTAGAAATTAACAGAGCCTTTAGAGATTACTATGAAAAATTATATGATACCAAAAATGAATCTGATTTAACAAAACTAAATGGGTTTTTGAACGAACTATCTATACCGTGTATTCCAAATGAAAACAGGGAGATATTGGAGTCTAAAATTAGTCAAGAAGAAGTTGGGCTAGCCATTGATAATATGAAATCAGGAAAAAGTGCAGGACCAGATGGTCTTCCAGTTGACCTTTATAAAAAATTTAAGAATAAATTAATAAAACCTTTTTTGGAAATGGTTTTAGAAGCATTTCAAAATAATAATTTACCATCATACATGAATAATGCCTTAATTATACTGTTGCCAAAACCAGGTAAGCCCTCTAATAAATGTGAAAATATGAGACCAATAAGCCTATTAAATGCCGACCTTAAGATAATCTGTAAAATTTTAGCAAGACGAATACAAGAAATTTTACCAAATATTATTAATCGAGATCAGAATGGCTTTATAAAGGGAAGACAAGGCTTCCATAATGTAAGAAGACTATTTAATATTATTTATTTTAATAAAGAAGCACCAGATACAGCTCTCCTATCACTGGACGCCGAAAAGGCCTTTGATAGAGTCGAATGGCCCTTTCTTTTTGAAGTCTTACAAAGGTTTGGACTTGGAAATAATTTCATAAAATGGGTTCAGATAATATACAATAATGCTACAGCAGAAATCCTAACAAATAACAATATTTCAATAAAAATCAATAGAGGATGTCGACAAGGCTGTCCACTTTCACCTTTACTGTTTACTATGGCAATTGAACCTTTAGCGATGGCGATACGTTTACATTCACAAATATATGGAATTAAAGTTGGACCAACAGAACATAAATTCTCCCTGTGCCTAAGCTAGAATCAGTCGCCAGTGTCAACTATGAAGCCTTAATGACAGATATCAATGAGTCAATTCAGAGATGGATGTCACTACCAATGTCGATGATCGGGAGAATCAATATACTTAAAAGTAATATTTTACCTAAAATACTTTATTTATTTCAATACATTCCCTTACCACCACCTTTAGATTTATTCTCAAGAATTAAAAAAAAGTTAGTGGAATTTATATGGAACAACAGGAGGGCTAGATTACGTCTGTCTTTATTATATTTACCATTTGATCGTGGAGGTCTGAAATGTCCAAATTTTATGTTGTATTATTAGTCGGCACAACTGAGGTCGATGACATATTATTTTTCATTAAATGATCTCCCTCACTGGACTGAAATGGAATCATACAATTTACCTTTACCTCTTCCCATATTCATATACTCAGATTCGGCAAAAAAATTACAAAAACAAGTTAAAAATCCATTTGTAAAGCATATGATCAAAATATGGTGTGAAGCTAAAAATTATTTAAAAGAACCACAGTTATTGTCACCATTTAGCCCAATATGGGGTAATCAATATTTTAAACCAGGAAGAGCGGACGCTGTATTTAAAGTATGGAATTTAAAAGGGATTCAAAAGATTCAAGATTTATATTTGCCATGTGCAGATAACATAATGTCTTTTGAAGAGCTGAGGGTCAAATTTAATCTTAATAGAACACATTTTTTTAAATATCTTCAACTTAGAAACTTTATTCGATCAAATCAAAATAAAGCTCTCACTCGACCTATTTATTCATCCTTGGAAAAAATGTTGATGAAAGATAGTAAAAGAAAGGGTATTATTTCAGAGTTTTATAACTCATTGACACTATCCTCAAGTGAAAATTCACAGAAAAGATTAAACTACTGGAAAGAAGATCTGCAAATTGAAATTTCAGAGGAACAATGGGAATTGGCTTGTACAGAAGCTCAAACCAAATCAATAAATGTACGTCTTAAATTGATACATTTCAAATGGTTAATGCGGATGTATGTTACACCGGAGGAGTTAAATAGATATAACAAAAATATACCAGATACATGCACAAAATGCATGGAAAGTAAAGGAACCCTATTTCATTGTGTATGGGAATGTAGAATAATAAGAATGTTTTGGGAAGAGGTGAGGGTAACAATTGAAAAAATAATCTCAAAACAAATCATTTTGAATCCTAAACTGTTTTTGTTGGGTCTGTACCCAGAAAAGCATAACTTTAATAAAAGTGAAAGAACATTCATAGACCTCAGTTTGCTTAATGCCAAAAAATGTATTGCACTACTGTGGAAAAAGACTCATAGACCAGATGTGACTCAGTGGTTAAGACAGATGTTAACAAACCTTCCATTAGAAAGAATAACATATATACTGAAATCAAAGGAAATTGTGTTTGAGAATATATAGAGACTTTTTATTGATCATGTATAAAATTTAAACATAACTCTTGAAGAAGAAGGTGAATGATGTGTGTGGACCTTGTAAATTCCAAACTGGCGAACATAATATGTATACTTATGTAATGGATTGTCTAGACTAAACAGAGGAGCATTGTTGAAGACTTGATTTTGTTGGTGGTTGTTGGTGTTTTTAGTGCATTTTTTTTTGTAGTACTTTAGTGTTAGTGTTTGATTGTTTGTGTCATGTTTGTTTAAAAAAAAAAGGTTCAATAAAGATATTGTGGAAAAAAAAAACAGCACATCCTCGTCGGCCAACACAAAGGCGGGTTTGAGTCTGTTTATGCCAATCTTTTCTTTCCTGCCCCCCAAATCTAGCAAAAAATGCTTATCCCCTGTTTCCAGCACTCTAAATGGTCCATCATAAGGCGGTCGCAACGGAGGGCGATGCGCGTCGTGTCTGACAAAAACAAACTCCGCATTTTTTAGAGCCTTAGGCACAAAAACGCGCGGAAAACTGTGGTGAACGGGGCTGGGAAGCATGCCCGCTTCCGCGTCACTCTGCAACCGCTGAGCCGGGAAACATTCTGGCGCAGGATTATCTGGGAGAAATTCCCCGGGCAGCCGGAGTGGCTGCGCAAAAACTAACTCAGCCAGGGAGGCTTCTAAATCCTCTTTAGGTGCAGAACGCAACCCCAATAAAACCCATGGTAATCTGTCCACCCAATTTGCATCCGTAAGCGACGCTCTGAGGGCCGCCTTCAATGACCTATGGAAACGGTAGCGGCTCAGTCCTTTGTTCCGTCTCAGATGTGAAGCCTAAGGTGGTATACGTATGAATCATGCAGTGGTATACATATGTGCATATATGTGCCCCACACTATTACCTTAAATCAGAAGAGAACATGTTTGAGTATGTGTAATTATGCATTTTGAAAACAAAGCTAATAACAGGACGCACACCTGAAAAGGCCATTATCAAGGTCATTGATGGAATACTTTGGCACTTTTCTAGAGCCATTTTGTCCCTCAAAAAGCCGAATCTCTATGCCAGCAATCATCTCTAAGAAATTCAGGGATGAAAAATTGCTTAGGAAATCACTTGTAGTGATCCGCTCTGCCTGCCTGTTGCCCTAATTTTCTCCACAGCTGCGCACACACCTGCTCTCCTCATCATCCTGCCTATTTAAGCCATGCTGCCCTCAGGTCTGCATGTTGATGTCAAGCTCCCTGGTCTGGAAGACCTCTTCGCCTCTTCGTCACCTGCATGTTCCGGAGTTCCATCTCCTTTGATTCCTTCCTGCCTCGTCATCCTTCTGGGAGTCCTAGTTCCCCAATGACAAGTAAGCCTCATCCTAGCCTCATCTCCACTCTTCGCTCAGCTCCCCTGTGCATAGGTGAAGATCTGCTACGGCAGACCTCCTCCTCCTGGCAGCGGACCGAGCTCAACCTGCACTGTACAAAGCTCACCTCTCATCTCTTCACTTCTTACCTCCTCTGCAACCAGGCCGAAGACACTGTCCCTCTGGCCGGAGCCTCTGGGATCTCGCCTGTGCGGCACACCAACTCGCCTACAGTAAGACTGGACATTTACTGAATCATCTCTCTCGATTTCTGTCACTAATTCCCCTGTCTCTGTTTCTTCCTAGGGTTGCCAGTCTGTACGGTGCTCTGCTCGCTCCAGCTGTTACATTCCTGCACACACGCACACACTCACTCTCACACGTCATTCATTCATTCATTCATCTTCCGCTTAATCCTTTTCGGGTCACGGGGGGCTGCACCCTATCCCAGCATCTTTGGGCGAGAGGCAGGGTACACCCTGGACAGATTGCCAGTCCATTGCAGGGCCAACACAGAGAGACAGACAACCATTCACTCTCACAGTCATACCTAAGGACAATTTAGAATCCCCAGTTTTGATGCCAATTAACCTAACTTGCATGTTTTTGGCATGTGGGAGGAAACTGGAGAAATCCCGGAGTAAACAGGAGAACATGCAAACTCCACTCAGATCACTGTTGGTCGGGGGTCATAATAAAGATAATTGAGTTTATTCTTGAGTCTGTATCTGCCTTCTGGGTCATAAGTCATGTCAGTACGTCTCAGTCAAAACGACCCAGCAGACAGTGCGTTAGCGCACAAAATTAACATCATTGAGGCCCGAGTAGACCAATTATCTCATCAACAACAGGTTATACTTACACAGCTTGTCCAGATTAACTCACGCCTGGATCGCCTGTCAGCTCCTCAGTCCTTCCCACCATTTCCCGGAAGCACGGCCGGCCAAGCTAGTTCCATCCCTTCTTCTTCTCCTCCATCTTGGCTGACTCCAGTTCCCACACTCACACGCTTCAGCGGTAAACTAGGAGAGGCTAGGGGCTTTCTATTACAATGTGGGTAGTTTTTCAGTGGGTGCCAGGGGATTTTCCCACCAGTCATATAGGCTATGTAGTCAATCTTCTGGAGGGGTGGGCTTTAGCCTGGGCTTATGCGTTTATGGCTAGGGCTGACTATGCTAGTCTGACCTATGATCAATTTGTGAGTGAGTTCAACGAGGTGTTCGACCACTCCGACCGAGATAGCACCCTTACCACCCTGTTACTCAACTTAAAACAGGGGAATAAATCGGTAGCCCATTATGCCATAGACTTCCTGGTGGTAGCAGCGGAGGTGGGGTGGGAGGATGCCTCCATTTGCAGCATTTTTGTCTGTAGTCTTAGCCCTAGCCTGAGGGACGAGCTAGCCCATCTGGATAAACCTAGCAAGCTGAATGAACTCATTTCCCTTGCCATTAGCATAGACAATCAGCTAAGGGAGCGGGCCAACAAATGTAGACCTTCCGGTCGCTCGGGTTCACAGTTTCGTCGTTCTTTGCAGCCCCCCCTGCTGGCCCTTCCTCCATCTGATGTACTAGATTCCCCTGAGCCTATGGTAGTAGGTCAGTCAAAGTTGCCACCGGCTGAGAGACAGCGCCGCCGGGAGCTAGGTCTGTGCTTATATTGTGGCAGTGAGGAACATGAGCTAGCTACTTGCCCCATTCGACCAAAAGAGGGAGTCCGTGCATCGCAGTAGGGGACTCATGGACCCACTCCAAAATAATCCCCTCACCAAGTTCCTGCTACCCATCTGTTTTGTTCACAACCATCTAGAGATCTCCACACATGCACTCATTGATTCAGGGGCCAAGCAGAGTTTCATTTCGGAAGATCTGCCAACTCGACTGGGGCTTGCCTGCCACCAGTTAAAGACACCATTAAAGCTCATTGCTTTGTCCAAGGTTCCACTAGCTCTGGTGTCTAAACAAACTGCCCCGGTATCTGTCCTTGTGTCTGGTAATCACTGTGAGCAGCTTAGATTGTTTGTGCTTCCAGTCTCTACCTCCCTGGTCATTTTGGGATATCCCTGGCTACGGTTGCACAACCCATCCATTGACTGGCACTCTGGTAACATCATCTCTTGGAGCTCGTTCTGCTTAAGTGCCTGTCTTCAATCCGCTGCATGCTCGCCCTCCTTGCCTCTCGGTGCCCTCGACACCCCCCCTGCCTGACCTGTCCCAGGTTCCCCCTGAATACCACGATCTGGGGACCGTCTTTAGCAAGTTCCAAGCACTATCACCCCCCCCCCATCGCCCATACAACTGTGCCATTAACCTCCGGCCTGGGGCTCCGTTACCATCCAGTCGGCTTTACAGCTTGTCGGTCCCGGAGCGGGAGGCCATGGAAACCTACATCAAAGAGTCCCTCAGCTCTGGCATAATTTGCCCATCTTCCTCGGCGGTGGGGGCAGGGTTTTTCTTCGTGGGCAAGAAAGACGGCTCACTGAGACCTTGCATCGATTTCCGGGAACTGAACAATATCACTATTAGGGACAAGTACACGCTCCCACTCATCAACACGGCCTTCGACTCCCTCCAGGGGGCCTCCTGGTTCACAAAATTGGACCTTCGCAACGCTTACCACCTGGTACGAATTCGAGAGGGAGATGAATGGAAGATGGGGTTCCGTATCCCCAGTGGCCATTTCAAGTATCTCGTCATGCCGTTTGGGCTGACCAATGCTCCCACTATGTTCCAGCGACTAATTAACGATGTGTTGAGGGATTATTTGGGCTCTTTCATTTTTGTGTACCTTGATGATATTCTGATTTTTTCTCAGTCTCTCGATGAACACCGAGTGCATGTCAGGCGAGTGTTGCAGCGGCTGCTGGAGAACAAACTGTTCGTGAAAACAGAGAAGTGCGAGTTCCACACTTCAGCCACTTCGTTTTTGGGGTTTGACATCTCGCACAACAAAGTCATCGCCGACCTGGCCAAGGTAAAAGCGGTAGTAGCGTGGCCGACTCCTTCATCCCAGAAACAATTATTGCAGTTTCTGGGATTCACCAGCTTCTACCGCCGCTTCATAAAAAATTACAGCATCACTGCCCTTCCTCTCACTCGCCTCACCTCCAACAAGGTGCCCTTCCGGTGGACGGAGGAGGCTGAGGTTGCCTTTTTGGAACTGAAATCATTATTCTCCTCTCCTCCAATTCTTGTGCAGGTGGACCCCGTTCTGCAGTGCTTGGTGGACGTGGACGCTTCAGACTCTGGCATAGGAGCATTTTTGTCTCAACGGTCCCCTGTGGATGACAAGAGTCGCCCCTGTGCGTTCTTCTCCCGCCGTCTCTCCCCAGGGGAAAGGAACAATGACATCGGGGACAGGGAGCTTCTGGCAGTAAAACTGGCTGTGGAGGAGTGGCGCCATTGGCTGGAGGGTGCCTCTCAGCTGTTCATCGTATGGACCAACCATAAGAACTTGGAATACCTCGGGACGGCTAAGTGTCTGAACGTACGCCAGGCCCACTGGTCCTTGTTCTTTGGCAGGTTTGATTTTACCATCACCTACCGCCCGGGGTCCAAGAACACCAAGTCTGATGCTCTATCTAGGCAGTTCGCCTCGGATGCTACGGAGGTACCATCTCACCCCATCATTCCTCCATCATGTATCGTGAGCGCCCTCTCGTGGGGTATTAAGGAAAAAGTTCTTAGAGCGCAGGAGACCGAGGCTGACCTGGGCGGGAGGCCAGCGGGGAGGCTGTATGTGCCTTCTGCCATCCAGGGTGAAGTTATAAATTGGGCCCACTCCTCCAAGCTCTTATGCCACCCAGGGATGACACGCACAGTGGCCCTATTACAGAGGACTTTTTGGTGGCCATCGCTCCGGAGTCATGACGGGGAATATATCTGTGCCTGTCCCTAGTGTGCCACTGGTAAGACGTCCTCCTCTCCTCCGGCTGGTCTGCTTCATCCACTTCCCATCCCCGGCAGGCCCTGGTCCCATGTGGCACTTGATTTCATCACCGGCCTCCCATCCTCTGCCAACAACACCGTCATCCTCACCATAGTGGATAGATTCTCCAAGGCAACCCATTTCATTCCCCTGCAGGGTCTGCCTATGGCCAAGGAGACTGCGGATCTGCTCATCCTCCACATGGTGCGGCTCCACAGTATTCCCCTGGACATAGTGTCCGACTGTGGGCCCCAGTTCGTCTTGCAGGTATGGCGAGCCTTCTGCAATGCCATTGGGGCTACGGTGAGCCTGTCCTCGGGGTACCACCCACAGAGCAACAGCCAATGTGAGTGTGCCAATCAGGAGCTGGAGGCAGCATTACGATGTGTCACCACCACCAACCCAGCGTCCTGGAGCTCCTACCTGCCATGGGTCGAATATGCTCACAACACCACTGTCTCGTCTGCTATAGGCATGTCCCCATTCTAGGCTTCTTTGGGCTACAACCCCCCGCTGTTTCCCAAGGGGGAGGGAGACATTGCAGTGCCTTTGGTGCAGGCCAATCTGAAGTGCTGTCGGCAGCTGTGGAAGGCTGCTCGGGCCGCACTGCGACGCACGGCGGATTGCAACTTCACCATCGCCAACCTCCGCAGGACCTCGGCTCCACCCTACTGGGTTGAGCAACAGGTATGACTTTCCACTAGAAATATCAACCTCAAGGTCGAGCCTAGGAAGATTTCACAGCATTTCATTGGTCCTTTTGCTATTACACATATCGTGAATCCTGTGGCTGTGCGCCTGGCTCTCCCCCCTACCCTCCGCATTTATCCCACATTTCACGTCTCCCAGGTGAAGCCATTCTGCTCTAGCCCTCTGTGCCCTCCTCCCAAGATGCCACCTCCACCAGTAGTGATCGATGGCGACCCTGCATGGAGGGTCAATTCCACGCTGGACGTCCGGCGCCGGGGTCGCGTCCTCCAGCACCTGGTGGACTGGGAGGGTTACGGACCTGAATGGAGGTCCTGCATGCATCCTTCCTTCGTGTTGGATCCTCAGCTCATCAGGGACTTCCACTGGACGCACCCGGGTAGGTTGGATCGGCCGCCGAGAGGCGTCACGTAGGGGGGAGTACTGTAGTGATCTGCTCTGCCTGCCTGTTGCCCTAATTTTCTCCACAGCTGCGTGCACACCTGCTCTCCTCATCATCCTGCCTATTTAAGCCGTGCTGTCCTCAGGTCTGCACGGAGACATCATGCTCCCTGGTCTGGAAGACCTCTTTGCCTTTTCGTCACCTGCATGTTCCGGAGTTCCATCTCCTTTGATTCCTTCCTGCCTCGTCGTCCTTCTGGGAGTCCTAGTTCCCCAATGACAAGTAAGCCTCATCCTAACCTCATCTCCACGCTTCGCTCAGCTCCCCTGTGCACAGGTGAAGATCTGTGGCGGCGGACCTCCTCCTCCTGGCAGCAGACCGAGCTCAACCTGCACTGTACAAAGCTCACCTCTCATCTCTTCACTTCTTACCTCCTCTGCAACCGGGGCCCAAGACACTGTCCCTCTGGCCGGAGCCTCCGGGATCTCGCCTGTGCGGCACACCAACTCGCCTACAGTAAGACTGGACATTTACTGAATCATCTCTCTCGATTTCTGTCACTAATTCCCCTGTCTCTGCTTCCCCCTAGGGTTGCCTGTCTGTACGGTGCTCTGCTCGCACCAGCTGTTACATTCCTGCACACACGCACACATTCACTCTCACACGTCATAATAAAGATAATTGAGTTTATTCTTGAGTCTGTGTCTGCCTTCTGGGTCATACATAAGTCATGTCAGTACGTCTCAGTCAAAACGACCCAGCAGACAGTGCGTTAGCGCACAAAATTAACATCATTGAGGCCCGAGTAGACCAATTATCTCATCAACAACAGGTTATACTTACACAGCTTGTCCAGATTAACTCACGCCTGGATGTCTGGATACCTGGATGCCTGGATGCCTGGATGGTGTCTGCCTTCTGGGTCATAAGTCATGTCATCACGTCCAACAAAATTGGTCAACACTGTTGACTGAATAAAATATAGAAGAAAAAGCCAACTTTATTGTCATTCAATCCATATAGCCAATCATGTACAATAGAACGAAATTACATTTCTCCAATCTACAACGTTAATCATAGAATCAGAATCTAGAATCAGAGGGGCTGCTGCCATGCAAGGCGCCGCCACAAACTACTATATCCATTGTATCTGCAGTAACTTGTGTAATTAACCTTACCTTTGAGAATTTTTTTTTACGCAGAGCACCTGTATCAACTCCTGCCTCACCCAGGAATGTCACTTTTAAGGGGTTAAGTGGTGAGCTGCATTTCTGGCGCTGCCACAGACTCAGTCCACGTTCCACCAGATCCATTCTTGACACACAGATGCAGAACTCTTTGCTCATGTCAAGTTAAGCCGTAAGCCAAGGCAGGACATTTTCCTCACTTTGAAGTCAAGATTACCGTTATTTCAAAGTGAGAAGCAAGCAAGTTTTATTCATACATTCAGTACTTGGCTGGGGCTCCCTCATGACAAACTATCGCAACAATGCGGTGTGTCACAGAGATTATCAGCTTGGGGCACTCCTGAGTTGCAAAATCGTGGTTATGGTGCTCGAGAACTTGCAAGAGGCGGCGTGTGCCAACCAGACTGTCAATGATGGAGTAGCTCATTCCAGCCTTATGAAATCACCCCCAGAGTACTCACATCTCCTGACTGTTGACCTTTATCTTAAGTACAGCCTAGATTCAGACCCATTTAGGATGTGCTTAAAGTCGTGGTCAGTGGCCTAGGATGAGTAGCATTTCTCATGAAATTATAAATGCCCAGCTCTCCTGACCTTTGACCTTGAGCACAACCTGGATGCAGTCCCACCTGTGAACCATTGTGAGCGAGTTTGGTGATCATTGGGGAAAATGTCTAGGAGTAGCGATTCCTGTGAATTGTGGATGGACAGATGGATGCCAAAACATTAGCTCTTTTCAGCTTTGCCAGAATGACCAAGTGCCCGTTTAAATGGTTGTAGACATTCAGTAACATCACTACTCGTTTGCACAACAACCTGCACATCAAGTATAAACAAGGCTTTATTTAAGTCCATGTAGCTTTGATAGCAGCTTTCGGCTTATCTGTATTGTTGGGCCAGGAATTTGTCATATTTCTCTTGAGTGTACTTCATAGAGAATCTATATAAATCTACAAATTTATGAGAACATATGGGGCTCTGTTCAGGCTAGTCGCCTGGCCAAACAAGAACAGTAATGTTCTAGACAGCAAACTATTTTTTGTAGTAGTTTTGTTGCTGTGGCCTGGTGCCAAGTCCTGCTGTTAAAGTATTTTTTTGTTGTTGATTACTAAAAATACTTTCCATGATTTCACATGACAGTATGCTGTCAGCTAATCATGACAGAACGAGCCAGCCGAGATGATAGCTCAGCCGGTGCCTTGTCACAGGAGCTGTCAGCTCTGGATCACTTGTCAGCGACCGAGCACCAGCTCGCTGTGCTGACGCAGCAGGTGTCAAACTTAATCCAGCTTTGGTCTCGATCATCTCCCCCGGCTCTGCCTCCTCAACCTGCTCCCCACGCTATGGTGCGGCGTACCACCTCCATTCCCACACCTACCCCGTACGCGGGGGAGGTGGGTAGATGTAAGAGTTTCTTAATCCAAGTACATATGTATTTGGAGCAGGTCGGGGAGGAGTAACCAGGAGATACGGCCAAGATACAGTTTTTTACACTGTTGCTTAGGGACTGAGCCCTTGACTGGGCACACTCCACACTAGACAACCATGAAGGGCGGCGCCATATGTTCGGCCAATTTGTTGACGCCTTCACTTGCGCGTTTGATTGGTCTGAGAGTGAGGGCAATGTGTTGAGCCGCCTATTGATGCTCCTCCAAGGCACCCGGTCAGCGGCCGAGTACTCGGTGGAGTTCCGAGTTGTTGCTGCAGACTCAGGGTGGAATGAAATTGCCTTGCGCAGTGCATTCCTCCACGGGTCGAACGAACAGCTGCGGGATGAATTGGTGGTTCACCCTGTCCCCAAGATCTCTCGGCATCTGACCGACGATGAGCACCAGCGAAGGGGAGAGGCTGGCGCGTGCGCGTACTGCGGTTCACCGAACCACAGTCAGGACAAATGCCGCCAGCGTGCGGGCGATGTGTGGAAGATGGCATTTAAGATGCACCAGGGGCAGTTCGAGTACCTGGTGATGCCTTTTGGGCTCACTAACGCCCCCGCCGTCTTCCAGCGGTTAATTAACGACGTCGTCCATGATATGCTGTATCAATTCATGTTTGTGTACCTTGATGACATTTTAATTTTCTCCCACTCGCCAGAAGAACATGAAGTCCATGTAAGGGCCGTTCTGCAACGGCTCTTGGAGAACCGGCTCTACGTAAAAGCCGAGAAGTGTGAGTTTTCAACTCCATCCACCACCTTCTTGGGCTTCATAGTAGCCAAGGGGAGACTGATTGCCGACCTGGCCAAGGTGAAGGCAGTGCTGGATTGGCCAACGCTTCCTCGGGTTTGCAAACTTTTATCGCAGGTTCACAAGGAACTATAGTGGGGTGGCACTGCCTTTAACTCAGCTGACCTCCATTAAGGTTCCCTATCGCTGGACCGAGGCAGTGGAGCAGGCATTTAACAAATTAAAATGCCTGTTCACGGACACACCCATCTTGGCACAAGTCATCACGCAGCTCCAATTCGTCCTCGAGGTAGACGCATCTGACATGGGGGTTGGCACTGTGCTGTCGCAGTGCACGTCCTCCGATCAGAAGCTCCACCCATGTGCATATTTCTCTCGTCGGCTTACACCGGCCGAGAGAAATTATGACGTGGGGGACAGAGAGCTGCTGGCCATTAAGTTGGCACTGGAGGAGTGGAGACATTGGTTGGAGGGTGCCATTCATCCCATCATCGTGTGGACCGACCACAAGAATCTTGAATACTTGCGGTCGGCCCGCCGATTAAATGCCAGGCAGTCCCGCTGGTCCTTATTTTTCCAGCGGTTCAATTTTACCATCACTTACCGCCCTGGCACCTGGAGCGTCAAACCGGATGCACTATTGCGCCAGTTTGATTCCGGGGAGGTAGAACTCCCCCCAACCATCATTCCGCCTTCGTGCGTCCTTGGTGCCTTTACTTGGGACATCGAACGGAGGGTCCGGGAGGCCTAGTCCCGGGAGCCCGTGCCAGTAGGGTGCTTCCAGAATCACTTCTACGTCCCGGCCACCCTCCGCAGTGACATTCTCCAGTGATCCCATACCAGCCATTTCGCCTGCCATCCTGACATCGCCAGCACTGTGGACTTCGTCTGGCGGGCATTCTGGTGGCTCACGGTGCAGCGGGACGCACGGGACTACATCAGAGCTTGTCAAACCTGCGTCAGGGGGAAATCAGACTCCTCCCCGCCCTCGGGACTCCTCCACCCCCTTCCCACCCTGGGTCATCCTTGGCCTCATATCGCCGTGGACTTTGTGACCGGACTCTCCCCCTCTTGTGGGAAGACTGTTATCCTGACGATCGTGGATCGCTTCTCCAAGGCAATGCATTTATTGGCCCTCCCAAAGCTCCCCTCAGCCTTGGAGATGGCGGTCCTACTAACTGAACATGTGATCAAGGTCCACGGCATCCCCATCAACATCGTGTCTGACCGGGGTCCACAATTTACGTCCCAGGTCTGGAGGCCCTTTTGTCGGACACTGGGCACCACTGTGAGTCTCTCATCCGGGAATCATCCTCAGAGTAACGGGCAGGCAGAGCATGCCAATCAGTCCCTGGAGGCCACCCTGTGGTGCATAGCAGCCGAGAACCCAGCTTCATGGAGCTGGCACCTGACCTGGGTGGAGTATTCTCTCAACTCTGCCGTTTTGGCGGCCACAGGACTCACTCCATTTGAGGCATCCCTGGGCTACACCCCGCCCCTTCTTCCCATGGCCGAGAGGGAGGTGGCAGTTCCGTCCATTGAGGCCCATTCTCGTTGCTGCCGATGCATCTGGAGGTCTACCCGGGCTGCCCTGACATACTCCACGGAACGCACCCGGGCCGCAGCAGACAGGAAACGGGTCCCGGCTCCCAAATACACCATGGGACAGCAAGTCTGGTTGGCGGTGAGTCAAGTTCCACTGAAGGAGAAATCGAAGAAACTGTCTCCCCGCTTTCTGGGCCTGTTTCCTATCGCCCGGATTATTAATGACGCATTGGTTCAGCTGAAGCTCCCTCCTCCGCTACGGGTGAACCCCACCTTCCACGTGTCCCACATTAAGCCCCTCTCGGTCAGTCCTCTCTGCATCCCCCACCCCCCAAGCCACCTCCTCCTCCTGGAATCATTGACATCCAAATCCACACAGGATACAGGGTTTGAGGAAAAAAAAGACCAAACAGAAAATTAACCAAGAAAATGCAATGTCAACATTCATCATTACAAGTAATTCAAACACTATTGGATTTAGGTTATACAAGTGACTTTTTTCAATACACAATTTTTAATAGGCTTGTCTGAGTATTTCACAAAATGCCAGTGCTAAGGGACTTTCACCGACAACCATCTGTAAAGTTTACAGAGAATTTGCTTGAAGCTTTTGTCTTTGTCTTCAGGCATTTTGCCTCATCTACAACAAAATGGCTAAACTGACTACCTGCTCAAGTACCTCTCCCAGTAACCACAGACACTTGCATGCAGTTCCAAATCAGCCGATGGAAACGTCTCCTAGCACATCGGGCACAATCCTTGGACTGGCTAAAAAAAAAGAAGATAACTTCATCACAGAATACCAAACTTAAAGATTCAGTTATGTCCCCTGTTGTCCGAGTAGCATGAATAAAGATGAAAATAAAGATGACCTCGGCTTGTTTTTCCCTTGCATGAAGTGTCCTGTGAGACATCCTTGCTTAAACTACTTGAATAACAAGGGATACAACTGCATCCTTCAGTTCTTATTCACAGCACACTGTGTGTCGCTTTCCCTGGTCTCAAAGTATGCACACAGACAAAACAGATGTGGACTGCTGATGCATACATGGCTATGTTCAAAGAGTCACTGAAGCTATCTGCCATACAGCTGTGTGTCATGCATGTGTGTGGAATACAATCTGCAGTTCATGTACCCACACAATAGATAGCAGTGATGTGCCAGCAAACTCATTTAAACACCTAGACTCAAACAAAAACAAGGAGAAAAAAACACAAAGGGGCTTACTTCTGTATAAACATTGGCAGTCTGAATCTGAATACAATAATACAAGTACAGTGTCACATGCACAGCTATGGTAACGTCCGTGCAGGCACAAAATCTGGGTTGTGCACAGTTGCGCCACACAGACTGGAAGATGATGAAATTTATGTCATGCACACTGTGCAGTCATGAAGATGCAGACATTCTATCATGAATCCAGTTCAAGAGAGAAACACAGATCTGTTTTCAGAACCGTAATTTTAGGCATACATACAGTACGAGATGTAAAGGACAAATAAAAGGCATAAATGGAAACCTGTGCAAAAGTGCCTAATGTTCATGCATACAGGCCCAGATGTGAGAAGCAACTTACTCTTTGCTCAGGGGAAGATACCTTGGTGACCTTAATAAAGACAAGAAGTGAGATTTTAAAGGCTTGCTTGTCTACGTTTCTGTAAGTGGTTGTTTACAAGCAACAAGCACTTATTTTTTTACCTCCAGTTCCAAATCAGAGTGTGTCACATTGTAGAACACTACACTGCTTAAAGTGCATGGCCAGAAGCTGCAAAGGCTGAAGTATTTTTTACACTGTGCCATTGGCATCATAGAAAATTCATGTGCATCATACCGAAGAGGTGTTAAGTCAAGTTCTTCCTGTAAAGGCGCAATGTAGAGCAGTGTTTCCCCGCCTATTGAGGCACTTCTAATAGCACTTCCTGTGTACCCCTCTGATTCTGGTGGTACAATAGATAAGCATCTCCGTCTGTTTCCACCTGTTAAAAAGATTTGAAAGTCACCAGAAATATGTCAAAGAAAATGTCAACTATCATAGTTCAACATGTTTATGAGGATTTTGGTTTGTCAAATTAGTTTTAATTACCAGGTCCCTTGTAAAGCAGAAACCCTCCAGTGATCATTTTCAACTTTGGGTAAGCATTGTGAAACAAGTTGGAGATCTGAAATGCTAAATTGTATAAATAATTTGTCAATGTTCTTAATTTTGCTTGGGAAAAAAAAAAGACACCATATATCACCTCCAGATGACTGAATCGTCAGGCATGCAAAGTGTCCTTTTCCCTAAACCAGCCTGCATGTGCTGTAGCTCCTCCACCACTGATAGTGTTACATCTTAATTTTTGCAGAGTAAGAAAATGGAAAAATTAAACGGGGCCCATTGTTTTGCCACCTTAGCAGACTTATTGCTGCCAATTAAAGCCTGCTTTGGCCCCTTCCTGAAACATGCAGGAAAAGATCTGTAACACAAAGAAACAAGATTTACAGTAAATAAAAACAGCAGTGAGCAGTACATCCTAATAATGAAAATCAGTCAAAAAATATGATGGGATTTTTCTTAAGGCTAAAACAGAAATGTAATGTTATACTCTGAATTCATATGGATTACAAACATAGCATCTGTAGGGATGTCCCTATCCAATCTCAAGTATCAGATTGGGAGCCTGACCAAGGCTTTTGTGACTTGATTGGTATGGGGGGGGAACACACTGGGTTCACCTCCATTCAAGTCTTTTTTGTTTTCTACCAGCCTCACCATAACATGGCAGCTGTACAGAGTTTTGCAGGGAAGGTGTTGCTAACATGTTAGCTGTGTGGCATACGCCGAGCATTAAGGTGTCAAGCAAATACATTGGCACTGATTTTTTAAATAACTTTAATGTACTTAATGGTATGTAGTTTGAAAAAAATGCATTGTTGGAAAATGTAAGTATCCGACTGTGGCTCAGTATTGGTCTATACTCAACCACAAATGACCCAGATCGGAGACAAAAAAAATCTTGATCAGGACATCCCTATCTATTACACATTGTTTCTATTGCTTGACCTGGCCATTTCTTGATCTACACTTGCTATGCGGCATAGCCCTGAGCTCTGTCCCTGACTCCTTTCCGAGCTCTACTTACCCAATAACTAGCTCAACACTGTCAAGATATTCTGCACAGCTTCGGTGGTAGCAGCAGCAACCAGGGTACTGGAACCTTGCTGAAGAGTCAAGATGAGCCAGGTCAGTAGTGTTAACATTATATCTATTATCTGGAGACAATGCACTCACCCTGAACTCTTTATGACAGAAGTATAGAGACACAGTACTTTGCAAAATTTGTAAATTATTTTATTTGTTTGGGGTTTTTTTTTAAGCAAAGTAGTGCAGATTCCTTTCAAAAATACAAGTCTTTGCCAGAATTGAGGTATGTCTACTGTTTGACTCTCTTTCAAAGGGACACTAGACAGCAGCTACTAATGAAACACCATCAGTGCTGTGTATCAAGATCCATCTAAACTGTGTTTAGGCTGCAACAATCATTTTTAACAGATGAATCAGCAAATTATTCTTTAAGTCAACTAATTTAACAGTAATAATTTACCATTCCAAATTACTACTTAATGTAAAGCAAAAAACATGTTATAACTCCTTTGAGGGCCTCGACCTCAGTATTGGGCATGTTAGCAATTTTAGGTTAAATCCAGTTTTATTTGCAATAGTTTATTGTCCTCCCTCAACCTACTCAGAGTTTTTATCCGAATTTGCCAAATTCTTAGCAGATTTAGTGCTGAAATCAGAATAAATCACAGATAGAACAAATCAATAATAGAAAAATGCATGACGATGCATGGTGGCCATATTGGTCTGGTGAGCTCAGAGAAGGAAAAAGGAAGAAGAATAAGAAGGATTTCTTCTTCTATGGTGTATTCCGTGTCAACCATGATTCCTCCAACGCGTGCCTGCCACCTTCTCAACTGGCAGATTAGTACAAATCATCAGTACAGCTGGGGAGTTAAAGGGATGTCACAGTGAGCTGACAGGTGCAGTTGCTGTGCTGTGCCACTGGGGAGCGCGGCCTGTCCATGAAATGTGGCCAGTTAAATGGTTAAACTTGTTTCTAAGACTGCCTCTATCATTTGCGTAATATTGCCAAGATTAGGAGCATCTTGTCTCAGAGTGATGCTGAGAAATTAACCCACACTTTTGTGAGCTCTAGATTAGATTATTGTAGCTCTTTATTATCAGATTGTCCTAAAACATCTTTAAAAAGTCTTCAGCTGATCCAAAATGCTGCAGCAAGCGTTTTAACAGGTACTAGAAAGAGAGATCATATCTCTTCGGTTCTGGCTTCCCTTCATTGGCTTCCCATAGAGTTTAAAATTAAGTTTAAAATCCTTCTTCTCACTTTCAAAGCTCTAAACAATCAGGCCCCTTTTTATTTAAAAGATCTGATATTACCCTATTATCCTAACAGAGCACTACACTCCCAAAATGCTGGATTACTTGTAATACCTAGAATCTCCAAAAGTACAATGGAAGGCAGAGCCTTCAGTTATCACGCTCCTCTCCAGTGGAACCAGCTGTGAATCTGGATTCGGGAGTCAGACTCAATCTCTGTTTTTAAGAATAGGGTTAAAACCTTCCTTTTTGATAAAGCCTATAATTAGGGAGGGATCATGTGTCCCTGAACCCTCTCTTAGTTATGCTGCTAATAGGTTTAGACAGCCGGGGGACCTCCAACAATGCACTGGGTTTCACTCCTTTCTTCACTCTCAATGAAATATTTTTGCTGGTCATTAACATCTGTTTGTTCTCTCCCACAGATTGAGTCCCCGTCATACTGTTTGCTCTCTACATGCCTGTTCTTTTCCTCTTCTTCTCTATCCCCTCACCCCCAGCCAGTCGCAGCAGATGACTGCCCCTCCCTGAGCCTGGTTCTGCGTTAGGTTTCTTCCTGTAAAAAGGGAGTTTTTCCTCTCCACCTTCGCCAAGTGCTTGCTCACAGGGGATCGCCTGATTGCTGGGATTTTTTTGAAATTGTGGGGGTTTCCCCTACAATTGAAAGTGCTATGAGATGACTGTTGTTGTGAAATGGCGCTATATAAATAAAGTTGAATTGAATTGAATTAATTATTTTGTTTATAAAATATATTGAAAAATTTCCAAAATATCATATAGCACAGAACTCAAGTGGACCTCGCCAAATCTTGGTTTTTCAAAAACAGTATTAAAAATGAACATTATTCAACTTGCAATGTAAAAACAAGAAAAGTGGCACATTTTCATCTTCATGAACCTGAAACCATCATTTTTTTTTTTTTTGTAATTTTTGACTGGAAAATGGTTGCATAGGTAATTAGTTGATCAAATTAGTTGTCAGTTCTCTTTCAATCTAATGATGTTGTAGCACTATGTTATGTATGGTAAGAAAAAGGTTATAATTTTATTTTTTAGTTCCAAAGTAGCACAGAAATACGACCTTGCTGGCATACCTGGCCCTGTTGGTCTGCTCATGACTCCCAATGCTGGACTTGTCTAGGGAGAGAACAACATGATATTTTAAGATACAGCTCCATAAGGCAGGTTTAAAGTCCTCTGATTCCCTCAGTACATAGTCCCCCCAGCCAGTTGCAGCTGCTCCATAACCAGCTCGCTCCATGGCCAACTTGCCCCAGATAGGTGGAGCATCAGCAGAGACCTGGGACTGACAAAGAACACCGGTGTATCCAACACAGAACATGTCGGGAGAAGCCCAACAGCATGCTAACTGATAGAGATAAAAAGTTTATTTTCAATATTGTGAAAAAAACAAGATAATGCATGGAGTGTGCTTTTGCCGGGAGGCGCAGCTAACAGCAAATTGTGATTTATCATGGAAAACAGCTGAGCCTTGCGCTTCAGCAATCAACTTATTGGATCCTCCTCCTCCGGTGTTCATACATTTTGGCATATTTATCAGAACAGCACTGGACAGCTGATGGTACAGGCTGCAGTCAAAGATAAAAAACATGGGGGAGGGCTCAACAGCAATTTGGATATTTATCCTGTAGCTTGAAAGTGCTCAGACACATCCCCGACAGGTCCTGTTATATGAACAAGTATGTGTGTTTAGCTCTGTTTAGCTCTGTGGGTGTGTATGAGCTGCAGCCAGCAACTGAGCAGAGCTCTGTACAGGTTTATCCTGTGAACCAACACTGCAATTATGCCATTATAGGGTAGCTCCAAATTAGAAACCATTTAATAAGTTACACATAGGTTCAAAGTGTCATGGTGGCCGCTGGGCCGTCATCCAGCTCATCAGCGCCAGCCGCGTACAGATTAACAGGTGTTAATCAGCGGCTCTTAAAAGCCAGCGTCATGGACAGCTCGGTACGGAGTCGTCTGTCTATCTCGTCAGAGTATGAGCCAGAGCTTCGTGCCACAGCCACGTCAAGAACGCAACAACCAGATCTACCATGTAAGAAGACTATCTGCTTCTCTACGCCTAACCTTTACTCTTGTGCCCAGGTGGACTTCCCAGGCGGCGGACCGGTACGCTCCCGGAGCTCCTCCTGGTCTACGGAGTCAGAGCCTCGTCTCATAATCAAGCCAACACCACCACGACAAGACCCACCACGTAAGAAGGCTATTTGCCTGTCTACGCCTAATCTTTACCCCTGTGCACAGGTGGACCTCCCAGGCGGCGGACCGGTATCTCCAACGGACGGAGAATTACCCTTTCCCTTCTGGAGCTCCTCCTGGCCTTCACTGATCCAGGAACTTCCTCCACTGCAGCTGCAGGCACTGTCACTCCCTCAGTCACAGGAATCATTGTCTCCGCAGTTACGGACATTATCGCTGTCACGGCTACGGGAACAGTCAACGTCACAGCTGTCAGTGCAGCCTTCGCTCTCACCACGAACTCCTCCACGGTTAGTGGAGTTATCACCGTCACAGCTTCAAGCACCAGAGTCACCACAGCATGCGGACATCGGAGAACGGCTAGATACAGTCAGAGACAACCTAAAGTAAGCTGCACACCTGCACTTATCCTTTTGTGCTGAACAGCCTTAACGGTTTCTGCTTGTGTGTTCTAGGGTTGCCAGGTTGTCCTCTGTATCGCTCAGCTCCGGTGACCAGGACACGATATCAGCACTCACACTTGCACTACACTCACTTACACTTCACAATAAAGAATAACTATTTTGTATCTGCCCGTGTCTGTGTCTGTCTCTTGGGTCCTGAAACATAACAGTACGACTCCGTCACGTGACCCAATGGACAGCACACAGCCATGCGGACTTAACACCCTTAGCGCCCGGGTAGACATGCTCGTACATCAGCAAACAGTTATTCTTAATCAGCCGTCACAAATTAACGGCCGGCTGGATCGCCTGGAGGGACAACGGGCTTTTTCCCCGGTCGCTAGTGCCTCAACCCCTGCAGGTTTAGCACCTACTCAAGCTAACACCACGTTCGTATCTCGCCTCACCACTGTTCCCACTCCAGCTCGTTTTAGTGGCAAACTCGGAGAGGCTCGGGGATTTATTCTCCAACGTGAGTCAGTTTTTCTCCGAGTCCCAGGGGACTTCGCCATTGATTCAAACAGGATAGGATATATCATTAACCTACTGGGAGGTAGAGCCTTAGATTGGGCCTATACTGTAATGGCAAGCCCAGGTTATCCCATTTTAACTTACCAGGAGTTTTTGGCGGAGTTTATGTCCGTATTTGATCATTCGGATAGGGGTGCGGTACTGACTGAACAGCTGTTGAGCCTGCAGCAGGGCGCAAGATCAGCTGCTGACTATGCAGTAGACTTCCGGGTCCTTGCCGCTGAGATTGGGTGGGGGGAACCGGCACTATGCGGTATTTTCCTCCGCAGTCTCAACGCGGAGTTAAAGGATGAGTTAGCGGCACGGGACAAACCTGATAATTTGAGAGAGTTAATTGCCCTTGCTATAAGCGTAGGCAGTAGATTAAGGGAACGAGCGGCAGAACGGCGGTCTACCACCCGTCCTGTAAAACCCCGCTCTCGTTCCACCAGCTTTTCCCCGCTCGCTCTACCGGCGTCAGGGGAGCTTTCAGATCAGGATCCCATGTTAACAGGACAATCTAAAGTAACAGCGGCCAAGAGACAGCGCCGCAGAAATTTAGGCCTTTGTTTTTATTGTGGAAAGGAGTCACATGGAGTTTTTGAGTGCCCAAGTTGGTTAAAAGGGATGGTCCGTGGATTGCAGTAGGGGGATTCACGGACACGGACCCAAAAAGACCCCTCACGAGTTTCAAAATACCCATTAGACTTATCCACAAACAGGCAGAACATTCTACACTAGCCTTAGTGGATTCAGGAGCTGAGCAAAACTTTGTCTCCAAGGACCTGGCAACCCAGATGGGCCTCAGCTGTCAGCCCCTGGATCCACCTGTCAGGCTGATTACGTTGTCTAAAACGTCACTGACCACCATAGCCTATCAGACGGCCCCAGTGTCCGTAATAGTCTCAGGGAATCACAGAGAAGAGATTAGGTTTTTAGTCTTACCTATCTCTTCTTCGCCTGTCATCCTGGGTTTCTCTTGGCTCCACCTTCATAATCCCACCATCGATTGGCAAGGAGGGAGTATTAAAGCGTGGAGTACCTTCTGCTTAAGCGCCTGCCTCCAATCGGCGGCATGTGCTCCTTCTGTCAAGGTGCCACCCCCCTCGACGTCAACTCAGGAGCTGTCCAAGGTACCAGAAGTTTACCATGATTTGAGACTAGTGTTCAGCAAGTCACGGGCGTTGTCTTTACCCCCTCATCGGCCGTACGACTGCGCTATAAATCTGAAGGCTGGGGCCCCTCTTCCTGCGAGCCGCCTTTACAGCCTGTCAGCCCCGGAGCGCGAGGCCATGGATACCTATATTAAAGAATCCCTGGCCTCAGGGATCATCCGCCCGTCATCCTCGGCCGTGGGGGCCGGCTTTTTCTTTGTTGGAAAGAAGGACGGGTCATTATGCCCTTGCATCGACTTCAGGGGGCTTAATGAAATCACTATAAAAGATAAATACACCTTGCCTTTGATGAATACCGCCTTTGACTCCCTCCAGGGGGTGACCTGGTTTACTAAGCTTGATCTCCGCAATGCCTATCACCTGGTGCGCATCAGAGAGGGGGATGAGTGGAAGACGGCGTTCAGGACCCCAAGCGGCCACTTTGAATATTTGGTAATGCCGTTTGGGTTGACCAACGCTCCAGCCGTCTTCCAGCGGCTAATTAATGACGTGCTGCGGGATTTCCTTAACTCCTTTGTGTTTGTATATCTAGATGATATATTGATCTTCTCCCGCACTCTGGAAGAGCACCAGGTGCACGTGTGCAGAGTGTTACAGTGCCTCCTGGAGAATCAACTTTTTGTCAAAGCAGAGAAGTGTGAATTCCACACAAACCAGACCTCTTTCCTTGGGTTCATCATCGCCCGGAACCAGGTGCTTCCCGACCCAGCTAAGGTTAAGGCGGTAGTGGATTGGCCCACTCCGTCCTCTAGGAAACAGCTCCAGGGGTTCCTGGGCTTTGCTAATTTTTATCGCCGTTTTGTGCCCAATTTTGGGAACCTGGCTCGCCCTTTGACTGCGCTCACCTCCCCTAAGACCCCGTTTTGCTGGAGTGAGGAAGCAGCCAAGGCGCTTAAGAAATTAAAGGACGAGTTTGCTTCAGCTCGTGTTCTCTCTCAGGTGGACCCGAATCTTCAGTGCTTGGTGGAGGTGGATGCCTCTGACTCGGGGGTGGGGGCGGTTCTCTCCCAGCGTTCTCCTGAGGACGGCAAGATTCGGCCATGTGCATATTTCTCCCGTCGCTTGTCACAGGCAGAGAGGAACTACAGCATCGGGGACAGGGAGCTGTTGGCAGTGAAGCTTGCCTTGGAGGAGTGGAGACATTGGCTTGAGGGGGCCGCTCAGCCGTTCGTAGTATGGACTGACCACCGCAACCTGGAGTACCTCAGGACAGCGAAGCGGCTGAAGGCACGTCAGGCTCGTTGGTCTCTCTTCTTCGGTTGCTTCAACTTCTCCATCACCTATCGGCCAGGAAACAAGAACGGTAAGCCGGATGCCCTCTCTCGACAGTTTGACGCACCATCTTCCGAGGATCAGGACGCACCTATCCTACCACCCTCCTGTGTTGTGGGCGCGCTGTCCTGGGGTATCTGTACCAAGGTCCGGAAAGCATTGAAGATGGAACCAGGCCCGGGGGGGGGGGGGTGCAGGCCGCTTGTTTGTTCCACGCTCTATTAGGGGCCAGGTGATTGAATGGGGTCACGCCTCCAAGTTGGCTTGTCATCCGGGAGTTGGCCGGACTGTGGACCTTCTCCAGAGAACCTTCTGGTGGCCAGGGCTACGGAAGGATGTGGTGAACTACATCCGGGCTTGTGCTCAGTGCGCCACTGGGAAAACGACATCTTCTCCCCCGGCAGGTCTGTTGCACCCCCTGCCCGTCCCTTCCCGCCCCTGGTCTCATGTGGCCATGGATTTTGTGACTGGTTTGCCCCTTTCTGATACTTTCACCACTGTCTTGACTATTGTGGACCGTTTTTCGAAGGCGGCCCATTTTGTGCCTCTTCGGGGCTTGCCTTCGGCTCAGGAAACGGCGGACCTCCTTGTTCAACATGTGGTTTGCCTCCATGGTATCCCCGCTGACATAGTGTCAGATCGAGGACCACAGTTTGTCTCTCAGATATGGAAGGCGTTCTGCGCAGCGTTGGGAGCCACGGCCAGCCTTTCTTCTGGGTACCACCCTCAAAGCAATGGCCAGTGCGAACGGGCTAACCAGGAGCTCGAGGCCGCACTGCGCTGTGTTATCTCCTCCTGTTCCTCCTCTTGGAGTAAACATCTTCCCTGGATTGAGTACGCCCATAATACTACGATCTCTACGGCTACGGGCGTCTCCCCTTTCAAGGCTATGTTTGGATTTGATCCACCATTGTTCCCGGAGGAGGAGAAGGAGGTAGCGGTTCCGTCTGTCCAGGCCCAGATTAGGCGCTGCCGGCGAGTTTGGTCCATCGCCCGCCGAGCCCTTTTGAGGACCACTGAACGCAACATCCAGGTGGCCAACCGTCACAGGAGACCTGCCCCGGACTACAAGGTGGGTCAGAAGGTTTGGTTATCCACCCGGAATATTGGTGTACCGGCCGAAAAGCGTAAACTCACTAAGCGCTTTATTGGCCCCTACACCATCTCACGTATTGTCAACCCTGTGTCTGTGCGCTTGTCTCTCCCCCCTTCCATGCGCATCTGCCCTACTTTTCATGTCTCCCAGGTTAAACCGTACTTTATGGACCCTCTGTGCCCGGCCCCTGCGGCGCCTGCCCCCCCGAGGATGATCGATGGCCATCCAGCCTGGGGTGTGACTGCAATCCTGGACGTGCGCAGGCAGGGCCGTGGTCTTCAGTATTTGGTGGACTGGGAGGGGTTTGGACCGGAGGATCGTTCTTGGATTCGCCCAGCGTTGATCTTGGATAAGCAGCTGATCCGCAATTTCCATCGGGCGAATCCAGGTAAGATTGGGCAGGTGCCTGGAGGCACTGCTAGAGGGGGGAGTACTGTCATGGCGGCCGCTGGGCCGTCATCCAGCTCATCAGCTCCAGCCGCGCACAGATTAACAGGTGTTAATCAGCGGCTCTTAAAAGCCAGCGTCATGGACAGCTCGGTACGGAGTCGTCTGTCTATCTCGTCAGAGTATGAGCCAGAGCTTCGTGCCACAGCCACGTCAAGAACGCCACGACCAGATCTACCACGTAAGAAGTCTATCTGCTTCTCTACGCCTAACCTTTACTCTTGTGCCCAGGTGGACTTCCCAGGCGGCGGACCGGTACGCTCCCGGAGCTCCTCCTGGTCTACGGAGTCAGAGCCTCGTCTCATAGTCAAGCCAAGACCACCACGACAAGACCCACCACGTAAGAAGGCTATTTGCCTGTCTACGCCTAATCTTTACCCCTGTGCACAGGTGGACCTCCCAGGCGGCGGACCGGTATCTCCAATGGACGGAGAATTACCCTTTCCCTTCCGGAGCTCCTCCTGGCCTTCACTGATCCAGGAACTTCCTCCACTGCAGCTGCAGGCACTGTCACTCCCTCAGTCACAGGAATCATTGTCTCCGCAGTTACGGACATTATCGCTGTCACGGCTACGGGAACAGTCAACGTCACAGCTGTCAGTGCAGCCTTCGCTTTCACCATGAACTCCTCCACGGTTAGTGGAGTTATCACCGTCACAGCTTCAAGCACCAGAGTCACCACAGCACGTGGACATCGGAGAACGGCTAGATACAGTCAGAGACAACCTAAAGTAAGCTGCACACCTGCACTTGTCCTTTTGTGCTGAACAGCCTTAACGGTTTCTGCTTGTGTGTTCTAGGGTTGCCCGGTCGTCCTCTGTATCACTCAGCTCCGGTGACCAGGACACGATATCAGCACTCACACTTGCACTACACTCACTTACACTTCCCAATAAAGAATAACTATTTTGTATCTGCCCGTGTCTGTGTCTGTCTCTTGGGTCCTGAAACATAACACAAAGAGCGTTACTCATATGTTAGAAATAATTTTTGGGTGTTTTATTTCAAAGAAATTAAAAGTATGGTTAAAATAGATGAATTGAAAATATACTGTATATTTTTATTAAAACTGTAACACTGAACATTAAAAAAAAACCTCTCTTCCCTTGCAAACTTGTTGACTTTAATTACAAGAGGCTGCAGTACATTTAATTCGGATCAATCCTGAAGAAAAGTAATATGTTTAAAAAAAAAAGTCTGAGACCCACAATAGCCAGTCACATGTTTTGATTTCAAAGAAATTAAAAGTTTCGTTAAAATAGATGGGTTGAAAATATATATCTTTATTAAAACTAACACTGAAAATAATAATAATAAAAAAACTCTCCTCCCTTGTAGAAAAAAATTATAGTCAGATATTCAGAGATTTCAGCAAACAACAGAAAATGAGGCTGCTGAGTTAGGCTCGTTCACTGTGCCGCACCACAGGCTGTCACTTGATGGGGTGAGTCGATTACGGGGGACTTGATGGTAAACCATTCCCTGGCCAAATTAGCATGTGTTTGAACAATAGCTGTAACATAGCCTGGGTGAATATTAAAGGGGACATATAATGAAAATGCCACTTTTGAGTGTGTTGCACATCTACATGGGTATCTGAAGTGACTACTTATGGGAAAACTGGAGAAAGAAAAACCAACAACACTTGCTAAGGGTCAGACTTTATCTCAGTACCTCGGGAGCAGGTCAACTTAATCCCTGAGCAAGTCAGCACCCCAAGTTGGCCCCACAAATTGACCCTGGCATCTGGAGGCAATTTTTAAGTACATTTGCAAACCAATGATTCACAAAGAGAATCAGAGCTTTCTAAAGCCTCATTTCTAAAGCCTTATATTCCCACATACCTATTTTGTGGATTTTCATTTGGGGGCAACCAGTGGTAGCAAGCAGCAGCTGTATAGGACGGAGAAATTTCTTTTGAAAGCACAGACAGAGCCGAAACAAAAACCTTTTTCAGGGTCAGGCTAGTTATCGTCGTACAAATAGTCCTTTTGTTGGTGACCGAGAAAAGGTACTGGTGACTACCTGGCTGGACAATGGCTGCGCTCCCACCCACTGATATCTATCTATCTATCTATCTATCTATCTATCTATCTATCTATCTATATATATATATATATATATATATATATATATATATATATATATATATATATATATATATATATATATATATATATACACAGTATATATAAGTAGTAAATAAATAAATAATTAAAACAGAAAAACATGAATAAGATAAATAAATCAGACTCCGTTAATTATTCCTGTTTCTTCAAACACGTTTGATTATTTTTAGTGATTGAATAGTAGATAACATAAAGTCAGAGCTACTGAATAAGCAAACATTTCAAAATTATATAATGTAGAATACGTTACCCTTAACTTCGCCAGAGTACCCTACATTATGATACTACACCACCATCAGTGTGTGAATGTGTGGGTAGCAGGATCTGTAAAGCGCTTTGGTCATCAAGAGATGAGAATAAAAGTGCTATATAAGTGAATGCCATTTAACATGGTGGGCAGCATGGTGGTGCAGTGGTTAGTACTGTTGCCCTACAGCTAGAAGGTTCCTGGTTCGAATCCCCAGGCTGTCAGGGGTTGGAACCTTTCTGTGTGGAGTTTGCATGTTCTCCCCGTGCTGCGTGGGTTTACTCCGGGGGCTCCGGTTTCCTCCCACGATCCAAAGACATGCATGTTAGGTTAACTGGCTGTTCTAAATTGTCCCTAGATATCTGTTTCCTATAGGCCCTTAGAATAGAGGGTTAGTACTAGTGAAAGCGCTTTGAGTGGTCTTCGTGACTAGAAAAGCGCTATATAAGTGCAGGTTAGTTAGTTAATTTACCATTTTACACTTGGTGCAACTTCTCAGCCAGGAAGTTTTATACCAATATTAACGTTGGCATCAGATCCCAGTGTCATAAACCTCCGTGTGCCATGGCTCGGTGCACGAGAGAGAGAATGAATAACCCAATTGCGAGAGTTGATGGTGCACTTTTATTAACAAACATGAACAAAATAAGTCCAGTTATCACCAAGTTCAGTTCAGTTAAACCACACAAATACAGAGAGATGTAATGATGGATGTTGGGCCACCAAACATACCGGACTGAATGGTACATACGGACAGAATGCTCTACAGCCTGGTGAATACGGAGCCTAGTGCTGCAGGGCTGCGTTACGCACGAAACAGGAAAGGCGAGCAGCCTAGTGCTGCAGGGCTGCCAGCACAAGAGAAAAGGCAAAAAGGCAATTACAGGTCTGGAGCTAATTCGGGGAGAAACCAAGCAGTCAAGTGGATGAGGATAGGAAGCTGAGGCAGCCGCGAACACCCAGGGATTGATCGTCTGAAGATGTCAGGCTGAGTACGTGAAGGGAGTGATACGTCATTCATGGAGAGCTAGCTGCCATGAACGAGGGTGAATGCCCCGACAATCTCTCTCCTCCAAAGTGGCGAACAAATACTCCTGAAGCTAACGAGGAAAGAGATTGCCGGTGTGGGAATGCGTAGGCAGGACTGATTGGCACCAGGTGTGTGAGAGAGCATGTGAAATGAGAGTGAATGAAGCGTGTGCGTGTGTGTGTGTGCATGTGGTGTGTGTATGTGTGTGAACACCCGTGTCAGTGCAGCTGATAGCACTTGACAGGAGGAGAGGGCGTGCCAGAGCTGTCAGGAGGAAAACTAGGCCAAAGCATAACAATAAGTCAGAATTGGATTCATGACACCCAGGATCAATCCATAGTTTTAAGACAATCAGTCAATCAATGCATCAGATTTATATAGCGCTTTATCATAGACACTCAAAGACACTTTACAGAAATTAAGGGTCATCCACCACCTGGATGGATGAAGCAGCCACAATACGGCGCCATCCCTTTTAACTATTCACACACACATTCACACAAAGGGCCACTTTAGAGTCTCCAATTAACCTAACCTGCATGTTTTTGGGATGTGGGAGGAAACCGGAGAAATCCCGGGGTAAATCCACGCATACACGGGGAGAACATGCAAACTCCACACAGATCACTGTTGGTCGGGGGCTGGGATCGAACCCACGATCCCACGATCCCCCGGCCAAGGGTAAACTGTGCTGCCGCAGTTAGTGTTGTAGTCAAGACCTCATCAAGACCTCACCAAGACCAAGACCAAGACCAAGACCAAGACCGAGAAAAAGTTGAGACCAAGACCCACATACAAAGTGGTCTTGACTTGGTCTCAGTCTTGGGATTCTGGTCTTGGTTTGCTCTCGACTACAACTCTATTTCCAAGTAACTAGTTACTTTAGTTAGTTAGTTAATCCCTTCACACCTGAAGGTGTATATGGGCGGCGCCTATCTCCGTTTCTCTGACCCTAGGCCACACAGCTACTGTAAGTAGTGAAAGCTACAGCGGGGGGTCAGTCCCCTGGTAGCTCTGTGTGTAACTTTACTTTCCCCATTCCATTATGCGGAGCATCACGCTAGAAGGCAGAAAGCACCATTTTTATATGGTCTTTGGTATGACCCGGCTGGGATTTGAACCCCTGCCTCCCGGGTGTGGGGCGGATGCTCTACCAACTGAGCCACCACTCCGGTAACTAGTTACTTTAATCATGCAGTAATTGGTAAAGTAGCTCAGTTACTTTTGAAAAGAAGTAACTAGTAACTGTAATTAGTTACTATTTTTTAGTAACTTGCCCAACACTGGTTATATGAATACTGCATATAAATGTGCATGTCTGCAATACCCGCATATTATTTATGCATTCTTCACAATAAGCGATGGCAATATTTGCTCCTTTGCTTCCCATAGAGTTGTAGTCGAGAGCAAACCAAGACCAGAATCCCAAGACTGAGACCAAGTCAAGACCACTTTGTATGTGGGTGTTGGTCTCAACTTTTTTCTCGGTCTCGGTCTTGGTCTCGGTCTTGGTCTTGGTCTTGGGAGACTCTGGTCTTGATGAGGTCTTGATGAGGTCTTGACTACAACACTAGCCGCAGTGCTAACCACTGCGCCACCGTGCAGCCCAACAAGGCTGACAGACGACATCACAAGGCTGACAGTCACTACATGAGCGGCCATATTGGAAGGGAAGCTGTAGGGGGTGATTCTATTTCATTAAAGCTGAAAATTATGTAAATATAATGCACTACTGTGGAATAATTGGTTGTACAAACACTGGTGCGAAGGAGAAAGTATTTTTCTATCGATTACCTGTAATTATTTTGAACCAAGGCAAGTCAACTTGGGAACTTTCAGAAAAACGGAGGAGAATTTGGCTTCCTCCTATTAGTATTAAAAGCCTTATTCATGCTGCATTTCCCCTCTAGTCCGCTTTGGTCCGTGTGTGCTTTGGACAAGCCCGACACGCATGCGGCGCTGTATATGCTCACTTTTTTCATCTACCCAGGCCAAGTGGTTGATGCATGCACACAATCATCATTTGTAGTTTCTCTCTCACCTTATAGGTAGTGCCAATGTGCTGATGTGCCAGGATTTTTACGAACAAAGAAACACTGCTTGCTTTCTGCTGCTTGACTTCCCGGTTTTCATTCCTTTTTCATGAAGATGCCGCTGCTGAAGTATGTACGGTATGTATGATTCATGTATGATTATACTCGTCTTCCACTTCCTTGTTGTCTTCATCGTCTACTTTGTCTTGGTATCTGTGTCGATATCGCCACCTCGTGAATGAGACGTTCAGTTTTGTGCATGTGCTTTTCAACGCGTTCAGGTCGTGGGCAGGTGGTGCGGTCACAAAATTTGGGCTGCATGCGGTTGTCCGCGGTCAAGCACTTCGGACACTAGCAGAGTGGAGACAATGACGTAAATTTCGTCACACGAGGTTTCCGGTTACACGTACGTACGTGGAAAGCCGAGGTGCAGCATGAATCCAGCTTTAGTAGAACTGATGTGGCACCTTCCTTGTACTCCAATTTGCAGGTACTCTGACCATTTTGTAATAGGTTTGTAGAAATAATTGACTAAAAATATTGTTGAAAAGTCTGTGATGCTCTGTGGATATTTTCACAGAAGCTCCCTGTTCTGATCAGCTCAGCTGCTGCCAGCCGCGCACACACACACACACACACACACACACACACACACACACACACACACACAGGGGCATGTGCACACATGTGCACACACGCACACACACACACGCGCGCGCACACACACACACACACACAGACCTAAACAAATGTACTTGTTCGTCAAACGGGCCCTATCAGGGATCTGTCCAAGCCAACTTAAGTGGCACACTTTCAAGCTACAGGATATTATGAAGATCCAAATCTGGTCAAGTGAACCCTTGACCAAGTGAGCACCCCATGTGAGCACCCCAATATCCAATCTATACATATACAAGTACATTTTCAATCCAGTGATTTACAAACTGATTCATAATTTTCTAAAGCCTCATTCAGAACATTATAGTCCCACAGATTGGATTTTCATCTAGGGCAGCCAGCCATGATGAGCAGCAGCGGTGGAGAAAAAAGTCTATTGAAAGCAGAAACAGAGCCAAAACCGTCTCTTGGTCAGCTTATTTGTCATCTTACATATCATATATTTTTTACACTTCTTGGTCACCGGGAAAAGTCTTTCCAACAACTTTACACAAATTCTTGTTGTTCTCCTTCTTCGCATTTACAAATCACTGGAATGAAAATGTACTTATACATGTACAGATTGGATTCCAGGGTCCACTTGGAGTGCTCACTTGGTCAGGTGTCCACTTGTCCTGTATCCGTCTAGATAGGTGATGCTAGCCCACTTCTCCATGTCTTTTGGCCAGTTTTGCTTTGGAATGAGATGGGGGGTCTCCTCAGTTAAAACTAATTAACTAATTTGACATCATTCCGCTGTTTGTCATAATCAAGAGTTTCATAATAAATTTCGGACATTTTCACCTTTTTTTGGTCCATTTTACTACTTGATTTGCCCCCCCCCCCCAAAAAAAAACAAACCAAAAATGGCTGGTGATTCAACCAGAAGCCACGTGATCGAAAACTATGAATTTGGGGTGTGGGGGGTGGCGACTGAATTGCACTACGATTATTTATTTAATATTATTAAATACTGTATACTTGAATTATTATTGAAAACAAATGGGACATCTAGCATTAGTGTCTGTTTATTAACTATAGCAAGGCTAGCTGTGTATTTGTAGAGCAGTCTTAAAAGTTATCTAATATATATATTTTCAAATTTCACTAGACATCCGTGCTCCCATCTTGTTCGTTATTAATCTAAAGGCAACTGTTTGCGTCAGTATTGTCATGAATCTCCATGCGCTTTTACGCAGTGCACGGAGGAGGAGAGACGGATTTAAACACAGGGTTACACCACAGACAAATTTATTGACATAAAGTCCCAAGACTTGTGCAGACGTACAAAAATATAAAGAGGAAAACTTACATTGACACAACGTAATGTGTTGCGAGCAGACCATGGTGTAACATGGCAGAGCAAAAACACAAGGGCAGGCCACGGCGTAACGTGGCAGACAGAGACAATAATCCAGCAATGAAACAAAGAACATGAGCTGGCTAAATACACAAACAGATGAACCAATGAGTGGGAGCACCTGAGCGCTGGAATTGGGCAGTAATCACAGGACAGAGAACAGCTGAGTGTCAAGCGAGAGAGAGGGGGCGTGGTCTGGCTGGCAGACTGACAGGCAACGCCCACACCAAGCGCAGACTTCCACGTGCTGCCTGTCAACCTGTCAGCCAGAACCCAAAACAACACAACAACACGGAAATGATACAAAATAACACATGACCTGACAAAGGCAAACAAGACAATACACAGATGATGAAATAGGACACACAAAGGAGAGTCATGGAACCAAGCCAGGAGGACAAACTGGCCTGGTTCATGACAAGTATGTCTTATTTTGTTAAATTTTCTATGAAACAGGGCAAATACGGGATGGTTAGCATCGTGGCTATCTGAACCACTGGCTCAGAGCTGAGCTACGTGTCATGTTAGCTGACTGAACTAAGGCTACTTTGCTGGCTAATATTGCTAAAGCTAGCAAGTTGTCATTATACAGAAAAATACAATATAAAAAAAAAATCACTTTATGAATCTTGGTGAAATACGAATCTGTTGCACTGAAAAATACAGCTGACCGCTCAAACTGTTGCCCGCCATTTGCATTCTACAACTTCCATGTCACCGATCCCTGAGTAATTCCCATTCAAAAACGATTAGCCAATGGGAGCGAACCCCGCCCCATGCATGAGGAATGTGCCAAAAAATGTCAAGCAAAAAAAGTGGTCAACCAAAGGAAAAAAAGGAAAAGTCTGGGCAGTGAAAACAAAAGAATGCTTTATCAAACAAAGAATTTTATAACTGATTTCTTTAAAGTTAGGAGTTTTACTTTTGAGATGAAATATTTCATGCAAGATTATTATTTTTTGTTTGATATTCAAGAAGTTTGCTTAAAAACTATTGCCACACTAAGTCCGTGTGAGGATTGTGCCAAGACTGCAAGCAAAAAAAAAAAAAAAAAACAGGAGTCAAAACCAAAGGAAATCAAGAAAAAAAAGGAAAAGTCTGGGCAGTGAAAACAAAAGATGGCTTTATCGATCAAAGAATTTTATAACTAATTTGTTTAAAATCAGAAGTTTTGCTTTTGAGATGAAATATTTCCTGCAAGATTGTTATTTTTTGTTTGATATTCAAGAAGTTTGCTTTAAAATGATTGCAACACCAATCCGTGTGAAGCTTGTGCCGAATCTGCAAGTAAAAAAACAGGAATCATAACCAAAGGAAATTCAACAAAAAAAGGAAAAGTCTGGGCAGTGAAAACAAAAGATGGCTTTATCAATCAAAGAATTTTATAACTTATTTGTTTAAAGTCTCAAGTTTTGCTTTTGAGATTAAATATTTTATGCAAGATTGGGTTTTTTGTATGATATTCAAGAAGTTTTCTTTAAAATGTTTTGGCACAAATCTGTGTGAGGATTGCGCCAAAACTACAAGTAAAAAAACAGGAGTCAGAACCAAAGGTAATTTAAGAAAAATGCAGAAGTTTGGGCAGTGAAAACAACAACAAAAAAAAAGCTTCATCAAAGAATTTTATAGCAAATTTGGTAGAAGTCAGGAGTTTTGCTTTTGAGATGAAATATTTTATGTAAGAATGTTATTTTTGTTTGCTATTCATGAAGCTTCCTTTAAATAATTTTTCAATTCAATTCAATTCAATTCAGCTTTATTTATAAAAAAAAAATAAAGTAACCTGAACCTGAACCTGAATAATGCGCCACATCACAACAAAAGCCGTCTTGTGGCGCTACAGTGCAGAAAAAAAAAACACACACAGTCACAGAAAGACCCAGCAATCAGACGATCCCCTATGAGCAAGCACTAAGCGACAGTGGAGAGGAAAAACTCCCATTTGGAAGGAAGAAACCTCTAGCAGAACCGGGCTCAGGGAGGGGCAGTGGTCTGCTGCGACTGGCTGGGGATGAGGGGATAGGGAGGATGGAAAGGACAGACATAAAGAACATAACAGTAAGATGCCAAGTACATTACTGGAGGTCAACCAGCAGTACGGATCAGATAACAATAGGACAAAAGTGGGGTTAAGAGACACAAAATCCCTCCTTAAATGTAAGCTATATTAAAAAGGAAGGATTTTACCCTGTTCTTAAAAACAGAGACCGAGTCTGACTCCCGGTCCCAGAGTGGTAACTGGTTCCAGAGAGAAGGGGCTTGGTAGCAGAAGGCTCTGCCTCCCACTGTACTTTTGGAGATTCTGGGCACCACAAGTAAGCCAGCATTTTGGGAGTGTAATGCTCTATTAGGATGGTAAGGTAATATCAGATCTTTTATATACTGGGGGGGCCAGATTGTTAAGAGCTTTGAAAGTAAGAGGAAGGATTTTAAACTTGATTCTAAATTCTATGGGAAGCCAATGAAGGGAGGACAGAACCGGGGAAATATGATCTCTTTTTCTAGAACCAGTTAAAACTCTAGCAGCAGCATTTTTAATCAACTGAAGATTTTTTAAAGATACTTTAGGACAACCAGATAATAGTGAATTACAATAATCTAATCGAGAGCTGACAAAGGCGTGAATCAGTTTCTCAGCATCATTCAGAGAGAAGATGCTCCTGATCTTGGCAATATTGCGTAGATGATAGAAGGCAGTCTTAGAAACAGTTTTAATATTTGAATTAAAGGACAAACCTTGATCAAAAATAACTCCAAGGTTCCTCACAGAACTGTTCAGAGTGAGAGTGGCAGCATTTAAATTAAGGGCATAATCTGAAAAGGAATTTCTAAGATGTTTTGGGCCAACAAGAATGACTTCAGTCTTATCAGAGTTTAATAGTAAAAAATTACAAGTCATCCAAGCTTTGATGTCCTTAAGACAGGCATCTAACTTGGCTAATTGATTACAATCATCGGGCTTCACTGACAGGTATAGTTGTGTGTCTTCTGCGTAACAGTGAAAATGTATACAGTGCTTTCTGATGATATAAGATAAGATAAGATAAGCCTTTATTAGTCCCACAATGGGGAAATTCCAGGATTGCAACAGCACAGGGATAGCAACACTCAGAGCAACAATCAGAAGGCAAGGAAAAAAAAAGAAAAAAAAAAAAGCAAGAGCAGCTAATATACATATGTACATATTACTATAAATATACTGTATATATATATATACACACAGACACACAGTGCAGAGCATTGTAGCTGGATGGAATAAATATATGAGTATATAAACACACAGTGCGGAGCATTGTAGCTAGATGGAATAAATATGTAGATATATAAACACCCACAGTACGGAGCATTGCAGCTAGGTGGAATAAATATGTAAATATATAAACACACACAGTGCAGAGCACTGTTGCTAGATGGGATGAAACAGCACAACCGTCTACTTAGTTATCCTACATGGTATGATTATGTGCCCATACATATTCTCACCCTCCATAGCGACCGGTATTTTCCTAGTTGTATGCCGGAGGGGACCATTGTGTAAGTCTGTTGCATCTTTTGCATTCAAAAACTATTAGGTTGTTATGTCTTTTTGCTATCTCTGCGAGCAGCCCTGCTTAGGTTGTACAGTCTGACAGCCGTTGGTAGGAAGGACCTGCGAAACCTCTCGGTTGTGCACCTGGGATGATGTAGTCTGCTGCTAAATGAGCTCCTCAGTGCATTCAGTATGTCCTGCATAGGGTGGAACTCGGACTCCAGCAGGGATGACAGTTTAGCCACCGTCCTTCTCTCTCCTATCTCCTCCACCGGGTCAAGGCGCTGCCCCAGGACAGAGCTAGCTTTCTTGATCAGTTTGTTCAGTCTCTTCCTATTGGCTGCGGTAATGCCACTGCCCCAGCAGACCACTCCAAAAGTGATGGCTGATGCCACCACCGTGTCATAGAATGTCTTCAGCAGCGCCCCTTGTACACCAAAAGACCTGAGTCTCCTCAGTAGGAACAGCCTGCGCTGTCCCTTCTTGTACAGTGCGTCAGTATTGTGTGACCAGTCTAGTTTATTGTTCAGATGAACACCCATATTGCCTAATGGGAGCATATATAGACTAAAAAGAGTAGGGCCCAACACAGATTCCTGTGGAACTCCGTGACTGAGCTTAGAGTTGGAAGAAAATTCATCATTGATATGGACAAATTGAAATCTATCGGACAAATAAGATCTAAACCACTACAACGGAGTGCCACTGAGTCCAACAAAGTGTTCTAATCTATCAAGTAGAATGGCATGATCGATAGTGTTAAAGGCTGCACTGAGATCTAAAAGAACAAGAACAGAGACAAGTCCATTATCAGATGCAGTCAGGAGGTCATTAGAGACCTTCACTAAGGCAGTTTCAGTGCTGTGATGACCTCTGAACCCAGATTGAAACACTTCAAACAAACCAACTCCCTGCAAATGGTCAGATAATTGCACAGCAACAACTCTTTCCAAGATTTTTGAAATGAAAGGCAAGTTAGAAGTTGGTCGATAATCAGCCAAAACTCCAGGATTGAGCGTCGTTTTTTTAAGTAAGGGTTTAATTACAGCAGTTTTAAAAGCCAGTGGAACATAACCCAGAGTTAAAGAAGAATTTTTATAGATTAAGAAATGATTTCTCCACGCTAAGTAGAATTCATCTGAATTAGTTGAATGCCATTTCCTTTCCAATTGACGAGTTTTCTGTTTTAAGCCACAAGTTTTTGAGTTAAACCAAAGGGTAAGAAATCTCTAGTTAGACTTTTTCTTTTTTAAAGGGGCTACCAAATCTAGAGTCTGATGCAGAGAGGCAGTAACACCATCAACCATGCTATCAATCATGAATGGAGCAGACTCTCCATCATTTATTTCTGGTGATTCTGTTGTGTTGACCCATGGCATAGAAGAGACAATCTGCAAAAATTTAGCAACAACATCATCAGAAAGACATCTGCTGTAGTAGTATTTTTCTTTAGGAAATAAGTGATCAGAGATAATGAAATCAAAAATTAACAGACAATGGTCAAACAGTACAGGATTATGAGGGGACACTACCAGATTTTCGATATCTATACCATAAGTCAAAACAAGGTCCAATGTATGGTGGAAATAATGGGTAGATTTTTTTTTACTTTTTGGGAAAACCCCATTGAGTCTAAAATTGAATTGAATGCCTTATTAAGACAGTCACTCTCAACATCCATCCATCCATCCATCCATCTTCTACCGCTTTTCCGGAGGTCCGGGTCGCGGAGGCAGCAGTTCAAGCAGAGAAGCCCAGACTTCCCTCTCCCCAGCCACCTGCTCCAGCTCTTCAGAGAGGATACCAAGGCGTTCCCAGACCAGCTGGGAGACATAGTCTCTCTACCGAGTCCTGGGTCTGCCCCGGGGTCTCCTCCCAGTGGGACGTACCTGAAACACCTCAAGTGGGAGGCGTCCAGGAGGCATCCTAATCAGATGCCCATACCACCTCAACTGACTCCTTTCAATGTGGAGGAGCAGTGGTTCTACTCTAAGCCTCTCCCGGATGACTGAGCTCCTCATCCTATCTCTGAGGGTGAGTCCAGCAATCCTACGGAGAAAGCTCATTTCAGCCGCTTGTATCCGCGATCTCATTCTTTCGGTCATTACCCAAAGCTTGTGACCATAGGTGAGAGTAGGAATATAGATTGACTGGTAGATCGACAGCTTTGCCTTAGAACTAAGCTCCCTCTTCACCACAACAGACCGGTACAACGTCCGCATCACTGCAGATGCTGCTCCAATCCGTCTGTCAATCTCTCGCTCCATTCTCCCCTCACTCGTGAACAAGACCCCAAGATACTTAAACTCCTCCACTTGGGGCAAGAGCCTGTCCCCAACCCGGAGAGGACAATCCACCTTTTTCCGGCTGAGGACCATGGACTCGGACCTGGAGGTGCTGATTCATTCAAACGGAACTTCACGGGATGCACCCACGGTGGCCCCGGACTGGGGCGGCGCTGCACCCTTGGTGGCCCCGTGCTTGGCCTGAGTTGCACCCGTGGTGGCCCCAGGCTGGGGCTGAGCTGCACCCACGGTGCCTCTGGACTGGAGCAATGCTGCATCCCCGGTGACTCCGGACTGGAGCAACAGTGCAACCTCAGTGGCTCCGGACCGGAGCAACGTCGCACCTTCAGTGGCTCCGGACGGGAGAAACGTCGCACCCTCAGTGACTCTGGACGGGCGCAACGCCGCACCCTCAGTGCCTCTGGATGGGAGCAACACTGCACCTTTGGTGGCTCCGGATGGGAGCAACACCGCACCCTCTGTAGCTCTGGACGGAAACAACGCTGCACACTCGGTGGCTCCGGACAGAAGCAACGCCGCACCCTCAGTGGCTCCATATGAAAGCATTGCAGCACCCGCGGTGGACCCGGACTGGGGCTGAGTTGCACCCGTGGTGGCTCCGGACTGGAGCAACGCTGCATCCCCGGTGACTCCGGACTGGAGCAACACCGCACCCTTGGTGGCTCCGGACTGGAGCAACTCCACACCCTTGGTGGCTCTGGACGGGATCAACACCGCACCCTTGGTGGTTCCGGATGGGAGCAACACCGCACCCTCTGTAGTTCTGGACAGGAACAATGCTGCACGCTCGGTGGCTCCGGACAGAAGCAACGCCTCACCCTCGGTGGCTCCAAACGAGATCATTGCAGCACCCGCGGTGGACCTGGACTGGGCCAATGCTGCACCCTCGGTGGGCCCGGGCTGGAATGGAGTGCCAACGATGACCTCAGGCAGCAAGCCTGGACCTGTGGAGACTTCTGGCTCAGGTGGATCTTCCTCGGCGACCCTGGGAGAATGCTCAGGAAAAACAGGCAAAAGAACAGGGTCACCAGCAGCGGCGGAACCTGGTGAGGTGAGCTCAGGTGCAGCTGATGGCTGCACTTGGCTCTCCTCCACAAGACAAGACCTCTCCAACATAGGAATGATTGAAAGAGAAGAGGGCACTTACCTGAACTCGAGCTCCACCACCGTCCAGGACTCTGTCAATCCAGGCATCGATGCTCTTGACATCCGGTTGTAACTCTGCTGCAGCAGCCTCTGCAACAGGTGTGATGGTGTGTGCAGTCCCGGTGCCCCCAGGCAAAGTGACCCATGATGGTGGCTCCTACGGCGTGGCAACTGGAGGTTAGGGTTAGGGCCCCTGTTCCACTGGCACTGGAACAGGGACCTCCAGGGCCACAGGCTCCTCCATCCTCCGGCAGCTCAGTTCAGGGACCGATGGATGCTCAGGGACAGATGGGGAGGACACGGAGAGGACAGATGAGGAATTATTCTCTGCTGCAGGTGGGGAGAGCTCAGGGTACTGCGTTTCCTGAGCCTCCCTACCAGGGATCAGGAAAGGCACATGATCATGAATTGAAGCAGAAATAAATGACACTTGCCTATCATCCTGGTGTGCAATGTTTTCTGCTGCAGCAGGTGCACAGCCATCTCTCTCCGTGTCCATGGTGAGCCTGGGCCTTTCTGTGGATTGTGGAAGAACCACCTCAGTAGACACGGAGGTGGGCGTAGCCGGGGAAAATCTGGAGGACCTCTCAGCAGCAGACGGAGACAACCCAGTGGACTGCAGGGACCGGGTTTTCTCTCCAGAAACCAGGCAAGAATATTCATTTTTTAGTAATGGAAAACAAGAGTTCACTTGCCTGAATTCCTGGGAGGTGATGGAGTCAGCTGCTGCTCCGGGGACAGGCTCTGTCTCTCCGAGAGCTGTCTGGGTGGTTGGGTGATGGCGTGGACTTGAGGCAGGAGTGACGAGCCCTCTGCCCCCATGAACGCTTCTTCAGCCTGCGTTGAACTGAGGGATAATCTTCCAATAGCTCCACAACTCGTTGTCTAGTTTCGTATATCATTGTGAGAAGAGGAGTCAGACCTGGGTAGCTTCAAAGATTGGGGCAAGTCTCAATCAGCCCGGCTGCGAAGTTCACAAAGCCAAAAACGACCTCGGGAGTGTGGGTGACCTGAGCCTTAGAGGCAAAATTCACAACAAGATCTGCCACCACACATTCCTTCTCACTCAATCCTAAAACCCGGAAGTCCATGGTGGTATACCCTCTACACTTCAGACAAAAAGAAAAAAAAAAGCCAAAACCTACAGCGGCTGGTGTCCACACTGGTTGTGTCCAGTTGAGTGCCCATTGAGTGGTTGTGTCCAATTTTGTGCCCATTTCACGGGCACAAAATAGAATAAAATACATCATTTGTGCCAACAAAATGTACTTCTGCCTTATGAGAGCCTGACTACCACCTTACACACGCTGTACGAATCTCTGTATGATCGTTGTTTCCTACGACCACTGTCAGGGGCCCTCAAGAACAACTTAAGGTGTTTTTGAGGCATACTTACAGCCATCATCTTGCGTAGTTCTAATGTTGTTCCTATGGCATTCGTATGGCTGCCCTACAATGAGGATTTTTTTGTGGGGCGTTCGTAGAAATCTTCTACAAGACCATCAACCTAGCCACAAAATTACAAATGGTCTACGAATGCTGGATTCTCCTATGGCCGCCTTAAGAAGACCGTATGAATTGGTCCAAAAATCATTTGTACGGTGTTCGCAGCCGTTTGTAAAGGTATTTGTGACCATAGTTTGATTAGCACCTAGTGGACAGCAGTGAGTTCAAGTAATAGCCATGGTAACAATTCTTTTTAACAGTTAATATTAAGGCCTTTCTTACCTGTGATTCAAAAAATATGTCCTATGAATTCATGTGAAAACAATTTATAAATGCATGGCTTTCAAAATCGCTCTGATGAAAGAGTGAATTTTTTCCAGTTAATTTTATTTTTTAAAATTAATTCATTACCTCTGTCATTAAATTATATAGGCAAAGTGCGTATGAATGGGGTGTAGAGGTGTTATTTTTCTTTTCTAAAAATGCTTAACAAAGGTTTAATTTCATTCAAGGAACAACATGAAAATCCAGGAAAAAAAAAACAAGGTTGTAGCCTTGACATAATACATGTGCTCTGTTCTCCAGGAGACATTTGCATGTGGACACGATAAAGCACCTCAAGTGACAGGCCAGTGCAGAAAGCTCATCATCATAATATTATTCATAGAGAGAACATCTATTCATTCCTATCCATTTGTCACTCCAATGCCACCCTTTAGTTTTTTTTTTCTTTTACAAGTGCAGTTTTCTGGGTTAAATGTGAAATGCAGAGTTTTAGTGCCTGATATCCTTGCTTTACTATCAAACAGTGTCAGGATTTAGATTTGAATTCCCTCATCCAGGTGACCCTCTCTGTTGAGAGTTCTGGGTATGTTTCAGTGGCCCCCTCGGGGCTACTGCTCAGGGCACATTTAGTGATTCACTCCAGATGAGCTGTCACAGTGAGGAAAGAGTCACTCTAATTCCTCTGCACTCTTGAAGTCACACGATGCTGGTGTGCTTGCCTCAGCTTAAGACTCACTGTCTGTACTCATCAGGCAGACACTAGACAGCAGAACTTCAACTTCAAATCTCACTGATTCCAAAGAGGAGTGGCTCTCTGTTTTGGCTGAAAATAAATTTGGAGTTAACTGTATTATATCATGATATATGTCATACCATTTTCACACATTTCTTTTAAAATAATTGACATTTGGGGTGTTTTTCCCACAACACAGTCCCAGTCATTATTATTCAGAAAGTTTCCCATGCACAAGCATTCTCAGGCTGCAGAGTTGATTAAAAGTTACTGTTTTGATTAGATAGATAGATAGATAGATAGATAGATAGATAGATAGATAGATAGATAGATAGATAGATAGATAGATAGATAGATAGATAGATAGATAGATAGATAGATGTACTTTATTGATCCCAAACTGGGAAATTACAGTGTAACAGCAGCATGACATTAACATTAACACTGACTTGGTAATGCAAGCTACAGTTCCAGTCAAAATCATCCAACCCTCATTGCATCTTAGGTTTATTGGCAAAATTTAAAATGTTCAGGTGCTTGAAATAAACAAATTACACAGGAACTTTTTAAATAGTTAAATAAAACTGATATTACAAGGATTTTATCTAAATTCAACACAAAATCCTACTTCCAAAGACTACTGCAGCTTCAAAATTATTCAGAATTCCTCACAAGAGCGCACATTTGAGGTCTCACGCAGGTGTAGGAAGAATACCTTGCCTACAGTGGCACAGGTGTAGTGTGGTCGACTACTGATTGGAGGGTCAGGGGTTCGATTCTCGCTCTGTCTGCAGTCTGCATGTCGAAGTGTCCTTAAGCAAGACACTGAACCCCCAGTTGCTCCTGATGGGTCAGGCCACTGCCTGTGTATGGCAGCTCTGCCGTCATCAGTGTGTGAATGGGTGGATAACAGGATCTGTAAAGTACTTTGGTCATCCAGAGATGAGTAAAAAGTGCTATATAAGTGAACACCATTTACCATTTACACCACAACCAATCAAAGGCTTCATTAGTTACATCAGGTGTGCTTGAGAAAGAACACATCAAATACTTGGACTGTTGACAGTGATGTTTGATTGCATGTTAGAAATATGTCTAAGTCAAAAAGATGGTGCGATGATGTTCCTAGAGATATACTGTAGTTGGAGCATAGTACACAAGTTTAAAGTCAAACGACTTGTACCAAGACTTGGTGGCAGCAGGCACTGAAGTTTCAGTTTCCACAGTAAGGCGCATACTAAACACTGAAGGGCTGCATCCCCGAACTCCAAGACGTACACCACTACTAACCCAAAGGCACAACAAAGTCAGCTCCAATTTGCTCAAAACAGTATAAATAAGCCAAAGAAGTTTTGGGATCCTGTTCTGTGGAGCGATGAAACAAAACTGGAACTTTTCCAGCCTATGGATCAGCGGCATGTTTGGAGAACGAAGAACGAAGCATATGCTGAAAAGAACACCTTGCCTGCAGTGAAGCATGGTGGTGGCTCAGTGATGCTCTAAAGCTGCTTCACTTCCTCTGGCACTGGAAACCTGCAGCATGTGGAGGACAAGATAGATTCAATCAAATATCAGGATATCCTGGTAGACAATGTCATGCTGTCTGTGAAGAAGTTGAAGCTTGTGTGAAGCTGTCTGTGAAGAAATTGAAGCTTGGGAATCATTGGACCTTCCAACAGGACAGGATCCGAAGCATACCTCAAAGTCCACCAAAGCTTGGTCTCAGAAGAAGTCCTAGAAGATACTAGAGTGGCCATCACAGTTGCCTGACTTGAACTCCACTGAAAATCTCTGGTGGGATTTGAAAAAGGCAGTTGCAGCACACAAACACAAGAATATTAGTTATAGTGGCTTTCCTTCTTGTCCAAAAACCATGTAAGAACTGTAAGCACAGTATTCTTGACACTAGCAACAGGAAGTAATCTTGAATTTTAAAACTTTTAATAAAACAGAAAAGTTCTTCATTACTCTGTCACGCGGTAGAAAAACTGTGTGCTCCTGTATCTAGTGCAGCTCTCTATCTGAATGCATGGCTGCATATGCTATGTAACTCACCAATTAAACTACACTTCTTAAATCTATTAACATGCACTTTTACACATCGTTTTACTTAGACTCAGGATTTCCTATGAATTATTAACATTGACAAATGTGAAATTTTACTGATTTTTTTAAATTAACTTTACTAATGATTAACGAACTTATATTTTTACTGTAACTTATTTTCATTCTCATCTTTATGGCTATTACATTAGTGAACTGGAGGCCTTTGCCCATGAGGAATGGAATAAGACTGTCATGGGCAGTGAGAGGGCACCCCTCCCCTCCTGCCTTGTCTTCACTAACTCATCACTGCACCTGAGGCAGAGGACACACCAGCGCCCGCTCATCAGCCAGCCTACTTAGGGAGGCTTCCTCCGTGCAGTCAGCGCTGGCTCGTTTGGGTATACTGCCCTAAATTCAAGCAAGCAGGTTGTATGTGCTAAGTTTAGACACACTGTCTTACTTTGCTCTCCTTCTCTCTTTCAGGTTGCTGCCATAGTGCGGGTGCGTCCCCAGGTCTGCGTGCGTTCTCCTGCCACATCACCACATCCTCAGCAACGAAACTCCAACTGTTATGTATTTTGGTTTACTACGGCACCCGTCGTAGTGCTTGCTAAAAGCATTATGGGTAATCTGTAATGGCAGAGTGTGTTGTCGTTGGCTGTGTGCTATGAGTTGCTGCTACGCTAATAAACCGTGAACATTACGTCGATGGTCCGAGTTATTATTGTTATATTAAGTAACGTAAAGGGTGAAAGATATAACAAAAAGTGGTGACGAGGACGTCTGGACCGACGCTGCAGTCCGCGACGGAGGAGAATTTTTTTGTCGTTTTTTTTTTCCCGCCGCTACTTCGTGCTGACAGGGTAATACACCGCGCCACTGTACTGAGGTGGATGCTGCGGGCTGTCTGCTAAGCGGGGAGGAGCGGAGCAGTGGAAATCGTTAAGGACACAAAAAAAAAAAAACTCAGTGAGTAACGCCGGAGGGAAGAAACGACGTTACAGAAAGGAGCCGCGAGGGAAAGAGCGACATTCAACCGGGAGTGTTAAAATGGCTGGAGTCATTGGCTCTATCGGGCCCTTTGATGAGAGCGCGGAACAATGGAGCTCCTATACTGAGCGCTTTGACTATTTTGTCGCGGCCAATGGAATAACGGATGAAAAGTTAGTGCCCACTTTTCTGAGTGTGATGGGTCCCAAGACATTTAACCTACTACGTAACCTCCTACAGCCAGTAAAGCCAGGCTCTAAAACCTATAAAGAACTGGTGGACACACTAACCCACCACTTCTCACCCAAGCCTCTAGTGATTGCAGAAAGATACAGGTTTCACAGACGTAACCAAGAAGAGGGTGAGTCTGTTAACATGTTTGTTGCAGCGCTACGCAAGTTAGCCGAACACTGTGAATTTAAAGATGTTTTAAATGACACATTAAGAGACAGGCTTGTGTGTGGACTACGAAATGAAGCAGCACAGAAGAAGTTACTCACAGAAAGTGATTTGACGCTTGAAAGAGCCATTAACATTAGTGTGATGATGGAGATGGCTTCCAAAGAAGCACACCAACTGCATGCTATAGGCAGAGTACATAAGCTCAACAGTGGTAAAACCAAAGCAACAGGTCCATGTTTCCGCTGTGGCAAGGTGGGACACCTTCCTAATGACTGTTGGTACAAAGAGATGGACTGTAACAACTGTGGGAAAAAAGGCCACGTGGAGCGGGCATGTAGAAGCAAAAGGAGCAAAGACAAAGGCCCAAAGACAAGGAATAAAAGTGACATGGTAAAATACCAAAAGAAAAGAAATGTTCACACAGTTAAACATGGCGAGGACAGAGTGAGCGACTCCTCAGAGGAAGAGGTGTCAACTGCAGTAAATACTGTCCGGATTATGAATGTGAATGAAGGCTCAGAAGGCTTTTGGACTAAACCAAAAGTGGAGGGACATTTTATTAAAATGCAGATAGACACCGGATCAAAGGCATCACTTGTGTCGCATGGCATTTACAAGAAGTTTCTGAAACATCTTCCACTCCGACCTTCAGACACCGTCTTCAGGGCGTATACTGGACACCGAGTGCCCATGAAAGGGATGACAGAGGTAACTGTTCAGTACAATGGCCAAACTGCTGAGCTTCCAGTTTATGTTACCAAGAACAACTGTCCAGCTATAATGGGGCGTGTGTGGCTAAAGAAAATCCAACTTGACTGGCAAGAAGTAAGGAAGCTGTCACACAGTTCCACTCAACTGCAGGCCATACTGGAAAAGCACAAAAAGGTTTTTCGTGATGAACTAGGCAGTATGAAAAAAATTATAGTGAAGCTGCATGTCAAACCTGACAGTAAACCAGTGTTCATGAAAGCCAGACCAGTGCCGTACGCCATCAGACCAAAGGTAGAGGCTGATTTAGATGCTCTGGTCAAGAATGGAGTTCTGGAGCCTGTGACAACCAGTGAGTGGGCCACGCCCATAGTTCCAGTACCCAAAAAGGACGGAGGAATTTTTTTTTTTTTTTTTGTTACTTATTTGTACCCGTAGGTAGCCACCGGCTACTGGTCGCTGCGTGCGCGAGCGCCCTAAACCTACATGTTTTTGGTGTGCGGGAGGAAACCGGAGAAATCCCGGAGTAAACCCGCGCAACACGGGGAGAACATGCAAACTCCACACAGCTCACTGTTGGTCGGGGGCTGGGATCGAACCCACGATCTCATGATCCCCGCGATCCCCCGGCCGAGGGTAAAACTGTGCTGCCACAGTGCTAAACCACTGCGCCACCGTGCAGCCATCCGGACCTGTGGAGACTTTAAGGTAACAGTAAACCCTGTACTAACAGCAGAGCAGTATCCCCTTCCACTGATTGATGACTTATTTGTGGGGCTGAGTGGGGGACAAAAGTTCAGCAAAATAGATCTCAACCAGGCTTACTTACAAATGCATGTAGACGAGCAGTCACGTGAAATGCTGACTATCAACACCCATAAAGGACTCTTCAGATACTGCAGACTGCCTTTTGGCATCACATCTGCTCCAGCACTTTTTCAGCGAGCTATGGATCAAATCCTGAGTGGATTACCAGGAGTGCAGTGCTACCTGGATGATATCCTGTGTACAGGAGCAGATGATGAAGAGCATCTGCACAACTTGGATGCAACTCTCACGAGACTGGAGGAATATGAATTGAGAATCCGCAAGGATAAATGCGAGTTTTTCCAGTCATCCGTGGAATACTTAGGTCATGTGATCGATGCTAAGGGACTACACACTGCACCATCGAAAATCACAGCCATTGTGGATGCACCTCCACCCCAAAATGTCAGTCAGCTGAAGTCTTTCTTGGGACTGCTGAACTATTATGGACGTTTCATACCAAACTTGGCATCACTATTAAAACCACTGCATAACCTGCTGCGCAAAGAGGAAGCATGGAGGTGGACAGCAAGCTGTCAGGAAGCTTTTCAGAAGGCAAAGGATGCGCTGACTGCATCAGAGGTTCTGACCCACTTCAACCCATCACTTCCGATCCAGCTTGCCTGCGACGCCTCTCCTTATGGCGTAGGGGCGGTGATTTCCCACGTAATGCTAGACGGTGAGGAAAAGCCAATCGCTTTTGCGTCAAGGACATTAAACAAGGCAGAAGCTAACTATGCTCAACTAGAAAGAGAGGCTCTGAGCATTGTGTTTGGTGTCAGAAAATTCCACCAGTACTTGTACGGAAGGAAGTTTACACTTTTTACTGACCACCGACCTCTCACAACCATCCTTGGACCATACACAGGAATACCATCTCTTGCAGCGTCCCGGCTGCAGAGGTGGGCGTTGCTGTTGTCAGGACACTCCTATGACATCAGGTATCGAAAGTCAGACTGTCATGGTAATGCAGATGGGTTATCCAGATTACCACTTCCTGTCATGAAGCCAGAGTCAAGCACTGTGGACATCTTCTACTTCACAGAGGTAGAAAACGCACCTGTTTCAGCTGTGCAGGTGAAAAAGGGGACTAGAAATGACCCTGTGTTGTCTGCAGTCATGGAATTGATCATTAAAGGACAACCTGCGGGTGATGACGCAACCTTGAAGCCCTTCCTTGGGAAGTGGACAGAATTGTCTGTTCAGTCGGGTTGTTTGCTGTAGGGGAGGAGAGTGATTATTCCCCTGTCATGTCGAACAAAAGTGTTACAGCAACTTCACGCAGGACATAGTGGAATCGTGAGAATGAAAGAAATAGCGAGAAGCTATTTTTGGTGGCCAAACATTGACAAGCAGATTGAAGAAATAGCCAAAAGCTGTTCATCTTGTCACAAGGTACGGAACAACCCACCATTGGCTCCTCTCCATCCCTGGGAGTTCCCACAGGAGCCATGGCATCGTGTGCACATTGACTTTGCAGGTCCGTTTGAGGACAGAATGTTTCTCGTTGCTGTGGATGCACACAGTAAATGGCCTGAAGTGGCTATTATGAGGTCAACCACCACAGAGAAGACCACAGAGGCATTAGGAGAAATGTTTAGTCGTTTTGGCTCTCCTGCACAACTAGTTTCTGACAATGGACCTCAGTTGGTTTCACAAGAAATGGATGCTTTTCTACAAGCTAATGGAGTGCAGCACATTAAATCAGCTCCATACCATCCTGCGATGAACGGCCTTGCAGAAAGGTTTGTGCAGACAATGAAACATGCATTGAAAGCATCACAAGGTCAAGGAACACTGCATCAGAGGCTGCACAAGTTCCTGCTAAACTACCGCAACACTCCACATGCAATCACAAAGACAACCCCTACTAGTCTGATGTTCAAGAGAGATCTGCGCACTACCTTTGACCTTTTGAAACCCTCAGGATTAAAGGACACTGTGCAAAAGCAACAAGAGAAACAAATTATGCACAGAGAACATCGGGCAAAGGACAGAGCGTTCACGTCAGGAGAATCTGTGCTGGCCAGGAACTACAGAGGTGAACCTAAGTGGGTTCCTGCAACTGTTATTGCACAAACTGGACCAGTCTCAAATACAGTTCAAACCACTGACAGTGTTTGGAAAAGGCACGTGGATCAACTCCTGCAGACACCGCCAGCGCCTGCAAAACCGTCTCTTGGATATCCTAACGATGCACTCACCAACTCACCACTTTGTCCACCTACACCAGTACAGAACTCAACCACTTCAGAGACCGGAGTTCCAGCTGGAGATGTGACATCTTCTTCTGCATCAGCACCAGAAGCAACCTCCACATTAGAAAGAACACAGACTCATGTTCCTGCAGAGCGCCGATATCCCACCAGGGAGCGACGACCTCCTGTCCGTCTGAGTTATTAGACTAGATGGTAACTGACCCACATTAATGGGGCAGAATAATCCCCAGGGGTACAGTTATGGGATGAGGTAGTCTACCCTCACTCCTAAGGTAGCATAATAATTTAAAAAAAAAAAGAGAGACAAAATAAGACATTTGGTATCTCCTGTAGGACATCTATTGTAAGGGGGGAGGAGATGTTATGTATTTTGGTTTACTACGGCACCCATCATAGTGCTTGCTAAAAGCATTATGGGTAATCTGTAATGGCAGAGTGTGTTGTCGTTGGCCGTGTGCTATGAGTTGCTGCTACGCTAATAAACCGTGAACATTACGTCGATGGTCCGAGTTATTATTGTTATATTAAGTAACGTAAAGGGTGAAAGATATAACACCAACCTTTAAGGCACCACCAGCGCAGTCCGCCTACACTACTGGTTCGTCTACTCCCCGCTGGAGTCCTGCCGGTTCTTCCTCAGTACCCCAAGTAAAAGGTAATTTGGCTTGTCCATATCCCTTACTCTGTTCCTCCACTGAAAGCTCTCGTTTTCTCTCCACAAGTGGATTGATTCCTCTGGTGAGTGGCTGTTTATTTAGCTGTGCACTTGTTTTCATATTTAATAAATCTGTCGAACGTTCCCCCCTTGTGTGGTTCCTTCCTGTGCTTGCATCGGGCATGTGAGCTGTCAGCTTTACCATGACAGAACGAGCCAGCCAGGATGGTAGCTCAGCCGGTGCTTTGCCACAGGAGCTGTCTGCTCTGGATCGCCTGTCAGTGACCGAGCACCAGCTCACTGTGTTCAAATCAAATCAAATCAAATCAAATCAAATCAAATCAAATCAAATCAAACTTTACTGTCATATTGCTGTACATACAACTGTAGTGCAGGCAAGATGAAATTGCGTTTCTCTCGGCATCCATATAAATACAAGCAGCATGATTTAAGACACACTCACACATAGCTTCACCCCCCACCCCCACCCCCCCATCCATTCACACATCCCTGAGACATACTTGGGGAAAAAAACTAACTAACTATAATATACAAATAATATACAAAATGTCTGTAGGTGCAGTAGTGTGTATGAGAGATTCCGGGTCAACTGTTCAGCATCCTGACATCTTGTGGAAGGAAGCTGTTGATCAGTCTGGTGGTTCTGCCTCTGATGCTTCGGAATCGTTTACCAGGTGGAAGAAGTTCAAAGTGTTTATGCAGAGGGTGAGAACGGTCCTTGACAATGTTCAGTGCCCTGCTCCTACAACGGTTCTGAAAAAGTTCTTGGACAGAGGGGAGGGAGACTCCAATCCAATTAACCTCTCAGCCCCCTTGACTATCCTCTGCAGGGCTTTTTTGTCTGACATACTGCAGCTGGAGTACCACGTAGCAATGCAGTACTTCAGAACACTCTCCACCACACCTCTGTAGAAGGTCCTGAGGATGCAGATGGGGAGAGAGGCCTGTTTGAGTTTCCTCAAGAAGTGCAGTCTCTGCTGAGCCTGTTTCCTGATCCCCAAGGAATTCTTGCTCCAGGTCAGGTCCCGTGAGATCTGCACTCCGAGGAACTTGATGTTCTCCACTCTCTCCACTAAACGGCCGCCGATGCTGAGGGGGACGTGCTCAGGCTGTGACCGCCGGAAGTCGATAATCATCTCCTTCGTTTTGTCCACGTTGAGCACCAGATTGTTCTCCCTGCACCAGCTCTCCAGGTCTCTCACTTCTTCCCTGTACATTGATTCCTCATCCCTCTGAATAAGTCCCACCACCGTGGTGTCGTCTGCAAACTTAATAATCTGGTTCCCCTCGTGTCTGGATACACAGTCATGTGTTAGAAGTGTAAACAACAGTGGACTGAGTACACAGCCTTGAGGGGATCCAGTGCTCAGCGTGACAGAGTTGGAGATGTTGTTTCCAACCCGGACAGACTGAGGTCTCTCAGTCAGGAAATCCAGGATCCAGAGACATGTGGCGGTGTTCAGACCGAGAAGGAGTAATTTCTCCATCAGTCTCTGGGGAATAATGGTGTTGAATGCTGAACTGAAATCAATGTACAGGAGTCTGGCGTAGGTGTCTTTCTGGTCCAGGTGGGTGATGACAGAATGTAGGGTGGTGACTATACCATCCTCCATGGAGCGGTTTGAACGATATGCAAACTGGAGCGGGTTGTGTGATGCAGGGAGGCAGGCTGTAATGTGTGGTTTGACAAGCCGTTCAAAACACTTCATCACAATTGGTGTCAGTGCAACAAGACAATAGTCATTCAAACAGGACACAACTGGTTTCTTTGCCACTGGTACAATGATAGAGGTCTTGAAGCATCTGGGAACGATGGCCTGACTCAGGGAGATGCTATAAATGTCAGTCAGGACATCCGCCAACTCGCTCGCACAGTCTCGGAGCGCACGTCCCGGGATGTTGTCCGGACCTGCAGTTTACGTGGGTTGACTCTGGTTAGGGTCCTCCGTGTGTCCGCTGTGTTGATGGTAAAAGCTGGTCCGACCGATGGTGGGGGTGGGCCAGCCCTCCCTCTGATTGTCGAGTTTGATGCTTCAAAACGTGCAAAGAAGTCATTGTGCCTGTCTGGAAGCGAAGCGTCGTCATCATTGACCCCCTGCCTAGACTTATAGCCCATCAGTGTCCGAACTCCCTGCCACATCTGCTTGGTGTTCCTAGTGTCACAGAGGTGTACCTGGATTTTCTCCGCATAGGCGCTCTTCACCGCCTTAATTCCCTTTGAGAGCGCAGACCTGGCTGAGCGGAGGGCGATCCTGTCCTTCGCTCTGAAGGCTGCATCCCTGGCTGTAAGCAGCGAGCGCACCTCTGCAGTCATCCAGGGCTTATGATTACCCCACATAGTGATGGTCTTCACTGTAGTGACATCCTCTGTGCACTTCGCGATGTAGCTGGTGACCGTTTGTTGACGCTACAGTTAATGAACTTTCTTCAGTTTTGGTCTAATACGTCTCCCCCGGCCCCGCCTCCTCAACCTGCTCCCCACACTATGGTGTGGCGCACTACCACCATTCCCACGCCTACCCCATACACAGGGGCGGTGGGGAAATGTAAAGGATTTCTTATTCAAGTACAGATGTGTTTGGAGCAGGTCGGGGAAGAGTATCTGGGGGATACGGCTAAGATACAGTTTTTCACACTGTTGTTGAAGGACCAAGCCCTTGAGTGGGCACGGTCCACGTTAGACAACCCCGAGGGGCGGCGCTATATGTTCGGACAATTCGTTGACGGCTTCTCTTGTGTGTTCCGCTGTACAAGGAGTCAGAGCAATGTCATGAGTGGCCTGATGACGCTCCGCCAGGGTACCCGGTCAGTGGCCGAGTACTTGGTGGAATTCCGGGTTGTTGCTGCAGACTCAGGGTGGAATGAGATTGCCCTGCACAGTGCATTCTTCCACGAGTTCAACGAACAGCTTCGGGATGACTTGGCGGTTCACCCTGTCCCAGAAACACTCGAGGGTCTAATAGATCAGGCAGTAGGTTTAGATAACCGACACTGTGAGCGCGCGAAGGAGTGCGAGTCCTCTCGCCCACGCACCGCGCGGGGACCTGCCATGAGTACTGACACTGGTGCCACCGTTTCTTCGCCTGAGCCAATGGAGGTCTCTCGGCATTTGACCAATGATGAGCGCTGGCGAAGGTGAAGGGCCAGCGCGTGCCCGCACTGCGGTTCGCTGAACCACAGTCGGGATGAATGCCGCCAGCGGCCAAAAGACACGGCCCGTCAGTAACCATGGGGGGTCTGGCGGGCGGGACTAAATTCACTCCCCCCAGTAACTTTTCTGTTTCGGCCCTCATTCAGTTGCTGGGGGTCGAGAGAAGGACAAAGACATTGGTTGACTCAGGGTCGGAGGGTAATTTCGTCTCTCCTGAGTTTGTGAAGCAGGTGGGTATTCCCACACGAAAATTGCCCGTGATAAGAGGATCACAACCATATCTGGCCGGGAGGTCGTGGTAGTTACCCGTAGCACAGTACCGATCTCCATCCTCCTTTCCGGGAACCACCGGGAGGAACTCACATTCTTAGTTCTTCCCATTTCTTTTTCCCCGGGGGTCCTTGGGTACCCGTGGCTCTGGAGGCATAACCCAATTATAAACTGGGTTCAAAACACCATCTCCTCCTGGAGCCCCTTTTGCATGGCCCACTGTATGCGTTCAGTGGAGTGCTCCCCCTCTCTATCTGTCTCCTTCTCCCCGGCTGAGCCACCGGACCTCAGCCTCGTTCCCCTGGTGTATCACGATCTTGGAGAGGTCTTCAGCAAATCAAGAGCATTGTCGCTGCCACCTCACCGCTCTTACGATTGTGCTATAGACCTCATCCCGGGGGCGAGGTTGCCAACCAGTCGGCTGTATAGCATTTCTGGCCCAGAGAGGGAAGCAATGGAGAGGTACATAAAGGAGTCCCTGAACACCGGCCTTATTTGGCCATCTTCGGCTCCACTCGGAACCGGGTTCTTCTTCGTGGGAAAGAGGGATGGCTCGCTCCGCCCGTGTATCAACTACCGTGAGCTTAACGCTATTACCATCAAGGACAAGTACCCTCTACCCTTGATCAATTCAGCGTTGGAGCTCCTTCAGCGTTCACAGGTGTTTACTAAATTAGATCTCAGGAACACGTACCATTTGGTCTGCACTCTCGAGAGCGATGAATGGAAGACAGCATTTAAGACACACCAGGGGCAATTCGAGTTCCTCGTGATGCCCTTTGGGCTTACTAACGCCCCCGCTGTCTGCCAGTGGTTAATTAATGACATCCTTCGCGATATGCTTTATCAATTTGTGTTTGTATATCCTGACGATATTTTGATTCTCCCACTCACCAGAGGAGCATGAAGCACACATAAGGGCCGTTCTGCAACGGCTCCTGGAGAACCGGCTCTACGTCAAAGCCGAGAAGTGTGAGTTCTCCACAACATAAACCACCTTCTTGGGTTTCATAGTAGCCGAGGGGAGATTGATTGCCGACCCGGCCAAGGTGAAGGGAGTGCTTGATTGGCCAACTCCCCACTCCCGTAGGAAGCTTCAACACCTCCTCAGGTTTGTGAACTTTTACCGCAGGTTCATAAGGAACTATAGTGGGGTGGCACTGCCTTTAACTCAGCTGACCTCCGTTAAGGTCCCCTTTCGCTGGACTGAGGCAGTGGAGCAGGAGTTTGCCAAATTAAAGTGCCTGTTCACAGACACACCAATCTTGGCACAGGTTGACACACAGCTCCAGTTCATCCTCGAGGTGGACGCATCTGATTCGGGGATTGGCGCTGTGCTGTCACAGCACACGTCCTCCGATCAGACGCTCCACCTGTGTGCATATTTTTCTTGTCGGCTTACGCTGGCCGAGAGGAATTAAGACATAGGGGTCAGAGAGCTGCTTGCCATTAAATTGGCACTGGAGGAGTGGAGACATTGGCTGGAGGGTGCCATTCACCCCATCGTCGTGTGGACCGACCACAAGAACCTGGAGTACTTGTGGTCGGTCCACCGACTTAACGCCAGGCAGGCTCGCTGGTCCTTATTTTTCCAGCGGTTTAATTTCACCATCACTTACCAGCCTGGTGCCCAGAGTATTGCGCCAGTTTGATCCCAGGAGGTAGACCCCCCCCCCCCCCAAACCATCATCCTGCCTTTGTGTGTCCTTGGAGCCTTACTTGGGATATCGAGCGGAGGGTCCGCCAGGCTCAATCCCAGGACCCTGTGCCTGTAGGGTACCCCTGGAACCGTCTGTATGTCCTGGCTGCTCTCCATGGTGACATTCTTCAGTGGGCCCATACCAGCCGCTTTTCCTGTTATCCCGGCATTGCCCGCCCATTGGACTTCGTTCGGCGGGCGTTCTGTTGTCCCACAGTGCGGTGGGACACATGGGACTACGTCAGGGCCTGTCAGACCTGCGTCTGGGGGAAATCGGACTCCTATCCCCCGTCGGGGCTCCTCCATCCCCTTCCCACCTCTGGTCGTCCATGGTCACACATCGTCGTGGACTTTGTCACCGGACTCCCCCCCCTCCCCTGGGAAGATGGTTTTCCTCACTATTGTGGATTGCTTCTCCAAGGCGGTGCATTTGGTGGCCCTCTCGACGCTCCCCTCAGCCTTGGAGACGGTGGTCCTACTGACAGACCATGTGATCAAGGTCCACGGCATCCCCGTTGATATCGTGTCTGATCGGGGTCCACAATTTACGATCCAGGTTTGGAGGGCCTTTTGCCAGACACTGGGCACTACAGTGAGTCTTTCTTCTGGGAATCATCCTCAGAGCAACGGGCAGGCAGAGCACACCAATCAGTCCTTGGAGGCCACCCTGCAGTGCGTAGCAGCAGAGAACCCAGCTCACACCTGACCTGGGTGAAGTATTCCCTCAACTCGGCCGTCTCCACGGCCACCGGATTCACTCTATTCAAGGCGTCATTGGGATACACCCCGCCTCTTCTTCCCATGGCCGAGAGGGAGGTGGCGGTTCCATCTGTAGAGTCTCATGCTCGTCAATGCCGAGCTCACCCAGAGAAGCCCTCACCTGGAAGCGCTCCTAGAAGGGAGAGCCCTGTCATGGGCAGTGAGAGCGCGCCCCTCCCCTCCTGCCTCGTCTTCACCAACTCATCACTGCACCTGAGGCAGAGGACACACCTGTGCCCGCTCATCAGCCAGTGTACTTAGGGAGGCTTCCTCCGCACAGTCAATGCTGGCTCATCTGGGTATACTGCCCTAAATTCAGGCAAGCAGGTCATATGTGCTAAGTTTAGACACACTGTCTTACTTTGCTCTCCTTCTCTCTTTCAGGTTGCTGCCATTGTGTGGGTGTGTCTCAGGTCTGCATGCGCTCTCCTGCCACATCACCACATCGTCAGCAACGAAACTCCACCCGGTCAGGCACCACCAGCCCACTCCCCCTACACTACTGGTTCGTCTACTCCCCGCTGGAGCCCTGCCAGTTCTTCCTCAGTACCCCAGGGAAGTGGCAATTTGGCTCGCCCATATCCCATACTCCATTCCTCCACTGACAGCTCTCGTTTTCTCTCCACAGGTGGATTGATTCCTCTGGCAAGTGGCTGTTTATTTAGCTGTGCGCTTGTTTTTATATTTAATAAATCTGTCAAACGTTCCCCCCTTGTGTGGTTCCTCCCTGTGCTTGCATCGTGCACGTGAGCTGTCAGCTTCACCACGACAAAGATTCCTCAGGAACGCCGCCAGAAGCTGGTGTCTGGCTATGCATCACATTTGCAGCAGGTCATAACAGCAAAAGAGTGCTCTACTAAGTACTAAAGATGCTTATCATGAAGGGGTGGAATAATTTTGAGACAGCAGGAGTTATTAAAAGTGTCATTTCATGTTGAATTTGGAGAAACCACTTGTAATATGTGACCCGTGCTGGCAAAATGAGTAACTTTGAGGAAATTATCAAAACCGAGGTAATGTTTTTTCCCTATTCTGTTTTGAAAGACCTTCAAAATGATATTTAATTTATAGGAAGTGTCCAAAAACGGACCCGGAAAAAGCCGATTTGTTTATATTTTGGCTAGGTATAAAACTCGCGTTCAATTGATCGGGAGTTACATCTTCTGCCAAAACATATGTATTTTTAGAAAGTATGATTTCTAAGCTTTACAATGATACCAGGCACTCACGGGGGTTTTCCTAGGACTTGCCGCTAGCAAACAAAGAAAGAGTCATGATTTATGACTTCTCGTACCAGTAGGTCGTAATGACGCGGTGCACATTCCGACTCATTTTGCCAGCATGGGTCACATATTAGTTGTGTTGAGCTATTTAAATTGTTCCTATTTGATTTGTTTATTGCAAACAGCTTCTAGTTTATACAATTTGCCTATAAACTTAATTTGCAGTGGGGGATGAATGATTTTTATTGCAACTGTATGTAGAGGTGACGTGCAAGAAATTGGTAAACTGGGAAGTGGCCATTAATCCTGTCCGCTGATGAGCAGGTGGACGAAGCAAAAGTGGCTCATTTCATGGGGTTTCCTTTAACATTTCTGTATTTTAATGCACATTTATGATAATTTGTCAAAAGAACATTGGTAGTTATTTTCTTTTCCATCAACCACATTAGGCAAATGATCTAGGAGAGCAACAACATCATGCATAATGTAATGTTGTGCTCTGTGTAATGAAACTTTGACAAGAACATACAAGACGGCATGAATAAATGAAAACACATGGAATCATAAGTGTGTTGGGATCTCTCGACAGTGACTGCCTTTCTCCTCTTTACCCATGTTATTTGTCTCAACCAGTAACCATAGTAACAGTTGTCATTGTCAATGCACAGTCCATCTGCTTTGTGTCATTTTGTCTAAAGCAATTCAGGAGTTAACTCCTTACAGCCTAAATATATTTACAATTATATAAAAAAAATTTTTTTGTGTTTTTGCTATCAAGCAGACACCAAATTGAATGGAAGTTGTAAATTTTAATATAGCACATACAGTAGATATAAGTTTAGCTATGATGCAAAATAGCGACATTAGGCCTAACTGGTCATAATAGCAATAAAGCAAATGTTTCAGTCTTTAGTATGTAGATTTATTATATTCATTGCTGTTCCATCATCACAGTCACAAAAAGTCACATGAGGAGATAGTGTTACTCAAGGGTGTGGAATATGCATCAACAGCATTAGTAAAACACATATACCACCTCACCTTCATTCAGACTCGAAGTGCTTTGAGGCAAATTTGCGACAATCGTCTTTAAGTTGTGTGCATAAGTGCATAAATCTTTAATGCATATGTTGGAGTTTAATCCTTCACCATCCATTTCCATTCATTATTTCTTATGTGCATATTTATAGTCAGGGACAATCCTGGCTTGTATGACACCATGGATGGACTGCCCCCCCCACACACATTTTTTTTTTAACTTTTTATTTCTCTCTTAAATGTCCAAATGTTCAATTTTCTCAAAAATTAGTGAGGTTTTTCTTGCAACTTTTTCCTGCCAAGTTTAGTACTTTTTTATTAACTTTTTTGTTTCACCTTTTTTTCTCATATTTTCATGATTTTCTTGTACATTTGCACCTATCCTCTCACTGATAGGTGCATCTCAGCAAATTAGAATGTTATGGGGGACCCATGCTGTGGTATTCATCTCAGACTGAAAGACATGGAGATGCAGTAATTTCCTCTAACGGAAGAGCATGGGGATTAAAGGGCTGGGGGATAAAAGGAATTGTCATGTGGGAATGAATTGTAATGCAGGACCTCAGGTAGCAGGCCCATGTGAGTGTGGTGATACAGTGGGGTAAAAAAGTATTTAGTCAGCCACTAATTGTGCAAGATCTCCCACTTAAAAGATGAGAGAGGTCTCCAATTTTCATTATAGGTATACCTCTACTATGAGAGACAAAATGAGAAAAAAAAAATCCAGAAAATCACATTGTCTGATTTTTAAAGAATTTATTTGCAAATTATGGCGGAAAATAAGTATTTGGTCAATAACAAAAGTTCATCTCAGTACTTTGTTATATACCCTTTGTTGGCAATGACAGAGGTCAAACGTTTTCTGTAAGTCTTCACAAGGTTTTCACACACTGTTGCTGGTATTTTGGCCCATTCCTCCATGCAGATCTCCTCTAGAGCAGTGATGTTTTGGGGCTGTCGCTGGGCAACACGGACTTTCAACTCCCTCCAAAGATTTTCTATGGGGTTGAGATCTGGAGACTGTCTAGGCCACTCCAGGACCTTGAAATACATCTTATGAAGCCACTCCTTTGTTGCCCGGGTGGTGTGTTTGGGATCATTGTCATGCTGAAAGACCCAGCCACGTTTCATCTTCTGTGCCTTTGCTGATGGAAGGAGGTTTTCACTCAAAATCTCACGATACATGGCCCCATTCATTCTTTCCTTTACACGGATCAGTCGTCCTGGTCCCTTTGCAGAAAAACAGCCCCAAAGCATGATGTTTCCACCCCCATGCTTCACAGTAGGTATGGTGTTCTTTCTCCTCCAAACACGACAAGTTGAGTTTTTACAATAAAGTTCTATTTTGGTTTCATCTGACTATATGACATTCCAATCCTCTTCTGGATCATCCAAATGCTCTCTAGCAAACTTCAGACGGGCCTGGACATGTACTGGCTTAAGCAGGGGGACACGTCTGGCACTGCAGGATTTGAGTCCCTGGCTGCGTAGTGTGTTACTGATGGTAGCCTTTGTTACTTTGGTCCCAGCTCTCTGCAGGTCATTCACTAGGTCCCCTTGTGTGGTTCTGGGATTTTTGCTCACCATTCTCGTGATCATTTTGACCCCACGGGGTGAGATCTTGCGTGGAGCCCCAGATCAAGGGAGATTATCAGTGGTCTTGTATGTCTTCCATTTTCTAGTAATTGCTCCCACAGTTGATTTCTTCCCACCAAGCTGCTTACCTATTGCAGATTCAGTCTTCCTAGCCTGGTGCAGGTCTACAATTTTGTTTCTGGTGTCCTTTGACAGTTCTTTGGTCTTGGCCATAGTGGAGTTTGGAGTCTGACTGTTTGAGGTTGTGGACAGGTGTCTTTTATACTGATAACGAGTTCAAACAGGTGCCATTAATACAGGTAACGAGTGGAGGACAGAGGAGCCTCTTAAAGAAGAAGTTACAGGTCTGTGAGAGCCAGAAATCTTGCTTGTTTGTAGGTGACCAAATACTTATTTTACTGAGGAATTTACCAATTAATTCATTAAAAATCCTTCAATGTGATTTTCTGGATTTTTTTTCTCATTTTGTCTCTCATAGTTGAGGTATACCTATGATGAAAATTGGAGACCTCTCTCATCTTTTAAGTGGGAGAACTTGCACAATTGGTGGCTGACTAAATACTTTTTTTCCCCACTGTATGTTCTACGTTGTCCTGTATAAATTATTCTTGCAGTCTTTGTGGGGATGGGAGGTGGCAGTTTAATAGAGGGGATGGTTTGGGCTCATTTTGCTGACTAGGCAAATGGCCTTTTTAATTGTTTTTTTTTTTTTTTTTGCAACGATTTAGTCATTTGAATGAAGTTTTAATTTTTTTTATTGAAACAAAAGCTTTTTTCAGACTTTTAGAAAAGATGTTTTTATTCTGAAGAGATAATCATTTTTCAATGGAAGCTGCTCATTTTTTAATTTATTTTTTTTTGTCATTGACCTTTACATAATTAATGATGAAGACCATGGTCTCTGTGGCAATTGATAATTTGTAAAAATCTGTGGGGTATTAAATATGTCCATGAGTATATAGTTATTAAAGTAAAATAGATACCAACTAAGTAAGACATAAAGCTGACATATGTTTTTAACAAATCTCATTCCATGTGCTCTTTTTTATTATTAATTTGTGCTCCGTCTCTCAAATGGTCTCTGCACAGCACTGAAATTAATTCATGTGGCCATTAAACTGAAGCCGATTACAACACACCGGAAAAAAAAAATGTTACATAACACAAGCTGTGATAACCAAATGTTGCTGTTTTAGGGCTCAATGTTTTAAAATTCAAATCGCTGCATAATTTAAGAAAAAAAAACTAACCCTTACTTTTAGCGTTCCCCCCCCCCCCTCCTTTGTGCCACTCTGAATCGCCGCCATATTGGAGTCTACCAGCCGCAGCCAGAGCGTCGGCATCTCACCTGTAGAGGGTGCACATTTGCCACAAATAGTTGCTCTGCACACATAATTATGAATCTTTTATTATTATTTTTATTTTTCTGATTCTCATGGCGCCCTCAAAAGAATGGTGCCCAGGGTGCTTGCCTACATGTCGTATATCTGAGTTTGCCACTGCAAACTATGGACCATAGTTTGTTGGATGGAAGAGGTACAACTGATGCAGATCACTGATTAGACAATAAGTTTTCTTCATTTCTTGTGTTCAATTCACAAGAATTGCTTTAATGGTCCTTTGTTGCATTTTCTTGCTTGTGAAATGCAGTCTATCTATTACAGCTGCTAATTAGGAAAACGAGGAAAGGTTTGCACAATTAGGCCTCAGTGATGTGAGGTTTGCCACTGAAAAAGTGCAGAAAGAAGAGTAGAGCTTTTCTGTGGCTTTACAACAATTTGGTTTTTAGTGTCATAATTAAAGCATTTGTCTGCAGGATATTTTACTTTTAACCTTTACCGTTTGACATCTATTCACTGGACATTATGAGTATTATTCAATTTTCAGGTGTTTGTGACATTGTGCATAGCGATGCCAATAGCTCTGATTAAGTGGCGATATATTATGCTCTGTAAGAACGGGCTGGTCACCAATGTAAAACTAAGCACCATGCTAGGACAACCAAGGTAACAGCTTTAAAGGTTCTCACTGCACCACCTTGGGCAGCACAGTGGTGCAGTGGTTAGCACTGTTGCTTAACAGCTAGAAGGTTCCAGGTTCAAATCCCCAGGCTGGCAGGGGTAGGAACCTTTCTGTGTGGAGTTTGCATGTTCTCCCTGTGTTGCGTGGGTTTACTCCAGGGGCTCCGGTTTCCTCCCACAATCCAAAGACATGCATGTTAGGTTAACTGGTTGTTCTAAATTGTCCCTAGATATCTTATCTAGGGACAAGGCTAAGATATCTATCTTAGCCTTGTTTTAAATTGTAATCGCTCTTGTCTTGTTTTCTCTTTTTTCTCCTTTGAATTCTTGGATGGAATATGGGTGGGCAATATAAGCTGCGGCTTCAGCCATCACCCATTTCGGATAACTCACGTGGAATTGTATAGTAGAAGGAGTCTTTCTCTAATTTGACCTTGTTGTTATATTATACAGTTTCTTTTAACCTGTAATGTACTATCCGAAATAAATAAAATTCATTCATTCATTCATTCATTCATTCATTCATTCATCTGTCTCCTATAAGCCCTTAGAATAGAGGGTTAGTACTAGAGAAGTGCTTCGAGTGGTCTTTGAGACTGGAAAAAGCGCTATATAAGTACAGGCCCTTATCCCTCATTATGTGGACACCACATATGCATCGTGTAGTATTCTCTCTCCTCACCAACATCATACAGTTTGAAAAGGTATTGATGCATTTATTTAAGATAGAAAAGAAAAAATCTTAGCATCCATGCTCTAACTGTGCATGTATGTGAACCTAATTCTATTGTACCTAAGTAGTGCATCAGTGGTTCAAGTGTGGCAAAGTGACGTCAGCTAGTTAAATTGGTAGACTTCCTGTTTGGTCTGGAGTGGGATATAGCACCTGCTAAATGCACAGATGAAAAAAAAAAAACAGAAGGAACTTTGGACATGTTTCCTGTTTAAGGAAAGGCTGACATTGCTCTTCAGATGGTCCATGCAATGTGTCGTACTGGAAATCAGTCACAGGCAAACACTATTTTAAAAGAAGAAAAAAACCCAGACTTGTGTAAAATGACCAGTAAACAGAAATCAATTTCTACCTTCCACTTATGAATTTTGTATTGTGTTTTGCACCTTTTTGCACTACTTTGCTTAGCTGAGTGTGCTTTAGATTTTCATGATGATTTCCTCACTTTTATAAGTGTAGTATAGGTGATGTTTTTCAAATGTTGTTCAACAGGTTAAGAGGTTTATTCTGCTTCATTAGTCTGAAGATTCCAAGAAGATTTCTTTGTGCCCAAAGAAGAATTAAGCCTTAGTCCAGTTATGCGCATCGCCGAGATAAGAGCAACTCCTGACATATTTTTCTAAAGGATATTCGCGTGACTGGCTCATTTGCCTTCAAGCTGTCCTTTTCAACTTCAAAACTTGGATACCATCCTGTTCTACTAATCTATCAGGCTGCTGATGTTTCTGTCTTCTCTGACACTGAGTTCTCTCTTTTTTACTTTATCAAGCCTGATGCACTCTCCCTTGGAGAGGTTTTCTTTTTCAAAAGGGCCACTTTCAGTGTGAAATGATTGATTGGTCTTCCTAGGACTGTTAATGTACTGTACTTTTCAGACAGATCTTTTTAAGAGGTGCTTTTTTCACATGGCAAAGGCTTTTTTTGGGAGTTTATATAGGAAATGGACCTTGAATTATACAATTTCACTGTCATGTGAAATATGCTATACCTAACAAAGCATTGGGAATGTTTCAAAAATGCAGGGATTGAAGAGAGAAAAAATAGAGAAAAGAAAAGGGAAAAAAAAAATTCTAACTCAGCTTTAACAGTGGCACCACAGATGTGCAAGTTATCCTTCCACACTTCTTTATACTGCACCAGATAATAACAAGCAGAGTTCCTGTTGTCATCTTCAGGGCAGTGGACACTGTAGCATGTCCATGATTTTAAAAACTAATAATAATAGTAATGACCAGGCCACAGGGCAGATTTCACCTGCATTTTTGTCCCTCCTAAAACAGCTCAGGCCTAAGGGGAAGCATCTTCCTCTTGACAAGACTCCATAGATTCTCTTTGGGGTTTAAGTCAGGAGAGTTTGCTGACCAATTAACCACAGTGATACCATGGTCATTAAGCCAGGTTTTGGTACTTTTGGCAGTGTGGGCAAGTGCCAAGTCCCGCTGAAAAATTAAATTAGCATTTCCATGAAGCTTGTTGGCAGAGGGAAGCATGAAGTGCTGTAAAATTGTCAAGAGAAAGATGAAAGACATCAGACCCAACAAGGCAGACGAGCTGAAGGCCACTACCTGTGTGGCGGATCTCGCATTGTGAATTGTGTGCTGTCTCTCATTCCCTCTTGTTCTGCTGTGTTGACTAGCCATGGTTTTTGGTGGTCCATTTTACTGGTTCCTCTGTCACTTTGTTGGGCAGGGAGGCCAGGATGTCTGTAATGCCTGGAGGTTTTTCCTTCTCCATCATTGGCGCAGACTGAGGGGAGTGGTGCTTGTGGCCACAGGTGACATATTATTCGGCCCAGGAAACACGCACGCAGGCTCAGGTAGATTTGAAAGCTTTATTGACCAACAGTGTGACGTGTATGAATGCGTGTGTGAGGGATAAGTATGTTCTGTGGGTGGAGGATGTGGGTCAGGACAGAGCAGCATGCCGTGCGGCCAGGCAACCCTATGAGTGAGAGGAGAACAGGGGTTAGCTGGGCAACCACATAGGAGAGTGACAAAGTTCTGTGCTTACTTGTAGTACTGCGGTGGCTGGCGTTGGCAAGGTCCCAGGCCTGGGAGACAGCGTCCTGCTGTGCGTCCGGGATGAAGCGGCGAGGCAGAGGAGCGGCGAGACGAAGGGGAGAGTGTGCGCCGCCGGGATATCCACCTGTGCACAGGGGAAGGCTGACAGGAAAAGGTAAGATAATAATGGACAGCTTACGTGCCGTGATGAGGAGTCAGCAGGCCTGGAGGATAGGATGCTGCTGAGAGTTTGAGTACGCAGGGAGACAGACGGCTCCAGGCTGCAGCTCAGGGCAGGATGGAATAAATAGCTGCGCACTAACGAGGAGCAGGTGTGCACGCAGCTGAGGTGGATGCCCGTGAGCTGCGGGTGATGACAGTACTCCCCCCCCTACCAGCGCCTCCTGGCGCTGGCTTACCTGGGTGCGTCCGATGAAACTCCGCGATGAGGTCCCGATCCAACACCCACGAAGAGCGCACCCAGGATCTCCACTCCGGACCATAACCTTCCCAGTCCTCCAGATATTGCAGCCCACGACCCCGGCACCGGGAGTCCAGGATGGCAGTAACATCCCACGCCGGGTCACCGTCGATCATCCTAGGCGCAGGAGGAGACCTAGGAGGGGGGCAGAGTGAATTGGAAAGGACAGGCTTGATTTTAGAAACGTGGAAAGTGGGACACACATGTAGGGAGTGGGGGAGGGCCAAACGCACAGCCACCGGGTTGATGATCCTCGAAATCACGAAGGGGCCGAGAAAGCGCCAACTTCCTCTTCTCACCCTTAAAGTTAATGTCCTGGGACGAGAGCCAAACCCGCTGACCCACCTGGTAGACAGGAGCCGGTCTTCTGTGGCGATCGGCGGTGGAGCTGTTGCGCGCCGCTGTGTGTAAAAGCGCATTCTTGGTCTTGGTCCACACACTCCGGCAACGCCTCATGTGCGCCTGAATAGAAGGGACAGCTAACTCACCCTCCTGCTCGGGAAACACGGGAGGATCGTACCCCAAGGACGCTTCGAAGGGCGACACACCAGTAGCAGTGGACCGGGCCGAGTTATGGGCATATTCCACCCAGGTCAGGTAGGAGCTCCAGGATGAAGGGCATGAGGATATCACGCAGCGCAGGGCGGCCTCCAACTCCTGATTTGTGCGCTTGCGCTGCCCGTTAGACTGGGGGGGGGGTGCCCAGAGGAGAGACTATCCGTGGCCCCCAAAGCGTTGCAAAAGCTCCTCCAAACCTGGGAGACAGACTGCGGGCCCCAGTCCGAGACCATGTCCAGCGGGATCCCATGCAGCCTGACGACATGTTGGACCAGGAGGTCAGCCGTCTCACGTGCCGAAGGGAGACCCTGAAGAGGCACAAAATGGGCGGCTTTGGAAAATCTGTCCACAATAGTCACGACCGTGTCAAAGGTGTTAGAGACAGGGAGACCGGTGACGAAGTCTAGGGCGATGTGTGACCAGGGCCTGCCCGGGACCGGCAGGGGCTGGAGTAGACCCGCAGGTGGAGAGTTCTAGGATTTGCCGGTAGCGCACTGGGGACAGGCCCGGACATAATTGGTCACGTCCTTTTGGAGACCCGGCCACCAAAACGAGTGTTGCAGCAAACTCACCAGGCGGGTGATGCCAGGGTGGCAGGAGAGCTTGGAGGTATGGGCCCAGTGGATCACTTCACCTCGAACTGCTGAAGGAACAAAGAGCCTCCCCTCTGGCCCCCCACCAGGATCTGGCTCCGTCTCCTGAGCCCTCAGAATCTTGTCCTTGATGGACCAGGAAATCGCCCCCATGACGCACGAGTTGGGCAGGATGGTGTGTTCAGATTTCTCCGGGTCCTCAGGGGCAAATTGTCTGGACAGGGCGTCGGGCAACCCATTCTTTGAGCCTGGACGGTACGTGATGGTGAACTGGAAGCGAGCAAAAAATAGAGACCAGCGCGCCTGGCGGGCATTCAGGCGCCTCGCTGACCTCAAGTACTCAAGGTTTTTATGGTCCGTCCAGACCACAAAAGGCTGGGCTGCCCCCTCTAACCAGTGGCGCCACTCTTGCAGCGCGAGCTTGACAGCGAGGAGCTCCCTGTCGCCGACGTCATAATTGCACTCCGCCGCCAATAGCCGCCGGGAGAAGAAGGCGCAGGACCACTTGACACCATCCACCGGTGAGCGCTGGGAGAGCACCGCCCCTACCCCCATGTCGGACGCGTCGACCTCCACCAGACACTGAAGCGCGGGATCAACCTGGGTCAGGACCCGGGAGGATGAGAACTCCGCCTGGAGAGTCTTGAAGGCGGTGGCCGCTTCCTCTGACCACTGGAAGGGCACCTTCGATGACGTGAGGCGGGTCAGGGGGGTGACAATGGCGCCGAAGTTGGGAATAAAGCGCCGGTAGAAGTTTGCGAACCCAATGAACTGCTGCACCTGCTTCCTGGAGGTAGGCGTGGGCCACTCGACCACCGCTTTAACCTTAGCAGGGTCGGGGAGGATCTGATTATGTGCGATGACGAACCCCAGGAAGGAGGTGGTCCGGGCGTAGAATTCGCACTTCTCTGCTTTAATGTACAGGCGATTCTCCAGCAGCCGTTGCAGGACCCGCCTCACATGGGCCTGGTGCTCCTCCCGTGACTTGGAGAAGATGAGTATGTCATCGAGATAAACAAAGACGAATACTCCCAGGAAGTCCCGAAGAACGTCGTTAATGAGACGCTGGAAAACAGCAGGTGCATTGGTGATCCCGAACAGCATCACAAGATATTTGAAGTGGCCGCTGGGTGTCCTAAAGGCCGTCTTCCATTCGTCTCCCTCCCAGATCCTGACGAGATGGTAAGCGCTGCGGAGGTCAAGCTTGGTGAACCAGGTCGCCCCCTGGAGGGAGTGGAAAGCAGTGTCCATGAGTGGTAACGTGTAGCGGTCCTTTATGGTGATGTCATTCAACGCTCTGAAGTCGATACAGGGGCGTAGGGACCCGTCCTTCTTAGCCACGAAGAAGAAACCCGCGCCAAGCGGGGACGAGGAGGGGCGGATGATCCCAGTGCTGAACAACTCCTTAATATAGGTGTCCATCGCCTCGCGTTCTGGTGCAGAGAGACTGTACAGACAGCCAGAAGGCAGGGGGGCCCCCGGGCGGATGTTGATCGCACAGTCATATGGTCGGTGCAGAGAAAGGGACAAGGCTCTGGACTTGCTGAACGCTACCCCCAAGTCATGGAGCTCCTGCGGCACTAGAGTCAGGTCCGGGGGCTCGGAAACCGGCGCCGGCGGAGGAGAGGATGGAGCACAAGCCGCCAACTGGAGGCAGGTGCCCAGGCAGAAGGTGCTCCAGGACAGGACGCTGCCGGTTCTCCAATCCAGGACAGGGTTATGCAGCCACAGCCAGGGGTAACCCAGAATGACACGGTCCGACGAGGAGGGCAGGACGTAGAGGGTCAGATCCTCCCAGTTGTTGCCGGAGACGATGATGGGGACTGGCTTAGTGCAATGCGTCACTGTTCCCAGGGAAGAGCGAGAGAGCGTGACCAAGTTTAGGGGGGTAGGCAGCGGTTGGCAGGGTATGCCCAAACGGGTTGCCAGGCTTGTAGAGATAAAACTCTGCTCTGCCCCGGAATCCACCAGTGCGTGAGTGGCATGCCCGGTAGAGTTGTGGCAAAAGCGTATGGGCAATGTGCATGATGATAGGGGATTTGGCTGGTTAGAGTCCGCGAGGCCCCCTACAGTGACTTGCGGACTTCCCCGTTTGGCTTAACCGGGCACAGCTCCACGGGATGCTGGTCATCTCTGCAATACATGCAGAGACCCCGTTCCCGCTGGCGTTGTCTCTCCGCTAGAGGGAGCCTGGTGCGCCCAATAGCCATGGCCTCTGGTTCATCGGCGGACTCCGGAGCCGGTAACGCCAGGGGGCAAGACTGAGCTGGACGGAGGGAAGCTCTGCGCGAGCGGCTGACAGACTTCCGCTCCGCAGTCCGCTCACATAGCCTGTTGTCCAGGCTAATAGTGAGCGAGATCAGCTCAGAGAGTCGCCCTGGGAGATCCCGACCGGCTAGCTCATCCCTCAGACCAGAATTGAGGCTACGGAGGAAGATACTGCAGAGAGAAGCCTCTCCCCAGCCCACCTCCTCCGCTGCCACCCGGAAGTCGACAGCGTATTCCGCCGCTGACCGGCTCCCCTGTTGGAGACTAAGAAGCCGATCAGCGAGGATGCTGTCGAGACGGGAATGGTCAAAGACTTCTAAAAAGTCTCGCACGAACCGGTCATACGAGAGGTTTGCGGAGCTGGGCTTCGTCATTACGGCGTAAGCCCAAGCTAACGCTCGCCCCTCGAGAAGATTAGCCATGTACCCGATTCGGCTATGGTCTGAGGGGAAATCCCCGGGAACGCGCAGAAACACCGACTCACACTGCAAGATAAACCCCTTCGCTCCACCGAGTTTCCCGTTGAAGCGAGCGGGGGTTGGAATGGGTGTGAGACGGGTTGGCGCTCCCGAGCTAGGCTGGCCAGCCGAGAAGGCAACCGGAGCCGCAGCGCCGAGAGGACCCGGAGGGAAAGCCCGCGGAGGGTCCAGGCGGTCCAACCGGTTAGTAATTGTGGTTAATTGATTCAGTATAACCTGCTGTTGGTGAGCAATCATATCCACCCGAGCCTCAAGGGTGGAAAAGCGGCGTGCAAGCCCGTACTGACATATTATTCGGCCCAGGAAACATGCACGAAGGCTCAGGCAGATTTGAAAGCTTTATTGACCAACAGTGTGACGTGTATGAATGCGTGTGTGAGGGATAAGTATGTTCTGTGGGTAGAGGATGCAGGTCAGGACAGAGCAGCACGCCGTGCGGCCAGGCAACCCTATGAGTGAGAGGAGAACAGGGGTTAGCTGGGCAACCACATAGGAGAGTGACAAAGTTCTGTGCTTACTTGTAGTACTGCGGTGGCTGGCGTTGGCAAGGTCCCAAGCCTGGGAGACAGCGTCCTGCTGTGTGAGGCAGAGGAGCGGCGAGACGAAGGGGAGAGTGTGCGCCGCCGGGATATCCACCTGTGCACAGGGGAAGGCTGACAGGAAAAGGTAAGGTAATAATGGACAACTTACGTGCCGTGATGAGGAGTCAGCAGGCCTGGAGGATAGGATGCTGGTGAGAGTTTGAGTACGCAGGGAGACAGACGGCTCCAGGCTGCAGCTCAGGGCAGGATGGAATAAATAGCTGCGCACTAACGAGGAGCAGGTGTGCGCGCAGCTGAGGTGGATGCCCGTGAGATGCGGGTGATGACAACAGGCTTCCTTCAAGGTGCATTGGTGCAGGAAACTAACAGGAAATGCTGTGAGATGTTAATTTTGTAAAAAAAAAATTATAATTTTTCCTTAAAATTTACAAATGATCCTAGAAAGCTATGAAATAACATCCATATTGTTTTTGTTGTTTCTGTGGTCTATATTAATCATATATTCCATAACCTACATATGTTGAAGCATGTGGAAATGTTTAGTAATTACATATGTAAAGGACTTCACACCTCTGAAAGGACAAAAGCCGCCGAGTGAAGAACAAAGACGTTCCCAGACACGGCGGAGGAGACCGGAGGAGCCACCCTCACCCCCCAAGGCGAGGAGAGGAAATACCAAGACAATGGGGGGATTAAGATAATGAGGGATGTCAGCCTTTGTTATGCATGTCCCTGTGCTGTCTGGGTTTTAATCTTCTCCCAAAACTGCTGTAGGTTGGTCTAGGCGCCCTGCTGGGACCTTCTTGTGAGGAGTCTGCAGTGTGGGAAGGAGAGAGGTTAATTGTTCCCTGCCTGGGGGCTGAGTCTTTTCTCTTGGCGGGTCTACCCCGCCGAGGTACTCTCGCCAACTGTGCAGGCTCGTCTTTCAACAAGAAGGCAGGTTTAAGTCTGTCAATGCTGACTGTTTCTTTTCTATCCCCAAAATCAAGCACAAAGTGTTTATCACCATGTTCCAGCACTCTGAATGGCCCATCGTATGCTGGGCGGAAAGTTGGTTTTAAAGCTTCATGCTTAACAAAAACGAACTCAGCGTTTTTTAAAGCTTGAGGGACAAAAACCCGTGGGAAGGAGTGATGAGCTGGACCGGGGAGAGAGTCCGGTCCGTTGCTGCCTAAAAACCTTGGGACTGGAAGGTGCCCTGGCTCTGGGTTCTCTGGTAAAAATTCACCTGGAAGCCTGAGAGGTTGTGCAAAGACTAATTCTGCGGGAGAGGCGTTTAGATCCTCTTTAGGTGCAGCACGCACCCCCAATAAAACCCAGGGAAGTTTATTTACCTAATTTGTGTCCGTTAGTGAGGCTCTGAGGGCAGCCTTTAAAGACCTGTGAAAACGCTCGCATAACCCATTAGCCTGAGGGTGATAAGCGGTGGTGCGATGAATTGTTGCCCTAAGCTGTTGGACATGGCTGACCAGAGCTCTGAGACAAATTGAGGCCCCCTATCGGACATGATGTCCGATGGGACGCCGAAACGTGCCACCCAGTTTGTTAGAAAAACGCGAGCGACTTCCTCCGCTGTGGTTGCCGCCAGAGGGACTGCCTCTGGCCAGCGTGTGGTGCGGTCTATCATTGTTAGCAGGTGTGTGAAACCTTGGGAGGAAGGTAGTGGCCCCACGAGGTCGACATGAACGTGGTCGAACCTTCTAGCAGGGATTGGAAAAGGCTCCAGAGGGGCTTTTGTGTGTCTGTGTATTTTGGCGCGTTGACAAGAAATGCAAGTTTTTGCCCATTCTTTTACGTTTTTGCGCAGGCCTGGCCACACAAACTTTTCGGCGACCATTTTAACCGAGGCGCGCACACCTGGGTGCGCGAGGGAGTAAATTGCATCGAAAATACGGCGGCGCCATGTAGCTGGTACTAACGGGCGAGGTCGGCCGGTTGAAACATCGCATATTAGGGGGGGTACGCCGTCGCGTAAACCCTTTTTCTCCAGCCTTAACCCTGTTGGTCCAGACAGGAGTGCGCGCACGTCCGCGTCACCGCTTTGTTCCTCCGCCATGGCTGCATAATCTATCCCTGCATGGATAGGTGCTGCGTATGTGTTTGCGTTAGTGAAGAGTTCTGCTGCTGAGGCAGTATAATCTGTCTCCCCGCGCTCTGGTGGTGTCACGGCGTGAGAGAGACAGTCTGCTACTACGTTAAGTTTGCCTGCCACGTGTCGAATGTCTGTGGTGAACTCTGAAATTGCAGCCAGCTGTCTTTGTTGCCTGCCTGACCATGGTTCTGAAATTTTAGCCATAGCAAAGGTGAGCGGTTTATGGTCTACAAAAGCCGTGAAACTCCGCCCTTCTAACCAGAACTGGAAGTGGCGGATGGATAAATGAAGCGCCAGCAGCTCTCTGTCAAAAGTGCTGTATTTACGCTCAGTTTGGTTTAGCGATTTGCTAAAGAATGCTAAAGGTTGCCAGACCCCGCTGACAAGTTGTTCTACAACTGCCCCTATAGCAAGGTCTGAAGCGTCTGTGGTTGGCGCGATGCGGGCCAAGTCACCTAACGCCACATTGTTAGGTGAACTAACAATGTGGCGTTAGCTAGGGCGCTTTTTACTTCCACGAAAGCGCGTTCGCGCTCCGGGGTCCATTCGACCGCGTTGGAAGCTTTCTTTTTTCTGAGCGCGTCATATAGGGGCTGCATGAGCTGAGCTGCGTGGGGGAGGAAGCGGTTGTAAAAATTAACCATCCCTAAAAATTCCTGTAGCGATTTGACCGTTTGTGGCTGTGGGAAACTTTCTATCCCGTGAACTTTGTCTGGAAGTGGAACTGCCCCCTTCGGAGAGACTTTGTGTCCTAAAAAATCAATTTGTGACACGCCGAATTTGCATTTGGCTGGATTGATTATTAGCCCGTGCTCTTCTAGCCTCTGAAAAACCGTAGTGAGGTGCTGCTCGTGTTCTTCCTCAGACGAGCTGGCTACCAGCATGTCGTCGAGGTAGACGAAGACAAAAGGAAGGTCGCGTAGGACTGCGTCCATCATTCGTTGAAAAGTTTGAGCAGCGCCTTTGAGGCCGAAAGGCATTCGCAGAAATTCAAAAAGGCCGAAAGGGGTTATTACCGCTGTTTTAGGAATGTCTTCTGCTAGGACTGGGACTTGGTGATAACCGCGGACTAAGTCTATTTTTGAAAAAATGCGCGCACCCGCCAGATGTAGTGAAAAATCTTGAATGTGAGGAATTGGGTAACGGTCATGCGCTGTAGCGTTGTTTAATCTGTGGTAATCTCCGCACGGTCTCCAAGAACCGTCGGATTTCGGAACCATGTGAAGTGGTGAGGCCCAGGGGCTCTTCGAGCGTCTAACAATGCCCAATTTTTCAAGAGTTGTAAACTCGTCCTGTGCTATGTTGAGCTTGGCCGCGTCTAAGCGGCGAGCTTTGGCAAAAACGGGTGGTCCTGTTGTGGGAATGAAGTGTTCAACCCCGTGTTTAGCCACAGTGGCTGAGAATTTGGGAATTGTGAGTGCTGGAAATTGGGTGAGGAGTTGCTCAAACTTACCTCCTGCCGTGGTGACGTTGGCCTGCACAGGTGGTGGAGAAACTCGGGCTGAGCATGGAATAGAAGCAAAGGACAGTGCATTAACCAGGCGCCTATTTGCTAGATCCACTAATAACCCATGTGCACACAAAAAATCTGCGCCTAATAAGTTAAAACTCACCGCCGCTACAACAAATGTCCATCTGTAGCTGCGGCCGTGGATGAGGAGGTGCAGGCTCTTTTCGCCGAACGTGTCGATGCTAGAGCCGTTGGCTGCCACGGCTCCGTTGCCCCGGGTGCCCGTGGCTCGATCTGCGTGGGAGGGCATGACGAAACTCAGCTGGGCTCCTGTGTCGATGAGGAACTGCTTGCCTGTGTGTCCATCCGTCACGTACAACAGCTTATTCTTCTCGCCGAGAACCGCTGCCGTTAACGGCTCTCGGCTTTGGCGTTTTCCCGAAATCGCAAATTTGCAGGGGGGAACGCATTTGTGGGCCTTCTCGGCGAAGCGGTGGTGATAATAACAGACGTCGCTCTGTCTGTTACATTTTGGCCGCGTCACTGTCACCGTGGGCTGGGTCTGCTCAGTGGGTTGTGGCTCCTTGCGGCTCGGGGCGTCAGCTTTGAGGTCTGCGGATGCTGCTGTGGGTGTCAGCTCCTTGCAGGCGTTGACGAGCCGATAAGCTTCGTTGGCCAGAGCGCGGAAGTCTTGGTGGTTGTTGCATTTCATGCTAGCGAGTGTCCCTCTCATGTGTGGCGGCAGCGTGCTGAGGAATATAAACTGGAAGAGGAAGTTGTTGTTGTCCTCTTCTTTGAGCTGTAGCAAATCCTCCATGAGGGCCTTCGGTTTGCACCCTCTGTGGCCGTAGACCGCCAGGATCTTCTCGGCTCTCTCTTCCGCTGATGGGACGTAGTTCGCCACGATGGTTGCTTTGAGCATCTCATATTTGTCCTGGGCCGGTGGCCGCCGGATCATGCTCCGCACACACTTCGAAGTGGCGGCGTCGAGTTTGGAGACGATATGATAAAATTTGGTATCGTCAGCCGTGATGCCCGCCAGTGTAAACTGGGCTTCAGCCTGCTGAAACCAAGAGGCGGGGTCTTCTTGCCAGAAGTCTGGCAGCTTGACAGCGACGGCATTCGTGCATACCATCACTGCTGTGCCCGCCGGGTGAAAGTGCCTTGTCTCGGCTCTCACGGCGGTGCTGGTGCTCGGTTGAGCCCTCTCACTCTCTTCTGCCGGGGGGAATAGTTGTCCATCTGTTCCCTCGTCTGCGTGGTCGCTGGCGTCTGCCTGGGTCGCCACGGATGAGTCGATTGCGGGGGTATGCCTCAGGACCATACTCGCGTCAGGGGTCATCAGTGTAGAAGAGCTTGGAAATGAAGAGGCGATTTGATTTATAAACAAAGTTTAATAATCAGCTCTCCTAACAAGTCTCATCTGGTGCAGAGTGGCAGAGGGAGAAAAGAGGCAGAATGTCTCCAGCTCACTGGCTTTATACTTGCACACAACAAAAGACATGCATAACAAAGGCTGACATCCCTCATTATCTTAATCCCCCCATTGTCTTGTTATTTCCTCTCCTCGCCTTGGGGGGTGAGGGTGGCTCCTCCGGTCTCCTCCGCCGTGTCTGGGAACGTCTTTGTTCTTCATTCGGCGGTTGAGAGCTTTTGTCCTTTCAGAGGTGTGAAGTCCTTTACATATGTAATTACTAAACATTTCCACATGCTTCAACATATGTAGGTTACGAAATATATGATTAATATAGACCACAGCTTCAACCTTTTCTTTTCATGATGCATCTTTTTTTGGATAAATGATTCTAAACCCCAAAATTGTCTGAAGTGTTTACACAGAACTGAAAAAAAGACCATAGTCTTAAGTTATAAACTGAATAACTAACACTTTACTGGTTGTTTTTACTAACCTCATATTACTTGAGCCCTATTAAAGTGGGTCACATTGTGTAATAGGGAAGAAGGGAATGAAGAACATATCCAGGACCCCATGTGGTTGGCGTCTGATGGAGGGAGGGCCATGTTTTTGAGGTGACACATGGTTTTTCTCAGCCCAGACAGATCAACATCTCCATGGCCATCACAAGTCTCTAGGCAAACAGCTGAGACTGCCTTCATTTTGAGGGGCACTGTCTTCAGCTGCCTCACCCTTCCCACTGGCCACTCATTTTGGTATGTGTGTGTTCTCAGCAACCAAGAAATTTGTGACCTTGGAATTACAATGCTGCAGCTCCATCATTAAAAGTTAAATGAAAAGCTTGTATTAATAGCACTGTAAGATGCATTAACTATAAAAATTTCTGAAAAAATTGTATCAAGATGGAGTCATTCACTTATCAGGAAACCCTGGGAGAGAATGTCATGCCATCTGTGAGGAAGCAGAATCTTGGGCGTCACTGGGCCTTCATGATCCCAAGCATACCTCAGAGTCCACCAAGGTTTGGTGTCAGAAGAAGTCCTGAAGATACTAGAGTGACCATCATAGCCGCCTGACTTGAACCCTATTGAAAATCTCTGGTGGGATTTGAAAAAGGCAGTTGTAGCACGCAAACTCAAGAATATTGATGATCTGGAGGCCTTTTCCCATGAGGAATGGGCTAAGATTCCTCTGACTGCACCTGTCATATATAGCTGTGGATGAGCATAAGCAGGAATAAACAAACACTCAAGAGGTGATCAGTTTTCTTGGAAGTGTCTGCAGTCCGAGACATGCATCACAGGCATCTTGTCTGGATTTCCAGCAGCGCTGAAAATCCTGTCAGCCAGCTGCTCCATCAGTCTTCACCTCAGGGCACGCTCATTTAGCAACACACTGAACCACTCCACACAGCTACATGTGGAGCTAACTTTCATCTAATCAGTGTTTTCACCTTTCCTATCTCAGTTGATCACACAGTTTGTTTGTTTGTGCAAGAGCAGATATTTCATTTCATTTTTTGGGGGGACAATAAAAAACAGCTTTTTTTTCCCCAAAACAATTGCAACTTTTGTCTCAAATATTTATTATTTTTCTTGTACATTTGATACTATACTCTTGCTGATACACAAAGTTGTATAAGATACGCTCTTTAAGGGGATGGAGGGTGGCTGGTTAACAACAGAGGGTGCTTTTGCATCATTTTGCTGACAAAGGGAATGGCCTTTTGAAAAAAGATTTGAATGAATGGAGACTTTTTCAGATTTTTGCAAAGATTTATTTATTGTCATCAATATACAGTTTTTATTTTTCTATAGAAGCTGCCCATTTTTTGTCATTAACCTTTTGTCATGTAAAAATATTAATGATGAAAACCATGGTCTCTGTGTAAGTATATAATTTTGTATGGGGTATTAAATATCTCCATTATATTACAATAAAATAGATATACTCCTCTGTCTTGGTTACCCAGCCACAGGGGGTGCACAAGCCAGTGTACTCCCTGTGTACAAGCCCGGATAAATGGGAAGGGTTACATCAAGAAGGGCATCCAGCGTAAAAATCCTTGCCAAATCTACATGCGGATCATCGTGATATAAGGTGGTGATACACTGTGGTGACCCCGAAAGGGAACAGCCGAAAGACAAGAAAAGAGATATACCCCTCTTTCTGGGATTGGGGGTGGATGGTGTCTAACACCAAGTAAGCACAGTAACATTTGTCCTGTAACTTTACTTTTTTCCAGTATTTAGGAGTGCCTTTTTGGGGGGTGGGGTGGGGGGTTGAGCTCCTGCCTCCCAAAATATCTGTGCATGTCTACAGTAAAAGAAACGTGATAAAATCATGCATAAAAAGTAGAAAAGGTAGATTTGAAAATGTTATGGCCAAAAAGTAAAGCTACGGTCACAAATACCCTTACAAACGGCTGTGAACACCGTAGGAATGAATTTTTGACCATTTTGTACGGCCTTCTTAAGGCGGCCGTAGAAGAAACCATTTGTAAGTTCATGGCCACATCGACGGTCTTTACCAAGATTTCTATGAATGCCCCATGAAAAAAACCCTCATCATAGGGCGACCGTATGAATGCCATAGGAACAACGTAAGAACTACGCAAGATGTTGTGCCATAAGTATGCCTCAAGACCACCTTAAATTGCTATAAAAATATTTTCTTTTCTAGAAGACAGTGAAAAAGGTTGTTTTTACCTTAACTAAATGAGGAGCTCATTTAGCGGTAGGCTGTACCATCCTAGGTGCACGACAGAGAGGTTCCGCAGGTCCTTCCTATCTACAGCTGTCAGATTTTATAACCTAACCAGGACTGCTCGTAGTGTTACAACTCGCCGCTCATTAGTGGCGCCAGCTGAGCACACACCTGCACCTCGTCAGCAGCGGGGCATATAAGCCACTCTGCCCTGGGCCTCGGCCTGAAGCCGTCTGTTCCCTTCGGCTACTTGCTTCAGAGGAACCCCCTCGCCAACCAGCAAGATTGCTCACGTAAGCATACCTCCACTTGTGTTCCAGTCTCTCCCCTGTGCACAGGTGGATCTTTCCCGGCGGCGACTCTGCCTCTGCATCACCACCTCGCTGCTGCTGTCAGGTGCATCGTCAGGTCGCTGTCTTCTGGACTCTCCCTTGTGCACGCCTGCCACCTGCCCTGCCAAGTAAGCCAACAAATCCCTCATTACCTGTTGTACTGGTTTGGTGCCCGTCACCTTCTCCCTGTGCTCTCTCCCCAGGGTTGTCTGGCTGTACGGTTTCCTGCCTCCGTGCCTGACGCTGACGTCCGCCACCAGTACATCCACATATCACAGACACGCATCCACTCATCCTTGTTGTTGAATAAAGCTATTGAATTCACTCTGAGCCTGCGTGTGTGTCTCCTGAGCCGTGCGTTATGTCAGTACGGCTTCAGCAGAGCGGCTCGGCGGACAGCGGGCTCGCACGCCGATTTTCCACCCTCGAGGCTCGGGTGGATTTAATAGCTCATCAGCAGCAAGCGATACTTAATCAATTGACCTTAATAACTGACCGGTTAGACCGTCTGGACCCCCGACAGCCGTTCCCCCCGGCTCGTCAGGGAGGTGCAGCTCCTGCTGCTTCAGCGGCCGCCCAGTCAGCCCCGGGTGTCCCAGCCCGACTCACACCCATTCCTACTCCCGCCCGCTTTAGCGGTAAGCTCGGTGGAGCGTGGGGATTCATCATGCAATGTGAGTCGGTGTTTCTGCGCGTCCCCGGGGACTTTCCCTCAGACCATAGTCGAATTGGCTATATAGGAAACCTCCTGGAGGGTCGGGCACTCACCTGGGCTTATGCTGTAATGGCGAGGCCCGGTTATGCCACTCTCACCTATGGCCAGTTCGTTAAACATTTTCTGGAAGTCTTTGATCACTCCCGTATGGAGAGTGTCCTGACCGATCGCCTCCTCAGCCTTCAGCAGGGGAGCCGATCGGCCGCGGACTACGCCATTGACTTCCGGGTTACAGCGGAGGAGGTTGGCTGGGAGGAACGAGCCCTCTGCGGCATCTTCCTCCGCAGTTTAAACTCTGGTCTGAGGGATGAACTGGCTGGTCGGGATGTCCCTGAAACATTGGCGGAGCTAATTTCACTCACAATCAGCTTGGACAACTGGTTGCGCGAGCGCGCCTCAGAGCGGAAGCTGCCTTCTCGCTCTCGGGGGGTCTCGTCACGCCGGCTTCAAGCTCGCCCCCTGGCGTTACCGCCACCGGAGGTTCCCGAGGAGTCGGAGCCAATAGTGACGGGCCGAGCAAAGCTCCCCCTAGCGGAGAGACAACACCGACGTGAGCTGGGTCTCTGCATGTATTGCGGGGACGACCAGCACACGGTGGAGCAATGCCCGGAGAAGCCAAACGGGGAGGTCCGCGAGTCACTGTAGGGGGCCTCGCGGACGTTAACCGGTCAACTCCCCTCACTCATTTGTCGCTGTCCATCCGTTTCTGCCACAACATCACAGGGCATCTCACTCATGCACTGGTGGACTCAGGCGCAGAAGGCAGCTTCATTTCACAAAGCCTGGCAACCCGACTGGGCATCCGTTGCCAGCCCCTTAAAACTCCTCTCACCCTTATCAGTCTCTCCCGTGCATCTCTGGGGAAGGTGACCCACCGGACTCACCCCGTCTCTGTCATCGTCTCTGGAAATCACCGGGAGGAGATCTCCTTCTACATCTTGCCTTCTTCAGTGTCTCCAGTGATCCTGGGTTATCCGTGGCTCCGTCTCCATAACCCCGTCCTGGATTGGAAGACCGGGAAGGTAACAGCCTGGAGTACCTTTTGTATGAGCACCTGCCTCCAATCCGCTGCCTGCTCGCCATCCTCTCCTCCCGTGGTCAAGGATGCCGCGCACCCGGACCTCTCCTTGGTGCCCGTGGCGTTTCACGACCTGGGCGCAGTCTTTAGTAAGTCCAAGGCAATGTCCCTTCCTCCACACAGGCCTTACGACTGCGCCATAAACCTCCGCCAGGGGGCGCCTCTCCCCTCGGGACGTCTCTACAGCCTGTCAGCGCCGGAGAAGGAGGCCATGAACTCTTACCTTAAGGAATCTCTCAGCGCAGGTATTATTCGCCCATCATCATCGCCATTAGGTGCAGGGTTCTTCTTCGTGGGCAAGAAGGATGGCTCTCTTCGTCCATGCATCGACTTCCGAGCCCTTAACGACATCACGGAGAAGGACCGTTACACCCTGCCCCTGATGGACACTGCCTTCCACTCCCTCCAGGGGGCGACCTGGTTTACTAAGCTGGATCTCCGCAGCGCGTACCACCTCGTCCGGATCCGGGAGGGAGATGAATGGAAAACAGCCTTCCGTACCCCGAACGGCCACTTTGAATACCTGGTCATGCCGTTCGGGTTAACCAACGCTCCAGCCGTCTTTCAGCGCCTGATAAATGACGTTCTCCGGGACTTCATCGGCCTGTTTGTGTTCGTCTACCTGGATGATATTCTCATCTTCTCCAAGTTCAGGGATGAGCACCAGGTGCATGTGAGACGGGTCCTGCAGAGGTTACTGGAGATTCGGTTGTACATGAAGGCGGAGAAGTGCGAGTTCTATGCCAAGAAGACGTCATTTCTCGGGTTTGTCATCTCCCATGACCAGGTGCTGCCAGACCCAGCTAAAATTAAAGCGGTGGTAGATTGGCCGACTCCCACATCTAGAAAGCAGGTGCAACAATTCGTCGGCTTTGCCAACTTCTACCGCCGCTTTGTGCCCAACTTTGGAGCCATCGTCGGCCCTCTGACCCGTCTCACCTCCCCTAAAACTCGTTTCCAGTGGACTGATGAGGCCGCGGCGGCCTTCCAGGCGCTGAAGGCGGAGTTTTCATCCTCCCGGGTCCTCAGCCAGGTCGATCCCTCTTTGCAGTGCATCGTGGAGGTCGACGCCTCGGATACGGGGGTGGGGGCGGTGCTGTCTCAGCGGTCACCTGCGGATGGGGTCAAACGGCCCTGCACCTTCTTCTCCCGGCGCTTGTCCCCGACGGAACGCAATTACGACGTGGGGGACAGGGAGCTTCTTGCCATCAAGCTCGCGCTCCAGGAGTGGCATCACTGGCTGGAGGGGGCTGTCCTGCCCTTCGTGGTGTTAACGGATCACAAGAATCTGGAATATTTAAGAACTGCCAAGCGCCTGAACGCCCGCCAGGCCCGTTGGTCCCTGTTTTTTGCAAGATTCCGTTTCACCATCACATTCAGGCCGGGCTCCAAGAACGGACTCCCTGACGCCCTCTCCAGGCAATTCACCCCTGAGGAGTCGGAGGGCGCTGTACATACCATCCTGCCCAGGTCGTGCATCGTGGGAGCCGTTACCTGGGAGATCGAGGATAAGGTCCGGAAGGCGCAGGAATCGGAGCCGGACCCGGGCGGCAGACCGGAGGGGAGGCTCTTCGTCCCGTCCTCCGTTCGGGGGGAAGTCATCCATTGGCTTCACACGTCCAAGCTAGCCTGCCATCCTGGAACCTCCCGAATGATTGACCTGCTCCAATGCTCCTTCTGGTGGCCAGGATTGCGCAAGGACGCTGCCCGCTACGCCCGGGCCTGCCCCATCTGTGCCACCAGTAAGACCGGCAACTCCCCCCCTGCGGGTTTGCTCCAGCCCCTGCCCGTTCCTGGTAGGCCCTGGTCGCACATCGCATTGGACTTCGTCACTGGTCTCCCCGTCTCTAACAACTTCGACACTGTCCTGACCATCGTCGACCGTTTCTCCAAGGCTGCCCATTTCGTGCCATTACGGGGGCTACCCTCTGCCTTGGAGACGGCAGATCTTCTCATCCAACACGTGGTCAGGCTGCATGGGATACCAGCTGACGTGGTCTCCGACCGGGGTCCCCAATTCACCTCGGACGTCTGGCGGAGTTTCTGCAGGACATTAGGAGCCCAGGTAAGCCTCTCCTCTGGCCATCACCCCCAATCTAACGGGCAGTGTGAACGGACCAACCAGGAGCTGGAGGCTGCTCTCCGCTGCGTCACCGCCTCGAAGCCTGCATCATGGAGCAAACACCTTGCCTGGGTGGAGTACGCCCACAACACCACTCGCTCCTCAGCCACAGGGATGTCCCCCTTCAAGGTGTCCCTGGGTTACGACCCCCCTCTGTTTCCCTCGCTGGAGAATGAGTTGGCAGTCCCCACGGTTCAGGCTCACCTCAGGTGGTGTCGCTCCATCTGGACATCCGCGCGCAATGCGCTTTTACGCACGGCGGAGCGCAATAAGGCCACGGTGGATCGCGTAGAAGACCTGCTCCTGCCTACCGGGTGGGCCAACCGGTCTGGATATCCACACAAGATGTGAACCTGAAGGGTGAGAGGAGGAAGTTGGCTAAATGTTTCATGGGTCCATACCCCGTCACCAAGATAATCAACCCGGTGGCAGTGCGTGTTGCTACTCCCCCCTCCCTCCGCATCCATCCCACCTTCCACGTCTCCAAGGTGAAACCGGTGGTGTCTGATCCCATCTGCCCTCCTCCTGCTGCGCCGCCCGCGCCTCGGATGATTGATGGCCATCCGGCTTGGACTGTCTCGACCATCTTGGTCTCCCGACGCCGGGGTCGCAGGCTACAGTATTTGGTGGACTGGGAGGGCTATGGTCCAGAATGGAGGCAATGGGTTCGCTCCTCGTTCGTGTTGGATCGCTCTCTCATCACCGAGTTTCACCGGAAGCACCCCGATAAACCATCGCCAGGAGGCGCTGCTAGAGGGGGGAGTACTGTTACAACTCGCCGCTCATTAGTGGCGCCAGCTGAGCGCACACCTGCACCTCATCAGCAGCGGGGCATATAAACCACTCTGCCCTGGGCCTCGGCCTGAAGCCGTCTGTTCCCTTCGGCTACTTGCTTCAGAGGAACCCCCTCGCCAACCAGCAAGATTGCTCACGTAAGCATACCTCCACTTGTGTTCCGGTCTCTCCCCTGTGCACAGGTGGATCTTTCCCGGCGGTGGACTCCGCCTCTGCATCACCACCTCGCTGCTGCTGTCAGGTGCATCGTCAGGTTGCTGTCTTCTGGACTCTCCCTTGTGCACGCCTGCCACCTGCCCTGCCAAGTAAGCCAACAAATCCCTCATTACCTGTTGTACTGGTTTGGTGCCCGTCACCTTCTCCCTGTGCTCTCTCCCCAGGGTTGTCTGGCTGTACGGTTTCCTGCCTCCGTGCCTGACGCTGACGTCCGCCACCAGTACATCCACATATCACAGACACGCATCCACTCATCCTTGTTGTTGAATAAAGCTATTGAATTCACTCTGAGCCTGCGTGTGTGTCTCCTGAGCCGTGCGTTATGTCACGTAGAGGTTATTGAATGTACTAAACATAACAACCTTGCACAATAAATTGCCCCCTCCATTATACAACTAGGATAACATCAATCATTACTGAGGGTGGCAACAACACTGTTGATTCAAATTCGAAACATACTGTCTGGATACTTATTCAAATCAAATCAAATCAATCAAATCAAATCAAACTTTATTGTCATATTGCTGTACATACAACTGTAGTGCAGGCAGGATGAAATTGCGTTTCTCTCGGTATCCATATAAATAGAAGCAGCATGATTTAAAACACACTCCCACATAGCTCCACCCCCCACCCCCACCCCCACCCCCCATCCATTCACACATCCCTGAGACATACTTGGGGGGGGGAAACAAAAAAACAAAAAAACCCCCAACTAACTATAATATACAAATAATATACAAAATGTCCGTAGGTGCAGTAGTGTGTATGAGAGATTCAGGGTCAACTGTTCAGCATCCTAACAGCTTGTGGAAGGAAGCTGTTGATCAGTCTGGTGGTTCTGCCTCTGATGCTTCGGAATCGTTTACCAGATGGAAGAAGTTCAAAGTGTTTATGCAGAGGGTGAGAACGGTCCTTGACAATGTTCAGTGCCCTGCTCCTACAACGGTTCTGAAAAAGTTCTTGGACAGAGGGGAGGGAGACTCCAATTACCCTCTCAGCCCCCTTGACTATCCTCTGCAGGGCTTTTTTGTCTGACATACTGCAGCTGGAGTACCATGTAGCAATGCAGTACGTCAGAACACTCTCCAACACACCTCTGTAGAAGGTCCTGAGGATGCAGATGGGGAGAGAGGCCTGTTTGAGTTTCCTCAAGAAGTGCAGTCTCTGCTGATCCCGCTTCCTGATCCCCAAGGAATTCTTGCTCCAGGTCAGGTCCTGGGAGATCTGCACTCCGAGGAACTTGATGTTCTCTACTCTCTCCACTAAACGGCCGCTGATGCTGAGGGGGACGTGCTCAGGCTGTGACCGCCGGAAGTCGATAATCATCTCCTTCGTTTTGTCCACGTTGAGCACCAGATTGTTCTCCCTGCACCAGCCCTCCAGGTCTCTCACTTCTTCCCTGTACATTGATTCCTCATCCCTCTGAATAAGTCCCACCACCGTGGTGTCGTCTGCAAACTTAATAATCTGGTTCCCCTCGTGTCTGGATACACAGTCATGTGTTAGAAGTGTAAACAACAGTGGACTGAGTACACAGCCTTGAGGGGATCCGGTGCTCAGCGTGACAGAGTTGGAGATGTTGTTTCCAACCCGGACAGACTGAGGTCTCTCAGTCAGGAAATCCAGGATCCAGAGACATGTGGCGGTGTTCAGACCGAGAAGGAGTAATTTCTCCATCAGTCTCTGGGGAATAATGGTGTTGAATGCTGAACTGAAATCAATGTACAGGAGTCTGGCGTAGGTGTCTTTCTGGTCCAGGTGGGTGATGACAGAGTGTAGGGTGGTGACTATAGCATCCTCCGTGGAGCGGTTTGTACGATATGCAAACTGGAGCGGGTCGTGTGATGCAGGGAGGCAGGCTGTAATGTGTGGTTTGACAAGCCGTTCAAAACACTTCATCACAATTGGTGTCAGTGCAACAGGACGATAGTCATTCAAACAGGACACAACTGGTTTCTTTGCCACCGGTACAATGATAGAGGTCTTGAAGCATCCTTGGAACGATGGCCTGACTCAGGGAGATGTTATAAATGTCAGTCAGGACATCCGCCAACTCGCTCGCGCAGTCTCGGAGCACACGTCCCGGAATGTTGTCCGGACCTGCAGCTTTGCGTGGGTTGACTCTGGTTCGGGTCCTCTGTGTGTCCGCTGTGTTGATGGTAAAAGCTGGTCCGACCGATGGTGGGGGTGGGCCAGCCCTTCCTCTGATTGTCAAGTTTGATGCTTCAAAACGTGCAAAGAAGTCGTTAAGCCTGTCTGGAAGCGAAGCGTTGTCATCATCGACCCCCTGCCTAGACTTACAGCCCGTTAGTGTCCGAACTCCCTGCCACATCTGCTTGGTGTTCCTAGTGTCACAGAGGTGTCCCTGGATTTTCTCCCCATAGGCGTGCTTTGCCGCCTTAATTCCCTTTGAGAGTGCAGACCTAGCTGAGCGGAGGGCGATCCTGTCCTTCGCTCTGAAGGCTGCATCTCTGGCTGTATTCATATTCTGCAGGGTAACTTAACAAACCATAATGCTGATCATTCCATCTAGCTGCAACACTCCTGCACTGTGCATATATCTGTGTACAAAGGTATATTCATTTACTGCCTTGGCTAACCAGTTATTATTATCTTATTAACTATTGCTCCGAGTGCTGCTGTCCCTTTGCTGCTGTAATCCTGGAATTTACCCACTGTGGGACTAATAAAGGCTTAGCTTTTCTTATCTTAACATGTTTCAGCCACTTCTTGCAGCCTTCACCTTGCAGCTTCTGACGAAGGCTGCAAGCTGTGGCCGAAACACATTATGGTAAAAACAACCTTTTTCACTGTGTGATAGAAAAGAAAATATTTTTATAATTATTTTAAAAGACAGTATGAACCCTTTTGGATTTCCTTAAGTTGTTCTCGAGAACACCTTAGATTGTTTTTGAGGGCCTCTTACAGCTCTCGTAGGAAACACAGTACAAATCTCTATACGGCTGGGGATTCATACAGTGTTTCCTATGAGCGTTGTAAAGGAGATTGTTACAAACCATTAATTCGTAAGCATCTTTGTGACCGTAGCTTAAGCTTTGGATTAAAGGACACTTCTCATGCTCAACTGTTGCCATGATAACAGAGCATGAAATGACTAACAATTTCTCACAAGTTAAACAGTTAAAAAACATCAACATACTGATACGGTACAGTACGTTTTCCTTAGGAAGGAAAATACAACTTGTCGTAGTAATTACCTCTGCCAAGGGAGGAGGTAATGTTTTTGGAAGCTTGGTTGGTTGGTTTGTTGGTGTCATGAGCCGAGTGCTGGAGATTCCGCCAGACTTGGTCTCATGGCTTTTTCTGCTTATTTACTCATTTGTGCATTTTATGCTTTTTGGGGTTTATGTATTCTTGCTCTGCTTGCCGTTTTTTCTGTTTGTGTTAATGTAATATTTCTATTTTGCATTTATTTATATTTATTTGGTTTTTTTTTAAATTCTTTATATCTTTAGTATTATCCTCTGACTGTTGACAGCTGTCAGGGGCATGAAGCTTCGTGTGGGCGTGCCCTGTCAGCTGTCAGTTTTTGGTTTGCCTCCCTCTCACTGCCTCAGCTGATCCCAATTATGTATCCTCGCTTTCTCCTTCCCGTTCAGGTACCCACACCTGTTGTTAATTATGTTAATGGGTTCTGATCCCTATTTAATGGGCTGCACACTTTTGTCTTGCGCAGCACCCTACTTGCAGCTTTTCTCCATGAGCCATGTGTCTCTTTACATTTTATTTTTCCTAGTGTGTGTCCCACGGCTAGTTCTCCCAGGTTTAGCCGGCGGAACCAGTCGCCTTTGCCTTCACTATTCTTGCTTCACCAGTGTCTCCAGTTGCCTACTAGTTTTTGGTTGGGTTCTGTTTGTTCTTTTGTGCCTTTTGTCATTAAAACTTACAAACTCACAGCTGGTGCGTGGTGCCTTTTATCCTGCCTTGGAGGGCGTTTATGACAGTTGGTTTGTCTGTCTGTCTGTCTGTCTGTCAGCAACATTACTCAAAAAGTTCTGAACGGATTTAGATGAAATTTTCAGGAAAGGTGTGTAATGGCATGGGGAACAGATGATTAGATTTTGATGGTGATCCAGATCATGATCTAGATCCAGGAATTTTTTGAAAATTGTTTTTATATTAATATGGTGCTTTTCATGTACTGCCCCTTTAAGACATGTCCACTGACTTATGTATGCCACCACGCCATAGGCCCATGCACATCCATAATCCGGAAGTTGCGGACGTGCATAGTATGTGATGACTGACATTATTTTTTCATCTGAAGATGCCAAGAAAAAGCAAGAAAAGCAAGAAAAAGCAAGATGGTGCACCCTAGTGGCACAGCGAGGTATCAACAAATGATGAGTTCAATGCATTTCTATGGCAATGTTAGCTAAAGTTAAACAAAGAAAATGTTGAAATGGTGCACAACTTGCTCATGTACGTAGATAGCAATCAGAAATAATTTTTTAGATTTACATCGGCCAGAGATTACCGAAGGAGTATACTGTGGGGTGCCTTTTCATAATGGGATGAGAAACGTGTCGGCTCTGTAGGAATATTCATTCCAATTTGAGCCGCTAATCAGCCTCAGAGCACAGTAAACATATCAACACTGCAATTAAACGAGTTTAAAAATAAAACTGACACTCACCTGCTGACAAATGGACCAAACCTCTGAAGAGCTGAAACGAAGTGTTGGGATTAATGAGGGCTAACGAGTGTAAATGAACAGTGTCTCTCGTATGGGAGATGGGAGGTTGATTTTTCTGCGAGCACCGGTGGACAAATTTAAACTACAGGATGGATTTTGGTGAAAATTTCACCAGAGGTAGCCCTTGGGCCAAGGATGAACCCATTAAATTTTTGTGATATCTGAGTGCGCATACCTCAAGCAAGGACCTTGTTTATATTTGTGCAGCAGGATTACACAAAAACTACTGGATGGAATTGGATGAAATTTTCACCAGAGGTGGTCCTTGGCCTACAGAGGAACCCATATGGGATAACGTTTGTGCCAGCAGAACCTTAATTTGAATTTTTATTGTCTGAATTTGAATAACTGAATTTGAACCTGAATTAATCAGTTTGAATAATTACTTTTAAAATTTGAACCTGAATAACTTAATTTGAAATTGAATCTATTGATTTGAATGTGTATTGCAATAAAATTGAAACTGCATTTCATTTACTTGAAAAATTCAGATCCCTAATTCTTTATCAGAGTTCAGTTTCACTCGCGGTCATACAAATTCAGTTTTTTATTTCAGGTTTTTGTGCCACACATCTGGGACCTAGGCTCAGTCAAAACTAGTCGAACACAGATAGAAAGAACTCTGCTTTACGTTTGCAACTCTCGGTTTACATGCTGTATACCTGTTAAACACCTGCACAGACTTGAGTGGTTAATTCAAAGTGATGTCCAGCAGCCACATGCCAGGTTTGTAAAAGTAATAGTAATAATGACATGTATGAGAAGAGGTGTAATGTATGTATACAAAACATTATTAGCCAGGGCAACAGATTAGCAGAGATTAACAGCAGAGCCTCCATTCAGGTATGTGGAGGTGTAGCAGTCCAGGAGGAGGTGATTCTGCTGTCAGGACACTGCCCTTTTAAAAACCAGATGCTTTCTGTGAGAGACCTTTCTTCCACACAAAGTTCAGTGGAGTCAGAAAGTGGACAGAAGTCAGTAACTTGTTGTAATATTGGCTATTTTGCATCATAGAAGACATAATTATGAAATGATAATAAGAATAAAGCATTCTGCCTTCTCTGAGTTACTAAGAGGATGGAGACTGCAGTTACAGTGGTTATCTGTCCTTTAAAATTAGGTTTCAAACTAATAATGCTGTTAGTATGTTGGCAAGTAAATTAGTAGTGTTGTTAGCTTGATAACTAGCCACTGTCAGCTGGCAAGATGCTAACGTCAGAAATCAGCACTTAAAAATGACTTTAGATATATCTCTAGATTAGCCATCAAAACTGCCACACTTTAGATTGGTGACAGCCCAACATTACATTTAATGTATTGATAAAAACCACTGTCATAAAGCCTATTGCCATATTTGCCTTGTGACAGCAGATGATCAATAACTGTCCAATTTTGTCTGTTTCATTATTAACTACACAGAGCTCATCCACAATATTAGTGCAATATTGTTTGCATGATAATTTATCATCTGTAGCATATCACATGATGTACAGAAACATGATTGTATTAACATGATGAACATATTCAAAGCATACTTAGAGCTTACTCAGAATAAAGTATGCTATATTTTCATGTCAGGTGAGTAAATCTCACTAAATATAAGCAAAAATGTATGACATGTATACTGTATTTTATTTTTTAAACAAATGTGTAGTACATGTGAAGAGAAGACTGCTGTGGTAATGTTTCAGCCATAAATATATTAAACTTAATAATTATTTTTAAAAGATAACTTCAATCAACTTATTTGTGAGATTTTTTTTTTTTAAAACCTAGTACTGATTTATAGTGGAACTCACCCCTTTATATCAACTTCATAGATTACGAGAAGGCCTTCGACAGTGTGGACCGTGAGACGCTGTGGAAGTTGTTGAGGCATTATGGAGTTCCAGAGAAGATCAACTACGCTCATCCAGTGCATCTACTAGGATATGAGCTGCAGGATCGCACATGCTGGTGAGCTCTCAGAGAGCTTGGAGGAGAAGATCGGAGTTCACCAGGGGTGCTTGCTGTCACATTCCTTTTCCTCTTGGTCATCAATTACATCATGAAGAGCATGACAACAGGCAGGAAAAACGGGATGCAGTGGACACTCTGGACACAGCTGGATTACCTCAACTTTGCTGACGACCTGGCGCTCCTGTCACATATGTAAACACAGCCAGATGCAGGACAAGACTACTCACCTGAAGACTACATCAGCCGGGACAGGACTCCAGATCAATAAGAAGAAGACCAAGCTGATGAAGATCAACACCACTGCAAACACACCAGTCACAATTGGAGGAGAGCCCATCAGAGAGATGGAGCCCTTTGTCTACCTGGGAAGCATGGTGGATTGACAGGGGGGCACAGACTGAGACGTCACAGGCAGGATCAGCAAGGCAAGAGCAGCTTTTGTTATACTGAAGAATATCTGGGCATCAAAAGAGATCTGTACGAGAACAAAACTTTGCATCTTCAACTCTAATGTCAAGCCTGTTCTACTTTATGGATGTGAGACCTGGAGGACGACAAAGACAATGCAGCAGAAGATCCAGACTTTCTTTAATACATGCCTAAGGCACATCTTTAGCATCAAGTGACTGGAGAAGATCAGGAATGAAGACCAGTGGGAGCGAGCAGGACAGAAACCAGTGGCAGAACAGATTCTGTGGAGGAAGTGGGACTGGATTGGACACACTCTCAGTAAACTAGCATTCAGCATCACACGCCAAGTCCTGACCTGGAACCCGCAGGGGAACAGAAAGAGAGGCCGGCCTAGAACCAGCTGGAAACAAGAAACTGAGGAGAAGATGAAACAGCAGGGGACCGAGTGGAGTAGAGAGAGCAGCCCAGAACCAAGTGCAATGGCGAGGGGTTGTCGATGGCCTATGCTCCATGGTTAGCTATGGGCCTAAGTAAGTAAGTAAGTAAGTGTATCATTGTGTCTGAATTAAAATGATGGATGATTATAACTATTACAACTCTCTCCATTAAAATAACTGAAAATCGTAGTGCATGCTGTGGTTCATCATGAGCTCCTGACAGTAGAACAGCGATTTCAAAACAAGCTGCTGAAATAGCATTAAACAATGTGCTCCTGATGACAGACTCACTTTTTCCTGATTAAAAGTGCATTCTCATAAAATGCACCACAATACCAATGCACATGAGATTGCACACCACCACACCTCTTTCATATGAGCCTCCTCTTCCCAGTGCAAAGATAGCACACTGTCTACTGGCAATTAGATGGTGTGACACAAAGCATAAAAAACAGACAATCCACTGACAGAATCTAACAAAAGCACTGGCATAAGGCAGGAAGCACAGCAAAGAAATATACTGTTGACCGTCAAAATAGAGCCCCTTGTTTGTGTGGTTTGCTTGAAGTGGTGAAATTACCAGAAGTACTACAATGGACACATGCTGTTTTTGTGTTTTTGTTAAATGACCATATAATTGCTTGGGGTTTGAATTGCGTTTCATTTGGGCGGCAATGCTTGACAGAGGCTTTTAGCTGAGTTTCTCGTTGTCATTTTCGTATACTACATGTAACATTGGTGCTTCCCAGGATGTGCGTAGATCGTCTGTACTGCATGCATCTCACACAGTCCCCTTTATAGGTGACTCTCATACTGAAGAGGGGTCTGTCAGATGACTGTTGTTCATTAATGTTTGGGGTTGTATGTGAACTCTAATCTTGCCTAGGGTGCCAAAATGGCTATAGCCAGCCCTGGCTGTGACCGTCCGTCATATGCCATAGCATTGGCCTCCGTCGGTCTATGATGACCATGGAAGAGAATCCTAAACGTCTACTCTGCTGGAACAGCACCGCCTGTGGCTGAACAGGCCGATGCGCGAATGGCAGTCCCTGTCACACAGGTCGCACTTGTGGGTGGTCTCCGTGCTGCTGGGTCTCTGGCGGTTCTTCCTGCGGGTCATTTTTTCATCTGCTGCAGCAGTCAGTCTCTCTTCACCCGCCTTGAGCTGTCTGGTCAGGGTGCCTCTCCATTTGGAGCGGTCCGTTGCAAGGTCCTCCCAGCGCTCTGTGTTGATCTCCAGGGCCTTCATGTCTCTCTTGCAGACGTCTCTAAAGCGCAGCTGTGGGTGGCCAACGTCTCTCCTGCCAGTCGCCAGTTCTCCGTAGAGGACGTCTTTGGGGATTCTGCCATCCTCCATACGGTGAACGTGGCCTAGCCAGCGGAGCCTGCACTGCCTGAGTAGAGTGAACATGGAGGGAAGGCCGGCGCGGGACAGAACTTCTGTGTTGGGCACTTTGTCCTGCCAGGATATGTCCAGGATGTGGCAAATGCAGCGCAAGTGGAAGGAGTTCAGTCTCTTTTCCTGCCGGGCGGATGTTGTCCACGTCTCACTCCCATAGAGCAGTGTGCTGATGACGCAGGCTTTGTACACTGCCATCTTCGTCTTGACAGAGAGTTTGGGATTCTCCCACACTCGTGTGGTGAGGCGAGCGAGTGTGAAGGCTGATTTTCCAATCCTCTTGTCGATCTCTGTATCAATGGAGAGGTTGTTGCTGATCGTGGACCCCAGGTACGTGAACTGATTCATGACCTCCAGCTCGTAGTCATCGATGGTGATGGCTGGTGGTGCTTCCGTGCCTTGAGCCAAGGCGTTAGTCTTCTTCAGGCTGATGGTAAGCCCGAAGTCCTTGCATGCCTGGGAGAAGCGGTCCATCAGGGTCTGAAGCTCCTGCTATGTGTGGGTTGCGACTGCAGCATCGTCTGCGAACAGCATGTCTCTGATTAGAGCCTCGCGTACTTTGGTTCTGGCTTTCAGGCGGGTGAGGTTGAAAAGCCTGCCGCCAGATCTTGTGTGCAGGTAGATTTTCTCTGTTGCTGTGCTGAAGGCATGCCACAGGAGCATAGCAAAGAAAATCCCAAAGAGGGCTGGCGCAAGTACACAGCCCTGTTTCACTCTGCTGTGTATGTTGAATGGCTCTGAGACATTGCCGTCGTGCTGCACTATCCCCTGCATGTTGGTGTGAAACGATTCGATGAGGCTTTGCAACTTTGGTGGGCATCCAATCTTTGGCAGGATCTTGAAGAGGCCCTCTCTGCTGACCAGATCGAATGCTTTGGTGAGGTCGATGAAGGTGACGTACAGGGGCATGTTCTGTTCTCTGCATTTCTCCTGGAGTTGGCGGATGGAGAATATCATGTCTACCATCGATCGCTCAGCACGGAAGCCACACTGAGACTTGGGGTAGACACGTTCGGCAAGCTTCTGTAGACGAACGAGAACAACTCGGGCGTAGACTTTGCCAACAACGCTGAGGATGGAGATGCCCCTGTAGTTGTTGCAGTCGCTTCTCTCCCCTTTGTTTTTGTAGAGGGTGATGATCTTGGCGTCCCTCATGTCCTGTGGTACGGCACCTTCCTTCCAGCACTGGCAGAGGACGTCATGCAATGGCAGCAGTAGGGCGGTCTTGCAGTGCTTGATCAGGTCGGGGGGTATGCCGTCGTTGCCAGGTGCCTTGCCAGCGGTCAAGCTATCAATGGCCTTGCTGAGTTCGTCGATGGTTGGCTTGGCGTCAAGTTCGTCCATGGATGGTAGGCAGTCGATGGCATCAAGGGCTGACGGTGTCACAGTGTTCTGTCTGGAGTAGAGGTCGGAGTAGTGTTCCACCCATCTCTCCATCTGCTTGTTCTTTTCTGTGATCATCTCCCCAGTGGAGGATTTGAGGGGGGCCGTCTTGCTCTGAGCCGGACCAAGTGCTTTCTTGATGCCATCGTACATACCACGGATGTTCCCTGTTATGGCAGCAGTTTGAATGTCTTGGCTGAGCTGAGTCCAGTACTCGTTGGCACAGCGCCGAGCAGTCTGCTGAACCTTGCTTCTCGCAGCCCTGAGAATCTGGAGATTCTTCTCATTTGTGTACTTCTTGTACTCAGCAAGTGCTGAGCGCTTGGCTTCAATGACAGGGGTCATCTCGGTCAACTTGGCATCAAACCAGTCCTGTGACTTCAAGGTCTTCCTCCCAAAGGTAGCCAAGGCTGTGCGGTGGATGGTGTTTTGCAGCTCTTCCCACTTCTGCTTTGCAGATTCTCCTTCTTGTGGTACACCAAGTTCCTTCTCAAAGGTGGAGGCAAACTGCTCAACAAGTTCTGGTTGGGCCATCTTGCTGGTGTCAATCCGTGCCTTTCCAGGCTGTCTAGCACGATGGAATTTCTTCAGCTGCAGCTTGACCTTGCAACACACCAATGAATGGTTTGTGTCGCAATCTGCACTCTGGAACGAACGGGTGATTAGCACGTTCTTCAGTGAGGTGCGCCTGGTCAGGATCAAGTCCAGCTGGTGCCAGTGCTTTGAGCGCGGATGTCGCCAGGAAACCTTGTGTTGGGGCTTGGTCTTGAAGAACGAGTTTGTAATGCACAGATCGTGATATGTGCAGAACTTGAGCAGCCACTGTCCGTTGTCATTCATTCTGCCCACGCCAAATGGTCCAAGACAGGAGGGCCAGGAGTCATGGTCAGCACCCACTCTGGCCTTGAAGTCTCCAAGGAGAATGAGTTGTTCAGAGTTGGGGATGATCCTGACAGTTGTTGCAAGATTCTCGTAGAACTCGTCTTTTGCCTCTGGTGTGGCTGTCAGTGTTGGGGCATACACACTGACGAGGGTGACTGGGCCTTGAGTGGTGTTGAGGCGGAGGGTGAGGAGTCGTGCAGAGCCATTGCTGCCCAGTTCCACCATCTTCAGAAAGGTGTTCTTCACTGCAAAGCCCACTCCGTGTTCCCTGTATTCATCACTGCCCTTTCCCTGCCAGTAGAACGTGTAGTCCTTCTCTCTCAGTGTGCCTGCGTCAGCCAACCCTGTTTCCTGGAGAGTGGCGACATCCACTCCCAGTCTCTTCAGCTCATTATTGATGATGGCAGTCTTCCTGGTGTCGTTGATGTCCTTGAGGTTAGCAGCGAGTCCTGCCATCATAGTGCGGACGTTCCAAGTTCCCAGTTTTAGAGTTGGTCTCTTTGGTTTTTTTGTCTTGCCTGGTGTGAAGGTTCTCAGCCTGCTGTTCGGACTTCTCCTCATCCCCATGAACCCAATGAGGAAAGCAAGCTGTGGCGGAACAACACCTTATTGGCTGGGGGCTGCCCAGCTTGAGGCGGGCGGTAGCTGTCCAGTGAGATCCGATGATCCCTCCCACCGTCGGGAACAACCCCTGGCACTGCGCTCTATGCCAATTGAGTGATGGCTTATAACCGGTAACTGTCATTCCCCATGTTTAGCCTACGCCAAAGGCGAAGCTGGAGTGTCCTCTCCAGTGATCCGGTGTTCTACCTTCCAGCGTTGGGCGTTGGTAGGATTCAAGCCTGGGCAGGAAGATATGGAGGACAAAATGTTGCCCATGCAGCATGTCCCCCCTCTCCACGTCACTGATGAATCCAAAGGAACAGCAGGGCTGCTACAGTTTGGCACCAGCGCCGTCGCAGGAGCTGCAAGAACGATGTTGAGCACAACAGAGAACTGCCTTAGGGGCTCCGACTCTGGATTTTTCCTCAGGGTTGACTCCCGAAGCCTTTCCCGTGACCAGGTATGCCGCAAGGCAGCGGAGGTTTGAAATCAGGGTTTACCTTCCCCTAGATGGGCTACCTTCCCAGGTTGATGATCCACCATCTACCCGAAGCATCTGGTTTTAAGGCGCCAGAGATCCGCCCTCGCCCCTTCTCCTATTAGTAAAAGCAGTTCCGCCGGGCTTAGAGACTAAACCACACGGGCAGGCTAGAAGTTGGACTTAGTTGTCAGAGGCTTTTCGAGACGCATGCCTTAAGGAGCATTTTATGAGCACTGGGAGCTTAACCCCAGTGCCGCTCCTGGCTATGAAAACCTTGGAACCTCATATACCATATATGAACCTAAACCAACTTCTATGTTGAAACAGTACATTTTTCACTAGTTAGAGATGACTAATCAATTTACAAATGTTCATTGTACTGAGAACACATTTAATATAAATAAAACTATGCTTTCTGTGATGATCAGGTGAGCGTGCTCCCCCTCCTGTGTTTTTTTCCCCTTCTGCCTGTTTCCCGGCTCCGGAGTTGACTACGCACACCTGCATGATTGTGCACACCTGCTGCTGCCTTATCTGCTAGCTTTAAAAGAGCCAGTCTGTGAATATTTCTTCACTGGACTATTGGGTATTGCTGCCATCAGCTTACACTAAGTTGAATGGTGTTTAATTGTACCTGTTGACTGACCTTGTCCTCTTCTCGTCTTCAGGTTGCTACCATCTCAGTGGTGTGTCACTCCGGGGCTGTGCACACTCACTTGAACCTCTTCTCGTCAAGACAACTCCAACTCCACCCGGTCAACCATCTACCCCAATCCAACCTGCCAACTTTTCCCTTCACCTGTTTGTCCTGCTGGTTTTACTCCCACCAGCAACTTTACCACCACACACTGGGTTCCACAGCCGGGCCCTCTGCTTTGGTAGTAAGTCTCTCCTCTTTCTTCGCTGGACTATTGGGTATTGCTGCCCTCAGCTTACGCTAAGTTGAATGGTGTTTAATTGTACCTGTTGTCTGACCTTGTCCTCTTCTCATCTTCAGGTTGCTGCCATCTCAGTGGTGTGTCACTCCGGGGCTGCACACACTCACTTGAACCTCTTCTCGTCAAGACAACTCCAACTCCACTCGGTCAACCATCTACCCCAATCCAACCTGCCAACTTTTCCCTTCACCTGTTCGTCCTGCTGGTTTTACTCCCACCAGCAACTTTACCACCACACACTAGGTTCCACAGCCGGGCCCTCTGCTTTGGTAGTAAGTCTCTCCTCTTTCTCTCTTCTCCTCCCTTCTCAATTAAATTCTTTATTAATCATTTCTCCCCTCTCTCTCATTCACAGGCTGTGTGCTTCTCCAGCATGCTCGTTAGTATTTTTGTTGCTGTTTATTAATTTTTTGTTGTGCAATAAATTACATTGAGCATTTTTCACCTGAGTTTGTCTGTTCTTCTGGTGTTGTTTCCTCTGCGTTTGAGTCTCTGGCTTGCAAATCATGACACCTTCAAGCTACAACTAGGTCAAATATTCACTATTTCTACATTCCATGTGGTATACCATCCACACTACATACTCACTTTCATACCATGTGAAGTTCAGAGTGTTGGTATTGTCTCAATCAACAGTTAAGACTGCACACTTACCACAAGTGACAGTGGTTGACCCAAGGCTGCTGACTCTCACTTACACACCAGAATAAAATAAAACACCTGTCTGCATTATTTCAATTAAAGAGTAATTATTATTTACTTATTATTATTTTTATTTACAATTATTTCAGTTAAAGAGGGTTCGATCCCTGCCCCCTGCCAACAGTGATCTGTGTGGAGTTTGCATGTTCTCCCCGTGTATGCGTGGGTTTACCCCGGGATTTCTCCGGTTTCCTCCCACATGCCAAAAACATGCAGGTTAGGTTAATTGGAGACTCTAAAGTGGCCCTTGGTGTGAATGTGTGTGTGAATGGTTAAAAAGGGATGGCGCCGTATTGTGGCTGCTTCATCCATCCAGGTGGTGGATGACCCTTAATTTCTGTAAAGCGTCTGAGTGTCTATGATAAAGCGCTATATAAATCTGATGTATTGATTGATTGATTGATTAAACTAGAAAAGCACTCAGAGAGCACTTACCTCCACCAAGACTCCTTCCACCCCTCATGCATCACCTCCAAAATGTAATGGGTTTGTGTGTAGGCCACAAGCCAGTTCTAGTGAAAATTGCTTCAAAGTCTATCCAGTATTGTTTTGTAGGATTCTTGCTAACACACTATGAGAAGATAAGAGCCTTGGCAGAGGTATGCGCTCTTAGATCATCACGAAAATGTTATGGGTTCCTCTGTAGGCCAAGGACTACCTCTGGTGAAAATTTCATTCAAATCCATTCAATAGTTTTGGAAGATTCTTGCTAACACACTGTGAGAAGATAAGAGCCTTGGTGGAGGTATGCGTTCTCAGATCATCACCATAATGTTCAGAGGAGAAAGGAACAATTCAGATCCTTAGTCAGGTTAATACTGCTGCAAAGACACAGTGAGCTGGTAGTGCTTAAATAATGCTACCTAATGTGAACAATGAGTAGCAGGTACTGGTAAGGAGCTAGCCGGTTACCTAAATATCAAACCATTAACAGCTGAGATGGTAGAAAACAAACAATGAGTGGGTGGAGGGAGTGTCTGAGAAGAGGGAAGACTGTCAAGTCACACACCAGAAAATAAACATAGAAAATAGACAAAATAATCATAATAGACAAAACACTTAGAAATAAATTAAAAGAGTCTGAGCTGGTGGTGACCCTGCGCTCAGACTCATGACAGAAGTTATAAAAGATCTTACTATCATTCTCCTAATGAAAAGTAATAATTTCAACATAAACTTGTAACTTCTATGCAGATAAATGGATTAGATTATTTTAAATATTTGAATCAAATCCAGTGTTGTACAGTTAAATAATTCTCACCGTACAAAGTTTGTTGCTCCTTTAAATAAAGGACTTTTACAGATATTACACTTTACATTTTCTTCCATACAGACATTTTTCAAAGGTAATAATAATAATAATAATGCATCAGATTAATATAGTGGTGTAAAGGGGGTATTACACTCATATCTGTGTTCCAGGGTCTGATCTGGATGGTTTATGGATTTGTAGTAAAATGTACTGGAACAAACAACCTCTGTGGTCTTACTGGGTGGAGGACTTGCTGACTTCTAATAAAAACATATCAGAAACAGTGAAAAGAAATACATATTTCCTGAGCCTGAGTTGATAATGATGTGAACACTGATTTATACTGGATACAACTATAAATTCACTTAAACTCATAAACCTGGTTCTTCTCTTTTCAGACATTAATCTTTAAAAAATTAAGTTTAATGTATTTATGGCTGAAACTTTACCACAGGAGTCTTCTTTACATGTACTACACATTTATTTAAAAAAATAAAATACAGTATGTCACAGATTTTTGCTTATAGTTAGTGAGATTTACTCACCTGACGTGAAAATACAAAATAATTTATGCTGATTAAGCTCTAAGTATGCTCTGAATATACTCATCATGTTAATACAATCATGTTTCTGTACATCATGTGATATGTTACAGATTATAAATTATCATGCAAACAATATTGCACTAATATTGTGGATGAGCTCTGTGTAGTTAATAATGAAACAGACAAAACTGGACAGTTTTTGATCATCTGCTGTCACAAGGCAAATATGACTAGGTTTTATGACAGTGGTTTTTATCAATACAATAAATATAATATTAGGCTGTTACAAATCTAAAGTGTGGCAGTTCTGATGGATAATCTATAGATATATCTATATATAGATATATATATTGCCGCCATCTCACTGCGGCCCCTCTTGGCATTAGCGAGTGTGAGAGTTTTGAGTGTTTTGATCATCCCAGACGTACATTCTGTAAAACTTACAACCGTGAGACCTTATTAAACATCAAGGTACGGCACGCTGCAAGAATCGCGGCGCTCGGTTGTGACTACGCCAGCATGGAATTCTGTTGGAGTTCCCGCTGGAAGCTACCTGGGAAAGGAGGAGGCGTAAGCGGAGCGAACGCAAGAAAAAGCGAGGAAAAAAGGGCCGAGATTCATGCTAGGCTAAAGGCTAACCCCTCCAGACCAGCAGTACCGTCGCTCCTTCTCTCTAATGTCCGCTCCCTCGACAACAAGCTGGATGAGCTGCGTCTGCTGAGAGAAACCCGGAGAGAGTGGAGGGACTGCTGTGTGCTTGCATTCACGGAGACATGGCTCCACGACAACATCCCTGACGCGGCCATTCACCTGGAAGGTACGACATTGTTCCGGGCAGACAGAGAGGCTGCGAGCTCCGGTAAGAGCTGTGGGGGGGGGGGGGGGGCTATGCATCTATGTTAACATGAGCTGGTGCGTTAACGCCACGTTAGTATCTAAACACTGCTCTCCGTTGGCGGGGTTCCTTATTGTAAATTGTCGGCCATTTTATCTGCCGAGGGAATTCACCAACGTGTTTGTAGCTGCTGTTTACATAGTGCCAAATGTTAATGCTAAAGCTAATGCTGAAGAGGAACTCGGAGAGCTGCACGATGCTATTAGTGAAATTCAAACTTCACACCTGGACAGTTTTGTGGTGGTTGCGGGGGATTTTAACCACACCAGTTTAAAGACTGTGCTCCCCAAGTTTACACAATGTGTAGACTTTAAGACCAGAGGACAGAATATGTTGGACTTGGTGTACACAAACACAGATGCTTATAAGGCAACACCTCGCCCCCACCTCAGCCTTTCTGACCACCTATCCGTGATGCTGGTGCCTGCTTACAAACCTTTACTGAAGCGCAGCAGGCCAGTAGTGAAACAAATCAGGATTTGGCCAGAGTGTGCAACCTCAGCACTTAAAGACTGTTTTCTGCACACAGACTGGGAGGTCTTCAAAATAGCAGCCTCCCAGGAAGACAAAACAGATGTGGAGGAGTATGCTGAAACAGTCACCAGCTACATCGCGAAGTGCACAGAGGATGTCACTATAGTGAAGACTATCTCTGCATGGGGCAACCATAAGACCTGGATGACTGCAGAGGTGCGCTTGCTGCTCACAGCCAGAGACGCAGCCTTCAGAGCGAAGGACAGGATCGCCCTCCACTCAGCCAGGTCTGCGCTCTCAAATGGAATTAAGACAGTGAAGTGCGCCTATGCGGAGAAAATCCAGGGACACCTCTGTGACACTAGGAACACCAAGCAGATGTGGCAGGGAGTTTGGGTACTGATGGACTATAAGTCTAGGCAGGGGGTCGATGATGACGACGCTTCGCTTCCAGACAGGCTCAACAACTTCTTTGCACGTTTTGAAGCATCAAACCCGACAATCAGAGGGAGGGCTGGCCCATCTCCACCATCGGTTGGGCCAGCTATCACCATCAACACAGCAGACACACGGAGGACCCTAATCAAGGTCAACCTACGTAAAGCTGCAGGTCCGGACAACATCCCGGGACGTGTGCTCTGAGACTGCGCGAGCGTGTTGGCGGATGTCCTGACTGACATTTATAACATCTTTCTTCTTCCGGCATTCAGAGAGAGCAGACGCTTTTCTCCCTCCTCTCCCTCCTAATCCTCTCCCTTCTGATCCCAGCTTGCAATGTTGCGTTTTTGTCTGTGTTTTAGTCGCTCTTCTTCTGGCTGAATCTTAATCCAAACGGAAATTATGGATCTGGAAAGCGGCTTAAATGTGATTGTCACCACTTTAAAAGAAGATCGGGTCAGGGGGAACCCAAGGGGAAGACTCATGGACATTGGGAACTCATGTGTCTGTATGATTCGACTGGAGATGCAGAAGACATCTATTGGCTATGATCACAGGACTTCTACTTTGGCTTTGGAGTTTCCTGATGTTTCAGAAATTGAGGAAGGTGGAGAGCTGTTCAAAATGCAGACCCAGGCAAGCTCCTTCACCAAATTCGACCAGTTGGGGAGTGCACGAAGTGGCATGGTGAACTGAATGGTAATTGATTCAGATGGTGGAATACATCTCGAGTCGCTAGTGCTCTCCAGGGAATGTTTTTAAGCCTGTATATGGAAATTATGAAGCACAGAATCACATGAGAGAGGAAATTCTATTCTCTGAGTGCACTGTGCAGATTTGACCTTGTTTTTTTGGTGCCCTGTTTACATTCCTCCTCGATGAAGATAAGGTAGAAGAGGCGGCTGGCTTTTCTCTCTGCTAACCCAAACAATCGGCAAACAATTGCTGTTGTTTCAGCAGACTGAACTCTTCAAGGACAGTGTTACCATGTGTCTTCAAAACTCTGCCATCTGCATGCACGAGAGAGATAGACTCTGGACATGCTTATAGATCACATGATTATAACATCCATCTACTGTCAGGAGGCGCCCTCTGCTGTTCACTAGCAACTGACACACCCACACTACACACTGCATACAACATCACATGACTGATACACATACACTGACACACATACACACACACTGTCTCTCTCAACTTTTGTTTTTGTGTGATCTATATTGTCTGCTAATTATGCATTGGAGAGTTTTTTCTATGTAATCACAATTTTGGTCATAAAATGAGCTTTATTTTGATTAACAATGCTTTTTTCTCTCTGCCCATTGTGTCACTTCCCTTTCCCCTCATTCCCTTCTTTACCCTCTACTGCTGACAGGCGCCTCCATGGCTGCCACGTCATTGAGATGCGCTTATTCAGCGCGCCCAATGTCAAGTCAAATTCCTCGTATGTTTATGTTTTTTATGTAAACATGCTTGGCAATAAAGCTTTCTGATTCTGATTCTGAACATCTCCCTGAGTCAGGCCATCATTCCCAGATGCTTTAAGACCTCTACCATAGTACCGGTGGCAAAGAAACCAGTTGTGTCCTGTCTGAATGACTATCGTCCTGTTGCACTGACACCAACCGTGATGAAGTGTTTTGAACGGCTTGTCAAACCACACATCACAGCCTGCCTCCCTGCATCACATGACCTGCTCCAGTTTGCATATCGTTCAAACCGCTCCACGGAGGATGCTATAGTCACCACCCTGCACTCTGTCATCACCCACCTGGATCAGAAAGACACCTACGCCAGACTCCTGTACATTGATTTCAGTTCAGCATTCAACACTATTATTCCCCAGAAACTGATGGAGAAATTACTCCTTCTTGGTCTGAACACCGCCACATGTCTCTGGATCCTGGATTTCCTGACTGAGAGACCTCAGTCTGTCCGGGATGGAAATAACATCTCCAACTCTATCATGCTGAGCACCAGATCCCCTCAAGGCTGCGTACTCAGTCCACTGTTGTTTACACTTCTAACACATGACTGTGTATCCAGACAGGAGGGGAACCAGATTATTAAGTTTGCAGACGACACCACGGTGGTGGGACTTATTCAGAGGGATGAGGAATCAATGTACAGGGAAGAAGTGAGAGACCTAGAGGGCTGGTGCAGGGAGAACAATCTGGTGCTCAACGTGGACAAAATGAAGGAAATGATTATCAACTTCCGGCGGTCACAGCCTGAACATGTCCCTCTCAGCATCAGCGACTGTTTAGTGGAGAGAGTGGAGAACATCAAGTTCCTCAGAGTGCAGATCTCGCAGGACCTGACCTGGAGCAAGAATTCCTTGGGGATCAGGAAGCCGGCCCAGCAGAGACTGCACTTCTTGAGGAAACTCAAACAGGCCTCTCTCCTCATCTGCATCCTCAGGACCTTCTACAGAGGTGTGGTGGAGAGTGTTCTGACGCACTGCATTGCAACATGGTACTCCAGCTGCAGTATGCCAGACACAAAAGCTCTGCAGAGGATAGTTAAGGGAGCTGAGAGGGTAATTGGAGTTTCCCTCCCCTCAGTCCAAGAACTTTTTCAGAACCACTGTAGGAGCAGGGCACTGAACATTGTCAAGGACCATTCTCACCCTCTGCATAAACACTTTGAACTTCTGCCATCTGGCAAACGATTCCGGAGCATCAGAGGCAGAACCACCAGACTGATTAACAGCTTCCTTCCACAAGCTGTTAGGATGCTGAACAGTTGATGCGGAATGTCTCATACATACTACTGCACCTATGGACATTATGTATATTATTTGTATATTATAGTTCTGGTTAGTTTTCAAGTATGTCTCAGGGAAGTGTGAATGGCTGTGTTGGGGTGGGGGGTGGGGGTGTGTGTGAGTGTGTCTTAAATTATGTTCGTTTTACTTATATGGATGCCGAGAGAAATGCAATTTCATCTTGCCTGCACTACAGTTGTATATGTACAGCAATATGACAATAAAGGTTGATTTGATTTAATTTTTGATTTAAAGTCATTTTTAAGTGCTGATTTCTGACATTAGCATCTTGCCAGCTGACTGTGGCTAGTTATCAAGCTAACAAACTACTAATTTACTTGCCAATCTACTAACAGCATTATTAGTTTGAAACCATAATTTTAAAGGACAGACAACCACTGTAACTGCAGTCTCCATCCTCTTAGTAACTCAGAGAAGGCAGAATGCTTCATTCTTATTATCATTTCATAATTATGTCTTCTATGATGCAAAATAGCCAATATTACAACAAGTTACTGACTTTTGTCCACTTTCTGATGCCACTGAACTTTGTGTGGAAGAAAGGTCTCTCACAGAAAGCATCTGTTTTTTTGAAAGAGCAGTGTCCTGACAGCAGAATCAGCTCCTCCTGGGCTACTACACCTCCACACACCTGAATGGAGGCTCTGCTGTTAATCTCTGCTAGTCTGTTGCCCTGGCTAATAATGTTTTGTATGTATGCATACATGATGCCTCATCTCACACATGTCATTATTACTATTACTTTTACAAACCTAGCATGTGACTGCTGGACATCACTTTGAATTCACCACTCAAGTCTGTGTGGGTGTTTAACAGGTAAACAGCACATACATCGAGAGTTGCAAACATAAAACAGAGTTTTTTCTATCTGCATTCGACTAGTTTTGACTGAGCCTAGGTCCCGGATGTGTGGCACAAAAACCTGAAATAAAAAACTGAATTTGTATGACAAGAAGTGAAACTGAACTCTGATAATGAATTAGGGAGCTAAATTTTTCAAGTAAATGAAATACAGTTTCAATTTTATTGCAATACACATTCAACCAATAGATTCAATTTCAAATTAGGCCATTCAGATTCAAATTTTAAAAGCAGTTGTTCAAACTGATTAATTCAGGTTCAAATTCAGTTATTCAAATTCAAATAATAAAAATTCAAATTCAGGTTCTGCTGGCACAAAGGTTATCCCATAAACCCATAACATTTTGGTGATGATCTGAGAATGCATACCTCCACCTAGGCTCTTATCTTCTCACAATGTGTTAGCAAGAATCTTCCAAAACTATTGAATGGATTTGAATGAAATTTTCACCAGAGGTAGTCCTTGGCCTACAGAGGAACCCATAACATTTTCGTGATGATCTAAGAGCGCATACCTCTGCCAAGGCTCTTATCTTCTCATAGTGTGTTAGTAAGAATCCTACAAAACAATACTGGATAGACTTTGAAGCAATTTTCACTAGAACTGGCTTGTGGCCTACACACAAACCCATTACATTTTGGAGGTGATGCATGAGGGGTGGAAGGAGCCTTGGTGGAGGTATGTGCTCTCTGAGTGCTTTTCTAGTTTACTCTTTAATTGAAATACTGCAAACAGGTGTTTTATTTTATTCTGGTGTGGAAGTGAGAGTCAGCAGCCTTGGGTCAACCACTGTCACTTGTGGTAAGTGTGCAATCTTAACTGTTGATTGAGACAACACCAACACTCTGAACTTCACGTGGTATGAAAGTGAATATGTAGTGTGGATGGTATACCACATGGAATGTAGAAATAGTGAATATCTGACAAAATTGTAGCTTGAAAGTGTCATGATTTGCAAGCCAGAGACTCAAACGCAGATCAAACAATACCAGAAGAACAGACAAACTCAGGTGAAAAATGCTCAATGCAATTTAATGCACAACAAAAAATTAATAAACAGCAACAAAAATACTAACGAGCATGCTGGAGAAGAACACAGCCTGTGAATGAGAGAGAGGGGAGAAATGACTAATAAAGAATTTAATTGAGAAGGGAGGAGAAGAGAGAAAATGGGGAGACTTACTACCAAAGCAGAGGGCCCGGCTGTGGAACCCAGTGTGTGGTGGTAAAGTTGCTGGTGGGAGTAAAACCAGCAGGACGAACAGGTGAAGGGGAAAGTTGGCAGGCTGGATTGGGGTAGATGGTTGACCGGGTGGAGTTGGAGTTGTCTTGACGAGAAGAGGTTCAGGTGAGTGTGCGCAGCCCCGTAGTGACACACTACTAAGATGGTTGCAACCTGAAGATGAGAAGAGGACAATGTCAGACAACAGGTACAATTAAACACCATTCAACTTAGCGTAAGCTGATGGCAGCAAAACCCAACAGTCCAGTGAAGAAGTATTCACAGACTGGCTCTTTTAAGGCTGGCAGATGAGGCAGCAGAAGGTGTGCACAATCACGCAGATGTGCATAATCAGCTCTGGAGCCAGGAAACAGGCAGAAGGGAAAAAATCACAGGAGGGAGAGCATGCTCACCTTATCATCACAGAAAGCATAGTTTTATTTATATTAAATGTGTTCTCAGTACAATGGACATTTTGTAAATTGATTAGTCAACTCTAACTAGTGAAAAATGTACTGTTTCAACACAGAAGTTGATTTAGGTTCATATATGGTATATGACAGATGATCACAGCCAGGGCTGGCTATAGCCATTTTGGCACCTTAGGCAATATTAGAGTTCACATACAACCCCAAACATTAATGAACAACAGCCATCTGACAGACCCCTCTTCAGTATGAGAGTCACCTATAAAGGGGACTGTGTGAGATGCATGCAGTACAGATGATCTACGCACATGCTAGGAAGCACCAATATTACATGTAGTAATACCAAAATGACAACAAGAAACTCAGCTACAAGCCTCTGTCAAGTATTGCTGCCCAAATGAAACACAATTCCAACCCCAAGCAATTATATGGGCATTTAACAAAAACACAAAAACAGCACGTGTCCATTGTAGTACTTCTGGTAATTTCACCACTTCAAGCGAACCACACAAAAAAGGGGCCCTATTTTGATGGTCAACAGCATAGTTCTTTGCTGCTCTCTTTCTCTTCCCCTGCGGGTTCCAGGTCAGGACTTGGCATGTGATGCTGAATGCTGGTTTCCTGAGGGTATGTCCAATCCAGTCCCACTTCCTCCACAGAATCTGTTCTGCCACTGGTTTCTGTCCTGCTCTCTCCCACTGGACTTCATTCCTGATCTTCTCCAGTCACCTGATGCTAAAGATGTGCCTTAGGCATGTGTTAAAGAAAGTCTGGATCTTCTGCTGTATCGTCTTTGTCATTCTCCAGGTCTCACATCCGTAAAGTAGAACAGACTTGATGTTAGAGTTGAAGATGCAAAGTTTTGTTCTCGTGCAGATCTCTTTTGATGCCCAGATATTCTTCAGCATGACAAAAGTTGCTCTTGCCTTGCTGATCCTGGCTGTAATGTCTCGGTCTGTGCCCCCCTGTTGATCCACCACACTTTCCAGGTAGACAAAGGACTCCACCTCTCTGATGGGCTCTCCACCAACTGTGACTGTTGTGTTGACAATGGTGTTGATCTTCATCAGCTTGGTCTTCTTCTTATTGATCTGGAGTCCTGTCCTAGCTGATGTAGTCTCCAGGTGAGTAGTCTTGTCCTGCATCTGGCTGTGGTTGCATGACAGGAATGCCAGGTTGTCAGCAAAGTTGAGGTCATCCAGCTGCGTCCAGAGTGTCCACTGTATCCCATTGCTCCTGTCTGTTGTCGTGCTCTTCATGATGTAATTGATGACCAGGAGGAAGAGGAACGGTGACAGCAAGCACCCCTGGCAGACTCCGGTCTTCTCCTCCAAGCTCTTTGACAGCTGGTCAGCATGTGCAATCCTGCAGCTCATGTCCTGGTAGGTGCATCGGATGAGGGAGATGATCTTCTCGGGAACTTCATAATGCCTCAGCAACTTCCAGAGTGTCTGTCGGTCCACACTGTCTAAAGCCTTCTCGTAGTGTACGAAGTTGATGTAGGGGGTGAGTTTCACTCCAGCAATTGCTCCACAATGATGCGTAGGCTGACAATCTGGTCGGCACAGGATCTGTTCTTGCGGAAGCCTGCCTGGTGATCTCTGAGCTTGGGGTTGACTGCCTCCTTCAACCTCTCCAGTAGAACTCAGTTGAGAACCTTGCCCGGCACTGACAGGAGCATGATCCCTTGGTAGTTGCTACAGTCTCTGAGGTTCCCCTTCTTCCGCAGCTTGATAATAATCCCTGCCTTCTACTGGGCTGGGACCTCTTCCTTCTCCCATATCTTGCTGAAGAGGCTGTGTAACATGTTGATGGCTGTTTCAATATCTGCTTTGATGGCTTCTGCTGGTATCTCATCTGGCCATGCAGCTTCCCTGTTCCTCAAGGTCATGATGGCTTTCTTGATCTCTGCTTTTGAGGGTTTGTCACAGTTGATTGGTAGCATTGTCTCTGCTGGTGGGATATCTAGTAATGTTTTAGGGACTAGGCGGTTCAGCAGCTCCCTGAAGTGTTCTGCCCATCGCTTCACCTGTTCCCCAGTTGTTGTCAATGGGTTTCCTTTTTTGTCTTTCACTGGCTTGTCTGGCTGCTGGAACTTTCCTGACAGCTTCTTGGTCATCAAGTACAGGTCCTTCAGGTTCTCTTGTCCTGCTGCTTCTTCTGCTTGACTGGCCAGGTTGTTGATGTAGTCTCTTGTGTCCTTCTTGATGCTTTTCTTCACTTCCTTGTCCAATGCTGTATACTCCTATTGTGCCCTTGCTTTAACTGCTCTTGATTGGCACATGTTTAAGATGGTTTTCTTCTTTTTCCTTTTTTCCAATTTCTGGATGGTGTCTGCAGAGATCCACTCTTTGTGTTGAGTCTTCTTCCTGCCCAGAACTTCTTTGCAGGTGTTGTGTCAGATTTTCCTAGTGTGCTGCCACTGTGTCTCAATGTCTGTCTCACTGTCTTCTATCAGCTCTTGTAGTTGCTGGAACCTGTTGGCAAGGCTGATCTGGAAGGCTGCTTACTTGTCTTTGTTCATCAGTAGTCCGATGTTATACCTTATCTGTGTGTTGCCAGAGTTATTGAGTCTCTTGAGCCGAAGTCTCACTGATGTTGTTCATCAGTAGTCCGATGTTATACCTTATCTGTGTGTTGCCAGAGTTATTGAGTCTCTTGAGCCGAAGTCTCACTGATGTCAGTAGAAGATGCTGGTCTGAGGACATGCCCACACCTTTCATCACGCGGACATCCTGCCATGATCTCCTGAACTTCCAGCTGTTGCAGATATGGTCTATGTGGTTTTCTGTGACATGGTCCAGGATCTCCAGGTGGTGTTGTGGATGCATCTGTGTAGGAAGATGCTTTCAACAATTACCAGCTGGTTCAGGGCGCACAGTTCTCCAAAGTGCTCATCATTGACACTCATCTGACCAAGGCTGTGCATCCCCATGATGTCCTCGTAGCATGTGTTGTCTGATCCTATATTGGCATTGAAATCTCCCATCAGAATGGTCATGTTCTTGGCTCCTCCTCTGTCAATCACTGCTTGCAGCTGTTAGCATTAATGTATTTTTTTTTTAGGGAATTTTTTTTTTTTTTTTTTGTTACTTATTTGTACCCGTAGGTAGACTTGGTTTGCAGTCTGGTGACAAGCCACCGGCTGCTGGTCGCTGCGTGCGCGAGCGCCCTAAACCTACATGTTTTTGGTATGCGGGAGGAAACCGGAGAAATCCCGGAGTAAACCCGCGCAACACGGGGAGAACATGCAAACTCCACACAGCTCACTGTTGGTCGGGGGCTGGGATCGAACCCACGATCTCATGATCCCCGCGATCCCCCAGCCGAGGGTAAAACTGTGCTGCCACAGTGCTAAACCACTGCGCCACCGTGCAGCCCAATGAATGAATGAACAGGCAGTGTGTGTGCACTCTAGTGTGGATGTGACACATGGGGGAGCGATGGGATACTGTCAGTTTGAAGATTTGTATTCCAGCCATATCTTCATTTTTATCATGGCCTTATTACGCATTAATGTGTTAATTTTTAGGGGAATGAATGAATGAATGAATGAATGATCAGGAAGTGTGTGTGTGTTTTACTTTTCACTGTAACTTCCAGGTGAGACAGGAGGTGTGTCTACATCTGCCTCGGTGGGTGTAGCCTCTGATCGTGTCTGGACAGACTTGTGGTTCGGTGCCCACACCAGTGGGCTGCTGTGGTGTTCAAGTATTATGCAAAAGCATTATGTGGGGTTATAAAGCAATGTGCTGCCCACATATAATCTATAATGTCTGTGCCCCCTCAGTGTAAGGATCCCTGTCTGCTCAGTTGTGTTTGTCTCCCTGCTGATTAGTGCTCTCCCTGCAGCCCTGATCATCACCTGTTGCTAATCAGAGGAGCCTTTATAAGGGAGACTCTCCTACTGTCTGCCTGTTCACGTCAGACTCTGCACCCCTCTGTATCCTTGCTCTGCCAAACATTATTGTACTCTGTCTTGCCTGTCGTATTTGACCTCTGTTTGCCCTAGACCCTGCCCCCTGCCTTCTGCCTCTGCTTGTCTGTTACCCCACAGCCATGTTTTGACCCCTGCCTGCTCTTGGACTTTGGACCTTGGATAACAGACGTGGATTTGGACAGTCTTGGATTTGTGCACATCATCACTTTCCACAAGTACTGTAAGTTGACTTACCACAATGTATATATCACAACTCCCTGCACCATCTTCTCTGTACTCGAGCCCGGCCAGCCTGTCACCAGCACTTCCTCGCAGCACCTCTGCATTCTCACCACTGACAACCAGCTCTCCAGCCTGGAGACTCTTCACCCAGTTTTTTCCAGATGACCCCGTAAGCATAATCAGTATTACATTCTCCTCATTTTCCATTCAATGTTACTCATCCCTGTCTCTGCTCTCCCCTACAGGGTTGCCAGATTCTCGTCGCACATATTCATCACCATTATTGCACAATTATTGTAATAAAAATTACTGTCACTTTACTTACAAACTCCATCCTTGTTGCTCTTGGGTCTAAGCCAGCAAACTCTGTCACTGTCATCTTTTTTAATTGATCTTTTGTCCGTTCTTGTCTGGGGTAATAAAGACATGCAGACTAAGTTGTTCTTTTTCTGTTAGATATATTAATAAAAGGACAATTAAATACAAACTATCCAGATACACCCAGTAATACAGACTATTACAGATCATTTGAAGAAACAGCAGTTTTTCACTGCACAGGGAAAAAAAAAAAAACAGTGTGTGAGTTTATGAAAATTTGCATTGGCATCATCCTCTTTTCCTAAAGTTTCAAACCCATTCATGTCTGCATGTTCCATCCATGTGCACTATGTTAAACAATTCAGCTGGATGACAAGCAGTGTTACTATCGCGTGCATTTTCACTCATGTGCATGCCCTTTGGCTGGCACAAAACCTGTCTTAACCCCTTGCACTCTGGTCAATTTCCCTAAAAACGCCTAAAAATAACGTACCCAAAGTAAATCAAAAGCTGTTCTTCAACCCTTTGCAGCATCTTCATGGGGTTGGTCTCATTTAAAAGAAAACACTTTGAATTTTTTGGCAAAACAGTCATAATCTCTCTAAGTGCTCCTGCCACTGAGTAACAGTCATCTAAACATACTGAACTTGAAGAAAATAAAGTTCGCCTGGGTGTTTTTTGGATACAAATGCTTGCAAATAACACACAGCTGTCAGATCCGGGCTGGAAAATGCAACAGAAATGTAGAACCAAGTGTTATCCAGCTGAGGTCAAAATTTTGTAACAATACCACAAAAAAATGAATATATTACACAGCTTTTTTGTCAGGTTGCTCTCAGGCGTTTTTGAACTGTGCCAAATTGTGCCAAATGGCACAGTTTGGAAAAACGTCTGTAACTTTTGAATGATTCAATATAGAAGCTTGATCTTGGGCTCTAATGAAAGGTGACACTCAGGGCTGTGTGTGTGTGTGTGTGTGGGGGGGGTGTTGTTTATTCATTCATGAATGAATGAATGAACAAACAAGCCCCCCCACACAAAGAAGCATGCCACGTAAAAAATGTGTGGCTTTTTTTTTTACAAGAAAAAATAACCTACAGTGCACTAAAAATTATACTAAAATATCTAATGTAGAGGATAACAACTCCCACCCCCCCACCCCCACTACAGAGGATGGACATCGTCCATCGCTACATGACGGACAGCGGGGACGGTGCGCCGCAGTCTACTACTCACAGTTGTACTAAAATGTCTGCAATATATCTGCGATCCTCTACAGAAGAGTAGCGGGGGTGGGGGGGGGGCGTTCACAGTCCGGACGCGGCGCACGGACCGGTCCGTCATGTGGCAATGACGCACAGTTGTAATTTACTGATCGGTCAAAAGTCATTTTGATTACAATTTTCAGGGATAAAGAATAATTTAGCTTATAACACTTACCTGTCCACAACAGCAGTGTCGCTGGCGAACTTCTCTTCCTCATTGTCAGACGAACATGATGCTGGTCCGCTTGTTACGACTCGTGGTTCTGGTCATGCGACCCGGTCAAACCATGATTCCATTATTGCGGTTTTGCGCTTCCATAATTGCGGTTTTGGCGAACGATTTTTCAAAACAAATAAGAACAGTAGTAAGAAAAAATGACTGGCGAACGCGTGTGTGTCACCCAGCGGCTTACACAAAACAGATTTTACTCACGGGACGCACGCTTTCAATCGTTGAACTTCTCTGCTTCAATTGGCTCGCTGTATTCGCAGCCATTGGTAGGCAGGTTCTTCTTGCTAGGTTTTCAGTCATTGGTTCTTCAAGGTTTCAGAAACCCAATTCAAGGCTCTTATTAGTCGAATGAGAGGTCAATCAATTCTAAACCAATCAAAGCACTCCTTTGGCTTTCTGTTCGTGGCTGTGTCTGTAGTGGAAGAACAGAAATGCAGCTTTTTTTTTTCAGTGCGCTAGGACGCAGAGACGTGACTGCCCGCGGTATCCCGGAGTGCAAGAGGTTAAACAAGCCATCATGAACAGAGCTCACTTTAGATAATGCCCCCCTGTGCAGTAAAGGGATGGGCAGGAGTGCTTTGGATTAGATTATCCAAAACACACTTCTGAATAATTAGACCAATCTTTTTGTACTTTTTACTGGCACCCAGACTGTTGTCCCCAATGCCACACTTACAAAGGCGTTATGAGCATTTGACATCTGAGTGACTGATGTGAATAGAATGTCATAATATGGCCCAAGGTGTCATGTGAAAGCAGAGACTCTGCAGATTACAAAGATAACGGTCTCATCACTGTGTGACTAAAATTCTGCAAGCTAGCGCCCAGAGTAGCAAAAAGAAAAAAAACCTCACAAAATCATAAAGTATGTCTTACCTGTGCTGTTTGGTGGTCAAAGTTATGTTCCAGGTTGAAAAAAATGCTGTTAATGTCTACTCCTTAATGATCACCTGTTATTTTTGGTCTATTCCTCCACTATTGTGTCAAAGATAAAAAAAAAAAACCCTGACATACAGTATACTCAGAGAAGATAAAAATGTTGACATATCATACAGACACTTCATACCATTAAAACTGATGGTGTAGGGAACCCACGCTGGGATATTCATCTCAGACTGGAAGCAGAGGGGAGGGGAATATTCCCTCTGCAGTAGAGTGTGGGGGATTAAATGGAGGACAGTACGTATTGTAATGTGTAAATGTATTGTGATGCAAGATTTCAGGCAACAGGGGAAAGGAATGGAGTGATATAAAAGGAGAGACCCTGGTGTATTGGAAAGAGTCTTTTTCTGTGTATGAATGCAGTGAGAGAGGGAAATAAAGTTGTCTGTCGTGCAGATCTGGTTCCTTTATTTGCACTCTCCACACTGGGCTACTTACGCATTATTACACAAGTCCAGATGGCGTGCCGGCTCTCCATGCGTCCTTGTTGTTATCACATGATTGCAATCGGTCCTCCTTGGTCTCTCTTGAGCTCTCGCATTATTTTACATAATTCTTGTAATTGATCTTGTAATTGAAACCCTGTTCTGATTATCTGTGCCACTTCAAAACACAAACAGAGCTGGTGGGTGGTGGTGGTGCATTTTTTAAAATAAACTTACATTTTTATCATTAGTCTTTGCCGGCATCTCTCAGAACAACTTTAGCTGATGAACCAATAGGTTGCGGTAGGAGACCGCATACGCCAATGACGTTCGACTTAATCGGGGACCCCCCCCCTCCCCCGCGCCTCCAGGGTAAAAAAAAAAAATCAAAATGCAGCGGGTCTGACGTGAATATTCATTTTCAAGAATTTAAGTAGCTTACAAAAAAAATGTATTGATTGTTGAAAAACTACCAGACAAGTGTAAAATTATAAAGCATAATACATTTATAAGCCTTGATTCATTACCTCACAAATTATCACATACATTTTCAGGTTTATTCTGTGAACAAAATATATATTGCCATTAAGAACAATGTATCACAGCATCCTTAGGAAATTTGATATTTAGATTCAGATTCAAAGGCTTTACTATCATGTGCACAGTAAAGAAATGCTACATTTCCTGAGCAATGAAATTCTTACTTTGCTCTCTGAATGAATGCCAAGGTAAAAGGTACAGAAACAACAATTTTAATAGGTCATTACACACTAATACAGTGTATATATAGTTGTCCCAAATTAAGCATCCCACAAAATTTTGTCTCCTTTACAATATTTTAAATGAAGAACCACATACTTCCGCCACAAATCCCCAACCAAACCGGGTTCTCTGGTCAACAGAAACAGAGGTTCCAGTCCACCTAAGAAGAGCACCACATCTGCTCCCAAGCCAATGCATCATATGCAGAAGGGAAAAGTATACAACTCAAAAATATAATTGAAAGAGGCTAAGAGAGAAACTTAAGTAATGAAAATACTACTGGCCAACAAAGAACACTGCGTGTCATTAAAGACACTGGGAAAAGCTTTTCAACTATTCCCAGAACAGTTTGAGGCCACTGAAAAATTAAGTTTTGTTCTGTATGACCTCAAAGGCTCCAAGGATGTGAATTACACAAGATGCCAACTGTTTAAGAGTGGCAAGTGCACAGACTGAAGTCTTCCACCAAACAGAGACTAACTATATAAATACATTCAGAGAACAAACTACCAGGCAGCCATCTATAGAAGATGTCTGCAGAGTCATACAGACATACCTCCACCAATGGTCCATGGTTGGAAGATTGAGGGAGACTCCTTTGAGATCAACTGGATGACTCTTCCCCTTGCAGCTCTCAGCATTCTGGAGCTTGTATACTGCTCCTGTAAAAAAAACCCTCAACATTGTGAAAGGGAGATGGTGCACGTGCAGGCAGGACAAGCTTCCATGCACAGACATGGACTGTGAGAACATTTCTGACTAGGCCACATAGACACACACACTGTGTGTTCTGCATGTACTTTTGGGTGTGGTATATTGCAGTAAGATTTTTTGTTTTGCTTCACTTGTTCTTTGTTTGTCGGTGATTTTTGTGGTGATTATAACACCAATAAAAATGTTAAAAGCTAATTTAGAAAAATGAGTTACTCCTGTTTGAAATGTTGAGTATTTAGTCTTTAACCTCTTAAAATTCCGGTGATCCACCCGTGGAACATTTCACATTGGCTGGAAACTCGCTGGAATGCTTTAAAGCCTTTTAGCACTATAATTATAATAGCTCGCCTGGTGCTTTTATTTTTTTTTTTTAAATAAATATGTCATTAAATGTCCTTTGTGTAAAATATTTTGCCCTGTTTTTCAGAAGAAGTGTACATTTCAATATCTGGCAAGTTTGTGTCAATATTATATGTTTTAAATGCTTAAAACAGTGTATAATAACAACAACAAAAAAAAGATTAGAATTTTCACTGGTTTTCTCTTTATAAATATTACAAATGTACATGAACAAAGGTTCTGCAATAGCAAAAATTAAACTGAACCCCTTATACATGTTGTCAAATATTTGTGTTTACCCAGAACTTACAGTGTCCAGTTTACAGGCTGTCTTATGTGTCCATGTCTTGGCGTCTTCTTAGCTCTCTGGTCTCTCCAGCTGTTCCTGTTCCACTGCTGGTTCTGGTGGATGGCTCTTCATCTGAACAATCTCTAAAAATATAGACATATAGCATAAGATTAGATAAGATTTATCCAAAAGAAACTTGTGTTTCAAGAACAAATGTTCAACAGTATACAAATAAGTAATAAATATAACGATGACAAAGCAATTTGAAACAAAGCTAATAAGAAAAAAAATACTCTACATATTGAAAAAATAGAAATAATATAAATAAATATATACTGAAAAAATATTGTAACAAAGCTGGGAATAAATATCTAGTGATACGAAGGACGTAACTTGATTTAGCGATATGCTACACAAGACAAGGGACAATGGGGAGCAGTACTTGGTTGTAATATTAACTATAGAGATCTGTAACATGAAAAGAAAATACAGGGACATAAATATAACGTGTTTTTGTTTACCTGGCTGATGAAATTCCAGCCTCGTCAGCCCATCTTTCCTTTACGGTTAATTCCGACAATGACGCAGCTCATTGGTCGAACTCAAGTCAAGTGATCATGGGGTGCTGTTTTGATTGGTTAATTGATTGGAATTAAAGTCATGCTTAAGGCGTGAAAGTCTCCACATGGGTCCAATATTGCGCCCCGAAGGGGCATTCGTGACAATGTGGCTGATGCCAAGAGCCAGCTCTCACAGCCACTATTTAAGCCTTTTATGCTTTAATGGATGCCCCAGTACTACTTTAAACACAGAAAATACTATTGTGGAGAAATGCCAGAGAAAACAACAGAGCCACAATTTTGTGCATTGTATCAAACAATGATACTGAGCTTAAAATCATATCCGTGTATGGTAGAGGTAGCGCTGGCACTAATAATAAACTTGCTCTTGACTCTTTTGGGTCCTTTCTGTTAAACACCACAAAAGTAAAAGTCACTTCTTATTATGAATATAAATTGTCATGACAGACAAATCTGACCTGACCAAAAATATCAGAACAGAACAGTATTGCTTGTAATGCGAACGTAGCCTGCATAACTTCTTGAATGAACTGACATCTATAGAAAGAAAGAAAGAAAGAAAGAAAGAAAGAAAAATGTGTTTTATGCAGCTAGCTTTGCCCCCCCCAGAATATATTTGCACTTGTTGTAATTCTGGGACATGGTAACATTTAGCATATATCATCTCCATACAAAAGCAGGCTAACAAGATGTAAGACATAATAAAACTTTTTCCTCATAATAGGAAGTGATCCGACATTTAAAACCTTGCCCTTGTAGAGTATTTTGGAAAGGTCAGGCCACTGACACACCAGTGGAAACCCACTTGTGTGAGTGTCATATTACACCCAATGAACAGCAGAATGCCGTGGTTTCTGATACAATGTGGTAGTGAAAGGTTACAACAAATGAACAGTTTAACACCAAAGACATTTATCTGAGCGATCACAAAGGTTGCTCCAGCTTCATGGGAGTGCTGCACATTATTAGCATGTACAGGGAACATTTTGCATTGTGCACAGTTACAAAAGATCAATTAGCATTTATATAGGACCAAAGTAAGCCATTAGCACACCATTAAGATAATGTAGGGTAAAGGCTGAAATCTGATTCCAACTGACATATCTGACTTGGAGACCATGCAGTTATTTTGAATGTTGATATTATGATCAGTTATCATATGTTAATGTAAATTAAATGAAGGAAAGCATTACTTATATTTGTCATGAAAGAAACTGGTCCTAATGGTGTCATACACACTTCTATGGTAGGCAAGAGTGGCAAAACCAGATTGCTTCCTGCTGCCTCCCTTCAATCCTGTCCTGGTTGACCACTAAACTAATGACAATAAATGCCAGTCCATTTGCCTTACCTGTGCCTTCATAATAAGGTGCTGACAATCATCATCACTCTCTTGATGGGGGGATGTCTGGGCCTTTCATGTGACAGATAAGAGGGCATTCAAATAAACTGGAAAAGATAAACATGTAATGCCATTTGGTAGACTGGTCTGAGAAAGGAGGTAGGTGACAGAACTGAGAAGAAAGATTTTGGAGACTTGTTTTGATTATGTTCACCTGGGGACCTTTTTATTTATCATATACCAGACACATACATGCACACAGTCAAGAGTCCTGACTGATCTCTTAAAGGTCCACTGGGAAAAAAATTAGCTTCAGCCAAAGTTGCATAAATGATACAGATACAGTCATACAGGTCATATCTGTGTCACATTACTGAGATCGACAAAGTTAGTAGGTGTTTAATCAAAGGGGGAAAATCAAAGCAGGGAGCGCAAAGCAGCTTCAGGGCTGACCGTGTCAAAATGACTTATACTTTTAAATTCATTTAATAAATGACATGTTACAAAATCAAAAACCCTTTTGTGTCAGTGTGAGCTCACTATCCTATATCCACAAAAGTCCACCTGAGGATGAATTTCATTGTTGGCTATATGCCTCATTACCTCCGCCAGGCCGAAAAGGTCAGGAGGACGTTATGTTTTTGCCGGGGTTTGTCTGTCTGTTTGTCTGTCTGTCTGTTTGTCTGTTGGTTAGCAAGATAACTCAAAAACTTTTGGACGGATTTCCATGAAACTTTCAGGCGTTGTTGGAAATGGTACAAGGAAGAACTGATTACATTTTGGGGATGATCCGCTTCACCGTCTGGATGCAGGAATTTTTTAAAGCATTTTTTTAACACTGTGACATACGGCCATTTTCAACATGAGCGCAGGCGCAATGGAGGGTGCTGGTCGTCGTGTCTGACCAACACAAACTCTGCGTTCTTCAACGTTTTAGGCACAAAAGCACGCGGAAAACACTGGTGGCCTGGGCCCGCCAGCGTGCCTGTGTTTGCGCGCAGCTGCAAAACCTGACACGGGCAGCTGTCCACCACCGGATTATTTGGCAGAAATTCCCCGGCCAGCCATAGGCGCTGCGCATTTGCCAGAAATTCACCGGCCAGCCATAGGCGCTGCGTAAAAACGAGCTCTCTGCCGGGGAAGCTTCTAAATTCTGTTTTGCCGCGGAGCGCAACCCCAATAATATAATATAAAACCCACGACAACCTGTCTACCCAATCAGCATCCGTCAGTGGAGGAGATGGACACAACAGCAACACTTCAGTTTATTACCTCCGCCAAGGAGGCAATGCTTTTACTACTGAACCACTAATCCTATCACTATCAGATTGATCCTCATTGATTAATTGTCTATGTTTATTCAGAATCAGAATCAGAATCAGAATCAGGTTTATTGCCATTGTTCATGTAGTACACAAACTAGGAATTTGTCTCGGTACAATGCTGCAACATTAAACATGATAAGATAAGAGAAATAAACTATACATGTAATAAAGTGTAGGATAAGATTAAGTGATACTGGTCAACAGTTAAAATATATATTAGCCAGCAGCAGATACTGTGGAGAACTATATAGTGCAGTCGGTAATGCAGGAAGAAAACAGTGATGATTGACATCAGTCTGGTTGAGCTGCTGTACATGGTGCACGAGAGTCACTTAGTGTTCAGCAGTCTAATGGCAGAGGGGAAGAAGCTGTTCATGTGACGGGAGGTTTTAGTCTGGATGGACCGAAGTCTTCTACCAGAGGGGAGGGGGGCAAACAGTACGTGACCAGGGTGTGAGGGATCGGCTATGATCCGGCCAGCACGCCTCCGGGTCCTGGAGATGTACAGATCCTGGAGAGATGGGAGCTTGCAGCCGATCACCTTCTCAGCAGTGCGCACGACGCGCTGCAGCCTTAGTCTGTCCCTGGCAGTGGCTCCTGCGTACCACACGGTTATGGAGGTGGTGAGGATGGACTCGATGATGGCTGTGTAGAACTGCACTAACATCTTGGTGGGTAGCTTGAGCTTCCTCAGCTGCCGCAGGAAGAACATCCTCTGCTGGGCTTTTTTGATGAGTGAGCTGATGGTCAGCTCCCATTTGAGGTCCCTGGTGATGGTAGTGCCTAGGAAGCGGAAGGAATCAGCAGTGGTGATGGGAGAGCCTGAGAGGGTGAGGGGGGGCAGAGGAGTAGTGACTTTCCTGAAGTCTACAATCATCTCCACTGTCTTCAGAGCGTTCAGCTGCAGGTTGTTATTGCTGCACCAGGACGCCAGCTGGGCCACCTCTCTCCTGTAGGCGGACTCGTCGCCGTTGGAGATGAGCCCGATGAGGGTGGTGTCGTCCGCAAACTTGATCAACTTGAGCATGTGGAGACGTCACTTCCTGTGGTAACGTATCGTCACTTCCTGTGTTACTGGCTGTCGTGTCATTGGTCTGTGGTTAGCTCTCCTCAATCTCCTGAGGATTATTGCCCTTATTTTAGTCACTTTTTTCCATCTACCGTAACCTCTCTCTTCTGTTTATCAAGCCTCTTGCACCTGTGTGCACACTCAGTGTCATCCAATCACCCTCTTTAGCCTTCTGTTCACCTTTCATCGGTGTTTATGTTAGCTTCGGGTTAGCCACTAGCTATGGCTACTAGCTTTCCTTCCTCTTCTCCTCTGGTGTGCTCTCTGTGTCTGATGTTTAACTACACCTCTGCCTCTTTTAGTGATAATGGTAAATGTAATAAATGTTGTCTTTTTGAGGCGCTCGAGGCGAGGTTGTCTGATTTGGAATCCCGGCTCTGCCGCATTGAAACACCGTCTGCGCCAGTTAATAATGATGGACTCCCCTTAGCTGCAGTGGAGCACCCTAGCATAGGGCGGCCTGCTAGCCGTCCCCCAGCTTCGACCTCTCCTGAGCAGCCAGGAGAGAACGGGTGGGTGACAGTGAGAAGGAAGCATAGTCGCAAGTCGCTGGTTCACCACCAACCTGTTCATATTTCTAATCGCTTTTTCCTGCTCAGCGACACACCCGCTGAGGAAAAAACTCTGATCATTGGCGACCCTGTTGTCAGAAACGTGACCCTAGAGACTACAGTGGCCATAGTCAAATGCATTCCTGGGGCCAGAGCAGGCGACATCGAGTCAAATTTGAAAATGCTGACTACAAGTAACTGTAAATACCCCACAATTGCTATCCATGCCGGAATTAACGACATCCGACTCTGGCAGTTGGAAGTCACAAAACTTAATGTGGAATTGTGTGTGACTTTGCAAAAACAATGTCTGCCTCTGTAGTATTCTCTGGGCCCCTCCCCAATCTGACCAGTGATGACACGTTTAGCCGCTTGTCATCCTTCAACCGCTGGCTGTCTGTGTGGTATCCTGCAAACAATGTGGGCTACATAGACAATTGGAACTCATTTTGGGGAAAACCTGGTCTTATTAGACGAGACGGCGTCCATCCCACTTTGGATGGTGTGTCTCATTTATCTAACAATCTGGCATCATTTTTATCCAAATTTTCAAAACCTTGACAACTCAGAGTTGGGACCAGGAAGCAGAGTCGCAGTCTTACACTCCTCTCTGCAGCCCCTCTTCATCCGCCACCCCCCATCTTAACCCCTGTCTTCCCCATCAGAGAATCATTGTCTGCTCCCTCGAAAGTAAAAAAAAAATATATAATATATAAGCATCCCAAAGTGATTAAACAAAAAGTTGGTAAAACTCAAATTTAACATGAAGTCTCTAAATTTAATGATTTGGCCAATCTTCCTCCTCATAATTCAAAAATTAAATGTGGTTTGTTAAATATTAGTTCTCTAACTACCAAGTCTCTGCTAATCCATGATCTGTTGATCATCAGATTGATTTAATATCCCTTACAGAGACTTGGTTAGGGCAAGAGGATTATGTTGGCTTAAATGAATCAACCCCCTCTGGTGATTTAAACTGTCAAAATTCCAGAAGTTCTGGTCGTGGAGGAGGAGTAGCAACAATTTACCATTCCAAATTATTAGTTACCGTACTGTAAAGCAAAAAATATGTTATAATTCCTTTGAGGGCCTGGTCCTCAGTATTGGGCTTTTTAGCAATTTTAGGTTAAACCCAATTTTATTTGCAATAGTTTCTCTTCCTCCTTCAGCCTACTCAAGAGTTTTTATCTGAATTTGCCAAATTCTTAGCTGATTTAGTGCTGAAATCAAATAGAATATTTATAGTAGGGGACTTTAATATACATGTAGATGTAGATAGTGATTGCCTTAATATGGCATTTAATTCAATATTAGACTTGATGGGGTTTTCTCAGAAAGTAGGAAATTCTACCCATTATCTCCACCACACGTTGGACCTTGTTCTGACATACGGCATAGAAATAGAAAATCCAGTAGTGTCTCCTCATAACCCTGTACTGTCAGACCACTGTCTGTTAACCTTTGATTTTACTGACTATTTGGCTCCTAAAGAAAAATATTACGACAGTAGATGCCTCTCAGATGATGTTGTTAGCAAATTTATGCAGATTTATGCAGATTGTTTTCTCTATGCTATGTGTCAACACAATGGAAATAAGCTATGGAGAGCTTGCTCCTTCTGTAATTGATAGAGTGGAGAGTGCAAATAAAGGAACCAGACTTGCACAGCAGATGAACTTTATTTCTCTCTCTCACTTCATTCTTACACAGAAAAAGAACCTCTCAATATACCAGGGTCTCTCCTTTTATATCACTCCATTCCTTCCCCCTGCTGCCTGAAATCTTGCATCACAATACATTCACACATCCACCCCTTACTGTCCTCACAGCTACTCCTTCCTGCTGCATTACCATAGCTTCTCCCATTACAATACGTAATGTCCTCCTCTGTTTAATCCCCCACGCTCTACCGGCAGAGGGACTATTCCCCTCCCCTCTGCTTCCAGTCTGAGATGAATATCCCAGCGTGGGTTCCCTACACCGCCCCCCCCCTCCAAGAGTCTCAGACTGAGTTTCAACCCTCATGTCCTTTTGGCTTCAGTCTCCTCCCATATCTGCTGTAACGAGGGTTCTTCGACTCTGCAGAGCTGCTGTGCCGGTGGGGCTCTTGGGGGTGTGTCTGCCTGCGGGTGGGCAATGGTGGTGGTGGGGGGGGGGGCATTCGACTTGCCTGTGTGGCTGCTCTGATGAATCTTCTACCTGGGGAGTTCTCAGTGGGGGTCTTCCATGCCGAGGAGCCCGAGCCAACATCACTAGCTCGTCCGCCACCACAAAGGCGGGCTTAAGTCTGTCTATACATATTTTCTCCCGACGACCCCCCAAGTCTAACAAAAAATGTTTGTCCCCTGGTTCCAGCACTCTGAACGGGCCATCGTAGGGTGGGCGCAATGGGGGGCGGTGGGCATCGTGCCTGACAAAGACGAACGCCGCGTTCTTCAAAGTTTTTGGCACAAAAGCGCGTGGAAAACAGTGGTGGGCCGGGCCCGGTAGCGTGCCTGTATCTGCACTATGCTGGGAACGCTGAGACAGATAAGGCCCTTTTCCACTAGCATGCTTTAGTGCGACACGGGACGGCTCAGCATGCTTTGTACGCTTTTCCACAAGCCCCAACACGGTTTAACAGCCGCGATTCTCAGCCCCGCTCCAGGGCAGGGTACAGCAGTGCTGAGCTGTGCCGTGTTGTGACGTTAACAGACTGGTCGCCGCTGATTGGTCAGGTCGTAACCGGCGCTGATTGGTCAGGTTGTAACCGCCCCTCTCCTCCTCCTCTTCTACCGAATCTTCACGACCTTCTCAATAAAGTTTTTGAAAAAAAAAAAAGAATCTTCACGACCGCCATTACTCAGCACGCAACCACTGTTGGCGGTTTATTTTCAGTGTATTGCTGTGCTATTTTCATTTATTCTCTATCAAAAATGGCTTCGCGTAATAAGGGTGTTCCATGGACCAATAAGGAGGTGCAGTGTCTGCTCACTGCATTGTCAGACGAACGTATCCAGCGCGAGTTAGACGGAGCCGCCCGGAATGAAAAAATATACCGGGAGGTCTCGACATCGGAGTCCTTTAACGGTGAGTTTTAATTTTTTTTTTATTGTGCGTTTTTTCGCAAATATATTCGGTAAGATGCTCAGTTTATTTATGCAATAAAAAAGCTGTTCATTTGTGGATGATGATCGTTGCTTTATTGCAGCACACTGCGGACTAAAGCTTTTATTTTAATTATTCATGTGAACAATACACTGAAATAAGCTTATGTAATCTTGTTAAAAACTATTGTCTTTTCTGTATATCTTGCACTTTCGTGCTGTATTTTATTGTGTGCATTTTCCTTGTAGAATCATCCCACGCGTCCGCCGTGCCAGCCCACCCGGATTCATTCAACCGAGCCTTCCTGAACCAGAGCTGGCAGAGACGGCTTCATTCAACCGAGCCTTCCTGACCCAGTTTGGGAAGCTGGTGTAGAGGCACTCAGTGGTCGGCATGTATAAAATGTCGATTAACCTTCATGTTGTGTTGCAAAGTTTTTTTTTTATTTTAATATTTTGTATATAATAAAATAGAATTGTTTTGGAAAGTGTGGTTTGTCTGTTATAACACTGAATTATAAAACAGTATAATTACATAGAAATTCCATTGCCTAGTCTGTTGAAAATGATGCTGATCATCCTGTCAGGGGTCAACCATTGTAAAGGTAATGTAATTTTTAACTAGACCAAAACACAAATGTTTTTGTAAGCTTTCTGTTCTTTTTATTGAAATATCATAAAAAAGCTTACAAGTCAAAGTAGGTACAAGTATATGTAAATTGAATGTTCTATCGGCATTCCAAATTCAGAGAATTACAATACTTTAGAAGGAGTGTAGCATCATCTAAACGGAAAATAATAATACTGTTGTTCCAAACGTTGACCTGAAGGTGAAAAACATGAATTTTTTTTATTCAGTACATCCAAAATGCCCTAGGATGTAAAAAATAATACAATTTGGTGTTGGCCAGTGTGCCACTGTCTCATTATTTAATACGAATAAAAACAAGTTTCAGCTCATTATTTCTAGGTCATTTGGCAGTAAATTCAAAGCAAAAGTGACTTGTGTTGTTGCAGCTTAATTATGAGATAAAATTAATTGTGAGATAAAACCACAGAGCAAGCAAGGCAATAATCCTTGGATCCTCCATTTTTTGTCTCGTGTAAATAAGGACTCAGTCGGGTGCGTAACGTCACGGGAGTGTGACCCTGCCTCGCTGGGAATCTGGCGCCGCCTCGCTTCTAAAACCTCCTAACACAAACCATCACAGCACAAGCACAACACCGTGCTAATGGAGACAGAAGCATTCCGAGCCGTACTGAAGTGAATCGAGCCGTACCGAGGTGTGCTGGGCTAGTGAAAAACAGGCTATAGTTGTCCGGCGTGGGATTATCTGGTAAAAATTCCCCGGGGAGCCGCAGTAGCTGAGAAAAAACAAGCTCCACGGGGAAACCTCCAAATCCTCTTTTGGTGCGGAACGCAACCCTAACAGAACCCACGGCAACCAGTCTACCCAATTTGCATCCGTAAGCGAAGCCCTGAGCGCTGCTTTCAGCGACCTATGGAAACGCTCGCATAACCCATTGGCCTGTGGGTTGTACGCGGTTGTGCGATGCATTACTACTCCCAGGCTACGGGCCATCATGGACCAGAGGTCGGAAACAAACTGAGGGCCCCTATCAGACGTGATGTCCGACGGGATGCCAAAAGGTGCCACCCATGTTGTTAAAAAGGCGCACACCACGTCTGCGGACGTGGTTGCCGCTAGCGGGACTGCTTCTGGCCAGCGTGTGGTGCGGTCCACCACTGTCAGAAGGTGTGTGAACCCCTGCGATGGTGGGAGGGGGCCCACGAAGTCCACGTGAACATGGTCGAACCTCTTAGCCGGTATACAAAACGGCTCCAAAGGGGCCTTCGTGTGTCTTTGTACTTTGGCTCGTTGGCACGCTACACAGGCTGCCGCAAACTCTTTCACTTGTTTGCGCACGCCTGGCCATACAAACTTCGCTCCCACTATTTTGACTGACACGCGCACTCCTGGGTGCGCCAGAGCATGAACTGACTCAAACACTCAGCGGCGCCAAGCAACTGGGACCACCGGGCGCGGGCGTCCCGTGGAGACGTCACAGATTGGGGGGGGGGGGGCTGCCGTCTTGCAGTACTCTGCTCTCCAGCCTTAACCCTGTTGGTCCAGACTGGAGCGCGCACACGTCCGCATCACCCATCTGCTCTGCGGCCATGGCTGTATAATCTATCCCTACGCAGACTGGGGCCACTACTGCGCGTGAGAGGCAGTCCACCACCACATTCAGTTTACCGGCCACATGCTGAATATCGCTCGTAAACTTCGAGATCGCAGCTAGCTGTCTCTGCTGCCGGCCCGACCATGGTTCCGAAACCTCGGCCATCACGTATGTTAGCGGCTTGTGGTCCACGAACGCAGTGAAGCTGCGCCTTCCAGCCAGAACTGGAAGTGGCGTATGGCCAGGTGGAGAGCCAGCAACTCTCTGTCGAGCGCGCTGTATTTACGCTCACTGTTGTGCAAAGCCCTGCTGAAAAAAGCAAGCAGCTGCCAAGAACCGGCGACACGTTGCTCCACGATGGCCCCTATGGCCACGTCCGAGGTGTCGGTAGTGAGCGCTATCCGGGCCGCTGGGTCCGGGTGCGCCAACAGTGCGGCGTTTGCCAGGGCTGTTTTAACCTCAGAGAATGCCTGCTCCCGTGCTGGAGTCCAGTCGACTCTGTCCACCGGCTTCCGTTTCTTGAGCACAGCATACAATGACTGCATGAGCTGAGCTGCGCGGGGAAGGAACCAGTTATAAAAGTTAACCATCACCAAAAACTCTTGCAGCGCCCTGACCGTTTGAGGCCGGGAAAAATTCGCCACGGCGCACACCTTGTCGGGCAGGGGTATCGCTCCCTCCGGTGAGATGCGGTGCCCCAAAAAGTCAATCCCCATCACGCCGAACTGGCATTTCGCCGGGTTGATTATTAACCCGTGCTCCTCCAGCCTCTGGAAAACCGTTCTGAGGTGGGTTACGTGTTCGCGCAACACCGCATCCATCATGCATTGGAATGTCTGTGCCGCGCCTTTTAATCCGAAGGGCATGCGTAAAAACTCAAACAAGCTAAACGGAGTTATTACCGCTGTTTTGGGTGTGTCCTCCTTGCGCGCCGGGACCTGGTGGTAACCGCGGACCAGGTCTATTTTAGAAAAAATGCGTGCCCAGCGAGGTGAACGGAAAAATCCTGAATATGGGGAATCGGGTAGCGGTCATGCGCTGTAGCGTTATTCAATCTGCAGAAATCTCCCCATGGTCGGCACAATCTCTCGGCCTTAGGGACCATGTGTAGCCGGGATGCCCATGGGCTGTTTGACCGCCTGATGATGCCCAACCTTTTTAAGTTGGCAAACTCCTTTCGCGCTATGGCCAGTTTAGCTGCGTCCAGGCACCAAGGTTGTGCAAAAATGGGTGGCCCAGTGGTGGTGATAAAGTGTTCCACCCCGTGTTTAGCGATGGCCGCCGAAAACGTCGGGACGGTGAGTGCTGGGAACTGAGTGAGCAGTGTGTGGAACTTACCGCCTGGAGCTGTGACGTTGGCTAGCGTTGTTGGCCCGGCCCCTCGAGCTGTACAGGGGAGAGAATTAAAAGACATTGCATTAACCAGGCGTCTGTTAGCAACATTGACTAGCAACCCGTGTGCACACAGAAAATCAGCTCCCAAGATTGGGAAACTGCATGCCGCTATGACAAATGTCCACTCGTACATACGGCCGTGTAGGGATACAGTCAGTGTCCTCTCACCAAAAGTCCTAATGTCCGAACCGTTTACGGCTATCAGCTCAGGGCCGCTAGCTCCCGCTAGCCGGTCGGCGTAGGACAGCAGGATGAGGCTCTTTTGGGAGCTGGTGTCAACGAGGAACCGTCTCCCTGAGTGCAAGTCCGTCACGTAGAGCAGCTTGTTTTCTTCACTGGCGATCGCAGCTGCTACTGACTGCCGGCCTTGGCGTTTCCCGAACGCTTGAATTGGCACGGTGGCACACATCTGCGTGCGTTCTCTCCAAAACGGCGGTGGTAGGAGCAGAGCATGTCTCTCTGGTGCTTTCTGGCCTCTGCTGCTGCTACCGTTACCGGCTCCTCGCCTCCGCTGGTTGTCTCGCTGGGTTCCGACGCCGCCGCATTCACTGTGAGGGCTCTGGTGGTGAGGATAATCCGATCTGCTTCCTGGGCTAGCGCACGGTAGTCGCGTGCAGCCAGGAATGGCGAGTTGGCCAGGACCACTCTTGCCTCTCTTGGGAGGTTCCGGAGGAAAAGGTGGGCAAACAGAAAATGCCCGTCATCCGTGCCCATCAACGCCAACATCTTCTCCATCAGTTCGACCGCCGACTCATCTCCTAGTTCGGAGCGCCTCAGGAGCCTCTCTGTTACTCTCACAGTCCGAGAGTGCATAGCGCCGGGTCAGCGCGGCCTTGAGAGCCCCGTATTTATCATGGGCTGGAGGCTATTGGAGCAGGCTCGCTACTTGCTGAGTTGTGCGAGCGTCCAGCGCTGCGATCACATAGTAATATCTGGTGTCATCTGCCGTTATTCCCCGGAAGGCGAACTGAGCCTCAGTGTGGAGGAACCAAGGCCGCGGGTCGTGCAGCCAAAAGTCCAGTAGTTTGACTGAAACAGCGCACGCGTTGCTGGGGCTTCCCGTCCGGGCCGTCTCTGGGATGTTTGCCTCGTTGCTGGGGCTTCCCGTCCGGGCCGACTCCGGGGTTCTTGCCTTGTGTTCTGTAATTCATCAAGGGTCACCAGTGTGGAGAGTGCAAATAAAGGAACCACACTTGCACAGCAGACAAACTTTATTTCTCTCTCTCACTTCATTCTTACACAGAAAAAGAACCTCTCAATACACCAGGGTCTCTCCTTTTATATCACTCCATTCCTTCCCCCTGCTGCCTGAAATCTTGCATCACAATACATTCACACATCCACCCTTTACTGTCCCCGCAGCTACTCCTTCCTGCTGCATTACCATAACTTCTCCCATTACAATACATAATGTCCTCCTCTGTTTAATCCCCCACGCTCTTCCGGCAGAGGGACTATTCCCCTCCCCTCTGCTTCCAGTCTGAGATGAATATCCCAGCGTGGGTTCCCTACAATAGCATGGTAGATAGTGTTACAGCTTCTCTGCATCAGACTCTAGGCATGGTGGCCCCTTTAAAAAAGAAAAGTCTAATCAGAGATTTTTAACTCCTTGGTTCAACACAGAAACTCATAGCTTAAAACAGAAGACTCGTCAATTAGAAAGAAAATGGTGCTCCACTAAATTAGATGAAATCTATTTAGCTTGGAGAAATCATCTTTTAATTTATAAAAAATCTCTTAGAAAAGCTAGAACAAGTTATTATTCTGCATTAATAGAGGAGAACTAAGAATAATCCCAGGTTTCTTTTCAGCACTGTAGCCGGGCTGATAAAGAGTCAGGACTCTGTCAATCCTAGCATTCCCTTAGAGCTTACTAGTCAGGACTTTATGAACTTCTTCAATAATAAAATTTCATCTATCAGAGGTAAAATCAATCAGATTCTTCCCACCGTTAACTGAAATACAGTAACCACTACGACTCCTTCAATTGATATTTGTTTGGATAAGTTTACACCAATTAACCTTTTAGAGTTAGATAAAATAATTTCCTCATCCAAGCCTTCAACTTGTCTTTTAGACCCTATTCCTACCAGGTTATTTAAAGAAGTCTTCCCATTTATTGCTAGCTCTATTCTTCAAATAATCAATTCTTCATTAACATTAGGCCATGTACTGCAGACTTTTAAAACTGCTGTAATTAAACCCTTACTCAAGAAGCCAATGCTGGATCCAGGAGTTTTAGCTAACTATCGACCAATCTCTAATCTGCCTTTCATTTAAAAAAATCTTAGAAAGAGTTGTTGCTACGCAATTATTTGACCACTTGCAGGGAAATGGTTTATTTGAAGAGTTTCAATCTGTGTTTAGAATCCATCATAGTATTGAAACAGCCTTAGTGAAGGTCACGAATGACCTCCTTATCGCATCTGATAATGGACTTGTTTCTGTACTTGTCCTTTTAGACCTTAGTGCAGCTTTTGATAATATCAATCATAATATTCTACTTGATAGATTAGAATACTATGTTGGGCTTAATGGAACTTCATTGCAGTGGTTTAGATCTTATTTATCTGATAGGTTCAAGTTTGTTCATGTCAATAATGAGTCTTCTTCCAGCTCAAAGCTCAGTCACGGAGTTCCACAGGGATCTGTGCTGGGCCCTATTCTTTTTAGTTTTTATATGCTTCCGTTAGGCAACATTATTAGAAAGCACTGTACACATTTTCATTGTTATGCAGATGACACACAATTATACCTGTCAATAAAGCCAGATGATAGTAATCAATTAGTCAAGTTAGAGGCCTGTCTTTTTTTTTTTCCCCCTTGTCCCGTCAGGCAGCTAGGCAAAAAGAACAGGGATTTGTCACCCTTATTGTGCCAAAACAGATTTACTTTGCCAATAGGAGCTTTTAATACTTTATTTTAATTATTTTACCCATGGAAGACCCAACAGAACGGTGAAGAGGGAAAGGAAGTGTGTGGAGGGGGAAAAGAAAAGGGAGGGGAACAGATAAAAAACAAACAAACCAACAACTAAAACAAACAAAAGACAAACTGCTTCTTCCACTGAAGATGTCTCAACACGAGTGTGGTTTCTGCATCTGTTAAAGGAGAGGCACTTGTGCGCGTATGTCTGTGTGTATATATATGAGAACGCACGAAAAATAAGTGTGTGCATGTGAGTGGTTTGTCAGGAAACATACGAAGCGGAGGGCCGGTCGCAGCAGCTCTCCCCCTGGGAACCCCGAGCAGGCAATGCTGCGCCACAAACCCCCACAGGTCACAAACGTCCAAGGTCAGGTCCACCCCCGGAGGCTGCTCGGTGGCTGGCATGGCGAGCCCACATCCCCGGACCTGCCGGACCCCCCTTCCCCCCCAACGGGGCCATTGCCTGCCCCTGGGCCCCAGGCACCAGGAGGCCAGCGACCCCACCCCCCGGCGCAAGCCCTCCCAGGCACCCCCACAGCGGGCCCACCCCAGCACCTCTGCCGCACACCCTGGAGACCCCCATGCCCAAAGAAGTCCCCCCCCCGCCCAGGGGAGCCCACGTTGCCAAGAGGCACTACCCCCTTAACCCAGCACCTCCCGACTCACAGACACACTCCTCCCCACACCTTCTCACCCACATGCTCCCATGCCCACCCATTTGCACTAACTCCCTCTCACTCACCCAGACTAACCCATTCTCTCTCACTCCTGTACCCATTCAAACTCACCCCTCATCCACTCTTGTCTCATAAGGTGGCTGCGAAGTAGATGCAGCGAGCCTGAACACGCACCAGTGCCCGGCAGTGACCAGGGAGACCACCAGCGCAGACCAGAGAAGCAGACTCCCACCCCCGGTGTCTACCCGAGCGACCAATCAGCAGACCACCGCAGGCACCCCGAGATGCCACCCGACATGCAAAGCACCGCACAAAACCAACCCACCATCACCACCTCCATTCATCACCCCCTCACTCTCACTTACGCTCATATTCAGCCCCCCTCTCACTCCCTTGGTTGTATCTACACATTCAGTAGCACCCAGGGATTTTGACAACATGATAGGTCCCAGGCTCCCCACCAGGCCCCCATGCCCCCAGCAGGAGCAGGGCAACAGGGGTGGGGGAAGACCCCACCCCCTCCCCCCCACACAAAACATGGTGGGTGTGTGTCTGTTATATGATGTAATTGGGTGTAAATGTGTGGACTACCAAAGCGCAATTAAAATTGGGGGGATAGTGATTGGAGCACCGCTAGCCACTGCGATGGGCAGCAGGGCCCCCATCCCCCCAAGCCCTCAGTGTCTAAAATGCAATTAAAATTGAGGTGAGTGCAGCCCCACCATGCAGCAAAGGTATCCCCTTCGCCGACATAGTGCAGCACACCCCCACCACAAAGCCCTAAATGTAACAAAGAAGATGTATATTCCACCCAGAGTCAAGGGGAGGGGGAGGAAATAAGACTGGGAGGTAGGCGGTCTAAAAGCGAGGCCATCCCTCCCCCCAGAAGCCAGCTTGTAAACTGGTTCATGAGGCCACCCACTGCCCCCAAATCCCAACCCAGGGCGAGGGCCACCAGTGGAAGCAGCCCAGGACCCACCAGCATCATGCCCCGGCGCTCCAAGCACCACTAACATCATGGGGCAGCCATATCAATTTCCACTCATCTTACACACACAAACATGGACAACAGTAGTCACAATAGTGAACAATGGGCCGGATCCACACGGCGCCCAACATGCCAAGCGACACCCCCGAGCGCCCATGCAGGCCCACAACCACCCACCCCAGACGCACACCGACAGCCACAGGCTGCCCTGCAACCACAGCTACCCTGGAGCAACCCGACGGAAACACGGCCATCAACCCACACCAATGGCCCCCCAACCACCCCAAGCACCAACACACACCCACCGCCAATGACACCAGGGGCGATGCGACAAAGCGCCTCACCCCGCAACACAACAGCAGGGCGGCCAGGACAAGCAGGCCCTGAAACGCCAACCCCCATGCCATTAGATGGACTGCCCAACACCTGCCACCCAACAAAGTTCTCCTACCCATACACACATCCTCCACCCCCCAGATATCCACCCACAGGTAACCGCACCCATACACACACGTACCCCCACCCACCATCACACATGCCCACCTACACCCACACACAGCTCCACCTGCCCACTCAACACACACACCCACTTCCGCATCCACTCATACACAAGCCCCCATTCACACCCACTCTCACACACACACACACACACACACACACGCACACCCACACCCGCAGACCCCAGTGGACGGGGAGGGTGACCCAGGATGCAGGCACCTACCCCAGGGTGCTGCCAGGACCCCAGGGAAAACATGACCCCACCGCGCAAGGATGCACCGGGGCCAACCCGCACCACTGGTGCACACCCGACCCCGGCGTGGGGGGGGGGCTCCCCCCCTCAGCACCAGGGGCCCAGGGCCAGATCCAGACCCCTCGAGAGGTGAGGCCAGCTGGCCAGGGGCCACAGCCCAACCCCCCCGGTCCACCCCACAGCCCCCCCAACCAACTCTCCCCCCCAGGGCCAGACAAATGGCCACCCCGGAACAGGCCCCCCGGACACCCGCAGTTGGGGTGCAGCCAGCCACCAGAGGTGCCAAGGAGAGCGAGCCACCGCCCGCCACGCCTCAGATTATAGAATTAATAAGTGGGGACCAGAGAGAACTGAATTCCGCCAATTGATTATTTGAGGAGGCTGACAATCTCTCCAGGCTAATATAATCCACTAGTAAGTTGGATTAATAAGTGCATAATTAATAACTTATGCATGACTTAATAAGTCATGCATAAGTTTTTTCTTGATTTCCAGTTCATGAGGATAGTTTTCTTTGCAATGCATAAGGCAGTGAGAACCATGTGTGACATCCTTGCATCTATATTTATTTCAATTAAATCACCTAATATGCAAAGTGTGGGTGAGGGTGGGACACTATACCCAAGCCATGCCGACAAGTCCTCACATGTCTTCTTCCAAAACTTTTGAACCAGTGCACAGGACCACATAGCATCCATATAGCTATCTGGGATGTTGCTGGTGCAGTGAGAGCAGATATTTGTGTGACTCAGGCCCATTTTGAATATCCTTTGTCCTGTGTAATGAATTCTATGTAGAACTTTATACTGTATAGGTAGTAAGTTAGAGTTTTTAGTCATCTTAAAAGTGTTTAAACATATTTGTGTCCAGAAACTTTCCTCCTTATTAATCGATAAGTCTGTCTCCCATTTTGATATTGGAAGAGATACGGACTCATCCAGCTTTGATAATAGCCCATGTTTTTTCGATATCAATTTAGGGGAACGAAGATTTAGAAACTCTGCCACCTTAAGTGGTACCTCTAAATCTGTCTGATTAAGATTAAATCTTGCTTTTATTATAGATTTAAACTATTGATATTCAAAATACTTTTTATCACTGATGTCGTACTGTGATAATAATTACTGAAATTGGATAAAATTTCCACCTTGAATAAGATGTTCTAAGTTATTTATTCCCTTCTCTTGCCATAGTGGAAATTTTAATGTCCTCTTTTGTTGCAAGATATCAGGATTATTCCAAATGGGCGTGAGTTTACAGGGGACAAGTGAAGACCCTGTTATTTTTAAAAATTTCCACCAAGCTGTCAGAGAGGAGCTGATATTAATACTTTTAAAACAGTCATGGCATTTAATACAGGGACTTATAAAAGGAAAGTCAGAGATATTTAGCAACCCGCAGACAGCCTGTTCAGCATCTAATCATGGGTTTCCTAGTGGGGTTGATTTTGTCCATTTTGAAACAAACTGCAGTCTATTGGCTAAAAAGTAATTAAAACATTTGGTAGATCTAAGCCTCTGCACTCTTTCGCTTTTTGGAGGGTTTTTAAACTAATCTGTGATGGTTTATCCTTCCATAAAAATTTACTTATATTTGAGTCTAGAGACTTAAACCAGGCCATTGATGGTTGGGTAGGAATCATTGAGAACAAATAGTTGATTTTAGGAAGGACCATCATTTTAACGGTTGTGACTCTTCCCATTAGTGAAAAAGGTAGTGTCCTCCAGCGCGTAAGGTCGTCTTGTATTGTTTTTAAAAGGGGAATGTGATTTAGTCGCAATAACCCTGAGCGCCTGGGGGAAATAGCTATTCCTAAATATTTAATATTACTTGATTGTATTGGAATAGTAGATGTATTTGAGAAATTGCAATTTATAGGTAGAACTATTGATTTTACCCAGTTAATAGCGTAGTCTGATAATGATGAAAATTTATCAATGACTGCCACTGTCTGAAGAAGAGATCTTTGTGAGTTTTCAAGGAAAATCAATACATCATCAGCATAAAGACTTATCTTATGTTCTTTTTCTCCAGTTTGAATACCTCTGATATCAACATTTTGTCATATGGCTGTTGCTATTGGTTCAATAAAGATGGTAAAAAGTGAGGGAGAGAGCGGACACCCCTGCCTAGTACCTCTCTGGAGATTAAAGCTTCGGGAAGTCTGATCATTTGTTCGGACAGATGCAGCTAAACACCTATATAGTGTTTTAATTCAGTTTATGAAAGATGAACCGAACCTGAACTTGTTTAACTCCATAAAAAGAAATTTCCAGTTAACACGGTCAAAGGCTTTCTCTGCATCCAGGGACAAGGTTGTAGTTTCTATGTTATTGATCTTGCAGTAGTCTATTAAATTAAATAGCCTACGTGTATTATCAGCCGAGTGCCTGCTCTTGATGAAACCTGTTTGATCTGGGTGTATAATAAACGGAATTATCCTTTCCAGTCTTCTGGCGAGAGCTTTGCAAATTATTTTAAGATTGACATAAGTGAGATGGGAAGATAGCTGGATGGAAGTGTAGGTTCTTTTCCAGGTTTAAGGAGCAGGATAATACTAGCCAAATTCATATCTGGAGGAATTACATTATCTTCTTTAATTTGGTTCACCATTTTAAAAAAAAGTAGGTGCCATCACAGGCCAAAATTCTTTATAAAATTCTATTGCTGCTGAAGGCGCTGCTGAAGTCATTCTATGACACGGTGGTGGCATCAGCCATCACTTTTGGAGTGGTCTGCTGGGGCAGTGGCATTACTGCAGCCGATAGGAAGAGACTGAACAAACTGATTAAGAAAGCTAGCTCTGTCCTGGGGCAGCGCCTTGATCCGATGGAGGAGATAGGAGAGAGAAGGACGGTGGCTAAACTGTCATCTCTGCTGGAGTCCGAGTTCCACCCTATGCAGGACATACTGAATGCACTGAGGAGCTCATTTAGCAGCAGACTACATCATCCCAGGTGCACAACCGAGAGGTTTCGTAGGTCCTTCCTACCAACGGCTGTCAGACTGTACAACCTAAGCAGGGCTGCTCGCAGAGATAGCAAAAAGACGTAACAAACTAATAGTTTTTTGAATGCAAAAGATGCAATAGACTTACACAATGGTCCCCTCCGGCATACAACTAGGAACTTACCGGTCGCTATGGAGGGTGAGAATATGTATGGGCACATAATCATACCATGTAGGATAACTAAGTAGACGGTTATGCTGTTTCATTCCATCTAGCAACAATGCTCTGCACTGTGTGTGTTTATATATTTACATATTTATTCCATCTAGCTACAATGCTCAGCACTGGGTGTGTTTATATATTTATATATCTACATATTATTCCATCTAGCTACATTGCTCCGCACTGTGTGTGTTTATATACTTGCATATTTATTCCACCTAGCTACAATGCTCCGTACTGTGGGTGTTTATATATTTACATATTTATTCCATCTAGCTACAATGCTCTGCACTGTGTGTTCATATATTCATATATTTATTCCATCCAGCTACAATGCTCTGCACTGTGTGTCTGTGTGTGTGTGTATATATATATTTTATAGTAATACGTACATATGTATATTAGCTGCTCTTGCTTGCTTGTTTTTTTTTTTTTTTTCTTGCCTTCTGATTGTTGCTCTGAGTGTTGCTATCCCTGTGCTGTTGCAATCCTGGAATTTCCCCGTTGTGGGACTAATAAAGGCTTATCTTATCTTATCTTATCTTATTGGAAAACCATTTGGTCCTGGAGCTTTGTTGTTTGGGATGTGCTTCAGTGGTTCCTGGAGTTCAGACACCTGAAGAGGTGCATCCAGAGCTGCAATCTGTTCATTATTTAATCGTGGTAAATTAATATCGTCCAAAAATTTATTTATCTCTGAGTCAGATGGGTTAACCTGGGATGAGTAGAGGTTTTCATAAAACTTTCTGAAGGAGTTATTTATTTCTTCAGGCTCATGGGTAATATTTCCAGTCAAATCCTTAATAGAGTGGATAGTTGTTTTTTCTATATTCAATCTAAGCTGGTTCGCAAGATATCTCCCAGATTTATTACTGTGTTCAAACTTCTCAAGATGCAGTCTTTGTATTAAAAACTGTGCTCTTTTGTTTGTAATTTCTTTTAATTCCAGCTTTACCTTTCTCAGATCGTTAAGTGTCTGTTCCTGTGGGGAAACAGCATATGTTGTCTCCAATGATTTAATTTTCTGTTCTAAGTCCAGTACCAGTGCTTTTTCTTTTTTATTCTTATATGAACAGTAAGAGATTATTTTACCTAGCATGACGGCTTTTGCTGCTTCCCAAAGAACACCTGGGGATATTTCTGGCACATCATTATATTCCAGATATGATTCCCACTCTTTATTAAAGTAATTAATAAAGTCTTTGTCTTTCAGTCGTGATATATTTAATTTCCAGCTCCTAGTTTCCCTTGTAGCTTTCCTATTTACTAGTGTAAGAGATACTGGATGGTGATCACTAATAGCTTGATTTGAACATATTTCAGTGTCTGTGATGTCCCTCACAATAGAGTTACTGGCTAAAAAGAAATCTAGACGTGAATGTAAACTATGAACTGATGAAAAAAAAGCGTATTCCCAAAGAGTTGGGTGAAGAGAATGCCATTCATCGCAAAGACCAAAATCATTCATGTACTGTTTGAAAGTGTCAGTAGCCTGCAATTTTCGGTAATTCCCCGATGTACTGAGCCTGTCGATTGCAGGGTTTAATACCAGGTTGAAGTCCCCTCCTATTATAAGTGTAGTGTCCAAGCACTCAGAAAGAGAAGTGAAAAAAGTGTGAAAATAGGATGGGTTATCAATATTTGAGCCATAAACGCTTGCAATACATAGATCCAAATTTTGGACTGAGATTTTTAGTATTATAAATCTACTTTCTGGATCTGTTATGGTGTTATTCATAACAAAGTGTATTCTTCTGTTTACCAGTATAGCTACCCCCCTTTGTTTAGAATTAAAGCCGGCTGAGTACATGTGGGGGAATTCCGGTGAGGTGATCGCATCTACAGATGACTTAGAAACATGTGTCTCCTGCAATAAGACAAAGTTTGCCTGTAGATCGTTCAGTCGATTAAAAACTTTTAGCCTCTTCTCCCTGGTACCAATTCCATGTATGTTCCACGTGGCAAACTTAAATGTGGACATGTTTTCACTAACTGGTTATGTACTTAAGACTAACTAAATGTACCTATATGATTATATGTCTGTAATGTATGCATATATGTGTATATACTGTATATGTTGTGTGTAAAATATACACCTACACATATATAGTTGGGTGTGCGTGCATGATGTCTCTGTTCCATTTGCCTGCAATTGCAAGAAAATGGGGTACATGTATTTCAAGTTATTTCCTATAAACCAGAAGTATGAGAAAAAACGGACATAAAGGTTAGTAAGTGGTGAAAAAATGCAGATAACATACAACAATGACCTAACAACCTCAACAAAATTAACTACAACAGACAAACAAACAAACAACAACCTCAACAACAAAGAAATAAACATTTTGACAAATGTTAACAAATTAAACTGAGATTGAGTAAGAGTTAGAGACCTGCGCATAATCACACTCTTTTTCCACCTGTAGCTAAAAAAAAACAAACCAAAAACCCAACAAAAAACAAAATAGGCTCTAGAATAACCAGGGTGTTATAGTTTCATCCATAAACAGCTTGCCATCTATATACGGTCTATCCACAGAAACAATAGCTCATTTACCTTGTTGGATGTTTTGTTTCCTAATGGGAAAAAGTTTCCTTCTCCTTTTCAAGATTTCCTGTGGAAATTGATCATTTAATTAAATTATTAAATTAAATCACCCTTATTGTCATTCAACTGTACAACCAATCATGTACAGTAGAACGAGATTGTGCTTTACCTATCTACAGTGTCAATCACACACCCCCCAGTGCAGAATCAAAGGGCCGCTGCCATGCAAGGCGCCGCCACAGATTTCCCTCCTCCATTCCGTTATTGCTGAGCACCAAGCTGGACGGCAGGAAGTTCCACTTTTACATGGTCTCTGGCATGACCCGGCCGGGATTTAAACCCCTGCCTCCCGGGTGTGGGGCGGATGCTCTACCAACTGAGCCACCACTCTGGTGGTGGCTCAGTTATTTAGATCATAATTAGTGTTTTTAAGCTGCCTACCCTGCCTCTGTACCAAAATTTTTTGCTTAAAATGCTCAAATTTGGTAACAATAGGTCTGGGATGTTTATTCTGGGAATTTTTTTGCCCAGTTCGGTGGACTCTGTGGAAGGTAATTGAATTTGTGACTTCGGGGGATAGTTTTAGTTGTGTTGAGATAAATTCATGGACCAGCTGTTCTGGATTTTCATTATTTTTTTCAACAATTCCAGAAAAAACAAGGTTATCTCTCATGCTGCGTGACTGCAAACTGAGAAATGCTTCCTTCATTTTTCGGTTTTCTCCCTCAACAACGCCAAGCCGCGTGGTTAGTGTGTTTACTGACTTTTTTAGGCTGTTATTTTCCTCTACGAGAGAGTTGAGCTGTGTTTGACTAAACTCTAAACTCTCCCGCAAACTCTGGAATTCTTTATGAAGGAGCTCAACCAGCGGCAGTCTACCGTCCATGCTGGTAAGTTTAATCTCAGTGGAGAAAAGGATATCACTAACTTTGGTGCTCTGCTGTGATTTCTCGGGCATTATTTTTGGCGAATCTGCTGGTCTTGGTCATTTAGACTGAGAAGCAGGGACGGAACACACACTCGCCTGCTCCATGACACAGCAACGGTAATAAGACTCGTCGATGTAGTTCTCTAGTTCCCCCAGCTCCGTACGAAAAAAGAAAGATAAACGCAGACAATCAGTTAATGAATTAATTACAAAAAAGAAAAAAAAAACTACCTGTGAAAAAGTTTGTTTTAAGCTCGGTCAACAGCAGTCACCGTTTGGATTATTGCGCAAATAGTCTCGAAGTGTCTCGCGATCACAGCATCGGCCCCAGTCAGTTACCCCCTGCTCTGGCCCTTCTTGTAAAATTTTAGCTAACTATAGACCAATCTCTAATCTGCCTTTCAATTCAAAAATCTTAGAAAGAGTTGTTGCTACGCAATTATTTGACCACCTGCAGGGAAATGGTTTATTTGAAGAGTTTCAATCTGTGTTTAGAATCCATCGTAGTACTGAAACAACCTTAGTGAAGGTCACTAATGACCTCCTTATCGCATCTGATAATGGACTTGTTTCTGTACTTGTCCTTTTAGACCTTAGTGCAGCTTTTGATAATATCAATCATAATATTCTACTTGCTAGATTAGAATACTATGTTGGACTTAATGGAACTTCATTGCAGTGGTTTAGATCTTATTTATCTGATAGGTTCAAGTTTGTTCATGTCAATAATGAGTTTTCTTTCAACTCTAAGCTCAGTCACGGAGTTCCACAGGGATCTGTGCTGGGCCCTATTCTTTTTAGTTTATATATACTTCCGTTAGGCAACATTATTAGAAAGCATTGTATACATTTTCATTGTTATGCAGATGACACACAATTATACCTGTCAATGAAGCCAGATGATAGTAATCAATTAGCCAAGTTAGAGGCCTGTCTTAATGAAATCAAAGCTTGGATGACTTGTAATTTCCTGCTATTTAATTCAGATAAGACTGAAGTCATTCTTGTTGGTCCAAAAAACCTTAGAAATACCTTTCCAAATCAAACTCTTAGTTTGGATGCTGTTACTTTTTCTCTGAATAGTTCTCTGAGGAACCTTGAAGTTATTTTTGATCAAGATCTGTTTTTCAATTCACATATCAAATTTATTTCTAAGATTGCCTTCTATCATTTGCGTAGTATTGCCAAAATTAGGAGCATCTTGTCTCGGAGTGATGCTAAGAAACTGATCCATGTTTTTGTTAGCTCTAGATGAGATTATTGTAACTCTTTATTATCAGGTTGTCCTAAAATATCTTTAAATAGTCTTCACCTGATCCAAAATGCTGCAGCAAGAGTTTTAACAGGTTCTAGAATGAGAGATTGTATCTCTCTGGTTCTGGCCTCCCTTCATTGGCTTCCTATAGAGTTTAGAATTAATTTTAAAATCCTTCTTCTCACTTACAAAGCTCTAAATAATCAGGCGCCTTTTTATTTAAAAGATCTGATACTACCCTATTATCCTAACAGATCAGTACACTCCCAGATGTTATTTTATGTATTAGGTATTAAGTATTACAAGTAAGGACTACTTGTAATACCTAAAATCTCCAAAAGTACAATGGGAGGCACAGCATTCAGTTATCAAGCTTCTCTCCTGTGGAACCAGCTGCCAATCTGTATTTGGGAGTTCGACTCAATCTCTGTTTTTAAGAATAGTGTTAAAACCTTCCTTTTTGATATAGCCTATAATTAGGGATGGATCATGTGCCTCTGACCCCTCCCTTAGTTATGCTGCTAATGGGTTTAGACAGCCGGGGGACCTCCAATAATGCACTGGGTTTCACTCCTTTCTTCACTCTCAATGAAATATTTTTGCTGGTCATTAACATCTGTTTGTTCTCTCCCATAGACTGAGTCCCTGTCGTGCTGTTTGCTCTCTACATGTCTTTTCTTTCCATCTTCTCTATCCCCTCACCCCCCCAGCCAGTCACAGCAGATGACTGCCCCTCCCTGAGCCTGGTTCTGCTGGAGGTTTCTTCCTGTTAAAAGGGAATTTTTCCTCTCCACCGTCGCCAAGCGCTTGCTCACAGGGGATCGCCTGATTGCTGGGGTCTTTTTGCAATAGTGGGGGTTTCCCCTACAGTTGAAAGTGCTATGAGATGACTGTTGTTGTGAAACGGTGCTTTATAAATAAAGTTGAATGGAATTGAACTGGGGGGAGATTATTTGAGAAAGAAAAGCACTATTAAAATTCAGTTTCCATGTTTTGGGAGAATGGATGACTGCAGTGATCCACAAAGATATTTAGAGCAATGTCGTGATTATTTGTGCTGACATCCACTCACCAATGATGAACTTCTCGCCACTCTGAGGAATGTTCTTGATGGAATGACTAGAGACTGCTGAGAGGTAACCAGATTAAAAACGCATACATTGGAGGACTTTCAATCCAAGTTTCTGGCAGCTTGTTTGTCAGAGGACTATATGGATGAACTAGAGGGAAGAATAAGAACTCAAATACAAGGAGAAAATGAAAGTATTTGGGACTTTGCTTATCAATACAGATCACTCTGTCGTCGCTGGAAACCAGACATCACAGAGGCTAAAGTGATTCAGCTTCTCCTAAAAAACATCCGACCACATTTGGCCTGTCAACTAAGGAGCAGCTGGGTGACCACTGTGGATGAGCTTGTTAGATAGGGATAGCAATTGGAAAAGGACTGGGAAAAGCAATTTCAACAGCAGAAGAAGCAAAGCCCAATTCAAACCAATTATTACACCAAACTAGTCAAAAATTTTTTGTTTTTTATTTTGTATACTTTATTGATCCCCAGAGGGGAAATTAAGGGCATCCACCTGATGGATGAAGCAGCCACGGTAGGGTGCTATCCCTTTACCATTCACACACACATTCACACCTAGGGCCACTTTTAGAGTCTCCAACTAACCTAACTTGCATGTTTTTGGCCTGTGGGAGGAAACCGGAGAACTCCCGGAGTAAACCCACGCAGACACGGGGAGAACATGCAAATTCCACACAGATCACTGTTGGTCAGGGGCTGGGATCAAACCAGGGATCCCATGGCCAAGGGTGAGTTGCTGTGCTGCTACAGTGCTAACCACAGCGCCACCGCACCACTCTTTTTCTAAAGAGTTTTTTTTTTTTTTTCACAAAATCACAACCATCCACTAATCAGACATCCTTTAAACCTGCTGCAGCCTTCTGTTTGCATTGTAAGGGATCCCATCCTCCTTACTCCTGTCCCCTGTACAAGGGAAACAAATACCAGGTCATCTCCCAAGCAGCAAAGCCCTCATCCTGCACCAAGCTCCTCTTCTGGAAGTAATCATACCATACATGTAATAACACCTACCCAGCTGAAACCAGCTGCTGTTCCTTTTCCTCCCACTCTGCTTTCTGCTAAAGGGGAGATTTGAAAGGCCCAACAACAGGACACAAAAATACAAAACCTATACCAGTCCATATTGGATAATGGAGAGCGCACTGTGAATGACTCAGTCAAGTTCACTATCTTGGAGGACAAGGTCTACAGAGTCTTAAGACTTCGTCATCAAGCAATCTACCAAGTGGAAAATAAGACAACTACCTCAACTTAATATGAAAAAAAAATCAATGTTATTTATTTTTAGTAACACGTTCAACAGAATTGTAAACGTCATCCTTTTAACTGGCCTGGAGGATACTGTTCTCATGACTTTTCAGCCACAGCCACGGCAAGAGGAAGACTGCAAACCATCTCCTTTTCATCCTTGTCTGAAATAAGAAAAATGAAAAACTAATAATTGAAAAAGAAGACGGAAAGAGCTCACTCAAACTACTCCACTGGCACTTAGGTTGCAACCCACCAATATGCTTTTGTCTTTAACTGCGGCAAAGGAAAAAATGTGTTTATTTCCACAAAAACAAAGTAACTTCATCTCTTCCTCTACTCAGTGGTGAAGATTCAAGCTCTTTGCAACAGGCCACATTGACTGACAGCGTTGTCTGGGCTATGGTAGGGTCAGTTTGTATATTCATTTATTTGCACTAAAAATGTCTATCTACAGTTAGGCCCAAAAATATTTGGATAGTGACACAAGTTTTGTTATTTTAGCTGTTTACAAAAACATATTCAGGATACAATTATATAATCAATATGGGCTTAAAGTGCAGACTCTCAGCTGTAATTTGAGCATATTCACATCCAAATTGGAGCAAGGGTTTAGGAATTACAGCTCTTTAATACGTAGCCGCCTCTTTTTCAAGGGAACAAAAGTAATTGGACAACTGACTCAGAAGGCTGCAAAAAAAACAAAAAAAAAAACAAGGCTGCATGGGCTCTTCCCTCATTAGCCTGTCATCAGTTAAGCAGTTAAAAGGTCTGGAGTTGATTCCAGGTCTGGCGTTTGCATTTGGAATCTGTGCTGTGAACACACAACATGCAGTCAAAGGAGCTCTCAATGGAGGTGAAACAGACATCCTGAGGCTGAAAAAAAGAAGAAATCCATTAGAGAGATAGCAGAAATGTTAGGAGTGACCAAATCAACAGTTTGGTACATTCTGAGAAAAAAGAGTGCACTGGTGAGACAACAGCGGTGGATGATGGCAGAATCCTTTCCATGGTGAAGAACAACCCCTTCACAACATCCACTCAAGTGAAGAACACTCTCCAGGAAGTAGGTGTATCAGTATCTAAGTCTACCATAAAGAGAAGACTTCATGAGAGTAAATACAAAGGATTCACCACAAGGTGCAAACCATTAATCAGCCTCAAAAATAGAAATGCCAGAATTGACTTTGCCAAAAAACACCTGAAGAAGCCAGCCCAGTTCTGGAACAGCATTCTTTGGACAGATGAGACTAAGATCAACCTGTACCAGAATGATAGGAAGAAGAAAGTTTGGAGAAGAATTGGAACAGCTCATGATCCAAAGCACACCACATCTTCTGTAAAACATGGTGGAGGCAGTGTGATGGCATGGGCATGCATGGCTTCCAATGGCACTGGGTCACTTGTGTTTATTGATGATGTGACAAAAGACAGAAGCAGCCGGATGAATTCTGAAGTGTATAAGGATATACTTTCTGCTCAGATTCAGCCACATGCAGCAAAGATGATTGGACGGCACTTCACAGTACAGATGGACAATGATCCAAAACATACTGCAAAAGCAACCCAGGAGTTTTTTAAAGCAAAGAAGTGGAATATTCTGCAATGGCCAAGTCAATCACCAGATCTCAACCCAATCGAGCATGCATTTCACTTGCTCGACAAAACTTAAGGCAGAACGACCCACAAACAAGCAACAACTGAAGACAGCTGCAGTAAAGGCCTGGCAAAGCATCACAAAGGAGGAAACCCAGCATTTGGTGATGTCCATGGGTTCCAGATTTCAGGCAGTCATTGCCTGCAAAGAATTCTCAACAAAATATTGAAAAGTAACATTTTATTTAGGGTTATGTTTATTTGTCCAATTACTTTTGAGCCCCTGAAATGAGGAGCGTTTGTATAAAAATAGCTACAATTCCTACATGTTTAATCATATATTTTTGTTCAACCCCTTGAATTAAACCTTAAAGTCTGCACTTCAATTCCGTTGTAGTTGTTTCATTTCAAATCCAATGTGGTGGCATGCAGAGCCCAAATCATGAAGATTGTGTCACTGTCCAAATATTCCTGGGCCTAACTGTATATTAATAAAACGAGTAACAAGTAATGCATCTGATCAATTCAGTTTGGAAGGCAGACACTCTCTCTTTATTCAATAGTAAGTTGAAAACCTTTCTCTTTGATAAAGCCTACAGTTAAAAATGTTGCTGCTGACTTCTGGTCTGGACACCATGGTGATAGCAGCTTAACGCTGAAGCTCCCAGACCCCATCCGTGAAAATACCATGAAAATCAGATTTAACGGATTTTTGGAAGAGTGAAAATCAAAAGACAAAGTCATTATGCCTAAAGGAAAACAGAAGAGATCGACATTCACCAGGCCAAGATGCACATCGGCCGGAGAATCTGACCTGGAGGACAACAACCACTCGGAAACAGAGGAGCAGAATGAGGCTAGCAACACGGTTAGCTTAAAAATGATATTTCAAGAATTAAGAGAATTTCGCCGAGAGTGTTGGGCCGAATTTCGTGGAATTAAAGACGAAATAAAAAGGACAAACAACAGAGTGGACCAGGCTGAGGCCCGAATCATGGAAGCAGAGGAAAGAATAGAAGGGCTGGAGGAAACCACGCTGGAATTACTCAAACAACAGACAAGACTGGAGGCTAAGCTAACCGACCAGGAAGGAAGACTAAGAAGGGACAACATAAGAATTCATGGTCTGAAAGAAGGAGTCGAGGACGGTTACACCACAATGGCTGCATGCGTGGAAACCATACTGAGAGAGAAGTTGGAAATTCCCCAATCCACCGATTTGAAAATAGAAAGGGCGCACCGTTCATTAGCCCCAAGGCCGTCGGCAGAAGCGCCCACACGATCGGTGGTGGTGAAGTTTTCCAACTTCAGAACAAAAGAAGAGGTTTTGAGACTGGCTTTGCAGAATAAAGGATTTATGCACCAAGAAAGAAAAGTCTTTGTGGAACATGACTACGCCCCGGAGGTCCTTAAAAAGCGTCGGGAATACAACAACGCTAAAAAGGTACTACAAAACTGCGCATTCAAACTCCATTTCCGGCGAAGCTGCGGGTTTTTTAAGGGGAAGAGACGTGTCTCTACAACTCGGCAGAAGAAGCAACCAGGGATATGGCGAGAAGAGGGCTCCCGGTAACGGTGTATAAACCCGCAGCAGACCCGATCGAAAGAATCAAGGCTCAAACGTGGTGCACACAGAGACCCTCAGAATCCACGGGCCAGCAGCGGGAAACCCAGCGCCAGGGCTATAAGGAAAAACTGAACGCTTTCAGGAGGGAATAACGGTATTTTTAATCAATTTGCGCATCCAACCCTCCTCCTACAAGGTAATAAACATTAAAGGAGATGCCGAATCAGCAAGTATGAAGTGGTAAAACATTTCATAATATTAGAAACAAAAAAGTCTTTAAAAAAAAAAAAAAACCTTGTTAAAATAGAAATGTGACAATGAACCACATGAACTCTCCACACTAACAAATACTGTATTAACGTGATTGTTTGCTGTGATGGTGGTGGGAGGTTGCGCACAATTTCATAGGGTATAGGCATAAAAAAAAAAAAATCATTACAAGTTCGGATTGGGATCTGAAATTCACGTTAAAAACATGGAACAACTTACAGGGGTAAGAGAGGGCCCTCAACACGTAACAGAGTTTGAGAAATTTCTGTCAGAGCCAACGCACCATCAAGGCTCTTCTAAGGTTGCTAAAAAGACCTCAGCTCAGGAAGATCTTTTGACAGTTTTTTGTTTTAAAGTTTTATATACTATGTTCTTAATGTTTTTTATGTTCTTAATGTTCTTTCAGTTTCTGAGTAGCATAAAAGAGGGCCACTACACTGTTATACTAAATAAGGCAACACAATGGAGAAACAGGGTGTAACCAAAATAATCTCATATATTTGTTTTCTGAGACGTGGCTAACTGAACTAGCAGCAGATGCTAACATTGAGCTGGAGGGTTTCCACATGATACGGGCAGACCGGACACCAGACAGTGGCAAAGCAAGGGGCGGTGGAGTGATAATGTATGTTAACAACAACTGGTGCAGACCGGGACATATCACTGTTAAACAACGACACTGCAGCAAAGACATTGAGTTGCTAGCTGTTAGCATGCGGCCTACATATCTCCCGAGAGAACACTCACACGTGATCTGCATTGTTGTTTATGCAAATCCGATGGTGAACGCTGGGACAGTGCGTGACGTCATCCATTCAGTAACCAGCAGGCTGCAGACAGAACACCCAGATGCTCTTCTCCTCATCTCAGGCGATTTCAACCATGTTTCACTGTCTCCCATTCTACCCACGTTCACCCAGTATGTCACATGCCACACTAGAGACAGTAAAACACTGGACTTATTCTACGCAAACACTAAGGAGGCGTACACCTCATCACAACTCCCCCCACTCGGGAGATCGGATCACAACTTGGTTCATCTCCGGCCGGTGTACAAACCCCTAGTGCACAGACAACCTCCGGCCATGCGCACAGTGGAGTTATGGTCTGAGGAGACAATGGACACTCTAAAGGGCTGTTTTGAAGCCACTGCCTGGAAGCAGCTCTGCGATCCACATGGTGAGGACATCGATGGCCTCACTCCCACCTTCACGGACTACCTCAGCTTCTGTGTGGACAAATCCGTTCCCACCAAGACCATACGGTGTTGCGCAAACAACAAACCCTGGATCAACCCTGAGATAAAAACACTTCTGAGAGAGAAGAAGAGGATCTTCAGGTCAGGGAATAGGGAGATGCTGAAGTCCGTACAGAGGGAGCTGAGGAGAAAGATCAGAGAAGGCAAGGACAGCTTCAGGAAGAAGATGGAGGACAAGTTGCAACAGAGCGACATCAGCGGGGTCTGGAGAAACCTCAAAACCATCTCTGGGCTCCAGAATACCTCCCCCCAGGCCACGGGGGGCAGGGAGTGGGTGAACAACCTGAATCTGTGTATATACATTTATAGTAATATGGACATATGTTTACTAGATGTTGTTTTTTCTTGCCTTCTGATTGTTGCTCTGAGTGTTGCTATCCCTGTGCTGTTGCAATCCTGGAATTTCCCCATTGTGGGACTAATAAAGGCTTATCTTATCTTATCTGTTTTTCAATAGGTTTGACCAACCGCCCTCCCCCCTGACTGCACAACAACAACTGCTGCCTCTAAAGAAATCAAGTCCTGCTGCCCACTCCCCACTCCACCAACACCCCCCCCCACTCCCAACACACAGCCCCCCATCCTGACCCTGACCAGGACCCAGGTGAGGACGGAGCTGAGGAAGATCAAGGCGAGGAAGGCGTCGGGACCGGACGGCATCAGCGCAAAGCTCCTCAAGTCCTGTGCAGACCAGCTGTGTGGGATTGTGACGTACATCTTCAACCTGAGCCTGAAGCTGGGGAGGGTACCACAGCTGTGGAAAACATCTTGTGTGGTACCTGTACCAAAAACTTCCCACCCCAAAGACCTGAACAGCTACAGACCGGTGGCCTTGACGTCCCACTTGATGAAGACCCTGGAGAGACTGCTCCTTGCTCACCTCCGCCCCCTGGTGGAACCAGCGATGGATCCACTCCAGTTCGCCTACCAGCATGGCATTGGGGTGGAGGATGCGGTGATCTTCCTCCCTCACCGTTCTCTGTCCCACCTGGAGAAGCCCGGGAATGTGGTGAGGATCATGTTCTTTGACTTCTCCAGTGCTTTCAACACCATCCAACCGATGATCCTGAAGGACAAGCTGCTGCACGCAGGGGTGGACCAGCACCTGTCATCATGGATCCTGGACTACCTCACGAACCGGCCTCAGTTTGTGAGAACCCAGGACTGTGTGTCCGACACGATCATCGGTAGCACGGGGGCCCCCCAGGGAACGGTGCTGGCTCCCTTCCTGTTCACTCTCTATACTGCGGACTTCTCACACAACACAACACACTGCCATCTACAGAAGTTCTCTGATGACTCTGCGATCGTTGGCCTCATCTCCAATGGAGATGAAGCTGAGTACAGAGGGCTCATCCAGGACTTCGTGGACTGGTGCCATCGGAACTGCCTCCAGATCAACGCAAGGAAAACTAAGGAGCTGGTGGTGGACTGCCGCAGGCATGGGCAACCCCTCACAGCACCAGTAAATATACAGGGAACGGACATCGAGATGGTGACATCCTATAAGTACCTGGGTGTTCATCTGAACAATAAACTAGACTGGTCACACAATACTGACGCACTCTACAAGAAGGGACAGCACAGGCTGTTCCTGCTGAGGAGACTCAGGTCTTTTGGTGTACAAGGGGCGCTGCTGAAGACATTCTATGACACGGTGGTGGCATCAGCCATCACTTTTGGAGTGGTCTGCTGGGGCAGTGGCATTACTGCAGCCGATAGGGAGAGACTGAACAAACTGATCAAGAAAGCTAGCTCTGTCCTGGGGCAGCGCCTTGATCCGGTGGAGGAGATAGGAGAGAGAAGGACGGTGGCTAAACTGTCATCTCTGCTGGAGTCCGAGTTCCACCCTATGCAGGACATACTGAATGCACTGAGGAGCTCATTTAGTAGCAGACTACATCATCCCAGGTGCACAACCGAGAGGTTTCGCAGGTCCTTCCTACCAACGGCTGTCAGACTGTACAACCTAAGCAGGGCTGCTCGCAGAGATAGCAAAAAGACGTAACAAACTAATAGTTTTTTGAATGCAAAAGATGCAATAGACTTACACAATGGTCCCCTCCGGCATACAACTAGGAAAATACCGATCGCTATGGAGGGTGAGAATATGTATGGGCACATAATCATACCATGTAGGATAACTAAGTAGACGGTTATGCTGTTTCATCCCATCTAGCAACAATGCTTTGCACTGTGTGTGTTTATATATTTACATATTTATTCCATCTAGCTACAATGCTCCACACTGGGTGTGTTTATATTTATATATCTATATATTTGTTCCATCTAGCTACAATGCTCCGCACTGTGTGTTTATATATCTACATATTATTCCATCTAGCTACATTGCTCCGCACTGTGTGGGTTTATATATTTACATATTTATTCCACCTAGCTGCAATGCTCCATACTGTGGGTGTTTATATATCTACATATTTATTCCATCTAGCTACAATGCTCCGCACTGTGTGTTTATATATTCATATATTTATTCCATCCAGCTACAATGCTCTGCACTGTGTGTCTGTGTGTGTGTATATATATATAATTTATAGTAATATGTACATATGTAAGCACGGTGGTGCAGTGGTTAGCACTGTTGCCTTACAGCTAGAAGGTTCCTGGTTCAAATCCCCAGGCTGGCAGGGGTTGGAACCTTTCTGTGTGGAGTTTGCATGTTCTCCCTGTGCTGCGTGGGTTTACTCCGGGGGCTCCGGTTTCCTCCCACAATCCAAAGACATGCATGTTAGGTTAATTGGCTGTTCTAAATTGTCCCTAGATATGTTTCCTATAGGCCCTTAGAATAGAGGGTTGGTACTAGTGAAAGCGCTTTGAGTGGTCTTTGTGACTAGAAAAGCGCTATATAAGTGCAGGTTAGTTAGTAGTTAGATATGTAAATTAGCTGCTCTTGCTTGCTTGCTTTTTTTTTTTCTTGCCTTCTGATTGTTGCTTTGAGTGTTGCTATCCCTGTGCTGTTGCAATCCTGGAATTTCCCCGTTGTGGGACTAATAAAGGCTTATCTTATCTTATCTTAATGTAAAAGGGATCCTGAATCCAGTTAAAAGATCCAAGATTTTAGGCAAAATGAAAAAAGACAAAGCAGGAATAATATTTTTACAGGAAACCCACCTAACAGACTTGGAGCACACTAAACTTAATAGACAAGGGTTTAAACTGATCTCTTCATCTTCATATAAGTCAGGGAGGAGGAGGGGGGTAGCGACATTGATCTCAACCAAAATTATATTTGAAAAAAATTCAGAACACAAAGATAAGGAAGGGAGATTTAGCATGGTACTTGGTCAGCTAGAGGGAGAAGATATCACCCTGCTGAATGTATATGAACCTCCAGGGGCTAACGGAAATTTTATAGAAATGTATTTGACCGAATGATAACTAAAGCCCAAGGTTTAGTGATATGTGGTGAGAGACTTCAATCTAAGACTGAATCCATACTGGGATGCATCAGGTAATTCTCCACATCAAAATAACACTCAAAGTAGAAAAACTCGGATGCTACTAAAAGAAATGGGAATCTGTGACGTGTGGAGGGAATTCAACCCCAGTGTAAAAGATTATACATTTTACTCAGCACCACATTCATCATACTCAAGGACTGACTATTTTTTTTGTTTAATAGAGACATTGGAAAAGTAAAAACATGTAAAATAGGACTGATGGATCTCTCTGACCACAGTCCGATCTATATGGACTTAAATATCCAAAAATACACAAATAATACTGTAACGTCGGGGCCATTTTAAGGGGGCCAGGGATTTCCCAGCATGCTTTGCCAGTTTGAAACGTTACTGTGTGTGTTAAATGTGTTATTTCTGGGTTATACTGCTGTGTCATTATAACTGCATTATAATGACCCAGCAGTGTTTAGCAGGATTAGGGCAAGATGTATCATGTGTGTGTAACCGTAATGTAAACAGAGGTCTGTGGGAATGACCTCCACTGCTCTGCGTACTAAGTGTAGGTTGGGGGTTGGTGGTGTGTAAATAAAGCCTGTTCATCACAACCATCTTGCTCCTCTTTCTTTGTGTGAACCCTGCTACGTCACACTGGTGTCAGAAGTGGGATGGAGCAAATGGAAGCGATCAGAATGGAGATCCAGCAGCTGGAGCAGGCCATTGCTCAGCTGATGATGGATGATGAGACCGAGGCATCACCACCGGGAGCCCGGAGCCGGGACGAACGGAGCGGCGGACCTGACGGGGCCAGCGCACAACGCCTCCTGTCTTTTTCAAGACAGAGCGGGCAGAACAGAGCAAACGTTCCACCCTTCTTAGGACAGCACGGGCTGGCGACCCCACGGCGATCAAGGGTGGCGATCGATCAGGAAACGACCACCCCACCTGTTCGGCAGCGGGCCAAGATTCCCCGTTTCAACGGCGAAGCCACATTAGATGACTACCTGACACAGGTCGAGCTGACTGCGGCGCTGAACGGCTGGTCACCAGAGGAAACCGCCGTATAGGTCGCGCTGGCCTTGGAAGGGAAAGCCCTCTGCACGCTCTCTGATCTCCGGCCCGGGGAGCACCACAGCTGGCCAGCACTACAAGGGGCGCTCCAGAGACGATTTGGGAGAATAGCGGACGCTGAGCACGCCCAAGAACAACTGACCCGCCGCCGCCGGAACCACCAGGAAAAATTAGGAGCCTATGCTGCAGATATATGGCTGTTAACCCGGCGCAGCTACCCAGAGTTCGCGCCGGAGGCAGTAGAGAAGCTCGCCCTCCGGAGCTTCATCCAAGGTCTCCGCCCGGCCCAGCTCCAGAGCCACGTACGGCTCCACGCCGCGAGCGACTGGAAGACTGCAGTGGCAGAAGCAGAGCGGGCAGAGCCGCTAATAAGTCGCACCGCTGAAGCAGCAACGCACAGCCGGAGAACCTACCAGGCTACGATGGAGAGCGAGGGGGAGGAGGAGGAATTACGGCAGACCACAGCGGCGCGTCCACGGAGAAGATGGCCTCGGCGGCGCGAGGAAGGGTGCTTCCGCTGCGGAGAGATGGGACACATCGCGCGATACTGCCCCGCACCCACCCCACGACAAACCGGCCCCTCGCCGGCGTTAAACTAGAGCGAGGTGGCGTGAACGGGGACAGGCCACCTCCAGCAGATGTTTCCCCCGAGGAGCCGGCACCGCGCGTGGGCCGAGTTGGACACTCTCCAGGGATCTATCTACAGTGCAGCTTGGGGAAGACGTCGATCCGGGCCCTGATTGACACCGGCTCTACAATCTCCTTGGTTCGACCGGGCGTACTGCCGGGCACGAGCAAGACGGCTCCGCGGGGGTGGGAACCCACCGAGCGCTGCGTCACCACAGCTACCGGTGAGCGCGCCCGACTGAAGGGGCGGAGAGTGCTGGTGGTGGGGGTGGCCGGTCAGAACATAAGACACCCGTTCTGGCTGGCTGACATCCAAGACCCCTGTATTATTGGACTAGACCTGCTCACAGCCTGGCGTGCCAAGATCGACACCACCGGACCTTCCCTCCAGCTGGGAAACCGGACCATCACGCTCCACAGCAGAACCCAGAGAAGGGACACGGGGGCACGCACGATCGAGGGATCGCCAAGACAGACCGGACCAGGCAGGTCACCGCGAGGACTGGACACGATGACGTCACCAGCGCGGACAGAGGGAGCACGAGCACACACAGGGACAGCAAGGGGAGGGGTCAACGTGTCAGCGGAGACGCAGCAGGCAGTGGAGGAATTATTTCAGCGGAGCTGCAGCGGGCTGGACCCGGAACAGAGACGCCAGCTGCGGGAGCTATTGGACTATTACGTGGGTGTTTTTGCTGCGAAGGATGAGGAATGCGACCGAGACCCGGATGGACACTAGGGGGCCTGTACGTGTTGGCCACCGGCGCCGAAGACCGCCCCGACACCTGGATGAGTTTGTATTGGACTTTTAAATTGGACTTTAATTTTTCTGGGGACAGAAACCAGTCCGGGGGGGGGCAGTGTAACGTCGGGGCCATTTTAAGGGGGCCAGGGATTTCCCAGCATGCTTTGCCAGTTTGAAACGTTACTGTGTGTGTTAAATGTGTTATTTCTGGGTTATACTGCTGTGTCATTATAACTGCATTATAATGACCCAGCAGTGTTTAGCAGGATTAGGGCAAGATGTATCATGTGTGTGTAACCGTAATGTAAACAGAGGTCTGTGGGAATGACCTCCACTGCTCTGCGTACTAAGTGTAGGTTGGGGGTTGGTGGTGTGTAAATAAAGCCTGTTCATCACAACCATCTTGCTCCTCTTTCTTTGTGTGAACCCTGCTACGTCACAATACATTTTCTTGGAGGTTAAATTCAAATGTGCTGAAAGGACCACTGAAAGATGAATTGGAATCAGATATTCTCAGATATTTGGAAGAAAATGATAATGGAGAAGTATCCCCTTTAATACTGTGGGATGCATGCAAAGCTGTAATAAGGGGAAAGATTATCACAAAACTGGCAATCCAAAAGAAAGTGAGACAAGAAAAACTAATCACATTAGAGTCAGAACTTAAGAAACTAGAAAAAGAGCACAAAGACAACACTTATTCTAATGACTCGCTCAAAATTAAGGAAATTAAAAAAACAAATAAATGAGAGCTACACAATAGAAATCCAGAAGAAACTTACATTTCTGAAACAAAAATACTATGAAACAGGTAGCAAATCGGCAAAATTACTGGCCTATAAATTGAGGAAACAACAAACGGAGAGAGCAATCTACAAAATCAGAGACCCAGTATCAAAGGAAATAAAATTTAGAATTCAGGAAATTCTTAAAAGCTTCGAGAATTACTACAAGAACTTGTACTCCCTCAAAAAACACAAAAACGCATCCGAAGCCTTCCTAAATACATTAAATCTTCCCCAACTTACTGAGTCACAAAATAAAACACTACTGTCAGAAATACAACCTAAAGAATTAGAAAAAGCAATTATGAAACTTAAAGCTAACAAATCCCCAGGAGCAGATGGCTATACAGCAGAGTGGTACAAAACGTTTAAACAGCAACTATCTCCTCTCCTCCTGAAAACATTTAACTATGTCCTCCACACAGGAGAAATCCCCCCTCCTGGAGAGAAGGGGTCATTGCAGTAATACCTAAACCTGAAAAAGATAAACTAGACTGCTCCAACTACAGACCAATCAGTGTGTTAAATCAGGACTATAAACTTTTTACCGCTATCCTTGCCAAAAGGTTAGAAAATATACTGACAGACTTAATTCATTTAGACCAAACAGGTTTTATAAGACAAAGACAGACACAAGATAACATTAGACGCACTTTACACATAATTCATCATATAAAAAAATATAATTTAAATGCAGCCATATTGGGATTAGATGCTGAAAAAGCCTTTGATTCTGTTGACTGGTCTTTCCTATATAGAATAAGATAAGATAAGATAAGCCTTTATTAGTCCCACAACGGGGAAATTCCAGGATTGCAACAGCACAGGGATAGCAACACTCAGAGCAACAATCAGAAGGCAAGAAAAAAAACAAGCAAGCAAGAGCAGCTAATATACATATGTACATATTACTATAAAATATATATATACACACACACACACACACAGACACACAGTGCAGAGCATTGTAGCTGGATGGAATAAATATATGAATATATGAACACACAGTGCAGAGCATTGTAGCTAGATGGAATAAATATGTAAATATATAAACACCCACAGTACGGAGCATTGCAGCTAGGTGGAATAAATATGCAAGTATATAAACACACACAATGCGGAGCAATGTAGCTAGATGGAATAATATGTAGATATATAAAAACACAGTGCGGAGCATTGTAGCTAGATGGAATAAATATATAGATATATAAATATAAACACACCCAGTGCTGAGCATTGTAGCTAGATGGAATAAATATATAGATATATAAATATAAACACACCCAGTGCAGAGCATTGTAGCTAGATGGAATAAATATGTAAATATACAGTATAAACACACACAGTGCAGAGCATTGTTGCTAGGTGGGATGAAACAGCATAACCGTCTATTTAGTTATCCTACATGGTATGATTATGTGCCCATACATATTCTCACCCTCCATAGCGACCGGTATGTTCCTAGTTGTATGCCGGAGAGGACCATTGTGTAAGTCTATTGCATCTTTTGCATTCAAAAAACTATTAGTTTGTTACGTCTTTTTGCTATCTCTGCGAGCAGCCCTGCTTAGGTTGTACAGTCTGACAGCCGTTGGTAGGAAGGACCTACGAAACCTCTCGGTTGTGCACCTGGGATGATGTAGTCTGCTACTAAATGAGCTCCTCAGTGCATCCAGTATGTCCTGCATAGGGTGGAACTCGGACTCCAGCAGAGATGACAGTTTAGCCACCGTCCTTCTCTCTCCTATCTCCTCCATCGGATCAAGGCGTTGCCCCAGGACAGAGCTAGCTTTCTTAATCAGTTTGTTCAGTCTCTTCCTATCGGCTGCAGTAATGCCACTGCCCCAGCAGACCACTCCAAAAGTGATGGCTGATGCCACCACCGTGTCATAGAATGACTTCAGCAGCGCCCCTTGTACACCAAAAAACCTGAGTCTCCTCAGCAGGAACAGCCTGCGCTGTCCCTTCTTGTAGAGTGCGTCAGTATTGTGTGACCAGTCTAGTTTATTGTTCAGATGAATACCCAGGTACTTGTAGGATGTCACCATCTCGATGTCTGTTCCCTGTATATTTACTGGTGCTGTGAGGGGCTGCCCATGCCTGCGGCAGTCCACCACCAGCTCCTTAGTTTTCCTCGCGTTGATCTGGAGGCAGTTCCGATGGCACCAGTCCACAAAGTCCTGGATAAGCCCTCTGTACTCAGCTTCATCTCCGCTGGAGATGAGACCAACGATCACAGAGTCATCAGAGAACTTCTGTAGATGGCAATGTGTTGTGTTGTGTGAGAAGTCCGCAGTATAAAGAGTGAACAGGAAGGGAGCCAGCACCGTTCCCTGGGGGGCCCCCGTGCTACTGATGATCGTGTCGGAAACACAGTCCCGGGTTCTCACAAACTGAGGCCGGTTCGTGAGGTAGTCCAGGATCCATGATGACAGGTGCTGGTCCACCCCTGCGCACAGCAGCTTGTCCTTCAGGATCATCGGTTGGATGGTGTTGAAAGCACTGGAGAAGTCAAAGAACATGATCCTCACCATATTCCCGGGCTTCTCCAGGTGGGACAGAGAACGGTGAAGGAGGAAGATCACCGCATCCTCCACCCCAATGCCATGCTGGTAGGCGAACTGGAGTGAATCTTATCCAGTTTCAATTTTCATAACAACTTCATTAGAACTATCCAGGCATTATATAAAAATCCAACAGCTAAAATAAGGATTAACGGTAAATTATCATCATCTTTTGAACTGGAAAGAGGATGTCATCAGGGCTGCCCCTTGTCTCCACTGCTCTTTGCAATCTTCATAGAACCTCTGAGCCAATGGATAAGACAGAATCAAAAAATTCAAGGTATTACACTTGGTCAGAAGGAACATAAAATAGCACTCTTTGCTGATGACATTTTAATATACCTGGGGCAGCCGGACACCTCTTTTCCAGAACTAATCTCAGTTTTTTCAGAGTATGGAGAGTTATCGGGGTACGAATTAAACATGCATAAAACCCAAATTTTAACATTCAACTATGACCCAAATCAATATTTACTAAGCAAACTCAAAACTAACTGGGAGATGGAATACATGAAATATCTGGGGGTCAATATCCCGAAACAACTCAACAAAATTATAACACTCAACTATGATCCACTGATGGCAAAAATAAAATCTGATGTAGCAAGATGGAATATGACACCATTCTTGGGTACTGCACAAAGAACTGAAGCAGTCAAAATGAATATACTTCCACGTCTTCTATACCTTTTCCAAACAATACCGGTAGAACCTCCCAAAAAAACATGGCAAGAACTGGACAGAAGGATCTCAAGATTCATATGGCAGGGCGAGAGACCTAGAATCAGATATAGAACCCTACAGCTAAACAAAGACAAAGGCGGGCTCGCGCTGCCAAATATCAGGGACTATTTTAAAGCCGCACAAATTAAAACCTTAGTAGAGATATGTAACCTAGTCTACACTGCACAATGGAAGGAGATGGAATGCCAAATAACAAGTGACATTCCCCTACAGGCGATAATAGGGAACAATGCCTTACCTAAACTTTTGAATAACACTAACCCGTGGCTAGAGACCCCGCTAAAAATTTGGTTTAAGATAGTCAGAGAGAATCAAACTAATGAACCCTATCGATTATTGCAATGGATTTCCTATGATCAGGACTTTACTCCTAATGAAACAGACACTAGATTTAAAAAGTGGAAAGAGAACGGACTGATAAAATATTACGATTTTTTTAAAGGGCAAACTCTAAGAAGTTTTGAAGATTTGAAAAAACAAGGTCTAGTAAATCAAGACCTTTACAGGTTCTTTCAGCTTAGACACCACATAAACAAAATACTTAAAAAGGAGGATTTGGAAAGGGCCCAGTCAGGTGTTCTGAAGGTCTTCTTAATGGCATATAAAGGGATCCCAGGGATCAGATACATTTCTAAAATATATCATGGTCTTCAAGACTTAAAAGGAGACAACACATCATATATAAAAGAGAGATGGGAAAAAGAGGGGAATTTCACTTTACAACTGGAAATATGGGAAAAGCTAAATAAACAACAATGGAAAAGTAATTCATCCCTGCTGTGGAGAGAATTTGGATGGAAAAATTTGGTAAGCTTTTTCAGAACACCTGCACAAAACAAATTTACTCGTAAAGGGTTGAATTGTTAGCGCATCCTCCATACGTTCACCGTATGGAGGATGGTAGAATCCCCAAAGACGTCCTCTATGGAGAACTGGCAACTGGCAGGAGAGACGTTGGCCGCCCACAGCTGCGCTTTAGAGATGTCTGCAAGAGAGACATGAAGGCCCTGGATATCAACACAGAGCGCTGGGAGGACCTTGCAACGGACCGCTCCAAATGGAGAGGCACCCTGACCAGACAGCTCAAGGCGGGTGAAGAGAGACTGACTGCTGCAGCAGATGAAAAAAGGACCTGCAGGAAGAACCGCCACAGACCCAGCAGCACGGAGACCACCCACAAGTGTGACCTGTGTGACAGGGACTGTCATTCGCGCATCGGCCTGTTCAGCCACAGGCGGTGCTGTTCCAGCAGAGTAGACGTTTAGGATTCTCTTCCATGGTCATCATAGACCGACGGAGGCCGACGATGATGTGGTGAAAAGACTGCAAAGCATTTTCATGTGTTTTTGTCATGCCCAGTTATCCACCAATATTGGACCAATGTACAGACAATATTGGGGAAAATATTCAAAGTAACAGTTCCCTTTTCTTTTGCAACTTTGTATTTGGGTTTACTACCGGAATCACTGGAAAGACGAGGAGAAAAATACTTATTCACTGTTTTAATATTGGCAAGTAAAAAAGCTCTAACAAGAAAATGGATGTTGAAAGACTGTCCTACACCTGATGATTGGATTAACATGATTCAGGACATTTATTCAATGGAAAAGTTGACATTTGCACTGAGATAGGACTTTTTTTTTTTTTTTTAGATTTAGTATACTTTATTGATCCCCAGAGGGGAAATTGAGGGTCATCCACCACCTGGATGGATGAAGCAGCCACGATACGGCGCTATCCCTTAACCATTCACACACACATTCACACCTAGGGCTACTTTAGAGTCTCCAATTAACCTAATCTGCATGTTTTTGGCATGTGGGAGGAAACCGGAGAAATCCCGGGGTAAACCCACGCATACACGGGGAGAACATGCAAACTCCACACAGATCACTGTTGGTCGGGGGCTGGGATCGAACCCACGATCCCACGATCCCCACGATCCCCTGGCCAAGGGTAAACTGTGCTGCCACAGTGCTAACCACTGCGCCACCATGCAGCCCCATGTGCACCATGCACATGGATGGGTTCTTGAACTTTTGGCAACCCTGGAACGCATATGTGTCTTCCATCAGCTCTAATCTTTGACAAACACCATTTCAATAATGGCACCTCTCTTTGTTCCAACGCTACTCAGATGCTCTTTTATTTTTCTGCTCTTTTGTTTTTTGTTTTTTAATTTCTCTTTTTCTTTCACTTAAAAAAAGGGTGTTGTAATATTTTTTTTCCAATGTTGTCAAAAAACAAAAAAAAGGGGGAATATGTGATGAAAATGTAAACAATACAATGCTGTAATGACATGTATACCCTTTACAAAAACTTAAATTTAAAAAAAAAAAAATGTTGCTGCTGCCAGGCCTTCACCCGCATGCTGAGCCTAACCCGGCTTGATACTGGCTGGTCTTAACTACACTGATCTTACGTGGCCCGAGATACCGTGGCCCGAGATACTGAGTGGCCCAAGATACCGTCATCAGTGACCAGAGGAGCCTGTTCAGTGAAAGACTGCTCCTTCCCAAGTGTCGGACTAACAGGCTAAAGAACTCTTTTGTCCACCATGCCATCACACTCTATAACTCCTCACTTGGGGGGGGGGGGGGGACATAGAGTACAGAGGACAGTAGGGTATTCATAGTGCAATAACCTTAACTTAACCATACTTGTACAAGCCATATTTAGCTTTGTATTTATATTGTGTATATTATGTTAAGTGTTTATTTTTTTCTTTTTTGCTTTTCTGATCTGTATGCTCCTTTTATGTGCTGCTGGAAATAAATTTCCCAGAGGGAGTCATCCCAAAGGGATTAATAAAGTTAAGTCTAAGTCTAAGTCTCTCTAAGTTTAAGTCTGGCTGTGAATGTTAATGTTGAATTGTATTCGTTATATTTGTCTTAAATGTAGCTACTGCCAGGCCTCCTACTTTTCAACCTCTTTTTTTTCTTAGCCCAGCCGACCAAGGTGGATGGCCGTCCTCTATGAGCTATGGTTCTGCCAAGGTTTCTGCCTATTAAAGGGAAGTTTTTCCTTGCCTGTGTCGCTGCAGTGCTTGCTCTTTGGGGTCTCTGCTGGTTTCTATAAATTTGAGTGTGGCCTAAGCCCACCCTTTTGTAAAGTGCCTTGATATAGCATGTGTTGTGATTTGGCGCTACATAAATAAATTGAATTGAAAATTGAATTTCAGTAACTGTAAAACATACTGAATTTTTAAACAATGATATTGTTAAATATGTTACTGCAAAAGTAGTGGCATTACAGTAATGTTAGTTTGTAATGCATCACTCCCAACACTACTCCACATAATAGAATGGAGAAAGAATGCTAATGTGCAGAGTTGCCAGAGCAATGACGCCCCACCATAACTTCCACTACTGACAACAGCTGTGTGGTGTAGGAACCCAAAAATGGCGATAGTGGTCCATATGCATGACATATGTTGGGAGGATGTAACAATAATACAATAACCTGGTGCATTAAGTACTACAGTACAAAACAGACCTTGTGCAAGACACACAGAGCAGTCAGTCCCAAAGGTCACAGCCGTGAGGGAGAGCTGGTCATTATGTAGTGAGAGTGAATGAATGAAATGGAATTGTGATGTCAGTCAAGCGCTACAGTGGTACAATGTTACACCTCTTGAGATATTACATCATTACAAACAGAATCAGTAAATGCTGCTGTGTGGTTAATGAGTCCCGATTTGAAGAAAACTGGATATTTTTTGAAGAACATAGTTCAACTATGAGTTTGCTCTTTTTACACTTTTGAAAGAAGCACAAGGTTGAACTTGGCAATGACTCTGTAAAACACCTGCCAAACAAAAAGCCTTCATACAGAGGACTGGGCAGAGCGGGCAATAAATCCTCATTTATGTGATGGTCACTGAGGTCTGACAGGCTGGCTTCCACAAGAGGCAACTAGATCAAAGCCTGAGCAGAGATGGAGATGGAGGTGATTCACCTCAGAGGAAAAGTTCTCTTTGGACTTAACCTTCAAGTGCTGGTTCCTAGTTAACATCAAAATGGAACCTAATATCTTGGTTTGCTCAGAATACATTCAGAACTAATCCTTCACACTTCATCATCATGTTTTCCTGCATGGCACATGATCGGCCTTGGGATGTGGCTTCTAGTAGTAGATTAGTTTATTTGAAAGGGACAGTGCAATAAACATAGACAATTAATCAAAGACAATCAATCTGATGTGTTGCACATAGAGTGTATAGCTATTAGCTAATTTGCAACTCTTGTCCCTGGATGGGCTTTAGAAAAAAGAATCAAGATAAAAAATATACACAATAACCACATACATCAATGCAGAAAAATTATAAATACACAATTATAAATATTATAAATATTATAAATACACAAATATAACAGCCTGACTCACATTTAACATAAATAATATAAATATTATAAATACACAAATATAACAGCCTGACTCACATTTAACACATATAACATAACTCACATTTGCCTATTTCAGGCCTTCCTCCCTCCGTCACTCACTATAAACAAACACATTTATTCCTTCCCTTCATTCACTCTCACTTTGCAGACAATTAATTCATACATGAGTACATTCTTGTTTATTTTTCAGCCAGTTTTTAACATTTTTAGTGAATGTTTTAAAGTCTGTTATTATTTTAATTTCATTTGGCATTGTGTTCCAGATGTGACTGCCCTTTATAGAGAAAGCTGTTTGTCCAAATGTGGTTCTGCGGTGGAATATTTTACAGTTATTGTTAACAGAACTCCTGGTGGCTCTGCTGCTGTCCTGTCTTTGGACGAAACCAGCAAGTGGCTCGGGTGCTGATTTATGGAAACATTTGAACGTTAATTTCAGAAGACAGAGGTCAATGAAGCTCTCAAAACTCAATAGGTTGTATTTTTTTAAAACATTACAGTGATGCCACCTAATGGGCTTTTTGTCCAAGATTTTTAGGGTTTGATTATATAATGAACCTATATGTCTTATTGTGGAAGGGGCTGCTTGAGCCCAGACTGTCAAACAGTATGATATATGAGAAAAAAACCACAGAATGCATATACAGTGCAGCTGCTTCGTAAGGTATGTAATATCTAATTAATTTAAAGCAGTTCAGATTTTTTTTTACTGTTTTTGAAATTTTCTTTATATGAAGATTAAATTTGAGTTGAGGATCTAGTACAATGCCAAGGTATTTGAATTCTGTAGCTAAACTGATGTCATGATCATGTATATTAACTTTAAAATGTTGCAGGTTACATTTTTTGATTGAAAAGCACATTGAGACTGTTTTCTGAAGGTTCAGCAATAGATGGTTCTTGAGGAGCCACTCTTGGACATCAACCATACTTGTAGACAGTACATCTGCAGCCTGTGCTGGAGTCTTGGCAGCTGTGTAAATAACTGCATCATCTGCATAAAGTTGGCATGTTGCAGCTGAGCAGTGTAACGGCAAGTCATTAATAAAAATGCTGAAAAGTAAAGGACCAAGAATGGACCCTTGTGGGATACCCATGCGGTTGTTTAAAAATGAGGATTTATCCTGGTGAACTTTTACACACTGTTCTCTATTCTGGAGATAAGATGCAAACCATTCTAATGTATTTGGGGAGAAGTTAAAAGATACCATTTTGGATAAAAGCAAACTGTGGTTTACAGTATCGAAAGCCTTTTTGAGATCTAGAAAAACAGCTCCTACCACATTACCCCTGTCCAAGGACTGTTTGACGTTTTCAATAAGGCAACAATTTGCTGTTTCTGTTGAGTATCCTGGTCTAAAACCAAATTGATGTGGATGAAGAAGTTGACTGTCTTGTAAGTAGTCTATCAGCTGTGTAGCTACAACTTTTTCAAGAACCTTAGATAGGACTGGTAAAATAGAGATTGGGCGGTAATTGCATATATCGTCTTTACTGCCTGATTTATGAACTGGTATGACGACAGCTTTTTTCCAGCCAGATGGAAATGTACTAGACCTAATGGAGAGATTAATGAGATGAGTCAGTGGTTTGATTAATATTTTGCTGTGCATTTTGAGAAAGGAGGTGCTCATATTGTAGATATCATTAGTTTTTGAGTTTGACAGTGTTTTAACAATACCAGCAATTAACTTCTCATTTACCTCATCGATGTGAAAAGTATCTGTTGGAAGTATGGAATTTGTGTTGTTGAGCACATTTGGCAGCACAAAATTTTTTGTTAAGTCTTCCACAGAGCCCACAAAGTGTGAATTAAATTCATTTGCCAAAGTAGCCTTGTCACTGACGGTCTTGCCATTGATTCTAAGTTCCTTTACCCCCTTCTGATCGTTTTTTTTATTAGTTAAGTTATTTAAATGCCTCCATAGGGAACTGTTGTTACCCTTTGCATGATCTATCAGTTTATTGTAATAAGATATTTTTGATTTTCGCAGCTCATGTACCACTTTATTTCTTAAACTTTTGTACACAAGGTGATCATTTTGTAGTTTGGAGGTTAGTGATGTTTTCAGTGCATAGTCTCGCCTCTTCATAAGTTTTCTTATTTCATTATTTAACCATGGTAGGCTAATCTTCTGTTGTCTACTTTTAATTTGCTTTGAAAATTTTTCTATAGACTTTGTGATTGTTGCAGTTATAAAATTACAACAATCATCTACTTCACATGTTGACATGAGCTGCTCCCAATTTTGATTCTCTAAGTAATGTTCAAACTCCTCATTTTTTGATTTGGGGATAATAAAATTTGATTTGTCAATATCGACTCCCCCAAAATACTGTAGTCGCTTTTTAGTAAGTTTCCTGACAGCAAGAACCATGTTATGATCTGAGAGACCAGTTACAAGATTATAGGTTCTGGTTATTCGTTCTGGTTTATTAGTAAATACCATGTCAATAAGTGTTCTGGATTGTTTGGTTATCCTGGTGGGTCCTTTGATGATTTGCTGGTAATTAAATTTAGTCATGAGGCTTTTCAGTTTTTGTTTGTCTTTTTTATCAGACCAGTTGATATTAAAGTCACCATGAATTATCGTTTCTCTGTTCTTCTCAAGTTGTTTAACCAGATCACTTAATTCATTATAAAAGGAAGAGTTGTGTGACGGTGGGTTGTACACTACTGCAATGTTGAAATTCATTACCGGAGAGAGACATACATTAACAGCTAAACATTCAAGTGAAGTATTCAAATCAACCAGTTGACATTTATATTTCTCTTTGATGTAAATTAAAACACCTCCTCCCCTCCCTACCTGCCTGTCTTTTCTAAAACACTGGTAGCCCACAATATCGATCATATTAGTGTCTATGTTCCTGTGTAGCCAGCTTTCTGAGAGACAAAGGTAGTCCAGATTTGAGTCCAACAGCAGCACCGAAATCTCATCTCTTTTGGGGATTATGCTCCGTATGTTTAAATGACCGCCGAGGATCCCCTTTGGTTTAGCCTTGGTGTCCCAAAGAACTCGTGCATGATTAACAGTTTGGAAAAATAAATGTTGTTTTTGCTTTTGTACAGCTCGGTTTTGTGCTAACCCAGTGGTCTGCTGTTTAATAGTGGCAGGTCCAGGGTTAAGGTGAATATCTCCTGCCAGAAGTAGCAGAACTAACAGAACTTTAATTGTATATCCTCTGCCATATTGTGATTTTTGCTTAACAGCCATGTTTGCCTTAATTTGGAAGTTTTTGCTCAGGGCTTTTAAAGACCACATAGAGTGTAGGGTGAGATGTCCAAGCCCAAATCCATACAGATAAAACTTTTTAACTTCACCTTTGGTTGAGTTTGTCGGAAAATCCTTCTTGTTGCAGGTCCAGACACACAAAGACAAAACGAAGAGGAAGTAGAGAAGTAGAGAAGGCTTATTAGTGGTGCCCATCAGCCCACTTTTTAATCCGGTGGCAGCCATCTTCAGTCTTTCTTGGAAAGAAGGAAAAAGAAAATCTGTGGATAGTAAAATAAATTCTGCTTATATCGCCAGAATCTGATCCGATCGTCCTCGAATCCAGCTGGGCCTCAGCTAGCCAACTAGCCCCTTCCGTTGCTGGTCTCGTTGCTCATAGTCGCCGTAACTGGTCTCCCGTCCCGCTCCTCCAACCGAGTCTCGTCACACACCGCCGCTGCCACCGAGCTCCGCTGAGGTCACGGTAAGTCCTCCGCTAGGCACCGCCACCTACCGTCGTCTGCCTGGGTGAAATCTCTGCTGAGCCCCGTCAACAAATAGCCGCCTGCCTGGTAGTATCTCCGCTGGGCCTCGCAGCTGGGCTTCGATTCAGGCTGGTGTAAGGTGGAATGACTGGCGCCAGCATTAAGCTAACTAGCGTTAGCTTAGCAATCGCTTCAGGTAGGGCACATCAGTGAATCACAAGGAAGCGCTGGAATCGCTGGTCAGTTTACTCACAGTGGCCGGATAAAAGCGATCAAAGGGGTAATCCACCGGAGGTATATCCGATCGCTGTAGGTTAGTTATTTAGAGACTGGCGCCAGCATTAAGCTAACTAGTGTTAGCTTAGCAATCGCTTCAGGTAGCATTAAGCTAACTAGTGTTAGCTTAGCAATCGCTTCAGGAAGGCGCAGGAAGTCGCTGGAGAAAGGCGATTAAAGGGCAATCCAGCGGAGGTGGCAATTCAGCCCGTGCGTGTTCGCCACGAGCGCCGATCGCTGCAGGCCAGCCAGTTTTAATGGCAAAATCAGTGACTTTGTCTCAGCACTGAAAAAGTGTGACCATCCCGGTCGCCATCTTGAGTAGATCCTCTCTTGGATCCGCTCTTCTTGGAGCATGGGAATCGAATCTCCAACATCTGCATGAAGTCTTCTTTCCTCATCATTGTCTTAAGGGCCTGCTGTTTATCAGCACCAAGCAGTTCTTCAACCCTCCTCCAATTTCTCTTCTTCTCAAACATAACTTTTTGGATTGCGTCATTTGGCATTCTGCACATGTGCACTATGTATTTCAGATATTGGATGTGATAGAAAACGTCAATGGGTTGTTTTTCCATTTTCTTGGACTGTATGGTCTGTTATCTAAGTTTTGGCAGAGCACAATAACTTTTAGCTAGTCGGAATTCCTCTTTGGTGTTTCTTTGTTCACTCACTTATCAGCGTTATCCTTGAAGTACGAACTTTTGAGTTTGAGCCAGAGTTTGCGTATTTGCACAGACAGTTGTTTTCTCTCAGTAATGTCTGCTTACATTCATCTTTTCTCAAGCAGGGCTAAAAATTTCTTGTTCACCTAGGATTTATCGTCATGGCCTCTATGAAAAGGTGGAATCTTCTCCTCAGAGGCTGTGCAGATAGCACTGACGATTTATTGTTCAATCATGTCAACTTGTGATGAAGATGGCGGCTCTACCAGAATCTCTTGAGGCGCCTGCTGTATTCAGCTCTCACGTCTTCAGAATCCCTCAGTGCCTGCATAATGCGTATCGGGTGAGCCTTGTCACTCTTCTTTCTGAAGATTCTTCATTTGGTTTTAGTTGGAAATATGGCATCAAGAATCACAATCCGATGATCCAAATTAAATGGTATACTGGCATTTGGGTATACTCTGCAGTTCTGTGAAGCCCACTTGATATTCCATTCTCCTAATATGTAATCAAGTTGTCTATAGGTTGGATTTAAAGTGCTAATGACATGTTTTTGACATTTTTTAGCATGCTGTGTAAACCCAAAAGTCATTGTCTATGATCAATATAATATTTACAACAGTGCCTGCATAAACTAGTTATCATCAAAAAACCGCAGCCGCTGACTGGACTGTGGTGCCGCCCACCGAATTAAGGGCGGCACCCCAATGACGTAATCGACAAAACGGACTCAGGTGTTGTTAACTACAATGACAGCAGCTTTTGTAGCTCACAGTTTCTCTGGTTTCTTGATTTAGTTTTATAGCTATGCCTTCGCGTTGTGTTGCAGGCTTAGATAAACAACAGACCATGAAAGACCACATCACATGCTTCAGCTCCAACTGTCATATGCCTCCTTGTGCGCTTCTCGTGCACTTTTAGGCAGGAGGAGCACACAAGGAAGGGAAGGATTAATGGATTTACGTGCAGCTTTAACCTACTTTCTGTGATCCCATGCTGACATCTCACTGGTCAAGCAACATCCCCTCTCTCATTATCAACAGCTGATTATGCTTCCCGGTCCTTGCCCAGGTGCTTCTCATCACACCATCACCCGCAGTGTGTGTACTTCGCGGCCGTTTGCCAGTCATGTACTGATGGTCCATAGTATTGTCATCTGTGCTATTTGTCTGCCAGTATTTTCAGCACTCTCACGATGTGTTAGTCACTCCATGTTCGCTGTGGTTCTTGTGCGTCCTTGAAGCAATGTCGGCTCTGGGGCGCACCTGTGGCTAACACGTCTCCTCTCATTCATTCTCTGGGCGATGCCGGCCCTCGAATGCCATCAGTAAGTGTGTTTGTGTTTTTTGTATGTCTTCACCTTTTTGGGAATTGTCTGTCATTCTATATTAAATGTGCTGTGGTGAACCCCACATGTAAATCCTCATTATTTCATGGAGAGGGATCTCCGTACCCTGCGTAAGAGCGCACGGAGAGGGAGGATTTACGCGTAAATAACGAGGATTTACACGAGGATTTATGCACAGGATTCACAACAGCACATGTATTGAACATAAAGACTGATCCCAAAAGGTGAAGACTTACAAAAATACACAGAAACACAAACAGTAGGTGTTCAGGGCCGACATCGCCCAGCGAACATGGAGAGGAGACGTGTTAACCACGGTTGCGCCCCAGAGCGGACATCGCTACAAGGGGCGTAACAGAATCACGGCTGTGTGTAGTGGCTAACATGTCGTGATAGTGCTGGCAATATTGGCTGGCTGACAACACGGCAGATGATGCACACAAAACATGAACAGCTGACTGTCACTGAGTCTGACTCGCTAGGCACAATGCCCACTTGGCACGGCTCAAACCTATATGGTTTGATGCCCCCAGATTCTTCATTGTCATCCCATTCTTCAGAACTATAATCGTCTGAAGATAGGCCAACACAAAACAATTCCAGACTACATTTGCTGGAACCATCATCAATGTTTTCAACCGCTTCCATCCTGTGTGTACAAAGGGCAGCCAAGATCTGTGTTCCGACGATGATATTACAACATGACCGGGGGGTTTTCCAGCCACTGACGCAATGGGTGATGTGACGCTCATGAAAACGTCGGATATTCGTGTGAAAAAAAGCCTGTTTGACTTAGAACTGCACAGATCGACCTATTTCGTCATATTGTATTATGTGTTGAAAAATTAGAGGAAGTCAGAAACGTGTCATCGGCACTTTAAAGGACCATCGATGCATAGGTGTTTTGGTGGCAAAAAAAAAGTGTTTAGGATGTACAGCCTATTGCTCACAGCAACTTCTGTTATAGAAGTCCTAGAAAAGATAACTACAGTTATTCTTTCTAGATAGCTAGACAACTAGTGCATTGCCCGTAGAATGCAAGTATTCCTGTCTGAAGCAGATATCCCAATTAGACTTCCATCCATCCATCTTTTACCGCTTAATCCTTTTCGGGTCGCTGGGAGGCTGGAGCCTATCCCAGCATCTTTGAGCAAGAGGCAGGGTACACCCTGGGCAGATTGCCAGTCCATTGCAGGGCTGACACAGAGAGACAGACAACCATTCACTCTCACATTCATACTTAAGGACAGATTAGAATCCCCAGTTAATGCCAATTAACCTAACCTGCATGTCTTTGGCCTGTGGGAAGAAACCGGAGTACCCGGAGGCTGTTCTTCCATTTATTTCTAGACGTGAGCCCCGTCATCCCTGCACGCCATTTCCTCCTGGTTTCCTTATTTGTTAGTGTTGTATTTTTGTATTGTTTTTGTATTTTTGCTATTAAACGTCTTGCAACTCCACAGTCCAGCGTTTGGGTCTTCGTCCTGCTCTGAGGGGCGATTTATGACAGTATTAGCAACTGTTTAGGAACTCTTGTTTATTTTTTGTCAGAACACTTATATGTGTGATCTTTTATGATATGTGCATAATAGTGTTGTATCTTGCACCATTATAATTATAGTTTATATCAATGTTCAGTGACAGGTAAGTCTAATACTGAGTCTTTTCTTTGTATCGTCAAACTCATGCAGTACTATAACGGGACATGTTTATAAATATTTGAGACCCATTCTAGTGCATCATTTTATATTGCAGCAATATTTGGTTGTTAAAAGGTTTTTAAAACTCTAATCAACTGAATTAAGTACAAAACACCCAACATTATACACAGCAAAATGACCTGTTTTACTGCAAGCATTGCATCAGTGCTGTCCATTTATTTAACTAAAAATGATTATTTCATTATCTGGGTGGTTTTGTGTCCTGTTTTGTGACGATCGTCCTTTAATCAAAGCGTGCATATGTGGCCGCATATGATATGCAATTGATCTGGCCATTCCACTCCACAATCATGGCGGTATTAAATTCTAATTTTTAGATACTCATGCGAGCACTCCGAGAGGAGCGCCATTGGGGACTCGCGGTCCTGCAAAAGATAGCAGCAGAGACAACAGTCTACCACTGAACTGGCAGGCTGGGCTTGCCTTCCCGTGGGGGACCGCGGTCCGAACATCGGTCTGGCCGCTGCTTCTGTCCTATATTGGATCCACCGGTGTTCTTTGCCAGACCCCCGAGTCGCTGCTGACGCTCCTCCCAGTCTGCTTGCACGCCTAGCGTTCTCCACATATGCCGAATTATCCTTTAGACCTATGCAATCACGGCAACATTATGGTTTAATATTTTAAGCATTAAATCTCCAGTGTTATCCTTTTCTAGTCAAATTTGTTGCTTTCCATGTCTTTGTTTTGCTCATGGAGTGCTGTGGCTACTGGTCGTGACGCCGCATATTATCCAGTCAGTACGGAGTCAATCTGAAACCCTACCCACACTTCTAGAAGCCTGGGCATGAGGAGAGAGCTATTACTAAACTTTTATTGATAAAAAATTACAGATTTTGATGGAACAACTCTGTACTCAGGGATTCACACCCTCGTAACCTCAGCAAAGCACTTATAAAGACGTAAAAAGACGTAACAAACTAATAGTTTTTTGAATGCAAAAGATGCAATAGACTTACACAATGGTCCCCTCCGGCATACAACTAGGAACATACCGGTCGCTATGGAGGGTGAGAATATGTATGGGCACATAATCATACCATGTAGGATAACTAAGTAGACGGTTATGCTGTTTCATTCCATCTAGCAACAATGCTCTGCACTGTGTGTGTTTATATATTTGCATATTTATTCCATCTAGCTACAATGCTCAGCACTGGGTGTGTTTATATATTTATATATCTACATATTATTCCATCTAGCTACATTGCTCCGCACTGTGTGTGTTTATATACTTGCATATTTATTCCACCTAGCTGCAATGCTCCGTACTGTGGGTGTTTATATATTTACATATTTATTCCATCTAGCTACAATGCTCTGCACTGTGTGTTCATATATTCATATATTTATTCCATCCAGCTACAATGCTCTGCACTGTGTGTCTGTGTGTGTGTGTATATATATATATATTTTATAGTAATACGTACATATGTTTATTAGCTGCTCTTGCTTGCTTGTTTTTTTCTTGCCTTCTGATTGTTGCTCTGAGTGTTGCTATCCCTGTGCTGTTGCAATCCTGGAATTTCCCCGTTGTGGGACTAATAAAGGCTTATCTTATCTTATCTTATCTTATAAAATCTGAGGTCAATCTGACGAACGGTTTGAGAGATATGTGAGGAACACACATGCACACACAGAGATTCCTTTCATTTATAGATATGATTGTTTAGTTATGCAAACTGTAAAACACTGTCAATTAAGAAAATATATCCTCCACCTACCAAGCAAAATATAAATGCCAATAACAACAAACACTTACCTTTTGAGATAAAGCAATGATGAAATGATTGAACAGAAATTGGGGGCAGAGTTGTGAAAACTGATCATGTCCACTTTTTATGCGTGGTCTCTAACCTTGAGCTTTGGAACCGCAGATGGCCAACCAGTGGCTACATGGGCTTTGACTGAGGGACAAGAACCTGTACTTATATAGCACTTTTCTAGTCACAAAGACCACTCAAAGTGCTTCACTAGTACTAACTATCTAGTTCTAAGGGCCTATCAGAGCCAGATACCTAGGAACAATTTACAATGACCAATTAACCTAACATGCATGTCTTTGGATTGTGGGAGGAAACCAGAGCCCCTGGAGTAAACCCACACAGCACAGGGAGAACATGCAAACTCCACACTGAACGGTTCCTACCCCTGCCAGCCTGGGGATTTAAAAATGTAAAAAAAAATCATTTGGATTTAAATCTTTAGGAGTCATATGCTACAACCAATGGGCTGCGGGGGTGTGAGCGCCCGTTTATCACTGCTTCCAGCTTTAATTGAGATTACATTTTGTGGTACTGTTGTGTGACTGTGCTTCAGATGTTTATGGCAATGAGTTGTCCTTTTCATGTGTCTCTAGTTTCCTCCCACATGCCAAAAACATGCAAGTTAGGTTAAGTGGCCTCAAACTGGGGATTCTAAATTGTCGTTAGGTATGACTGTGAGAGTGAATGGTTGTCTGTCTCTCTGTGTTGGCCCTGTGATGGACTGGCGATCTGTCCAGGGTGTATCCTGCCTCCTGCCCAAAGATGCTGGGATAGGCTCCAGCCCCCCCGCAACCCAAAAAGGATTAAGCGGAAGAAGATGGATAGATGGATGGATATCATTTTCTGTGTGCGTTTTTTGAAATTTGTAATAAAGTGTACTCAGGATTTAATTTTTTTTAATTTTGTGTATATTTACTGTTTATTTTCTCTTTTGTTCAGTGTTCCTCTAAGAAGTGAACATCTCTGGTTGTTGCTTATCGGATCCTGGAAAACAAGCACAGTAATGGCATAATCAATCATCACCTTAATCAGCTATTGCAAATCCATATACTGTATTTGCTTAATCATCTGGAAACATTACAATACCTGATAATTCAGCCAAAGGCTACAATTAATGATTTTCCTTGTCCCCGTGAGCATCCAGCTTTTGGAACCGTGATCAGCAGTGACTTTGGAGTTTTTCAGTTGTGTGGTAATTAGCTGCAGTACTCAATTCATCCACTAGAGGGCTTTGTCTTGTTTGCCATTTTTCTTTTGGCTTTCAACTTTTATTTACAGAGCAGACTGCTCCCCATCTTACTGACTCATCTTACTTACTTCCTAGTTAGGGATGCTAATGGAGAAAGGTGAGGGGAGCCAAACAAAAAAAGATGTGCCTTTTGCCCCCCGCCGTGCCAGGTTCACACCTGAAGACGCAGGGGTGCGAATGTATTGTAGCAAGACCTGCTCTGTGATGTGTGGGTAAATGTTATGTTGCTGTGTGTGCATGTCTTTCACATCTGTATGTTAATGTATTTACCCTGTGTGCCGGAGGCAGGAATAAAAGTGTATAAAAGAGTTCGCTCAGGCACTCAGTTGGACAGTTGTTTTGTGTTGAATGTTGGAAGTTGAATAGAGTTTGAGTGTCGTCCAGCTCGCTGTCTCATCTGCTTTCGTCTTCCACAACAGCATAAATTACATGGTTTTTGTAAATGCTTTTTTTTTAATATTTCTTAATGAAGTTTATTGAACAAAGAACCAATATACAACATTGAAACAAATGAACTATACAATGAAACAATGCTTATAAAATGAACTTAATTGAATTTAAAGTTACCACTTTTAGCGGACAGCTTAAATTGTGTATGGGGGGGGGGGGCTGAAAACCTCATAGGCTAACTAAGAAGGAGTTATGCTACAGCAACAAAACCAGTCATGCATTAACTTCAACCTTTTCTGATACTAACTACATTATTTCTTTTCAGATACACTCACATTGGACACTAATCCAGGACTTTGAAAAGGACACCGAGAGCCACTTCGTGAAGATGGATAAAATTTGGCACCGTGGTGTTATCAAATATCTGCAGAAAAAGGGGTTAGCCCTGAAGGACATTCATGCCGACATGGTTGCTACATTAGGGGATGATGCTCCAGCTTTATCAAAGTGGGCAGCTGAATTCAAGAGGAGTAGGGAGAGCCCTGAAGATGACCCAAGATTTGGTTGTCCTGCCACAGCCACCACACAAGAAAACTGACTGTGCTCACCACATGGTGATGGATGACAGACATTTAAAGGGATCATTGACTGCACTTTTTACACATTTTAACACCTCACTCATGTCTTGATGAAGTGCTTGTGACATATTTTGTTCACATTTTCTTTAATGTTTTTAATTATTGAAGCAATTTTTTTTTATTTTTCTTGGGTTTCTTCAAATGCTCTGATTTATAGCCTGTCAGTTTAAGAAACAGACTTCAGCTGTTCAACTCTGCCCTCCCTTTTACGTCACTTAGCCATTAGCTGAGTAGTTTCTTACCAGTGCTCTACCACTGGCTCCTTCCAGCTTGGATGAGCAGCGCAGGTTCACTGATCTGCAGTCATTTGTGCATCTCACGTCATCTCGGCCCACCCAGCAACCCTGCAGAGACGCCACATTAAACTGCCAGCACCGCGCACTCCACCGATCACCACAAACCAAGGCCAGTGGCCGAGCCACGAGATCTCAAAGGGCAATGTCTCACTCCGCGGTACTCCACTTCTCTCCCACGGGCAGCCGAGGGGGTCTACCCCATCACGAAGTGGCTCCCTCACGCTACCCGTGACAGTATGCCCGAAGGATGGTGAGGGAGTTGAGCCAGCAGTTTCAGGCAGCATCCCTGGGTCATGGCAACTGCCTGCGTTGCGTCCCGGGTGCTGGGGCAGGCAGTTGCCATAACCCGGGGATGCTGCGTGGGGCTGCTGGCTCTCAGCTCCCTGTGACTGGCATGCCGGCAAGCCACTGCGAAACCACCGGGAGACGGACCAGAGCAACGCGAGGCACACTGTGGACCAGTGAACCAGGTGGTAACAGGGATGGTTATTAGGGTGACTAAGATCTGGAGAAAATAACAATATAAGTCATGCTAAGTGTGAGGCTCCTGGTACCAGTGTTAGCTTGGAGGCTAATAGCTCAGGAGCTAATAGGCTACCTTTAGCACCATTTCCATATACATAACAGATGGCTAGGCAGGCCAATGCTAGAGCAGTGGGCTGGTCTCAAGGACAGCAGTGGGTTGGCTTTTTCAGAACGTGACGTTAACAATTTCCACAAAAATCACATGTTTTTTAGAGAGAAAACGAGATAAAGGCTGTGTGTATTTTTTTTAAGAGAATTGACTGTTTTGAAAATTGTTGGATAATTAGGTGACCAGTAGACTCATTTCAGACAGTTAAAACCTACAAACACAGTTTTTCAGTCAGTGACCCCTTTAACTGTGAATCAGTTAGCTAATGCTGTAGGTATTTCCCATGAATGAGTCGAGAACATTTTGCACAACGAACTTGGCATGTTAAATTTTTTTTCCGCTCGGTGGGTGCCATGGCTTTTGATACCTGATCAAAAGCACACCAGGCTGGTCATGTCATAGGCAAATCTGGCACTTTTTGAACCAGATCCAGCTGGTTTCCTTGAACGTTTCCTCACCCAAGATGAGTGTTGGGTCCACCACTTCGAGCCAGAGACCAAACAACCAGTCTAAGCAGTGGAAACATCCCTGTTCTCCCCCTCCAAAGAAGGCCAAGATGGTGTCATCAGCAGGGAAGGTGATTATCAATGTAGAACACTACAAGGGAGGGCTGAAAAGTTCATAGGCTGACCATGATGCAGTGGTCAAATTTGACCAAATGTGGTTTATTTAACAACATTTCAATATTGGTGTTACAGTGCTTGGATCCCTGTGGTATAGAAGCTCTCTTCTTGATCCTCAAAGACATAACTTCTTAGTCAGCCTATGAACTTTTCAGCTCCCCTTGTATGCCAATTTGCTGAGGCAGCTGCAGAAAGCAATCAAGTCAAAATGGCCTGGAAAGCTGACGAAAGGGGTGCTGTTTAATCGGGACAATACTCCTGCATACAAGTCTGTGGTTGCAATGGCTACTGTGCGTGGCTGTGGCTTTGAATTTGGCACCATCGGACTATTTTCTATTCCCCAACATGAAAAAACACTTTGCTGGGAAGCACTATCAAACCGATGATGAGATCATCTCTGTTGTTGAGGACTTCTTTCAGGTCAAGAAGAGAGCTTCTACACCGCAGGAATCCAAGCGCTGCAACACCAATGGAAGAAGTGTGTGGACTGAAGGGGAGACTATGTAGAAAAATAAACCATATTTGATCAAATTTGACCACTGCATCATGGTCAGACTACAAACTTTTTAGCCCCCCCCCCCCCATATTTTTTAAAAGTGCTTCAGCAGTGAAGAAACTGCCATCCACTTGACTTACAATGATTTTTAAAACTATAATTTTATAGTTATCTTTGTAGTACTTGGCGTGGACGGCCCTTTATACAATATTGGAGAAAGAAAATGCTAAAACAGTTTTTAAAATACATTTTTTTAAAAAAAAGTATAAACACATTTTAAGCTACAAAACGTAACAGTAACTTTAAATTCAATTAAGGTCATTTTATAAGAAGGATTGTTTTATTGTATACTTCATTTGTTTGAATGTTGTATATTTCTTCTTTGTTCAATAAAGTTCATTAAAAACATGTGATTTATTCTGTATTGTTATTTACCAAGATAACTAATGGACTATCACAGAACTATAGAGTTGTCCTAATGGGGGACTTCAATGCACACGTGGGCAATGACAGTGAAACCTGGAGGGGTGTGATTGGGAGGAACGGCCTGCCCGATCTGAACCCGAGTGGTGTTCAGTTATTGGACTTCTGTGCCAACCACAGTTTGTCCATAACGAACACCATGTTCAAGCATAAGGGTGTCCATATGTTCACCTGGCATCAGGACACCCTAGATCGCAGGTCGATGATAGATTTTGTTATTGTGTCATCAGACCTGTGACCACATGTCTTGGACACTCGGGTAAAGAGAGGTGCAGAGCTGTCAATTGATCACCACCTGGTGGTGAGTTGGATCCAATGGCGGGGGCGGATGCCACTCAGACCCGGTAGACCTAAACGTATAGTGAGGGTGTGCTGGGAACATCTGGCTAAGGCCCCTGTCCGGGAGGTCTTCAACTGGGCGGTGCAGTGGGGGAGTGGTTAGCACTGCGGCAGCACAGCAACTCACCCTTGGCCATGGGATCCCTGGTTCGATCCCAGCCCCTGACCAACAGTGATCTGTGTGGAGTTTGCATGTTCTCCCCGTGTCTGCATGGGTTTACTCCGGGAGTTCTCCGGTTTCCTCCCACAGGCCAAAAAACATGCAGGTTAGGTTAAGTGGAGACTCTAAAAGTGGCCCTAGGTGTGAATGTGTGTGTGAATGGTACAGGGATAGCACCGTACTGTGGCTGCTTCGTCCATCCAGGTGGATGCCCTCAATTTCCCCTCTGGGGATCAATAAAGTATACAAAATCAAAAATCAAATCAAAAACTCCCACCTCCGGAAGAACTTCAACAACATTCCAAGGGAGTCTGGAGACATGGAGTCTGAATGGGCCATGTTCTCCACCTCCACTGTTGAAACAGCTGCCCAGAGCTGTGGGTGCAAGGTTGTTGGTGCATCTCGTGTTGGCAACCGCCGAACCAAGTGGTGGACACAAGTGGTGGGGGGGTGTCATCAAGCGGAAGGAGTCCTATCGAGCTTGGTTGGGTTGTGGGACTCCTGAAGCAGCTGAGGTGTACTGGCAAGCCAAGCAGAGTGCAACTCGGGTGGTTGTGGAAGCAAAAACTTGGGTGTGGGAGGAGCTTGGTGAGGCCATCGGACAAGACTTTTGGTCAGCCTTGAAGAGATTCTGGCAAACGGTTCGGCGACTCAGGAGGTGGAAGCAGCTCCCTGTCCACACTGAGTATGGTGCGGATGGGGCGCTGCTGACTTTGACTGTGGATATCGTCGAGTGGTGGAAGGAATACTTCAAGGATCTCCTCAATCCCACTGATATGCCTTTCATAGAGGAAGCAGGGCTTGAGGATGAGGGGAACAACTCGCCCATCGTAGGGACTGAAGTTGCCGAAGTGGTTAAAAAAAACTCTTGGCCAGGCCCCAGGGGTGGATGAGATTCGCCCCAAGTACCTCAAGGCCCTGGATGTTGTAGGGCTGTCATGGTTGACACACCTCTGCAATGTTGCGTGAAAGTCGGGGACAGTGCCTTTGGCATGGCAAACTGTGGTGGTGGTTCCTCTTTTTAAACAGGGGGACCAGAGGGTGTGTTTCAATTTTCGGGGGATCACACTCCTCAGCCTCCCTGGGAAGGTCTATGCCAGGGTACTAGAGAGGAGAGTCTGACTGCTGGTCAAACCTCAGATTCAGGAGGAGCAATGCGGGTTTCATCCTAGCCATGGAACATCGGACCAGCTCTTTACCCTCTTGAGAATCCTCGAGGGTTTGTGGGAGTTTGCCCAACCAGTCCATGTGTGTTTTGTGGACTTGGAGAAAGCATTTGACCGCGTACCTCATGGTCTCCTGTGGGGAAGGGGTGAGTGCTGAGGGAGTATGGGGCATCGGGCTTGTTGTTACGAGCTATCCGGTCCCTATACGACCATTGCAAGAGTTTGGTTCATATTGCCAACACCTAGTAACATTCATTTCCAGTGAGAGTTGGATTCCACCAGGGCTGCCCTTTGTCACCAATCCTGTTCATAATTTTTATGGACAGGATATCTAGGCACAGCCAAGGGTTGGAGGGTGTCATGCTGGACTCACCCTTAGAGATAAGGTGAGGAGCTCAGTCATCCAGGAGAGGCTCAGAGTAGAACAGCTGCTCCTCCACACTGAAAGTAGCCAGTTGAGGTGGTTTGGGCATCTGACCAGGATGCCTCTGGAATTCTCTCACTTGAGGTGTTTTGGGCACATCCAAAGGGGAGAAAACCCCAGGGCAGACCCAAGACACGCTGGAGAGACTGTCTCCCAGCTGGCCTGGGAATGTCTTGGTATCCTCTCTGAAGTGGTGGAGCAGGTGGTCGGGGAGAGAGAAGTTTGGGATTCTCTGCTTGAGCTGCTGCCTCTGCATGGATGGATGTAATTGACTGACCATCCTCACTGAGGGCGTAATGCTGCCTATTCCACCACAGTTGAATAAGTGCAGAGCGCTATGTCCTGGAACTCTCTGCTACAGGAATATTAAATTCCCCCTTCACTGCCTTGCGTATGACATCGTCGGTCTCATCAGACATTTGTCTGTGTTCATGCCCTCTGCATTCCAAAATGATGCAGGATGTGGTCTATATTTATCATATATTCCATAACCTACATATGTTGAAGCATGTGAGAATGTTTGGTGATTACATATGTAAGGCGACTTCACACCTCAGAACAGGACAAAGAGATCTCAACCGCCAGTGAGGATCAAAGAGTTTCCCAGGCACTGCGGTGGAGACCGGAGGAGCTGCCCTGACCCCCCAGGGCCATGAGGAGGAGTACAAAGACAATGGGGGGATTAAGATAATGAGGGATGTCAGCTTTGGATATGCATGTCTTTTGTTATGTGCAAGTATAAGTTCTGAGAGCCGGAGGTGTTCGGTCTCTTTTTCCTTCTTCTGCTGCTGCACTAGGATGAGACTTGTTAGAGGAGCTGATAATAAACTTTGGTTTATATATCACATTGCCTCGTTCTTCCAAGCTCTTCTACACTGGTGACCCTGACGCGAGGATGGACCAGAGGCGTTCCCCCGCGATCGACTCATCTGTGGCGACCCAGGCAGACGCCGGCACCCACGCAGACAGGGGAACAGATGGACGACGTTCCCCCACGGCAGAAGTGATAGAGAGGGCTCAACCGAGCACCAGCGCCGCTGTGAGAGCCGAAGCAAGGCACTCTCACCCTGCGGACACAGCAGTGACGGTCTACACAAACGCCGTCACCGTCAACCTGCCGGACTTCTGGCAGGAAGACCCCGCCTCGTGGTTTCTGCAAGCTGAAGCCCAGTTTGCACTTGCGGGCATCACGGCTGACGATACAAAGTTCTATCACATCGTCGCCAAACTCAATGCCGCCACTTCGAGATGTGTGCGGAGCATAATCCAACGGCCGCCGGCCCAGGACAAATATGAAGAACTGAAAGCGACTATTGTGGCAAATTACGTCCCCTCAGCCGAGGAGAGAGCCAAGAGGATCCTGGCGGTTTACGGCCACAGAGGAGGCAGACCCAAGGCCCTCATGGAGGACTTGCTGCAACTTAAAGAAGAGGACAATGACAACTTCCTCTTCCATTTCATATTCCTCAGTACACTGCCGCCACACATGAGAGGGACGCTGGCCAACATGCGATGCAGCACCCAGCAAGACTTCCGCACGCTAGCTCACGAAGCTCAACGGCTCGTCAACGCCTGCAAGGAGCAGACACCCACAGCAGCATCCGCAGACCTCAACGCTGATGTCCGGAGCCACGAGGAGCCACAAATCACCGAGCAGAATCAGCCCGCAGTGACAGCGACACGGCCAGGACGCAACAGACGGAGCTACGTTTGTTATTACCACCACCGCTTCGCCAAGAAGGCTTACAAATGCGTTCCCCCCTGCAAATTCACAATTTCCGGAAACCGCCGAAGCCGAGAGCCGTTAACAGCGGCGGTTCTCGGCGAAAAAAGCAAGCTTTTATATGTGACGGACGGACACACCGGCAAGCGGTTCCTTATCGACACGGGAGCTCAACTAAGTTTTGTCATGCCCTCCCAAGCAGATCGGGCCATGGGCACCCGGGGCAATGGAGCGGTGGCAGCCAACGGCTCCACCATCGACACTTTTGGCGAAAAGAGCCTGCACCTCTGCATCCACGGCCGCAACTACAGATGGACATTTGTTGTAGCGGCGGTGAGTTTTAACTTGTTGGGCGCTGATTTTTTGTGTGCACATGGGTTATTGGTCGATCTAGCGAACAGGCGCTTGGTTAATGCACTGTCCTTTGCTTCTATTCCCTGCTCAGCTCGACTTTCTCCACCACCCGTGCAGGCTAGCGTCACCACAGCAGGAGGTAAGTTTGATCAACTCCTCACCCAATTTCCAGCACTCACAATTCCCAAATTCTCAGCCACAGTGGCTAAACACGGGGTTGAACATTTTATTCCCACAACGGGCCCACCCGTATTTGCCAAAGCTCGGCGCTTAGACGCGGCCAAGCTCGCCATAGCTCGGGACGAGTTTACCACCCTTGAAAAATTAGGCATTATTAGACACTCGAAAAGCCCCTGGGCCTCACCACTTCACATGGTTCCGAAATCCGACGGTTGTTGGAGACCGTGTGGCGATTACCGCAGATTAAACAATGTGACAGCGCATGACCGCTACCCAATTCCTCACATTCAGGATTTTTCACTGCATCTGGCGGGTGTGCGCATTTTTTCAAAAATAGACCTGGTCCGCGGTTATCATCAAGTCCCAGTTCGAGCAGATGACATTCCTAAAACAGCTGTAATAACCCCTTTCGGCCTTTTTGAATTTTTGCGAATGCCTTTCGGCCTCAAAGGCGCTGCTCAAACCTTTCAGCGGATGATGGATGCAGTATTACGCGACCTCCCTTTTGTTTTCGTCTACCTCGACGATATGCTGGTAGCCAGCCCGTCTGAGGAAGAACACGAGCGGCATCTCACTATGGTTTTTCAGAGGCTAGAAGAGCACGGGTTAACAATCAATCCAGCCAAATGCAAATTTGGCATGTCACAAATTGATTTTTTAGGACACAGAGTTTCTCCGAAGGGGGCAGTCCCACTTCCAGACAAAGTTCACGCGATAAAAAGTTTCCCACGGCCACAAACGGTCAAATCGCTGCAGGAATTTTTGGGAATGGTTAATTTTTACAACCGTTTCCTCCCCCATGCAGCTCAGCTCATGCAGCCCCTATATGGCGCGCTCAGAAAACAAAAAGCTTCCAACGTGGTCGAATGGACCCCGGAGCGCGAACGCGCCTTCGCGGAAGTAAAAAGCGCCCTAGCTAATGCCACATTGTTGGTTCACCCCGATCCCTCGACCCGCATTGCGCTAACCACAGACGCTTCGGACCTAGCTATAGGGGCAGTTGTAGAACAACATGTCAGCGGAATCTGGCAACCTTTGGCATTCTTCAGCAAATCGCTAAACCAAACCGAGCGTAAATACAGCACTTTTGACAGGGAGCTGCTAGCGCTTCATTTATCCATCCGCCACTTCCAGCTCTGGTTAGAAGGGCGGAGTTTCACGGCTTTTGTAGACCACAAACCGCTCACCTTTGCTATGGCTAAAATTTCCGAACCGTGGTCAGGCAGGCAACAAAAGACATGCATATCCAAAGCTGACATCCCTCATTATCTTAATCCCCCCATTGTCTTCGTACTCCTCCTCATGGCCCTGGGGGGTCAGGGCAGCTCCTCCGGTCTTCACCGCACTGCCTGGGAAACTCTTTGATCCTCACTGGCGGTTGAGATCTCTTTGTCCTTTTCTTAGTCGTTTGGGGGGGGGGTGTGGTCTATATTTATCATAGATTCCATAACCTACATATGTTGAAGCATGTGAGAATGTTTGGTGATTACATATGTAAGGCGACTTCACACCTCCGAACAGGACAAAGAGATCTCAACCGCCAGTGAGGATCAAAGAGTTTCCCAGGCACTGCGGTGGAGACCGGAGGAGCTGCCCTGACCCCCGAGGGCCATGAGGAGGAGTACGAAGACAATGGGGGGATTAAGATAATGAGGGATGTCAGCTTTGGATATGCATGTCTTTTGTTATGTGCAAGTATAAGTTCTGAGAGCCAGAGGTGTTCGGTCTCTTTTTCCTTCTTCTGCTGCTGCACTAGGATGAGACTTGTTAGAGGAGCTGATAAACTTTGGTTTATATATCACATCGCCTCGTTCTTCCAAGCTCTTCTACACAGGAGCGGATAAAGATAGTTTGCATACCTGCAACAGTATTAAAGACAGTCATTCCCTTTTTCAACACTAAAGAGAGGATAATATGACCTACAAACCTACAAAAGAGACTTTAATATAAAGTATAGAATACACAGACCCAATGTACTGTTAAAGTTGATATTTTACAGTAAAGCATGCTCATAAACTCAGCTTACTGAACACATTATTTGGAAAGCTTGTATTTTGTCAATTAAGACCTACATTTAATTTTTGTCAGTTTTAGTGAACACTATTTAATTCCTTACCCTACACTTTGAATTATACTGAAAAAAAGAAATCACAGCCTACACTGATATAAACCTCAGCTCATTCAGCTGTTTTATTATAGCGGATATTTCAGTGTAACAATATCAACAACTTGTATTTATAAAAAAAAAAAAAGATTGCCACTGCAACAATATCTACTGAGTTATAAATCTATAACTATACAACTGTGTATGCGTCATGCTAGCAGTTTTCTTATGGTTTGACTAGCTATATGTCTGTTAAGCTTTGTTTCTCAATTACATAGAAATGTATGAACAAGGATACCACAAAATTAAGGGTGTTGGCGGCAGTAAATCAGAGAATTATTTACCTTTCAACATTGTTGAAGTATGAAAGTCTGGAGACAACCGAAATCTAATCAGTCAATCAGACATGCCTTTGCTTGATATGTATTAGCTACTCAATTCCCACCTAGTGGGTCTTCCATCCGGGTCTTACCGATCTGAAAACCCTGGATGAACAGTGAGGTCCAGGATCTAATCAGAGCCCGCAACTTAGGGACAGCTCTCTGTTCAGCACTGCCAGAGTCAACCTGAGAAGAGGCGTAAAACTCGCTAAAAATGTCTACAGGTGGAAGGTGGAGGGCTTCCTCACAAACAACAACCCCGGCCAGTGCCCACCAACATCAGACAACAGCCTCACACTGGCAGAGGAGCTTAACAGCTTCTTTGCCCAGTTTGAGCACCCCTCCCCCAACCCATTCCCCCCTCCTCCCCTCTCTCTCCCTCTCCCCCTCCCCCTCTCTCACTATAGGTGCATGAGGTGAGGAGGAAGCTGAGAACAGTGAACCCCCGCAGAGCTGCTGGTCCTGATGGCATCCCAGTAGCGGTGGTCAAAGCATGTGCAGACCAGCTGGCAGAGATCCTCACCAAGCTGTTCAACCTCTGCCTGATGCACGCCACTGTCCCCTCCTGTCTCAAGGTCTCCACCATCATCCCCATCCCATAAAAGTCCGCAATTGAGAGCCTGAATGACTACAGACCCATAGCACTCATGTCTGTAGTCATGAAGTCATTGACTGTGGTTCTATATTGTTTTTGTATTAGTGTTCTCCTTCCTGCTTTTATGTTTTCATGTGCGTTTTCTTGCTGTACAGCACTTTGTGTAGCGAGCGTTGCTTTTTAAAGTGCTTTGTAAATAAAGTTGATTGATTGATTGATGAAGTGTTTTGAGCGACTGGTATCTCAACATATCAAGAACTGTCTTCCCCCCTCCTTCGACCCCCACCAGTTCACCTACAGGGAAAACCGGTCTACGGAAGACGCCATCGCCAGCACAGTCCACAGAGCGCTGAGCCACCTGGAGAACTCAAGGAGCTACGTGAGGATGCTCTTTGTGGACTACAGCTCAGACTTCAACACCATCATCCCAGACATCCTGATCAATAAACTACACCTCCTCCAGATCCACCCCCCCCCCCCCGCACCTGCTCCTGGATAAAAAACTTTCTCACCAACCACCCACAAACAGTCTTGGCCCCCACCACTCCTCCACACTGTCTCTCAGCACTGGCTCCCCCCAGGGCTGTGTGCTAAGCCCTCTACTGTACTTCCTGTTCACCTCTGATTGTATTCCAACTCACCCAACCACCGTCATTGTGAAGTACGCGGATGATACCACCTTGGTTGGGCTCATCACTGATGACGATGAGAAGGCAGGGTGGAGGTAAAGAATCTGCTGCTGTGGTGCCAAGCAAACAACTTGAAACTGAATGTCCAAAAGATAAAGAACTCATACCAGACTTCAAGAACAGACAGGACCCCCCCCCCCCCCCAAAATGGCGACCGTGTGGAAACCATCCCCACCTTCAGGTTCCTGGACACCCACATCTCCTCTGACCTCTCCTGGACTGTCAAAGAAAGTCCAGCAGCAGCTGCACTTCCTCCATGTCCCGAGGAAGAACAACCCGGACGAGAAGCTGCTGCTGGCCTTCTACCACTGCTCAGTGGAGAGCGTGCTCACCTACGGTCTGGGTGTGTGGTATGCCGGCTCCACGGCCAAAAACAGGAAGGCTGTGCAGAGGGTCATCAACACCTCCCAAAAAAATCATTGGCGGCCCTCTGCTCTCCCTGGAGGACATCTCCAGATTATCTTGTCTCAGAAAGATCAAGGCCATCACAGGAGACCCCTCACATCGAGCCCACCACCTGTTTGACCTGCTTCCCTCTGGATGACGGTTCAGTTCAACCAGGTCCCTCCAGACTGACAAATAGTTTCTTCCCCTGGGCCAGCCAAACTGCAGTCAGAGGCCCTACACCCCATCCCTCTGAACACTCACATGCACAGAATTGAGGATCTTTTAATTATCATTATAACATCTGTCTTTGCACTCTGCACTTTCATGTACATTGACCCATCCGTTAAAAAAAACTACCATACCTGTGTATATTTTACATAATCCTTGGGCCATTTTATTCAATCGTGTGTTCTGCACTCCGCACTCTTATGAACATAGTTCCATCCTTGAAGCCACTACCGTATCTGTGTATATACCTATGGGCTATTTGTTATTTTTATTTCAGTCATATGTTTAATTGTATATTCTGTAACTGTGTTTTATTCAAATTCTTCTCTCTTACTTTATTGCACAATAGCCTGGTGGAGCACCCACAATTTCATTTTACTGTACAACTGTATAATGACAATAAAGCCTATTCTATTCTAGTGGTCAAATGCAGGTACTTCAAAAGAAAATATTTCCCTGTGTGCATGCAACATTTCTACATCTCCACAGAAAATAGAACCCAATCAACTCATCATTGGTCCAATAAGCCATCCTGTTTACTGGGAGGTGAGGGTGTGTGTCTATGTGTGTCACTTTCTATCCAGAGAATAGAATTTTTAAAAATGATACATATATTATTACATTATCGGCTGCAGTTATTACATTTTCAAATGATTTTTTCTAATTCTAGGCCAATAACGTAATAACCAGCCAGTAATGTAATAATTTATTACATTATTGGCAAAATGTTATTACGTTATTGGCTCAAACATTTTATTACATTATTGCAACTTATTACGTTATTGGCTTTATTACATTTAAAATAGCCAAAATTATTACGTTATTGGTAGGTATTACGTTATTGGCCAATATTACATTATTGGTTGCTACATTCCCACTTAAAATGGCTAAAATAAATGTAAAAAAAAATGCAAATAAAAACAAAAACGAGGTTAGACATAGATATGTGAACATTTTTAATAAAGAACTGAATATTTAAAGGGGTGTCCAGATTTTTTCACATGACTGTATTGATGTCACTCCACCAATATTTAATAACTTGCCAATGTATCTTGACCTTACCTACTAATTCAGTGTAAACAAATGCTTGGATTATGTGTTATATGTCTGTTATATATTTGTATGTTCCTGTACACAAAGCCACCCGACCATATCCGTTATTGTGGAAATGGGATACCTACTAAAAGCTTTAAATAGCTTACTTGGGGTGACCTTTTCACACTCCAAATCAATGTGGGGGAAAAAAAAGTGTATTGTATACTGCAATTCATGCTGTTAACTCATATTGTAATTCTTTCATTCATGCTGTTGATAATGTTGATAATGTGTGAAGTGTGTGTGAATAAACTAGTGGTGTTGGATGCTTAAAATTTTTAATTGCGATAATCTTTTGGAATGCTGAGTTACTCGCGATTAATAATGTTAATCATGTGTTTTTTCCATACAGATACAGTGTATCTTAAATCAGTAATTTTTCAAGTTTGCCATACTGTTATGAACTTGGGAGTGGACAAATATGCTTGCTGTCTTCACCTGCAGGTTTATTAAAGTTCTCAACATATTCAAAATGACAAAAACTATTCAGAATATTCTCCAGAAATTTCTCAAAAGTAGACTGCTGTGCCAAAAATGGAATGCCAGGGCTCATTAATGTCAATGCAACACAACTCAGCATCTAACCAGCCAGGAGCCACAAATGGAGCTTGCTCTTTCTCCCATAGCAAATATCTACAACTTTTAAGCAGATCAGCACAAAACCGGTTTACTGTCAAGCCCCCGCCCCCCCATAACCAACTCACCCCAGCCAGTTACAGCTGCCCCATAACCAACTCGCCCCACAACAATCTTGCCTCAACTCGCCCCATCAAGTGACGGCCTGTGATGCGGCACAGCAAACAAGCCTAAGGCTGTGTGTCCACCAAATGTGGTTTTCTTTTTTCCACTCTGGGCGGCTGTTTTCCGTTCATTCTCTATTTAGTTCAGCGTTTACAGCACTGAGCGCCCTCACCGCTGAAACGCTCTCGGCGGTGGCTGTTTTTTGTCTCGGCACTCAGGGTGCTCAGAGTTGAAAAAAGTTCAACTTTTCAGAGACTTCAGCTGAGCTTGTCATGTCAGACCTTAAGCAGCCAATCAGAACTGCTGCGTGGGCGGGACATAGGACGCTGGTACTAGTGTGTACTCAGATTCCTGCTTTTCGTGTCATCATATTTCACATCCAGAGCTGCTAAAACATGTTTCCTGTCCATTGTTATTTAGAGACTGCTATTAAAACATCAGTAGAAAGTCTGACCGTAGGAAAGTGGAAGTGTTGAGCTGAGAGTGACAAGCTGTTGCTGGAATACAGGGCACAGACTTTTTTTCCCCCAGAGCGCAGCACACAAACGCTGAAAAAAAATGCTCAGGGCAGTCGGGCGACAAAAAAATGTGTTTGGTGGACACGCAGCCCAACTCAGCAGCCTCATTTTCTGTTGTTTGTTGAAATCTCTGAATACATTCATTCATTCATCTTCTTCCGCTTAATCCTTTTCGGGTCATGGGGGGGCTGGAGCCTATCCCAGCATCTTTGGGTGAGAGGCAGGGTACACCCTGGACAGATCACCAGTCAATCGCAGGGCCAACACAGAGAGACAGACAACCATTCACTCTCACAGTCATACCTAAGGACAATTTAGAATCCCTAGTTTGATGCCAATTAACCTAACTTGCATGTTTTTTGGTATGTGGGAGGAAACCGGAGAAATCCCGGAGTAAACCCACACAGACACGGGGAGAACATGCAAACTCCACACAGATCACTGTTGGTCAGGGGCTGGGATCGAACCCAGGATCGCCTGGCTAAGGGTGAGTTGCTGTGCTGCCGCAGTGCTAACCACTCTTCCACCGTGCCGCCCAATCTCTGAATATCTAACCATAATTTTTTTTCTGCAAGGGAGGGTTTTTTTTCAGTGGTAGTTTAATAAAAACATATATTTTCAACACATCTATGAGAATCCAATCAGCTGATCGCTCAAAGCCAAAGCTTAGCTGTTTTCCATGATAAATCACACTTTGCTGTTGGCTGTGCCTCCAGGCAAAAGCACACTCTATGCATTATTTTGTTTTTTTCACTTTACTGAAAAAAAAACCCAACTTTTTTTTAATCACCATCAGTTTCCGTGCCTTTGATCCAAGTCATGTCGGGCCACTGCTTCTCCTGGCATGTTCTATGTTGGATACACCAGTGTTGTTTGTCAGACCCTGGCCCTGCTGACGCTCCGCCCATCTGGGGCGAGTTGGCCATGGAGCGAGCTGGTTATGGGGCGGTTGTAACTGGCTGGGGCGAGTTGGTTACGGGAGGTTGTAAGTTCCCATCTCTCCAGGATCTGTACATCTCCAGGACCCGGAGGCGTGCTGGCCGGATCATAGCCGATCCCTCACACCCTGGTCACGTACTGTTTGCCCCCCTCCCCTCTGGTAGAAGACTTCGGTCCATCCAGACTAAAACCTCCCGTCACATGAACAGCTTCTTCCCCTCTGCCATTAGACTGCTGAACACTAAGTGACTTATTGACTCTCGTGCACCATGTACAGCAGCTCAACCAGACTCATGTCAATCATCACTGTTTTCTTCCTGCATTACCGACTGCACTATATAGTTCTCCACAGTATCTGCTGCTGGCTAATATATATTTTAACTGTTGACCAGTATCACTTAATCTTATCCTACACTTTATTACATGTATAGTTTATTTCTCTTATCCTATCATGTTTAATGTTGCAGCATTGTACCGAGACAAATTCCTAGTTTGTGTACTACATGAACAATGGCAATAAACCTGATTCTGATTCTGATTCTGAGGACTTGATCAGATACCCACAAAACCATGGACCTCGTGTGTCACAACAGACAGAATTTCCCTTTTAGCAGAAAAATTGCAAACATAAAAAAACAACTATCTCACCCATGATGACATCCCACCGTGCTGCAAAAATGGCAGGGAAGTGAATGGACATTATGGACACAGCTTGAGAAATTTTTAGACTGGTACTCACCACCAGTTGGACTCAGAGCTACGAGGATGAAAACAGGCGAATTTATGCCCGTGTCAGCTGCTGGAGGTCAGCTACAACCTATCATGTAGCTACTAGCCAGCTAGCCAGCTTACACAGAAGAAGAACAACCCAACATCGAGGCAAAGTTTTGGCGGCGGCTGTAACAATTATCCATGTGAGAGCTCCAACAGATAGCATTGTAAACTTAGACATGACAGCACCTTGGGGATTTCCATGGCTGTAATTCAGCTTGTTTCACTTTGCAATGTCTGCATGGCACACACAGGGTCTGTGACCAGAGCGGCTTTGATAAGGAGAGCCGTTAGGCCAAAAAATACTGTTTGTGCTTTCTGCCGTTAACCACAATCACAAAATTTGTCGCCATTAAGGGGGGCAAGGCCTTAATGGGTGATTAACGCAATTAACGCCAACACCACTAGAATAAACTAAACATTAAAAAAAATAATGCCAAAAGAAAGATGGAAAGCAGTGCCCACTTGTGGATGAATTGAGTACTGCAGCTAATTACCACACCAGCTTTCAGAAAAATTCAGCCTTCAATTTTTTATGTTGTTTTTTTTTGGGGGGGGGGTGCCCTTCAAGGCTTCCGTAGTGTACACATGACATTAATTATACACTTTTTGCTCACTTTTTCAACAGATTAAAAGGCTATTGGATTGTCTCTCTTAAGTGTCTCTGGCATAAAAAGGAAAAACATTACTGGAAGTTTTAATGTTGGTCACTGGAAAGAACACTTATGCTGGTGGTTGTGACGCACAAGTAAGGCACTTTTTATTTATGCAGCTAAAACAGGCAGCAAGCACATCTGCAGTCCACACACCTAAATCAGCCCCAGTGATTTGAGCGCCTGTTAAAAGTGAACACTTGCACTTAATTTTTGATTAATACACAACCTCCATTTCTACCCACCTGTTGGGTACCTAATTACGCATGGCTAATAATAAATTGCGCACTAAAAATGCACAGCCGCCAGATCTCAGTGTGCCTTTCCCCCATCTGCGCTCCAAAATATAGCCATAACGCAGCCTATTAATCAGGAAGTGATTTGACGTAACAATCGATGGCAGCTACTTGCCGCGGGTTCACCCAGCACGCGCGCCAACCCTGGAGACTTTGTCGTCAGCCGCGTCTGCAGCGCGCAAAGAGGAGTGCGTGAAGAGGGAGTCCTGGAGGACAGGAACGACGCGGAAGCCGCCTATATAAGAGCCTTCAAGATGCCCCGGATCCTTTGCGCGCTCACGCATCCACCTGCACGTGCTCTCTCTCTGACCGTGACCCACCTCTACAGATTAACCCGTCTGGTGGCTTTCGCTCTCCCTGCCTCTCTGCTGTTAGTTTCCCAGATTATTTAAGCACCCCAACTCTGCCATGGAAGCGCCCCCGTGCGCAGAAGATGCTTGGCGCGCGGCTGATTAAGAGAGCGCGCGCCTGTCCCGCAGCGACTCCACGCTAAGTTGTGTGCACGAGAAAAAGACAGCAAAGTTAGGCTGGCGGGACTCTCCTGGCATGGACAATGGAAGCCTTTAGTCTGTCCGTGAGCGCCGCGTCCTACACCGTGGCCCCCGGGCTCTCCGCCACCGACAACCCCTTCAGTGGACCCATTAGGGACATCGCGCAGTGGAACTTCACCGTTCTGGCCGTTCTCATGTTCGTGGTCACGTCGCTGTCTCTAACCGAAAATTTCCTCGTCATGTTCATCACTTTTAAGTTCAAGCAGCTCAGGCAGCCCCTGAATTACATCATAGTGAACCTGGCCGCCGCGGACTTCCTGGTCTCCCTCACTGGTGGACTCATAAGTTTCCTGACCAACGCCAGAGGTTATTTCTTCCTCGGACGGTGGGCTTGCGTCTTAGAGGGGTTTGCTGTTACTTTTTTTGGTAGGTTCACCCGCTTTCTTTCTTCTCCCTCAGATAAATACTACACAAAAAGTGGTTACAGTTGTGGTTTTTCCCCAGTGATCCTGTTCCTGTTTACTCATGAATTAGATAGATAGATCGATAGATAGATCGATAGATAGATAGATGTACTTTATTGATCCCAAACTGGGAAATTACAGTGTAACAGCAGCATGACAGTTGACAGCCAAACAACAGAAACACAGACATGACAGACAAAGGGATTACCCGTGGAAAGTAAAAACTAACACGACTATAGAACCTATATACATCATAGCTTAATATATGATGACCCGTATAAACACATGAATCATCCCATTGCACAAAGAAGGACTATCAGGAGCAGAGTGAAATGTGAGGTACCAGTTAGTCTGTAAGGTGCAGTGTGGCAGCATAGCTATGACCAGAATACAACATCATAGTGAGTTATTATACAGTGAAATTGCATGTGGCAGGAAAGATTTCCTGTACCCGGCTGTTCGACAGTGAAGCTGTAGTAGTCTACCGGAGAAAGTGCTTCGCTGTCTGTCTAGCGTGTGGTGGACGGGGTGATCAGGATTGTCCATGACGGATCGTAGTTTTTTTGGTGTTCTCCTCTCCACCACTGTCTCAAAGGAGTTAGATTAGAATTTAGAGTTAGAATTAGCGAGAATATTCATTTACAAACTGCTGCAAACATTAAAAAAATCTGAACATCAGTTTTGTTAAACGTAATACACAGTACAGACCTTCTAATTTTTATGGATAGTAACCAAAATTCTAAGAAGCTCTTTTCATTAGAACTCTGAATGGTGTGGAGGCGCACACTGAAGTTAAGTTAGTGGCAGCTTTTATTTGTATTTATTTTTTATTTATTTAACCTTAATTTAACCAGGTAGGTCAGTTGAGAACCATTTCTCATTTCAAGTGACGACTTGGCCAATGTGGTTGTGAGTTTGTCAGATTTTTGCATAAATAAGTTTACAGATTTTTTAAAAAGTAACGCCTGTACCAAGCCTTCTCACAGTTCCATACTTGCCAGTGACCAACAGGTCATGGATTAGTTTAGCCCGGAGTAAGAGGTGACCAACATGGTATTATGAGCATCTGATGAAAAGCCCAGCAGCATAAAATCAAGAGAAAAAAGAATACTCTATCATGCCACACAAAACCTGATTGGATTTGGTAAGAGGGTTTGTTTGTTTCCATGTTCTCCACTGGGACAGTTCTCAGATGACGCCATTACTACACTTTGGCAAAATTGTCAATAGAAAATATTTATTTTCATGGCAAAATATTAATTTACTGTCACTTAAAATACATTTTGAAAAACATTACAGTAAGGATCCCAGTATAGTAGTTTATAAGTAGGTTATTAATAAGGTCATAAATTCTTTACTAATCAGGAACAAGCAATTAAAAATTAGTTGTTAGACATTTCACTCCATGATGTAGCCTCGCTGTGTCACTACCCAAAGGGAGCCTTACTGTAAGGCGTGTTATGAATTATAGGCTATCCATAATAAATATGTACGACAGCCAAGATAAAGTAAGCTGAACAACCTGCAAAATCTGAGATTTAACAGGATAGGTTAAAAAAAAAGTCTGCCACTTGATCTTGCCAAATAGTGATCCTACATTGATGTGTGAAATATGATTTTATTTGTAATTACTATTTTTAGGCATTTTGAGGAAAATTGGCTGGGATGCTCATGGGTTAAGCATTAAATGAAAGAAATAAAGAAAGAAGGAAGCCAACATTGTTGCCATTCAATCCATATGTGTACTTATTATTTTAAGTGCATCCGGTTTGTATGCTTTTATAAAGTAAATGTGACTGCTCTTAAAGTAATTAAAAAGTAGAAAATCTCAGTTGCAGGAAGTTTCACATTGTTATTTGAAATACCCAAGAGTAAAGTTTACATGATGTAACCTAGTATTCTGAACTGATACTTCTGAGTAGGCTATACTATGACATATTGCCAAGTACTTTGTACTGGTTTCTCTTAAAAACATTTATTTTACTTTATAAACATTAGTTACTAGAACACACATTACCTATTAGAGTGTACTTATTGTTTTAAGTTTGTATGCTTTTTCGAAGTAAGATCAACTAATTGGATCTTACAGTGCAGCCATACATGTACAGTAGAACAATATTACATCTCTCCTGTCTACATTGTCAGTTACATCTAGAATGGGAAGAGTCTCTGCCATGTAAGACGCTGTCACAGCCAGCTGAATGAACTCAGCTTTCATATATTGCTCATTATTGATGCCTGGATTAACTGAGGGATACACTGAGGGATACACTAAGCTGTTGGTTTAGTAACTTAATTCCCTGTATTGCCACCCTTAATAATACAACATATGAAAAGACATAGTTGGTGTTGTAGCTCATGGCCACTCAAAACAGATTTTCTTCCTGGATATGAAGCTCATCCAGCACTATGACAAACCATGTGACACAACGGATCACAGATGAGGATGCAGGGCAGATGTATAATTGATAACACAGGAAGTGAGGGTTGCATCTTCAAGGGGCTTGTGGTGAAAAGCCACTCTTAATTTTTGTTTTTTAATTTTAGCTTTTGCAGCTATTCACACCTGCGTTCCTTCTGTTATGTTTGCGTGTGCACGTATATGAAAGTCATTAAGCCGAGCGGGCTGCTCTACTGGAGAAAGAGGCGCTCCACATTAATATTCCTGTCAGGGTGAGAATGTTTTCTGTTTCAAGCCTATTTTTAGTTTCTCTTTGTACATGTACCTGTACTTTACAGATAAATGTATATAAAAAAGGATTTTTCTCAAAAAACTCTCCTTTGATGGTCAGGTCTAAACTTAAACAAAATTAGTAGCACTGAGGGTAATGTGTTTGTGCAGCTATATGCCAGAGCCTCATGTTTAAAGGTGTGTGATAATTGAACATCCTGTTTTTTTTCCACTCGCCTTTTGTCCTCTGATGACTCCCAATGCCATGAATCACCCCTCGGGCAGAGAGAAAGGTCCACGCACTGGACTGTGAGTTTGTGGTAATTTATTACGAACATAAAGTGCATAACATAACACAAAAGCCAGAGACAGAGAAACCCAAAGACAAGGAGAAAATGCAGATCGTAAAACTTACTTTAGATAGATAGATAGCCTTTATTGTCATTATACAACAAATGTACAATGAGATTTAAGCATCTCCTTCAGTGCAACATATGTAAAAGAGAAAAATAAAACGCATAAAAACAATAAATTCCTGCAATAAATAATGTATAATGTGTACAATGTACGTAATCTAAGATAAAAAAAAGTTATATATGTATACAATATAAAAATAAAAATGTTAAAAAGACTGCACAGCATTCTGGACCGTAAATGTCAATTACACAGTGATGTGTTTAGAGGTATACTGAGAGGGTCAGGGAGGGTTGGACTGAGAATTCAGAGCCATGATGGCTTTTGGAAAAAAAATGTTCTTAAGTCTATTTGTCCTGGCTGTGATGCACCTGTAGCGCCTCCTTGAGGGCAGCAGGTCAAACAGGACAGCTCCAGGGTGGTAGATGTCCTTAATGATGTATTGTGCTCGCCTAAGGCAGCGGGTGGTGTAAATGTCTGTCAGGGAGGGGAGAGGGCGGCCTATGATCTTCTGTGCTGCCTTTACTACCCTCTGCAACCTCTCCCTGTCTACCATTGTGCAATTCCCATACCACACTGTAATGCAGTATGTGAGCAGACTCTCAATGGATGAGCGATAGAAGGTCAGCAGCAGGGTGGAGTTGAGGTCATACTTCCTGAGGACTCTCAGGAAGTGTAGCCGCTGCTGAACCTTCTTAATAATCGCCGAGATGTTGTCTGTCCAGGAGATGTCAGAGGAGATAAGGACGCCGAGGTACCGGAATGTGTGGACCCTCTCCACACACTCGCCGTTACTGAAGAGGGGGCTGGGTCGGTATTGGTCCTCCTGAAGTTGACAATGATTTCCTTGGTTTTCTTGGTGTTCAGAGTCAGGTTATTTTCTAAACACCAAGTTGCCAACTTCAGGACCTCCCCCCTATAGGCTGTCTCGTCCCCTCCAGAAATGAGTCCAACCACCGTGGTGTCGTCAACAAACTTCACGATGAGGTTGTTGTTGTAGGCCAGACAACAGTCATAGGTATAGAGACAGTACAGGAGGGGGCTCAGCACACAGCCCTGTGGGGAGCCAGTACTCAGCGTCCGTGTGGAGGAGAAGTAGGAGCCAAGTCTCACAGTCTGGGACCGGTTAGTGAGAAAGTTCTTTATCCAAGCACATGTGAGAGGTGGGAGACCAAGGGTGTTCAGTTTGGTAATGAGAATGTCCAGGATAATTGTATTGAAGGCCGAGCTGTAATCCACGAAGAGCATTCGGACGTAGCTGTGCTGCCGCTCCAAGTGGGACAGCGCAAAATGGAGGGCTACGGCGATGGCATCTTCAGTGGATCGGTTTTCACGATATGCAAACTGGTAAGAATCAAGGTCTGGGGGAAGATGGCTCTTAATGTGCTGAAGAAGCAGTCTCTCGAAGCACTTCATAATTACCGGGGTGAGGGCCACAGGACGGTAATCATTTAGGCTGGTGGTGGGAGACTTCTTTGGTACCGGAATGATTATGGCAGATTTCAGACAGGACGGGATGACTGCCTGTGCCAGGGAGAGGTTGAAAATCCTGGTAAAGATGGAGGTGAGCTGGGAGGCACACACTCTAAGCACCTTACCAGGAACTCCATCTGGGCCGGCAGCCTTCTTGGGGTTCACTGTCAGGAGCACCCGTCTGACATCATGCTCACTGACAGTGAAAGTGGTGGTGCAGGAGCTGGGTGGGGGTGGGGGCAGGGCTGAGGCTGATGAGTGCTGCTGTTGAGTTATTTCGAAGCGAGCAAAGAAGCTATTTAGCTCCTCTGCCAGCGATGCACTCAGGTTCTCTGATGTTGTAGCACAGCCTCTGTAATTTGTGATGTTTTGAATTCCCTGCCACACCTCCTGTATGTTGTTACTAGACAAGTGGGACTCTATTCTCATCTTGTAGTCTTGTAGTCCGCTTTAGCTTTTCTAACTCCTCTTTTCAGATCGGCTCGAGTAGACCTATAAAGGTCTCTGTCACCTGATCTGAAGGCAGCATCACGGGCTCTGAGGAGTGTGCGGACCTGGCTGGTCATCCAGGGTTTCTGGTTGGGAAAAACCCTAATATTTTTGTCCACAGTCACATTACCGATACAAAACTTAATGTAGTCCAAGGTTGTATCAGTGGATGTTTCCAACTCCTGTTGTCCAAATAAATCCCAGTCTGTCTCTGTGAAGCAATCCTGCAGTTTGGAGAGAGCGTTGTCAGGCCAAGTTGTGACAGTCTTTATAGTAGGCCTGTCTCTACGCCTGAGGGGGGTGTAGGCTGGGGAGAGCAGGAGGGAAAGATGGTCCGACTGGCCGAGGTGGGGGAGGGATATGGCTCTGTATGCGTGCTTGATGTTAGTGTAAACATGGTCTAAAATGTTCTCCCCTCTAGTAGAACACTTAACATGTTGATAAAATTTTGGGAGTACAGTCTTCAGATTGGCCTTATTAAAGTCTCCTGCGACTATGTGGACACCATCAGGGTGAGCCCGCTGATGTTTGTTAATGGTGTTAAGCAGGAGGGAGAGCGCCATATTTACATTTGCACTGGGTGAAATATACATGGCTGTGATAAACACTACTGTTAGCTCTCTCGGTAGAAAAAAAGTCCGACATCTTACAGACATGTTCTCGAGATCGGGAGAGCAATATCTGTCTGTAATAGATCTGTGATCACTTATCCTTGTTCCTTACCCCCAAGTATGTACCGCTCATCAACCGAGTGAAGCCATCAGTGAGGACCATCAAAGTGTGGCCAGAGGGGGTTGACTCTGTACTCCAGGAGAAGTTTAGGAACACAGACTGGAGTATGTTCACCTCTCAGGCTACCTGTGGCTCCCACATAAACATCAACTCTTACACCCACTCAGTCCTGGACCATATCAACACCACTATTGACGGTGTCACCACGGAAAGACAGATCACCACGTACCCAAATCAGAAGCCGTGGATGAACAGAGAAGTGCGGCTTCTGCTAAAAGCACGTAACAATGCCTTTAGATCCGGTGATGCACAGGCCTACAGTTCATCCAGGGCAGATCTGAAGAGGGGCATCAAGAAAGCCAAGCACAGCTACAAGCTGAAGGTGGAGGAACATTTTGGGGACTCTGACCCCCGACGTATGTGGCAGGGCATTCAAGCCATCTCTGATTATAAGCCCAGCAACTCCATACCTATAGCCATGACTGTGCCCTTTCTCAATGAGCTAAATGACTTCTATGTTCGTTTTGACAAGGACAACAACGAAAAGAACATCAATTTCCCACCCTCTGATGACCTCCACCACCTCACACTCACCCACACCGACGTCCGTAACGCACTGAGTCATGTCAACGTACGTAAGGCTGCTGGCCCTGATGGCATTCCTGGGCATGTGCTGAGGGCATGCACTGAGCAGCTGGCAGGGGTCTTCACAGACATCTTCAATCTGTCCCTGGCCCAGGCTGTGGTACCAGCGTGCTTCAAAACCACTTCAATAGTACCAGTGCCGAAACATTCAACACCATCGTGCCTAAATGACTATTGCCCTGTGGCACTGACGCCCATAGTCATGAAGTGCTTTGAGCGACTGGTCTTGGCACAGCTCAAAAAAGGCCTGCCCCCTACACTGGACCCTCATCAGTTCGCCTACCGGAGCAACAGGAGTACAGAGGATGCGGTTTCTACAGCGCTGCACTATGTACTCTCACACCTGGATGACAAGAACACCTACGCAAGAATGCTGTTTGTTGACTTCAGCTCAGCATTCAACACAGTTATCCCCTCCAAGTTGCTCACTAAACTTGGGGACCTGGGAATCAGTACCTCCACCTGCAACTGGATCATGGATTTTCTGACCAACAGACCCCAGCATGTTAGGTCAGGCCCCAACTGTTCTTCCGTCATCACACTCAACACTGGTGTACCACAGGGCTGTGTGCTCAGCCCATTCCTCTACTCCCTCTACACCCATGACTGCAGGCCTATGTATGGATCCAATTCCATCATAAAGTTCACAGATGACACCACGGTGATTGGACTCATCAGGGACAACGACGAGTCAGATTACAGGGCAGAGGTTGAGCACTTGGCTACTTGGTGCGCTGACAATAACCTGCTCCTTAACACCAGCAAAACCAAGGAGCTCATAGTGGACTACAGGAAGGAGAGGGAAGAGACACATGACCCCATCCATATCAATGGCATAGCTGTTGAACGTGTCCCCAGCTTCAAATTCCTGGGGACCCACATCTCGGAGGACCTGTCCTGGTCAGTTAACACCACCAGCCTGATCAAGAAGGCCCATCAGCGCCTCTTCTTCTTGAGGACACTGAAGAAGAACCATCTGTCAACTGACATCCTGGGCAACTTCTACCGCTGCGTGATAGAGAGCACCCTGACCAACTGTATCACAGTCTGGTAAGGGAGTTGCTCTGTTGCTGACCGCAAGGCGCTGCAGCGGGTGGTGAAAACCGCCCAACGCATCACAGGGACTCCACTTCCAGTTATAGAGGACGTCTACAGGAAAAGATGTCTGCGCCGGGCACGCAGCATTCTTAGGGACTCCAACCATCCTGCTCATGGACTGTTCCAGCTTCTCCCCTCCAGAAGACGTTTCAGAAGCCTTCGGACTAGAACCAGCAGGTTTAGGAACAGTTTCTTTCCAACAGCTGTCACGTTATTGAACTTAGTTCCCCGCTGACTCTCTTACCATCATCTCTTACCATCCTCACCTGTACATAACTGCATAACTACATAACTACATCTAACTTATTGCACATTATTTGCACATAACAGTACTCTTAACTTTCTGCACTGCTGCATATATTTGCATATATTTGCTTAAATTGCACATACTGTTAATTACCGTATATACTGCACTGCTGTCCTTTGCACTTCTGATTGGATGCTAAACTGTGTTTCCTTACCTTGTATTCATACATGTGTAATGACAATAAAGTTGAATCTAATCTAATCTAATCTAATCTAATCTAATCTAATAGTCCCATTGTTACACCAGTTATTATGCACATACATACAAAGCCCTCCCCCTCTAATCTTACCAGAGTCCTTAGTCCTGTCACAACGTAGCAACGTGCGGCCCGCTAGCTGCATGCTAGCATCGGATATGTCCGGATGGAGCCAAGTTTCGGTGATAATCAGAACACAACAGTCACGAACATAGCGATTACCGGCAAGTTGTAATTTCAAGTTTTCTGTTTTATGCACCAAGGATCTGGCGTTGGAAAGATACAGGCTCGGTAGAGGTGGCTTATGTGGTTGTCTCCTTAGCCTTAGCATAACACCGGACCTGCAGCCCCGCTTCTGCTTCCTCTCCCTCTTCCGTCTCCGTCTTCGCCGCCTCCACGACCTGACAACAATCCACGGAGAGCCCGGTGGTCTTGCTATGTCGACTGAGATGTTATGCGTGTGGTGAAAAGCACTCGCAACTGGTGTCTGATGCTGGTCTCCAATCTCGAGAAGTCTCTGACGGGTGTAGTGAATGTTCGCTGAACTGATAGCACACAAATAAACAAAAAAGAAGTACCATAACATCCAAAAAAACACTGAAAAGGAGAGCCGTGAGCCGCTGCAACATTGCGCGCCACCATGTTAGAACTTTAGAGAGTTCTGACATTCGTCAAGACTGCTGCGAGGAACACAGAGAGCAGCGGCCTTAAATAAGGCATAATACAATGGGCCACAGGTGTGGATATCAGAACAGGCAGGAGAAAACAATGACTAATAATCTGCATCAGTAGGAAGTAATGAGAGAGGAGCGACTGGACTTGACAGCTGACAGGGCGATACCCACACTGAGCTCAAAACCGGAAACGCCACTTGACAGCTGTCAACCCCGAGAAAGAACACCACAGTAAGAATATAAAGAATAAAACATCACCAAATGCAGACTGATAAATAATTAGAAATTAATGCAAAATATGAGCATAACAAAACTAAAACATAAACAGGAAAATAGAAAACAGTATGAGAACAACAGAACCCAAAAAGCACAAAATACAATGAATATATAAATATAGAGAAAAAGCCATGAGACTGAGTATGGAGGAACCCTCCAATACTCAGCTCATGACAGAGCCCCCCTCTCAAGGGGTGCAACCAGACACCCCAGGGTAACATCAGAAGAAAAAGACCCCCCCCTTCCCCAATAGAAGTAAAACAATAATCCACCCCGGGTGGGAGGTGGGGGGAACAAGCTAGGAGGGAACAAAACAAAAAAAAAACACTCAGGACCCACACCAGGCAACACCCCAACCCCCTAAGTTCACGGGACCGAGGAGCTGGACAGTTCAGGTGGGCAGCCAAAGTCCCAGGCCCAGCAGATGGCATGATTGAAAGAGTTGGGTGGCCTACCAGAGAACGTGGGCCACCCAACCCTGCGACACAGTCTGTCAGGTGGTTTGCCAGAGTTCTTTAGCCACCTGAACAGAAAAGGTGGTCCAGGAGGACGACGATGTCTCTTCCAGGAGAGGGAACCATGATGGCCTCGGGCAGAGGAGAGGGAGCCACAACGGCCTCGGGCAGAGGAGGGGAAACCATGACGGCATCTGGCAGAGGAGGGGGAACCATGATGCCCTTGGGCTGACCAGTAGCACCCGCGGTGGTTCGGGGCTGGAGCAAAGCAGCACGAACAGTGGCTCTGGGCTGGAACAAAGCAGCACCCGCAGTGGACCCGGACTGGGCCAATGCTGCACCCTCGGTGGATCCGGACTGGGTCAGAGCTGCACCCATAATGGACTCAGACTGGGTCAGAGCTGCACCCACAGTGGCCCCCGGGCTGGAGCGTAGCGCCCACAGCGGGCCTACACTGGAGTGCAGCACCCAAGTTGGTTTCAGGCTGGGGTACAGCATCCACAACAGTCCCCGACTGGGACACAGCACCCACGGAGACCTGGACAGAGGAGAAGCTGCACCCATGGAGGTCTCGGGCTGCGACGGAGTACCCACGATGACCTCAGCCAACAAAGAAACATCACTCTTGGAGGTTCTGGGCTGGGATGGAGCATCCACGAAGACCTCATCCGGGGGGGGGGGGAGCAGGACCCACAGAGGTCCCTGGCTGGGATGGAGAGCTTGCGACGACCTCAGCGGGAGGAGCTGGACCCATGGGGATCTCAGGTGACGAGCCGGGACCCATGAAGACTTCTGGCAGAGCTGGACAATCCTCGGTGACCCTGGGGGAAAGCTCAGGCAATAGAGGCAAACAAACAGGGTCAGGGTCACTGGCAGCAGTGGAGCCCAGCAAGGTGAGCTCAGGTGCAGCTGACGGCTGCACTTGGCTCTCCCCACCAAGAACCTGACAAGAGCTTTCCAAAACTGAAACAATGAAAACAAAGGAGAGCACTTGCCTGATCTTGAGCTCCACCGCCGTCCACGACTCCATCGATCCAGGAGATGATTCCTATGGCCCGGCCCTCTGGAGGTCCAACTCCGGCTCTGCTGCGCTGGCCCCTGCAGCAGCCATGGTGATGGGTGCAGTCCTAGGACCCCCCAGTGAGGTGACCTACGCCGGTGGCTCATCCAGTGTGGATTCAGGAAGTCAATTTCCTGCCGGCGCTGGATTCTGCTCAGCTGAGGCCCGGGGACGCTCCTTCGTCGACGCAGGCATCAGCTTGGTCTCAGCACTCTCCCTCTGTCCAGAGCGTGGCTGCGGGGCTGGAACCAGGTCCTCCAGGACTGCAGGCTCCTCCAACGTCTGGCAGCATGATCCTGGGGCCGGTGGACACTCAGGGAGAGTAGGAGGACACACGGAGAGGGCAAGTGAGAAATTGATGGCTGCAGCAGGTGGTGAGGGCTGCGGAGGGGCCCTCCATGAGGGCTTTGCAGCACTCCCACCCCAGGCTCATCGGGTAACTGCGCCCACCTGCAGAGTCTGACATGATTTGCTCCAGAGAAACAGGTGAGTGAAAAAAAAACCAAAAACGGCCAAAAATCCACAAACTCACAGGAGCTGGGTCTCTTACTGGCGGCAGTCTTCTGTCATGAATCACCCCTCGGGGCAGAGAGAAAGACCCACGCGCTGGACTGTGAGTTTGTGGTAATTTATTATGAACATAAAGTGCATAACATAACACAAAAGCCAGAGAGAGATAAACCTGAAGACAAGGAGAAAACGCAGAGCGTAAAACTTACTTTAGAGAGTTCTGACATTCGTCAAGACTGCCACGAGGAATACAAAGAGTAGTAGTCTTAAATAAGGCATAGTACAGTGGGCCACAGGTGTAGATATCAGAGCAGGCAGGAGAAAACGATTAATAATCTGGATCAGCTGGGAGTAATGAGAGAGGAGCGACTGGACTTGGCAGCTGACAGGGCGTGTAAATACTGGTGTAAAACTGTAATAGAGTGTAAATAAACTGGAATGGTATGGAATCAGGGGGTTAGTATTGCACTGGGTGAAAAGTTATTTAAGGGACAGAAAGCAGTATGTGAAGTTGGGACAATATACATCGCCATGTTTGGGCATTGTTTGTGGCGTCCCCAAGGGATCAGTATTGGGTCCAAAACTATTTATAATATATATAAATGACATTTTCAAAATATCAGATATACAAAAATTAGTGCTATTTGTTGATGACACAACTATTTTTTGTTCTGGGGTGATTTACAGGAGCTACTAGAGATTATCAGTTCTTAAATGTGCCAATTGAACAGGTGGTTCAACAGAAATAAATTATCATTAAACTCAAGTAAAACTAAATTCATGGTATTTGGTTATGGTAAATGGGTCACTCATGTACAGATTCAGGTAGATGGTATGGACATTGAGTTTATGAAAACAAATTTGGTGTGATAATAGATGATCGAAGAAGCTGGAAATCTCACATAAAACATACAAAAATTGTTAAGAAGCATTTCAGAATTGAGTAAAGCAAAACCTATTCTGGACCACAAATCACTCCATATTCTCTATTGTTCACTCATTTTTCCATATTTAAATTACTGCATGGAGGTTTGGGGCAATACATATAAATGTACACTACAGCCAATAGTTATATTGCAAAAAAGAGCAATAAGGATAATTCATAAAACTGGCAATAGAGATCACACAAATTCACTATTCTTAAAATCAAAACTATTAAAATTCACTGATCTGGTTCATTTCCAAACTGCACAAATAATGTATAAAGCAATAAACAACTGACTTCCTGGAAATTGTCAGAAATTGTTTTTCAATAGAGACGGGATATAATTTGAGTTAAAACTAAAACAGTTTCAATTTCGTACTACGTTAAAATCATTTTGTGTCTCTATATATGGTGTGACAACATAGACAGATTAAGTATGGAGCTCAAGCAATGTCCAAGCATGAGCCAGTTAAAAAAGCTGTACAAAAACATGGTCTTCACGAGGTATGGCGAGGATGATGAAGGACTCAATCATCAGGTGTTGCACAGAGGTGAACAGAGATGTTCATTTATGTTATTTTCTTACAAATATATCAGTCGTGAAAAAATTTGGACACCCCTTAAATGTTCAGTTTCTTATTAAGAAATGGTCACATATCTATGTCCAACCTTGTTTTTGTTTTTATTTGCATTTTTTTAACATTTATTTTAGCCATTTTAAATGGGAATGAATGTGAGTGTGTCCTAAAAAAGATGAGGATTTCCCAATTTATTCCTCACTATTTGTTTAGAATTACATATTACAGAAAATTTGAGAAGTCTTTAGTTCATTTTTGTTTAGTTGTATTACATGAATCTCCCAGTATTTTTTAACATTGATATTAAATATCCCTATGTCCAAATATGTTAGAAAAAAAACACACAGGCTTATACAGGGTGTCCTCATTTTTTCACATGACTACTGTATGTGTTTATGGGTGCAACTGATGATTAAGACTGAATAGTGGGGAAGGGGTAGGGTGTTCAAATGGATTTACTGGAGCATTGCTGTCATACACTGCCTGGCCAAAAAAAGTCACACACTCTAATATTTCGTTGGACCACCTTTAGCTTTGATTACGGCACACATTCACTGTGGCATCATTTCAATAAGCTTCTGCAGTGTCACTACATTTATTTCCATCCAGAGTTGCATTAATTTTTTGCCAAGATCTTGTATTGATGATGGGAGAGTCGGACTACTGCGCAGTCTTCTTCAGCACATCCCAAAGATTCTCAGTGGGGTAAAGGTCTGGACTCTGTGGTGGTCAATCCATGTGTGAAAATGATGTCTCATGGTCCCTGAACCACTCTTGCACAATTTGAGCCCGATGAATCCTGGCATTATCATCTTGGAATATGCCTGTACCATCAGGGAAGAAAAAATCCATTAATGGAATAACCTGGTCATTCAGTATATTCAGCTGACCTCATTCTTTGGGCACATTACATTGCTGAACCTGTACCTAGACCAGTAATTGTCCAATGGGAGTGTCATGTGCTGCTGAACAGCAGTTAAGGGTTGAAAATAGGACTCAAGGTGCAGGCAGGCTCAAGTGCAAATAATGATTTAATAAATAAACACTTAAAACAAAGCAAAGCAGTCGTAGCTGAAAACCGAGCAGAGCATAACTTACATGGATTCATAGAACATGGATGTGGATCATAGCGAGGAATAACAACCGATGATGCAACACAAAGCATTATCCTAGACTCACATATAAAAGGTAACTAATCATGACAGAACGTAAAACAGCTGGTACAAATCAGAACAGCAGGTGAGCACACAGAAGGGTGGGGCTGCACACACACTCACAGGCAGAGAGACACAGACATGACAATGAACATGCAGGGCACGATGCAGAGGGGCAGTGGCAAAAACTTAACTGTGAACATAATCATAATACTAAAGAACCAATAAAGACATCAGGGATGAATGGGGATAATACAACATGACCGAAGACACGGGACAAAAATACCAAACAGTAAAAATAAACAGAGATGACAAAATATAATTAAATATAAAAAGACAACCATAAGACACAGACACCAAGCAACGGGGAAGACATAACATGACAGACAAGGACCAGGGAACATGGAACACTTACCAGTAATCATAATTAATAATCAAGATCAATAACACAGTGAAACACAGAACTAAATGAACATAAAGCATGGGCACAGTCCTAGCCATGCCCTTGAACATGACATAGTCCCCCCTTTAAGGGGTGGAGTCCAGACATCCCAAAACTAGAACACAGTACCAACTAAATGGGCGGGAGGAAGGGGGCAAGGCACGGTGGGAAAAACAAAATACAGGAATCAACCAGGGCTGGCCAAACAAAACACAAAAGTCCATCAGAGTTCAGAGCAGGGAAAACAAAGTGAGTCCGGAGGGAAACCCAGGCCCATGGGACCCCAAACCAGGGTGCAGAGTTGATTGGGTAGCATGCCCAGATCCCTTGGCCACCAGATGATGAAGCAAGGTGGGTCAGGAGGCCGAACCAGGTCCATAAGATAAGATAAGATAAGATAAGCCTTTATTAGTCCCACAACGGGGAAATTCCAGGATTGCAACAGCACAGGGATAGCAACACTCAGAGCAACAATCAGAAGGCAAGAAAAAAAACAAGCAAGCAAGAGCAGCTAATATACATATGTACATTAACATTACATACGTTATAACATCGTCATACGTATATAACATGTGCGTATATATATATATATATATATATATATATATATATATATATATATATATATACATACATGCGTATATGCGTATATGTATACATGCGTATATGTATATGCATATGCGTATATGTATACATATACATTCGTATATGCGTATATAACATATAACATCGTCATCGTCATACGTCATAACATTACATACATTATGTACACTCTCGGCGCCACACCAGTCGGCTGCCTTTTGCAACAGCGGCTCGATTCCGAGTTTTTTTTCCCTTCCTCTCTCTTTTGATCACTTTTTTTTTCACCCCACTTATATCACGGACACACAGATCGTCCCAAATGTCTCCTGAGCCGGTGGACGGAGCCACTGTTTATAGCAGGATACGATACAACAGGGAAGAGCTGCTAGCATTTAACCGCCACCCGGTCCCACTGGAAAAACTCGACATACCGAGAGAACTGAGGCGAAAACGCCGCGGCTGCCGGGCTGGAGTAAGGCGGAGGACAAAAAATATAAGGTACAGACCCTCCCTTCCATCTGTTGTCATGGGAAATGTACGGTCGATACTGGGAAAGTTAGATGAGCTAGCGGCTATCTCCCGTTATGATAGCACTTACCGGGAGTGCTCTCTCCTTTTGTTTACTGAGACGTGGCTAACTGAACTAGCAGCAGATGCTAACATTGAGCTGGAGGGTTTTCACATGATACGAGCTGACCGAACACCAGAGAGTGGCAAAACTAGGGGCGGTGGAGTGATAATGTATGTTAACAACAACTGGTGTAGACCGGGACATATCACTGTTAAACAACGACACTGCAGCAAAGACATTGAGTTGCTAGCTGTTAGCATGAGGCCTACATATCTCCCGAGAGAACACTCACACGTGATCTGCATTGTTGTTTATGCAAATCCGACGGCGAACGCTGGGACAGCGCGTGACGTCATCCATTCAGTAACCAGCAGGCTGCAGACAGAACACCCAGATGCTCTTCTCCTCATCTCAGGCGATTTCAACCACGTTTCACTGTCTCCCATTCTGCCCACTTTCACCCAGTATGTCACATGCCACACTAGAGACAATAAAACACTGGATTTGTTCTACGCAAACACTAAGGAGGCGTACACCTCATCACAACTCCCCCCACTTGGGAGATCGGATCACAACTTGGTTCATCTCCGACCGGTGTACAAACCCCTAGTGCACAGACAACCTCCGGCCATGCACACTGTGGAGTTATGGTCTGAGGAGACAATGGACACTCTAAAGGACTGTTTTGAAGCCACTGCCTGGAAGCAGCTCTGCGATCCACATGGTGAGGACATCGATGGCCTCATTCACACCTTCACGGGCTACCTCAGCTTCTGTGTGGACAAATCCGTTCCCACCAAGACCATACGGCGTCACTCAAACAACAAACCCTGGATCAACCCTGAGATAAAAACACTTCTGAGAGAGAAGAAGAGGATCTTCAGGTCGGGGAACAGGGAGATGCTGAAGTCCGTACAGAGGGAGCTGAGGAGAAAGATCAGAGAAGGCAAGGACAGCTTCAGGAAGAAGATGGAGGACAAGCTGCAACAGAGCGACATGAGCGGGGTCTGGAGAAACCTCAAAACCATCTCGGGGCTCCAGAATACCTCCCCCCAGGCCACGGGGGGCAGGGAGTGGGCGAACAACCTGAATCTGTTTTTCAATAGATTTGACCAACCGCCCTCCCCCCTGTCTGCACAACAACCACTGCTGCCTCTAAGAAATCAAGTCCTGCTACCCACTCCCCACTCCACCGACACCCCCCCCCACTCCCAACACACAGCCCCCCATCCTGACCCTGACCAAGACCCAGGTGAGGACGGAGCTGAGGAAGATCAAGGCGAGGAAGGCGTCGGGACCGGACGGCATCAGCGCAAAGCTCCTCAAGTCCTGTGCAGACCAGCTGTGTGGGATTGTGACGTATATCTTCAACATGAGCCTGAAACTGGGGAGGGTACCACAGCTGTGGAAAACATCTTGTGTGGTACCTGTACCAAAAACTTCCCACCCCAAAGACCTGAACAGCTTCAGACCGGTGGCCTTGACGTCCCACTTGATGAAGACCCTGGAGAGACTGCTCCTTGCTCATCTCCGCCCCCTGGTGGAACCAGCGATGGATCCACTCCAGTTCGCCTACCAGCATGGCATTGGGGTGGAGGATGCGGTGATCTTCCTCCTTCACCGTTCTCTGTCCCACCTGGAGAAGCCCGGGAATATGGTGAGGATCATGTTCTTTGACTTCTCCAGTGCTTTCAACACCATCCAACCGATGATCCTGAAGGACAAGCTGCTGCGCGCAGGGGTGGACCAGCACCTGTCATCATGGATCCTGGACTACCTCACGAACCGGCCTCAGTTTGTGAGAACCCGGGACTGTGTGTCCGACACGATCATCAGTAGCACGGGGGCCCCCCAGGGAACGGTGCTGGCTCCCTTCCTGTTCACTCTTTATACTGCGGACTTCTCACACAACACAACACATTGCCATCTACAGAAGTTCTCTGATGACTCTGCGATCGTTGGTCTCATCTCCAGCGGAGATGAAGCTGAGTACAGAGGGCTTATCCAGGACTTTGTGGACTGGTGCCATCGGAACTGCCTCCAGATCAACGCGAGGAAAACTAAGGAGCTGGTGGTGGACTGCCGCAGGCATGGGCAGCCCCTCACAGCACCAGTAAATATACAGGGAACAGACATCGAGATGGTGACATCCTACAAGTACCTGGGTATTCATCTGAACAATAAACTAGACTGGTCACACAATACTGACGCACTCTACAAGAAGGGACAGCGCAGGCTGTTCCTGCTGAGGAGACTCAGGTCTTTTGGTGTACAAGGGGCGCTGCTGAAGTCATTCTATGACACGGTGGTGGCATCAGCCATCACTTTTGGAGTGGTCTGCTGGGGCAGTGGCATCACTGCAGCCGATAGGAAGAGACTGAACAAACTGATTAAGAAAGCTAGCTCTGTCCTGGGGCAACGCCTTGATCCGATGGAGGAGATAGGAGAGAGAAGGACGGTGGCTAAACTGTCATCTCTGCTGGAGTCCGAGTTCCACCCTATGCAGGACATACTGGATGCACTGAGGAGCTCATTTAGCAGCAGACTACATCATCCCAGGTGCACAACCGAGAGGTTTCGTAGGTCCTTCCTACCAACGGCTGTCAGACTGTACAACCTAAGCAGGGCTGCTCGCAGAGATAGCAAAAAGACGTAACAAACTAATAGTTTTTTTTGAATGCAAAAGATGCAATAGACTTACACAATGGTCCTCTCCGGCATACAACTAGGAACATACCGGTCGCTATGGAGGGTGAGAATATGTATGGGCACATAATCATACCATGTAGGATAACTAAATAGACGGTTATGCTGTTTCATCCCACCTAGCAACAATGCTCTGCACTGTGTGTGTTTATACAGTATATTTACATATTTATTCCATCTAGCTACAATGCTCTGCACTGGGTGTGTTTATATTTATATATCTATATATTTATTCCATCTAGCTACAATGCTCAGCACTGGGTGTGTTTATATTTATATATCTATATATTTATTCCATCTAGCTACATTGCTCCGCACTGTGTGTGTTTATATACTTGCATATTTATTCCACCTAGCTGCAATGCTCCGTACTGTGGGTGTTTATATATTTACATATTTATTCCATCTAGCTACAATGCTCTGCACTGTTTGTTCATATATTCATATATTTATTCCATCCAGCTACAATGCTCTGCACTGTGTGTCTGTGTGTGTGTGTGTGTGTATATATATATATTTTATAGTAATATGTACATATGTATATTAGCTGCTCTTGCTTGCTTGTTTTTTGTTTTGTTTTTTTCTTGTCTTCTGATTGTTGCTCTGAGTGTTGCTATCCCTGTGCTGTTGCAATCCTGGAATTTCCCCGTTGTGGGACTAATAAAGGCTTATCTTATCTTATCTTATCTTACATATTACTATAAAATATATATATACACACACACAGACACACAGTGCAGAGCATTGTAGCTGGATGGAATAAATATATGAATATATAAACACACAGTGCAGAGCATTGTAGCTAGATGGAATAAATATGTAAATATATAAACACCCACAGTACGGAGCATTGCAGCTAGGTGGAATAAATATGTAAGTATATAAACACACACAGTGCGGAGCATTGTAGCTAGATGGAATAAATATATAGATATATAAAAACACAGTGCGGAGCATTGTAGCTAGATGGAATAAATATATAGATATATAAATATGAACACACCCAGTGCTGAGCATTGTAGCTAGATGGAATAAATATGTAAATATATAAACACACACAGTGCAGAGCATTGTTGCTAGATGGGATGAAACAGCATAACCCTCTACTTAGTTATCCTACATGGTATGATTATGTGCCCATACATATTCTCACCCTCCATAGCGACCGGTATTTTCCTAGTTGTATGCCGGAGGGGACCATTGTGTAAGTCTATTGCATCTTTTGCATTTAAAAACTATTAGTTTGTTACGTCTTTTTGCTATCTCTGCGAGCAGCCCTGCTTAGGTTGTACAGTCTGACAGCCGTTGGTAGGAAGGACCTACGAAACCTCTCGGTTGTGCACCTGGGATGATGTAGTCTGCTGCTAAATGAGCTCCTCAGTGCATTCAGTACGTCCTGCATAGGGTGGAACTCGGACTCCAGCAGAGATGACAGTTTAGCCACCGTCCTTCTCTCTCCTATCTCCTCCACCGGATCATAGGCCTCCAAACCAAAACACAAAGCAGATCAGGTGGCCTGCCCATGTTCCTAAGATAAGATAAGATAAGATAAGCCTTTATTATAATGTCCCACACTGGGGAAATTCCAGGATTGCAACAGCACAGGGACAGCAACACTCAGAGCAATAATTTTAGAAGATAAGAAAATAAGAGCAGTGAATATACATATGTTCACATAAATATATAAATATACAGTATATGCACAGTGCGGAGCATTGTAGCTAGATGCAATAAACAGCATAACCATTTATTTAGTTATCCTACATAGTATGAATATGTACCCATACATATTGTCACCCTAGCGACTGATATTGTCCTAGTTGTATACTGGAGGGGACCATTTGTGTATGTCTGTTGCCTCTTTTGCATTCAATACTATTAGGTCGTCACGTTTTTTTGCTATCTCTGCGAGCAGCCCTGCTTAGGTTATAAAGTCTGACAGCCATAGGTAGGAAGGACCTGCGAAACCTCTCGGTCGCGCACCTAGGATGATGTAGTCTACTGCTAAATGAGCTCCTCAGTGCGTTCAGTATGTTCTGGCATAGGGTGGGACTCGGACTCCAGCAGAGATGACAGCTTAGTCACCATCCTTCTCTCTCCTGTCTCTTCCACTGGGTTAAGGCACTGCCCCAGGACAGAGCTAGTTTTCTTGATCAGTTTGTTCAGTCTCTTTCTATCGGCTGCTGTAATGCCACTGCCCCAGCAGACCATTCCAAAAGTGATGGCTGATGCCACCACCATGTCATAGAATGTCTTCAGGAGCACCCCTTGTACACCAAAAGACCTGAGCCTCTGTTGCTCCCCTGGGTAGCGGCCCAGGAGGGGGCAACGTGTATGTGGAAGTCAACTCTCCTGTGATAGAAGAATAGACAGAGCACACGTTTCGTGCCGTTACTTCACACAGAGGAGTTTATTCTTCGTTCAAATCATTTACATGACCAGCATCGACTGACTAGTATTTACTATCAAAGTCCATAGTTTCCCTCTTATTATCTGATCACATCACCATTAAACAAACACAATCATGTCCATTTGTCACAATTTTCAATGTGACATTAACTGTATACTTAACATTTTTAACAAATTATCTTAACATGAAATGAATTATTGTTATATATCTCCTTCACATGGATATAGCTTTTAACTTGTTCAAATATTTATATTTTAAACCATAACCCATGAATTTACATTTAAATTAATCATTTTAAGCACTGTCATTAATGTACAGTATGTGGCATTATTCTTAACAATGCATTAACCTGGCCACTGTGTATCTAATACACTTTTACAATAGTATTCCTGGTATTCGGTAATAAACCCGAAATATGCACACTCGGTGACAAATAAAACCAGTAAATGTCATACTGTATGAAAACCGTTTCATAAATGTCTTTAAATAAAGTAATCCAATGGTTCCTAACATGTGGGCGGACTTCACCCTTGCTGCACGTCCCATACACTCGATCGTTAGCATTAGCAGGTTAGCTTATACAACACCACATCAACTTTAACAGAAATACCCTTACAAACCCGTTTTTCGTCTCACACTTATCACAATATAATCTCGGACATCTTAGGACTCTTACAGCTTATATTGCACTCTTGAATTATTAGTGTTTACCAACCTGTGATAGAAGAATAGACAGAGCACACGTTTCGTGCCGTTACTTCACACAGAGGAGTTTATTCTTCATCCTCCGGTGCGCGAGTCTACTCTCTATCATTGTGTGACATGCGCCATCTATTGGTCAGCGTACGGAACTGCACTCAACTCACATGAGTTATAATGGAACCAAATGAATTACAAATGCACTGTAGAAAAATAAGACAATTAAAGAATAAAATAAAAATTGTAGGGGTGCCTGTTTTTTTTAATTTTTTTTTATCCAAATGTCTTTTTAGCACCTTTTACATAACTATTAACTATTTCCAAGCCTCTACACTCTCCCCCACTTCAAATAAATGTCTCCCGACATTTCATGTTCTAGGGTGACTTAATGCATGAGAGTGTACCAGTTATAACTATAGGACTGAGGTTGGGTGGGGTATGGGAATGGCATATAGTTTTGAGTTAGCGGCACAGGGGTAGGGAGTAAGAGAGGTCTTACGTCTGCAGTCCAAGGCTGGTACGATGGCTGTCCCAGGGCGTCGTAGGTAAGTCTCTCTACTGGCCTTGCTGTCCGCTGTGACCTTCTCAGTTCCTCCTGTTCTCCATTATCTCCATCCATCACCTCCACTTGTCCTTGACGTTCTTCCTGCAGCAAAGCTGGTCCATCCATTTGCTCCTCAGCATCCCGCTGAACGGGGACCGGTTCCTGTCTTACTGGTGGGCAGAACTCTCTAGCTGTCGCACAAAGCCTTTGCTGATTTTGAGGATTTTGCTCTGGCATGACAGGTACTGGTTGCTGAGTGTTTTGGTCTGGGAGATTTGAGGCATTTTGCTGAGGATTTACGAGTCTGTAACATGGGATTTGGCTACTGAGGTTGTAGCGGTAAGTATTTTCCTCTTCTTCCTCCGAGCTGTCATTGTCTGTGTTGTCAGTGTTAGGATCTGTCTCAGTCCTCTTCTTTCATTTCTGTTTTGTCTTTTCTTTTGCAGGCAGTTCTTCTTCTAAAGGTAAGTCATTTACAGGCAACAACAGGTTTCTGTGTAACACTTGCATCACTTTACTGCCTCTCTCTGCTTGTACTTTATAGGCTGGTCCATCTCCCACTCTCTCAACTACGCGATGTACTGCTGACTCCCATTAAGCGCGCAGTTTCCCTGGACCTCCTCTTTCAGAGAGGTTTCTGACCAACACCCTGTCGCCTGGTTGGAGTGTGACACCTTTTAAGCGTTTGTCGTACTGCTTTTTGCCTTTATCTGAAGACTTTTGACTGTTGTCTGCAGCGATTTTGTAAACAACACGCATCCTATCAGCCCACTTTTTAGTGTAGGTTTGATGGATGTGTGTGTCAGTGTCTTTTGTCTGGTTCAATAATAGATCTACAGGCAACCTTGGGACTCTGCCATATAAAAGGAAAAATGGAGAATAGCCTGTTGACTCGTGTCTTGTACAATTGTAAGCATGTACAATTTGGGGTAGGTGATCCTTCCATTCACTTTTTTTCTCCTCCTGTAGGGTACGAAGCATTTTGAGTAGTGTGCAGCTCAGGTGCTCCACGGGGTTGCACTGCGGATGGTATGGAATGGTTCGTGAGTGAGAAATTCCAGACAGTTGTTGTAATCTGTGGAAGAGACTGTTTTCAAACACGTCCCTGATCGTGATGCAACTTCTCAGGGTACCCGAAACGAGGAATAAAATCCTGAAATATCTTTTCTGCAGCTGTTTTGCCTGATTTTTTCCTTGTAGGGTATGCCTGTGTGAAACGAGTGAAATGGTCGACTAGTACGAGGATGTACTCATACCCTCCTTTACTTGGCTCATGGTGTAAGTAGTCGATGGAGATTAACTCAAAGGGAGCACTGGTGGTGATAGATCCCATTGGAGCTCTCTGGGGAACATTTGGGCGTTTTTGTTTGATGCACAGACATTTTTTTGTTACATAATCTTCAACATCTTGTTGCATATATGGCCAATAGAAATGCTCACGGGCCAGATGTATCACCTTATCACATTCTATGTGACCCATGTCATTGTGTAGGCTCTTTAACACCATTGGCCTTAGCTGTTCAGGTAGGACAAGTTGTTTGTTGTGTTCTGTTTTTCTGTACAATAACCCACTGTCAACTTCCAACTTGTTCCACTCATACAGTAGTCTCCGTGTTTGTTTACTCATTGTCCGTTTATCTTTATCGTTTGGTGTCCATCCTTTGAGTTTGAGTGAGATTACTTCTCTAATTGACTCATCATCTTGTTGAGCAGCATTGATGTCTTTAGGTGTCATGCTCAAAACACTGTCAGTTGGCACACTGTTGTCATTAGAACTCAGTTGTAACGCAGCTATCTATGGTACATCACTGTTTTGTGCTGCCTTACTCCCTTGCCTGGTTCCAAGGTTGTCATAGCCAGGAGCGGCACTGGGGTTAAGCTCCCAGTGCTCATAAAATGCTCCTTATGGCGTGCGTCTCGAAAAGCCTCTGACAACTAAGTCCAACTCCTAGCCTGCCCGTGTGGTTTAGTCTCTAAGCCCGGCGGAACTGCTTTTACTAATAGGAGAAGGGGCGAGGGCGGATCTCTGGTGCCTTAAAACCAGATGCTTCGGGTAGATGGTGGCTCGTCAGCCTGGGAAGGTAGCCCATCTAGGGGAAGGTAAACCCTGATTTCAAACCTCTACTGCCTTGCAGCATACCTGGTCACGGGAAAGGCTTCGGGAGTCAACCCTGAGGAAAAATCCGGAGTCGGAGCCCCTAAGGCAGTTCTATGTTGTGCTCAACATTGTTCTGGCAGCTCCTGCAACGGCGCTGGTGCCAAACTGTAGCAGCCCTGCTGTTCCTTTGGATTCATCAGTGACGTGGAGGGGGGGACATGCTGCATGGGCAACATCTTGTCCTCCATATCTTCCTGCCCAGGCTTGAATCCTACCAACGCCCAACGCTGGAAGGTAGAACACCGGATCACTGGAGAGGACACTCCAGCTTCGCCTTTGGCGTAGACAAAACACGGGGAATGACAGTTACCGGTTATAAGCCACTGCTCAATTGGCGTAGAGCGTGGCGCCAGGGGTTGTTCCCGACGGTGGGAGGGATCATCAGATCTCACTGGACAGCTACCGCCCGCCTCAAGCTGGGCAGCCCCCAGCCAATAAGGTGTTGTCCCGCCACAGCTTGCTTTCCTCATTGGGTGCATGGGGATAAGGAGAAATCCAAACAGCAGGCTGAGAACCTTCGCACCAGGCAAGACAATAAAACAAAAGAGACCAACTCTAAAACTGGGAACTTGGAACGTCCGCACTATGGTGACAGGACTCGCTGCTAACCTCAAGGACATCAACGACACCAGGAAGACTGCCATCATCAATAATGAGCTGAAGAGACTGGGAGTGGATATCGCCACTCTCCAGGAAACACGGTTAGCTGATGCAGGCACACTGAGAGAGAAGGACTACACGTTCTACTGGCAGGGAAAGGGCAGTGACGAACACAGGGAACACGGAGTGGGCTTCGCAGTGAAGAACACTTTGCTGAAGATGGTGGAACCGGGCAGCACTGGCTCTGCACGACTCCTCACCCTCCGCCTGAACACCACTGAAGGCCCAGTCACCCTCGTCAGTGTGTATGCCCCAACACAGACAGCCACACCAGAGGCAAAAGACGAGTTCTACGAGAATCTCACAACAACTGTCAGGATCATCCCCAACTCTGAACAACTCATTCTCCTTGGAGACTTCAATGCCAGAGTGGGTGCTGACCACGACTCCTGGCCCTCCTGTCTTGGACCTTTTGGCGTGGGCAGAATGAACGACAACGGACAGCGGCTGCTCGAGTTCTGCACATATCACGATCTGTGCATCACAAACTCGTTCTTCAAGACCAAGCCCCAACACAAGGTTTCCTGGCAACATCTGCGCTCAAAGCACTGGCACCAGCTAGACTTGATCCTGACCAGGCGCACCTCACTGAAGAACGTGCTAATCACCCGTTCGTTCCAGAGTGCAGATTGCGACACAGACCATTCATTGGTGTGTTGCAAGGTCAAGCTGCAGCTGAAGAAATTCCATCGTGCTAGACAACCTGGAAAGGCACGGATTGACACCAGCAAGATGGCCCAACCAGAACTTGTTGAGCAGTTTGCCTCCACCTTTGAGAAGGAACTTGGTGTACCACAAGGAGGAGAATCTGCAAAGCAGAAGTGGGAAGAGCTGCGAAACACCATCTACCGCACAGCCTTGGCTACCTTTGGGAGGAAGACCTCGAAGTCACAGGACTAGTTTGATGCCAAGTTGACCGAGATGACCCCCGTCATTGAAGCCAAGCGCTCAGCACTTGCTGAGTACAAGAAGTACCCAAACGAGAAGAATCTCCAGATTCTCAGGGCTGCGAGAAGCAAAGTTCAGCAGACTGCTCGGCGCTGTGCCAACGAGTACTGGACTCAGCTCAGCCAAGACATTCAAACCGCTGCCATAACAGGGAACATCCGTGGTATGTACGATGGCATCAAGAAAGCACTTGGTCCGGCTCAGAGCAAGACGGCCCCCCTCAAATCTTCCACTGGGGAGATGATCACAGAGAAGAACAAGCAGATGGAGAGATGGGTGGAACACTACTCCGACCTCTACTCTAGACAGAACACCGTGACACCGTCAGCCCTTGATGCCATCGACTGCCTGCCATCCATGGACGAACTTGACGCCGAGCCAACCATCGACGAACTCAGTAAGGCCATTGATAGCTTGGCCGCTGGCAAGGCACCCGGCAACGATGGCATACCCCCTGACCTGATCAAGCACTGCAAGACCGCCCTACTGCTGCCATTGCATGACGTCCTCTGCCAGTGCTGGAAGGAAGGTGCCGTACCACAGGACATGAGGGACGCCAAGATCATCACCCTCTACAAAAACAAAGGGGAGAGAAGCGACTGCAACAACTACAGGGGCATTTCCCTCCTCAGCGTTGTCGGCAAAGTCTACGCATGAGTTGTTCTCGTTCGTCTACAGAAGCTTGCCGAACGTGTCTACCCCGAGTCTCAGTGTGGCTTCCGCGCTGAGCGATCGACGGTAGACATGATATTCTCCATCCGCCAACTCCAGGAGAAATGCAGAGAACAGAACATGCCTCTGTACGTCGCCTTCATCGACCTCACCAAAGCGTTTGATCTGGTCAGCAGAGAGGGCCTTTTCAAGATCCTGCCAAAGATAGGATGCCCACCAAAGTCGCAAAGCCTCATCGAATCGTTTCACACCAACATGCAGGGGATAGTGCAGCACAACGGCAACGTCTCAGAGCCATTCAACATACGCAGCGGAGTGAAACAGGGCTGTGTACTTGCGCCAACCCTCTTTGGGATTTTCTTTGCTATGCTCCTGAGGCATGCCTTCAGCACAGCAACAGAGGGAATCTACCTGCACACAAGATCTGACGGCAGGCTTTTCAACCTCGCCCGCCTGAAAGCCAGAACCAAAGTACGCGAGGCTCTAATCAGAGACATGCTGTTCGCAGACGACGCTGCAGTCACAACCCACACACAGCAGGAGCTTCAGACCCTGATGGACCGCTTCTCCCAGGCATGCAAGGACTTTGGGCTTACCATCAGCCTGAAGAAGACTAACGTCTTGGCGCAAGGCACGGAAGCACCACCAACCATCACCATTGATGACTACAAGCTGGAGGTCGTGAATCAGTTCACGTACCTGGGGTCCACGATCAGCAACAACCTCTCCCTTGATACAGAGATCAACAAGAGGATTGGAAAATCAGCCTTCACACTCGCTCGCCTCACCACACGAGTGTGGGAGAATCCCAAACTCTCTGTCAAGACGAAGATGGCAGTGTACAACGCCTGCGTCATCAGCACACTGCTCTATGGGAGTGAGACATGGACAACATACGCCCGGCAGGAAAAGAGACTGAACTCCTTCCACTTGCGCTGCATTCGCCACATCCTGGACATATCCTGGCAGGACAACGTGCCCAACACAGAAGTTCTGTCCCGCGCCGGCCTTCCCTCCATGTTCACTCTACTCAGGCAGCGCAGGCTCCGCTGGCTAGGCCACGTTCACCGTATGGAGGATGGCAGAATCCCCAAAGACGTCCTCTATGGAGAACTGGCAACTGGCAGGAGAGATGTTGGCCGCCCACAGCTGCGCTTTAGAGACGTCTGCAAGAGAGACATGAAGGCCCTTGATATCAACACAGAGCGCTGGGAGGACCTTGCAACGGACCGCTCCAAATGGAGAGGCACCCTGACCAGACAGCTCAAGGCGGGTGAAGAGAGACTGACTGCTGCAGCAGATGAAAAAAGGACCCGCAGGAAGAACCGCCACAGACCCAGCAGCACGGAGACCACCCACAAGTGTGACCTGTGTGACAGGGACTGTCATTCGCGCATCGGCCTGTTCAGCCACAGGCGGTGCTGTTCCAGCAGAGTAGACGTTTAGGATTCTCTTCCATGGTCATCATAGACCGACGGAGGCCGACGAAGACTCTCTTGCCACACTGCGGACACTACTTCCAGTAAAACTGTCTCTGTGAACTCATTCATTTGCTCTTGCAGATCTAATGGGTGTCTGGACAACATATCTGCATCTGCATTCCTCTTCCCTGGCCTATACTTGATATCTAAATGGAAGTCAGCCAACTCCCCAACCCACCTATGACCCACTGCATTCAACCTGGCTGAACTGAGGGCATAGGTTAAAGGATTGTTATCCGTATAGACAGTAAAAGTCGGTGCATAATACAGATAGTCGTGGAATTTGTCGCAGATGGCCCACTTGAGAGCTAGAAACTCTAATTTACCGGAATGTAAGTGATAGTTCTTCTCGGCAGGTGTGAGAGTTCTGGATCCATAGCCAGTCACCCTAAGTCTGTTTTCTTGTTTTTGATATAAGACGGCTCCCAGGCCTTTGTTTGACGCATCTGTATGCAATACAAATGGAAGGTCCAAATTGGGATAGGCTAGAATGGGAGGATTAGTCAGAATGTCCACAAATCTTGACACAACTTCCTGATGTTCACTGATCCATATTATTGGTGTGCGAGAAGGAAGCTGGTTTTTGTCTCCTTTCTTTGTTTGTCCTTTACTCCTCTTTGGTGCTGGTTTATTGTCATTGCTTGTTTCATTAGTGCTCTGGAGGAGTTCGAACAAGGCTCTCACCAGACGTGAAAAATCTTGAATAAATGATCGATATTAACTGAGAAAACCCAGTAACGTTCTGAGTTCTCCGACTGTGCGAGGTTTCTTGTCTTTCAGAGCGAAAACCGCATCCAAGTCTTTTGGGTCAATCTGGACTCCTTCTCCTGACACTAGTCTACCCAGGTAACGTATTTGGTTTTTGAACAGTTCACATTTGGCTGGCCGAAGTTTTATACCGTGTTGTCGAATTTTGCACAAAACCTGTTTAAGGTGTTCTACATGCTCATCAAAGGTTTTGGAGTAACATAGTACATCGTCCAAGTAAGGCACGCAACACTCGTCTCTGATCCCTTCTAACACCCCCTCCATACACCTTTGGAATGCGGCCGGTGCGTTTGACAACCCGAATGGAACCCGCACCCACTCGTATAGTCCCCAGGGTGTGCTAAAAGCAGTTAAATGTCTTGACTTCTCACTTACAAAACCCTGATGGTAGGCACTTCCCTGATCCAATATGGAAAACCAGGAGTTACCCCCAAGACTGTCCAGCAGATCTTGTATCCGTGGTAACGGATGCCTGTCAGGTATGGTTTTTCGGTTCAGCTCACGAAAATCAACACACAAGCGCAAAGTATTGTCCTTTATACGCACACATACTACTGGCGACGAGATGCTTGTCACTGATTTTCTGATCCAGCTCCTGCTTAAAAGGTTTTGAACATACTCCTTCACCTCTTTATACAGTGGTCTTGGAATGGAGTTGTAACTTTTCTGCACAGGTGTGTTGTCAGTGGTGTTGATTTTTAGCTGTAGTCCAGGAATACATCCAATGTCTCCTTCATCATGAGCAAACACATCAGACTGTTCATAGAGCATCTGCCGAACCACCTCCCGATCACCCTCTGAGAGATGGTCTAAATTGACATTAGGGTGCCATCTCAGGTGTGAGGGAGCAGTGCTTAATGTTTCTTCACCCTCACCTTGACTGTCACATGTCACTTGAGCAGAGTAACAAAATGGCTTGTCTGTAGTTTTGGTTGCATTTTCAGCACTGGAACAAACATTTACAGGTTTGTATTCGGTGATCTCTGAAATAAGTCCTAAAACAGTCTTTGGATTTAGAAAAATGTTGTGCTTTGTTGAGTTTTGGATTGGGATTTTGACAGTTTTTGAAGCACCAGCGGGTGCATCAATAAGAGCTGGGAATAACTCCAATCCATCCAGTAAGTTACATTTCACAGCTGGCTCAAACAACATTTCTCCTCCTCCAGGAAATGCTCTGATGTGACATTTTACCATACAGATTTGATTACTGTGAACAGTGAGTCCTTTTTTTCCAACTCTCACCACTGGACTTTCTGGTTCATTTTCTATTGACTTGGCATGGGCAACAGAGATTAGTGATTCAACATTACCTTTCTGGACCTTTAAAGTCTCTGACAGTAAGTCCACTAAGCTAATACCGTCACTTTGTTCACTGTTTGCCATTATTATCTCTTGGATCACATTAAAGCTCAGCAGCGGAGTGCTTAAACGCTGCTGACTGACAAGCATTGGAACATACAAGGATACAGAACCGTACTATGAACTTGTGATCTCGAGCAGGACATCTATCCACCCCTCGAACGGAACATCCATTGGCTGCGGTGATTTCAAGTGGATGGTCTGGGAATAGGCTCTCGAGTGGCTGTATTTTCACATTTGGTAAGGCTGCTTGTACCCATGACTTTTCAACAATGCTTACTTGTGCCCCACTGTCCAATAACATCTGTAGTTTTACTCCATTTAACTGGCAACTGATCATACACCTACTGCCAATGAGCTGTGCCACACGCTTTTGTGTTGGGTAACTTTTGGGACTTGGCAGTAGTCTGTTCAGAGTTCAGTCTTTTAGTGTTGTGGGACTCTGCTGGTGGCTCAGTCACTGGTGGTCCCTCCCCAGTGACCTCCTCCAGTTTCCCGACACATTGCTTTTCTGAAGGCAACCTATAGCTCTGCGCCCCTCCTTTCCACATCAAAAACAGTGTGTGCAGTGCTCAGTCTCTTGGGTGATACACTTTTGGCACTTTCCTTTCACTGCAGGTTTCAGTGCTGGCTGTTTAGGGACAGGTGCTGTGGGACTGGTGTTTACTGTATTTACCATCGGGGTTAGGGCCTTTTCTAAACTCTTGGTTAGGGAGGAGACCTGTGCCGTCAGCTCCTGGATAGCTACACGATTAGCTTGGACTTCAGTGTGCATTTTAATAGAGCTTTGATCTGTCTCTACCTGTGCCACATTAACACTGGTGACTTTCTGTTTGTGACTTTGTCCCAACCTACTTAATCTCTCTGTCTCTTCACTAACAGAATTTGTTATGAGCTCCAGGATGGAGTCATCTGTGACACTGGTGTTTGAGATGAGAGGTTTAAGGTCTCTCCTGACATAAGAGTATTTTTCATTCAAACCCTGATACAGTGAATGGATAAACACACCTTGTACCAACTTGTTGACATAATGAAACCCACTACTGTTTTTAGATGCAATCAACACACGCTGTTTTAGCCCCATTAGTCTATACATAAACTGTTGTGGTGTTTCTTTGTCATTTTGCTTAGCATTACTCAGCTCCTGAAATAACTCAGTGCTGCTTTTCTCACATAGATGTATCCTTAAGAAACGTTTTAATTCAGCTGCAGTAAGGCTATCTTTGGTTACAAGCATATCTTTAAAGGTACTAGGCTTAATTATCTTAAACACCATTCTGATAATCTCAGCCTCTGTGAACCCTTCATTTAGCCCTTCATCAAGCTGTTTGCAGAAGTTATTGTAACTCAAATTAGAATCAAAATCAGAGATTTGACCACCATGAATCTTGTACTCTCTACGTGGCAACAGTGACGTGAGTTCAGTCAGTCTGACTAACCCTGGGTCAGGAACTACAGATGGTGATGTTGGATGGTTCTTCCCTGATGGTGCTGCAGCTCCAGTGGTCACAGGGACTACTATGACCCGATCATCGTCGGGTGACACCTCTGCATTCACTTCTCCAGCTGCAGTGGGCTGTTGCAGTTCAATGATGAGGTCACGGAAAGCAAGCAGGCGAGACATCCCCTGGTCCTCAAGGCTCTTCAGTTGTGGACTTCTCAGCGAGTCAACAATGAAGTTGAAGAGTTCCACTTCGGTCGATTCTGCACCTGGCAAATCTTCTCCCGCCTCACCCTTGAACGACTCAGCCAGCTTGTAAAGAACGTTTCTGCAGCGGGCAATGGTCAGCTGGTGAAGCTCTTGCTGGATTTCCCATCTCAGGTCATGTAGAGCAGACATGGCTGTGGTTTCCTGTAGTCAGTCGCTTAGGTCGATGGCTCAGGAACAGGTGATCAGCATCCCTTGGTTCTTCAATGATTAGTGCCAGACCAGTAGGTGGCGCTAATCCCGGACGAGCCCCCCAAATTGTTGCTCCTCTGGGTAGCGGCCCAGGAGGGGGCAACGTGTATGTGGAAGTCAACTCTCCTGTGATAGAAGAATAGACAGAGCACACGTTTCGTGCCGTTACTTCACACAGAGGAGTTTATTCTTCGTTCGAATCATTTACATGGCCAACATCGACTGACTAGTATTTACTATCAAAGTCCATAGTTTCTCTCTTATTATCTGATCACATCACCATTAAACAAAACACAATCATGTCCATTTGTCACAATTTTCAATGTGACATTAACTGTATACTTAACATTTTTAACAAATTATCTTAACATGAAATGAATTATTGTTTTATATCTCCTTCACATGTATATAGCTTTTAACTTGTTCAGATATTTATATTTTAAACCATAACCCATGAATTTACATTTAAATTAATCATTTTGGACTTCTGGTCTGGATGCCATGGCGACTGCAACTTAACGCTGACGCTCTCAGACCCAATCCAAGGAAATACCTTGAAAATCAAACTTAACGGATTTTTGGAGGAGTGAAAATCAAAAGACAAAAACATCATGTCTAAAGGAAAACAGAAGAAACTGAAATTTTCCAGGCCAGGACACGTTCATCATCCCTGAGCCATTGCACACCTTCCCTGAAAATTTCATCGGGGTCCATTCGTAACTTTTTGAGTTTTGTTGCTAAAAGGCAAACCAACCATCACCACTAAAAACTTTACCTCCGTCCTTCCTTGGCAAAGGTAATAACAATGGATTGCATTTATATAACGCCTTTGATTCAAATTTTCAGGAAAGGTGTGTGAGTACTTCCAGCGCCACACGAGCCGGCTGCCTTTTTGCAACAGGGGCTCAATTTTGAGTTTTTCTTCCTACTTCTTATTTACTATATGGCTTCTCTCGCTAAATTTTCTGTATCGGCCGGAGAATCTGATCTGGAAGATCTCCGTTCAGAAGACGAGGAGCTGGTTGTAGCTAACAAAAAAGTTAGCTTGAAATCGCTATTTGAAGAGCTACGACAATTTCGCCGAGAGATTACGGCCGAATTTCGGGAATTCAGAGACGAATTAAAAAGGACAAACAGCAGAGTGGACCAGGCCGAGAACCGAATCTTGGAAGCAGAGGAACGAATAAAAGTGCTCGAAGATTCTGTGCTGGACCTACACAAAAGACAAGCATCTATAGAGGCTAAGCTAACCGACCAAGAAGGAAGACAGAGAAGAGACAATATAAGAATTCATGGTCTGATAGAAGGAGCCGAAAACGGTTTTAACTCAATGGCAGAATGCGTGGAATCTTTACTAAGAGAGAAATTGGATATTCCACAAACCACCGACTTGAAGATAGAAAAGATACATCGTTCATTAGCCGCTAAGCCAGCAGCGGAAGCGCCCCCACGTTCGGTGTTAGTAAGATTTTCCAATTTCAAAATAAAACAAGAGGTTGTAAGACTGGCTTGGCAGAAAAAAGGATTTATGCACCAGGAGAGAAAAGTCTTCGTGGAACACGATTACGCCCCGGAGGTCCTTAAAAAGCGCAGGGAATACAATGACGCCAAAAAGGTGCTACGTGAGAAGAAACTGCGCTTTCAGACGCCATTTCCTGCGAAGTTAAGGGTCTTCTACGGCGAAGAAACATGTCTCTATAATTCGGCGGAAGAAGCAACAGCTGACATGGCGAGAAGAGGGCTCCCGGTAACGGTATTTAAACCCCCAGCAGACCTGAGTGAAAAGATCAAAGCGCAAACATGGATAACACAGAGACCTTCAAAATCCATGGGCCAGCAGCGGGAAACCCAGCGCCAGAGCGTCGCGGATAAACTGTCCGTTTTCAGGTTGGAATAGCGACCTTTTTTTTTTTTTTTTGAGTCAATCTGCACATCCAACCCCCCTCATACAAGGTAACAAACATTAAAGGAGATGCGTATTCAGCATGTGGTAAAACATTTCATGGAACAGTCATAATATTTGAAACAAATAAGTCTTTTTAATTAAAAAAAAACAAAAAACTTGTTAAAATAGAAATGTGACAATAATCCACATGTTCTCCCCACACTAACAAATACTGTTTTTGCGTGAATGTCTGCTGTGAGGGGGGTGGGAGGGTGCACACAATTTCACAGGATATAGGCATAAAGGGGGGGGGGGAAATCATTACAAGTTCGGATTGGGTTCTGAAACTCACGTTAAAAGCATGGGACAACTTACAGAGGTAAGAGAGGGCCCTCAACACGTAACAGAGTTTGAGGAATTTCCCTCAGAGCCTACACTCCATCAAGGCTCTTCCAGGGTCTTTAAAAAGACCCCAGCTCAGGAAGTTCTTTTGACAGTTTTTTGTTTTAAAGTTTTATACACTATGTTCTCAATGTTTTTCTTGTTCTTAATGTTCTTTCAGTTTCTGAGTAGCACAAAAGAGGGCCACCACACAGTTATACTAAACAAAACAACACAATGGAGAAACAGGGTGTAACCAAAATAATTTCATATAATGTAAAAGGAATCCTGAATCCAGTTAAAAGATCCAAGATTCTAGGCAAAATGAAAAAAGACAAAGCAGGAATAATATTTTTACAAGAAACCCACCTAACAGACGTGGAGCACACTAAACTCAGTAGACAAGGGTTTAAAATGATCTCTTTATCTTCATATAAGTCAGGGAGGAGGAGGGGAGTAGCGACATTGATATCAACCAAAATTACATTTGAAAAAAAAATCAGAACACAAAGATAAAGAAGGGAGATACAGTTTGGTAACTGGGCGGCTAGAGGGAGAAGATATCACCCTGCTGAATGTGTATGCTCCCCCAGGGGCTAACTGGAAATTTGATAAAAATGTATTTGACCTAATGATAACTAAAGCTCAAGGTTTAGTGATATGTGGTGGGGACTTCAATCTTAGACTGAATCCATACTGGGATGCTTCTGGTAATTCTCCACATCAAAATAACACCCAAAGCAGGAAGACTCGGATGCTACTAAAAGAAATGGGAATCTGTGATGTGTGGAGGGAACTCAACCCCAGTGTAAAAGACTATACATTTTACTCAACTCCACATTCATCTTACTCAAGGATTGACTATTTTTTTATGTTTAATAGAGACATTGGAAGAGTAGAAACATGTAAAATAGGACTGATGGATCTCTCTGACCACAGTCCGATCTACATGGACTTAAATATCCAAAAATACACAAATAATACATTTTCTTGGAGGTTAAATTCAAATGTCCTGAAAGGACCATTGAAAGATGAAGTGGAATCAGATATTCTCAGATATTTGGAAGAAAACGATAATGGAGAAGTATCCCCTTTAATACTGTGGGATGCATGCAAAGCTGTAATAAGAGGAAAGATTATTGCAAAACTGGCAACCCAAAAGAAACTAAGACAAGAAAAACTATCCACATTAGAGTCAGAACTTAAGAACTTAGAAAAAGAACACAAAGGCAACACTCATTCTACTGACTCACTCAAGATTAAGGAAATTAAAAACCAAATAAATGAGATCTACACAATAGAAATCCAGAAGAAACTTACATTTCTGAAACAAAAACACTATGAAGCAGGCAGTAAATCGGCAAAATTGCTAGCCTATAAATTGAGGAAACAACAAACAGAAAGAGCAATTTACAAAATCAGAGACCCAGTATCAAAGGAAATAAAATTCAGAATTCAGGATATTCTTAAAAGCTTCGAGAATTACTATAAGAACTTATACTCCCACAAAAAACATAAAAACGCATCCGAGGCATTCCTAAACACATTAAACCTTCCCCAACTTACGGAGTCACAAAATAAAACACTACTGTCAGAAATACAACCTAAAGAATTGGAAAAAGCAATTATGAAACTTAAAGCTAACAAATCCCCAGGAGCAGATGGCTATACAGCAGAGTGGTACAAAACCTTTAAACAGCAACTATCTCCTCTCCTCCTGAAAACATTTAATTATGTCCTCCACACAGGGGAAATCCCCCCCTCCTGGAGAGAAGGGGTCATTGCAGTTATACCTAAACCTGAAAAGGATAAACTAGAGTGCTCCAACTACAGACCAATCAGTGTATTAAATCAGGACTATAAGCTTTTTACCATTATCTTTGCCAAAAGGTTAGAAAATATACTGACAGACCTAATTCATTTAGACCAAACAGGTTTTATAAGACAAAGACAGACACAAGACAACATTAGACGCACTTTACACATAATTCATCATATAAAAAAATATAACTTAAATGCAGTCATATTGGGATTAGATGCTGAAAAAGCATTCGATTCGGTTGACTGGTCTTTTCTATATAGAATCTTATCCAGTTTCAATTTTCATAACAACTTCATTAGAACAATACAGGCATTATATAAAAAACCAACAGCTAAAATAAGGATTAACGGTAATTTATCATCATCTTTTGAGCTGGAAAGAGGGTGTCGTCAGGGCTGCCCCCTGTCTCCACTGCTCTTTGCAATCTTCATAGAACCTCTGAGCCAATGGATAAGACAAAATCAAAAAATTCAAGGTATTACACTTGGTCAGAAGGAACATAAAATAGCACTCTTTGCTGATGACATTTTAATATACCTAGGGCAGCCGGACACTTCTTTACCAGAACTAACCTCAGTTTTTTCAGAGTATGGAGATTTACAAATTAAACATGCATAAAACCCAAGTTTTAACATTCAACTATGACCCAAATCATTATTCACTAAGCAAACTCAAAACTAACTGGGAGTCGGAATCTATGAAATATCTGGGGGTCAATATCCCGAAACAACTCAACAAAATTATATCACTAAACTATGATCCACTGGTGACAAAAATAAAATCTGACCTAGCAAGATGGAATATGATACCATTCTTGGGTACTGCACAAAGAATTGAAGCAGTCAAAATGAATATACTTCCACGTCTTCTATACCTTTTCCAAACAATACCGGTAGAACCTCCCACAAAAACATGGCAGGAGCTGGACAGAAGGATCTCAAGATTCATATGGCAGGGCAAGAGACCTAGAATCAGATATAGAACCTTACAGCTAAACAAAGACAAAGGTGGGCTCGTGCTGCCAAATATCAGGGACTACTTTAAAGCTGCACAAATTAAAACTTTAGTAGAGATATGTAACCCAGTCTACACTGCACAATGGAAGGAGATCGAATGCCAAATAACAAGTGACATCCCCCTACAGGCGATAATAGGGAACAATGCCTTACCTAAATTTTTGAATAACACTAACCCGTGGATAGAGACCCCGCTAAAAATTTGGTTTAAGATAGTCAGAGAGAATCAAACTAAAGAACCCTATCGACTTCTGCAATGGATTGCCTATGATCAAGACTTTACTTGTAATAAAACAGACACCAGATTTAAAAAGTGGAAGGAGAAAGGGCTGATAAAATATTACGATTTTTAAAGGGCAAATTTTAAGAAGTTTTGAAGATTTGAAAAAACAAGGTCTAATAAATCAAGACCTTTACAGGTTCTTCCAGCTTAGACACCACATAAACAATATACTTAAAAAGGAGGATTTGGAAAGGGCCCAGTCAGGTGTTCTGAAGGTCTTCTTAATGGCATATAAAGGGATCCCAGGGATCAGATACATTTCTAAAATATACCAAGGTCTTCAAGACTTAAAAGGAGACAACACATCATATATAAAAGAGAGATGGGAAAAAGAGGGGAATTTCACTTTACAACTGGAAATATGGGAAAAGCTAAATAAACAGCAATGGAAAAGTACCTCATCCCTGCAGTGGAGAGAATTTGGATGGAAAAACTTGGTAAGATTTTTCAGAACACCTGCACAAAACAAATTTACCCATAAGGGATTGAACTGTTGGCGCTTGTGTGGTGAAAAGACTGCAAATCATTTTCATGTGTTTTGGTCATGCCCAGTTATCCACCAATATTGGACCAATGTACAGACAATATTGGGGAAAATATTTAAAATATCAGTTCCCTTTTCTTTTGTAACTTTGTATGTGGGCCTACTACCGGACTCACTGGAAAGACGAGGAGAAAAATACTTATTCAGTGTTTTATTACTGGCAAGTAAAAAAGCTCTAACTAAAAAATGGATGTTGAAGGACTGTCCTACACCTGAAGATTGGATTAACGTGATCCAAGACATTTACTCGATGGAAAAGTTGACATTCGCACTGAGACAGGACATGGATGGGTTCATGAACTTTTGGCAACCCTGGATCGCATATGTGTCTTCCATTAGATCTAATCTTTGACAAATACCATTTCAATAATGGTTCCGCTCTTTGTTCCAACGCTACTCAGATGCTCTTTTACCTTTATTTACTTATTTTTTCTTTTTGTTTGTTTTTTGCTGGTTTGTTTGTTTGTTTGTTTGTTTTATTCTCTTTAATTTCACTTTTTCTTTCACTTTAAAAAAAAAGGGGTGTTGTAATAATTATTCTTCCAATGTTGTCAGATATCAGAAAATAAGGGAACATGTGATGAAAATGTAAACAATGCATTACTGTAACGACCTGTATACCCTTTACAAAAACTTAAATAAAAAAAAATTAATCATTTTAAGCACTGTCATAAATGTACAGTATGTGGCGTTATTCTTAACAATGCATTAACCTGGCTACTGTGTATCTAATACACTTTTACAATAGTATTCCTGGTATTCGGTAATAAACCCGAAATATGCACACTTGGTGACAAATAAAACCAGTAAATGTCATACTGTATGAAAACCGTTTCATAAATGTCTTTAAATAAAGTAATCCAATGGTTCCTAACATGTGGGCGGACTTCACCCTTGCTGCACGTCCCATACACTCGATCGTTAGCATTAGCAGGTTAGCTTATACAACACCACATCAACTTTAACAGAAATACCCTTACAAACCCGTTTTTCGTCTCACACTTATCTCAATATAATCTCGGACATCTTAGGACTCTTACAGCTTATATTGCACTCTTGAATTATTAGTGTTTACCAACCTGTGATAGAAGAATAGACAGCGCACACGTTTTGTGCCGTTACTTCACACAGAGGAGTTTATTCTTCGTACTCCGGTGCGCAAGTCAACTCTCTATCATTGTGCGACATGCGCCATCTATTGGTCGGCGTACGGAACTGCACTCAACTCACATGAGTTATAATGGAACCAGATGAATTACAAATGCATTGTAGAAAAATAAAACAATTAAAGAATAAAATAAAAATTGTAGGGGTGCCTGTTTTTTTATTTTTTTTTATCCAAATGTCTTTTTAGCACCTTTTACATAACTATTAACTATTTCCAAGCCTCTACACCTCCTCAGTAGGAACAGCCTGCGCTGTCCCTTCTTGTAGAGTGCGTCGGTAATGTGTGACCAGTCTAGTTTATTGTTCAGATGAACACCCAGGTACTTGTAGGATGTCACCTTCTCAATGTCTGTTCCTTGGATGTTTACTGGTGCTGTGAGGGGTTGTCCTTGCCTGCAGCAGTCCACCACCAGCTCCTTAGTTTTCCTCGCGTTGATCTGGAGGCAGTTCCTATGGCACCAGTCCACGAAGTCCTGGATAAGTCCTCTGTACTCAGCTTCATCTCCGTTGGAGATGAGGCCGACAATCGCAGAGTTGTTAGAGAACTTCTGTAGATTGCAGTGTGTTGTGTTGTGTGAGAAGTCTGCAGTATAAAGGGTGAACAGGAAGGGAGCCAAAACCATTCCCTGGGGGGCCCCCGTGCTGCCGATGATTGTGTCGGACACACAATCCCGGGTTCTCACAAACTGTGGCCGGTTTGTGAGGTAGTCCAGGATCCACGATGACAGGTGCTGGTCCACCCCTGTGCACAGCAGCTTGTCCCTCAGGATCATCGGTTGGATGGTGTTGAAAGCACTGGAGAAGTCAAAGAACATGATCCTCACCACGTTTCCAGGCTTCTTCAGGTGGGACAGGGAACGGTGAAGGAGGAAGATCACTGCATCCTCCACCCCGATGCCATGCTGGTAGGCGAACTGGAGTGGATCCATTGCTGGTCCCACCAGGGGGCGGAGGTGAGCAAGGAGCAGTCTCTCCAGGGTCTTCATCATGTGAGACGTCAGGGCCACTGGTCTGTAGCTGTTCAGGTCTCTGGGGTGGGAAGTCTTTGGTACGGGTACCACACAAGATGTTTTCCACAACTGTGGTACCCTCCCCAGCTTCAGGCTCAGGTTGAAGATGTGCTCCACAATCCCACACAGTTGGTCTGCGCAGGACACGAGGAGCTTTGCGCTGATGCCGTCCGGTCCCGAGGTCTTCCTTGCCTTGATCTTCCTCAGCTCCGTCCTCACCTGGGTCTTAGTGAGGGTCAGGTTGGGGGGCTGTGTGCTGGGAGTGGGGGGGGGGTGTTGGTGGAGTGGGGTGTGGACAGCAGGTCTCGATGACTTTAGAGGCAGCAGTGGTTGGTGTGCAGGTCGGGGGTGGGTGGTTGGTCAAACCTATTAAAAAACAGGTTCAGATTGTTCGCCCACTCCCTGCCCCCCGTGGCCTGGGAGGAGGTATTCTGGAGCCCAGAGATGGTTTTGAGGCTTCTCCAGACCCCGCCGATGTTGCTCTGTTGCAGCTTGTCCTCCATCTTCTTCCTGAAGCTGTCCTTGCTTTCTCTGATCTTCCTCCTCAGCTCCCTCTGTACGGACTTCAGCATCTCCCTGTTCCCCGACCTGAAGATCCTCTTCTTCTCTCTCAGAAGTGTTTTTATCTCAGGGTTGATCCAGGGTTTGTTGTTCGAGCAACACCGTATGGTCTTGTGGGTACGGTGTTGTCCACATAGAAGATGGTGTAGTCCGTGATGGTGTGAGTGAGGCCATTGATGTCCTCACCATGTGGATTGCAGAGCTGCTCCCAGGCAGTGATTTCAAAACAGTCCTTTAGAGCGTCCATTGCCTCCTCAGACCATATCTACACCGTGCGCATGACCGGAGGTTGTCTGTGTACTAGGGGTTTGTACACCGGCAGGAGATGAACCAAGTTGTGATCCGATCTCCCGAGTGGGGGGAATGGTGATGAGGTGTACGCCTCCTTAGTATTCACATAGAATAAGTCCAGTGTTTTATTGTCTCTAGTGTGGCATGTGACATACTGGGTGAACGTGGGCAGAATGGGGGAGAGTGAAATATGGTTGAAATCACCGGAGATGAGGAGAAGAGCATCTGGGTGTTCTGTCAGCAGCCTGCCAGTTACTGAGTGAATGGCGTCACGCGCTGTCCCAGCGTTCGCCGTCGGATTTGCATAAATAACAATGCAGATCACATGTGAGTATTCCCTCGGGAGATAGGTAGGCCGCATGCTAACAGCTAGCAACTCAATGTCTTTGCTGCAGTGTTGTTCTTTGATCGTGATATGTCCCGGTCTGCACCAGCTGTTATTGACACACATTATCACTCCTCCACCCTTTGCCTTCCCATTGTCTTGTGTCCAGTCTGCTCGTATTGCATGGAAACCCTCCAGTTCGATGTTAGCATCTGTTGCTAGCTCTGTTAGCCACATCTCAGTAAACAACATCATGCTAATCTCTCTGAAGACGCTCTGGTAAAGAGCCCTAGCCGCTAGCTCATTTGTCTTATTGAGTAGCGATCGTACATTCCCCATAATAATGGATGGAAGGACGGGTCTGTACCTTATATTTCTCGCCCGCCGTCTTGCTTCAGCATGACATCCACGTCGCTTCTGTCTTATTTCTACCGTTATATCAAGTTCTTGCGTTAGCATCGTGGGCTGATTAAGTGCTAACAGTTGGTCTCAAATGTACTGCCACCTAAAAGCAGTGGCTCCGTCCACTGGTTCAGGAGACATTTGGGCGATCCGTATGCCCGTGATGGATAAGGTGTCACCGGATCAGAAAGTTTAGCAAGAGAAGCCAGATAGTAAATAGAAATAGGAAGAAACTGATCCGCTGTTGCAAAAAGGCAGCCTACTCGTGTGGCGCCGGAAGTTAACCCTAGGCCACCACATCACAAAATAAGGTGGGTCCAGAGAAAACCATAAGGATGTCCCAACCCCAGAACATAACAACAGATCCTCGTGCTCAAAAGGAGACAACACAAGGGTCTCAATCTCAGGAGGTGAAAACAAAATTTCTCAAACCTCAGGAAGTAACATGGAATCCAGTTGGACCTCGGGAGGCGACGTGGACATTTGGACCTCTGGGGGTGATGTGGGCAATTGGACCTCAGGGGGTGACGTGGGCATCTCACCCTCTGAGGATGCCAACATAGACATCTCTCCCTCTGGAGGTGAAAATATGGCTACATAGACCTCTGGAGGAGAAGACATGCCTACATTGATCTCTGGAGGTGGAAACATGGCAACATTGACCCCTGGAGATGAAAACATGACTACACCAACTTCTGGATTTGAAAACCTAGCAGCATTAACCTCTGGAGGTGGAAACATGGCAACACTGACCTCTGGATGTGAAAATACAGCAACATTGACCTCAGGAGGTGAAAACCTGATAACATTAACCTCTGAATGTGAGAACCTCGCAACATTAACTTCTGGATGAGAAAACCTGTCAACACTGACCTCTGAATGTGAAAACCTGGCAGCATTAACCTCAGAAGGTGGAAACACAGCAACGTTAACCTTTGGAGGTGGAAACATAGCATCATTGACCTCTGGAAGTGAAAACATATCAACATTAACATCATTGACCTCTGGAGGTGAAAACATGGCTACATTGTCCTCAGAAGCAACGGCTGAAGGTCTTTTGGCCTCAGGAACATTGACTGGAGGTCTCCTGACCTCAGAAGTGTAACACCACCAACTGTGTGTAACACCAACACCAACTTTAGGTGAAATCTTGTACTCTTTTGGTAGTACTGGGTATGGCAGTGTAGTTACCTTTAACCTTACCACCTAGACAGAAGGGGCAATTGGGCCAGGTCAGATAGACTCGAGGTTTGTAGGAGTCTGGAGGGCGTAACAACAGATGACACACAGAGAAGTATGGGAACTTGCAAATATGTGTATTTTTTAAAGTTGTGTACACTCGCCATCCAGATCTGGAGAATCCACATTCTTCTGAATCCAGCAAAAAAAAGAAACCTGACCTACAGAATAGGCCAGAACAACAGGCTTAAGCTATGCTCTATAGCTCATTACAAAATATTTCCAAGTTGTACAACAAATAATTCAAATCTCTTCACATTACTAAATGTGCATAAAATAGACACATCTATTATCCAGATTTATCAACATGGTGCCAAGAAAAAAATAATAAGTGAAGTGCCTTGGAAGGCTCTTGACAATAATTGTTTGTGCAGTGTGCTGAACCAAGTTAACATCACAAAAAAAAAGAAAAGGGTGCTAGCACAACAATTTAGCACAACTTGACACATCCAAACACCTGTAAACCACAGATATAATATTCACTCTTAAGTAACAGTCAGTAGTAGGTGAAATGAAACCTTTGCTAACCATTACAGCCTTGAAAAATGACTTTTCTCCCATGAAAAACCTAGCCGGAATTAGCATCGGAGGTTAGCATTTTAAGCTAGTGGTTAGCATTTCACATACACAATGAATGGCACTCACCATGCTAAGCAACACGTGCTTCACAGGATTCCCGCGCTCACTTGAGTTCACAGCCTTTGGGTTCAAATCTTAAAATTTAACAAACGAGGTATTAGAATTTGATAATACAGCAATACCTCGTTTCTCATGTTGGTTTTGGCTTACCAATCTCAAGAGTTTTATCCAGGCAAAGGCTGCTACTAGCACATTAGCTCATCATCTCAGTAAGGGATCGCGTTCTCTCGGTCGGTGCCTCTGCTGTGACTGAAAGCGTTCTGCAGATTACACCAAGACCGAGCGAGGGAGCGCGTGACCCCATTGGCTGGCGTGACCCCATTGGCTGATGCTGCCAAACAAATGACGCAGCCATTGGTTGCTCAATATACCAAATAAAAACACTAGGAACCCCATCAGAGCCCCTTAGAAATGTTTTTAACTAGTTATGGGTATATTTTATGAACTTATATTTATTTATATATTTATCTTCAAAATATCCATTCCCATTGTGAAATGAGTGTCCCTTTTCTTTTTAAAGCGGTATCGATATTTATAATTTTATTTACATTTTTAGCACTGGGTTACAGAAGCATTGCCGGGCGAAGGTCTTCCTGACCTCCTGGATATCCGTGGGTGGAGGTCCCATGACTTCTGGTGTGGCAGGTGAAGCGTGGTCCTCCTGCGACTCCTTCCCTGACACGACCACCTCGGATAGGGAAGAAGAGCAGGGAGTGAGGGAAACGTCACCACAATTACCAGGAGCTAGGCAAGTCTTTACTAATATAGATTTTCAAAAAGTAAAAAATAATACTTGCCTGAGCTCCTGGACTACTGCTGCTGGGGTGACTGCCTCAGGATCAATAGCAGGAACACTGACGGGCTGAGCTGGAACAGGAGCTTGCGCCTCAGGGACAGCTGGAGCTGTGGTGCGCGTCTTAGAGACAGCGGGAGCTGTTGTGCGCACCTCGGGGACATCCGGAGCTGTTGTGTGCACCTTGGAGTAAGCTGGAGCTGGGAGGCACCGTGGGGCTGGCTTTGGTGGTGTGAAGTGGCGTGGAGTCGTCGTCGGCGGTGCAGAGTGGCATGGAATCAACTTAGGCGGAGCAGAGCTGCATCGAGTCGGCATAGGCAGTGATTGCTCCAAGATGAATGAATCCCGCAGTGCTGGAGTGGACACTGAGGAACACTGGGGAAATGTGCTCTCCTCCAGCCTGTGGTGTGGCTGCTGAGCTGAAGAGAGACAAACCGGAGTTGGGGCGGGCCGCCAAGAGTGGTGATGTCTCCCGGAGCTCTCCTTTCACCCAGGACTGCCAAACGCCAAGCAGGACCCCCTGTATTGTTCCCTCTCGGTGGCGGACATCTCCGAAGGAGCTCAGAGGGTGGCAGGCTGCTTCTTGGGAGACGGGGATGAGGCTGGCGAAGCTGGAGGTGGAGAAGATCCCGGAACCTGGGAACGCTTCCTTGTCAGTGGCGTTGCCGGTAAGTCTCCTACCATCGCTGGATACATTTGCCGGAGGGCCGTGACAAACTGTAGCAGCTCCGTCAGGTCGGTTTAGCACCGCAGGCTAGGGAATGCACCCATAATCCCAGCTGTGGCATTCACGCAGTTCAGAGCTGCCTCTGACGTGGGGGAGGAGTGGGCATCAGAGACAAACCCCTCGATCATCTCGACAGCCCACAACTCGTCCACATTGGCCTCCCTGGCCACCAGCCTCCTTCTGCCTGCTGAGTCCAGATATGGTTGTGCTATTCAATCATGTACTGCTGAACAGCAGTTAAGGGTTGAAAATCGGACTCAAGGGGCAGGCAGGCTCAAGTGCAAATAATGATTTAATTAATAAACACTTAACTTAAAACAAAACAAAGGCAACACATGTGATGAGGCTGAACTAAACTAGACTGACTTGGGAATAACTAAACTAAACCTAAACTTGGCAAAACATCAGGCATGGCAAAGAAACACTCAAGTGGCATGGAACAGAGACGTAGCAAAGTTGTAACACATAGAATGATGCAATGACCTCTCAAAGAATACAGGGCAAAGCCAAATCTATAGGGGAACTCATAATGAACTAAACCTAAGACAGCTGGGCCAATCAGGGCAGCAGGAGAAGCACACAGGAGGGGGAGGGCTGCACACACACTCATAGAGAGACAGAAACAATGAACATGCAGGGCAAAGACACAGACCCCAGCAACAGGGGAAGACCTTTTTTTTTTTTTTCCCCAACATGGACGCTACTGGTGGCACTGCTCTGCTGTGACCCGGCTATCCTGTGCTGCTACTGTGTGTGTATGTTTGTAGTACTTAGTTTTTAGTGCTCAGTCTGAAGTGTCATAATGATGGTTTTGCTAAAGGGACTGCTTGTGATCTGGTTGCTCGGGATAATATGCCACTGTACCCAAGTGGATCGGGACATGAGGCCGACCACGCTCCTGAGCTATACTCGAGACCAGCTCCTGCTTCTTAGTTCCAGCCACGTCCCGGCACCCCTCCTGCCTAGGAAGCCGGTCGCGGAAGAGAGGGAAACGTGGCGGAGTATGACAGAGACTGCGGAGGAGAGAGAACAGGCTGCCACTGCCATCCATGTTGCTCTGTAATGTCCGCTCACTGAAGAGCAAAATGGAGGAACTCAAAATCAACGCCAGGTTCCTATACGAGTACCGGGAGTCATGCCTGCTCGTTTTCACAGAATCGTGGCTTCAGGAGGACGTACCTGACTCGCTCCTATCCGTGGACGGCTTCTCCCTGGTGTGGCAGGACAGGGACGCACTCTCCGGTAAGATCAAAGGAGGAGGTATTTGTGTGTACATTAAGAACAAATGGTGTTCGCAGTTTACTACGAGAGAATCGGTTTGTACCCCGGACATAGAACTGCTGTGCTTAAGCCTGAGACCCTTTTATCTCCCCCGGGAATTTGGAAACATTTTATTATGCACCGTTTATATCCCGCCCAGCGGGAACGCTTTCAATGCGGCGAATGCTATTGTGGACTGTGTATACAGACAACTGGAATGCACTCCTGAAGCACCTTGTTTAATTTTAGGGGATTTTAATCACTGCAAACTGGATGCGGCACTGCCTGGCTTCAGCCAATATGTGAACTGCAGTACAAGGGGGAAAAATATTTTGGACAAATGCTATGGGAACGTCAAAAATGCCTATATAGCAAGGGTTAAGCCCCCCTTGGGGTCCTCAGACCATAATGCTGTTCATCTGATTCCTATTTACAAGTCTTTGCTTAAAAGCAGCAAACCACAGACAAAGACAATCTTCATATGGGACAATGAAGGCATAGAAACTTTGAGAGGTTGTTTTTCTTGTACCGACTGGGGACTCTTCCATAACTTGGAGTTGGGGGAGGCCACAGATACCATAACTGAGTACATAAAATTCTGTAAAGAAAATGTTTTACCTCAGAAAGTAATCACTATGTACCCTAATAATAAGTCTTATATTTCCAAGGAATTAAAACGGTGCATAGTACAGAAAAAGATTGCTTTTAAGAATGGGGACATGTCAAGTGTGAAAAATATACAGAAAGAAATTAATTACAAACTAAGAACAGCTAGAGATGAGACGAGGAAGAAATTTGAATCTGAATGCCGAGGAAAAAGTTCTAGGAAATTGTGGGACTCAGTTAAAGTAATGACAAAGATGACTCCATCCAAAAGCTGCATTAATGTAATGAATGAGGAAGAAAAGGCAAACGAGTTGAATAATTTCTTTTGCAGATTTGAGACTAGAGATTTTTCTCATGAACAAAAGCTGCTCTGGACGCTATATGAGTATTAGGCTCTGAAAAAATTATAGTTGACCAGCATGTTGTGGAAAGATTTTCTCACGTATGTGCCTCAGGAAGGCATCTGGACCAGACGGGATCTCTGGGCGCTTACTGAAGTCATGTAGTAAGGAGCTAGCAGAAGCCTGGAGTCCCATCTGCCAGAAGTCTTTAGATACGTGTTCTGTCCCAGTAATTTGGAAAAGCTCTATTATAATTCCTGAACCAAAAAAAGCAAGCTGCAAAGAGAATAATGACTATTGTCCTGTTGCACTGACCTTACTGGTAATGAAGTGCCTCGAGAAGATTGTCATTGACATTCTGAAAACTGATTTTGGAGGACTTTTGGATCCTCTGCAGTTTGCTTATAAAAATAATAGAAGTACAGAGGATGCCATTTTAACCTTAACCCATTCTGTGTTTAAACATTTGGAGGAGACAACCTCATATGCACGTCTTTTATTGGTTGATTTTAGTTCAGCTTTTAACACACTGCAGGCACACCTTTTAAGTAAGAGGTTAAATGATTTTAAAGTGCATCCTGTCATTATTAAATGGTACCACTCATTTTTAACTTATCGTAAACAGCAAGTTAGTGTAAATGGAACTTTATCTAAATCCAGAACCCTCAGCACAGGAGCTCCCCAAGGCTGTGTTAGTTCACCATTTTTGTTCACCTTGTACACTGATGAGTGCAGAAGTGTCTATCCAAGCAATCAAATTATTAAATTTTCTGATGACACTGCTATTTTATCACTACTTCAAAAGACCCATGATCTGTCAGGCTATTTTATAGAAATTCAGAGGTTTGTCAGTTGGTGTGATGACAGTCATCTCATTTTGAATACTGATAAAACAAAGGAGATGGTGTTTGACCCTCGGGGAGTTGGTGACCACAGGCCTGTGGTCATCCACAACCACGCTATAACACAGGTTAGTTCCTATAAATATTTGGGAGTATTTATTGACAATTCATTAACCTGGAGCACACATATTGATTACCTCTGTAGTAGACTACAACAGCGGCTGCATTTCTTGCGTAGATTAAGAATACATGGCGTTGATAAAATGATTATGCTAATATTTTACCACGCTGTGTTGGAGAGCTGTATTAGATACAGCATTACAGCTTGGTTTGGCAACCTCTCTGTGAAACTAAAGAACAGAGTGTTGCGTTTAATTTGTACAGCATGGAAAATTATTGGAGTTAAAGAGTATTTACCCATGCAGATCTTACACGACCAGGCAGCCTGTAGACAAGCTCAAAAAATAATCAGTGACATGAGCCATGTACTAAACAATGAATATGTGTGGCTGCCCTCAGGGAAGGAGATACAGAGTCCCCAAGTGCAGGTTCAATAGATACAAGAACTCATTTATCCCGACGTCAGTAAAACTTTTAAACTCAGATTTATAGGTCAGGTGACACTTATAACTCCTGTTCTTAATGCCTGCCGTTATATATTTATGTATGTACAGTATGTACTTGTATTATTTATTGGGTTTTATTTCATTTATTATGTACTACATCCATTGTGTATGTGTGGATTGTGTGGTTGACATTGACATTGATTTTTATTTGAACATTCTAAAAAAAAAGAAAAAAAAAAGAAGAGAATTCAAAACAAAACGACAAGCCAAAAATAAAATGTTCGAAAGGAGTGGGAAGAAGCCAACGCTTATATAGTCCCACCCCTTTTCCATACCCAACAAATTACAGTATCACTCTTAATCATCATTATCCCACAGCCACATTCACCATAATACACCCATAATCAAATTATACAACAAAAATGACACAACAATGACAGTCCATATTGACAACAATACCAACATCCAACAATATTACAACAACAATAAACATACACTTCTGGCATGTTCAATACAAACACAGACAACACCATCACCTTCACAATCACCATAACACAACAACAACCTTCCCTCACTGAAGACACAATGTAACATCACTGCCCTTCATTCTTATACTGCTCAAAAATCATTTCTTTATATGTTGATTTAAATATGTGGATGTTTGGACATTGCCTGTGTTTCTCCCCCAACCCATTCCACAATTTTACCCCACACACAGACACACAAAAACTCTTCCGAGTAGATCTTACTAAGTGCATTTTAAATTTTGTGTTCCCCCGTAAATTATATTTCCCTTCTCTCTCCCTGAAAAGATTTTGTATATTGTGTGGCAAGAGGTTTTTACTGACTTTAAACATTAATTGTGCCGTGTAATAATGAACCAGATCCCATAATTTCAATAACTTTGAATGTAAAAACAATAAATTAGTATGTTCGAGGTACCTGACTTTGCTTATAACACAGACTGCCCTTTTTTGTAATATTAACAATGAATTAAGTTTACTTTTATAACTGTTACCCCAAACCTCTATACAATAAGTCAAGTATGGAAGTACTAATGAGCAATACAAGATATGAAGTGATTTATAATCTAGGACCTGCTTAATTTTATTTAGAATTGCAGTATTTTTTGCAACTTTGTTTTGTATGTATCTGACATGTGGTTTCCAACTAATTTTATCATCCAGTACTACACCCAAAAACTTGATCTCCTTAACTTTTTCAATAACTATGTTATCTATATGAATATGTATATCTTCTGTATCTTCTGAATATGTATATCTATCTTTATTTTTACAATTACCAAATATCATTACTTTAGTTTTATCTATATTTAGTGATAATTTATTACAATCCATCCATTTTTTAAGCTTATTTAATTCATTATTTAGAGTATGGATTAGTTGATTATAATTATTTCCAGAATAAAATATATTAGTATCATCAGCAAATAATATTATTTTTAATAATTTAGAAACTTGGAATATATCATTTATATATATGTTAAATAATTTGGGGCCCAATACTGACCCCTGGAGGACCCCACAGGCAATTCCCATACACCCAGACAGATATTCTCCCATCTTCACAAATTGTTGTCTCTCAGATAGATAACTTGTTATCCATTTCAGAGCCATTCCCCTAATACCATACATTTGCAATTTATTAAGAAGTATTGAATGATTTATTGTATCAAATGCTTTTCTAAAATCTATAAACACACCAATTGCATATTTTCCTTGATCTAATGCATTTATTATTTCCTCTGTTGCTTCCATTATCGCCAATGATGTTGTACTCTTGGCTCTAAATCCATATTGGTTCTGATTCAGCACATCTTGTTTATTTAAAAAGTTTTCTAATCTGTTGTTGAAAAGTTTTTCCAGAATCTTTGAAAATTGTGGGAGAAGCGATACTGGTCTGTAGTTTGTGTATTGGTGTTTATTTCCTTGCTTGAATAATGGTATTACTTTTGCTATTTTCATTTTCTGCGGGAATGAGCCAGTTTGAAATGATAAATTACAAATATATGTGAATGGTTTTAATATACCATCAACAGTTCTTTTTACTAGTGCCATATCAATACCATCACAATCAGTAGATAATTTATTTTTAAACTTTTCAACAACAGATTTTACCACTAGTTCATCCACCGCTGTAAGAAAAATTGACCGAGGGTTACTTCCAATCAAAGTCTCACTCACGGGGTCTCTTCCTTGGTTTGGAATTTTTGCTGCCAACTCTGGCCCAACATTTACAAAAAATTTATTCATTTTATTTACTACCATATTCTTATCATAAATATCACCACAATTATCAGTAAAATACTCTGGATATATCATTTTCTTAGTTCCATTCTTCCTTAATTTATTTAATATATCCCAGACTCCTTTTATATTATTTTTATTTTCATTTAACATTTTCCCATAGTATAATTTTTTTTTCTAGTTCGTATTATTTCAGTTAATTTATTTTTATATGTTTTATATCTTTTTTTCAGATTCTTTAGTTCTTAATTTAATGAAATTTTTATAGAGATAATTTTTCTTTTTACAAGCATTTTGTAACCCCTTGGTTAACCATGGGCAATATTTGTATATGTGTTTTTTATTAATTTCTTTAATTGGACAGTTTTTATCATATAATGATTTAAATATATCAATAAATTTATCATATGCCAAGTCCACATTTTTCTCTCTATAGACAACATCCCAATTCTGTAACATTAAGTCTTCTTTTAAATCACTCATTCTGTCTTCTGTTCGTATTCTTTTATAAATAATCTTTTTACATAGTTTATTATTATTCTTACTCTCATTAGCCCCATAATTAACATCTAAAGAAACAAATACAGGCAGGTGGTCACTAATATCATTTATTATTATACCACTCACCATATTATATTCAATAACATTGGTAAAAATGTTGTCTATCAGGGTAGCACAGTGTGTCGTTATTCTCGTAGGTTTTGTAATCTTTGGAAATAAGGTTAAGCTATACATTGTATCTAAGAAATCTTCAGTTGGTTTGTGTCGTTTTGTTTTCATTAAATCTATATTAAAGTCACCACAAATAAAGATATTTTTTGTCTTATTTTTGCATACATCTTTTCCATCCCATTTTTAAATTTTTCCGTATCAGATCCCGGTGCTCTATATATACAACTTACTATTATATTTTTCTTTTTTCCATCTTAATCTCAATTGTTAAACATTCCATACTTTCATTCACTGCTGATGTCATGCTGTCCACTTTTTTACTTTTTAATTTTCTATCAACATACAGTGCTACCCCACCACCACTTTTACATTTCCTATTTTGTGTGTACATCTCATATCCATATAGTTCAAAATTTACATCTTTTTCTTCATTAATCCATGTTTCACTTATTGCAATAATCCTAAATGGTGTATTAAATTGATTTAAAAACTCCTTAATACTATCAAAGTTTGCATAGAGACTCCTACTATTAATATGCATTATTGTTAATGTTTGATCCAAATTCATAATTCCATTTAATTGTTGTTCTTCATAATAAACACACTTATTATTAATATGATTAAAATAGTTATTGTCTGGGCCAATATTTCCTAAAATGTCTTGTGGTTGCTGCTCAGTATTGACAAAGTTTCCAGCTTCAATTTGCCCCACTACACTTTCATCATCAAATGAGGAGGGATGATTAGTTAAAGTACTAATCATAAATTATGACAACCATGTACACCAAAAGGAAAAAAGGAAAAGAACACAAAATTTTAACTCATGATCCTACTGCACCATTATTCCTGAATCAGGGCTAAGGTTTAAATCTGTCCAATTCCTCCATTTCTCTAATCATTATTACTTTAGCGTCTTCTGGAGTGCCAAGCAGTTTTATATACACCTTACAGTTTCTTGTCCATGTCGACTGTATTGTTCCTTGTTTTCTGAGGGCCCTGGCTTGTCTAGCTATTTCGGAGTTCTTTTTTGTTAAATGTTCATTTATGTAGACAGCCGTTCCTCTCAGTTTTTTTGCTTGACGCAGAAGATCAGTTTTTGCTTTCCTACTGACGAATCGGATGATGATCGCTGGTTTTCCTTTACTGTTTTTTTTTTGGTTACGTGTGGCAAGCCAAAATAGTCTCATTGTCCATAATAATGTTTTTAGTATTGAAAAAGGTTAATACCTGCTGCTCAAGAGTGTGTGATTCTGCCAGTGTCTCATCCTGCCCATCCTGATTACCAACTCCAGCTGTCACACGTGCATAGGAGCGGTGTCTGGTGTTCAGACCACTCACAATGACGTCATCCATTCTTGTATGTTGTTCTAATTCATCCACACATTTTTCCAAGAATTTAATTTTCTTGTCCTTGTCCATAATTTCAGCCTTTAACTCACGCACTTGTTCCATAAGGTTAACAAGCAGCGTTTGTCGTTTAGCTATTTTAGATATTTCTTCAGACATAAAGTTTAGTGAGAGTTTAATCTCTTCCAGTTCCTCTCCATGTGTCTGATTCTTTTTTGGAGGCATAATGACTAGTTTGATTAGGATCAAGGGAGAAGCTCACCTGTTGACTAGTAATTGGGTAACTGGATCTGCCGGTGAAGCCGAGGAGGCCAATGCTCCCTCGGTTGCTAGTGGAGGCCTCCAGCTAGCGTTGTTCTATCAGGCGGTGAATCCGAAGCTCTCCCGGTGGCTAACGGAGACCGTTAGCTTGGGTCGTAGCCTGGTAGCAGGTATCTGACAGTAAAGCCAAAGCTCTCCCGGTGGATCCTGCAGCTGATGATAGCAGGATAATTTCTGGTGCTACCAGTATCTGGCCCAGCCGACCTCGGATCCGGCTGAAGCCTCAGTTAGCTCCTCCGCTGAGCTCCGCCGCTATAGTTGAGGTCCAATCCGGCCGGAGTCTTGGTCAGCTTCTCCGCTGTTAGCTCCGCCGCTTACCACCGCACAGTGAAGGTGTCCCGCAGCTCAGACGATCCGCTGAGCTGAGATGTTTGATTCTGATTCAAATACAGTCTTTTGAGCTTTCTGTTATCCGAGAGGTGTAGAAAAAAATGCCCATGGCGATTGGCTCAGGACATAATTGGCGTTTCAGAGCCGCCATCGCTCTGCGAACGCTAGCGTAGACATGGAGTAATACAGATGAACAACCATGAGAAAATCCAATAGTGCAGCCTATTGATTGCAGCACGGGTGACAAGCCCAAGACAAATTTCCCCTTGAGGGACAATAAAATTTATCTTATCTTATGACTAGACAGGACAAACAAAGAGCAGAGAGCATAGGGGCACTTTGTAATAATCAGAATAATAATAACAGTGAAACACAGGACTAAATTAACATAACGCATGGGCATGGTCCTAGCCGTGCCCTTAACCTTGACAGGGAGGCTCTTACCTATTTGCTTAGTTAAATCCAGATGATGAGATTTTTTTGGCTAGGCATCGTATTATATGGATATTTGTACCATGGATTATACACTGAAATTTTACAATTGCCTTACTACTGATATTATCACTCTTTTATTCTTATTTATTATCAGCATATCAAAATCAAATGGGCATGAGCAGGTAAGATTTTTTTTAAATTTACACTGGATTAGTCAATTTAGGTAATAATAATGGATTGCACTTATATACATAGTGCTTTTCGTGACACCCAAAGACACTTTACAATGAGTGCATTAGTCATTCACTCCACAGACAATGGTAGTGGGAAGCTACTTCCATAGCCACAGCTGACCTGGGGTAGACTGATAGAGATGTGGCTGCCAATCCGCACCAACGGCCTCTCCAACCACTACCGAACATTTATTCACATACCAGTGTCACAGACACTGGAGGCAAGGTGGGTCAAGTGTCTTGGTCAAGGACACAATGGCAGGGTGGGGGAAGTGGGATTCACACCGCCAACCTTCCGTTTATTGGATGACCGGCTGTACCTCCTTAGCCACTACCCTCCCAAAGGGCTCCAGAGGTAGAGCAGGTACAGTCGTGTGAAAAAATTTGGACACCCTTTTAAATATTAAGTTCTTTATTAAGAAATGTTCACATATCTATTTCTAACCTTGTTTTTGTTTTTATAATCACAAATGATTTGTTAATGTCAGCAGACTCTGGGCTCCTCTCCATCCTCATCCTTCTTGACCTGACTGCAGCCTTTGATACCATTTCTCACCCCATCCTCCTCCATAGACTGGCATCTCTTGGTTTTTCTGGTACTGTTTTAAACTGGTTCACATCCTACCTTTCTGATCGCTCCCAATTCATCCAGTTAAAATCATACACATCCCAGCCATCGTCCATCTCTTCTGGTGTCCCCCAAGGTTCAGTCCTTGGTCCAATTCTTTTCATCATTTATCTTCTTCCTACTGGTCATATTTTTCGTAAATTTAATATTCAATTCCATTGTTACGCTGATGACACCCAGCTATATCTTTCCTCCAGACCTATTTCCAACCTCCCTTCCACCTCCCTCTGTGACTGCCTCCATGAACTCACTTCCTGGTTTTCTTCCAACTTTCTTAAACTTAACAGTGATAAAACAGAAGTCCTTTTAGTCGGTTCAAAATCCACCATTTCAAAGTCAAACAATATCACCATCACTATTGATAATACTACTGTTTCCCCTTCCCCTCAAGTCAAAAACCTTGGGGTAATCCTGGACACCACCCTCTCCTACAAATCCCATATTAATAATGTCACCCGGTCAGCATTTTTTCATTTACGTAACTGTGATATCCTACCGTGTAGCAATGATCACACTTGAGTTATTTCTTTGGCTAACTCTGCCGTTTATTCTGCAACACACATAATATGACTGAACATGGATTCTGCGCGGGGTTTTCACACTCTTATTCTAATGTGTCCCCTTAATAGTAGTGCTGAACAATACAGGTAGTTCCCCCTAGAGGCATGTGCCAGTAATGTTTTAAATTAGACTTGCAGTCTACCACATCCCTCCCCTCTAGATTAAACTACTTTTAATTACACTAGCCAATTATGCTAGACATCCTGGAACTCCCATTTAACCCTAAACAATCACAGTTACTTTTAACTTCTTAAACACATGTGCCATACACATAATTTCTTTCTCTTTTTTTTTTTTTTTACATGTATAACACACATAACAGTCTAACTGGGGATTTGGTTTGACTACCGCATCCCAGTGAGGTTCCAGGACGCATTCTTGTCCTGTGGCTGGGGAACTCACTACTGACTAAGTATAGTCCTTCAAGTAGTCTGGAGCTTTCCTAGCTCGCTGAGATCTTCTCACGGCGGGTGAGCCAACTGCAGGTGAAGACTCAGACTGCTCCACTGTTTCAGCTGCTGCAGTGCTGCCCGTAGAATCTGCAGAGACGGTTACCTCAGGTTTCACCTGAAGTGGTGGTTCGTTGATGCTCTCCTCAGGATGGGTGTCAGACAACACCTCTGGTGCCATCGGCAGGGGAATGGAGCTCCTACCACGAACTTGGTCGATGTGTCGCCTCACCACTTGTCCATGACCTAATGTCACCTTGAATGACACAGGGCCTGTCTTTTCTGTTATTTCTCCTGGTACCCAGGCTGGTCCTGAGCCAAAGTTGCGGGTGTAGACCACGTCTCCTTCTCTCAGTATTCTCTCTCTAGCATGCATGTCATGATAACCTTTTTGTTTCTCTTGTTTATCATGCACTTTGTTTCTGAAGTCTGGATGTATTAAGTCAAATGTTGACCTCAACTTCCTTCCACACAACAGCTCAGCTGGTGACTTGCCAGTTGTAGATTGGGGTGTTATTCGATAGCTGAACAGAGCTCTCGACATTCGGGTTTCAATAGAGTCTCCTGTCATCTTTTTCATGAGTGACTTGAATGTCTGCACGGCCCTCTCGGCTAAGCCGTTAGAAGAAGGATGGTATGGCGCAGTCGTGATGTGACGTATGCCATTCTTTTCAGAAAACTCTTGGAACTGTTCACTCGTAAAACATGTACCGTTATCTGATACTATGATTTCAGGTAGCCCATGTTGGCTGAAACTCTTTCTAAGACATTCAATGGTAACAGTAGAAGTAGAGCTACTCACAGAATATGCATCGATCCACTTTGAGTATGCGTCAACTATGATCAGGAACATTCTTCCCATCCATGGACCTGCGTAGTTAATGTGAATTCTTCTCCATGGTTTATCTGGAACTTCCCAGGGATGTAGTGGGGCTGCTGGAGGACTGTTCCTGTTCTCCTGGCATGCCGCACATGACTTCACAAGCGCCTCCACCTCTGCATCCATGTTGGGCCACCACATGTAACTCCTCGCCAACGCTTTCATGCAAGTGATGCCAGGGTGTGCTTGGTGTAGTTGTTGCAGTAAGGCATTCCTACCAGGTGGTGGAACAACCACGCGTCCTCCCCACAGGATACAACCTTCCTGGGTGCTGAGCTCATCCTGTCGTCGGGCATAGGGAATGAACTCAGGACTGTTCATCTTCGGCCATCCTCGCAAGATGTATTCTCGCACTCTTGCTAGAACCGGGTCTTTGTCTGTCCACTTCTTTATTTGTTGTGCGTTCACCAGGGGCACGCCGATATCTTCAAACAATAGCACTCTCTCCTCCTCCTCAGGCGTGCTGTCTCTTCCTCCATCCAAGGGTAGCCTACTCATCGCGTCAGCATTCGTATGGTCCCGTCCGGCTTTGTAAACGATGGTGTACTCATACGCTGCTAATGTAACGGCCCATCTCTGAATTCTCTGAGATGTCATCTGGGGTATGGCTCTCATTTCACTGAACAGTGAAATTAGTGGCTTGTGGTCAGTCACTATAGTGAACTGTCTCCCGTACAGGTATTTGTGGAATTTTTTTACACCAAATACTACTGCAAGGCCCTCCTTGTCTAGCTGGGAGTAGTTTTTCTCAGCTGCACTAAGAGTTCTTGAGACGAACCCTATGGGTCTCTCTGAGCCATCCTCCATACGATGAGAGAGTACAGCACCCACACCGTAGGGTGATGCGTCACACGCCAGGATGAGTGGTTTGTTTGAATCATAGTGCACTAACACACTACAGGACTGAAGTAGCGCTTTGGACTCTTCAAACGCCTTCTGCTGCTTGACCCCCCATGACCATTTTTCTTCCTTCTTAAGTAAGGTATGTAGTGGTGCCAGCAGCGTGGAGAGCTTTGGGAGGAACCTATGGTAATAGTTCAACAAGCCCAGGTAGGCTTTTAACTCAGTAACATTTTGTGGCTCAGGCGCCTCCGCAATGGCTTCCACTTTGTCTGTTAGAGGGTGTAGACCACTGGCGTTGATCTTGTGGCCTAGGAACACCACCTCTTTTCCCATGAACTCACACTTGCTTCTTTTCAACCTCAGACCGCTTTTCTCCAACCGTTGAAGCACTTCCTCCAGCGTTTTCAGATGTTCTTGTTCATTTGGTCCTGTACAAAGGATGTCATCCAAATAAATGGCAACATTCGGAATTCCACCTAGGATGCCCTCCATAGTTCTCTGGAATATAGCAGGACTGGAAGCTACTCCAAATGGTAAGCGTGTGTAGGTATATAAGCCTTTGTGTGTATTGATGGTTACATACTTTCTTGATTCTTCTTCCAGGACTACTTGTTGGTAGGCGTGACTCATGTCTAATTTCGTGAAGTGTCGGCCGCCATTCAGCTGTGCGAAGAGGTCCTCCACTTTAGGAATTGGATACTGATCCACCCGTGATGCTCGATTGACAGTGAGTTTGTAATCTCCACATATTCTAATGGAGCCATCCGGCTTTCTCACTGGGACTATGGGCGCCGCCCATTCTGCAACCTGCACTGGCTCAATGATCTTGTCATCCAGCAGCCTCTGTAGCTCGCTTTCGACCAGTGGCTTGACTGCATAGGGCACCGGTTGTCATACCCGGCTCTAGGGAGCCGGGCAATCAGAGCCAGGGACAAGCCAGTGAGTCGAGATGTTTTATTAAGGGTGAGGGATAAGGGATGAGGAGAGCACAGATACTCATGCAGACGTACACTCACAGGTTGCACAGCGCAGAGGTAAGCAGCTCGTACCGGACGTGGGGGTAGCAAGACATACATACTCACAGCGGGATACAAACACAGGAATGCTCAAGAGGAGTATAAGCTGACACCAGACGAAGGGGCTTCAGCTTAGCAATGTGTTTGTATCCCGCTGTGAGTATGTACGTCTTGCTACCCCCACGTCCGGTACGAGCTGCTTACCTCTGCGCTGTGCAACCTGTGAGTGTACGTCTGCATGAGTATCTGTGCTCTCCTCATCCCTTATCCCTCACCCTTAATAAAACATCTCGACTCACTGGCTTGTCCCTGGCTCTGATTGCCCGGCTCCCTAGAGCCGGGTATGACAGTATGTCGCAGCCAGAAGAGTTGCCGGCGGCCGTGAGTCGCTGTGGAAATGTACCTTTCTGTCCGGGTGTCAGCGCTGCTAGCATGCCGTTTCCCAGGAGTCACTTCCGGCGCCAGGGCGACGAGCTGAGGTCCATCTCGGAGGCTGTCGACGGGACGTTCTTCACCCTGCACGACGCCTCCAACGTGAGACGCTGGCATCCGGGCCGTGCTGAGGAACTCCTGGACTGTCACCCTCACTCTCTGTACCATCTGGAGGACAGTGCCAGGATAGACGCTGCAGGTACACAGCAAGAGAAGCTCCACGGGGTGGATGGAAATCCCGGCAGGGAGTCGAAGTGGGCGACGTCTTTCCCCGCTTCGGAGTCCCGTTCCTGCCGCAATTCCAGTCCGGGAGTTCGCGCCAACCAGAGGACTTCCCCCGACCTGCGCCACATCACTCGGGATTCCCTTCAAGGAGCCGCAGCTGACAGCAGTTATGTCCGGGGTCGAGTGGCTGTCGCGAGCTCTACTGTGTTTCCTGTCACCACCTTCAGGCATGTGGCGGCGGCAGTGAGATTGATGGTGAGGACTTCAGGGCTACGAAGCTTTCCCGTGCTCGACGCCTCCCTCGTCTCGATCTCCGATCTGGAGCGGCGAATCCTGGGTTTCCCCCTCGCTTCGTTCCCTGGGAGTAGTCGTCATCACATCGCCGAGTCACCTCTGCACGAACCTCGTCCGGATCCAGTTCTGGGTCATCGTCAGGACCGTTCCTCCCACGCAGCTGTCATCCCTTCGCCTCGTCAGTGTGGAGATTCTACAGCCTCGTCCCCTGAGCCTCGTTCCCCCGCTGTCATTTCTGGACATTCGGGCTGGCTCACCCCGGCTGTTTTCCCCTCCTCCTCGACGCGCTTCCTGACCGCTGTGTGTGCCTGGAATCCCGGCCTGGTGAGCTCTCTGCTGGAGACAACGCGAGCGATCCTCAGACGAATTCCCGGGGGGTCCTCCGTTATCGCCGGGCGGGGAGAGGAAGAAGCAGATTCCACTACAGCAGGCGATACTCAACCTCCAGGGGGCAGGCAAGTCATTGTTTTTTCACACCTGCTTAATGATTTGCTCTGTCACATCCCTGGAGGAGAAGTTCAGGGTTCGCAGCTCCCTGAACTCTCCCCACCTGCTGTAACCTGTATGCCTAATCCCGCATCCTCTGTGTCTCTCTCCGCCGAGCGGTCCCCGGCTCCGGGTCAACGTGGTGGGATATGGAGAGGGCCTGTGGTTCCGCAGCTACATTGCGGACGGAGGAGGGGGACTGACTGCTGCGTGGAGTCTACGCTGACGACTGAGCGTCCCTGGGTCTCCACGGAGGAGCGGTTCGGTCCAGCGGGACGAGATTCTTCTGGCTTCACGCCGAGTGGGTCGTCGGCGGGGTTACCTGAGCTGGAGGGATCTCAAGCTGCGCTGACCATCGTGCTGGCTGCGGGGCCCGACGCGGCTAGATGGGAGCCTGACAACGACCTCCTGACGACGGATCCTGGATCTTCGCAGTCCTGGACGGCGTCAGAACCCGAGATCAGGCGAGTGCTCTCCTTTCTTTTCTCTCTTTTTATCCTTGAGCACTTCAGCCTATCTCCAGGGGAGACGAGCAGGGTGCAGCCGTCCGCTGCGTCTGAGCTCGTCTCGCCGGGTTCTGGCGCTGCCGGTGATCCTGATCCCGGTTCTGTTTTCTCTTCTGAGCCTTCTTCCAGGGTCACCGGCGAGGAGTTGCTGTTCCTCGTGGTGCTGGAGGGTCCGGGTTCAACGTTGGAGGTCGGTTCTGGTGCAGTGTCCAACGTGGGTTCGCCCGAGACCCAATCGGGGTCCAACGTGGGTTCGCCTGAGGCCCGATCGGGGTCCGACGTGGGTGCTGCCCCAGTGTTGTCCAGGTCCGGTGAGGAGGTGGCCGTTTCCCTGAGGCCCGCCGCCCTCGTCATCGGCTCTCCCCTGAGCCTCTTCCACCGGGATCCGCTCTGACCCTTCGTCCGTCTCAACGGTCCTGGTGGTTGAGTGATGCGGTCGACGACCCGACCCGCAAAACTTTCGGTTCGGCGATCTGGTTTCCCCCCACTGGTCTGTTTGCCTTTGGGCGGCCTGGTTCGGCAGCCGTTGGACTGGATTCCTGGGATCTGGGCCCAGAGTTCGCCGTCCGAACATTTCTCTTCCCCGGGTTGCCAACTGGACAATGGGCGGGGAGATTACCAGAACAATTCCGGCCGTTTTGGACTCTGCCTGCCGTCTCCTCGGGTGTCCTTTACTTCTTTTATTATTATTGAAGTCACTCGGGTGTAGTTTCTTTGTCCATTAGGGGATATATATTTTTGTGCTGTGTGTTGTTTTTTTTTATTAACCATACTCAGCATTTTTATCTTATTGTTATCCTGTTACCCTGTCACCTTTTTTTCCTCTTGGTGACTCACCTTATGTATTGCGCTGTGTATTGCATTTTCTTATCTTTACTCAGCGTTTTCATTCATCCTTACCTTAGCCTTGGCCTCGTCGGTGCATCATGGAGTATGCGTGTGGTTTCCTGTTCAACCATACTCTGTGATCACCCCATTCTGTCTTATTATCCTCGTGGGGGGCCTTCCCTAGCCCCGACTTTAACATTGACTGTGTTTGTTATTGTTTGAAGTAATGTGTTTCATTCCCACTTAACCGTACTTCATTATTACCCATTTGTCCTTGTCACCTCTGTTTCTTTAGGTGATCTTTTATATATTCAGTGCTGTGTGTTTTGTTTTCTTTAGTATCCATGCACAGCGTTTTTCATCATTTTTTGTCCTGACCTTTGTCTTGTTGGTGCATTATGGAGTAGTGTGTTTGGTTCCCCTTAACTATACTCTGTGATTGCTTTATTCATTCCTGCCACCTTTTTGGTGGGTTTTTGGTTTTCTTTTTTTGCCCCGATCTATACGTTATTTGTATGCTGTCTGTAGTCATATTTGGTATTTTCCCTACCTGTGTCCTAACTCAGTTTTCTCCCTAACTGTGCTCTGGGTTAATCCTTTTCCCTGTGTTGTAGGGTATTGTATTTGGGTTTTTTTTTCTCTGCCCTGCTGCCCTACATTGGTCTATTGTTTTTTTTGTCCTTCCCTTTGCATCTTCCCCTCCGGTCCTGCCTCCCTTCCGCCCACCCTAGGTGGGGAGGGGGGGGGGGGGGGCTGGGATGTTCCTGGTCGTTCGGGAGCCCGACCGTGAGGGGGAGGCTCTGTCACCATGGGGTGAGACGCCGGCTCGGCGCTCAGCCCATGCTCCTTTTATCCCTGCCTCTCATTGGGCAGTGCCTCAGCTGGTTCCCAGCTGTCAGTGTCACGGGACGGCTGGGGCCAATTAATCCTCATCAGCTGGGGCGCTGTTAATGAGTATAAAGAGGAGCAGCTTCGATCATTCGGGGCTGCGACATAAGCACTGCTAGGCTGAAGCCCCTTCGTCTGGTGTCAGCCTCAACTCCCCTTGCAGCATTCCGGTGTTTGTATCCCGCTGTGAGTATGCACGTCTTGTTACCCCCACGTCCGGTACGAGCTACCTACCCCTGCGCTGTGCAGCCTGAGAATGTACGTCTGTATGAGTGTCTGTGCTCTCCTCATCCCTTATCCCTTACCCAGAATAAAACATCTCGACTCACTGGCTTGTCCCTGGCTCTGATTGCCCGGCTCCCTAGAGCCGGATATGACACCGGTCGGGGTTTGCAGAATCGTGGTTGGGCCTCCTTGTCCACATTAATCTTTGCAGTGACACCTTTTAGCTGTCCTAAGCCTTCTTTGAACACCTCAGCGTGTCTTTCGAGGATCTCCTCCAGCTGCAATTTGGGCTGAGATTCCACCTTATTCACCAACTGATCAATCATGGCCAGTTCTTGTAGCCAACTTCGCCCTAGTAGATTTGGTCCTTCGCTCCCAACTACTACTACAGGTAAGTTCTTTTCTTTGTTTTCGTGTTGCACCTTCACTTGTGCCATGCCTAGCACGTCTAGCTTCTCTCCTGTGTATGTTTTTAATTTTAATGAACAGGGATTTAATTCTGCTGTGTCTGTTTTCTTCCACAGTTGTGTATATTGCTGTTTACTTAATATGGTTACTCCACAGCCTGTATCAACTTCAAATGTTACTTTCATTCCATTAACATTCATGGTACGCGTGATGGGCGCTACCTTGGTCAGCTCCTCTGACGTGTTGTAAATTGTGTGAAAATCCATGTCTTCTGTATCACTTTCTCCCTCCCCTCTCAGTTGATTCGCTTGCTGTTCCTTTCCTGGGCCCTTGTTTTCATACTTTTGCCCATTAACTGTCGCTTTCAGCACCTTTATTCTACATGCTTTCTTAATGTGCCCTCGCTTGCCACAATTATGACACAGCTCAGTGGCAAATTTGCACTCGGCGGCATTGTGCTGGCCTTTGCAGCGATAACAACTGGGGAATTTGTGCTGAGTTTTGTCAGTCGACACTTTGTGGACACCTACTTGGGTCTTAGGCACACGAACATGCGTTGCTGTGTCCTCTGCTAGTTTCCCTTGCATCTCTCTCACATCTTTAGATGCTGTTTCCATCGCTTGGCATAATTCCAAAGCCTTCGCAAAAGTGAGTTTTGTTTCAGATAAAAGTCGCCGTTGCATTCGGTCATCATTCACTCCACACACAAGTCTGTCTCTTAACATTTCTTCCAATGAGTCTTTGTAATCACAGTGCAGTGTTAATTTCCTCAATTCTGCCACATACTCTGCTATGGACTCAGTGTTCCTCCTTATGCGTGAATTAAATTTGAATCGTTGCACGATTTCACTCGGTTTGGGGCTGAAGTGCTTCTGAAGCTCAGCAGTAAGCTGGTCGTACGTTTTATCTTTCGGTAATGCAGGGCTTATTAAATTTCTCAACAAGCTGTAAGTAGTTGCACCAACTCCACTCAACAGTACAGCCTTCCTTTTGTCTGGCTCCTCAATGTCATTAGCTTGGAAGAAAAAGTCCAACATTTCACTATATTCTTCCCATGACTGAGTCGAGTTATCAAAAGGGGTTACCGTTCCGATTACAGCCGCCATTGCTCGTCGTGGTGGGGAAACCTCGTTTTTCCTCCTCTGAACTTGCACTCGAACTACTGGAGTCACTTGAGTTCGCCACACTTGCAATGTTCTCTGTTTCTCGCCGCTGATTTTTTTCTTTTAATCCTCGTCGCCAATTGTGTGATATCCTACCGTGTAGCAATGATCACACTTGAGTTATTTCTTTGGCTAACTCTGCCGTTTATTCTGCAACACACATAATATGACTGAACATGGATTCTGCGCGGGGTTTTCACACTCTTATTCTAATGTGTCCCCTTAATAGTAGTGCTGAACAATACAGGTAGTTCCCCCTAGAGGCATGTGCCAGTAATGTTTTAAATTAGACTTGCAGTCTACCACAGTAACATCAACTGTCTCCGTCCCTCCCTCACCCCTGCCAGCACCGCTATCCTGATCCATTCTCTTGTTACCTCCCGTCTGGATTATTGTAACTCTCTTCTTTCTGGTCTCCCCCTCAAAACGCTTAAAAAACTTCAACTGGTTCAGAACACTGCCGCCCGGATCATTACTAGAACTCCATTCACCCATCATATCACCCCGGTTCTGCAGCACCTCCATTGGCTCCCCATCAAACACCGCATTGACTATAAAATCATCCTTCTCACTTACAAAGCCCTCCATGGCCTCGCCCCCCCCCCCATACTTGGCTGCACTCCTCTCCGTTCATATACCATCCAGAACTCTTAGATCATCAAATACCATCAATCTCATTGTCCCTTCTGCTCGTATGACCACCATGGGCCTTCGATCATTCAGCTGCACCGCCCCCCGCCTCTGGAACTCCCTCCCACCGGACCTCAGGAATTTAAATTCACTCTCCACCTTCAAATCCCATCTCAAGACTTTTTTGTTTACTAAGGCTTATTCTGTGTGATTTTCTGTACTTGTGATGTGTTTTTAAATGTTTTATTCTTTGTTTTTATTGTACGGCGTCCTTGAGTGTCTTGAAAGGCGCCTCAAATAAAATGTATTATTATTATTATTATTATTATTATTATTATTATTTGCATTTAAAAAATATTTTAGCCTTTTTAAGTGGGAATGAATGTGGGGGTGTCCTAAAAAAGATGGGGGTGTCCAAATTTATTCCTCACTATTTGTTTAGAACTACATTTAACAGAAAATTTGAAAAAAGACTTTAATTCATTTTTTATTGTTTAGTTGTATTACATGAATCTCCCAGTATTTTTAACATTGATATTAAATATTGATATGTCCAAATATGTTTAAAAAACGCACGGGGTGTCCTAATTTTTTCACATGACTGTAGTGTCACATCAGCTATACACAGTGTCCGTGATGCTAGAATACTGTGTACAGTTAGCAACACTACATCAGTGTTGCAAGTCTCACTCTTTTGTGCCTCCTCTAAAGGAAAACAGAGCCAATATCATGTTGGCTCCCTTCAGATTTCTACAGAGTAGTAGGCTGCGTGTCCACCAAACACATTTTTTCAGCTGTGGGTGGCTATTTTCCATTCATTGTCTATGTAGTTCAGTGTTTACAGCGCTGAGTGCCCTCAGCACTGAAACGCTCTCAGCGGTAGCCGCTTTTTGTCGCGGCACTCAGGTAGGTCACAGAGTTGAAAAAATTTCAACTTTTCAGACTGCAGCTGAGCTCATCAATGTCAGGTCTTTCTAAGCAGCCAATCAGAATTAAGGAAGGGTGGGACATAGGACATCGGTACAGTCTGTACTCAGACTCCTGCTTTCCGTGTCATCATATTTTGCATCCAGAGCTGCTACCAATGCTAGAATACATTTCCTGTCCATTGCTATTTAGAAACTGCTATTAAAAAATAAGTAGAAAGACTGACCATAGAAAAAGCGGAAGTGCTGAGCTGTGAGTGACAAGCTGTTGCTGCAATGTAGGGCACACACTTTTTTTTCCAGAGCGCAGCGCACAAACGCTGAAAAAAAGACGTTTAGGGCGGTCGGGTGACAAAAAACGTGTTTGGTGGACACGCAACCTAAAGCATTATTCATGTTGCATTTCCCCTTTGGTCCACTTTGGTCCGCGTGCACTTTGGATGAGCCCGGCACACGCAGCGTTGTACATGTTCACTTTTTTCATCTACCAGGCCAAGCAGTTGATGCATACGCAAAACTGTTATTTGTAGTTTCGCCCCAGTCCTGTGGGTAGCGCAAATGCGCAAACACACCAGTTTGTTTACCAGCTATAAACACGAGAGTGACGCACATTATTTTTGTAGCAACAACAATGGCGTTGTTTCAAGTAAAAGGAGGAATTACTATTTTCCAGTGCTCTTCTCTGCTCTTCTCTGCTGCTGCTGCAAAAGGATTCATGTATGTTTACTCTCGTCTTTTGTGTCCTTGTTGTCTTCTTTGTCTACTTTGTCTTGTTTTGCTGTGTTGGTAGTGCCATCTTGTGAATGGGATGTTCAGTCTTGCACATGCTCTGTCAACACGTTCAGATCGTGGGCAGGCCACACGGTCATAAAATTGGGCTGCACGCGGTTGCCTGCAGTAGAGCCCTGTGCACACTAGCAGAGTGGAGACAATGACGTAAATTTCGGCACACGAGGTTTCCGGTTGCATGTACGCAGACAGCGGAGGGGCAGCATGAATCCAGCTTAGGAGCTGTCAAGGCAGCGCTGTGAAAGTATGGTCAAGGCTGATTGTAATGGCAAGCAGACTGAATATGTTCTAAAATTATTCTGAGGAAAAGAAGTGTATGTTTTGACCCACCCCCACACACAACACACACAGAGCTTTCCTGGAATTAGTCATTCATTCATTCATCTTCTTCCGCTTAATCCTTTTCGGGTCGCAGGGGGGCTGGAGCCTATCCCAGCATCTTTTGGGCGAGAGACAGGGTACACCCTGGACAGATCGCCAGTCCGTCGCAGGGCCAACACAGAGAGACAGACAACCATTCACTCTCACAGTCATACCTAAGGACAATTTAGAATCCCCAGTTTGATGTCAATTAACCTAACTTGCATGTTTTTTGGCATGTGGGAGGAAACCGGAGAAATCCCGGAGTAAACCCACGCAAACGGGAAGAACATGCAAACTCCACACAGATCACTGTTGGTCGGGAGCTGGGATTGAACCCAGGACCCCCCGGCCAAGGGTGAGTTGCTGTGCTGCCGCAGTGCAGCCCGGTGGAATTAATCACGGTTAGTTAAAATTTCTTAATCACGATTAAATTGTGATTCATTTGTGAAAGGTGCGATCAATAAGTTTAACATTTTTAATCAATTGCTATGACCTATCCAGTCTCTATATGACCACTGTGAGAGTTTGTTTCATATTGCCAACAATCAATTTAACTCATTCCCAGTGAGATATTCTGCTGATCTTGTTCATAATATTTATGGACAGGATTTCTAGGTGCAGCCAAGGAACGGAGGTTGTTATGTTCGGTGGCCACAGCATCTTGTCTCTGCTGTTTACAGGTGGTAAATGGGCAGCACGGTGGCGCAGTGGTTAGCACAGTGGCAGCACAGCAAGAAGGTCATGGGATCGATTCCACCCTTGACCATCGTGGGTTCGATCCCACCCCCAGACCATCGGTGACCCTTCTGTGTGGAGTTTGCATGTTCTCCCCGTGTCTGCGTGGGTTTACTCCGGGCACTCCGGTTTCCTCCCACATGCCAAAAACATGCAAGTTAGGTTAATTGGCATCAAAACTGGGGATTCTAAATTGTCCTTAGGTATGGATGTGAGAGTGAATGGTTGTCTGTCTCTCTGTGTTGGCCCTGTGATGGACTGGCGATCTGTCCAGGGTGTACCCTGCCTCTCGCCCAAAGATGCTGGGATAGGCTCCAGCCCCCCCGCGGCCCGAAAGGATTGAGCGGTAGAAGATGGATGGATGAAATGGTAAATGGTGTTCACTTATATAGTAGCACATTTTCTCAGCTCTAGATGACAAAAGTGCTTTACAGATCTTGCTATCCACCCATTCACACACACATTCACACACTGATGGTGATGGAGATGATGTGGTCTTGCTGGCACTGTCGTGCAATGGCCTACAACTATTGCTCAGAAGGTTTGCTACTGAGTATGAAGCAGCTGGGATGAGAATGAGTACTTCTGAGTCCATGGTGCTTAGCCAGAAAAAGCTGGGTTTGGGGATGAGGTCCTGCTACAAGTGGCGGAGTTCAAGTATCTCAGAGTCTTATTCACTAGTGAGGGGGGAATGGAGCAGGAGATTGACAGACGAACCGGAGCAGCATCTGTAGTGATGTGGACATTGTACTGGTCTGTCATGGTGAAAAGGGAGCAGCTCTTAAGAAAAGCGGACCTGGGGGAGATCCAGGACACACTGGAGAAACAATGCCTCCCTGATGGCCTGGAAAGACCTTGGTATCCTCCACAATGAGCTGGAGGAGGTACCTGGGAAGAGAGAAGTCTGGGCTTCTCTGCTCGGACCGCTGCTTCCACGACTTGATAAGCCATAGATGATACAACACCTCAGCTGTGCACAAACAGACCTCTGTGCTCTGGTCAGGTTAAAGGTGGCATTGTCATGGCGGCCGCTGGGCCGTCATCAGCCCCGGCTGCGCACACACCTGCCGCCAATAACCAGCAGGCCTTAAAAGCCGTGTCACTGACTGCTCAGCATGGAGTCGTCTGTCTTCTTCGCCACGTAACGCGTCACGGACTCGACCTCTAGCCAGAGCATCCACGACGCATCATCGTCAAGCCTCGTCACGTAAGCCACAGAATAACTCACCTTGTCAGAGTATTCTCCCCTGTGCACAGGTGGACCTCCCTGGCGGCGGACCTGTCCCCCCTAGCAGCGGGGCTTCTCCTCCTCCTCCTCGGATCTCCTCCTCATCGTCACAGCACCAAGCTTCACGCTCACCTAGCCACACCAAGCCATGGAGCCAGCAAGAGTCTCCCAGCGCAACCTGCAAGTAAGCAGCGCACTTTGTTACATCTCCTTATTGCGAGCTGCATTAATCCCCCTGTGCTTGTGTGTTCCAGGGTTGCCAGGTCGCAGCGGGACTCGCTCAGCTCCAGCTGTATTCCAGCATTACACTCACCCACACATCCACACTCATAACACACTTAATTTAATAAATAATTGTCAAACGGTCTTACTCGTGTCAGTGTCTGTCTCCTGGATCAAGCAATCATGTCAGTACGACTCCGTCAAGACAACCCAGCAGGCAGTGCGCTGACGCGCCGTCTTAACACTCTTAGCGCCCGAGTAGACCTAATTGCCCATCAACAGACAGTTATTCTAAATCAATTAACCCAAATTAACAGCCGGCTGGATCGCCTGGAAGGACGCCAGGCTTTCCCCCCGGCCGCCGGGGCGTCACTAGCCCCTGCTAATTCACCTGCTAGTCAGGCCCACCAACCTCGCCTCACTCCCTTGCCTACCCCCGCCCGCTTTAGCGGCAAAATCGGGGAGGCACGAGGCTTCCTGCTGCAGTGTGAGACAGTGTTTCACCGTGTCCCGGGAGATTTTCCCACAGATCATAGCAGAATAGGGTATTTTTCCAACTTGCTTGAGGGTAGAGCGTTAGCTTGGGCCTACGCGATTATGGCGAAGCCCAGCTACGCTCATTTAACGTACCAACAGTTTGTAGCAGAATTCTTGGAGGTTTTTGATCACACTGATCGGGACGCAGTGTTAACAGACCGTCTTCTGAATCTTCAGCAGGGCAGTAAATCTGCAGCCGATTTCGCCGTGGACTTCCGGGTATTAGCTGTGGAGGTGGGGTGGGGGGATTCGGCTCTGGTCAGTATTTTTCTCCGCAGCCTTAACCCAGAACTGAGGAATGAGCTAGTGGCATGGGATAAACCAGACTAATTAGGCGAACTGATCTCCCTTACCATTAGCCTCGACAACAGGCTGAAGGAGCGGGCAGCCGAACGTAAAGCTGCAAGTCACTCGATTAAACCACGCCCCCGCTCCTCTCGGCCACCTCTGCTGGCTCTGCCTCCCCCGGAGGAACTTCCGGGGCAGGAAGAGACGAGCTTAGGGCAATCAGGCGTTTCGGCGGCTGAGAGACAGCGCCAAAGGGATCAGGGTCTGTGTTTTTACTGTGGTAGTGGGTCCCACGGGGTGGCTGAGTGTAGCAATCGGTTAAAAGGGGAAGTCCGTGGGTCGCAGTAGGGGGACTCACGGACGTAGACCAGAAAAAGCCCCTCACCTGTTGTCTTATTGCAATCAGACTGATCTACAAACACAGGGAACATTCTACACACACTCTCATTGACTCTGGAGCTGAGCAAAGCTTCATTTCAGAAGACCTGGCAACCCGTTTGGGCCTCAGCTGTCAACCCCTCTGCCCGCCTGTCAACCTTGTCACGCTGTCAAAGACCCCGCTTGCCACTGTTTCCCACCAGACAGTCCCTGTGTCGGTGATCATTTCTGGAAACCATCGGGAGGATATCCGGTTCTTGGTGTTGCCCATCTCCACCTCGTCAGTTGTCCTGGGTTATCCATGGCTGCGCCTACACAACCCCTCGTTTGACTGGAAGGCGGGAAACATCACAGCATGGAGCCCCTTTTGTCTCAGCGCCTGTCTTCAGTCTGCAGCATGTGCTCCCTCAGTTTCAGTGATCCCCCCCCCCCACGTCCCCGCCCCCGGACCTGTCCGGAGTACCAGAGGTCTATCATGATCTGGGAGCGGTCTTTAGCAAGTCATGGGCGCTGTCCCTTCCCCCCCACCGCCCCTATGACTGTGCTATCAACCTCCGGGCGGGGGCCCCGCTGCTGGTGAGCCGTTTATACAGCCTGTCAGCTCCGGAACGGGAGGCCATGGACACGTATATCAAGGAGTCCCTCAGCTCCGGAATCATCCATCCATCCTCCTCGGCGGTGGGGGCAGGATTCTTTTTCGTGGGAAAAAAGGATGGCTCCCTACACCCCTGCATCGATTTTCGGGGTCTAAATGAGATTGCCATCAAGGACAAATATACATTGCCCCTCATGAACTCGGCCTTTGACTCCCTCCAGGGGGCGTCATGGTTCACGAAACTGGACCTTCTAACGCCTATCATCTGGTGCGCATCAGGGAGGGCGACGAGTGGAAGACGGCTTTTCGGGCCCCAAGTGGCCACTTTGAATACCTGGTGATGCTGTTTGGGTTAACCAACACTCCGGCCGTCTTCCAGCGTCTAATCAACGACGTCCTCCAGGACTTCCTGAACTCCTTTGTGTTTGTGTATTTAGATGACATCCTGGTCTTTTCCCGCACATTGGAGGAGCACCAGGTGCATGTTCGACGGGTCCTGCAGCGCCTCCTGGAGAACCAGCTATTCGTCAAGGCCGAGAAGTGTGAATTCCATACTAACTCAACGTCCTTTTTGGGGTTTATTATTGCCCATAACCAGGTGCTCCCGGACCCGGCCAAGGTCAAGGCGGTGGTGGATTGGCCCACTCCCACGTCCAGGAAACAATTGCAGGGGTTTCTGGGATTTGCCAACTTTTACTGTCGCTTTGTGCTGAAGTTTGGGATCATCGCCAGGCCCCTGACCAGCCTCACATCCCCCAAGACCCCCTTCTGCTGGAGCAAGGAGGCTGCAGCGGCGTTCGGGAAGCTGAAGGAGGAGTTCGCTTCTGCCCGCGTTTTGACCCAGGTGGATCCAGACCTGCAGTGCTTGGTGGAGGTGGACGCCTCGGATTCTGGAGTTGGGGCAGTTCTTTCCCAGCGCTCTCCCGTGGACAGGGTGATCCGCCCGTGCGCCTTCTTTTCCCACCGGCTGACGCCTGCCGAGAGGAACTATGGCATCGGGGACAGGGAGTTGCTGGTTGTCAAGCTCGCCCTGGAGGAGTGGAGACACTGGCTGGAGGGGGCTACCCAGCCATTCATCGTCTGGACAGATCACAAGAACCTTGAGTATCTCCAAACGGCTAAGCAGCTAAAATCCCGCCAAGCTCGCTAGTCTCTCTTTTTTGGGTGGTTTAATTTTACCATCACCTACCGGCCAGGGAGCAAGAACACCAAGCCGGACGCCCTCTCCAGGCAGTTGGAGGCAGAGTCGTCTGGGGATCAGGAAGATACCATCCTGCCTTCATCCTGTGTGGTGGGCGCCCTCGTGTGGGAGATCTGGGACAGAGTCATGAAGGCGCAAGAGAATGAGCCCGACCCGGGTGGGGGTCCCCTGGGCCGATTGTTCGTCCCCTCTTCGGTCAGGAGTGAGGTCATCCAGTGGGGTCACGCCTCCAAGTTGGCGTGCCACCCGGGAATCGCCCGCACCATCGATCTGCTTCAGAGAGCCTTCTGGTGGCCAGGGCTGAGGAGGGATGTTACCAACTATGTCCGGGCCTGTGCCCAGTGCGCCGCCAGGAAATCATCATCTTCCCCCCCGGCAGGTCTTCTCCATCCTCTGCCGGTCCCTTCTTGTCCCTGGTCCCATGTGGCTCTGGAGTTCGTGACAGGCCTGCCCCCTTCAGACCATTTCACCTCGGTGCTGACAATAGTGGATCGTTTCTCCAAGGCAGCCCATTTTGTGCCACTCCGGGGGTTGCCTTCGGCACGGGAGACGGCGGATCTTCTGTTTCAGCACGTGGTTCGTCTTCACGGCATCCCTGCAGACATTGTCTTGGACCGAGGCCCGCAATTCGTTTCCCAGGTCTGGAAGGCGTTCTGCACGACATTGGGGGCCACGGCGAGTCTCTCCTCGGGGTGTCACCCTCAGAGTAACGGCCAGTGCGAGCGAGCCAATCAGGAGCTGGAGGCTGCGCTCCGCTGCGTCATTTCTTCATGTTCCTCGTCCTGGAGTACGTTCCTGCCCTGGATTGAGTACACACACAACGCCACGGTGTCTTCAGCAACGGGAGTGTCCCCCTTCAAGGCATCTTTGGGGTATGACCCCCCGCTGTTCCCGGAGGAGAAGAAGGAGGTGGCTGTCCCCTCTGTGCAGGCCCATGCCAAGCGTTGTCGCCGAATCTGGGCCATCACCCGTAAGGCCCTCCTCAAGACCGTGGAACGCAATACCCAGGTGGCCAACCGTCACAGGAGACCTGCCCCGGATTACAAGGTGGGTCAACAGGTTTGGCTATCCACGAAGAATATCAGTGTGCCGGCCAAGAAACGCAAGTTAACCAAGCGTTTCATCGGTCCTTTTGAGATTTCTCGGATCATTAACCCAGTGACTGTGCGCCTAGCTCTCCCCTCCTCCATGTGCATCTGCCCCTCTTTTCATGTCTCCCAGGTGAAGCCCTACATCTCAGACCCCCTGTGCCCGCCCCCGTGGCGTCTTCCCCCCCGAGGATGATCGACGACCACCCGGCTTGGGGGGTTACTGCCATCTTGGATGTCCGCCGGTGGGGTCGAGGTCTTCAGTATGTGGTGGACTGGGAGGGATTCGGTCCTGAACACCGTTCCTGGATTCACCCCGCGTTGATTCTTGATAAACAGCTCATCCGCGATTTCCATCGGGCGCATCCAGGTAGGATGGGGCAGGTGCGTGGAGGCACCTCTAGAGGGGGGAGTACTGTCATGGCGGCCGCTGGGCCGTCGTCAGCCCCGGCTGCGCACACACCTGCCACCAATAACCAGCAGGCCTTTAAAGCCGGTGTCACTGACTGCTCAGCATGGAGTCGTCTGTCTTCTTTGCCACGTAACGCGTCACGGACTCGACCTCTAGCCAGAGCATCCACGACGCATCATCGTCAAGCCTCGTCACGTAAGCCACAGAATAACTCACCTTGTCAGAGTATTCTCCCCTGTGCACAGGTGGACCTCCCTGGCGGCGGACCTGTCCCCCCTAGCAGCGGGGCTTCTCCTCCTCCTCCTCGGATCTCCTCCTCATTGTCACAGCACCAAGCCTCACGCTCACCTAGCCACACCAAGCCATGGAGTCAGCAAGAGTCTCCCAGCGCAACCTGCAGGTAAGCAGCGCACTTTGTTACATCTCCTTATTGCGAGCTGCATTAACCCCCCTGTGCTTGTGTGTTCCAGGGTTGCCAGCTGTATTCCAACATCACACTCACCCACACATCCACACTCATAACACACTTGATTTAATATATAATTGTCAAACGGTCTTACTCGTGTCAGTGTCTGTCTCCTGGGTCAAGCAATCATGTCAGGCATATTATCTTTTTGGTAGGCAGATTTGATCAAGCAATATTATGTTCTAAATTCAGGTTAATATGAAATATCTTCTGACCATTTTTCTTAATAATTATCAAAATGTAAAGACTTAATTTGGCCAACATTATAATACAATTTTATCTTTATAAATATAATGAACTCCTACAGAAGTATATATTCTTGCAATCTTCCTTGTCCAAATATAATTATGAGAAATGTCCCAGTAAAAAAAAAAAAAAATGTTTTTGTAAGTCTATTATCAAGAATGTTAATGAGTGGGTTCCACAGTTGCAGCATGTCACCCTCATGCCTCACGTCACAAGGCTCCCACCGCATATCCCCACAAACAGCATTACATTGGATTGCTTACAATAACCCCCAGACACCAGTAGCATAATCTAAAATAGGACAAACACAGGATTTATAAGCTGTGTATGAGTTTTATAACCCAAATCTTTACAAAACTTAACTTTATTAAGAACAGCTCCCACTGTCCTATACCAGCAGAGTCTGATAGGACCTACTTCAAAAGTAAGATTTAACATCTACGGTATATACAGGTGCAGCTCAATAAATTAGAATGTCATTGAAAAGTTAATTTATTTCAGTAATTCAGTTCAAAAAGTGAAACTCATATATTATATGCAGTCTTGAAAAAATTAGGACACCCTGTGTAGGCCTGTGTGTGTTTTTTTAACATATTTGGACATATGGATATTTAATATCAATGTTAAAAATACTGGGGTATTCATGTAATACAACTAAACAATTAAAAATGAATTAAAGACTTTTTTCAAATTTTCTGTAAAATGTAATTCTTGTGGGTGACCCCCACAGCCTACGGACAAGCAGAGCGCTCAGCTGGGGCAATTAGCAGAACAATGAGATGTGTTTATTGAGATCAATAGGCAGCCTCTCTTTGTCTAGTTCAGGCACCAGTATCCTCTTGATATGTGTGACTCAAATGCAGGTGTTCATGGCTTCCTGCTCTGTATTGTGATGCTAATGTGCCTTTCGTGTATTGTCTGTAACTGGGTATTTAAACTGCATCGCTCTGTAACTCTCTCTCTCTCTGATGACTGCTCAACTGACCACGCGCATTGCCTGTATCTGCTGAGGAGAGCCTCCGGGCTCACTCCGGCGTGCATGCACGGCGCTGGAGTGAGTTCTCGTGATGGCGGTATGATTAATAAACTCCCTTAAAAACTCTCAGTTCGCTCCTTATCATTCCATGCCGCCACAATTCTAAACAAATAGTGAGGAATAAATTAGGACACCTCCCATTTTTTTAAGGACACCCCACATTCATTCTCACTTAAAATGGCTAAAATAAATGTTAAACAATGTAAATAAAACAAAAACAAGGTTAGACATAGATATGTGAACATTTCTTAATAAAGAACTGAAATATTTAATGGGGTGTCCTAATTTTTTTCACATGACTAGATTTATTACACATAGGGTGATACAGTATATTTCAAGAGTTTATTTCTTTTAATTTTGATGGTTATGACTTACAGCTAATGAAAACCCCAAATTCAGTTTCTCAAAAAAATTACATTATGTAAAATTAGTTAAAAAAAAAAAAGATTTTTAATAGAAATGTTGGCTGACTGAAAAGTATGTCCATGTACCCACTCAATACTTGGTCAGGGCTCCTTTTGCATGAATTACTGTGTCAGTGTGGTGTAGCATGGAGGTGATCAGCCTGTGGTACTGTTGAGGTGTTATGGAAACCCAGGTTGCTTTGATAGTGGCCTTCAGCTCGCCTGCATTATTGGGTCTGGTGTATTTCATCTTCCTCTTGACAATACTCCATAGATTCTCTATGGGGTTTAGGTCAGGAGAGTTTGCTGGCCAATTAAGCAAAGTGATACCATGGTCATTAAACCAGGTTTTGGTACTTTTGGCAGTGTGGGCAAGTGTCAAGTCCTGCTGGAAAATGAAATCAGCATCTCCATAAAGCTTGTCAGCAGAGGGAAGCATGAAGTGCTCTAAAATTTTCTGGTCCATGGCTGCACTGACTTTGGACTTGATAAAACACAGTGGCTCCCCAAATCATCATTGACTGTGGAAACTTCACACTGGACCTCAGGCAACTTGGATTCTGCCTCTGTCCTCTTCCTCCAGACCCTGGAACCTTGATTTTCAAATAACAGGACTTGACACCTGATCTGATAGTGCTTGTGTGTGTGTGTGTGTATGTGTGCGCGTGTGTGTGTGCGCGTGTGTGTGTGTGTGTGTGTGTGTGTGCGTGCGTGCGTGTGTGTGTGTGTGTGTGTGTGTGTGTGTGTGTGTGTGTGTGTGTGTGTGTGTGTTTCACACAGGACCATGTAGGGTTGGATTTTTTTTTATACCTTCATTTAAAAACTACACTTTGTGTTTACTTGTATTATCTTTGTCTAATATTTAAACTCATTTGATGATCTGAAACATTTAAGTGCGATAAACATACAAAAAAAAAGAGAAATAAGAAGGGGGCAAACACTTTTTCACACCACTGTGTATATATACACACACTAAGGTCCCTCTGTGGATTGCCACTTTATTGTGGTGCAGGGGTCTGTGTGCCCTTATGATCCCAGGAGCTATGTTGTTGGAAGCAAACCACCCCCAGTAGGATTTCCCAAGACAAACTGGACCTGGGTGAAGGGTCAGGCCAAGAGTGGTCCAGTGGATCCCTTTGAAAAAAATTACAACCAGGACCTAGTGTACCCAAAGGAGCCATGTGGGTCCACCCTCAAGTAGGCTGACCACCTGCAGGAGGGATCAAGGGGATCATGGTGCTATGTGAACTGGGCAGCAGTCTGGGCTAATCTACTTGGATAGAAGAGTCTGAATGAATGGATGGATGCATGGATGGATGGGTGGGTGGATATACTAAGGTACCATGTAGTTATTACCATATGGGAGCCCTGTAGTTTCAATGCTTCAGACAAGTTTAATACTTCAACTGTGTAAGTCACCCCCAAATTACCCTGTACTTCCTAGATCGGTTACAATTATGCCAGTGTTACCTGGTACTTGTTGCATAATTTTGTAATTATCCCAGAATTAATTTTTACTTTTTGGGGAAATTACAGTTACATAAAGTGACTGAATGAATACAGTCTAGATTCCAGAATTGAGCAGGAGATTCAAGGGAAACAGCAAATGGGAAACAGCAAATGAGCAAAATAACTGCAGCGCAAGTGTGGAACCCAGTAAATAATGGGTCATTTCAGGAAATTAAGAAATTAGAACCCATAAAGTCCCTGGTAATTTGGGGGTGCTTATGCATTATTTGAATAATGCAACTACAAGGTTCTTATACAATCTTATATAAGTATATGATATTTATATGGTAACATTGTACTTTTATGGTTAAAAAGGATGTTCTTACCATGAACAGGACAGACAATTACACTGCTTTACACCAGTACTTACACCAAATGTACACAATAGCTTCATTATATTTCATGAGCTATAAGCAAAGATATATATGAGATATAACCAAAACATTTTGATATTGTAGATCAGAATGACATGCTGACATTTCTCATTCCACTGGAGATCTATAAGATGTGAAAACACTGAGCCTCACGTAAGAACATGTTAGTATTAGTATGTGTAAATTCCACATACAACTCCGGATTCAACAAATGATCATATGTCCTACAAAAGTGTGTAAACAGCCCATGTAAAAATGGTGAATTTCTCCTGTCTGTAAGTGTAAGTGATAAGGTCACGCTTCCCACTTGCCTGACCTGAATTTCATTCACTTAAAATTAATAATTGGTCCATTGTGTTTTTAGATAAAGTTACACAGCTCAAACATTTTCTGTCTGGTTATTACTGTGTTGGATCTCTGTTTGAGGCCTTAGCAGTGTGTGTTACTGATGGCTCCTGTGTGCTCAACAACACTGACCCTGTTGCTGCTTTCCTCAGGGATCGTGGCGCTCTGGTCCCTCGCTGTGCTGTCCTTTGAAAGGTTCTTCGTAATCTGCCGGCCACTGGGGAACATCCGGCTGCAAGCAAAGCATGCAATCTTGGGTCTGGTGTTTGTTTGGACCTTCTCCTTCATCTGGACCTTCCCCCCAGTGTTGGGCTGGAATAGATACACTGTAAGCAAGATTGGAACTACCTGTGAGCCTGACTGGTGAGAAAAAAAATTGCTTTATTGATTCAGCACACAAAAATTTGTTTTGACCACCACGTGAGAGAAAATAGCTGATCTAAAGGGCTACTCAGTACAAATCCCTACAAAAATAGTTCCTTTCATCTGACTGAAATTTTTATTGTTGCACTTTTTAGGCATTAATTAGCTGTTGAATCATTACTACAGTGTTCCTGTCGGCCATTTTAATCACCTTATGCATGAAGATAACATCATTAGTCTGGTTATTCCAATAATACCATGTTCTCCAACTATAGTTACATGCAAATCTGTCTGGTGCTGATGTAGTGCAGTGGGTTTAAGCAAGTCTTTTTCTTTTTGAGAAATCCTGCCTGTGGCTGCTCAGAATAAAGTTGGTGGAAATGAGCTGAAAAATTTAAAACACTGGTACCTCAGTAGGTAAGTTTGTATTTCAACATACACACTTGATCAAAATCTTAAGACCAAGGGAAAAACTACAAGTATTCACATTTCGTGCAGGTGGATCATAACCAGGTTACAAGTAGAGCTACAAAATGCAAACAGAAGAAACAGGAGCAAGAGACAAAAAATAGAGAGTAGACAATTTATTGAAAACTGCATTTGAACTCAAACAGGTTGATCATCAGCTGAACAAAAGACCATCACCCCCCACCCCCACCCCAAAAAAAACAAAACAGAACAAAAGTGTCAAAAAAAGGACTCATAGTGAGTAGCCCCACCGTTGTGGTGGATCACTTCGACAATAAGTTTAGGTGTGCTTGATGCAAATGGGGTGGTGATGGCCTAATGGCTAGGGATGTGGACTGGTGAGTGGATGGTCGCTGGTTCAATCCCAGGACCGGCAGGATCAGATCTGGGTGGGACAGATAACATAGCAGTGTTTGCCCCACCCTTGTTAACCCCACTGTGGTGCCCTTGAGCAAGGCCCGAAAACCCCACCTGCTCCAGTCGAGCTGCTCAGTGGCCACAGGTTAGTCTGTGGTTGTACTGGACAGCTTCCAGGCGTGAGTGTGTGAATGTGAACAGGGTGGCCTTGAAAAAGAGAGGTTGCCTCTCAGTGGAACTCCCCTGTATAAATAAAGGTTAAAAAACTGTTTCCAGAAGGCTGGTGGGAACGTTGCTCCATGTGGTGAAGATGGCTTCACCAAGGGCATCCAGTCAGTCTGGAACTGACATCTGTTTTGTGAACTTCTCTTGTCATCCATACCCAAATGTTCTCAGTGGGATTTAGATCAGGGGAACATGCAGATGGTCCAAAGAGCTGAGACTGAGGATCGGATGGGTTGTCTGTGAACCCACAGGCTGATCCTCGGCCCAGATCAATCAATCAATCAATCAGACTTTATTTATATGGTACTTTCCGTACAATATGTGTATGTATGTATGTATAATATTGCTCAGTGTTTTACAGAATAATAAACAACATACGCTGAAAAAGCCTCTGCATAGTCTCATACATACAGTGGTGTGAAAAAGTGTTTGCCTCTTCCTGATTTCTCATTTTTTTGTATGTTTGTCACACTTAAATGTTTCAGATCGTCAAACAAATTTATATATTAGACAAAGATAGCACAAGTAAACACAAAATGCAGTTTTTAGATGAAGGTGTTTATTATTAAGGGGAAAAAATCCAAACCTACATGGCCCTGTGTGAAAAAGTGATTGCCCCCTAAACCTAATAACTGGTTGGGCCACCCTTAGCAGCAACAACTGCAATCAAGTGTTTGTGATAACTGGCAATGAATCTTTTACAGCGCTGTGGAGGAATTTTGGCCAACTCATCTTTGCAGAATTGTTGTAATTCAGCCACACTGGAGAGATTTTGAGCATGAACCGCCTTTTTAAGGTCATGCCACAGCATCTCAATCAGATTCAGGTCAGGACTTTGACTACAGGTGCACCTCAATAAATTAGAATGTCATCGAAAAGTTGATTTATTTCAATAATTCAATTCAAAAAGTGAAACTCATGTATTATATAGATTCATTACACACAGTGATATATTTCAAGTGTTTATTTCTTTTAATTTTGATGGTTATTGTCACGATCTGAGCACGGGGGATTTCACCGTGCTCCAACTCTTTGCCTTTTGGTTTTTCCTTATTGGTATAATTTTGTATTTTGGAATTCTATGCCTGTTATGTTTTCTAGTTTGTTTTCACATATTTGGTATTGTTTCTTTGTGTGATTTATTTTCCTGTTTATGTTCAGTGTAGTTTTGTTCTTATTTGCTTCCACTTTATTTTTGCCTGTGTCTTTTCTTTTCTTTCTCTCTTTGGAGTTGCAGTTGTCAGGACCACTTCCAAGTTTTTCCCTAGTGGTGGGCAGTGCTCTTGTCAAACTGTCAGCTCCATCTCCTCATGACTGACAGCTCATTCTCTCCCCAGCCCGCTCATGTGATTCCCACCTGTCATCATTTGTTTCATCTGTGTTTAGCCGTATTTAAGGGCCATTATGTTCATTCCTCCTTTCCGGAGTGTTAAGTTCTCAACCCTCATCTCCACCAGAACACAGCCCTTCTTCTGGTGTGGTAAATTGTAAGTTTTCTTTGCTTGTCTTTTGGATTTAGTGCTGAGCACGGTTTTTGATGTTGTGTTTTGTTTCTCTTAATAAATTCACAAACTGCAGTCCTGCGCGTGGGTCTCTCCTTTCTGCCTTGAGGGGCAATTTATGACAGAAGACTCTGGCCCTTTTGAGACCCAGCAGCTGCAGTTTGAGTTATTTTTTTTGTTTCACTCCAGTGACTTCGAAGGCTCGCAGATTTATTTTATTTTTCCCCCAGTTTTGTTTTTTCACCTGGGGTTTGCCATGTCGGCCACCCTGGATTTTTCAACTTTGGGACTGAGCAAGGAGGACTGTGTAGCAGCTACGCTCATCACCATTTTGCCTCGGGGGCTGGAGCCTCCCGTTCTCCCGAGGAGGCTTGGGGGTTTGTGGATGGCACGGCCCGGGTGATCGAGACGCATCCCAGTCTTTGGAGCTACCCGGGTCTCACAGTTTTCCTCGCCTCAGTGATCGGCACACCGCACAAACTCTGTAGCCTGGCGGGGGACCCCCCTTCAATGCCACCAGGGCGCAAGAAGAAGCGCACCCGGGTGCGAAAGACTCGCTCGTCCCATCCGGAACCTGAATCTTCAACAGCCCCCGGAGGTCCCGAAAGGACACCGTCTGGCCCCGGCACAGCAGCCCCACCTTCTCCTCCTGAACTGTGGCCCACACCATCGGCCGAGGAGCTGGAGGAATGCAGGCGGATCCAGTTAGCGGAGACGGAGCTCCTACTAGAATATAAACCATGGGTCCTCCCGGATCTTTCCCAGGACTTGGAGGAGGTTTCACCCGGGGGGCCCCGGTTTAAGCCAACTAATGAGCGTCCCCTGACTCCGGAGCCTCTCCTTCTTCACCCTGAGCCCATGTCTCCACCTCCCGCTCCCCGCCGTCGCTCGAGAAAATCACACTGGAAGAGCGCCTCCACTTCCTCATCAACAGTTTCCCAGTCGCCGAGGTCAAAAACTCCTCCAGCAGTCCCTTCATCTAGTTTTTCATCTCCGGATGTCTTGTCAGCGGTTCCTCCCGCTGCTGCTGCCTCTTCCTCTTCCTCGGCGATTCCTCCCGCTGTTGATGGTTCGGACATTTTTTCACCGGCTCCACCCGTCGCTGTGGCTGCAGGGGCAGCTCCTCAAGGGTTTCCTGGGAGGCCCTCTTCTACAGAAGTCACGGAGAGGGCTGATTCCCAATCTGCTGCAGCAGAAGACATCACAGCCCAGGAGTTCAGGCATGTGTTTTTTTTCTTCTAATTCAATTAAGCATCAATTATCTTGCCTGACTCCTGATGATGAGGCTCAGAGTAGGCAGTCCTTTGAGTCCTCACCATCTGCTGCAACTTCAGACTGTTCACCTGCTCTCTCTGTGTCTCCTCCTTTTCCCCCTGAGTGTCCGGCGGGCCCTGAATTAAGCCGCCGGACAGTGGAGGAGCCTGTGGCTCTGGAGGACCTGGTCCCAGTCCTGCAGCCACAGTCTGGACAGAGGGAGAGCGCTGTGACCGAACTGAAGCCTGTGCTTCCCCATCAGTTGGGGTCGTCGCGGGTGCGGCATCCCAGCCTGGGGCCTCTGTGGGTGCAGCTATGTCCCAGTCCGAGTTGCAGAGAGAGCTGCACCCTCGGTCCGAGTCCACCGAGGGTGCAGCTCTATCCCAGTCTGGGTCCACCGCGGGTACAACTCTGCTCCAGCCCAGAGCCACCATGGGTGCATTTCTGCTCCAGCCCAGAGCCCCCATGGGTGCAACTCTGCTCCAGCCCGGAGCCACTGCGGGTGCAACTCTGCTCCCTCTGCTGACAAGGTTTATGGAGATGCTGATTTCATTTTCCAGCAGGACTTGGCACCTGCCTACACTGCTGCCAAAAGTACCAAAGCCTGGTTTAATGACCATAACATCACCATATTTTACTGGCCAGCAAACTCTCCTGACCTAAACCCCATACAGAATCTATGAAGTATCATCAACAGGGAGATAAGAGACACCAGACCCAACAATGCAGATGAGTGGAAGACCGCTATCAAAACAACCTGGGCCTTCATAACACCTCAGCAGTAACACAGGTTGATCACCTTCATGCCATGCCACAGTGATGCAGTATTAATTCATGAAAAAGGAGCCCTGACCAAGTATTGAGTGTGTGCATGGAAATACTTTTAGTCGGCCAACATTTCCATTAAAAAAAATCATTTTTAAAAAAATTGATCTTATGTAATATTCTGATTTTTTGAGAAACTGATTTTTGGGTTTTCATGAGCTGCAAGCCATAACCATAAAAATTAAAAGAAATAAACACTTGAAATATATCACTCTGTCTGTAATAAATCTATGTAAAATATGAGTTTTATTTTATGAATTGAATTACTGAAATAAATCAACTTTTTGATGATATTCTAATTTAATGAGATGCACCTGTAGGCCACTCCAAAGTCTTCATTCTGTTTTTCTTAAGCCATTCAGAGGTGGACTTGCTGGTGTGTTTTGGATCATTGCTCTGCTGCAGAACCCAAATGCGCTTCAGTTTGAGGTCATGAACAGATGGCCGGACATTGCCCTTCAGGATTTTTTGGTAGACAGCAGAATTCATGGTTCCATTTACCACAGCAAGTCTTCCAGGTTCTGAAGCAGCAAAACAGCCCCAGACCATCACACTACCATCCATCCATCCATCCATCTTCTACCGCTTTTCCGGAGGTCCAGGTCGCGGAAGCAGCAGTTCAAGCAGAGAAGCCCAGACTTCCCTCTCCCCCGCCACCTGCTCCAGCTCTTCAGAGAGGATACCAAGGCGTTCCCAGACCAGCTGGGAGACATAGTCTCTCCACCGAGTCCTGGGTCTGCCCCGGGGTCTCCTCCCAATGGGACGTGCCCAAAACACCTGAAGTGGGAGGCGTCCAGGAGGCATCCTAATCAGATGCACATACCACCTCAACTGACTCGTTTCAATGTGGAGGAGCAGCGGTTCTACTCTGAGCCTCTCCCGGATGACTGAGCTCCTCATCCTATCTCTGAGGGTGAGTCCAGCAATCCTACGGAGAAAGCTCATTTCAGCCGCTTGTATCTGCGATCTTGTTCTTTCGGTCATTACCCAAAGCTCGTGACCGTAGGTGAGAGTAGGAACGTAGACTGACTGGTAAATCAACAGCTTTGCCTTAGAACTCAGCTCCCTCTTCACCACAGCAGACCGGTACAATGTCCGCATCACTGCAGATGCTGCTCCGATCCGTCTGTCAATCTCTCGCTCCAGTCTCCCCTCACTCGTGAATAAGACCCCAAGATACTTAAACTCCTCCACTAGGGGCAGGAGCCTGTCCCCAACCCAGAGAGGACAATCCACCTTTTCCGGCTGAGGACCACGGACTTGGACTTGGAGGTGCTGATTCTCATCCGAGCTGCTTCACACTCAGTGGCAAACCGTCCCAGCAAGAGCTGTAGGTCATTGCTGGATGAAGCCAACAGGACAACATCATCTGCAAACAACAGAGATGAGATCCTGTGGTCACCAAGCATGACGCCTTCCATTCCCTGACTGTGCCTAGAAATCCTGTCCATAAAAAATTATGAACAGGATCGGTGACAAAGGGCAGCCCTGGCGGAGTCCAACTCTCACTGGGAATGAGTCCGGCCGAATGTTGGCAATATGAACCAAACTCTCACAACGGTCGTGCAGAGACCGAATAGCTTGTAACAACAAGCCCGATACCTCATACTCCCGAAGGACCCCCCACAAAAACCCACGAGGGACGCGGTCAAATGCCTTCTCCAAGTCTACAAAACACAAGTAAACTGGTTGGGCAAACTCCCACGAACCCTCGAGAATTCTTGAGAGGGTAAAGAGCTGGTCCGATGTGCCACGGCCAGGACGAAAACCACATTGCTCCTCCTGAATCTGAGGTTCGACCAACGGCCGGACTCTCCTCTCCAGTACCTTGGCATAGACCTTCCCAGGGAGGCTGAGGAGTGTGATCCCTCTAAAGTTGGAGCACACCCTCCAGTCCCCTTTTTTGAAGAGAGGAACCACCACCCCGGTTTGCCATGCCAAAGGCACTGCCCCCGACCTCCACGCAATGTTGCAGAGGCGTGTCAACCAAGACAACCCTACAACATCCAGGGCCTTGAGGTACTCAGGGCGAGTCTCGTCCACCCCTGGGGCCCGGCCAGCAAGGAGATTTTTAACCACCTTGGCGACCTCAGCCCCTGTGATAGGTGAGTCATCCCCCTCGTCCACAAACCCTGCTTCCTCTGTGGAAGGCATATCAGTGGGATTGAGGAGATCCTCAAAGTATTCTTTCCACCGCCCGACGATATTCCCAGTCGAAGTCAACAGTGCCCCATCTGCACCATACACAGTGTGGACGGGGAGCTGCTTTCCCCTCCTGAGCTGCCGGACAGTTTGCCAGAATCTCTTCGAGGCTGACTGAAAGTCTTGTTCCATGGCCTCACCAAACTCCTCCCATACCTGAGTTTTTGCTTCAGCAACCACCCGAGCTGCACTCCGCTTGGCCTACCGGTACACCTCAGCTGCTTTGGCAGTCCCACAAGCCAACCAAGCTTGATAGGACTCCTTCTTCAGCTTAACGGCCCCCCTCACCATTGGTGTCCACCACTTGGTTTGGGGGTTGCCACCACGAGATGCACTGACCACCTTGCAGCTGAAGCTCTGGGCCGCCGCTTCAACAACAGAGGTGGAGAACATGGCCCATTCAGACTCCATGTCTCCAGACTCCCTCGGAATGTGGTTGAAATTCTTCCGGAGGTGGGACATTGAAGACCTCCCGGACAGGGGCCTCAGCCAGACATTCCCAGCACAACCTCACTATACGTTTGGGTCTACCAGGTCTGAATGGCTTCCTCCCCTGCCATCGGATCCAACTCACCACCAGGTGGTGATCAGTTGACAGCTCTGCACCTCTCTTTACCCGAGTGTCCAAGACATACAGTCGCAGGTCTGATGACACAGTAACAAAATTCATCATTGACCTGCGACCTAGGGTGTCCTGGTGCCAGGTTCACATATGGACACCCTTATGCTTGAACATGGTGTTCGTTATGGACAAACTGTGGTTAGCACAGAAGTCCAATAACTGAACACCTCTCGGGTTCAGATCGGGCAGGCTGTTCCTCCCATTCGCTCCCCTCCAGGTTTCACTGTCATTGCCCACGTGCGCAGTGAAGTCCCCCAGAAGGACAATGGAGTCTCCAAGAGGAGCACCCTCCAGCACCCCAGTCAGAGACTCCAAAAAGGGTGGGTACTCTGAAACATCATTTGGTGCATAGGCACAAATGATGGTCAGGTACCCGTTTCCCCACCCGAAGGCGCAGGGAAGCAACCCTTTCAGCCACCGGAGAAAACTCCAATATAGAGGCAGCAAGGTGGGGGATACAAGAATACCCACCCCTGCTCATTGCCTCTCGCCCGGGGCAACTCTAAAAAAGGCCAAGCTCCAGCCCCTCTCCAGGAGACTGGTTCCGGAACCGGAGCTGTGTGTTGAGATGAGGCCGACTATATCTAGCCGGTATCTCTCAACCTTGTACACCAGCTGAGGCTCCTTCCCCACCAGAGAGGTGACATTCCACTTACCATCACACTACCACCACCATATTTTACTGTTGGTATGATGCTCCTTTTCTGAAATGCTGTATTACTTTTATGTCGGATGTAATGGGACACACACCTTCCAAAAAGCTCAATTTTTGTATCGTTAGTCTTCTAAGTATTTTCCCAAAAGTCTTGGGGATCATCAAGATGTTTTCTGGCAAAACTGAGACAATCCTTTATATTCTTTTTGCTCAGCAGTGGTTTTCATCTTGGAACTGTGCCATGTAGGCCCTTTTTGCCCTCTCTCTTTCTTATGGTGGAGTCATGAACACTGACCTTAACTGAGGCAAGTGAGGCCTGCAGTTGTTTGGATGTTGTTGTGGGGTCTTTTGTGACCTCTTGGATGAGTTGTCACTGTGCTCTCGGGGTAATTTTGGTTTGCCAGCCACTCCTGGGAAGGTTCACCACTGTTCCATTTTTTCGCCATTTGTAGATACTGGTTCTCACTGTGGTTTGCTGGAGTCCCAAAGCTTTAGAAATGCCTTTATAACCTTTTCCAGACTGATAGACCTCAGTTACTTTGTTTCTTATTTGTTCATGAATGTCTTTGGATCACAGCATGATGTCTAGCTTTTGAGGATCCTTTGGTCTACTTGACTTTTTCAGGCAGGTCCTATTTAAGTGATTTCTTGATTGAGACCAGGTGTGGCATTAATCAGGCCTGGGTGTGGCTAGAGAAATTGAAGTCAGTTTTCCAACGATGTGATAAACCACAGTTAATTTATGTTTTGACGGGGGTGGGGGGGGGTCACTTTTTCACACAGGGCCATGTAGGTTTGAATTTTTTTTTTACCCTTAATAATTAACACCTTCATTTAAAAACTGCATTTTGTGTTTAGTTGTGTTATCTTTGTCTAATATTTAAATTTGTTTGATGATCTAAAACATTTAAGTGTAACAAACATAAAAAAAAGAGAAATCAGGAAGGGGGCAAACACTTTTTCACACTACTGTATATGCATACATACAGGCAGGGCTGTCTTAATTTCATGAAAGTGACATAGGAGTTCTTCTCCTGTGATGACTTAGATTTTTAAGAGACTCAGAAGCAACTACAACAAAATGGTCATGCCTCACCATTTGGTAGCAGCCCAAAGCCGTAGCATCTGACCACCATGGTGGCCTTGTCTGGAGAAAGCAAGACTCTGCCCTCAGAGCTCTATTAGTGGGTCTGCTTCAGGAACAGAAATGAATTTCTAGGAACATGATCAGTCCCACAAACATCTCTAATTTCTCTAAATACTTTTTGCCCAATCTATCTATGAGAATTCATAATGAGAAAATGCATACACAAATACTTCATGACAGACAGACCATGACATTAGATGGTAGGAGTCCCAGACCATATAGGCCCTTTTCCACTAGCCCCGCTTAGCCCAACACGTCATGACTCAGCCCACGTTTGTAGCTTTTTCCACTAGCCCCAGCACAGTTTAACAGGCGCTATTTTTGTGTCTGATCGAGGGCAGGGTACAACCGTGCTGAGTCGTGCCGAGATGTGACGTCAACAGACTGGTCGCCGCTGATTGGTCAGGTCGTAACGTCATGAAAGCGACCGTCTTCAGTGGAATTTACACGACCGCCATTTGCAATATTTCACGGACTAACTCGGTCACGGAGTAAATACAATATTAATACAGACAGCGTTGTAGGTTTTGTGGAAATCTACACCGTGGTCCAACGAAGAGGTGCGGGGTTTTCTCTGCTTGGTGCCAGATCCACAGTGAGACGAGCGACCCAGACCGATACAGATGCAGCCCAGCATAGAACCGGACTACGGACATGCTGAAGACGAACGTGAGAGAACCATCGATGGTGAGTGATTTGTAATATTGTGCATCTGTTCGCTTATTTATCCCGTTGGTGGTAAGCTCACTTTTTTTGAGCCATAGAGCGCCGTCTTGTGCTGGCTAACGAGAATTAGCTAGTAGCTAGCTAGTAGCTAACTGCTGATTCGCGCTTGTTTTGTCCTAATTATTCGCTTGTGAGAGCAAAATGATGAAATATGTTAATCCTGGTTAAAGTCCTGGTTTGTGTATGTGCTGCACTTTGGTGCTGTGCATTAAATTGTGTGTAATTTCTTCCTAGAATGTGTGTCCACATGCCAGGGTTTAGCCTCCTTCAGTGTTTGTGGATGCAGGTCAAGTGGACCACAGGAGCCGAAATCTCGACATATGCAGGCGCTTTTTCAAACCAGTGATTTATAAAGTGATTCATATAATTTTCTAAAGCGTCAGAGTAGACCCACACACCGATTCTGTGGATTTTCCATAAAAGGTTCCATAAAAGGAACAGTGTTGTTGTGCTGTTCCACCATACATCCCTGGATTGATAATGTACTTGTACATGTACAGAGTGGATCCTGCGATGCTTGTCAGGGAAACGAAGCATTTTTGTCACATCCCATCACTGACTTTCCAAAAATTAGAATGTCATGAAAAAATTCAATATTTTTTGTCACTCATTTCAGAAAGAGAAATCCATATATTAGAATCAGAATCAGAATCAGATTTATTGCCATTGTTCATGTAGTACACAAACTAGGAATTTGTCTCGGTGCAATGCTGCAGCATTAAACATGATAAGATAAAAGAATAAAAAACTATACATGCAATAAGTGTAGAATAAGAATGAGTAATACTAGTCAAAGCAGTTTTTAAATATATTAGCGAGCAGCAGATATTGTGGAGTACCACATAGTGCAGTCGGTAGTGCAAAAGAAAACAGTGATAATTGTCATGAGACCAGTTGAGCTGCTGTATGTAGTGCACGAGAGTCAATAAGTCACTTAGTGTTCAGCAGTCTGATGGCAGAGGGGAAGAAGCTGTTCATGTGCCGGGAGGTTTTAGTCTGAATGGACCAAAGTCTTCTACCTGAGGGGAGGGGGGCAAACAGTACGTGACCAGGGTGTGAAGGATCGGCTATGATCCGGCCTGCACGCCTCCGGGTCCTGGAGATGTACAGGTCCTGGAGAGATGGGAGCTTGCAGCCGATCACCTTCTCAGCAGTGCGCACGACGCGCTGCAGCCTTAGTCTGTCCCTGGCAGTGGCTCCTGCGTACCACACGGTTATGGAGGTGGTGAGGATGGACTCGATGATTGCTGTGTAGAACTGCACTAACATCTTGGTGGGTAGCTTGAGCTTCCTCAGCTGCCGCAGGAAGAACATCCTCTGCTGGGCCTTTTTGATGAGGGAGCTGATGGTCGGCTCCCATTTGAGGTCCTGGGTGATGGTGGTGCCCAAGAAGCGGAAGGAATATGCAGTGGTGATGGGAGAGCCTGTGAGAGTGAGGGGGGGCAGAGGGGTTGTGACTTTCCTGAAGTCCACAATCATCTCCACTGTCTTCAGAGCGTTCAGCTGCAGGTTGTTGTGGCTGCACCAGGATGCCAGCTGGGCCACCTCTCTCCTGTAGACGGACTCGTCGCCGTTGGAGATGAGCCCGATGAGGGTGGTGTCGTCCGCAAACTTGATCAGCTTAACAGACTGGTGGCTGGAGTTGCAGGAGTTGGTATAAAGGGAGAAGAGTAGGGGGGAAAGTACACAGCCCTGGGGTGATCCGGTGCTGATGCTGACAGAGTCTGAGACAGTCTTCCCCAGCCGCACATGCTGCCTCCGGTCCGTCAGGAAGTCGGTGATCCACCTGCAGAGGGAGTCAGGCACGTTGAGCAGGGACAGCTTGTCCTGGAGCAGAGCGGGGCGGATGGTGTTGAATGCAGAGCTGAAGTCCACAAACAGGATCCTGGCGTAGGTTCCTGGGGAGTCCAGGTGCTGCAGGATGGAGTGGAGGGCCAGGTTGACTGCGTCGTCCACAGACCTGTTGGCTCGGTAGGCAAACTGCAGTGGGTCCAGGAGGGGAGTGGTGATGGACTTGAGGTGGGGCAGGACCAGGCGCTGAAAGGACTTCATGACTACAGAGGTGAGTGCTACAGGTCTGTAGTCATTAAGTCCAGTGGTCCGTGGCTTCTTGGGGACAGGGATGATGGTGGAGGATTTGAGGCAGGTCGGCACATGGCATAGCTTAAGGGAGGTGTTAAAAATGTCTGTGAAGACAGGAGCCAGCTCTTTCGCACAGTGTCTCAGGGTGGAGGGAGACACGCCGTCCGGACCGGGGGCCTTGCGCGGGTTCAGTCTGGAGAACTGTCTGTGCACATCCTGCTCTCTGATGACAAGGACGGGGGGGGGGCGAGGGGGGGACGGTTTTGATGAAGTAGGGACCGAGGAGGCAGTGGAGCTGGGGGGAGGGGGGGAGTTGGACACAGCTGACGAGGTGTCAAAACGGGCGTAATGTTGGGACAGTCTTTGACAAAGGGCTTTGTCATCCTGACCTTTAGAAGCCTGAGGCCGATAGTTGGTGACTTGCCTCAGTCCTCTCCACACAGAAGCCGAGTCGTTAGCAGTGAACTGCTGCTGGAGTCTCTCAGAATACACAGATTTAGCTCTCTTCAGCTCTCTGTTAAACCGATATTTAACCTCCCTGTAGCAGTCCCTGTCTCCACTTTCCAACGCTGCTTCCTTCTCCTTCCTGATCTGTCTGAGCTTAGCAGTGAACCAGGGCTTATCATTAGAGTAACTCACCCTGGTGCGCGATGGAAGAATGCTCTCCTCACAAAAGTGGATATATGAGTTCACAGTGTCCGTGTACTCATCCAGATCATGCGTGGCTCCTTTAAATATGCCCCAGTCAGTTATTTCCATGCACGTTTCCAGCTTCTCCTCAGCTTCACTGGTCCATTTCTTCGTAGTGGTCACAACAGGTTTAGTGAGCTTCAGTCTCTGTCTGTATGTGGGAATGAGGTGGACCATCACGTGATCAGATAGTCCGAGCGCAGCACGGGGAACAGCGCGATACGTGTCCTTCACTGTAGTGTAACAGTGATCCAGCGTGTTTTTTCCTCTGGTTGGGCATTTAATAAACTGTTTGTATCGGGGGAGATCATGGCTCAGATTGCACTGGTTAAAGTCGCCAACCACAATAACCAGAGAGTCCGGGAAAGTCCGCTTCGTATGTTGGATGTGATCCGCGAGCGCGCGCTGAGCCTCGCGCGCGTCCGCGTCGGGCGGGACGTAGACAGCGGCCAGGATGAATGAGGCGGACTCCCGCGGGGAATAAAATGGCTTGCAGTTGATGAATAAAAATTCCAGAGCGGGAGAACAGTGTTGGGAAATCACTGTTACATCAGAGCACCAGCTGCTGTTGATGTAAAAGCAGACTCCTCCTCCCGAGGACTTACCGGAGAGCTCTGTGACTCGATCAGCACGAAACAGCTGAAATCCCTCTAGGTGAAGCGCGCTGTCCGGTATATTCCCCCTGAGCCAGGTCTCAGAGAAACAGAGAGCAGACGAGGAAGCGAGGTCCTTAAATCGCATCAGCAGTCTCAATTCATCTACCTTGTTTGAGAGAGAGTTGGCATTGGAGAGAAATATGCCAGGCAAAGGCGTGCACGTGCCTCTCCTGCGGAGCCGGACGAGAGCGCCCGCTCGCCTACCTCTTTTTTGCCGTCTCACTTTTTGAGCTAAACAGTGAATCAGATTGGCAGCAGGAGCTAAAAAAACTGGGAGTAGGTCTGTGGGAGTGAAAGTCCTGATATTTAGTAGCTCTTCACGGGTGTAAGAGCAGGCAGACACACAATTGACGAACAAAAACAAATAAAGAAAAGCGCAGCGAAGCACCATGGCGACCACTGTGGGCGCCATCTTGGAAAAGATTATTATGATATTATATACATTCATTACACAGACAGTGATATATTTCAAGCGTTTATTTATTTTAATAAAATTTAATTTTTTAAATAGAAATGTTGGCCGCTGAGGTGTTGGTTAATATGGGCTGTAGCCATAATCATCAAAATTAAAATAAACACTTGCAATATATCACTGTCTGTGTAATGAATCTATATATGGGTTTCACTTTCTGAAATGAGTCACAAAAATATTGAACTTTTTCATGATATTATAATTTTTGAGATGTGCCTGTATAAGTGTTGAACTTGCTTTAACTAATCAACATCCATTTCTGTCATTCGTCTAGGCAGGAGGAAAGGAAAAGCAGCCGCCCCACAACGGACCTCGCCACTGTCGAAAGTACTGAAATCCTTTGCTTTTATAGGTAAAGTGTCAAAACCAAAGTAGCACAACCAAAGTAGCACAATTTCCACTTAATATAAAAGGGACTGAACTGAGATTTATTTGATTGTGTGAATATTAATTACAGAATAATTGAAAATGAATGAGATGAGATGAGATGAAATTCAACTTTATTGTCATTACACATGTATGAATACAAGGTAACGAAACGTGACTTGAATGGCACATCAACTGTAAAATAAACCGCTTGTTAATGTATTTATTTTTTTGTCAGATCACTTGTGTGATCCTTTGTGAGTTATGTTCATAACTGTATGTTTTGGCGAATGTGAGTTGTTCAGTCGTCAATATAATTTAGTTTATATGTGTAGTTTATAGTCTATCATCAATAAACTCATGCAGTAACAGGACACATTACAAATATTTGAGACCCATTGTGGTGCTTCCTTTTATATTTTAGCAATACAAGTACAAAACACTGCCCACACATGAAGCCAGGGCAAGAAGAGACACTTTTACAGTCAAGACAAACTTTTATTGATAAAAACTTCATATTTTGACTGAGCGACTCCATACTCGGTGATGCACACCTTCAGTTAAAGTACTAGATTCCATTCAAGTGAATGTATTAATTCATTCTGATTGCTGAGGCCACAGTAAAAACAGATGATTTTAAATGTAACGCAGCCCTTATAAAATCTGCTGAAGCGCAGCTACATGAAAATTGTGGTTAAATACAACAACGAAGTACTTTATTGTCACATTCAAATTGTAGTCACTCCTGTTTTGTTTTTCTTATGAATTCTTGGATGGAATATGGTGGGCAATACATGCATACAATACACTGCCTCTCAACTTTTGTGTGTGATCTCCTGCTAAATGTCTGCTAAATGTGCATTGAGGTTTTTTTTTGCCTGCAATCAAAATTTTGCTCACTTGCCGAGCGTCATTCTGATAAAACATGTGTTTTTTTCTCTCGCCTACTGTGTCATATCCATTTTCTTTTCTTTTTTTTCCTTTCTTCTTTATGACTGGCGCCTAGCGGCTGCCCCGGCCTTGGATGCGCTCTGCAGAGCGTGCCCAAATGCCAAGTCACGTTTCATTACCTTGTATTCATACATGTGTAATGACAATAAAGTTGAATCTCAATCTCAATTTAAGCTGCGGCTTCAGCCATCACCCATTTCAGATAACCTATGTTGAACTGTATAATCAGAGGAGTTATTGTTTAATTTGACCTTGTTAGATTTTTTCCCCTTTGTTATATTATTCTGTTTTCTTTCTTTTAATCTTTACTTTTAATCTATCTGAAATAAAGATTCATTCATTCATTCACATTCCACCACTGGCTTTTAGCAACAAGTGTATTTCCCAAATATGTTTTAAACTTGCTTTAATTAACCACCACCCATTTCTGTCTTTTGTCTAGGCAAGAGGGAAACGGTCCACCCCAACTGGACCTTGCCTCACTATTTACAGAGATGCAGGCTGAAGATCTGCGGAACCAGGACCAGTATGAGGGGCCGATCCAGTTGCTTCTCAGTGAGGCAGCATGGCTGGCGTGTGTGACCCATTCCAGTTTCTTTTTTTTTTTTTTACAGTTTGAATTTTGAATATTCTGAATAATCTGGAATTTGCTGCTGATTGTAATAAACAATTTAGTGACTTATGTATTTGCATCATGATTTTCTATTTTGTCTGTTAAGACACCGGTGGGAAAAGAGTAACCAGTACAAAGCATTTATCGGTGACCTTGAAAATAATGGCTCATTTTTAAGAAAAAAGTAACCAAAACAATTATTTTATTAACTGAAGACTGTATTGTTGGATGTGCCACCGCAGAAGACCCTGCATACTTTAGTGACAGTACCAGTATATGGAGGAATTCTGGGTCATATTCGCATCTGCTCTTCATCATAATGGGTTTGGGCGGGGGTGTCTAATCATGTGCCATGGAGGGTCAAGACCCTGTAGTCTTTACCTCCAAACAGTGTCTTCAACGGCAGATTCCACTGAACTTCTTCCACTGACTGCTGATCAGTGAGAACACCTGCTGAAGAGACTGGGTAGAAGAGAACCTGCAGGGTCTTGGCCCCCCATGACACATGATTGGAAGCCCCCGGGTTAGGGTTTAATGGGATTTAACATTTAAACACAAACTGCTTTATGGTTCTGTTGACAGACTTACACCAAACCAAAAGTGATTTCTCAAACTGCTGGATTGTTCTTAGACAGCTTTTCCAATCTTTTAGTATTTAATTTTTGCCACATGGTGGTAACCTTCACATATAAAAAAGAGACATCTGCAAAAACTTCAGAGGTTTATTGTCAGTGCAATTCCCAGTGCAATACTACATGAATGCATGTATAGTACATTGTTGATGCAGAGAATATATATTTCTACAGTACATGTATCTAGTAAATCAAGTATTTTCCATGTAACCTTGTGACTACATTATTTTAATTGCCTTTAATCCTAGATCAAGTTTGTTTTGGCCTAAAATGCATCATAACTGTCAAATATATCTTATTATATGAAACTCAGTACTGTTTACTTTTTGAATATATATTTTGTGGCTAATATAGTTATTAACATGGCGATCAAGTTGTGTCAGCTGATCATTTTTTGCTATGATGTCTCAACAGTCTGTCCATGATTTTCACGCAGATCAGAGCAATTTTTTGCACAGGAAATAAACGTTTCTACAGACATTCTTAAGCTCTGTAACCACTGATCGTTGGTGAAGCTGTGTTGACATCAGTGACGAGCTGTGTTGACATCAGTGACGGGCTGTGTTGACATCAGTGACAGGCTGTGTTGAACGCCCAGACCGACCATTTGAAGCGGTAATTTCCCCACAACAGAGCCATCTGAAACACACACACACAGCGTACATATTAGTACCTAACAGCGCTAACTTGCAGACATTACAGTGTAGTACGACGTACTTATAGCAAACTAGCATTAGCAACCATTAGCTTACCGTCATGTATGATCGAGTTTGTATCCTCACGTCTTCGGCTCTCCCAGAAGCTGCAGAACTATTCCAGAGTGTTTTGTCTCGCTGCCTGTACCCTTGTCTGGTGGTCCTTTTTGGCATTTACGGTGAAAAAAGCGACAGACCGAGGAGTTGCCTTGTACAGCCGCCATGTGTTATGTTTTGCTTGGGTCGCGTGTTTTACGTCACGGGAGTGTGGCGCCGCCTTGCTGTAAAAAAAATCCTGCCCACCCCAACTTAACCCAGCTGCTATGGAGACAAAACCGAGGCCTGGACCATGTCGTTGCGAATCGAGACGTGGCGAGGTGAGCTGGGCTAGTGGAAAAGTGCCTTATGTTTGGTTTCTCACATCTGTGGAAAGTCATTTTTGTTCGTCTGTGGGCAGCATGACAGGTCTTCTGAAGGGTTCCAGAAGCTTCTATTTAGGTAGATTCAGTAACAAACCTTGATGTGTGTGAGATTTTCCTTTAGGAGTAAGTTTCACCTTATTTGTCACGAGAAAATAAGGAAAATACAGTCAATTTCATGTTGACTTCCTTCAGATTTTTTTACACAGTAAGAGCTCTCAAGGCAGCACTGTCAGATATGATCAAGGCTGATTGCAATAGCAGGCAGAGTGAATATGTTCTAAAACTGATTCTGAGGTAAAGAAGTGTAGCCTATGTGTTGGAAAAAAAATAAGTAATTTTGTATTGTGCTTATCCACCTTCATTCCAGCCCACCCCCAGCTCCCCTGTGATTAATTGCAGTTAACAAGTTAACTAGTTGAAATATTTTAATCACAATTAATAGTGATTAAATTTTGGAGATAGGTGTGATTAATTAGATTTTTTTAATTGATTGTCATGTATAATAATATTTTTTAAAGACCAAAAACCATTTCCGTATTGTCCTTTAGCTTGTAAAAAAGACTATCTGTAAAGCTGAATGAAGCAGTCAATTTCCAGTCTGCTCACCAATATTAATGAGCCCCTAATGTGATTGGGTAAAAGGTTTGTGTAAACTAATCACAAGTAGCCTATAGCAGAGGCAGAGTGTAACAGCCAGTAGGACTGTGATTGGAGGGACACTGAAGGCAGGAGCTGACCTTTTGTGGCATCAAAAAAACTCAGGAAATGAAATCTGCTTGTTTTCTACAGAGCTTGTGTAAATACAGGAAGCCTGTATTTCTAGTGAAGTGAGCATTTTAATGTTTTAACGGTATACATGTGAGCCATGGACATGTTGTATGAGGCTGAAAACCATGAAAACACCATTTGCACAATATGGCCTAGTGAGCTAGGACAGTAAAGGTGCCTTCACACCAAATGCGAACGGATAGTGCGAATGCATACAAAGTCAATGGAAAGAGGCAAGCACATGCAAAATCTTGCATTTGCGTGTTCATGTCAGAGGGATAGTACTAGCTTTGAGATTCTGCCGTCATCGGAGTAAAAGTATCAACATTGGAAAGTAAACTAGTTTGAAAATGAGACTGCCACTCACTTGCAGACAGAAGGACCGGGAGCTTTTTAGCCGAATCAGGATGTTGAAGTTATTTACCCACGGACTTCTGCCACGGACATGCTAACAAGGCTAGCGGGCTAGCAATGTTAACACCCATCATCTTGTGAAGTTTTGGAGGCAGGGACAACTTTTTCAGGTGAGACTCCCGTTGGAAAATATAAACCTCAGCATGAGGTTATTTTGGGGATTTCAACAGCAGGTCGAACAGAGCTGCAGGAGTTATAAAGGCAACTTCGCCTGTCTGCTATTCACTCAGACGGTCAATTCATGTCTATTCGCGTGTTTATATTGAGTTATAATGTAATCGTGCCGTGCAAAAAATTCACCCATTCGTGTTTGGTGTGCAGGCACCTTTAGTACTGTTTGTATAAGTGCATGCAAATCAGCTACAATGATTCCTACTTTAAATCCCATCTAGAGTAATTGTCATGATTCAGAGCAAGTGAGGCTCAAACGCAGAGCTGCCAGAACGAACACTCAGACACAGATGTAAAATTTCACCAGTTTATTGTAAAAATAAAACCAAACACACAAATCTAAATAAAAGTGTATAAATAAAGAAAACGCAAAACAAAAACACACAGTTAAATTTAATACAAAAACTGGTGACACTGGAGCGCACACAGCCTATGGGAAAAGAGCAGAAAGAGATGATTAGGGACAGAATCTCCACAAGAGGAGAATAAGATAGGGAGAACACTCTTACTGCTGCGAGCAGAGGAGCCTAGTGGGGAACTCCTGCGTAGGTCCAGGGAAACGGGGAAGACGGTTGACCTGGGTGGACATCTGCTGTCTTCTGGTCAGGCGAGCGTGATCAGCCCCAGAGTATGCACTGTAAAAGTGGCAGCAAACTTGAGAGGAGAGGAAGACACAGGGAGTGAAAATACAGACCAACTGAGAGAAAATAATGCAGTGTGGCTTAGATTCCTTGATGGCAAACCTAACAATCCAGCGATGAGTTCTTCACATGCTGGCTCTTAAATATGCTGGTCCATTAGGAAGCAGCAGTTGTGTAATCACGCAGGTGCGGGTAATACTCTGGAACTGAGAAGACAGGAACAGGAGGGGACGGTTAGCACGCTCGCCTGCTCATCACAGTAATCATCTTTTGTGTGTATCTCCCTCTGCTCTTCATCCCATTTCCTGGATCAAGAATCAAATATGCTTTATTGTAACGTGGCAAAAAAAAATACTGTGAAATTCAACTGAGCTTCATTGCAGACTACAATAAATACACGTTTTAACATTTCCAGTTTCTCATCTGTGGCAGCTTGGTGGACCAGTGGTTAGTACTGTCACCTCACAGCATGAAGTTTGAGGGTTTGAACACACCCCTGGCCAGCATTGACCTTTTTGTGTGTAGTTTACATGTTACCCTGTGTGGGTTTTCCCTGGGTGGTCCGGTTCAAAGACATGTACATTAGGGTAACTGGCATCAAACGAGGATTCTAAATTGTCCTTAGGTTAGTGAATGGTTGTCGGTCTCTCTTTGTTAGCCATGTGATGGACTGGCAATCTGTCTAGGGCAGGGCTATTTAATTACAAAGTCATTAGTTTTTTGTCTTTTCTTATTTCAGACAAGAACAAAAAGATGTTTTTTACCTTTACGTTTCCTCAGATGTATCAGCTGATCGCTTCTGAGGAAGACTGCAGTCACCAGTCAAAACATAAGATAAGATAAGATAAGCCTTTATTAGTCCCACAATGGGGAAATTCCAGGATTGCAACAGCACAGGGATAGCAACACTCAGAGCAATAATCAGAAGGCAAGAAAAAAAAGAAAGAACAGCTAGTATACATATGTACATATTACTATAAATATATTATATATATATATATATATATATAGACACACAGTGCGGAGCATTGTGGTTGGTGAATGTGCAGCAGAAAGTCTAAGCTCTCTCTCCCTCTGCGGGTGCGGCGGGCCAGCTGGATGTCTTTGGGCATGATGGTGACCCTCTTGGCGTGGATGGCGTACAGGTTGGTGTCCACGAAGAGACCCACCAGGTAGGCCTCGCTGGCCTCCTGCAGAGCCATGACGGCGGAGCTCTGGAAGCGCAGGTCGGTCTTGAAGTCCTGAGCGATCTCCCTCACCAGGCGCTGGAAGGGCAGCCTACGGATGAGCAGCTCCGTGGATTTCTGGTAGCGACGGATCTCTCTCAGAGCCACGGTACCGGGCCTGTAACGGTGAGGCTTCTTCACTCCGCCGGTGGCCGGAGCGCTTTTTTCGAGCAGCCTTGGTGGCCAGCTGCTTCCTGGGGGGCTTTTTCCTCCAGTAGATTTACGGGCGGTCTGCTTGGTTCTTGCCATCGCTCTTTATTATTCTGTCTTATATTTCTTGCACGCCGCCTAAACGCCAGCCCGGCACCCGCGTCGTTTTCGCCACAGTTCCTCGGCATGTCGAGTTTCTCCGTTAGCCCGGGTGGCGGTTGGAGCTAGCTAGCCAGCTAGCTCCAACTGCTGTATCGTCCCCCGCTGCAAACAGTGGCTCCGTCCGCCGACTCGGGAGACCCTTGGGGCGATCTGTGTGTCCGTGATATATATAAAGAGTGAAAGGTGTAGAAAGAAGAAGGAAGATAAGAAAAGGGCAGTTGCAAACGGCAGCCAACTCGTGTGGCGCTGCCGGTCCGGCGGAACATGTAAAGGTAAAAAACATCATTCTTTTCTGAAATAATTAAAAACAAAAAAAAAAATAATTGAAAAAGAAGACAAAATGAAACTACTCAAGCTAATTACAAAATCAGTTGGGCCACAATTTGAAATCAAGACATGTATCTGGGCTGCACATGTTCAGCGATCTGTTGAATATGACAAATTTCAAACCAACACAGATCAATATGATGAAAAATATGTGCTTTTTATTCATTGTCTTGGTTTTAAATGTGTGCTTGGCACATGACAAAGGCATATCAAAAGTGCATAAAAACACAATAACAGTGCTGGGGTTGAGCAGAACTTGAAGTTGCAGAAATATTTTTCCTCTTGAACAACAATTAAATAAACAGAATGAAAAAAAATCTGTAAATAACCATTTTGGTCACATCTTACTCAGGCATATCTCAAAGTGCATAAAAACTCAATGTGCACTGTTAGTAGCATTAACATTTGTTTGCGTTTTGAACTAAAATATACCACATCCTGGTCATAACTGACCTTGGCACATCAGAAAGTGCATTTAGCTGAATAAAAAATAAACTATCAAACACCAGTGCACAAACCCCCCCCCCCCCCCCAAGAAAACATTGATAACATTAACAAGCATTGCACAGCCACCATTGTGGTATCAGTCCAAACTGACGATTTTCATCATCAATTTTATGCTTCAGAGTTGACAATGACATGTTTTAAGGTGCCTTCACACCATACGTGAACGGACAAATTTTTTGTGCAGTGCAATTATAACTCTATAAACATGTGAATAGACATGAAGTCATAACAACTTCTGTGTTTTGTATTCTGGGTTGTCAGGATAATGTTTATTCAGTACTGTTTATTGGTGTTAGTTTCATAGTCATGTTTATATCTGCTTGTGGTTATTCCTGTCATGTTTGCCTGTTTGGTTTGGCTTTATTTTGACAGTGTTCTGTAGCATCGAGTCCTACAATTTGGAAATGTAATAATTAATAATTATTACATTTAATAATTTAATAATTATTAAATTATAATAATTTAATAATTTAATAATTATTAATTATTTAATAATTATTAAACTAAGTTTAAAGCTTATTAATAATACTTGTAATACCTCATTTGTAACACTAGCTGGGGCACCATTTGCATTTTATAGAGGCAGAAATTCTTATGAACACACATAACTTAGGAATTTGGCAATTAATAAGTTGGGCATTAGTTAATAATGTAATTAGCAATGTTGGATCAGTCTCATAGTCTGGAGGCAGAATTCTTGGCACTAAGTTGTTACAATGATGGACAAGGAGAAATCACACCTTCTAGCTTTAGTAACCCCTCTTTATTAAACTCACAGGCATGACACAAACATAAGGCATTTAAGGTCAGCAGAATTAAACATGGCAATAATTGGGGTTACTTGATTGCATGAAATATGAACATACAATACACTTAAGATCACCATATTATTCTCATGATTAATCTGGGGTACCCAAAGCTCTGATCTTTGCAATCCCTGAGGTTAAAGAAAATTTACGCAGTTCTAATAAAACTTTACAAAAATTTAGTGTGGAATTTGGATTTGCAGGGGTTTAAAGAAAAAAAGGGAGAGAGAGAAAGGATACGCAGGATGAGGGATGTATCGAAGACCAAGCACCATTCGGGTCTAACCGACTGGCTTGTAGCCACTTTCTAAGGTAGCAAATTTAAATCTGACCACCACAACAGATGACGTGAAAGAGGTGAGTGCCTACTTTGGAGATGAAAACCTGGCGAGGGTTACTTCAGGCCGAGGGACAGTGGTCCTCCTCGGCGCCTCACAAGGGATTTTGGCCGCAAAATCGGCCTGGCTTCATTCCTAGGTCACTCGAGGCAGGCTTGCTCCAGGGAGAGTGGGGAGACCTGGTCCTGGGTCTCAACCCGCTGTTATGCTGGATAATGGCAGCTGGTCTGAATACAGGCTGATATGTGCAGTTTCCCTCTGGTCAGTGGCTAAGCTATGTAAGGTCTGAAAAGAGTCAAAAACGACTCAGGCTTTAATCCCTAGATCTACCAAAGGTGAACTTCTATAGAAAAATGTGAACTACAAAAATCTACAAAACAGTAACTAGAAAACTGTTATGATCTGGTGAGTGCATTCCCCCTTCCGTCCTGTGGGAGGGTCCCCGGCTCCGCAGGTAGTCAATACACCTGCGTGACTGGACGCACCTGCTGTCTCCTCGCTTCCAGCACTCAAAAAGGCTAGTCTGTGAACGCTCCAGCGCTGGCTCGTTGGGTATACTGCCACAAAAAGAATTAGGTAAGTAAAGTACTGTATTTATTGTTTTAGAACCCAGAGATTAATCCGTCCCTCTCTTCCTCTCTTGCACGTTGCTGCCATCTCTGTGGTGTGTCCCCGGGGGTTCGTTGTGTGCTCATCTGCTCCTCCATCATCATCTTCACTGCAAATCGCCTTCTCCACCCAGTCAGACATCTAACCAGCCATACTCACTTGCAGCTCCTGTTTCAGTTCCTCCTTGCCTTTCTGGGTTCCTTGTTGGGCTGTCTGCTCTCACTCGTAAGAGTTTTCTATGATTCATTATTACCTGCCTCCCTCCTCGTCCTAATCTGCTCTCGTCTCTCCCATTACAGGCTGGGTGCTCCTCCGGTGAGTGAGGTGTTTTCTGCTAACTTTGCATTACTCTTTTCTATAAAACTGTGTTTAAAACTTTGCCTCTCTGCGTTGTGTGCATTCTCTAGTGTAGCATCTTGCACATGGGCTGATCTTACTAGTAATCATGACAGAACGAGCCAGCCACGAATTAGGCTCAGCAGGTGCTACATCAGTGGAGCACTCCACACTTTACTGCCTCACTGTTACAGAGAGGCAGGTGGCCGTGCTGATTGAACAGCTGCAGACCATTACGCAGCAGCTGAGCACAGTCACCGAAAATCATAGTCATGTCTCATTCGGGCCCTCTCTCTCTGCCTGCCGTTCCAGTTTCTTTTACCATCCGCTGAACCACCTCTGTTCCTTCAACTGCCCTGTATGCGGGGGAGGTGGGGAAATGTAAGGGGTTTTTGTGTCAGGTTCATCTGTATCTGCGGCAGGTGGGCGGGGAGTACCTGGATGATATGGCTAACATTCACTTTATGACCCTCCTGCTACAAGACCAGGCCCTCATCTGGGCTCAGTCTATTTTAGATAGGGTGGAGGGCCCTCATTATTCTTTTGATAGATTTATTAGCGAGTTTTCCAGGGTTTTTGATCGCTTGGAGAGTGAGGGCAACATCATGAGTCGTGTGTTGTCTCTCCACCAGGGTAGTCGGTCAGCAGCCGATTACTCTGTGGAGTTTCAGGTTGTCGCGGCAGATTCTGGTTGGAATGACGTTTCCCTAAGAAGTGGCTTCCTCCAGGGTCTCAATACCCCCCTTCGCGATGACCTGGCTGTTCATGCTTCTCCCTCCTCTCTGGATGAGCTGATTGATCAAGCCGTTAGTTTGGATAATCGCTACCGCGGGTGCGGGAAAGAACGGAAAGCTTCCTTCGGCCCGCCCATCTCACGTATATTCTCCCTGGCTGCTGGCATAGGTGAGACCGACTCTTCCTCCGAGGCCATGGTGCTTGGCCAAGTCTGACTGACTGCGGAGGAGCACCAACAACAAAGAAGAGCCGGTGCTTGCATGTATTGTGGCTCGCTGGATCACAAAATATTCAATTGTCACCTTAAGCCAAAAGACGTGGCCCGTCAGTAGCCGTGGGGGGTCTGACGAGCGGGAATTGTATTTATTCCCCAGGTAACTTTTCCATTCCGGCCCTCATTCAGTTGCCGGGGGTCGAGAGGAGGGTTTCAGCATTAATTGATTCAGGGGCAGAGCAAAATTTCATCTGTTTGCAGCTCGCACAGGAAATTGGCATCCCCACAACTAAACTGCCGGCTTCGCTTAACTGGGAGTTGTGTGGCATCTATTACTGAATGCACGGCTCCGATTCCCGTCCTTCTGTCCGGGAACCACCAGGAGACCATTTTGTTTTTTATTCTCCCTAGTTCGTCTTCCCCAGTGGTTCTGGGGTATCTATGGCTCAAGAAGCATAACCCTATCATCAATTGGGCACAAAATTCCATTTCTCCTGGAGCCCTTTCTGTTGAGCATCCTGCCTCTGCTCGGTCAAGTGTTCACCCTCCCTTTCCATCTCCTCTCCTCCGGTAGAGCCGCTGGATCTCAGCCCCGTACCCGAGGTTTACCATGACCTTGGGGAGGTCTTTAGCAAGTCTAGAGCCCTTTCTTTGCCTCCTCACCACTCTTATGACAGTGCTATCAACCTCGCCCTGGGTGCGCGGTTGCCATCCAGCCGGCTCTACAGCCTTTCTGGACCGGAGAGGGAGGCGATGGAAAGTTATATTAAGGACTCTTTGAATGCCGGCCTCATTCGGCCATCCTCGGCTTCTCTTGGGGCGGGGTTTTTCTTTGTTGGAAAGAAGGATGGATCTCTGCGGCTGTGCATAGATTTCCGTGAGTAAATGCCATCACCATCAAAGATAAATACCCTTTAGCCCTGATCAACTCTGTGTTTGAGCTCCTTCAGCGCACACAGGTGTTTACTAAATTGGATTTGCATAATGCGTATCATTTAGTCTGCATTCGCGAGGGGGACGAATGGAAGATGGCATTTAAAACTCACCTGGGGAAGTTTGAATATCTGGTCATGCCCTTTGGGCTCATCAACGCCCTCACCGTCTTCCAACGAATGATTAATGACGTCCTGCGCAATATGATTAATCAATTCATTTTTCTCTACCTTGATGATATTTTGATTTTTTCACACATGCCAGAGGAGCACTCAGTCCATGTCAGGGCTGTGTTACAGTGGCTCTTGGAAAACCAGCTCTTTGTGAAGGCCAAAAAGTGTGAGTTTTCCACCAGTTCCACTTTCTTCCTGGGCTTTATTGTTGCTGAGGGAAAGCTGAGGGCCGATCCGGCCAAGGTGAAGGCTGTGCTTGATTGGCCTACACCCCAGTCCCATAAGAAGCTTGAACGCTTCCTAGGATTCGCTAATTTCTACTGTCGCTTCATTAGAAATTACATTAGAAATTACAGCTGATCAAGGCACATTGATCAGCTGACCTCGAGCAAGGTGCCTTTCACCTGGTCCGTGGCAGCTGAATGGGCCTTCCTTAAAGTGAAGAGCCTGTTTTCCAACACTCCCATCTTGGCCCAGGTCGACCCTCAGCTCCTATTCATTGTAGAGGTGGACGCTTCTGATTCAGGGGTGGTTGCTGTCCTCTCGCAGCATTCGACCTCCGATCAGAAGCTCCACCCATGCGCATATTTCTCTCGGTGGCTCACGCCGAGAGGAACTACGACGTAGGGGATCGAGAGCTATTGGCCATTAAATTGGCTCTGGAGGAGTGGAGGCACTGGCTGGAGGGAGCAGTTCATCCTATTGTTGTGTGGACCGACCATAAAAATTTAGAATATCTCCAGTCAGCCCACTGATTAAATGCACGGCAGGCCTGTTGGGCCTTATTCTTTAATAGATTTAATCTTACCATTGTGGGGGACCCACTCAGTAGTTTTCCCTCAGACTGAAGGGCATGGCAGATCAAATGTGCTGCAGGACAAGGGGAATTGTCATGGGGGATTGATATGTTAATACAGCACCTCAGGTAGCGGAGGAGTGTTGTGATATAAAAGAGAGTGCCTGCAACCTGAGTTTTTAAGGCTTTTGATTCTGGTGGATGTGAGAGGGAGAAGAATAAAATTTCCTCTGCTCTAAATGCTCGGCCTGGTTATTCCTCTCTCCACACTGTTGACCCTTGATGCACAATGGAACGTGAGGCGAACACCGCGGAGACGACCCGGACGGGAAGTGCCAGCAACGCATGCGCCGTTTTGGTCAAACTCCCAGACTTTTGGCTACATGACCCGGAGTCTTGGTTCCTCCACACCGAGGCCCAGTTCGCTCTCCGGGGAATAACGGCAGATGACACCAGATACTACTACGTGGTTGCAGCACTGGATGCACGCACAACCCAGCAGTTGGCGAGCCTGCTCCAACAGTCCCCAGCCCACGACAAATAGGTTGCTCTCAAAACCGCGCTGACCCGGTGCTACATGCTCTCGGACTGTGAGAGAGTGGAGAGGCTCCTGACGCGCTCCGACTTGGGCGATGGGTCGGCGGTTGAATTGATGGAGAAGATGTTGGCGTTGATGGGCACAGATGACGGGCATTTCCTCTTTGCCCACCTTTTCCTCCGGAACCTCCCGACAGCGGCCAGAGCGGTCCTTGCCAATTCGCCGCTGCTGGCCACGCGCAACTACCAGGCTCTAGCCCAAGAGGCAGATCGGATCATCCTCACCACCAGAGCCCTCACAGTGAACGCAGCGGCATCGGAACCCAGCGAGACGGCCAGCGGAGGTGAGGAGCCAGCGACGGTGGCTGCAGTGGAGGCCAAGAAGCACCGGAGAGACACGCTCTGTTTCTACCACCGCTGTTTTGAAGAGGACGCACGCCGATGTGTGCCACTGTGCCAATTCAAGCGCTCGGGAAACGCCAGGGCCAGCAGTCGTAGCAGCTGCGACCGCCGGTGAAGCAAGCAAGCTGCTCTATGTGAAAGACTCACGCTTGGGGAGACGGTTCCTCATGGACTCCGGCTCCAAAAAGAGTCTCATCCTGCTGTCCTACACCGACTGGCTGGCAGGAACTAGCGGCCCCGAACTGACGGCCGCAAACGGCTCAGACATTAAGACTTTTGGCGAGAGGACACTGACTGTATCCTTGCATGGCCATACATACCAATGGACATTCGTCATAGCGGCATGCAGCTTCCCCATTTTAGGCGCTGATTTTTTGTGTGCACACAGACTACTAGTCGATGATGCTAACAGACACCTGATTAACGCAGTGTTTTTTGACTCTGTCCCCTGTACAGCTCGAGGAGCCGGGCCCACAACACTAGCCAGCGTCACAACGCCAGGGGGTAAGTTCCACACACTACTCACCCAGTTCCCAGCACTCACGGTCCCGACCTTTTCGGCGACCATCACTAAACATGGGGTGGAGCACTTCATTACCACCACGGGGCCGCCCATTTTCACATGACCTTGCCATCTGGACACAACTAAACTGGCCGTAGCACGCGAGGAGTTTGCCAACTTGGAAAAGTTGGGCATCATCAGACGCTCAAACAGCCCATGGGCATCCCCGCTACATATGGTTCCTAAGGCCGAGGGATCATGGTGACCTTGCGGAGATTTCCGCAGATTAAATAACGCCACAGCACACGACCGCTGCCCTATCCCGCATATTCAGGATTTTTCCGCTCACTTCACCAGGGCACGCATTTTTTCCAAGATAGACCTGGTCCGCGGTTACCACCAGGTCCCGGTGTGCGCTGAGGACATACCTAAAATGGCAGTAATAACCCCGTTTGGTCTTTTTGAGTTTTTACGCATGCCTTTTGGGTTAAAAGGTGCAGCGCAGACATTCCAATGCATGATGGATACGGTGTTGCACGACCTGCCATTTGTGTTCGTCTACCTGGACGACATCCTGGTGGCTAGCGCGTCCGAGGACGAACATGTAGCCCACCTCAGGATAGTTTTCCAGAGGTTGGAGGAGCATGGATTAATAATCAACCGGGCGAAGTGCCAATTCGGGGTGACAGGAATCGATTTTTTGGGCCACCACATCTAACTGGAGGGCGTAATACCCTTACTGGACAAAGTGCGCGCGGTGACAGATTTTCCCCGGCCTCAGACGGTCAGGGACCTGCAGAAGTTTTTGGGGATGGTTAACTTTTATAACTGTTTCCTCCCCTGCGCAGCTCAGCTCATGCAGCCGTTGTACACCGCGCTTAAGAAACGGAAACCGGCGGACAGAGTCGACTGGACTCCTGAGCGAGAGCATGCGTTTTCCGAGGTTAAAACAGCCCTGGCGAACGCCGCACTGCTGGCGCACCCAGACCCGGCAGCTCGGATAGCGCTCACTGCCGACGCCTCGGACGTAACCATAGGGGCCATCGTGGAGCAGCACGTTGCTGGTTCTTGGCAGCTGCTCGCCTTTTTTAGCAGGTCTTTGTGCAGCAGTGAGCGTAAATACAGCATGTTCGACAGAGCGTTACTGGCTCTCCATCTGGTCATACACCACTTCCAGTTCTGGCTGGAAGGGCACACCTTCACTGTGTTCGTGGACCACAAGCCGCTAACGTATGCGATGGCCAAGATTTTGGAACCATGGTTGGGCCAGCAGCAGAGACAGCTGGCCGCAATCTCGGAGTTTACGACCAACATTCAGCATGTGGCCGGTAAACTCAACATGGTGGCGGACTGCCTCTCGCGCGCATTAGTGGCCCCAGTCTACGTGGGGATAGATTACACGGCCATGGCCACTGAGCAGATCAGCAATGCGGACGTTTGTGCGCTCCAGTCTGGACCAACAGGGTTAAGGCTGGAGAGCAGAGCACTGCAGGACGGGGGGGCCCCTCCCAATCTGTGACGTCTCCACGGGCTGCCCACGCCCGGTGGTCCCAAGCGCTTGGCGCCGCCGCGTTTTTGAGTCGGTTCACTCCCTGGCGCACCCAGGATTGCACGCGTCAGTCAAAATGGTGGGAGCGAAGTTCATCTGGCCGAGCCTACGCAAACAGGTGAAACAGTGGGCAGCAGCCTGCGTAGCGTGCCAACGAGCCAAAGTGCACAGGCACACAAAAAAACCCTTGGAGGCGTTCCATATCCTGGCTAAGCGGTTCGACCACGTTCACGTGAACCTCGTGGGCCCCCTCCAGTCATCGCAGGGGTTCACGCACCTCCTGACAGTGGTGGACCGCACCACGCACTGGCCCGAAGCAGTCCCGCTAGCTTCCACCGCATCCGCAGATGTAGCACGCGCTTTTTTGACAACATGGGTCGCACGTTTCGGCGCCCCTTCGGACATTATGTCCGATCAGGGCCCGCAGTTTGTTTCTGACCTCTGGTCCACGATGGCCCGGAGCCTGGGCGTCACAATTCATCGCACGACCGTGTACAACCCACAGGCCAATGGGTTATGCGAGCGTTTCCATAGGTCACTTAAAGCAGCGCTCAGGGCTTCGCTTACGGATGCAAATTGGGTGGACCAGTTGCTGTGGGTTCTATTAGGGTTGCGTTCCGCACCAAAGGAGGATATGGCAGCCTCCCCAGCAGAGCTGGGTTTTTCCCAGCTGCTGCGGCTCCCAGGGGAATTTTTGCCGGATAACCCCGCGCCGAACACCGATCTGTCCCCGCGTTCATGGCATAGTGCAGAGGCAGGCCCGACTGTGGTGGGACTGGCCTGGCCCACCACTGTTTTCCCCACGCTTTTGTGCCAAAGACCTTGAAGGACACGTCGTTCGTATTTGTCAGGCACGATGCCCACCGGACCCCATTGCGCCCGCCCTACGATGGCCCGTTCAGAGTGCTGGAACCCGGGGACAAACATTTTGTGTTAGACTTGGGGGGTCACCGGGAGACAGTCTGTATAGACGGGCTTAAGCCCGCCTTTGTTTTAGCAGATGAACAGGTGGTGTTGGCCCGAGCTCCTCGGCGCGGAAGACCCCCCACTGGGAACTCCCCAGGTAAATGACTCATCAGATCAGTCACACAAGCATGCTGAAGGTGTCCCCCCACCCATTGTCCCCCCGTTACAGCTGCTATGGACGGAGGCTGAAGCCCAAAGGACATGAGGGTTAAGGCTCAGTCTGGGAGTCTAGGGGGGCGGTGTGGGGGACCCACTCAGTAGTTTTCCCTCAGACTGAAGGGCATGGCAGATCAAAGGTGCTGGGGGACAAGGGGAATTGTCATGGGGGATTGATATGTTAATACAACACCTCAGGTAGCGGAGGTGTTGTGATATAAAAGAGAGTGTCTGCAACCTGAGTTTTTAAGGCTTTTGATTCTGGTGGATGTGAGAGGGAGAAGAATAAAATTTCCTCTGCTCTGAACGCTCAGCCTGGTTGTTCCTCTCTCCACACCATCACTTATAGGCCAGGCTCTCGCAATATTAACCTTTTTACTGTCCATGTTTTCACGCGCCCCTAGTGGTGCAGCGCTGCAACTGCGCCTGTCAACTGAATCTTGACGTCCCTTTAACTCCCCAGCTGTACCAGGACTTGTACTGATCGTGACAGTTCAGAAGGTGGCAGGCACTCGTTGGAGGACTCATGGATGACACATAATACACCCAAGAAGAAGAATTATTTCCTTTTCCTGTTTTCCTTCTCTAAGCCCAGAAAGCAAATATGGCCGCCATGTACCGTCATATAAAAATGCGTTATACTCGAAAAATTGCCAGGAAATACAAACAAATTTGAAGTGGGATAATCATAAGAGTGTCTAGATGTGGGAGAGAGCGCAAATGACTGACAGAACGGAAAATAACGACCACGATTGACGAAAATGGACCAACCACGCGTGCCAGTGAGTCCCCTTTGACACTGGTAAGTAAGGAATATCTTGTTTTTTTACATTGTACTGGTTTTATTGTTCATATAATTTGAAGATAGGATGACAACGTACCCCTGAACAAAAAACGGTGTCAAAAGACTGAACCATTCTTTGTGTAAATATGTCCAAAGTCCACTTTTGACTGAGTTATGTAATTCAATATAGCTTCCTTGGAGTTATGCAAATTAGATGTGTAAATTCACTCCTATCTGAAACTTTGGATCAATATTTTACATCTTTTTAACTGACAGTAAGCGATTATCTCTTGCAACTTTCAAGTTATAGCCTTGGAAGTCTCACCAGAGGATCTGAATGTTTTGTTGACAAAAAATCTATACCACTCTTGACCACTAGGGGTTATGAGACAGTTAATGGGTTAAACCTAACGCTCTGTCCCACCAGTTTACCTCTGACCACTCAGCCCCCTCCTCCCTCCCCCAACCCATTGTGCCCCCTTCATGTATCTTAGGTGCTGTTACTTGGGAAATCAAGCAGAGGACCCGACAGGCCCAGGTCACTGAGCCCAAACCCGATGGTGGACCTGAGGATCAACTGTTTGTCCCGGCCAGCCTCCACAGCGAAGTTATCAGGTGGGGTCACACTAGTCATTTTGTCTGTCACCCAGGGGTTTCTCGAACCATTGACCTCATTCAGCGGGTGTTCTGGTGGCCCATGCTGCGGATGGACATCTGGGATTATGCCAAAGCATGTCAAGTCTGCACCAGAAATAAATCTGACTCCTCCCCTCCCGCCGGTCTGCTTCACCCCCTCCTGATTCCCAGCCACCCCTGGTCTTATGTAGCTCTGGACTTTGTCACTGGACTTCCTCTCTCTAATGGTAACACTGTTATCCTCACCATTGTCGACCAGTTTTCTAAAGCCATTCATTTAGTGCCCCTCCCCAAACTGTCCTCCGCCTATGAGACTGCCAGTCTTTTCACCAATCACGTCATCCGCCTTCACGGCATCCCCCTGGACATTGTGTCTGACCGGGGACCACAATTCATATCTCAAGTGTGGAAGTCTTTTTGCAGTACCTTGGGCTCTTCGGTCAGCCTGTCATCTGGATATCACCCCCAGACCAATGGGCAGGCTGAGCACACCAACCAGTCCCTGGAGGCTGTCCTCAGATGTGTGCCATCCTGCAACCCATCTACATGGAGCACTCATCTGACCTGGGTGGAGTACGCCCACAACTTTGCAGTTTCTTTGGCTATGGGATTAACACCCTTCGAGGCATTGATGAGATACCCCCCCCCCCCATTGCCCATTCCCGCCGTTGTCGTCGACTATGGAGGGCCACCCGTGCTGTGCTCCTCCTTTCTACTGAACGGAACTGACAGTACGCGGACCGCAGGCAGGTTCCAGCACCCAGATACATGGTTGGGCAGAAGGTGGGGCTGTCGGCGGACCAGGTGCCTCTAAAAACTGAATCTTGTAAGCTGTCACCTCGCTTCCTGGGGCCATTTTCCATCTCCTGTATCATCAATGATGTGACAGTCCGCCTGGACCTTCCTCCGGCTCTCCGTATCCATCTGATCTTCCACATATCCAAGATCAAGCCCCTCTCCACCAGTCTTCTCTGCCCCCCCCCCCCAAGCCTCCTCCTCCCCCTCGGATCCCCGATGGTCAGACCACCTACACCGTTCTGAGAATTTTGGACGTTTGCTGTCAGGGCCGGGGGCTACAATACTTGGTCCACTGGAAGGGCTACAGACCTGAAGAAAGGTCATGGATTCCCAGGTCGTACTTCCATGACAAAGGGATGATCCAGGCTTTTCACCAAACCCATCCCAACAAACCCAGTGGGCCGTCAGGAGTCGTCCCTTGAGGGGGGGGGCACTGTTATGATCTAGTGAGTGCACTCCCCCTCCCGTCCTGTGGGAGGGTCCCTGGCTCCATAGGTAATCAATACACCTGCGTAAGTGGAAGCACCTGCTGTCTTCTTGCTTCCAGCGCTTAAAAGGACTAGTCTGTGAATGCTCCAGCACTGGCTTGTTGGGTATACTGCCACAAAAAGAATTAAGTAAGTAAAGTATTTATTGTTTTGGAACCCAGAGCTTAATCTGTCTCAGCAACCTTTCTCTCAGGTTGCTGCCATCTCTGTGATGTGTCCCCGGGGGTTTGTTGTGTGCTCACCTGCTCCTCCATCATCATCTTCACTGCAGATCGCCTTCTCCACCCGGTCAGACATCTCACCAGCCATACTCACCTGCAGCTCCTGTTTCAGTTCCTCCTTGCCTTTCTGGGTTCCTCGTTGGGCTCTCTGCTCTCACTCGTAAGTTTTCTATGATTCATTATTACCTGTCTCCCTCCTTGTCCTAATCTGCTCTCGTCTCTCCCATTACAGGCTGGGCGCTCCTCTGGCGAGTGAGGTGTTTTCTACTAACTTTACATTACTCTTTTCAATAAAATTGTGTTTAAAACTTTGCCTCTCTGCGTTGTGTGCATTCTCTGGTGTAGCATCTTGCATGTGGGCTGATCTTACTAGTAGATATAGTATGACAAAAATGCAGGCAGTTGCTTGGGCAGAAAAAACTTAGAAGAAAGATGTAGAGAGAGTGTGGCAAAGGATGGAGGGGACGTGAACGCCTGCAGCGTCAGAAGCAGAAGAGGCAAGAGAGAGGAGAGAAAAAAGAGCAGTGAAAACTGTGTGTCTTCTGGTTTAAACTTTGCTCCCCACATGCCGGAAGGGAGGACCTTGGAATCTCTCAACAAATCAGATGAGAGAGCTGCACAGAGGTTGGCTATGTTTCTATGGTTATACAGCGTGGAGGAGGTGTAATTCACTGAGCTAGGAGAGAATAAAAAACCGTGAGCACATCACATTAATATTATAATGAGTACTAGGACACCTTTGTTTAAACTGAGCAATTCTATTTGGTTAAACATCTAGCTTCACCAAAATAACTTGATCATAAGACATACAGAGCTTTAGAAAAGGCAGACATGCGTAGGGTATATTAGAAGCCCAGATGCCTGAAGATTAGAGTTCTGACAGTCAATGAGCCAGTTCATGTGACTTCTTTCCAGTTGTCCTGTGGCAGTCTGTTGGTGTTAAAAGGAGGGAAACACAATGAAGCTTTGTTCCTCATTGTTTGAATGGCTGTGAAGAATGAGTTGGGGGTTGGTGAGCAGAAGGACAGTCAAAGTTCCATTTGGTCCCATTGTTGGTAGGGGGGACCCCTGAGGCAAGTTTGTCTACTTGGTACCGGCTGCTACAATCCCCCACTTGTTAGACGGATGGCGATTGACATCGTTGTAACACACACTTGGTAGCAGGTTTGGTCTTAAGGCACTTGACTCAAATGTTGTGGTAGTAGCTTTGTCATCCCTGAGTACTAACACAATCATGCAGTGGTGAAGTAAACTATTGAAAAAGGAAAGCATAAAATGGGCACAGAATCTAATCCTATGGGAGAATCTGGCTAAGTTTACTCTGCCTACTTAAAACACACAAAAACAAAAATAATCATTGATGCTCAGCTTTACATTGGCTTTGGATGAAACTGGGCTAAGGTAGATAAGTGTTCAAAAATAAAAATTAAAAAGGACAAGGGAAAAAAGAGCAAAACTTAAACGAAGATATAAAGAAAAAAAAATTGGATGGGAGCGTAGCTCTTTACTCAGGCCAGAGAACTGAGCAACCTGGGCAAGTTATTAGTCTAAGATGGTGTAGAGGAAATTTATAGCCTATGGGAGCCAGGCTCTGTGTGGTTTAACCCGAGTGAGCTGTGGCTCTGCAGATGTTTGTGTCACTGGAGGTTCTCCAGTTTGAGGCTTTCAACTTCAGGGGTAGGTTTGTCGTTTATACTGTAGGTGTCTGGTCAGAGGTTGGTCACTTGGTGCTGCGTCACAGTCACGCAGTTGATTTACTGTGTTTTAGCACCCCTGAGATGGGAGTAGGCTGAGGCTAAGGTTAGCAGACATTTGAGTATGATGGCTGGCTATCGTACCAGAATGTGACTCGAGGGCTCAGAACACGTTGTCAATTGGGGTCACATTGATAGTGTTGAGGCTCTCAATGCTAGCTTTAGTATTGGAGATGGTGATTAGGTGGAAAGCTAGAACTGAGAGGAGGAAGTTCATGTTGCTGGTGAGGCAAAAGGGTGACTACTAGGGGCAGTCTCCTGTTCTCCCTTGCTTGCAGGCACCCTTAGTGGTGGCGAGAGCTACTCTTCAGTGGTGGACATTGTCCTAAGGTGATTAGCTCTAGTTTAGGTCTTGGTGAAGGTGTGTGTACCTAGTTTTTTGAGGAATTCTTGGTTGTTAGCCTGTGTTAATTCCTACTTTAACCTAGGATTTGAGAGTTTCAGAGTTTGGTGGTCTAATCTGAGGATCGTAAGTTAGTTGGAGGTCCCGAGTGGATTTGAGGTCAACTAACTTTTGATGGGGGTATTAGTCCTCTCTTTGACGGTTATGAATATTGTCGACTAATGAGTTTGGAGGGCGCAGTCAAATTCACCTAAGGCTAATAGCTCATTAGGGATGGTTTACTGGGCATGCTGAGTCAGCGTTTCAAATCAAATCAAATCAACCTTTATTGTCATATTGCTGTACATACAACTGTAATGCAGGCAAGATGAAATTGCGTTTCTCTTGGCATCCATATAAGTAAAAACAACATAATTTAAGCCACACTCACACACACCCTCACCCCCCCACCCTAACACAGCCATTCACACTTCCTTGAGACATACTTGAAAACTAACCAGAACTATAATATACAAATAATATACAAAATGTCCATAGGTGCAGTAGTATGTACGTATGAGAGATTCCAGATCAACTGTTTAGCATCCTAACAGCTTGTGGAAGGAAGCTGTTAATCAGTCTGGTGGTTCTGCCTCTGATGCTCCGGAATCGTTTGTCAGATGGCAGAAGTTCAAAGTGTTTATGCAGAGGGTGAGAATGGTCCTTGACAATGTTCAGTGCCCTGCTCCTACAACGGTTCTGAAAAAGTTCTTGGACTGAGGGGAGGGAAACTCCAATTATCTTCTCAGCTCCCTTAACTATCCTCTGCAGGGCTTTTTTGTCTGACATACTGCAGCTGGAGTACCATGTTGCAATGCAGTACGTCAGAACACTCTCCACCACACCTCTGTAGAAGGTCCTGAGGATGCAGATGGGGAGAAAGGCCTGTTTGAGTTTCCTCAAGAAGTGCAGTCTCTGCTGGGCCCGCTTCCTGATCCCCAAGGAATTCTTGCTCCAGGTCAGGTCCTGCGAGATCTGTACTCCGAGGAACTTGATGTTCTCCACTCCCTCTAGTAAACGGCCGCCGATGCTGAGAGGGACGTGTTCAGGCCGTGACCGCTGGAAGTTGATAATCATCTCCTTCGTTTTGTCCACGTTGAGCACCAGATTGTTCTCCCTGCACCAGCCCTCCAGGTCTCTCACTTCTTCCCTGTACATTGATTCCTCATCCCTCTGAATAAGTCCCACCACCGTGGTGTCGTCTGCAAACTTAATAATCTGGTTCCCCTCGTGTCTGGATACACAGTCATGTGTTAGAAGTGTAAACAACAGTGGACTGAGTACGCAGCCTTGAGGGGATCTGGTGCTCAGCGTGATAGAGTTGGAGATGTTATTTCCAACCCGGACAGACTGAGGTCTCTCAGTCAGGAAATCCAGGATCCAGAGACATGTGGCGGTGTTCAGACCAAGAAGGAGTAATTTCTCCATCAGTTTCTGGGGAATACAGTGATCCCTCACTTATCGCGGTTAATGGGTTCCAGAACCGACCGCGAAAAGTGAAAAAACGCGAAGTAGCGTCACCCCAATGACGTCATGCATAAATAATACGTACGTTCATTCTCTCACTCTCATATGATACGTGTGTGTGTGTGTGTACGTGTACATACATACGTAGATGTAAACAAAGTGTACATAAATATGTTTTTAGACCTCTTTTATTCTTATAACAAGATACGTAACTCAAGATGAAAATGATTTACTGCACAGGTTAATGAGAGCTTTACTGCTCCTCAGGTGACGCCTCATCGTGAGGTGCTGGAGGCGCAGGATCATCGAGGGCAGCTTCCGATAGAGCTGAAGCTGCAGGAGGCGGCATAGTGGCTCGACGGGAAGACTATTTCGCACAAAATGGCACAAGAGAACAGCAAAAAGTTCCACGCGGCGAGACTAAGTAACACGAGCGATAAAAAGCAATGAATGCGGTCTTCCTTCCCTTCATGAGTGCTCGGCAGGGAGAGGAGGTGGGTGAAACGTCTCGGCCAATCAGCTTGCGGGGTGAAACGTCTCGGCCAATCAGCTTGCGAGATTTCCGAGCCGAGCCAACACAAGAATAGCGAACAGAGAGTTGTGCGGCTCTCCGTGTTGACACCTGATGGTCTAATGTAGTCTCCCTGCCTTCTGCTAGCGCCCGCCCATTATTTCTCAATTTTGAATTTTTGATGAATATTTTTGAAAAATCCGCGATGCACTGAGGGCGCGAAAGGTGAAGCGCGAAGTAGCGAGGGATCACTGTAATGGCGTTGAATGCTGAACTGAAATCAATGTACAAGAGTCTGGCGTAGGTGTCTTTCTGATCCAGGTGGGTGACGACAGAGTGCAGGATGGTGACTATAGCATCCTCTGTGGAGCGGTTTGAACGATATGCAAACTGGAGCGGGTCATGTGATGCAGGGAGGCAGGCTGTGATGTGTGGTTTGACAAGCCGTTCAAAACACTTCATCACAATTGGTGTCAGTGTGAAAAGACGATAGTCATTCAGACAGGACACAGCTGGTTTCTTTGCCACTGGTACTATGGTAGAGGTCTTAAAGCATCTGGGAACGATGGCCTGACTGAGGGAGATGTTATAAATGTCAGTCAGGACATCCGCCAACTCACTCGCGCAGTCTCGGAGCACACGTCCCAGGATGTTGTCCGGACCTGCAGCTTTACGTGGGTTGACCCTGGTTAGGGTCCTCCGTTTGTCCGCTGTGTTGATGGTGATAGCTGGCCCAACCGATGGTGGAGATGGGCCAGCCCTCCCTCTGATTGTCAGGTTTGATGCTTCAAAACGTGCAAAGAAGTTGTTGAGCCTGTCTGGAAGCGAAGCGTCGTCATCATCGACCCCCTGCCTAGACTTATAGTCCATCAGCGCCCACACTCCCTGCCACATCCGCTTGGTGTTCCTAGTGTCACAGAGGTGTCCCTGGATTTTCTCCGCATAGGCGCGCCTCACCGTCTTAATTCCCTTTGAGAGCGCAGACCTGGCTGAGCGGAGGGCGAGCCTGTCCTTTGCTCTGAAGGCTGCATCTCTGGCTGTGAGCAGCGAGCGCACCTCTGCAGTCATCCGGGGCTTATGGTTGCCCCGTGCAGTGATAGTCTTCACTATAGTGACATCCTCTGTGCACTTTGCGATGTAGCTGCTGACCGTTTCAGCATACTCCTCCACATCTGTCTTGTCTTCCTGGGAGGCTGCTATTTTGAAGACCTCCCAGTCTGTGTGCAGAAAACAGTCTTTTAGTGCTGAGGTTGCACTCTCTGGCCAAATCCTGATTTGTTTCACTACTGGCCTGCTGCGCTTCAGTAAAGGTTTGTAGGCAGGCACCAGCATGACGGATAGGTGGTCAGAAAGGCCGAGGTGGGGGCGAGGTATTGCCTTATAAGCATCTGTGTTTGTGTACACCAAGTCCAACATATTCTCTCCTCTGGTCTCAAAGTCTACACATTGTTTAAACTTGGGGAGCACAGTCTTTAAACTGGTGTGGTTAAAATCCCCCGCAACCACCACAAAACTGTCCGGGTGTGAAGTTGGAATTTCACTAATAGCATCGTGCAGCTCTCCGAGTTCCTCTTTAGCATTAGCTTTAGCATTAGCGCTTGGCGCTATGTAAACAGCAGCTACAAACACGTTGGTGAATTCCCTCAGCAGATAAAATGGCCGACAGTTTACAATTAGGAACTCCGCCAACGGAAAGCAGTGTTTAGACACTAACGTGGCGTTAACGCACCAGTTCTTGTTAACATAGATGCATAGTCCCCCCCCCCCCCCACACACACACACACACACGGCTCTTACCGGAGCTCGCAGCTTCTCTGTCCGCCCGGAACGATGTCGTACCTTCCAGTTGAATGGCCGTGTCAGGGATGTTGTCATGGAGCCATGTCTCCATGAACGCAAGCACACAGCAGTCCCTCCACTTTCTCCGGGTTTCTCTCAGCGGACGCAGCTCGTCCAGCTGGTTGTCGAGGGAGCGGACATTAGAGAGAAGGAGCGATGGTGTTGCTGGTCAGGAGGGGTTAGCCTTCAGCCTTGCATGAATCCCGGCCTTTTTTCCTCACTTTTGCTTGCGTTCGCTCCACTTACGCCTCCTCCTTTCCCAGGTAGCTTCCAGCGGAAACACCGACAGAATTCCATGCTGGCGTAGAATGTCCAAGTCACAACCGAGCACCACGATTCTTGCAGCGTGCAGTACCTTGATGTTTAATAAGGTCTCACGGTTGTAAGTTTTACAGAATGTATATCTGGGATGATCAAAACTCTCACATTCTCTGATGCCAAGAGGGGCCACTGCGTCCATGCGCGCCGCCATCTTCATCAACCATCTTCGTCTAGTTTTGTGGGTTTACTGTGGCGGTGGCATCCTCTACGAGTCCCACAGGGTTTCTGAAGGCCTTAATTTTGTTGCGGTGGACCCATTTGAGGACGGTCTCCTGTCGGGCCTTGCGCATTTTAATTTGGTACATGACCGGAAAGAGCTTATCGGTGATGACGTGCGGTCTGGTCCACTTTGGCAGAAGCTTGCGGGTGATCTTTCCTGCCTGTATTTTGGTCAGTCCTGTCTGGGGCACAAACGTGTAGTAGAAGACTTTGTCCCCCACTTGGAGTTCCTCATGGGAGGCTTTCTGGTCAAAATATGTTTTGCGTCCCTTGGCCCATCAGTTTTGATGGTTTTGTGCGAAGGCGAAGGTTTTGCACAAGTGTTCTGCAAGGTCAGTCATGTACTGGTGTGTGGCATAAGAAGTGGCAACACTGGCTTCTCCCAGTTGGTAGAGCAGGTGCAGGGGTAATGTCATCTGCCAGCCTGTCATTAGTTCGAAGAGAGAAACTCCAGTCGCTTTTTGGGGCGTGACCCAGAAGGCCATTAAGGCTAACGGTAGCTTGACGTCCCAGTCGTGCGGGTGAAATGAGACATACTTCTTTAGTATGTTTATCACCGATTGGTTGTGCTCTTTTGACCTGTCCTGACGACTGTGGGTGGTAGCTAATGTGGAAGTTAGCTTTCACTCCCAAGGTTTGCAACAGCTGTTGCATGACCTCGGCCATGAAGTGTGTACCGCGGTCTGAGTCGACCCGGCAAGGTAAACCGAACCTTGAGAACACATGGTTCATCAGCAGGCAAGCTCTGGTTTATGCTGTGTCATCGGGAGTGGGCAGGCACTCAACCCACTTGGTGAAAGCGCAGGTGACTGTGAGGAAGTATTTGCTACCTCTAGTTGATTTAGGAAGGGGACCGACCCAATTGATTTGGAGGTCCGACCATGGGAAGGAAATGCCTCTTTTCTGCAGCGGTGCTTGGTGCAGTGGGTTGGCTGGCTGAAACTGGCAACATACAAGGCATCCTTTGATGTAGTCATCTTGTATCTTTCTGCATCTGTGGCCAGTATGCCACCTGTTTGAGGGCATTGTATGTCGCTTTGATGCCTCTGTGTCCTGCAGCTGCTATATCGTGGGCATAGACGAGCATCACTCCCCTCTGGTTTTGAGGAATCATGAGCACAGGCGGAGATGGTTCATTGGAAGCATGCATGAAAATGTCTTTGTGGAGGTGCAGAGATGAGCGTATCGCAAAGAGGGTCTTTAGTTCCGGGGTGGCGGAAAAATCCGCCATTGAGGGGGTATGCATGGTTGGGTACGAGAGGAACTGAACCATTGCAGGAATAGTGGGGTCGAGAGCCTGGAGGGCAATCAGGTCATCATTTGAGAATGCCAGATCTACCGCTGTTGGACCCGTCGGTGGTGGAGGGTCCTGGGTTCTGGTAGATTTGGCTCTTGTGACCGTGCAAATGATTGGGGTGGGTAGGTGGGGCTCAAAAGCTGGCACCAGGTCAGGGTCAAAGGTCCAGGGAGAGCCATGTAGGGCTCCTTGCTTGGCAAGTGAGTCCACAAGGTCATTCCACTCCTTTTCCTTGCCTGGTGTTTGTGAGTGACCTCTGACCATTTTCCAGTAAACCTGGAGGGTTTTTGGAGGTCACGAGGTGGTCACAAGCCAGGAACAACTCTTTGTGTTTGACGGGTTTGCGGTTGGACGTTATGCAGCCTTTGGTTTTCCAAAGGGCAAGGTGGCAAGTGAAGCTTAGCCGTGTGTAGTTTGAGTCTGTGCAGATGACTAAGGTGCAGACTCTGTGGTTGATCGCAAACTGCAATATTATGAGCACTCTAGCGATTTCAGCATATCGGGATGACTGAGAGCCCAACCGAAAGCTGTGGGGATCTCAGGGCTGGTGTCCCAGCCACACAACCCCCACTCTGGCCTGAACATGCACTTCGTGATGGAATGAGCATCCATCGACATAAGCTGTGACCATGTCTTGGCAGATGTTATGGTCAAAGTAGCGGTGGTTGGGATCTTCTGGGATGCCAGAGTCAGCCATGTCTGCTGGTGGACTTGGTGTGTCGTTAGAACACAATTGACAGGGTGCTAGTTTGGTGCCAAGAGCACTTTTACGGTTCTGAGCATAGTGAATGTCTACATCAAAGATTTGTAGAGCCATCAACCATAATGCGACTCGGGCATTTGTCACGACACCTTCTCTGATGCTTTGGCTGTTGAGCAAGACCACTGACTGGTGGTTGGTCTGTACTATTATTTTCTGTCCACTAACATAGTTGGAAAAGTGTTTTATGGCCCACACTGTAGCCAAGAGGGCTTTCCCACAGTCTGAGTATTTTAGTTCGGGCCCTGCTAAAGTTTTACTGGCGTGTGCTACAACCCGTTTGTCATAGTCATAGGTCTGGTAGAGTCCAGCCCTTAGGCAGTGAGCCAAGAACCCTGTTTGAAGGTGGAATGGTTTTTCACAATTGGGATAGGTCAGGCATGGGGCAGTGCATAGCTTTTCTTTCAAAGCTAGTATGGCCTGTTCCTGAGGAGGTCAGTGAGGGGATTTGCAAGGTCAGCGTAGTTCTCGATGAACTGGCGGGAGTAATTGCAGACCCCACGAAAGCTGCGGAACTCTGAGATATTGGTTGGGTTCTTGATGTCCTGTATCCCTTGGACCCGTGACACCTGTGGTAGGACTCCCTTGGGTCCTACTAAGAGACCAACATAATTGACCTTGGTCTTGGCTCATTGACACTTGACTAAGGAAATCTTAGCACAGGCTTGGGTGAGCTGGCCAAGGACGTGGTCAATTTTGGTGATGTGAGCATCCAAGGTGGAGCTCCGAATGAGAATGTCATCCACGTAGATGAGGTTGCCTCTTTCTCTGGCAGCTGGACATGCCTTGTTCAGAAAGATGTTAAACTTTGCTGGAGAGTTAGGGTACCCAAAGGGGCATCGGGTGAAAGGGTATTGGTGGTTCGCGAATGTGAACGCTAACTTGTGTTGGTCTTCTGTCTGAACAGGGATAGTCCAGAAGCCAGAAGCAATGTCTAGGGTGGAGAAGTACTTGCTGTCTTTGACTCTAGGAAGTTCTTGCTCTAGCTGAATCATGGGCCACCTTGAGAGAGGAACCTGTTGGTTCAGTTGCCTATAGTTGATGGTGAGTCGCCATTTTCCGTTCGGCTTTAAGACTGGCCACAAGGGGGTCAAGTAGGTGCTGTTGCACGGCCTGATTATACCATGATCCAGGAGATTGTCGATTATCTCCTGGACTGGACCGTAGGAGGCCAAAGGAATTTTGTATTGCCTGACATAAGTTGGTGTAGTATCAGGAGGGGTTGAGATGCTGACCGAATGGATTGAAGTTAGTCCGCAACCGAGAAAGTCCTTAGAAAACGAGGTCTCGTACTTTAGGAGGACTTGATGAAGTTTTTGGCATTGTTCATCATTGGCTGGGCGTTGGCTTCAGCTACTACCTGTCTAATCTGTTCAGTGGTGGTTGGTCCTTGCTCTGAAGGAGCATCACTGGGATTGGCAGTGGTAGGCTGGTCGGAAGCTACGGTGAGGACATCAATGGCCTGCATCACCATTTGGTCCTTATTTGTCAGGTCAACATGTCCCACTGATCGTTTGTCAGGAGTAAGCACCGAAACCAGTGCAATAGCCTTGGAAGGCCTGGTGTACACGGCTGGGGGTTCAAGCATGTCAGCATATAGAGGGGACGGAATTCCTCCAATAACAGAAACAGTAAGTTCAAAGTCATGGAAGTCTGCGCTAATGTGCCAGCCGAGGGGTGTGGCTCTGGACACCATTATGGCTCCCGCTGTGGGGTTGTTGAGGGGCAGGACGGTTGTCCTTGTCTCAAGGCTTAGGAGAGGTATGACCTCCAAGGTCAAGCCGAGGTGAAGAAACAGCAGAACGGGTTGAAAGAAGCCTTGTGAGTGGCTTACTTTCTGTCTGGTCTGGACGTGTAGTTGGACCAGGAAGTTTTTTGTGTTTGCTGACACTGTGTAGTGCTGAGAGCTAAGTGCCTGGCATGCTTCAGAGATAGTTTGGCCTGATTTCAGGTTGTCTGACTCAGGTTTGAGATTGGGGTCTTGGGCTGAAGTCCATGACCACAAGACAATATTTATCCCCTTGATGCATGAATTTATTTCCAATTGTTAACAATCTTTTTTTTTATTTTTTATTTTTTTCATAATTGAAAATCGTTGTTTTTTTTTGTTTTTTGTTGGTTTTTTTTGGATTGATGCGAATTCGCGACAATAGGCGTCAAGGGGTTGTGGTGTCTACCTGTACACCCAATCGGACAAGGATGTCACTTCCAATGTATGCTGCATGTGGCAGGTTTGGAATGACCAAGAACAAATGGTGGAGCAGCCTGTGATTCCACCGGAGCTACAAAGCACAGATGCCTGAGGTGACCTAGGTCCTGTGTGAGCGCGGCTCGGCAGGGAAGCGAAAAACTTTTTGGGTTAGGCTGAGGCCAGGATGTTTGTTGGCCAGAGTGTTGAAAAGTTCTTGGCTGATCGCTGATTTGTCAGCCCGAAGTGACATAACTATGTTGTCCACCTGAGACTCCTGAAGAGTCGACCCTTGAGCCATCAGTGGACAGTACTCTTGGTCTGTCTCACTTGGCTTTATGGCGTAAAGGTAAGGGTCATGATCGGCTAGGGGCTGTTGGTACGTGATGGTGGTTGAGGTCGAGGGGTCACCCTGACCTTCATGGCTTTTATCTTGTGGAACGGATTGAACCGACAGTGCCGTTTGGGTGAGACCATGGGTCTCAGGGGTGTTTAAGGAGTAGCACTGGGATCCGGCTTCTTGTGATAGAGCCGTGGGGTGAGGATAAGTACCTGAGCCCATAGTCAGAGGTTCTTGAAGTCGATCAGCGATTCGAAGCAATTCAGTAAATCTTTGCCGACTAGGAATGGAATAGAATCAAGGCTGGACACGTAGACCGAATGGATCATGGTCATATGACTGATGGAAGGTTTCACTAGCGACATGGCCGAGAGGGTAGTGTCGCTAGGCACGAAGGGGTATATTGCCAAAGAGCACAGTTTGAGCTTCAGGTCCCTGTGGGCCTTATTGGTGGCTCCCTTCAGTTGAAGAAAGAGGGTATGTGATATGAGCGTGATGTCGGAGGCGGTGTCTGACAGAGCCTCGTGGATTAATACCTCCTTGAGGCTCAGTGACAGGTAGAACTTCCATGCTATTCCCCTTTCAGTTGGGTCACAGAGGAACTGTTAAACCGAGGATTCCATGCAGATTAGAGAACTGTCATCCTCAGGGGGGTGACTTCTGTTCAGTAGCTGGACTATCAAGACAGCGCTGTACTGTGTTGAATCCTTGGGCTTCTCCTCCTCCTTGCTTGAGTGAAAGTTGGGCATGATGCTGCCTGTGTCTTCAGTGGAGGAAGGAGAAGGTTCTTCTTGGCTAGCCTTTTGCTGTCACGCCGCGCCGCTCATCAACGGCGCCACCTGCTCACACACCTGTCAGTCATCAGCGGCGAGGGATATAAGCCGCCTCGCCCTGAGCTTCGGTCTGAAGCCGTAGACTTCATTTCCCTTCCATGGGCTTCTACCACATTCTCTTCAGCATCCTCGTCACCGTTAAGAAAATCACTTACCTCATCTCTCCAGTCTGCTCCCCTGTGCACAGGTGGATTCCTCGGCGGCGGACAATCCCGTCCCTCGTCTCTCCTTGCTGCTGCACCGAGCCCTGCAGGTGGCTGTCTCCCGGGCTTCCATCCTTGAAGCGCCAGTCATCTGTCCTAACAAGTAAGCTTCTCTCCCTCGCCTATTCTCCTCCTGTGTTGGTGTGTGCTCATCACCCTGTGTCTGATTTCTCCCATAGGGTTGCCGGCTGAACGGTCTCCTGCCTCTGGGTCCGAAGCAGACGCCACCACCAACACATTAACATTCCGCAGACACGCACCCAAACATCCCTGTTGTTAATAAACAGTTTGAACTACTCTGAGCCTGTGTGTGTGCGTCTCCTGAGCCGAACGTTATGTCATTTGCGACTCGGCGAATTCTGCCGGGAAGTTTGCAGCAGTTATAGCCAGGAGGTCAGCCTTCTTGTCTTCCTTCTCTTCTAGTAATTCAATCAACAGCTTTTTTGTATGGCATCCATATCTTCTTGGCGAAAGACAGAACTTTTCTTCTTCACCCACGCTCTAAGCTTATGTTTGGCTAGCTCAGATTTCACCTCTGCTCCTGGGTTTTTGTGTTTAGATGGGTAAGGGGACTATCTGCCATGGTTGCGCGTGTCATGTGGTCGGTATCTCCCATCTCGGTTCCTAGGGGCATGGTTTTGTGACCTGTCTGGCGACGCTTTCTTTTGACGGTAGTCGTACTTGGGTGAGGGTGGCCTGGGGTAGGACCTAGAGGAACTAGCTTGGTCCTGGTAAGGTTGGATGAAAGGGCATTTAGAACCGCTCTGGAACCATCAAGAAGGAGGTGGATTGGGCCAGTGGCCCCTTCCAAGTTCAGGGCCTCAGAAGCAGTGTAGACGGCCATCACCTCAGTGGTCTCAGCATGTCTAGCGCTATTCTGCCTATGCTTTTGAAAGGCAAGATAGGCGAGTTTCCTAAGATTCTTGATTGTAGTTGTCCAAGGGTTGGCCATCACCCCCAAGTGGTGACTAGTACTGGGGTGAAGGTTCTGGACAAAGATGAAGTGGATGTCTTCCTCCATGTTCGGATAGTTTTGGGACCCGAAGTAGGCCCAAAGAAGCCTCTGGTAGTAGGCTTGTGGAAGCTCCGACCAACCTTGCTTTACTGCTAGGGCTGCATGCAGTCCGGATTGTAGGCGGTTGTCCGAGAACTCTTGTTCAAGGGCTTTGCATAAAAGTTCGTAGACTGACCTGATGTGATCGGGCTGCCTATCGATGAATTTGGAAATGTCGCAGCTAGCCGTTAATCTAATCAGATGTATTTGATCATTAACCGTAGCGCTGGGATAGTTGTGGAGATAGAAATCAATGTCACGCAAGGAAGCTTGGGTGTCCAGTGAGCCAGTGGGTGGAGGGTCAAACTGGGTGGCGGGCTACCTTATCGAAATCCCGTTCTGAGAGAGAGCATACATGCCTTTTGCCTGACTGGGATGGTCTCCCATAGCTGAGGAAGGTGCCAGATGGGGACGCACGGTAGGGTTCCCAGCAGGGTGAGGGAGTTGGTTCCTCTTTCAGTCTAGCTAACCTTTTCGCGAATCGGTAGAGTGGCGGACAAGCCGCTGGTGACTCGGATACTCGCGGTGATGGATGCGACCTTTCCTCCTTTAGCTCCCTGAGGCCTTGGCAGGCTTCTTGTAGGAGTGCTACAGTATGTTCGTACTCACTATTCAAATGTTCCATTCGATCTTCTATTCTCTTGCAGTTCCTTCATGGTGTCTTGGAGCACGCCTTCAAGTCAGGCGATGTCCTGCTGGAATGCGGTGTTAGCATCGGCTAACTGGGCCCTCTCAGTACTCACCTCGTCTATATCCTTAACCACTTGCACTCCGGGCAATTTTCCTAAAAATGCCAAAAAATAACGTGCCCAAAGTAAATCGAAAGCTGTTCTTCAACCCTTTGCAGCATCTTCATGGGGTTGGTCTCATTTAAAAGAAAACACTTTGAATTTTTTGGCAAAAAAACATAATCTCTCTATGTGCTCCGGCCACTGAGTTACAGTCATCTAAACATACTGAACTTGAAGAAAAAAAATTTGGACACAGTGTTTTTTTGGATACAAATGCTTGTAAATAACACACAGCTGTCCGATCCGGCTGGAAAATGCAACAGAAATGTAGAACCAAGTGTTATCCAGCTGACATCCAAATTTGGTAACAATACCACAAAAAATGAATATTTTACACAGCTTTGTTCTCAGGCTGTTCCCAGGCGTTTTGGAACTGTGCCAAATTGTGCCAAATGGCACAGTTTGGAAAAACGTCTGTAACTTTTGAATGATTCAATGTAGAAGCTTCATTTTAGGCTCAAAGGAAAGGTTGCACTCAGGGCTGTGTCTGTGTGTGTGTGTGGGGGGTGTCGTCCCACCCCCCGCTACCAAGGACAGAGTTCGGCCCTCGCTACATGACAGATTACACTTGTTGCATGTTTCCACAACAACGCTGTCACAGCGGCTCCCCCCCCCCTCGCTACTGTGTGTGTGTGTGTGGGGGGGGGGTTGCCCCCCCCCCCCGCTCGCTACAGAGGATGGACTTTAGCCATCGTTACACAACGGATTAGCCTTATGTGGTGATGTAGGACAGCAGTGCAGTCACCGCGGCTCCCCCCCCCTCGCTGCAGAAGAATAGCGGGGGTGGGGGGGCGTTCACAGCCTGTACACTGCGAGCAACCCCTTGTACCGCGGCGCACGAACTTCAGACTTCGTGAACCGCACAGCTGTAATTTACTGATCGGTCAAAAGTCATTTTGGATTACAATTTTCAGGGATAGAGAATAATTTAGTTTCTAACACCTTACCTCTTCACAGCGGAGTCTTGGCAAACTTGTCTTCCTCATTGTCAGACGAACGCAACGCTGGTCCGCTCTGGTTCTGGTCTCGCGACTCAATCAAAACATAATTCCATTATTGCGGTTTTGTGCTTCCATGATTGCGGTTTTTGGCGAACGATTTTTCAAAACAAATAACAGTAGTAATTAAAAAAAGACTGGCGAAGGCGTGTGTGTCACTCAGCCTTCGTCGTCAGCCTCCGTCGGTCTATAATGACCATGGAAGAAATCATAACGTCTACTCTGCTGGAACCAATACAAAATAAGCACCGCCTGTGGCCGAACATGCCGATCCATGAATGGCCACTCCCTGTCACACAGGTTGCATTTGTGGATGGTCTCCATGCTGCTGGGTCTGTGGAGCTCTTCCTGTGTCCTTTTTTGATCCGCTGCAGCAGCCAGTCTTCACCCAGCCTTAAAAAAAAACAGCTCACGAACTTCTCTGCTTCAATTGGCTCACTGCATTCAAAGCGTTGGGAGGCGGGTCCTCCTTCCTAGGTTTTCATTCATTGGTTCTTCAAGGTTTCAGAAACCCAATTCAAGGCTCTTATTAGTCGAATGAGAGGTCAATCAGATGAACTAATCTGTTCGCGGCAGTGTTTGCAGATTTTTTTTTCAGTGGCGCTTGGAGGCCACACCACCTACACCACCACCATCAATATCCTTATCATGCGTCATGCGCACGAGGGCGCACGAGTGCGCTCTCGTGCTCCCTAGGACGCAGAGACTTGCCCGCCCGCGGAACAACGGAGTGCAAGTGGTTAAGGGCAGCTCTGAGTTGAGCTTCTGTTGCCGCGTTCTCCACACGGGATTGTTTCAGCTGCATGGTTAGCTGCTTATTCAGTTCTTGGAGCGAGACGACGAGCACTTTGCGGTGATTGAGATTGGAGGCGGCTTTTGAGAGTAGGTCCTGTGTTAGTTTTAGCTGCGCTGCTAATACTACCGTGATGCTCGCTATTGTTTTGGTAACATCTTTATCTTTTGGGGGCTTGCCTATGACCTGGCCCACAAGTTCCTCTGTGAGTGATGAGAGGTCATCAGGGCTAGCTTTCCTCACTTGTCCCAAGAATTTCGGTATTAGCGTTGTGGCTAACTCTTCTACTGCTCCCTCATAGTCCATGTTGGTGAACTGGAAGGATTTGATGGGGGAGGAGTCCTCCATCATGGGGTCTGGTTCCTCTGACTGTGTGAGGACCGCATGACTTCAATGGTTGTTGGCCATTTATCTGGGGACTAACTTCTACAGTTGTCACCCAGAGTTTTAGGGCTAAGGAGGATTTCTTAAAGCTAATTATTAGACTGGGCTTAATGACTAGCTTTGTAGACTAATTTTAGTGTCGCTGTGAGCGATGGTTTTGGCTTATGCGCTGTGGGGAACACTAGAGTAATGACAGAAACCAAAATCTGTTTAGGATTTGTTAATCTGTTTCAGTTATTTTAGGTTAGCTGAAATTAGCACTTGTGCGGTTGGATTTGGGTTGAAGCCAAACACTTAACTAGAGTTCCAATGAGGTGTAAATAACAGATTTGCAGTAGACATGGCTGGTGTGTTTTGATTATTGTCTTTAAAGTTTTTTTTATAGAACAGATAAATTTGTTACCTCATGGGTTAATCTTAACCTTTGGCATGAAAAAAAACTGACTGATTAAATGGTTTCCTGTTTTGTGGGAGGAATACCAAATAAAAGGGCAAAGCAAACTGTAATTTTTGCTAAAGGTCTTTAGTCATTAATTCTTTTTGCTTTTTTATCATAAGGTTTTAGCAGGTGAGAAAAGCATGATCCAATTACACTCGTTTGGATTACAGTGTTAATTAATTTGCTTTTACAACAGGAAAGGGGGGTTTGGAGGATGCTAAACCTTTTTACAATTGCTCACAGGGATTTCAACACCTTAAAGATTATTGTCGGCCTCCGTTGGTCTATGATGACCATGGAAGAGAATCCTAGATGTCTACTCTGCTGGAACAGCACCGCCTGTGGCTGAACAGGCCGATGTGCGAATGGCAGTCCCTGTCACACAGGTCACACTTGTGGATGGTCTCCGTGCTGCTGGGTCTGTGGCGGTTCTTCCTGCTGGTCCTTTTTTCATCTGCTGCAGCAGTCAGTTTCTCTTCACCCACCTTGAGCTGTCTGGTCAGGGTGCCTCTCCATTTGGAGCGGTCCGTTGCGAGGTCCTCCCAGCGCTCTGTGTTGATCTCCAGGCCCTTCATATCTCTCTTGCAGACGTCTCTAAAGCGCAGCTGTGGGCGGCCAGCGTCTCTCCTGCCAGTCACCAGTTCTCCGTAGAGGACGTCTTTGGGGATTCTGCCATCCTCCATACGGTGAACATGGCCTAGCCAGCGAAGCCTGCGCTGCCTGAGTAGAGTGAACATGGAGGGAAGGCCGGCACGGGACAGGACTTCTGTGTTGGGCACTTTGTCCTGCCAGGATATGTCCAGGATGCGGCGAATGCAGCGCAAGTGGAAGGAATTCAGTCTCTTTTCCTGCCGGGCGTATGTTGTTCACGTCTCACTCCCATAGTTCCAAGGTTGTCATAGCCAGGAGTGGCACTGGGGTTAAGCTCCCAGTGCTTATAAAATGCTCCTTATGGCATGCGTCTCAAAAAGCCTCTGACAACTAAGTCCAACTCCTAGCCTGCCCGTGTGGTTTAGTTTCTAAGCCCAGCGGAACTGCTTTTACTAATAGGAGAAGGGGCGAGGGCGGATTTCTGGCACCTTAAAACCAGATGCTTCAGGTAGATGGTGGCCCATTAACCTGGGAAGGTAGCCGATCTAGGGGAAGGTAAACCCTGATTTCAAACCTCCGCTGCCTTGCGGCATACCCGGTCACGGGAAAGGCTTCGGGAGTCAACCCTGAGGAAAAATCCGGAGTCGGAGTCCCTAAGGCAGTTCTCTGTCGTGCTCAACATCGTTCTTGCAGCTCCTGCGACAGCGCTGGTGCCAAACTGTAGCAGCTCTGCTGTTCCTTTGGATTCATCAGTGACATGGAGGGGGGGACATGCTGTATGGGCAACATCTTGTCTTCCATATCTTCCTGCCCAGGCTTGAATCCTACCAATGCCCAATGCTGGAAGGTAGAACACCGGATCACTGGAGAGGACACTCCAGCTTTGCCTTCGGCGTAGACAAAATACGGGGAATGACGGTTACCGGTTATAAGCTACCGCTCAACTGGCGTAGAGCGTGGTGCCAGGGGTTGTTCCCGACGGTGGGAGGGATCATTTGATCTCACTGGACAGCTACCGCCCGCCTCAAGCTGGGCAGCCCCCAGCCAATGAGGTCTTGTGCCGCGACATCCTGCTTTCCTCATTGGGTGCATGGGAATGAGGTGAAGTCCGAACGGCAGGCTGAGAACCTTCGCACCAGGCAAGACAACAAAACAAAAGAGACCAACTCTAAAACTGGGAACTTGGAACATCCGCACTATGATGACAGGACTAGCTGCTAACCTCAAGGACATCAGCGACACCAGGAAGACTGCCGTCATCAATAATGAGCTGAAGAGACTGGAAGTGGATATCGCCACTCTCCAGGAAACACGGTTGGCTGACGCAGGCATGCTGAGAGAGAAGGACTACACGTTCTACTGGCAGGGAAAGGGCAACGACGAACACAGGGAACACGGAGTGGGCTTTGCAGTGAAGAACTCCTTGCTGAAGATGGTGGAACTGGGCAGCAATGGCTCTGCACGACTCCTCACCCTCCGCCTTAACACCACTCAAGGCCCAGTCACCCTCGTCAGTGTGTATGCCCCAACACTGACAGCTACACCAGAGGAAAAAGACGAGTTCTACGAGAATCTCGTAACAACTGTCAGGATCATCCCCAACGCTGAACAACTCATTCTCCTTGAAGACTTCAATGCTAGAGTGGGTGCTGACCACGACTCCTGGCCCTCCTGTCTTGGACCATTCGGCGGGGGCAGAATGAACGACAACAGACAGCGGCTGCTCGAGTTCTGCACACATTATGATCTGTGTATCACAAACTCGTTCTTCAAGACCAAGCCCCAACACAAGGTTTCCTGGCGACATCCGCACTCAAAGCACTGGCACCAGCTGGACTTGATCCTGACCAGGCGCACCTCACTGAAGAACGTGCTAATCACCCGCTCATTCCAGAGTGCAGATTGCGACTCAGACCATTCATTGGTGTGTTGCAAGGTCAAGCTGCAGCTGAAGAAATTCCACCACGCCAGACAACCTGGAAAGGCACGGATTGACACCAGCAAGATGGCCCAACCAGAACTTGTCGAGCAGTTTGCCTCCACCTTTGTGAAGGAACTTGGTGACCCACAAGAAGGGGAGGCCGCAAAGCAGAAGTGAGAAGAGCTGCGAAACATCATCCACCGCACAGCCTTGGCTATCTTTGGGAGGAAGACCTCGAAGTCACAGGACTAGTTTGAGGCCAAGTCGACCATGTTGACCCCCATCATTGAAGCCAAGCACTCAGCACTTGCTGAGTACAAGAAGTGCCCAAACGAGAAGAATCTCCAGATCCTCAGGGCTGCGAGAAGCAAAGTTCAGCAGACTGCTCGGCGCTGCGCCAATGAGTACTGGACTCAGCTCAGCCAAGACATTCAAACCGCCGCCATAACAGGGAACATCCGTGGTATGTACAACGGCATCAAGAAAGCACTTGGTCCGGCTCAGAGCAAGACGGCCCCCCTCAAATCCTCCACTGGGGAGATGATCACAGAAAAGAACAAGCAGATGGAGAGATGGGTGGAGCACTACTCCGACCTCTACTCCAGACAGAACACCGTGACACCGTCAGCCCTTGATGCCATCGATTGCCTGCTATCCATGGATGAACTTGACGCCAAGCCAACTATCGGCAAACTCAGCAAGGCCATTGATAGCTTGGCCGCTGGCAAGGCACCTGGCAACAACGGCATACCCCCCGACCTGATCAAGCACTGCAAGACCGTCCTACTGCTGCCGCTGCATGACGTCCTCTGCCAGTGCTGGAAGGAAGGTGCCATACCACAGGACATGAGGGACGCCAAGATCATCACCCACTACAAAAATAAAGGGGAGAGAAGTGACTGCAACAACTACAGGGGCATCTTCCTCCTCAGCATTGCTGGTAAAGTCTATGCACGAGTTGTCCTCGTTCATCTACAGAAGCTTGCCGAACGTGTCTACCCCGAGTCTCAGTGTGGCTTCCGGACTGGGCGATCGACGGTGGACATGACATTCTCCATCCGCCAACTCCAGGAGAAGTGCAGAGAACAGAACATGCCCCTGTATGTCGCCTTCATCGACCTCACCAAAGCGTTCGATCTGGTCAGCAGAGAGGGCCTTTTCAAAATCCTGCCAGAGATAGGATGCCCACCAAAGTTGCAAAGCCTCATCGAATCGTTTCACACCAACATGCAGGGGATGGTGCAGTACGACGGCAACGTCTCAGAGCCATTCAATATTTCAATATACACAGCGGAGTGAAACAGGGCTGTGTACTTGCGCCAACCCTCTTTGGGATTTTCTTTGCTATGCTCCTGAGGCATGCCTTCAGCACAGCAACAGAAGGAATCTACCTGCATACAAGATCTGATGGCAGGCTTTTCAACCTCGCCCGCCTGAAAGCCAGAACCAAAGTACGTGAGGCTCTAATCAGAGATATGCTGTTCCCAGACGACGCTGCAGTCGCGACCCACACACAGCAGGAGCTTCAGACCCTGATGGACCGCTTCTCCCAGGCATGCATGGACTTCGGGCTTACCATCAGCCTGAAGAAGACTAACGTCTTGGCGCAAGGCACGGAAGCACCACCAACCATCACCATCGATGACTACGAGCTGGAGGTCGTGAATCAGTTCATGTACCTGGGGTCCACAATCAGCAGCAACCTCTCCCTTGAACCTTAAACATACCCGTCAAGTGATACAGTTTCGTCGTATTTTAATATGGGGAAAATGCAATTTTAGCAAATACGGGTGTATTGCCATTTCTGTACGCCAAACCTAAAATCAACTGAACAGTAATTCGATGCCTGCTGAAATTGAGCGTGTGGTGACCCCCACAACGTACGGGGCTGGCAGAGCGCTCAGCGTGAGCAATTATCAGAACAGTGAGAGGTATGGACTGATCATTATGCAGATGCGCCTCGTACCCTCTTTTGTCCTGCAGCTCCGGAACAGAGAGGAATTCCGGTGCCAGTAATCCTGCAGCTAATATGTGTGACTCTAATGCAAATGTCCATGCTTTCCTGCTGTATACTGTGATGCTAATGTGCCATGCATGCGTTGTCTGTAGCCAGGTATATAAGTTGACTGCATATCTCTTGCTCTCTCTCTTTTTGATCACTCGCATTGCTTGTTGCTGACCTAGAGATGCTGGGCGAGCCTCGTGATGGAGGATGAATAAAGGCAGCATCCTTTTAAACTTCAGTTCGCCGTGTCCGCCTGCACTTATTTCGATCCTCCACAAGTGCACCTAAGTGCGGTGGAGGGTGTCTTGTTTCAAGGGTGTCTTGTTTCAAGTTCATCCAAGTGCATTAGTGTAACAAAGCTGACAATTAAAAACTCTTTCATTCCAAGTGTATATATCTAGCTGACAATTAAGAACTATATTCAGAATTATTCTTATTGTGTACTTTCAAATTAAGCAATCTACCTTGTGCTAATGTAAATTTGAAAAATATTGTTTTTTTTATTTATTTTTATTTATTTATTATTAATATTATCATTTTTTAAATTTATTTATTTATGTATTTTTTTGTGCTACTTGGCTTATTATTTTCACATTACCAAAAAGTTATGGCTCAAGATTGTGTCCATATAAGTGTACATTTGAATAAATATGTTTGAAATAGTTCATATTGCAATTGTTGTTGTTTGTTTGTTTTTTGCTTCAGTTTTCTTTCATCTGCCGATAAATACAGTTTTTAAGTACTCAGTACAGGCGTGAAAGCCCCCCCAATAAGGGAGGCATGAGGTATGCCTTGACAGGTATGCTTAAAGATTGTCTATGGAATAAATATGCTCCACACTTTGTGTATATATTGATGTATATGTATGTATATCCACTGCTCTTATTTATATCTTCCGTATCTTCTTAATTATTGCTCTGATTGTTGCTATCCCTGTGCTGTTGCAATCCTGGAATTTCCCCATTGTGGGACTAATAAAGGCTTATCTTATCTTAAATAGGGATTTATTCAAATCTTTATGTTTGGTGTCAGGACACCTGTGGAGACTACACAATGCCAAAACAGTGTCAGCTTTTGTGAACCAAAACTCTTAGAGCTTGGAAAGCATGGAGTGTGAAAATGTGCTTTTCTTTTATTTCAGGGCACAAAGGGTGTTAAAACAATGCTGAACTATAGGGTGTGTGTGTGTGTGTGTGTGTGTGTGTGTGTGTGTGTGTGTGTGTGTGTGTGTGTGTGTGAGAGAGAGAGAGAGAGAGAAGAACCTCTAAAATGTCCACCACTGAGTTTCAGCTGAGGGTTATTTCCAATGTCCCCCCTAGTTTTTCATGTGTCTGAGCATACACACAAACTCCCTGAAAATTCCTTGGACCACTGTGAGCAACATCAGACGTTCACACTATGGCCACACCAGTATCACACCTGCCCAAAACCTGAGATTATAGCAAGTTACATGGCTTAATAAAAGAATCAAATTACAGCAGCATTAGATTACTTTTAATATAAGTGATTTGGCCCACTTAGAATGAAAAAGACAAAAATCTTGTTGCTCATGAGCTGTGTAGTATGTCAGTGTGAGGCTCCTGCTGTGGTCTGGGTGAGGGTCCTGCTGTGGTCTGGGTGGGGGTCCTGCTCTGGAAGAATTGAGACATGTACACCTTTCAGAGATAAAATTTTGCTCACATTAAAACATTCACATTTTGCATAATGACGTGCTGTAGCACAAGCATGTGATACAGTGTAAATTCTTGTAACTCATTCATTCATTCATTCATCTTCTTCTGCTTAATCCTTTTCGGGTCGTGGGGGTGGGGGTGGGGGTGGGGTGGAGCCTATCCCAGCATCTTTGGGCGAGAGGCAGGGTACACCCTGGACAGATCGCCAGTCCATCACAGGGCCAACACAGAGAGACAGACAACCATTCACTCTCACAGTCATACCTAAGGACAATTTAGAATCCCCAGTTTTTGATGCCAGTTAACCTCACTTGCATGTTTTTGGCATGTGGGAGGAAACCGGAGAAATCCCGGAGTAAACCCACGCAGACACGGGGAGAACATGCAAACTCCACACAGATCACTGTTGGTCGGGGGCTGGGATCGAACCCAGGATCCCCCGGCCAAGGGTGAGTTGCTGTGCTGCCGCAGCGCTAACCACTCCGCTACTGTGCCGCCCATTCTTGTAACTCTTTGTCTGTAAAATATATAATTACACAGTTTTTTTTATTAGCATTTCTACTAACGCAAGATCAAACGCAAGATGGCGGCGCGTGCACAACGCGAGGCTCAGCGTCCTACCAGATTCTGGGGACTAGCAGTGTTATTTCTGCTCATTTCGGGTATGTTCGTTCAGAACAGCTCTGCTTTTACATCTTACACCCGAGATGAGCTTTTGAATATTGGTTTACAAAACAACGATAACGACCTTTTTATCAGCAACCTACGTCTGAATCTACCTCTCATCCCGGAGCTCTGGAGAACTCCCGACGCTCGGCAGGCTTCCCGGCCGACCGGAAGTGCTCGCAGGCGGCGTAAGGACCGTAAACAAAGGAGGGGTAAACGCGGTGGGCTAAGAGCTAAGCTAAAGCTAACACCGCACCGGCTATCGCTACCCAGTATTTTCCTTGCTAATGTACGGTCTCTGGCGAGCAAAATGAGTGAACTACGGCTTCGGATCACCAACAATAAGAAACTTATGAACTGCAATATCATGATTTTTACGGAAACATGGCTTCACAGTGGAATACCCGACAATGCTGTCGAGCTAGCTGGCCTACACACGCTCCGGGCAGACAGAGCAGCAGTTGACTCCGGTAAGACAAGAGGGGGGGGAGTGTGCATTTATATAAACAAGGCTTGGTGCACGAACTCTGTCACTGTTGAGAGACACTGCTCAGCTAACCTGGAGTTTCTCATGGTTAAATGTAGACCTGTGGCGGTTTGGGAAAACCCCCACAAACAGACTAAGGACAGACAACTCGCTACTCCTGGTTTTTTCCGCTACACTCCTGTGATAATGTCACCTTTCATGCATTGTGTTCATGCGTCCTGTCCTTACTGTGACCTAGAGACTCAGATCAATATGTAGATGTGCCTGTTAACCCCTTTGTTTTGCAGCTGGAGCAAAGTCTAGCAAATCTGCCTATTGTGATGTATGTCTCACAAATGCAAATATCTCATGCCTGTTCTGCAGTCCCTTTGATCAGACAAACTGCTGTGAATCTGCTTTGATGTATTGTTTGAGTTGGGTATAAATACTGCACAGGTTCTGTAACTCTCACACACACACTTCAGCCTCTGCTGCAGGACACAGACTTTGTGTCCGCCTCTCCTCTCCTTCTCTGAGAGCCAGAGGATCCCCATCCAGCCTGCACACACTTGGGCTGGAGAGGGGATCCCGTGACGGCGGTATGATAATAAAACTCTACTTAAAACCTCCAACAACGCCGCTTTATTTCATGCCGCCGCACTGGTGACCCGATGCTGAAACGAACACGCTGCCAGCGAACGCAACACCCGGCGGTGAGTCTCCGACGACAAGCGAACGCAACAGCTCCCTTCTGCTTCAGGGAGATTTTGACGCAGAGTTTCCAGGTGAAACTCTCCGGAGACCACCCACGACCGGGAAAGCCGCAGCAAACTTCATGGTGAGATCTGCACGCCTAGATCGGCACATCCACGCTGGACCAGCCGCGCTCGCAGCTCCTCCACATCGAGAGCGCATGTACCTCGTCCTTTCTCCACGACGGCGATCCCCATGGCCGACGGAGCACACGTGGACCTGAACGCACCATGACCGAGCGAGTGACAGAGCGTCTACTTTCCTTCACCGCTCCAACACACTGAACAGGGATGATCTCCAGCAAGCTCCCTGACCCTGGTTCTCCTCTCCAGCGGCCCACCCACGCACGGGACCCCGGCACACGCACCGGGGAGTTACGGGCACGGCGCACCACGCACGGGACACATACGGCTCCACAGACTGCCTTCCTCCTTCGCCGCTGCCCTTCAGGGCTGCTCGCTCACCTGAGGCACGCATGCAGCATGCTCGAAGGATTTGTTAATAGTCTCAGCCACGGCACACATGGGGAATTCAGCGGTTTTGCGATCCCCGAGGACTTTAAGGCTGTGCCCGCACCTAAAGTCAACATGCCAGTCCCTCTGCTCTCATCACAGCCGCCAAGCAGCCTCGTCTTTTCTTCACGGCCGCTATTAATCCTTGCAGGACTTAATCGCGGGAGGAGCCAGTGACTAATTTTTCTTCTTGTGGACCTCTGCACGTTCAACGGGACCAGCCCTTCGACATTGCGGACCCACAAGCAATATTTGCGCGGCCCAGACGTTTTCATGGTCTCCGGCCGGCTTTTACTACCCCCACCCCCCTCCACCCCCTCCTGCACAGAGCTTTTCCCTGCTCGCTGCCCAAGCTGCACTATCGAGGTCTCGACCACCTGCCGAGCCCTCTGGGGGGGAGCTGTGGCGGTTTGGGAAAACCCCCACAAACAGACTAAGGACAGACAACTCGCTACTCCTGGTTTTTTCCGCTACACTACTGTGATAATGTCACCTTTCATGCATTGTGTTCATGCGTCCTGTCCTTACTGTGACCTAGAGACTCAGATCAATATGTAGATGTGCCTGTTAACCCCTTTGTTTTGCAGCTGGAGCAAAGTCTAGCAAATCTGCCTATTGTGATGTATGTCTCACAAATGCAAATATCTCATGCCTGTTCTGCAGTCCCTTTGATCAGACAAACTGCTGTGAATCTGCTTTGATGTATTGTTTGAGTTGGGTATAAATACTGCACAGGTTCTGTAACTCTCACACACACACTTCAGCCTCTGCTGCAGGACACAGACTTTGTGTCCGCCTCTCCTCTCCTTCTCTGAGAGCCAGAGGATCCCCATCCAGCCTGCACACACTTGGGCTGGAGAGGGGATCCCGTGACGGCGGTATGATAATAAAACTCTACTTAAAACCTCCAACAACGCCGCTTTATTTCATGCCGCCGCAGACCTTTCTATCTGCCACGCGAGTTCACTTGTACCATCATAACAGCCGCTTACATTTCTCCGGATGCTAATGCTAAGCTTGCTATGAAAGAACTGCATGCAGCTATTAGCAAACAACAAACTGCACACCCAGAGGCAGCATTTATTGTGGCGGGTGATTTTAACCACTCTAACCTCAAGACAGTGCTTCCTAAATTCTACCAGCATGTCTCCTGTCGCACAAGAGGGGACAAAACATTGGACCATGTTTACACCAATATTGTGGGAGCCTACACAGCAACTCCCCTCCCCCACCTAGGTCAGTCTGATCATTTATCCTTGTTCCTTACCCCCAAGTATGTACCGCTCATCAACCAGGTGAAGCCATCAGTGAGGACCATCAAAGTGTGGCCAGAGGGGGTTGACTCTGTACTCCAGGAGAAGTTTAGGAACACAGACTGGAGTATGTTCACCTCTCAGGCTGCCTGTGGCTCCCACATAAACATCAACTCTTACACCCACTCAGTCCTGGACCATATCAACACCACTATTGACAGTGTCACCACGGAAAGACAGATCACCACGTACCCAAATCAGAAGCCGTGGATGAACAGAGAAGTGCGGCTTCTGCTAAAAGCACGTAACAATGCCTTTAGATCTGGTGATGCACAGGCCTACAGTTCATCCAGGGCAGATCTGAAGAGGGGCATCAAGAAGGCCAAGCACAGCTACAAGCTGAAGGTGGAGGAACATTTTGGGGACTCTGACCCCCGACGTATGTGACAGGGGATTCAAGCTATCTCTGATTATAAGCCCAGCAACTCCATACCTATAGCCATGACTGTGCCCTTTCTCAATGAGCTAAATAACTTCTATGCTCGTTTTGACAAGGACAACAATGAAAAGAACATCAATTTCCCACCCTCTGATGACCTCCACCACCTCACACTCACCCACACCGACGTCCGTAATGCACTGAGTCATGTCAACATACGTAAGGCTGCTGGCCCTGATGGCATTCCTGGGCGTGTGCTGAGGGCATGCGCTGAGCAGCTGGCAGGGGTCTTCACAGACATCTTCAATCTGTTCCTGGCCCAGGCCGTGGTACCAGCGTGCTTCAAGACCACTTCAATAGTACCAGTGCCGAAACATTCAACACCATCGTGCCTAAATGACTATCGCCCTGTGGCACTGACGCCCATAGTCATGAAGTGCTTTGAGCGACTGGTCTTGGCACAGCTCAAAAAAGGCCTGCCCCCTGCACTGGACCCTCATCAGTTCGCCTACCGGAGCAACAGGAGTACAGAGGATGCGGTTTCTACAGCGCTGCACTATGTACTCTCACACCTGGATGACAAGAACACCTACGCAAGAATGCTGTTTATTGACTTCAGCTCAGCATTCAACACAGTTATCCCCTCCAAGTTGCTCACCAAACTTGGGGACCTGGGAATCAGTACCTCCACCTGCAACTGGATCATGGATTTTCTGACCAACAGACCCCAGCATGTTAGGTCAGGCCCCAACCGTTCTTCCGTCATCACACTCAACACTGGTGTACCACAGGGCTGTGTGCTCAGCCCATTCCTCTACTCCCTCTACACCCATGACTGCAGGCCTATGTATGGATCCAATTCCATCATAAAGTTCGCAGATGACACCACGGTGATTGGACTCATCAGGGACAACGACGAGTCAGATTACAGGGCAGAGGTTGAGCACTTGGCTACTTGGTGCGCTGACAATAACCTGCTCCTTAACACCAGCAAAACCAAGGAGCTCATAGTGGACTACAGGAAGGAGAGGGAAGAGACACATGACCCCATCCATATCAATGGCATAGCTGTTGAACATGTCCCCAGCTTTAAATTCCTGGGGACCCACATCTCGGAGGACCTGTCCTGGTCAGTTAACACCACCAGCCTGATCAAGAAGGCCCATCAGCGCCTCTTCTTCTTGAGGACATTGAAGAAGAACCATCTGTCAACTGACATCCTGGGCAACTTCTACCGCTGCGTGATAGAGAGCACCCTGACCAACTGTATCACACTCTGGTATGGGAGCTGCGCTGTAGCTGACCGCAAGGCGCTGCAGCGGGTGGTGAAAACCGCCCAACGCATCACAGGGACTCCACTTCCAGCTATAGAGGACGTCTACAGGAAAAGATGTCTGTGCCGGGCACGCAGCATTCTTAGGGACTCCAACCATCCTGCTCATGGACTGTTCCAGCTTCTCCCCTCCAGAAGACGTTTCAGAAGCCTTCGGACTAGAACCAGCAGGTTTAGGAACAGTTTCTTTCCAACAGCTGTCACGTTATTGAACTTAGTTCCCCGCTGACTCTCTTACAATCATCTTTTACCATCCTCACCTGTACATAACTGCATAACTACATAACTACATCTAACTTATTACACATTATTTGCACATAACAGTACTTTTAACTTTCTGCACTGCTGCATATATTTGCATATATTTGCTTAAATTGCACATACTGTTAATTACCGTATATACTGCACTGCTGTCCTTTGCACTTCTGATTGGATGCTAAACTGTGTTTCGTTACCTTGTATTCATACATGTGTAATGACAATAAAGTTGAATCTAATCTAATCTAATCTAATCTACTACTCATAATATTATTATGAGTAGTAGAATATTATTTATCTGATAGGTTCCAGTTTGTTCATGTAAATGATGAGTTTTCTCTCAGCTCAAAGCTTAGTCATGGAGTTCCACAGTGATCTGTGCTTGGCCCTACTCTTTTTAGTTTATATATGCTTCCGTTAGGCAACATTATTAGAAAGCACTGTATACATTTTCACTGTTATGCAGATGACACACAATTATACCTGTCAATGAAGCCAGATGATACTAATCAATTAGCCAAGTTAGAAGCCTGTCTTAAGGAAATCAAAGTTTGGATGACTTGTAATTTCCTGCTATTAAATTCAGATAAGACTGAAGTCATTCTTGTTGGTCCAAAAAACCTTAGAAATTCCTTTCCAAATCAAACTTTCAGTTTGGATGCAGTTACTCTTTCTCTTAATAGCTCTGTGAGGAACCTTGGAGTTATTTTTGATCAGGATTTGTCCTTCAATTAACATATTAAATTTGTTTCTAAGACTGCCTTCTGTCATTTGCGTAATATTGCCAAGATTAGGAGCATCTTGTCTCAGAGTGATGCTGAGAAGCTGATCCACGCTTTTGTTAGCTCGAGATTAGATTATTGTAATTCTTTATTATCAGGCTGTCCTAAAACATCTTTAAAAAGTCTTCAGCTGATCCAAAATGCTGCAGCAAGAGTTTTAACAGTTACTAGAAAGAGAGATCATATCTCTCCGGTTCTGGCCTCCCTTCATTGGCTTCCCATAGAGTTTAGAATTAAGTTTAAAATCCTTCTTCTTACTTACAAAGCTCTAAACAATCAGGCTCCTTTTTATTTAAAAGATCTGATACTACCGTATCATCCTAACAGAGCACTACGCTCCCAAAATGCAGGTTTACTTGTAATACCTAGAATCTCCAAAAGTACAATGGGAGGCAGAGCCTTCAGTTATCAAGCTCCTCTCCTGTGGAATCAGCTGCCAATCTGGATTCGGGAGTCAGACTCGATCTCTGTTTTTAAGAATAGGGCTAAAACCTACCTTTTTGATATAGCCTACAATTAGGGAGGGATCATGTGTTTCTGAACCCTCCCTTAGTTATGCTGCTAATAGGTTTAGTCAGCCGGGGGACCTCCAGTAATGCACTGGGCCTCACTCCTTTCCTCTCTCTCTATGAAATATTTTTTTTTTGCTGGTCATTAACATTTGTTTGTTCTCTCCCATAGATTGAGTCCCCATCGTGCTGTTTGCTCTCTACATGTCTGTTCTTTTCTTCTTCTCTGTCCCCTCACCCCCCAGCCAGTCGCAGCAGATGACTGCCCCTCCCTGAGCCTGGTTCTGCTGGAGGTTTCTTCCTGTTAAAAGGGAGTTTTTCCTCTCCACCGTCGCCAAGTGCTTGCTCACGGGGGATCGCCTGATTGCTGGGGTCTTTCTGCAACTGTGGGGGTCCTCCCTACAGTTGATAGTGCTATGAGATGACTGTTGTTGTGAAATGGCGCTATATAAATAAAGTTGAATTGAATTGAATTGAATTGAATAATCTAGTAACAGCATTTAATGATTAATATCCATAAATAAAAATTCTTAATAAATGACACTAGAATAAACACAAATCTGATTGGGGACTTAAATTTCACCTTATTTTTCCCTTCTGTCCTTCTCACTTCTCCAATGGTTGTACACTTTGTCCAGGTTGATGGCCCCGTCTGCTTCTTGCTTTGACTTTATGCGCATCAGCTGGTCCAAATGTGCCACTTCAAGACAATTTCTGGATGCTATTTTGATATGATTCATTAAACTAAAGGCTCTTTCACAATCTGCACTGGATGCTTGAAATGTTGCACACATATCCACAAGCTGTGAGATCTGCTTTAGCTCCTTACATCCAAGTGCTGCAGTCACCATATCTGAGAATGTGCTGATTGATCCTTGTTTAAGTTTTTGCTTCATTATGTACTTGAATTCAGCATATTCACTGTTAATGGCCTCCACAGAATGTGGGTGGTGGAGAATGGTCTCATACTTCTTTGCCAGTGTAGCAATGTCTGCTGATCCATACTCAAAACTGATGTCTGAGCTCAATGCTTCGATGTCAAATGCAGACCACTCCTTTAATTCATCCTCTGGAAAACGAGCATGCAAGTGATCACAGAGCTTAAGAATAAAAAGAGTAATCGCACCGATATTTCTGCCATCAGCTGATGAAGTCTTCATCACCTCGTTGACACGGTCACTCCACTGAACATCCTTCTCATCCTTCAAGTATTGGGAATGCAACTTCTCAATCTTTGCTCTTGCAAAGCAGTGCCCTTCCATCACAGTCAGGTTGCGTCTTTGAAAAGAAAGGCAGAGTTGTGCCAGCTTGCCCAAAACATCTCCCAGAGCAGTGAGAGCAACCTTGAACTTTGAATCACTAAGCTTTTTGTAGCAGTAATCTGCCACTGGATCTATGTTATCACTGGATTCTCTCTTGCAGTATTCTTCAAGCACAGTGTAGTTCCTCAGAACAGCATTCACAGCTTAATGCCATGACAGCCATCACACTTTGCTCAGAGGCCTGAATGACATTGTATCCTCATCGAGAATCTTTGCTAGGTCCTCCATTTTGCCCCTCTTCACAGCGGACCGAGAGAAAGTGGAATATAGTTATAAGAAGAGTTTCCACATCTCGCAATAAAGGCACATCTTTTCAGGCGTCATCAATGCCCAAGTCCTCTCTATGGGCCACACAATGTTGTTCAGTTAGGTGTGGTATTTAGCACTTTAATAAAGCTGCAACACTGTTGTGCTTTCCTAGCATTACTGAGGTGCCATCGGAAGTCAGCATCACCATTCTCTACATGTCCAGTCCATGCTTGGAGTAAAACTGAGTTATTGCCTGCACAATATCCTGAGCAGTGCATGCTGTCAGCTGGATGATGCCGCCGAACACAGTTTTATGGTTGACGTCATTTTCCTCCCTGTATTTAATATATATGACTAGCATTTTGTGCACTGTTATGTCTGTGCTCTCATCTACTATCAGGATATGCCAGGGTGCATTTTTAACATTGCACATCATCTCATTCTGCACTGTTGCATTGATTGAGTTCACAACTTCAAAGACATAATTTTTGCTTCACTAGCTTTCTGGTATGCTCACATACTTTGCCTTGTGATCGTGGATTTGTTGAACCAACAGCACTGATGCATTCATTTTGATGGTGAGTAGAATATTGTCGATGAGAACTTTAACTTGCTCGGGGTTGGATTTCTTTTTGTGTGACAGCTCGGTCCTCTTCTCTCGATCTTTCGCGCTCTCCCGCAATAATGTACCGATTCCCTTTCTCATCTTGCGTCTTCGTACAGTTCCAACAGCATTCAAATGACTTTTCTGCTGAATGTGACGCTTGAGGTAGTCCAACTTCCATTCAGTCCACACATTTCCCTCCGAAAACTCACAACGTTAGGCTTTGTTAACATGCGTTTTAGCCATACAAAGACAACACGGTCACGTGATCAAGACCCAAAATGGTTGCCAGTAACTTCCGGGACGTCTCCCTGGCTACCGACAAACAAGATGGTGTCTCGACACGTAAGCAAAAACAATAAAGACAAAGGAATGAGTTTGCCAGTGACCTGAGCTGAGCAGCACACAAAGCAAAGAACCCTCTGAGTGTTTTTTTCTTTTTGTTCAAAATTATAACACTAGTGCCTCACAACGGGCTGCACCAGAATATATGTAGCGTCGTGTCCTACAATTTGAAAATGTAATTATTAATAATTATTAAACTGAGTTTAAAGCTTATTAACTCATTAGCTGTCCCAGTCGCCATATGGCGACTGGAACGGTTAAAGGGTGGTCAAGGCCCCTAGTGGAAAAGAGTGGTAAAAAAATTTTGCCAATAAAATAGTTCAGATTTCCAAGGCTGTAACTTGAAAGTTGCAAGAGATAATGGCTTACTGTCAATTAGAAAGATGTAGAATATGATCCAAAGTTTCAGATAGGAATAAATTGATGCATCTAATTTGCATAATGTCACGGCAGCTATATAAATTACATAACTCAGTCAAAAGTTGACTTTGGATACATTTACACAAAGAATGATTTTGTTTTTGGTTTTTTTTACACCGTTTTGTCTACAGGGGTATGTTTATGTTACGACCCAAGCGCTGGTTCTGTCCACGCTTCGGCCACGCATAGTTCGCTGCCGGCCTTGACAGCTGTGGGTTGTATTCTGGCCTCACTGAGCTCTTATTGTGAAGGCGCTCGGTGGGGCTTCCGCCTGTCAAGGCCAGTCAGCTGTCTGTCATTACTGCTCGTTAGCATTCACCTTTATAAGGCGGGCGCTGACGGCAGTCCAATTGCGGGAGCATAAGTCAACCTAGGTCGACCTTAAATCAACAATCGTCAAACAATCCTCGTGAGGCCTCGTTAGACCTTCATGTCAGGTTCGTGTTCTTTCTTGTTTTGTCATAGTTTAGCTCGTAGTGGCTGAGGTTAGCCCTACGACCCCTTGTATCGCTTAGTGTGTGTTTTTGCCCTTAGCGGCTCATAGCCTTGTGTCTTGTCTTGTTTAGTTAATAAAACATCATTGCAAAACTCACCGGTGGACTCTTGGCGTCTTATGGTGATCCGCAAGGGTCACCGCATGACAGTATGCTCCCGCCAGACGTTTAAACGGAGACGCCACACCGAGACGCCTTTTTCACCGTGAGTTTTTGCTTTTGGACGTTTGTTCTTTTTCTGTCTGGGTACGGTGTGCTGGAGGAATGCCATCGCGGAGGGGCCGCGCTTGGAGTCCGAGCCATGAGCTGGCGGACGTCCGAGAATACGTGGATGAAACGCTCATCTCTGCTTCCCTCCTCGACTACGACAGCGATGTACGCTGGTACCTGGACTGCGCTGAGGATGTGCTTAATCATCTTTCTCCCCGCTACGCTGACCACCCTGAAGTCGGCGCGAGGAGGGCTGACATCGCCGCACAGCGCGAGATACTCCGTATGTTGGAGGAGGACTACGACAGGAAGCAGTGGAGGAGGCATCCTTACTCCCCGTGCTGGGGTCCCGCTCCTGCCCTTGACCCGGTCCAGGAGTTCGCGCCATCTGGGGGCCGACGACGACGTCGGCGCCGCGGCTCAGGCAATCCTCAGCAGAATCCCCGGCTGGACCTGCTGCCGGCGAAGCCCGTCAGCGAACCTCTGAGAGTGGCTCCACCTCGTCCCTCCAGGTGGTCCTCTGTCGCTATCCAGCGGGGAGAAGGAGGAACAACGTCCCCTACAGCAGGAACCATCTCTTCTCTGGGAGAAAGGCAAGTGCATGTTAAATTATTACATCATAATTGTAACCTGCCCTTGTCTGACTCCTGGGGGCGGAGTTCAGTGTTCGCAGCCCCCCGAGCTCCCTCCACCTGCTGTAGAGATAATGATTAAACCTGCTGCCTCTGTGTCCCCCCCGTTGAGCGGTCCGCGACGCCAGGCCAACGTCGTCGGATGAAGAGGGGGCCTGCAGTGTTGGAAAGCCTGGATCCGGCCCTGCAGCCACGTCATGGACGGAGGAGAAGAGCGGACTGCGGCCGGGAGCCTGAGCCGATGATGAAGCGTCCCCAGGTCTCCTCGCCAGAGCGGTCCGAGCCAGTGGGTCGAGGGTCCCCTGCCCCCACGCCATACGGGTCATCGGCGTGGACAGCAGCGCGTGAAGAACCTCAGGCTGCAGACGACATCTTGCCAGTTGCGGAGCCCGACGCAGCTGAGTTGGAACCTGCTGATGAGAGTCGCCGCCCTGAACCTAGATCTTCGAAGTCCTGGGTGGCAACAGAACCCAAGTGCAGGCAAGTGCTCCCTCTTGTGTCTCTGTCCCCTGTTTTGGAGCATTTTTGCCTGCCTCTCGGGGAGGCGAGTGAGGAGCAGCCGCCTGCTGCACCCGAACTCGTCTTGCTGGGTTCTGTTGCTACCGGTGATTCTGATCCCGGTTTTCTTGTTTGTGAGCCTTGTTGCAGTGTCGCCGGCATGGAACCAGTCAGAGTCACTGGGTTGGAGGTCCCAGGTTCGGGGGTGGAGATCGTCAGCGGTGCTGCAGAGGCCCAATCGGGGTCCACCGCAGGTGCGGCTCTGGCCCAATCGGGGTCCGACGTGGGTGCACCAGAGGCCTAATCGGGGTCCACCGCAAGTGCGGTTCTGGCCCAATCGGGGTCCGACGTGGGTGCACCAGAGGCCTAATCGGGGTCCACCGCAGGTGCGGTTCTGGCCCAATCGGGGCCCGACGTGGGTGCAGCTGGGACCCAATCGGGGTCCAGCGGAGGTGCAGTGCCGGTGTGGTCCGCGGACAGGGGAGGAGCTGCAGACCTTTCGCTGTCGGACGGATTACGGGCTCATCCTTGCCTTCTTTCCCCTCTACTGAGTCACCGCCCCGGCGCATCATCGCCGGGGGCCGTGGGGGTTCCTGTTCGCTCGCCCCGGCTCTCCCGAGTTTTGTCCTCATCAGGGAGGCCGCCGCGGGCTGTTTTTCCCCGGGACTGGTGGCTGAGGGACACGGGTCGGCCGCCTGAGGGACTGCTTCGCTGGTTCGGCACCCCGGGTCGGCCACCCGACGTGTTATGTGTTTAGTTGGGCGACCTGGTTCGGCCACCAGAGGAGTGGACGTGCTGGGTGTTGGACTGTGGTGAGCCGCCTGGTCATGTTCCGCCTCCCATGACCACCCACCGGCCATTGGAAGTGGGGAGACCACCTGAACTGTTCCTATGGCACCTGGTCTCCACCGGTCGGCATAAACTGTCGGGGGGGGGGGGGGGGTAGTGGTTATTTTCTGGTAATGTCCTGATCCAGTTATTGTCTGGTTTTGTTTTTCTTGATATTCTGTATTCCTCCATGTCTTGCGAGATTCCCGAGCGGTGAAGAGGTGGGCGGAGAGGAGTGGAGCGGTGGTCAGACAGGTGGATTTTGAGTTGTGCGGGCTCTCCGTGTTGATACCTGATGTTCTAATGTAGTCTCCCTGCCTTCTACATTAGAACATCAGGTATCAACACAACTCAAAATCTACCTCTCTGACCACCGCTCCACTCCTCTCCGCCCACCTCTTCACCGCTCGGGAATCTCGCAAGCTGATTGGCCGAGACGTTTTACCTCGCAAGCTGATTGGCCGAGACGTTTTACCCAGCTTCGCTCCCTGCCGAGCGCCTATACACAGCGAAGGAAGACCGCATTCATTGTTCTTTATCGCTCGTGTTGCTTAGTGGCACTTTTCGCTGTTCTCTTGTGCCTTTTTGTGCAAAATAGTGCTTGTGATGCCCTTGGGGGCGGGGGTGACGCTACTTCGCGATTTTTCACTTATCGCGGTCGGTTCTGGTCCCCATTAAACGCGATAAGTGAGGGATCACTGTAATAAGTTGAAAAAATGCTGATGGTTTTTTTTCCCTTTCTTTTTTATTGTTAATTTTCCTTATCCTGACACCCCAAACATGCCAAAGTAAAGACTCACCATTCTGTATTCAATAAGCGACTCTCCTCCCCATCACTGCTGCGGTCTGAGTCGGTGCCGGAATCCCCCGAAAATTCTGGCTCTAATCTGTACGGTTCGATGCCTCCCTCGCTCTCTTCCTGTTCACTTGACACTCCTGCATCCTCCTCTGTCTTGTCACCGATCCTGAATGCCTCTTCACTCTGAAAACTCTGGTGTTCTTGACTGCTGGAACTGCTATCATCTGCCATTGTTGTTTTGATAAGGGTCAGACTCGTGACGTCACGCAGCGTCGTCTGCACTACTTCCGGTTTGTTTGGCACTGCCAGCCAGAGGCAAAAGTTTATCGGCTTATAGCTTGGCCATCGCACGGCCTAAAAATTTCTTTTATGTGTTGAAAAATACAATAGGTAATAAGGAATTAATCTGCTATTCTACTTTTTTGGCAAAAAGGTGAGTTCAGTTCTACTTTAAGTATGAGTCAATTGTTCTGTTTTTCCCTGTATTTGGTTATTTGAAGTTTCACTTGAGCATTCGCACAGCTGGGAAGCCATTTTCTTGTGAAACACGTGGGCAAAGATTTAATTTTCTTTCTGTCCTGTGCTGTTGCTGGAATTATTTGAGCATTTAATCTGATTTGAGTATTGAATCTGTGGAGTTGGTATTTTTTGTCATTGTCCTGTATTTAGTTTTTCTGACCCAGTAATTCTGTTTTTTCTCCATGATATCCTGTGCAATTTTCTGTAATCACTAGTTGAGTGTTTAATTTAGTCTGTGGATTTGGTATTTCTTGTCATTGAGTATTTGGTTTTTCTTGTCATTGTCCTGTGTTTAGTTTTTTTCTGGTTATTGCATTGATTCTGGGTTTGGTCTCTCTCCCTCCGGACCTACCCCCAGCCGCCCACCCTGGGGGTCGGGGGGGGGGGGGCAGGGTGGTCCATGGGCGTTCTGGAAGCTTGCCTTCGGGGGAGGGTACTGTTACGACCCGAGCGCTGGTTCTGTCCACGCTCGGGCCTCGCATAGTTCGCTGCCAGCCTTGACAGCTGTGGGTTGTATTCTGGCCTCACCGGGCTCTTATTGTGAAGGCGCTCGGTGGGGCTTCCGCCTGTCAAGGCCGGTCAACTGTCTGTCATTACTGCTCGTTAGCATTCGCCTTTATAAGGCGGGCGCTGACGGCAGTCCAATTGCGGGAGCATAAGTCAACCTAAGCCAACATAAGTCGACCTTAAATCAACAATCGTCAAACAATCCTCGTGAGGCCTTGTTAGACCTTCATGTCAGGTTCGTGTTCTTTCTTGTCTTGTCTTGTCATAGTTTAGCTCGTAGTGGCTGGGGTTAGCCCTACGAGCCCTTGTATCGCTTAGTGTGTGTTTTTGCCCTTAGCGGCTCATAGCCTTGTGTCTTGTCTTGTTTAGTTAATAAAACATCATTGCAAAACTCACCGGTGGACTCTTGGCGTCTTATGGTGATCCGCGAGGGTCACCGCATGACAGTTTGTATCTAATCTTCAAAGTATATGAACCGGAAAATCAATAAAATGTAAAAAAAAAAAAAAAGCCATATATTTGTCTCTTACCTGTTGCGGGGGGGGGGGGGGGGGGGCTTGCTCGCTCACGTGACCAGTCCGTTTTCGTCCGTCATGGTCGATGTTTTGCATTTGCTCGGTCATTTACACTCTCTACCACATCTACAAACTCTTATGATTATCCCACATGAATTTCGTTTGTATTATGCGGCTATTTTTTCTTGTTTGATGCATTTTTCCTGTGAGAATCCAAGACAAATCCATTAATTTTCTATCTCTTTTTACTGATATTAGCTTTTTACTTAGTGTTAGCTTAGTGTTGGCCTAGCAGAAAGCCCGACTGGCACACAGGTGAATCAGACCTCAGGCAGGGCTGTTTTCATCAGGCTAGGTTAACCTGTTTTTAGCTGTTTTTAGTCATTTGTAGCTGTCTGGAAAGTCATGACTCCATCCCCGATGTGTGTCAGCTGTGTGTCCATCCTAAAGAAGGTTTCTGAGTTGGACGTGAGACTGTCCAACCTCTATAAGATTCGGGAGGCTGAAGACCACCTAGACACTATACAGTAATTCTCGGGAGAACATCTGCCCCGGCAACCGACTCGCAGCTAGCAGAGACGGCTACTTACCTGGGTGAATTCAGCACATCGCCATCCGCTTCCACCCCTGCTCCGGTCTCCTCAGCTGTCCAGGACCCCAGCAATAAACACTGGCTTCAGCTCTGAGCTAAACCCAAAGCCCTAGGTGGTCTTTCACATCCTCAGTGCACGCCCTGGACCTTGGTCAGGCCAACTAGCAGACATCGGCAATTGACCAGACATGGCCGCACCTCCTCTCTTCCCCTGCTACTGGAAAACAGATTTGACATCCTTTCCCTGGAAGATTTTCCCACCTGGATGTCGATCATCCAACCCCCTCCTCCTCCTTCAGCAGCGGACCAAACCCACAAGCCCCGGATTAAAACTACTTTAGGTGTGCCAAACTACACTCCTAAAAGAAGAGAGTGCATCACCCCGCCATCACAACAACAACATCGGCAAAATTATCCACCATTTCAGAAACCACCGGCAAGGTCCCCCCAGACGACGTTGATAATTGGTGATTCGATTATGAGGAACGTCAGAAGCAGGTACTGTGTCACTAATTTTTTTCCTGGGGCTAAAGTGTCAGACATTGAGGCTCTTACCCCGACCTATTAAATGAATACCCCCACGCTAAAACTGGCATTGTACATGTTGGATGCAACAACATCCCAGGTGAAGCGTCAGAGATCTTAAAGAGTGACTTCAAGAGCCTTCTGTCCACTCTTATGAACTGTGGCAGACGTGTGTTTATTTCTGGGCCCTTGGCCCCTTTCAGACGAGGTTGCAATTATTTTAGCAGAACTCTCAGTCTTAATACCTGGTTGTGTTCTACATTTCCTACTTTTAACATTGGTTTTATAGACAATTTCAACCTGTTTTGGAACCGCCCATCATTTATGAGGCCAGATGGCGGATATCCATCCAAATAGACTTGGTGCACATGTTTTAAGGGACAATCTATTCCATTCAGCGTTTTTTAGTACAGTGACTGAAATTTGGTGCGTTAACTCACCCCGAAGTTCCTGGGTCTGCCAACCAGTCTTTCTTTGTTTCTACTTCTCATATTAATCCTATTAATCCAAATAATCCTCACTGCTTAGATCAGTCTTCAATTGATAACCCCATAGAGACTGTGTCTGTCTCCCGTTACCCAAAATATTATAACCCAAGACAAATACAACATAACTTGATAAATTCACCTCTTTCTGCAGCTCCTTCTCATCCGCCACCCCTCAACTTAGCCCCTGTCTTCTCCCTCAGAGAACCTTTGTCTACTCCCCCCAAAGTTAATAAAAATATAATGTATAAACATCTCAAAGTGATTAAACAAAAAAGTTGGTAAATCTCAAGTTAAACATCAAGTCTCGAAATTTAATGATTCGGCCTCCCTTGCTCCTCATAATGTGAACATTAAATGTGGTTTGTTAAATATTAGGTCTCTAACTCCCAAGTCTCTTCAAGTTCATGATCTATTAATTGATCATCAAATTGATTAAATATCCCTTACAGAGACTTGGTTAGGGCAAGATGATTATGTTGGTTTAAATGAATCAACTCCCTCTGGCTATCAAAACTATCATAATCCTAGAAGTTCTGGTTGTGGAAGTGGAGTAGCGGCAATTTACCATTCAAAATTACTAGTTAATGTAAAGCAAAAAACATGTTTTAATTCCTTTGAGGGCCTGGTCCTCACTATGGGGCATGTTAGCAATCTTAGCTTAAACCCAATTTTCTTTGCTATAGTTTACCGTCCTCCCTTGGCCTACTCAGAGTTTTTGTCCGAATTCACCAAATTTTTAGCTGATTTATTGCTGAAATCAGATAGAATAATTATAGTAGGGGATTTTAATATACATGTTGATGTAGATAGTGACTGTCTTAATAAGGCATTCAATTCAATATTAGACTCATTGAGGTTTTCCCAGAAAGTAGAAAATTCTACCCATTATCTCCACCACACATTGGACCTTGTTCTGACTTGTGGTATAGAAATAGAAAATCTGGTAGTGTCTCCTCATAATCCTGTACTGTCAGACCATTGTCTTTTAACCTTTGATTTCACTATTTCTGATTATTTGACTCCTAAAGAAAAATATTACTACAGCAGATGTCTTTCAGATGATGCTGTTACCAAATTTATGCAGATTGTCTCCTCTATACCATGTGTCAGCAAAACGGAAATAAAAGATGGAGAGCTTGCTCCTTCCGTAATTGATAGCATGGTAGATAGTGTTACAGCCTCTCTGCATCAGACTCTAGACTTGGTGGCCCCTTTTAAAAAGAAAAAGTCCAATCAGAGATTTCTAACCCCTTGGTTTAACACAGAAACTCATTGCTTAAAACAGAAGACTCGTCAACTGGAAAGAAAATGGCGTTCCACTAATTTAGATGAATTCTATTTAGCGTGGAGAAATTATCTCCTAGTTTATAAAAAAATCTCTTAGAAAAGCTAGAACAAGTTATTACTCTGCATTAATAGAAGAGAATAAGAATAATCTCAGGTTTCTTTCAACACTGTAGCCAGGCTGACAAAGAGTCAGGACTCTGTAAATCCTCATAGCCCCCTAGAGCTTACTAGTCAGGACTTGTTGAACTTTTTCAATCATAAAATTTTATCTATTAGAGATAAAATCAATCAGATTATTCCCACTGTAAACTTAAGTACAGCAACTACTACAGCTCCTTCAATTGATATCTGTTTGGATAAGTTTACTCCAATTTACCTTTTAGAGTTAGATAAAATAATCTCCTCATCCAAGCCTTCAACTTGTCTTTTAGACGCTATTCCTACCAGGTTATTTAAAGAAGTCTTCCCATTTATTGGTAGCCATATTCTTCAAATAATCAATTCTTCTTTAACCTTGGGTCATATACCGCAGGCTTTTAAAATTGCTGTAATTAAACCCTTACTCAAAAAGCCAACGCTCGACCCAGGAGTTTTAGCTAACTATCGACCAATCTCTAATCTGCCTTTCATTACAAAAATCTTAGAAAGAGTTGTTGCTACGCAATTATTTGACCACTTACAGGAAAATGGTTTATTTGAAGAGTTTCAATCTGGGCTCAGGATTCATCATAGTACTGAAACAGCCTTAGTGAAGGTCACGAATGACCTTATCGCATCTGATAATAGACTCGTTTCTGTACTTGTCCTTTTAGATCTTAGTGCAGCCTTTGATACTATCGATCATGATATTCTACTTGATAGATTAGAACACTATGTTGGACTAAATGGTACTCCACTGCAGTGGTTTAGATCTTATTTGTCCGATAGAATTCAGTTTGTTCATATCAATAATGAGTTTTCTTCCAACTCTAAGCTCAGTCATGGAGTTCCACAGGGATCTGTGTTAGGCCCTACTCTTTTTAGTTTATATATGCTTCCGTTAGGCAACATCAATAGAAAGCACTATATACATTTTCATTGTTACGCAGATGACACACAATTATACCTGTCAATGAAGCCCAGTGATTGTAATCAATTAGCCAAGTTAGATGCCTGTCTTAAGGAAGTCAAAGCTTGGATGACTTGTAATTTTCTGCTATTAAACCCGGATAAGACTGAAGTCATTCTTGTTGGTCCAAAAAACCTTAGAAATACCTTTCCAAATCAAACTTTTAGTTTGGATGTGGTTACTCTTTCTCTTAATAGCTCTGTGAGGAACCTTGGAGTTAATTCTGATCAAGATCTGTCTTTCAATTCACATATTAAATTTGTATCTAAGACTGCCTTCTATCATTTGCGTAATATTGCCAAGATTAGAAGCATCTTGTCTCAGAGTGATGCTGAGAAACTGATCCACGCTTGTGTTAGCTCTAGATTAGATTATTGTAACTCTTTATTATCAGGTTGTCCTAAAACATCTTTAAAAAGTCTTCAGTTGATCCAAAATACTGCTGCAAGAGTTTTAACAGGTATTAGAAAGAGAGATCATATCTCTCCGGTTCTGGCCTCCTTTCATTGGCTTCCCATAGAGTTTAGAATTAAGTTTAAAATCCTTCTTCTTACTTACAAAGCTCTAAACAATCAGGCCCCTTTTTATTTAAAAGATCTGATACTACCATATTATCCTAACAGAGCACTATGCTCCCAAAATGCAAGATTACTTGTAATACCTAGAATCTCCAAAAATACAATGGGAGGCAGAGCCTTCAGTTATCAAGCTCCTCTCTTGTGGAACCAGCTGTCAATCTGGATTCGGGAGTTACGACTCGATCTCTGTTTTTAAGAATAGGGTTAAAACCTTCCTTTTTGATATAGCCTGCAATTAGGGAGGGATCATGTGTCTCTGAACCCTCCCTTAGTTATGCTGCTAATAGGTTTAGACAGCCGGGGGACCTCCAATAATGCACTGGGCTTCACTTCTTTCTTCACTCTCAATGAAATGTTGTTTTTTTTTTGCTGGTCATTAACATCTGTATGTTCTCTCCCATAGATTGAGTCCCGTCGTACTGTTTGCTCTTTACATGTCTGTTCTTTTCATCTTCTCTATCCCCTCACTCCCCAGCCGGTCGCAGCAGATGACTGCCCCTCCCTGAGCCTGGTTCTGCTGGAGGTTTCTTCCTGTTAAAAGGGAGTTTTTCCTCTCCACTGTCGCCAAGCGCTTGCTCACAGGGGATCGCCTGATTGCTGGGGTTTTTCTGCAACTGTGGGAGTTTCCTCTACAGTTGAAAGTGCTATGAGATGACTGTTGTGAAATGGTGCTATTGTGGGGAGCGAGAAATGAAGAAGCTGAATGGTTTTGTAATTCAGATTTAATGTCGGCTTCACATCCCCATCATGTCTCACCAAAAGCAGAAAGAGGCTGATCGCAGTCAGACCCCCATATTTATACCTCACACAACAAAAGCCAACATCACACATCCTTGTCATATCCTTCTAATCATCCAATGTCTCCTTCCAATGTCCTCCCGTTCCTTCGCCTGACCCTGGGGCGGTCAGGAAGTCTTTTCAGGTCTTCACCACCGCGCCGCCATCTACTCGATGTTCTCCGCAGGCGGTTCAGACCTATTGTCCTCTTCTGAGACGTGAGGTCATTCCACACATGCAATCAAAAAACATCCCCCTGTGCCTATACATATGCAGATATGGATATATGAACTACAGCCCCCCCCCCCCAAACGTCTAAGAAAAGGACAATATATTTAGGTTCACAGAATATGGTGACATGACTGGCATAACTATACAAGTTGATCACATTAAAAGCACAGTGATAACAGTAACAGTATAGTCTATGCCCCATGTCCGCCTTAAAACTGCCATGATAACCCCGACAGCATATCTTAAAACACATTATCACATTCACATCAGTCTGTGTGTCGTCTGGGTTTCAGCCGTCTTCTAAATCTGCTGTACGCCTGCCTCGGCGTCCCAGCGGCGCTGTCTTACAAGGAATCTGCAGCTTGAGGAAAAGAGTGGTTATTTGATCCCTGTGGGGGCGCTGGGACGTGTCCCTTGGGGGGTCTACCACGTCGAGGTGCTCTCGCCACCCGTACAGGCTCGTCACTCAACATGAAGGCAAGCTTGAGTCTGTCAATGCTGACTGTCTCTTTTCTATCCCCCAAATCCAGCACAAAATGCTTATCTCCAGGTTCCAGCACTCTATAAGGACCATCATATGGTGGGCGGAGGGTTGGCTTTAAAGCCTCGTGCCTAACAAAAACGAACTCGGCATTTTTTAAAGCTTGGGGAACAAAAACCCGCGGAAAAGTGTGATGAACCGGGCCCAGGAGCATGTCCGCTCCCGTGCTGCTTAGTGGCCTCAGAGCTGGGAGGCGCCCCGGCTCTGGATGTTCTGGTAAGAATTCACCGGGGAGCCTGAGAGGTTGTGCAAAAACTAATTCTGCTGGGGAGGCGTCTAGATCCTCCTTGGGCGCAGAGCGCAACCCCAATAAAACCCACGGTAGTTTGTTAACCCAATCTAAGATAAGATAAGATAAGCCTTTATTAGTCCCACAACGGGGAAATTCCAGGATTGCAACAGCACAGGGATAGCAACACTCAGAGCAACAATCAGAAGGCAAGAAAAAAAAAAAAAAACAAGCAAGCAAGAGCAGCTAATATACATATGTACGTATTACTATAAAATATATATATATACACACACACACAGACACACAGTGCAGAGCATTGTAGCTGGATGGAATAAATATATGAATATATGAACACACAGTGCAGAGCATTGTAGCTAGATGGAATAAATATGTAAATATATAAACACCCACAGTACGGAGCATTGCAGCTAGGTGGAATAAATATGCAAGTATATAAACACACACAGTGCGGAGCAATGTAGCTAGATGGAATAATATGTAGATATATAAATATATAAACACACCCAGTGCTGAGCATTGTAGCTAGATGGAATAAATATGTAAATATATAAACACACACAGTGCAGAGCATTGTTGCTAGATGGAATGAAACAGCATAACCGTCTACTTAGTTATCCTACATGGTATGATTATGTGCCCAAACATATTCTCACCCTCCATAGCGACCGGTAAGTTCCTAGTTGTATGCCGGAGGGGACCATTGTGTAAGTCTATTGCATCTTTTGCATTCAAAAAACTATTAGTTTGTTACGTCTTTTTGCTATCTCTGCGAGCAGCCCTGCTTAGGTTGTACAGTCTGACAGCCGTTGGTAGGAAGGACCTACGAAACCTCTCGGTTGTGCACCTGGGATGATGTAGTCTGCTGCTAAATGAGCTCCTCAGTGCATTCAGTATGTCCTGCATAGGGTGGAACTCGGACTCCAGCAGAGATGACAGTTTAGCCACCGTCCTTCTCTCTCCTATCTCCTCCATCGGATCAAGGCGCTGCCCCAGGACAGAGCTAGCTTTCTTAATCAGTTTGTTCAGTCTCTTCCTATCGGCTGCAGTAATGCCACTGCCCCAGCAGACCACTCCAAAAGTGATGGCTGATGCCACCACCGTGTCATAGAATGACTTCAGCAGCGCCCCTTGTACACCAAAAGACCTGAGTCTCCTCAGCAGGAACAGCCTGCGCTGTCCCTTCTTGTAGAGTGCATCAGTATTGTGTGACCAGTCTAGTTTATTGTTCAGATGAATACCCAGGTACTTATAGGATGTCACCATCTCGATGTCTGTTCCCTGTATATTTACTGGTACTGTGAGGGGCTGCCCATGCCTGCGGCAGTCCACCACCAGCTCCTTAGTTTTCCTCGCGTTGATCTGGAGGCAGTTCCGATGGCACCAGTCCACGAAGTCCTGGATAAGCCCTCTGAACTCAGCTTCATCTCCATTGGAGATGAGGCCAACGATCGCAGAGTCATCAGAGAACTTCTGTAGATGGCAGTGTGTTGTGTTGTGTGAGAAGTCCGCAGTATAAAGAGTGAACAGGAAGGGAGCCAGCACCGTTCCCTGGGGGGCCCCCGTGCTACTGATGATCGTGTCGGACACACAGTCCCGGGTTCTCACAAACTGAGGCCGGTTCGTGAGGTAGTCCAGGATCCATGATGACAGGTGCTGGTCCACCCCTGCGCGCAGCAGCTTGTCATTCAGGATCATCGGTTGGATGGTGTTGAAAGCACTGGAGAAGTCAAAGAACATGATCCTCACCATATTCCCGGGCTTCTCCAGGTGGGACAGAGAACGGTGAAGGAGGAAGATCACCGCATCCTCCACCCCAATGCCATGCTGGTAGGCGAACTGGAGTGGATCCATCGCTGGTTCCACCAGGGGGCGGAGGTGAGCAAGGAGCAGTCTCTCCAGGGTCTTCATCAAGTGGGACGTCAAGGCCACCGGTCTGTAGCTGTTCAGGTCTTTGGGGTGGGAAGTTTTTGGTACAGGTACCACACAAGATGTTTTCCACAGCTGTGGTACCCTCCCCAGTTTCAGGCTCATGTTGAAGATATACGTCACAATCCCACACAGCTGGTCTGCACAGGACTTGAGGAGCTTTGCGCTGATGCCGTCCGGTCCCGGCGCCTTCCTCGCCTTGATCTTCCTCAGCTCCGTCCTCACCTGGGTCCTGGTCAGGGTCAGGATGGGGGGCTGTGTGTTGGGAGTGGGGGGGTGTTGGTGGAGTGGGGAGTGGGCAGCAGGACTTGATTTCTTTAGAGGCAGCAGTGGTTGTTGTGCAGTCAGGGGGGAGGGCGGTTGGTCAAATCTATTGAAAAACAGATTCAGGTTGTTCGCCCACTCCCTGCCCCCTGTGGCCTGGGGGGAGGTATTCTGGAGCCCCGAGATGGTTTTGAGGTTTCTCCAGACCCCGCTGATGTCGCTCTGTTGCAGCTTGTCCTCCATCTTCTTCCTGAAGCTGTCCTTGCCTTCTATGATCTTTCTCCTCAGCTCCCTCTGTACGGACTTCAGCATCTCCCTGTTCCCTGACCTGAAGATCCTCTTCTTCTCTCTCAGAAGTGTTTTTATCTCAGGGTTGATCCAGGGTTTGTTGTTTGAGTGACGCCGTATGGTCTTGGTGGGAACGGATTTGTCCACACAGAAGCTGAGGTAGCCCGTGAAGGTGTGAATGAGGCCATCGATGTCCTCACCATGTGGATCGCAGAGCTGCTTCCAGGCGGTGGCTTCAAAACAGCCCTTTAGGGTGTCCATTGTCTCCTCAGACCATAACTCCACAGTGTGCATGGCCGGAGGTTGTCTGTGCACTAGGGGTTTGTACACCGGCCGGAGATGAACCAAGTTGTGATCCGATCTCCCGAGTGGGGGGAGTTGTGATGAGGTGTACGCCTCCTTAGTGTTTGCGTAGAATAAATCCAGTGTTTTATTGTCTCTAGTGTGGCATGTGACATACTGGGTGAACGTGGGTAGAATGGGAGACAGTGAAACATGGTTGAAATCGCCTGAGATGAGGAGAAGAGCATCTGGGTGTTCTGTCTGCAGCCTGCTGGTTACTGAATGGATGACGTCACGTGCTGTCCCAGCGTTCGCCGTCGGATTTGCATAAACAACAATGCAGATCACGTGTGAGTGTTCTCTCGGGAGATATGTAGGCCTCATGCTAACAGCTAGCAACTCAATGTCTTTGCTGCAGTGTCGTTGTTTAACAGTGATATGTCCCGGTCTGCACCAGTTGTTGTTAACATACATTATCACTCCACCGCCCCTAGCCTTGCCACTGTCTGGTGTTCGGTCAGCTCGTATCATGTGAAAACCCTCCAGCTCAATGTTAGCATCTGCTGCTAGTTCAGTTAGCCACGTCTCAGTAAACAAAAGGAGAGAGCACTCCCGGTATGTGCTATCATAACGGGAGATAGCCGCTAGCTCATCTAACTTTCCCAGTATCGACCGTACATTTCCCATGACAACAGATGGAAGGGAGGGTCTGTACCTTATATTTTTTGTCCTCCGCCTTACTCCAGCCCGGCAGCCGCGGCGTTTTCGCCTCAGTTCTCTCGGTATGACGAGTTTTTCCAATGGGACCGGGTGGCGGTTGAATGCTAGCAGCTGTTCTCTGCTGTATCGTATCCTGCTATAAACAGTGGCTCCGTCCACCGGCTCAGGAGACATTTAGGACGATCTGTGTGTCCGTGATATAAGTGGGGTGAAAAAAAAAAAGACGGATCAAAAGAGAGAGGAAGGGAAAAAGACTCGGAATCGAGCCGCTGTTGCAAAAGGCAGCCGACTGGTGTGGCGCCGAGAGAAAAAAAAAAAAAAAATCTGCATCCGTTTGTGACGCTCTGAGGGCAGCCTTCAAAGACCTATGAAAACGCTCGCATAAACCATTAGCCTGGGGGTGATACGCGGTAGTGCGATGGATTGTCACCCCTAAGCTGCTGGCCATCGCAGACCAGAGCTCTGAGACAAACTGAGGTCCCCTATCGGACGTAATGTCCGACGGGACTCCGAAACGCGCTACCCAGGTCGTTAAAAAAACGCGAGCCACCTCTGCGGCCGTAGTTGACGTTAGCGGGACCGCTTCTGGCCAACGTGTGGTTCGGTCCACCATTGTTAAAAGATGTGTGAACCCCTGCGACGATGGTAGGGGGCCCACGAGGTCGACATGCACATGGTCAAACCTCCTGGCTGGGATTCGGAACGGTTCTAAAGGAGCTTTCGTGTGCTTGTGAATTTTGGCACGTTGGCAAGACATGCATGTTCTTGCCCACTCCTTTACGTGCTTGTGCAGGCCCGGCCAAACAAACTTCTCCGCCACCATTTTCACCGAAGCGCGCACTCCCAGGTGCGCCAGGGAGTGAACCGAGTCAAAAACGCGGCGGCGCCACGCGGCCAGGACTACCGGGCGAGGTCGCCCGGTTGACACGTCACAGATTAAGGGGGGCACACCGTCACGCAAACCCCTGCTCTCCAGCCTTAACCCTGTTGGTCCAGAGTGGAGTGCGCGCACGTCCGCGTCACTACCCTGTTCTGCTGCCATGGCTGCGTAATCTATCCCTACGTGAACTGGGGCCGCGTACGCTTCCGCGTTGGTCTTGCGCCCTGCGGCTGTGGTAGTATAATCTGCCTCCGCGTGCCCTGACGATGTCACAGCGCGGGAGAGGCAGTCTGCCACCACGTTGAGTTTGCCCGCTACGTGCCGAATGTCCGTGGTAAATTCCGAAATTGCGGCCAGCTGCCTTTGTTGCCGGCCCGACCAAGGTTCTGAGATTTTAGACATCGCAGAAGTGAGCGGTTTATGGTCGACAAAAGCCGTGAAACGCCGACCTTCCACCCAGAACTGGAAATGGCGAATGGCCAAATGAAGCGCTAACAGCTCCCTGTCAAACGCGCTGTATTTGCGCTCGGTTTCGTTTAAGGATTTGCTAAAAAATGCTAGCGGTTGCCAAACCCCGTCCACGTGCTGCTCCACGACTGCCCCATGGCCAAATTTGATGCGTCTGTGGTAAGCGCTATGCGGGCCGAGAAGTCGGGGTGGGCCAAAAGTGCGGCGTCAGCCAGGGCTCTTTTTAGTTCCGCGAATGCGCGTTCCCGCTCCGGGGACCACACGACCGCGTTGGAGGGCTTTTGCTTTCTAAGCGCGGCGTATAATGGCTGCATGAGCTGAGCTGCACGGGGGAGGAAACGGTTGTAAAAATTTACCATTCCCAAGAACTCTTGCAGCGATCTGACCGTTTGTGGTCGGGGAAAATTTGCCACTGCGCGCACCTTATCAGGCAATGGGACTGCCCCTTCTGGGGAAACGCGGTGTCCCAAAAAATCAATCTGCGCCACGCCGAATCGGCACTTGGCTGGATTAATTATTAACCCATGTTCTTCCAACCTCTGAAAAACTGTAGTGAGGTGATTTTCGTGTTCCTCCTCAGACGTGCTGGCGACTAAAATATCGTCGAGGTAGACAAACACGAAAGGAAGATCGCGTAACACAGCGTCCATCATACGCTGAAACGTTTGTGCCGCGCCTTTAAGGCCAAACGGCATGCGCAGAAACTCAAAAACACCAAAAGGGGTTATTACGGCCGTTTTAGGGACGTCCTCAGGTCAGACTGGGACTTGATGGTAGCCGCGGACCAGGTCTATTTTAGAAAAAATACGTGCACCCTCCAGATGTAGTGAAAAATCCTGGATCTGAGGGATTGGGTAGCGGTCATGCGCTGTAGCATTGTTTAATCTGCGATAACCGCCGCACGGTCTCCAGGAGCCGTCAGCTTTCGGGACCATATGCAGTGGCGAAGCCCATGGGCTTTTCGAGCGCCGAATAATGCCCAGTTTTTCCAGGCTGGCGAACTCGTCGCGTGCTATGGCGAGTTTGGTCGCCTCTAAGCGCCGAGCTTTAGCGAAAACAGGGGGGCCCGTTGTGGGGATGAAGTGCTCCACCCCATGTCTCGCTACTGTTGCCGAAAATTTGGGAACTGTGAGTGCTGGAAATTGGGTGAGGAGTTTGTCAAACTTACCTCCTGCTGTGGCGACGTTAGCCTGCATGGGTGGTGGGGACACTCGAGCTGCACAGGGGATAGAAGAGAATGACAGTGCATTGATTAAGCGTCTGTTTGCGAGATCAACTAACAACCTATGTGAACATAAGAAATCAGCACCTAACGTGTTGAAACTCACCGCCGCTATGATAAAAGTCCACTCATAAGTGCGGCCGTGTAAGGACAGAGACAAGTTCCTTTCACCATTAGTGCTGATGTTCGAGCCGTTCGCCGCCGTTGGCCCGTTGCCGCGGGGTCCAGCCACTCGGTCAGCGTAGGTCGGGGTGATGACGCTCACCTGAGCTCCGGTGTCTATGAGGAAGTGCCGCCCGGAGCCTCCATCAGTGATGTAGAGCAGCTTGTTGGCCTCGCCGAGAGCCGTAGCTGCTAACGGTTCCCGGCTTTGGAGTTTCCTGAGCTCTTGAAACTGCACGGTGGCACACACTTGTATGCCCTTTCAGCAAATCACCGGTGGTAGTAACAGAGGTCGTCTCGTCTGTTGCGTCACGGCCGCGTCGCTGCCATGGTGGACGGGATTTGCTCCGCTGTCTCCGGCTCCCCGATGCCCTGGGCTTCCGCACCGAGGTCCGCCGCTGCTGCTGTGGCCATCTGCTCGCCGCAGGAGTTGAGGAGTCGCTGTGCTTCCCGGGCCAGCGCGCGGAAATCCTGCTGGGTCTTACAACGCATGTTGGACAGAGTCCCTCTCATGTGCGTCGGGAGACTGCTGAGGAAGATGTGCTGAAAGAGGAAGCTGTCATTGTCTGCCTCCCTCAGCTGAAGCATGTCTTCCATCAGGGCCATCGGTCTGCGCCCTCCTTGGCCATACATCGCCAGTAGTCTCTTGGCCCTTTACTCGGCCGAGGGCACGAAGCTCTCGATGAGAGTAGCCTTCAGCTCCTCGTATTTGTCGCTGGCGGGCGGCTGCTGTATCATGCTCCGCACGCATTGCGCTGTACCGGCGTCGAGCCTAGCGATGGCGTGGTAGAACTTGGTTTCGTCTGCCGTCACCCCTGCGAGTGCGAACTGTGCCTCAGCCTGCTTGAACCACGAGTTCGGGTCGTTCTGCCAGAATTCTGGGAGCTTGATGGCGACGGCGCTCGCTCGGGCCGCCTCCGACGAGTCTGCAACGGGGGAACGCCTTTCATCCATTCTCACATCTGGTCACCAATGTGGGGAGCGAGAAATGAAGAAGCTGAATGGTTTTGTAATTTAGATTTAATGTCGGCTTCACATCCCCATCATGTCTCACCAAAAGCAGAAAGAGGCTGATTGCAGTCAGACCCCCATATTTATACCTCACCCAACAAAAGCCGACATCACACATCCTTGTCATATCCTTCTAATCATCCAATGTCTCCTTCCAATGTCCTCCCGTTCCTTCGCCTGACCCTGGGGGGGTCAGGAAGTCTTTTCAGGTCTTCACCGCCACGCCTCCATCTCCTCGTTGTTCTCCGCAGGTGGTTCAGACCTATTGTCCTCTTCTGAGACGTGAGGTCATTCCACACATGCAATCACAAAACATCCCCCTGTGTCTATACATATGCAGATATGGATATATGAACTACACTATATAAATAAAGTTGAATTGAATTGAATTGATTTATTATGGACAGTCGCTCACTAAGGATGGTTAAAAGATTCTTGCCCTGTACTGTAAATTTTTAACAAATGGTTTTGGGGTTTTTTTCAGTACCGGCACCAGGCTAGCCCTGGTTCCCTTAATTTGGGAGACAAATACGGGTGATTGGTTATCACTGCTGTTCTCTAAGTTTCGTAATTATTTTGGAACAGACTGCATCCGAAATATTTCACCCATGTGGCATCGTTCCTTAACGACATCGGGTCGGACACTTAAATCCCCCCCGGCATCAGGCTAATCCTGGCTATTTTAATTTGGAAGACGGACACAGCCGTTGTCCCCTAAGTCTTTTATTGATCCTGGGTCAGACTGCTCCCAGAATACTCCACTTACTTGTTTACTGTATGTAGAGTGCACTTTCACTGATGCCTCAGCAGGTCATCAGTACAAGAAGTACCGTATCATAAAGCTCAGTATTATACTGATTTCAACAAGTATGGCATCGCTCCCTGGCGGCATCGGGTTGAACACTTCAAATGGCTCCCCCCGGCATCAGGTTCCTAACCCTGGCTATTTTAATTTGGGAGACGAATACAGATGATCATTGACCTCCCCAGTTCCCTAGTCTCGTATTTATTTTGGTTCAGACTGACTCCAAAATGCTTTAAAATTTGGAGGACTATATACCTATGAATTATAAGTCCTGATCGCGATCGCGCTAAATCAGACTGATAATAGGACATGTGCACTTTCCTTCTCATGAAACTGTTTGTTTGGACTTTACATGTGACCCCCAATTTAGTTTTAAAATTTGGAGATCAGATATACCCCTTAATCAGACAACTGTATATTTAGTATGGCCAATGTGCAGAGATTCGTGTAAAAAGGTTTTCTGCTAACCATTCTGTTTGGGCACCAAAATTGTCTAAAAAAAGGGTCCTTCCAATCTGTTCTGGACTTGTCTCAGAATAGTTTAATCCGGGTCACAGCACCAAAATTGTTAAAACCCCGATTCTTGGATTGAAAGATTCAAGAATAATCCTGAGAATTCTTCAGTTCAAAGATGCAACATTTATTCAAATGTCACATGTAAAGCAAGCAGAGCTGGGTTCAGTGTGATGCAGCTCCCTAGGGAATGTCATCAGACTGACCCCGACTTCCGGGTGCAATTTACATTTGACTTCGTGGGTTGGGCCAACCCTGTACAAGAGGATGGACTTGTATGCAACTGTCTGATTGGCCAGTTTAACTCTGATGTGAACAGGCCATCTGCTATTCACGTTAACTATCCCCTAAAATGTATTATGAAATGTGTGTGTGTGAGTGTTGATTTGGGTGTGTAACTAATGCAGTAGACCTGACTATTAGAATGGAGAAAGAGAAGAAGGCTCTGAGGCCATGCCTGATTCCTGTTTATCAGATTGTGATTGCTTAACACTTCAATTTGTAGTTTAACACTTTAAACATATTTGTTCATAAGAATGCAAACAAAATACAGTATGTGTAGAGCATAATGGGAGATTACCTACAGAATTATTATTTTGGCACTCTAACTTTTCATGACCCTTTCACAAGGGTCACAACACAGCTAATTCAAATATGAAATATACTGAATGGGTACATATTCATATTCTGAGGGGTAACTTAATAGACTGTTTTGCTGTGTATTCCATTTAGCACTGTGTATATATCTGTGTACATATGTATATTGTGAGTGTTGCTATCCCTGTGCTGCTGCAAACCTGGAATTTTCCCATTGTGGGACTAATAAAGGCTTATCTTATCTTTGTCATGTCTGCTGCATAATTGCGCAGTGAACATATGAATTGATACAAGCCCAAAATGCAGGGGAAGTGAACGAGTTTATTAACAGAATGGGACAACTCAAAAATACACAAAATACAGGGAAAATGTTGAGTTGGATGATGCAGTGTGGCACACTATCAATGCACGCCCGAGCTAGTTGGCAGGGAACGCTCCCAGGGCGGAACTGGACAGCGCATGAAAAATAGAAGGAAGACTTACAGAGGGTGTCGGAGCTCAGCGGGCTCTGGGGAAACAACACCATCAAAGTCAAGGGAAAGGGTGCCAACAGCTCCAGGAAAAACATAGGCTGGTGACCACAGACTGACTGGGAATTGAAGACTTACGCCACGACACTGAATCCCCCCCCACTGTCACCCAATAAATGCCAAGCAGGCTAATGGGTGACAAGTGGACGCAGGTGTGTGGCGGGAGTCTGAGAATGAGTGTGTGTGTGTGTGTGTGTGTGTGTGTGCAAGCATGTAAGTGTGTGTGTGTGTGTGTAGGAACAAATGAGAAAATAACTAATAGCTGGTCTGGTAGAGAGAGAGAGAGAGGTGTGGCTGTAGACTGGCAAGAGCCAAAGCTCAGGGCTCAACCTGCCAGCTGGAACCAATTAACAAAAATCAGAAGCTACAGCCACAAGTCATGGGCGGAGTTGAAACACCAGCTCCACACATCACAGACCACCCCCCCCCCCCCCCGTCCTCAAGTGGTGGATTCCAGACACCCACATGCCATGGAACCCCTGCGGCACAGGTGGCGGAGAAAACAGGACCACGGCGGTGCCCAGCAGGAGGAGGAGGAACACCCACAGGGCCTCCAGAAGGGAAGGGAAGACCCTGGTGTCCCCAGGTGGTCTGGTAGCATCCTCAGTAGTCCCGACGTGGGACTGAAACTTGGTAGTACCCGCGGTGGACCCGGGCTGGGCCATGGCTGCATCTGTGGTGGTCCCGGCCTGGGACAACATTGCACCAGCGGTGGCCCCTTCCCAAGACCTCATTGCTCCCGCAGTGAGCCCCGACTGGGCCTGCGCTGCACCCACGATGGACCCCGACTGAGCTATGGTTGCACCAACGGTAGAGTCCGGCTGGACCCCTGCTGCACCCGCGGTGGGACCCGGCTGGGTCACTGCTGACCCCAACGCTGCTTTAACCGTGGGTCAGCCGAACCGTGTGAGCACCCGAGCCAGAAGACAATCAATTACGGGCACCCTAGGCTGGAGCAGAGCACCCACAATGACCTCCTCGGCAGGGGAGGCTGGACCCACAGTGACCTCCAGTGGCGAACCTGGATCCTCAGACTCGTCTGGCGATATCAGAGTAACCGGCAGCGGCGGAGCCCAGTGAGGCGAGCTCAGACGCAGCGGTTGGCTGCGCCCAGCTCTCCTTACCAAGAGCTCAGCAAAAATGCTGAATACTGGAAAGGAGGAAAACAAAAGAGAGCACTTGCCTTAGCTTAAGCCCCACCGCTGTCCAGGAGTCCAATGATCCGGGAGATTTACTCCCTGGCTCGGCCTCCTGGAGGTTCAGCTTAAGCGTAGACTCTGCTGCGGTGGCCTCCGCAGCAGGCATGATGGTTTCTGCAGTCATCATAGTTTCAGCCATCATGACCCACGCTGGTGATTCCTCCGGTGTGGTGGCTGATGTCTGGCCCACTGTTGCTGCGGGGGAAGAATCCTCCCGGACCTCTGGCTCCTCCCAGTCATGACAGTCCAGCTCTGGTATACATTCAGGGGAGATGGAAGAGAGCATGGAGAGGGCTGGTGAACCATTCTTAACAGCAGCAGGTGGGGAGAACTCTAAGGTAGCAAATTTAAATCTGACCACCACAACAGATGACGTGAAAGAGGTGAGTGCCTACTGTGGAGGTGAAAACCTGGCGAGGGTTACTTTAGGCCAAGGGAAGGTGGTCCTCCTCATCGCCTCGTGGGAGATTTTGGCCCGCAAAATCAGTATGGCTTCACTCCTAGGTCACGCAAGGCAGGCTTGCTCCAGGGAGAGTGGGGAGACCTGGTCCTACCCGCCGATGTGCTGGATAATGGCATCTGGTCTGAATACAGGCTAGGTTTTAATCCCTAGATCTACCAAAGGTGAACTTCTACAGAAAAACGTGAACTACAAAAATCTACAAAACAGTAACTAGAAAACGCAGGCGGTCACCTTGGCAGAAAAACTTCAAAGAGAAGAGAGATGCAGAGAGAGTGTGGCAAAGGATGGAGGAGACATGAACGCCAGCAGGGTCTGAAGCAGAAAAGGCAAGAGAGAGGAGAGTAAAAAGAGCAGTGAAGACTGTGTCTTCTGGTTTAAACTTCACTCCCCACATGCTGGAAGGGAGGAGCTTGGAATCTCCCAACAAATCAGAGCTGCACAGAGGTTGGCTTTGTTACTATGGTTATACAGTGTGGAGGAGGTGTACTTCACTGAGCTAGGAGAGAACAGAAAACCGTGAGCACATCACATTAATATTATAATGAGTCCTAGGACACCTTTGTGTAAACTAAGCAGTTCTATTTGGTTAAACATCTTGCTTCACCAAAATAACTTGATCATAAGACATACAGATCTTTAGAAAAGGCAGACATGTGTAGGGTATATTAGAAGCCCAGATGCCTGAAGATTAGAGTTCTGACAGTCAATGATCCAGTTCGTGTGACTTCTTTCCAGTTTTCCTATGGCAGTCTGTTGGTGTTAGAAGGAGGGAAACACAATGAAGCTTTGTTCCTCATTGTTTGAATGGCTGTGAAGAATGAGTTGGGGGTTGGTGAGCAGAAGATAAGATAAGATAAGATAAGATAAGCCTTTATTAGTCCCACAACGGGGAAATTCCAGGATTGCAACAGCACAGGGATAGCAACACTCAGAGCAACAATCAGAAGGCAAGAAAAAAAAAACAACAAGCAAGCAAGAGCAGCTAATAAACATATGTACGTATTACTATAAAATATATATATATATACACACACACACACAGACACACAGTGCAGAGCATTGTAGCTGGATGGAATAAATATATGAATATATGAACACACAGTGCAGAGCATTGTAGCTAGATGGAATAAATATGTAAATATATAAACACCCACAGTACGGAGCATTGCAGCTAGGTGGAATAAATATGCAAGTATATAAACACACACAGTGCGGAGCAATGTAGCTAGATGGAATAATATGTAGATATATAAATATATAAACACACCCAGTGCTGAGCATTGTAGCTAGATGGAATAAATATGCAAATATATAAACACACACAGTGCAGAGCATTGTTGCTAGATGGAATGAAACAGCATAACCGTCTACTTAGTTATCCTACATGGTATGATTATGTGCCCATACATATTCTCACCCTCCATAGCGACCGGTATGTTCCTAGTTGTATGCCGGAGGGGACCATTGTGTAAGTCTATTGCATCTTTTGCATTCAAAAAACTATTAGTTTGTTACGTCTTTTTGCTATCTCTGCGAGCAGCCCTGCTTAGGTTGTACAGTCTGACAGCCGTTGGTAGGAAGGACCTACGAAACCTCTCGGTTGTGCACCTGGGATGATGTAGTCTGCTGCTAAATGAGCTCCTCAGTGCATCCAGTATGTCCTGCATAGGGTGGAACTCGGACTCCAGCAGAGATGACAGTTTAGCCACCGTCCTTCTCTCTCCTATCTCCTCCATCGGATCAAGGCGCTGCCCCAGGACAGAGCTAGCTTTCTTAATCAGTTTGTTCAGTCTCTTCCTATCGGCTGCAGTAATGCCACTGCCCCAGCAGACCACTCCAAAAGTGATGGCTGATGCCACCACCGTGTCATAGAATGACTTCAGCAGCGCCCCTTGTACACCAAAAGACCTGAGTCTCCTCAGCAGGAACAGCCTGCGCTGTCCCTTCTTGTAGAGTGCATCAGTATTGTGTGACCAGTCTAGTTTATTGTTCAGATGAATACCCAGGTACTTATAGGATGTCACCATCTCGATGTCTGTTCCCTGTATATTTACTGGTACTGTGAGGGGCTGCCCATGCCTGCGGCAGTCCACCACCAGCTCCTTAGTTTTCCTCGCGTTGATCTGGAGGCAGTTCCGATGGCACCAGTCCACGAAGTCCTGGATAAGCCCTCTGTACTCAGCTTCATCTCCATTGGAGATGAGGCCAACGATCGCAGAGTCATCAGAGAACTTCTGTAGATGGCAGTGTGTTGTGTTGTGTGAGAAGTCCGCAGTATAAAGAGTGAACAGGAAGGGAGCCAGCACCGTTCCCTGGGGGGCCCCCGTGCTACTGATGATCGTGTCGGACACACAGTCCCGGGTTCTCACAAACTGAGGCCGGTTCGTGAGGTAGTCCAGGATCCATGATGACAGGTGCTGGTCCACCCCTGCGCGCAGCAGCTTGTCCTTCAGGATCATCGGTTGGATGCTGTTGAAAGCACTGGAGAAGTCAAAGAACATGATCCTCACCATATTCCCGGGCTTCTCCAGGTGGGACAGAGAACGGTGAAGGAGGAAGATCACCGCATCCTCCACCCCAATGCCATGCTGGTAGGCGAACTGGAGTGGATCCATCGCTGGTTCCACCAGGGGGCGGAGGTGAGCAAGGAGCAGTCTCTCCAGGGTCTTCATCAAGTGGGACGTCAAGGCCACCGGTCTGTAGCTGTTCAGGTCTTTGGGGTGGGAAGTTTTTGGTACAGGTACCACACAAGATGTTTTCCACAGCTGTGGTACCCTCCCCAGTTTCAGGCTCATGTTGAAGATATACGTCACAATCCCACACAGCTGGTCTGCACAGGACTTGAGGAGCTTTGCGCTGATGCCGTCCGGTCCCGGCGCCTTCCTCGCCTTGATCTTCCTCAGCTCCGTCCTCACCTGGGTCCTGGTCAGGGTCAGGATGGGGGGCTGTGTGTTGGGAGTGGGGGGGTGTTGGTGGAGGGGGGAGTGGGCAGCAGGACTTGATTTCTTTAGAGGCAGCAGTGGTTGTTGTGCAGTCAGGGGGGAGGGCGGTTGGTCAAATCTATTGAAAAACAGATTCAGGTTGTTCGCCCACTCCCTGCCCCCTGTGGCCTGGGGGGAGGTATTCTGGAGCCCCGAGATGGTTTTGAGGTTTCTCCAGACCCCGCTGATGTCGCTCTGTTGCAGCTTGTCCAGCTTGTCCAGCTTGGTGGTGGTGGTGGTGGGGGGGGGGGCTGAGGCAAGTTTGTCTACCTGGTACCGGCCACTACAATTCTCACTTCCCCTTTTGCATTGCCTGATTTGGTCTTGTTAATTTGCTAAGTGCACTCACCAGTTTGTGATTTTGTTCTGTTCTATTTAAGGGACGCAGCCCTGCACCTGGGTGCTGTGTCCTCGTCATTATTTTGGCGTTTAACCACGCTTCTGCTTGGCCTGATCCAAGTCTGTGCATTCTTGTCTGCATGTCCTGTTTTCCAGTGAGTTTTTGCTTATTTCCAGCCACTGAGCTGTTTAATAAAATGTCGAAGGCTCATTCCGCATCTGAGTCCAGTTATCTGCCCCGAAGAGCAAACCATGACATCTCACTCTCCAATATTGGGTTAAACAGTCTGGTTAAAAAGTCGACTGCCATCTCTCCTAAACATATCCATATGTCATCTGGACCAACCGCCTTTCCACTCTTCATCCTCTTCATAACTGTCTTCACTTCCACCTTGCTAATCCTTGGAACTTCCTGATTCACCATCTTCATCCGTCATCCCCTTTCTCGCATTTTCTTGATTAACCAGCTCCTAAAAGTACTTCTTCCGCTTTCTCAACACACACTTTTCACTCGTTAGTATATTACCATTTCTGTCCTTAATCAACCTAACTTGCTGTGCATCCTTTCCAGCTCGGTCTCTCTGTCAAATCAATTGATACAAGTCCTTTTTTTCCTTCCTTTCTTCTCAAACAACTCACTATATGCCTTTTCCTGTCATAAACCAAGTTCTGGAGTTTTCTGCCAAACTCGGTTTCATGGCTTTTTCTATTTATTTTCTCATCTGTTACATTTTTTACCTCTAGTTTTATTTTTCCACTGTTGACAGCGTCAGGGGTGTGTAGCTCCGTGTGGGCGTGTCCTGTCAGCTGTCGGCTGCTGCTTCACCTTCCCCTCATGGCCACAGCTCATCCTAGTCATTCTTCCTCACTTTCTCCTGCCCGTTCAGGCAGCCACATCTGTTGTTCATTATACCAGTTAATTCTGACTGCTATTTTAGGAGCTCTGCTCCATTGCATGGTGCAGCGTCCTACTTTCAGCACACTACTCTATCACGTAAGTCCTCTACATGGGCTACGTGTGTAACAGTGTTTCTCCAGGTTAGCCGGCGATAACTCTCGCCTTAGCGGAGCTATTCCTCTTGCCTGTTTTTTGAGCTTAGCCTCCAGGTTTAGCCAGCGATTACCCTTGCCTTAACTCATGGCCGACGTTCGGTGCTTTTTTCCCCTGCCCTGAAGGGCAAATCATGACAGAAGAACGCTACCAGTGTGGGCACCAGCAGCTGTGAGTTTTGCCTTTTTTTCCCTTCCCTCTCGTGTTTTTTTTGCAAAAACTGTATTTTTTCTGATGTTGTGTTTTCTGATGATAGTCTGAATGGTTTGAGTGAGGAGGAGTGTTGGGCCCTCAATATAATACGCAACATTTTATTGGAGGCTCATGCTTCCCGCACTCCCGAAACGACCCGGGAGTACCTGGAGGGAGCCACACAAGCGCTGGATGCATGCCCCAGCCTGTGGAGCCATCCTGAGCTGACAGACCTTCTCCTCTCCATATTTGATTCATCATCCATGCTCCACAGGCTGGAGGAAAACCCCTCCAAACCTCCACCCATGTCTCCGCCTCCTCTCCGGATGACCTCCGCAGTTTTTGAACGAACGTCGTCTGGCCATCCAGCAGCAGCAACCACCAAGCCCCGGGATTTAAGGCAAGTATCTTTTCATTTATCAACCTCAAATAATGAATGGTCTTGCCTTTTTCCTGGTGGCGAAGTTTAGCAGCAGCGGCCCGATTTGGCTGAGCATTCACCATCTGCTGCTATTTCTCAACCCTCACCTGCTTCTCCTTTGTCCCTCTCCAACTCCTCTGATTGTCTGCCAGTCCTGGGAGGGAGCCATCAGATTACGGAGAGGCCTGGGGTCCCAGAGAGGACCGGTTCAGCCAAGTAGAAGATTGCCTTCGGTGCCCTGAAGCCTGAACTTACCAAGCAACATCACCTGGTTTCGGAGATGCGGGACCCGGTGCCATCGATGAGGGGGTTCCCGACCCTGCAACTCGGGGTTCGGGATGTGCTGGCGAGGCGGCCTCCAGCCACCATGCCAGAAGAACCATCAGCGTTGGCTGTTTCACCTGGAGATCTTGGGTCTGCAGGAATCACCACGCCTGCTGTGGGGGCTACCACAGCAGAACCAGAGCTGGACCTCCAGAGGGCTGAGCCCAAAGCTGCATAATCACCCGGATCAACAGAATCCTGGACGGCGGTGTAGCTCAAGCTCAGGCAAATGCTCTCCTTTATTTTTCTCTTATCAGTCTTGGCGAAATCTTGTCTGGCTCTTGGTGAGGAGAGCCGAGTGCAGCCGTCAGCTGCGCCTGAGCTCGCCTCTCTGGGCTCCGCCACTGCTGGGGATCTTGACCCTGCCTTTTTGCTTGTATTGTCTGAGCTCTCTTCCACAGTTGCCGAGAGTGTGTCAGCCGTACCAGAGGTCTCTGAGGGTCCAGGCTCGTTTGTTGTGGATCCAGCTGTCTCCGAGGGGGTCGTTGTGGGTACTCCATCCCAGCCTGGGACCACCGTGGGTGCTGCTCCCCCTCCAGATGAGGTCTTCACGGGTACTCTGTCCCAGCCCGGGACCTCTGTGGGTGCAGCTCCTCTGCCCTAGGCTGTCGTCTGAGTTCTGCCTCCTTTATCCAGGTCTCCGTGGGTGTTGCGTCCCAGCTTGAGGCCTACCTGGGTACTGCGTCCCAGGGTTTGTTCGCCGTGGGTATTATGCTCCAGCCAGGGGACCACTGTGGGTGCAGCCATGTCCCAGCCCGGGCCAACCATGGGTGCAGCCTTGGCCCAGTCTGAGTCCACCATGAGTGCAGCTCCGCTCCAGCCCAGAGCCACGGCGGGTGCTGCATTGCTCCAGCCCGGAGCTACTGCGGATGCTGCCAGCCAGACCAATGCCGTCGTGGTTCCCCCTCCTCGGCTCTCCTTCTCTTCACTTGGCCTTCCCGTGGGGGAGCTACCTCCTGTGCCACCCCGTCTATCCAGGTGGATAAAAAACTCTGGTCGACCACCTGACGGACTGAGCTGTTGGGTTGGGTGGCCCATGTTCTCCGGCAGGCCACCCGACTTGTGTCACCTCGCCGTCCGCCAGGCCTGGGACTTTGGTCGGCCCCCTGAACTTTTTAGCTCCTGGGCCCAGGGGTCCTAATTTATTATTATTGGTTGGTGTGGGTCCTGAGCGGGCTGTTTTGTTCCCTCCTAGCCTTTTACCCCCGACCACCCATCCTGGGTGGGTTATTGTGGTTCCCTGTGGGGGGGGGGGGGCTCCTTCTTTTTATTTTGCTGTCACCAGGGGGTGTCTGGGTTTCATCCCTGGGGGGAGCTCTGTTTTGAACCAAGTTCTGGAGTTTTCTGCCAAACTCGGTTTCATGGTTTCTTCTATTTATTTTCTCATCTGTTACATTTTTTACCTCTAGTTTTATTTTTCCACTGTTGACAGCTGTCAGGGGTGTGTAGCTTCGTGTGGGCGTGTCCTGTCAGCTGTCCGCTGCTGCTTTGCCTTCCCCTCACAGCAGCAGCAGGATGCTGGAACTTTTCTACCAAACTGTTGTCGCCAGCGCCATCTTCTTTGCTGCTGTCTGTTGGGGTAGCAGTATTAGGGCCAGAGATACCAACAGACTTGACAAGATTATCAAGAGGGCTGGCTCTGTAATTGGTCTCAGACCGGAGACCTTTGAGACAGTAGTGGAGAGGAGAACACTAAATAAACTGCGATCCATCTTGGACAATCTTGATCACCCCCTCCACCACACACTAGATAGACAGCGAAGCACTTTCTCCAGTAGACTACTACAGCTTCGTTGTCGAACAGCCAGGTACAGGAAATCATTCTCGCCACATGCAATTTCACTGTACAATAACTCACTATGATGTTGTATTCTGGTCATAGCTATGCTGCCACACTGCACCTTACAGACTAACTGGTACCTCACATTTTCACTCTGCTCCTGAGAGTCCTTCTTTGTGCAGTGGGGTGATTCATGTGTTTATACGGGTCATCATATATTAAGCTATAGTCGTGTTAGTTTTACTTTCCATGGGTAATCCGTTTGTCTGTCATGTGTGTGTTTCTGTTGTTTTGTTGTCTACTGTCATGCTGCTGTTACACTGTAATTTCCTAGTTTGGGATCAATAAAGTACATCTATCTATCTATCTATCTATCTATCTATCTATATATCTATCTAATAAGAAATGTCAGAATAGGTTAACACATTTGGATGATTTTAAAACAAAGAATTCAACATGTATCATGGGCATCATAGACAGTTATTGAATTACTGAGCATTACATGTGAATCAAACCTTTGTGGAACCAAAAACCCATAGTTTAACTTGGCGATATACTGGAGATTGGAAAACCATAAAATAGCACTGGTTAAGAAACGTGGATGCAATTTTAGGAAGAAAATGATGATTAAACTATTTATAAAAAGGAAAATTGGTGTTACTCAAAAGGGACGTAGATTAATGAAAAGCAAAATGCATTTTGAAATTCTGATAGGAGTCTGCATGAAATTAAGTTTAAAGAACTTACACCAGGAATATTCTGAAGAATCAAGTTTAAATTAGCAAAGCAAGCAAGCAAGCAAAGTTTATTTGTATAGCACTTTTCACAGATATATATCACAAAGTGCTTCACAGCAAATTAAAATTTACAAATACACAGAAATTAAAATCAATAGAAATGATAAAATATTCATATTAAGAGGAATAAAAAGAGAAAACAGTGAAGGAATAAAAGCCATTCAATGAGAGCTAAAAGCCTGTCTAAACAAATCAATTTTTAACTCCTTTTTAAAGGAGTCAACAGACTCAAGGCAGCGCAAGGACTGGGGAAATGTGTTCCAAAGCCGCGGTGCAGCAGCCTGGAAAGACAGATCTCCGTGGGTTTTGAATTTGGTCTGAGGGACCACCAGGAATCTCTGGTCTGAGGATCTTGGTTTTATTAAAACACATAAAAAGAGCATTACAATTATCTCAGCGAGACGAGATAAAAGCATGAGTGATCATTTCCAGTTCAGGTGTTGAGACCATAGATCTAAGTTTTGCTATATTCCTCTGATGAAAAAAGCAATTTCTGATTAGCTGCCAACCATGGCAGTTCAGTGACAAAAACAACACCCAGGTTATGTAGGCTGGGCTAGACAGAAGAGCCTAGGTGACCTAAGTTTTGCCTTATGAGAGGAATTTTACTGTCTGGAGCGATGATCAGTGTTTCTGTCTTGTTAAGATTTAATTTTAGGAAGTTATTGTTTAACCATTTGTTAATGGCAGACAGGCAAGAGATTAAGTTTGATAAAATGCTCAGCTCATTTTCTTTAAGAGAGCAGTAAAGCTGAGTGTCATCTGCGTAAAAATGGTAAGAGACACCCTAAAACTGACTGATAATCTGGCCAAGTGGGGTTAAATACAATAAAAACAGAGTAGAATGAATCTGCATGATTCCTGTTCCATTTCACCCGGTTAAACTATTTATTATTCTGTAAAGCTGTGGTCCTGATTTCTTAAGATAAGATAAGCCTCTATTAGTCCCACAATGGGGAAATTCCAGGATTGCAGCAGCACAGGGATAGCAACACTCAGAGCAACAATCAGAAGACAAGAAAAAGAAAAAAAAAACAAGAGCAGCGAGTATACATATGTACATATAAATATATAAACACACAGTGCGGAGCATTGTAGCTAGATGGAATAAATATATAAACACACACAGTGCGGAGCATTGTAGCTAGGTGGAATGAAACAGCATAACCGTCTACTTAGTTATCCTACATGGTATGATTATGTGCCCATACATATTGTCGCCCTCCGTAGCGACCGGTATTTTCCTAGTTGTATACCGGAGGAGACCATTGTGTAAGTCTATTGCGTCTTTTGCATTCAATACTATTAGGTTGTCACGTCTTTTTGCTATCTCTGCGAGCAGCCCTGCTTAGGTTGTACAGTCTGACAGCCATAGGTAGGAAGGACCTGCAAAACCTCTCAGTTGTGCACCTAAGATGATGTAGTCTGCTGCTAAATGGGCTCCTCAGTGCATTCAGTATGTCCTGCATAGGGTGGAACTCGGACTCCAGTAGAGATGACAGTTTAGCCACCATCCTTCTCTCTCCCATGTCCTTCACTGGGTCAAGGCGCTGCCCCAGGACAGAGCTAGCTTTCTTGATCAGTTTGTTCAGTCTCTTCCTATCGGCTGCTGTAATGCCACTGCCCCAGCAGACCACTCCAAAAGTGATGGCTGATGCCACCACCGTGTCGTAGAATGTCTTCAGCAGCGCCCCTTGTACACCAAAAGACCTGAGTCTCCTCAGTAGGAACAGCCTCCGCTGACCCTTCTTGTAGAGTGCGTCAGTATTGTGTGACCAGTCTAGTTTATTGTTCAGATGAACACCCAGATACTTGTAGGATGTCACCATCTCGATGTCAGTTCCCTGTATATTTACTGGTGCTGTGAGGGGTTGTCCTTGCCTGCGGCAGTCCACCACCAGCTCCTTAGTTTTCCTCGCGTTGATCTGGAGGCAGTTCTGATGGCACCAGTCCACGAAGTCCTGGATAAGTCCTCTGTACTCAGCTCCGTTGGAGATGAGGCCAACGATTGCAGAGTCATCAGAGAACTTCTGTAGATGGCAGTGTGTTGTGTCGTGTGAGAAGTCCGCAGTATAAAGGGTGAACAGGAAGGGAGCCAGAACCGCTAATGTACTTAAAAACCTTGCTACACCATATGAAGAGGATAGAATCTTTGCTGCTCTCATGAATGATAATATAACATAACTACACCCAGACAGGGCAAAATCTCAAACTTCACTGTTCATAAAAACTACAGTGGAAAAAGGTACATACAGAATATTTTACTTGAGGAGGTATGGTTCTCCATTGTTTTGGGGTTAAAGGAATGAGAGAAAAGCAAATGGGATGTCATTAATGTAATGTCATGACCAGCAGAATGCATGGAAAAAGGACTCAAGATACAAACATTAGAAAACCAAGGAGCCAGGAGCACAGAAGCATATGGAAATAAACTGATCCATAACATCCATGGAAGGAATTATGTTGCCGCAAGGCACAGAGAAACAAGACTGAATTAAAGAGAAACTGATGATTGCAAATGGGAAACAGACATGGACAGATGCCAGGAATAAAACATGGAGGTTACATAACCCAAAAGGTAAAAAGTAAATCAAAACCATGGATAACAGGAAATGGCCTTTCACACAATAACAGGAAATAAAGTTGCATAAGAGAAACCAAAACGGGGTGCTTTCAAAATCAACCTAAGACCCAAAAGAAGTAGACTAGATAAGAACACTATGAATACTTTTAACATAACTCAGAAACTAGACAGAATAACTCATGATAAAAAAATAAATCTAAAGTAATAAGATAACTCAAAGGGTGGGGCATGATCACCAATCATGCCCCCCGTGACATATTAAAAAAAGGATCAGTTGTAAAATATCTAGAGTTTTATTCTTCCCCCAGTGACCATCTTGAATTTTGGTCATTAATCCAATCCAACAAAAGGATAATTGGCTACATTTAAAGCATTAACGTAAACACTTGCCATGCCAGCATTTGCAGTTATTTTCCCCATTTTATTGACTGACCCTGAACCTTGCTACAGTACATCTTTATATTGACCACTATGATAAACATCAAAGGGAAGTCCAGGAACATAAGGGGCAAGACTATTGATTTCCACAAGACAGCACAAGAGGTGAATTGGTGAGAAAGAGAAAAAAAAATTGTTGAAAGTATTCACAAATGTAAATAGGACAAAATTACCCTCGGCCCCGTGAAAGGTCAAATCTGGTGCAGCATCAGTGACCATGAGAACAAGAAGGAAAAATCCAAGAACCCCAGGGATGATCTTGTTAATAATCTTGAAGCAGCCATTCTAACGTGTTATGCCGTTTTGGTGTGAAATCTTGACAAATAGCAGTTCAGTTTTGGTGTCATCCGATCACAAGACATTGTCGTTCAGGTATTCAGTGGCAAACATCAGATGAGAAATCAGATGTTATTATGGTATGCCACTAGAGCTTTTGCATTGTTTTAACTACCCCAAAACAAAGTATTGTTCATATGTGTGCTTGGTGTATATTTGAATAACAGTAATGGCATGAAATCCATTAGTGTTCAGATCAACACTCTTGTCCGTGGTTTCCCTGGGCAGTTCTTTTGTCATACCATGGTAGTGAGGATGAAGATGTGGACAAATAAAAGAGTGTTTCTGTTCAACAAATCTGTGGAATTAACTGTGAGTACTGGCTTAGTAAGTGTTAGGAATTCAACAGGTGATCATATACTTTTTTCTCTCACTGTAGTTTGGAGCGAGGCCATCCAGTGATTTAAACGTCAAGGCTGTCATTGTAAGTAAGAAATTGTTCTTGATGACTTGCCCGGGTAGATCCCAGAGGGAACTTCAAGGGCATCCTCCTGGATGAGGCAGCCATGGTGTGGTACCAATTCCTTTACCATTCAAACACACATTGGGCTACTACTTTAGCATCTCCAGTCAAGCTAACATGCATGCTTTTGAAATTTGGGAGGAAACTGGAGTACCCGGAGTAAACCCATGCAAGCGTGGGGAGGACATACGTACAAACTCCACACAGGCCCTGGCTGCCTGGCGGATCTGAACACACAACCTTCTTATTGTGAGGTAATAGTACTAACCACTACACCACTATGCTATAGAGTCCTTATTCCATACAAGTAGCAGCGGCAATTCATGTGACACCAGAGAAGTGCATGTGAAGACCCTAATGTTGTCAGTAAAGCTACGGTGACAAATACCCTTACGAACAGCTGCGAACACCGTATGAACAAATTTTGAACCATTTTGTACAGCCTTCTTAAGGCAGCCATAGGATAATCCAGTGTTTGTAGCTCATTTGTAAGTTCATGGCCAGGTTGATAGTTTTGTCCAAATTTTCTACGAATGTCCCATGAAAACCCCTCATCGTAGGGCGGCCGTATTGTTGTGTAAAGAGTGTGGTGTGTGGGTGTGGCCTTTAGGGCTTGCTGTAGCTGACCTGGTGGTGATGTCAGGCGGGCTGTGGTGTCTGTATATATTTCTGTAAGAGTTCAATAAAGGTGAGTTTGCTGCACGGCATAAGACACACTCCAGACTCTGATTATCGACATAACATTTTGGCAACAAGGAGAAAACCATGGAGGCGTATGGGCTACCGTCACCTCTGCCGTTGTTTCTGGAGTGTCCGAGAGAGCCAACGATCCTGTGGCCGGACTGGATGGCCATGCATGGGGGATACATCGCTGGGCTAGGCCTGGGTAGACTTGACAGAGACCGAGGATGGGTGCTGCTGGTCCGTCGTCTCGGTGTGGAGGGTCAGAGAATTCTTGGGATGTTGGGAGAGACGGAGCTTTATGCGGATTTTGTCGGGTGGCTGGCTGGCGATTTTGCCGAACATACAAGGGACACGAAGTGGTAGATAGTGAAGCTGTTGGTGCCAAGGGAAGCTAAGCTAGCTAGCTCGGAGAAGCTAAAGGCTCAGGCTATGGCAACGGTGAGGTTGGCCACGAAGCTAGGTGCACGCCAAAACCAAGCTACAAGCTACCAGCAAGGTTTCGAGGGGGGACTGGAGCCACAACTGGGGGAGCCCCTGGTCACCGACGATGGCAAGCCAGCCGTGGAGCTCAGCATGGTGCGTGACCATGGCGCTGGTGGTGAAGATGGCGCGGTGAGCAAAGGCAGCATGGAGGGAGAGCAGCGACCAGACTCAACTGTGTCTTCTCCGTAGCTGGAGTTGGGGCAGCGGGAGGATGGGAGCAAGCATGCTGAAAGCCCCGGGAAGCAGCAGCAACAGCTGGGCACAGTGACACGACAGAGAGGAGGTGCTGGGCGCCACAGAGGGAGGGCAGGACCTCAGTGCCAGAGCTCAAAGCGCCTTGGATGAGGGTGCTAGGCGAGGCGTAACAGTGAAGTGCACGAGTCGACGAGTGACGCCGACGGGCGAGCTTCGGTTTTCCCCAGCGCTCGGCCACAGGGGGCCGGAGTGTCTGGGGCTACAACGATGACAGCTGCAGCGGTTCCGAATACGGTCGGGGGCAGACTGACAGGCACGGAGGGACAGTGTGCCAGGCAGCAGCACTGCAGGTCGAGTGGGACCCCCCTGAGAGTTGTGGACCGGGTTCGGGTCCGTGAGTTGGTGTCGGATGGCAGGTCCAGACAAGAGAAGCGGTCAAGAGTGAGGCGAAGAGACATTCTTGCCGGGGAGGTCAGCTTCGAGCCCGGGGGCAGGTGGCTTCCAGGGGCGTGCATGCCGTGGGGCTGCCCTGGGCCGTCAAGCCGGCTTTATCCTTGGCTCCCCGTGGACATTCATGTAACGCAAGTAATTTTGAATGTAAATACGTTTATACGATGTGGATAACGGTTCATATGTACGTGTTGTAAATAATAGTGTTTGGAGTGAGTTTTGAATGTGCATATGAATATGTTGTTATGATGATTTTGTGCATTTTCTTTAGTTTAGGAGCACAGCGTACAATTTTTGTTATATATGGACTCTCTTTTAGTTTAGGGGTGGCAAAATAATCGACACCGCCATGTGGGCTGCACATTAGTCCACCCATCAGCCCTATTTTAGTTTGTTTTGTGTGAATGTGTTAGGCCATTCCAATTCATTGTTCCCCGTTATTTTCCTTAGTGCATGATTCAGGTCCTAAATTGGGGTGGGTCTGAATTGTATGTGTTTTGGACTTTTGTAAGGGGGAGGGGAATGTTGTGTAGGGAGTGTGGTGTGTGGGTGTGGCCTTTAGGGCTTGCCGTAGCCAACCTGATGGTGATGTCGGGCGGGCTGCGGTGTCTGTATATATTTCTGAGTGTTCACTGAAGGTGAGTTCACTGCATGGCATAAGACAGACTCCAGACTCTGATTACCGACATAACACGTATAAATACCATAGGAACAACGTAAGAACTACGCAAGATATTGGCTGTAAGTATGCCCCAAGATCACCTTACGTTGTTTTTGAGGGCCCCTTACAGCGGTCGTAGGAAATGCCATTTGAATCCCGTTCGTACTGAAATTTGTACAGCGTGTGTAAGGCAGTAGTGAGGCACTCATAAGGTGGAAGTATGTCATTTGTGCGACATTTGTGCCCACAAAATGTGCCGAAAGCCATAAAATCTTCCTACCAATGACTTGAGAGTGCCGTGAGTTGCAAAAAATTTTCATAAGATGGCATTAAGTATGCTGTAAGAAGATCCCAAGGCACCCTTACAAAGAAGGTAAGAACTCTAGGGCCATCGTACGACAGAAACGCACCTCATTTCTCAAGAATGAATCAAGTTGCTCTTGTGAATCGAACAGCAGCCATAACAAGCTATGCCCCCCTCCATGAATGTCTCCAAACTCCAGAATTCATAGGAACTGGGAGATTCTTACGAACCCATCATTCATGAGAATGTTTGTGAACATAGTTTAACTCTGAGAGTTATCACACTTTGGGGGACTTTAGGAATTATTTTGGTACTCTGACAGTAGAGCACCTGATAGAACAGAAAACACAGTCTATCTCCAGCAGAGAAACAAAAAAAAAACCTAATAAAAGCTCAGTGGTTCCAACTGTAGAGCAGCCCGCTGTCCCTCAGTGTAAATTGGCAGATTTTCTCGAGCTAGCTGTTGGTCGAAAGGTGGACACCAGCTGGATGTGGGGAGATGGATTTCTTTGGGTAATCAGAGTTTTTTTAGATTGTCTTACAGAATTTCCAGTACAAAGTATGGAATTCCCTTCATTATATTAAATGGCAACAAGTCTGTCAGAACCTATTTAAATTTTGTCAACCTGACATCCAGAAGTGACTTAAATGACTTTAGCCTTGTGACCAGAAGATGGCGCTACAGAAGAGATTGAGCTCATCAGCTGAAAGGTTGATTCAGCTTTACATTTGTGGTGTGCGATACAGCAAGATTTGGTGTCGATCCGATACCAAGTAAATACAGGGCCAGTATCGTCAATACTTAGACAATACCATCCATCCATCCATTTTCTACCGCTTTTCCGGAGGTCTGGGTCGCGGAGGCAGCAGTTCAAGCAGAGAAGCCCAGACCTCCCTCTCCCCAGCCACCTGCTCAGTGATCAGAGATAATGAAATCAAAAATTAACAGACAATGGTCAAACAGTACAGGATTATGAGGAGACACTACCAGATTTTCGATATCTATACCATAAGTCAAAACAAGGTCCAATGTATGGTGGAAATAATGGGTAGAATTTTTTTACTTTTTGGGAAAACCCCATTGAGTCTAAAATTGAATTGAATGCCTTATTAAGACAGTCACTCTCAACATCCATCCATCCATCTTCTACCGCTTTTCCGGAGGTCCGGGTCACGGAGGCAGCAGTTCAAGCAGAGAAGCCCAGACTTCCCTCTCCCCAGCCACCTGCTCCAGCTCTTCAGAGGGGATACCAAGGCGTTCCCAGACCAGCTGGGAGACATAGTCTCTCCACCGAGTCCTGGGTCTGCCCTGGGGCCTCCTCCCAGTGGGACGTGCCTGAAACACCTCAAGTGGGAGGCGTCCAGGAGGCATCCTAATCAGATGCCCATACCACCTCAACTGACTCCTTTCAATGTGGAGGAGCAGCGGTTCTACTCTGAGCCTCTCCCGGATGACTGAGCTCCTCACCGTATCTCTGAGGGTGAGTCCAGCAATCCTACGGAGAAAGCTCATTTCAGCCGCTTGTGTCCGCGATCTCATTCTTTCGGTCATTACCCAAAGCTCGTGACCATAGGTGAGAGTAGGAACGTAGATTGACTGGTAGATCGACAGCTTTGCCTTAGAACTAAGCTCCCTCTTCACCACAACAGACCGGTACAACGTCCGCATCACTGCAGATGCTGCTCCAATCCGTCTGTCGATCTCTCACTCCATTTTCCACTCACTCATGAACAAGACCCCAAGATACTTAAACTCCTCCACTTGGGGCAGGAGCCTGTCCCCAACCCGGAGAGGACAATCCACCTTTTTCCGGCTGAGGACCATGGACTCGGACTTGGTGGTGCTGATTCTCATCCCAGCCGCTTCACACTCAGCGGCAAACTGTCCCAGCAAGAGCTGTAGGTCATTGCTGGATGAAGCCAACAGGACAACATCATCTGCAAACAACAGAGATGAGATCCTGTGGTCACCAAGCATGACACCCTCCATTCCCTGGCTGCGCCTAGAAATCCTGTCCATAAAAATTATGAACAGGATCGGTGACAAAGGGAATGACTCCGACCGAGTGTTGGCAATACGAACCAAACTCTCACAACGGTCGTACAGAGACCGAATAGCTCGTAACAACAAGCCCGATACCCCATAGTCCCGAAGCACCCCCCACAAAAATCCACGAGGGACGCGGTCAAATGCCTTCTCCAAGTCCACAAAACACATGTAAACTGGTTGGGCAAACTCCCACGAACCCTCAAGAATTCTCGAGAGGGTAAAGAGCTGGTCTGATGTGCCACGGCCAGGACGAAAACCACGTTGCTCCTCCTGAATCCGAGGTTCGACCAACGGCCGGAATCTCCTCTCCAGTACCTTGGCATAGACCTTCCCAGGGAGGCTGAGGAGTGTGATCCCTCTAAAGTTGGAGCACACCCTCCGGTCCCCTTTTTTGAAGAGAGGAACCACCACCCCGGTTTGCCATGCCAAAGGCACTGCCCCCGACCTCCACGCAATGTTGCAGAGGCGTGTCAACCATGACAACCCAACAACATCCAGGGCCTTGAGGTACTCAGGGTGAATCTCGTCCATCCCCGGGGCCTGGCCACCAAGGAGATTTTTAACCACCTTGGCGACCTCAGCCCCTGTGATAGGCAAGTCATCCCCCTCGTCCCCAAACCCTGCTTCCTCTGTGGAAGGCGTATCAGTGGGATTGAGGAGATCCTCGAAGTATTCCTTCCACCGCCCGACGATATTCCCAGTCGAAGTCAACAGTGTCCCATCCGCACCATACACAGTGTGGACGGGGAGCTGCTTTCCCCTCCTGAGCCGCCGAACAGTTTGCCAGAATCTCTTTGAGGCCGACCGAAAGTCTTGTTCCATGGCCTCACCGAATTCCTCCCATACCCGGGTTTTTGCTTCAGCAACCACCCGAGCTGCACTCCGCTTGGCCTGCCGGTACACCTCAGCTGCTTCGGGAGTCCCACAAGCCAACCAAGCTTGATAGGACTCCTTCTTCAGCTTAATGGACCCCCTCACCACTGGTGTCCACCACTTGGTTCGGGGGTTGCCACCATGAGATGCACCGACCACCTTGCGGCCGCAGCTCTGGGCCGCCGCTTCAACAACAGAGGTGGAGAACATGGCCCATTCAGACTCCATGTCTCCAGACTCCCTCGGAATGTGGTTGAAGTTCTTCCGGAGGTGGGAGTTGAAGACCTCCCAGACAGGGGCCTCAGCCAGACACTCCCAGCACACCCTCACTATACGTTTGGGTCTACCAGGTCTGAATGGCTTCCTCCCCTGCCATCGGATCCAACTCACCACCAGGTGGTGACCAGTTGACAGCTCTGCACCTCTCTTTACTCGGGTGTCCAAGACATACGGTCGCAGGTCTGATGATACGATAACAAAATCGATCATCGACCTGCGACCTAGGGTGTCCTGGTGCCAGGTGCACATATGGACACCCTTATGCTTGAACATGGTGTTCGTTATGGACAGACTGTGGTTAGCACAGAAGTCCAATAACTGAACACCACTCGGGTTCAGATCGGGCAGGTCATTCCTCCCAATCACCCCCCTCCAGGTTTCACTGTCGTTGCCCACGTGCGCATTGAAGTCCCTCAGTAGGACAATGGAGTCTCCAAGAGGAGCACCCTCCAGCACCCCAGTCACAGACTCCAAAAAGGGTGGGTACTCTGAAACATCATTTGGTGCATAGGCACAAATGATGGTCAGGACCCGTTTCCCAACCCGAAGGCGCAGGGAAGCAACCCTTTCGTCCACCGGGGAAAACTCCAATATAGAGGCAGCAAGGTGGGGCGATACAAGAATACCCACCCCTGCTCGTCGCCTCTCGCCTGGGGCAACTCCAGAAAAGGCCAAGCTCCAGCCCCTCTCCAGGAGACTGGTTCCGGAACCGGAGCTGTGTGTTGAGATGAGGCCGACTATATCTAGCCGGTATCTCTCAACCTCGTACACCAGCTCAGGCTCCTTCCCCACCAGAGAGGTGACATTCCACGTACCAAAAGCCAGTTTAGAAAGCTTGGGATCAGTCCGCCAAGGTCTCCGCCTTTGACCGCCACCTAATCCACATAGCACCGGACCCCCATGATCCCTCCTGCAGGTGGTGAGCCCACTGGAGGGCGGACCCATGTAACTCCTTCGGGCTGAGCCTGGCCGGGTCCCATGGGTGGAAACCCGGCCACCAGACGCTAGCCTTCGAACCCCTCCCCCAGGCCTGGCTCCAGGGTGGGGCCCCGGTAACCCCATACCGGGCGGGGTACACTGAATCCTTGATACACAATTTATCATGAGAGTCTGTTGGATCGTTCTTAGTCTGGCCCTTCACCCAGGACCAGTTTGTCTTGGGAGACCCTAATTGCCTCTGATAGGGTCATAAAGACTTATACAATACCAATACTTTTTAATAATTCAGGTGGATAAATTACTAAATCTGAATGAATTTTCATGACCATAAAGTGTTTTGTGATTTTTTTTCATTGCATTGTTAATTAGTTAAAACTCAAGACAGAATTTTGGCAAAGTTTGTAGGTAAATAAAAAATACTTTATTATCATAATAAAACTTTTTGTTCAGAAACAGAACAGTGACAATACAGTTTTTCACCATAAATTGTCATGTCTGGATTTTTTGCTTAAATAAACAAACTGCACAAAATGATCACTCAAGAACAAATTAAAACAGATTCTTATTTGAGGTAAAGTGTTGAGATACTACAATACAAAAATTAAATAAAATATCTTCCTTCATTTGAAAATACTAGTACATACCCGTGCATACCCATCCATGCCTGTAGAAACCAAGTATAAGGAAGTATTTCTGCATGCCCATTGCCGAAGGGTCTCCTCCTGTCTCAGACGGCTGTGTTGTTCACAGTCATGCCTGCGGCATACTGCTGGAAACTGAGGTGTTTCATGTTCACAGCATCTTTTCTGACGTGCAGCAGTTCTCCTCATTCTGTTACTCTCCATCTGGTGGGTCTTCTTCTTCTTCATTCAGACCACTGGTTGAGGGATAGGTGCGTCGTAATTTCGGTTCATGGGCAGGATCATGAAAATAGATCTGAGCAAAAAGTGGCTTTCGACCCTGTTCAGGAAGGCCCGTGCATGCCCGTAGAAACCAAGAAACTGGAGCACCCAGAGAAAATCAGTGCTTTGCTTGCCATTTTACACATTTGTAGTGTAGACTGGCATTCTTCAAGGTTACACATTTTTATTGTGTCAGCACCTCTTTAAAAACGACATTGCTGTGAAAGTTACGCTTTTGCTTAGTTTCTTCATCTGGAGCAAGAATACGAAGACTGCTTGATCTGGCAACTCTGCTTGTGGAAACGTAGAATTGGCCATGGCTGCAGAAATCTGTTGTGCAGAAAACACGAACGCGCTGTAAAGACTGGCCCTGTGACTTATTCATCTTGCCAATTTTGAGCCATATGACATTATAAAGACACATTAGTCTAGGCATCGTGAGTGATGGTCTATATGACATCATAAAGACACATCTGTCTATGTGCCGTCATATAGACATCATATCTTTATGACGGCATCGCAGATATCTTTATGACGGCATCGCGATTCCTATGATGCCTGAGTTCATAGGACGGCCTATGATTAAAGACACATTAGTCTAGGCATCGTGAGTGATGGTCTATATGACATCATAAAGACACATTTGTCTATGTGCCGTCATATAGACATCATATCTTTATGATGGCATCGCGTGTCCTATGATGCCTGAGTTCATAGGATGTCCTATGATTATCAGCCAGAGGTCATAGGCCATCCTATGATGTTCTATAAACATGACACACACACACAGAGATTTCTTGCTTTAATAGAATGATGATGATAGCCACGCTATGCTCCTCTTCCTCTCTGCCATTCTTCTGCCCCATCTTTGTGTGGCTCGTGTGTGTGCACCAGCAGCTGCTGCTTGCTAGCTTGTTTACCTGGTGCTGCTGAATCATGTGATGGTACAACATAAAAACACAACAGGGAGGAAGAGGAGGTAAGGAGTAGGTGTAATGCACCTAAATACTGGTTGCCAACCGCCGTAAAACCACAAGAAGGAGGAGGAGCAAAGTGTGCCTGCTCCGTGCTGTGATGGGAGCAGCACTTACACAGACAGAGTATTACACTGCATACTCTGGTATTGAGCAATATCAATACCAACACTGGTATTGATATTATCGATATTTGGGTCGACCTGCCCACCACTACTTAACATCTCAATGAATAACTTATTTAATAGACTCATTGGCCGGTTAAAGTACCATTATGTAGTATTTCAATTAAAAATAATGTTCCCGCAATCATTTTGGTGGCCCAACAGCTTCAACTGGGTAAATAAAGGAGAAGGCTAAGGACCTGTACTTAATTCAATTCAATTCAATTCAATTCAATTCAACTTTATTTATATAGCGCCATTTCACGACAACAGTCATCTCATAGCACTATCAACTGTAGGGGGGAACCCCCACAGTTGCAGAAAGACCCCAGCAATCAGGTGATCCCCTGTGAGCAAGCACTTGGCGACGGTGGAGAGGAAAAACTCCCTTTTAACAGGAAGAAACCTCCAGCAGAACCAGGCTCAGGGAGGGGCAGTCATCTGCTGCGACTGGCTGGGGGGTGAGGGGACAGAGAAGAAGAAAAGAACAGACATGTAGAGAGCAAACAGCACGATGGGGACTCAATCTATGGGAGAGAACAAACAAATGTTAATGACCAGCAAAAAAAAATATTTCATAGAGAGTGAGGAAAGGAGTGAGGCCCAGTGCATTACTGGAGGTCCCCCGGCTGACTAAACCTATTAGCAGCATAACTAAGGGAGGGTTCAGAAACACATGATCCCTCCCTAATTGTAGGCTATATCAAAAAGGTAGGTTTTAACCCTAATCTTAAAAACAGAGATCGAGTCTGACTCCCGAATCCAGATTGGCAGCTGATTCCACAGGAGAGGAGCTTGATAACTGAAGGCTCTGCCTCCCATTGTACTTTTGGAGATTCTAGGTATTACAAGTAGTCCTGCATTTTGGGAGCGTAGTGCTCTGTTAGGATAATACGGTAGTATCAGATCTTTTAAATAAAAAGGAGCCTGATTGTTTAGAGCTTTGTAAGTAAGAAGAAGGATTTTAAACTTAATTCTAAACTCTATGGGAAGCCAATGAAGGGAGGCCAGAACCGGAGAGATATGATCTCTCTTTCTAGTACCTGTTAAAACTCTTGCTGCAGCATTTTGGATCAGCTGAAGACTTTTTAAAGATGTTTTAGGACAACCTGATAATAAAGAATTACAATAATCTAATCTCGAGCTAACAAAAGCGTGGATCAGTTTCTCAGCATCACTCTGAGACAAGATGCTCCTAATCTTGGCAATATTACGCAAATGATAGAAGGCAGTCTTAGAAACAAATTTAATATGTGAATTGAAGGACAAATCCTGATCAAAAATAACTCCACTTATATAGTGAGATGAGAGATGAGATGAGATTCAACTTTATAGTGCTTTTTCTAGTCACAAAGACCACTCAAAGTGCTTAACTAGTAGTGACACAAACCCTGTATTCTAAGGGCCCATCAGAGACAGATACCTCGGGACAATGTAGAGTCATCAGTTAACCTAACATGCATGCCTTTGGGTTGTGGGAGGAAACTGGAGCTCCTGGAGAAAAACCCACACAGCACAGGGAGAACATGCAAACACCACACAAAAAAGTTCCCACCCCTGCCAGCCTGGGGTTTCAAACCTGGATTCGTCAAACTGGGAGGCAACAGTAAATGTCACTTCCCCTGTTGCCTGACTGGGCCTGCATTGCCTGCAGCAGCACTGTGCAACCTTTCAGTTTCTGGCAGGAACACTGAAAAATTGCAATAGCCAAGAGTGCTATGTGGCTAATGGGACTCATGCTATAAATTGTGCCAGCCGACCTTTCAGTGTTCCTACCAGGAGCAGGGATGATACATAGGGCCATATTACAGCAACCCAGTCCATATTCAATTGTCAGATGCGCAGGGCATGTTTATGAGCATTTTCAAGTTCATTTTGCTATCACACCAGTGAAAAAGACTAATTTCCTCTGCTGAATGTAAAATTGTTGTTTTAATTCAAAAGGACTCGGTATATTTTCATTGTGAATTATTCTGTTAACCCTCTGAGTGTGTATGTTGCAGAACTGCGACATAACCCCTAGTTGTCAATAAAATAGTTCAGATTTCCAAGGCTATAACTTGAAAGTGGTAAGAGGTAATGGATTACTGTCCTGTCAATTAGAAAGATGTAAAATATGATCCAAAGTTTCAGATAGGAATAAATTTATGCATCTAATTTGCATGATGTCCCAGCACCTCTTTAAATTCCATAACTCAGTCAAAAATGGACATTGGACGTATAAAAATGGTTCAGTCTTTTGATGCCGTTTTTTGTACAGAGGTACCTCATCATCTTATCTTCAAAGTATATGAACAAGAAATCAGTACATTTAAACCCCCCCCCCCAGAAATTTCTCATTTACTTTTGACTCTCATCTCATCTCATCTCATCTCATCTCAAAGTCAGAGTGAGAAGGCAGGCGCAGTGCTGCGCTGTGCCACTAGGGGCTCGCAAATTCTCACACTCAAAGGGTTTAAGAGAATGATAGTGAATGAGGTAAAAAAATTGTAAAAACTGCCATCATTGCATAATGATGTATGTTTTGTGCACACCTGTGGGCTCTTCAAGGCCATGTTGACAGCTCTTTTTCTGGTATAGGGCAGACTGGTCCCGCTGCGGCCTGGTAGTTAAAAAGAGGACTGAATTATAATCCCACAGACCGTTTTTTTTCCCCCTCTGTTCAGTGGAAAAACTCTGCTGTGCCTTCAAATAGTTCATATTTAACCAGTCCCTCCAGGATTTTACTATGTTGCGATTCTACCAATTCCTGCAAATTCAGCAGGTCCTGCATAATTTGAATTTTGTCCAATCGCTGCAACTTTCCCGCAATTTTGGCCAATTGTCGTCAACTTCCACCAGTTTTGCCAAACAAATTTGTCCCTGAGTAGCGCGCAAACATGTACATCATCAGTCTGACCAATCAAATGCGACGTTGCACTGCACTCACTTCCGTGTTTACAGTGAGTATATACAGAACACACCAGCAAAAACAGAGTGTGTGATTTAAAAAAAAAACCCACTCACCTGTGAGTTTCCCCATATTGTTCCTTCCTCCGTCTCCCCCGGCCTGCCGGTGAACCTCTCCTCGAGTCACCATAATGACCGCATGCATGAAGTGCCAGGTTTGTGTTGAATAACGTTCACCTGCCTGAAAGCACCCCTGTCTCGCATAAGGAGAGAAAGAAACACAAACAAGTGAGCAAATCTAACACTACAGCCAGTGTTTGAACATTTTATACATCTTTAGAGGTAAAAGTCACAACTACATCTTGTCAATGAGTTTTAAAGCTGTGAATCTCTGGACACGGGCCAACGCACGATTTAGGCAAATCCCCAAGGAGAGCCCTGCAACTTACTGCAATGATTAAAAAAAAAAAATCCTGCGAAATCCTGGAGGGACTGTTTAATTGTCCTCACTTAACAGAAAACAACAGATGAGTGTGCTTTTTCATTAATTGGGATGCACAAGCACAAATGGACATGAGATATGATGATGCGATATGATGACTGACACACACGAAAGATAATGGACAGAATCCTTTCTCACGGAAGAGGTTTGTCATATAAGATCTTCAGACTGACAGCATCCCACTATGCCTCTCTTGTGCACCGCATCCACACATTCCCTGCTCATTCATTCATTCCCCTAAAAAATTAATACATTAACACCTAATCTATAAACTCCAATGGTAAGTCCACTATTAAAATGAAAATCTGGCTGGATTAAAGAAAAAACTATTACGTATATCATCATATTGTAATTAAAATGATGGGTGATTAGATTATAACTGCTACAGCTCTCTCCATTAAATAACAGAAAATCCTAACACTCAGTTCAATTCAATTCAATTCAACTTTATTTATATAGCGCCATTTCACAACAGCAGTCATCTCATAGCACTTTCAACTGTAGGGGAAACCCCCACAGTTGCAGAAAAACCCCAGCAATCAGGCAATCCCCTGTGAGCAAGTGCTTGGCGACAGTGGAGAGGAAAAACTCCCTTTTAACAGGAAGAAACCTCCAGCAGAACCAGGCTCAGGGAGGGGCAGTCATCTGCTGTGACTGGCTGGAGGGTGAGGGGATAGAGAAGATGAAAAGAACAGACATGTAGAGAGCAAACAGCACGATGGGGACTCAATCTATGGGAGAGAACAAGCAGATGTTAATGACCAGCAAAAAATAAATATTTCATTGAGAGTGAAGAAAGGAGTGAAGCCCAGTGCATTATTGGAGGTCCCCCGGCTGTCTAAACCTACACATGATCCCTCCCTAATTGTAGGCTATATCAAAAAGGAAGGTTTTAACCCTATTCTTAAAAACAGAGATCGAGTCTGACTCCCGAATCCAGATTGGCAGCTGGTTCCACAGGAGAGGAGCTTGATAACTGAAGGCTCTGCCTCCCATTGTACTTTTGGAGATTCTAGGTATTACAAGTAGTCCTGCATTTCGGGAGCGTAGTGCTCTGTTAGGATAATACGGTAGGATCAGATCTTTCAAATAAAAAGGGCCGTGATTGTTTAGAGCTTTGTTAGTAAGAAGGATTTTAAACTTAATTTTAAACTCTATGGGAAGCCAATGAAGGGAGGCCAGAACCAGAGAGATATGATCTCTCTTTCTAGTACCTGTTAAAACTCTTGCTGCAACATTTTGGATCAACTGAAGACTTTTTAAAGATGTTTTAGGACAACCTGATAATAAAGAGTTACAGTAATCTAATCTAGAGCTAACAAAAGCGTGGATCAGTTTCTCAGCATCATTCTGAGACAAGATGCTCCTAATCTTGGCAATATTACGCAAATGATAGAAGGCAGTCTTAGATACAAATTTAATATGTGAATTGAAAGACAGATCTTGATCAGAAACAACTCCAAGGTTCCTCACAGAGCTATTAAGAGAAACCACATCCACACTAAAAGTTTGATTTGGAAAGGTATTTCTAAGGTTTTTTGGACCAACAAGAATGACTTCAGTCTTATCTAAATTTAATAGCAGGAAATTGCAAGTCATCCAAGCTTTGATTTCCTTAAGACAGGCATCTAACTTGGCTAATTGATTACTATCATCTGGCTTCATTGACAGATATAATTGTGTGTCATCTGCATAACAATGAAAATGTATACAGTGATTTCTAATAATGTTGCCTAACAGAAGCATATATAAACTAAAAAGAGTAGGGCCTAGCACATATCCCTGTGGAACTCCATGACTGAGCTTAGAGTTGAAAGAAAACTCATTATTGACATGAACAAACTGGAACCTATCAGATAAATAAGATCTAAACCACTGCAACGAAGTTCCATTAAGTCCAACATAGTGTTCTAATCTATCAAGTAGAATATTCTGATCGATAGTATAAAAAGCTGCACTAAGATCTAAAAGGACAAGAACAGAAACAAGTCCATTATCAGATGTGATAAGGAGGTCATTAGTGACCTTCACTAAGGCTGTTTCAGTACTATGATGGATTCTAAACCCAGATTGAAACTCTTCAAGTAAACCATTTCCCTGCAGGTGGTCAAATGATTGCGTAGCAACAACTCTAAGATTTTTTAAATGAAAGGCAGATTAGAGATTGGTCTATAGTTAGCTAAAACTCCTGGATCCAGCGTTGGCTTCTTGAGTAAGGGTTTAATTACAGCCGTTTTAAAAGCCTGCGGTACATGGCCTAAAGCTAATGAAGAATTGATTATTTGAAGAATAAAGCTACCAATAAGTGGGAAGACTTCTTTAAATAACCGGGTAGGAATAGGGTCTAAAAGACAAGTTGAAGGCTTGGATGAGGAAATTATTTTGTCTAACTCTAAAAGGTCAATTGGAGTAAACTCATCCAAACAAATATCAATTGAAGGAGTTGTAGTAGTTACTTTATTTAAGTTAACGGTGGGAAGAATCTGATTGATTTTATCTCTGATAGATAAAATTTTATTATTGAAAAGTTCATAAAGTCCTGACTAGTAAGCTCTAAGGGAATGCTAGAATTGACAGAGTCCTGACTCTTTGTCAGCCTGGCTACAGTGCTGAAAAGAAACCTAGGATTATTCTTGTTCTCTTCTATTAATGCAAAATAATAACTCGTTCTAGCTTTTCTAAGAGATTTTTTTATAAATTAAAAGATGATTTCTTCAAGCTAAATAGATTTCATCTGAATTAGTGGAGCGCCATTTGGGAAACTGGGAACTTGGAACATCCGCACTATGATGACAGGACTCGCTGCTAACCTCAAGGACATCAACAACACCAGGAATACTGCCATCATTAATAATTAGCTGAAGAGACTGGAAGTGGATATCGCCACTCTCCAGGAAACACGGTTGGCTGACGCAGGCACACTGAGAGAGAAGGACTACACGTTCTACTGGCAGGGAAAGGGCAGTGACGAACACAGGGAACACGGAGTGGGCTTCGCAGTGAAGAACACCTTGCTGAAGATGGTGGAACCAGGCAGCAATGGCTCTGCACGACTCCTCACCCTCCGCCTCAACACCACTCAAGGCCCAGTCGCCCTCGTCAGTGTGTATGCCCCAACACTGACAGCCACACCAGAGGCAAAAGACGAGTTCTACGAGAATCTCGCAACAACTGTCAGGATCATCCCCAACTCTGAACAACTCATTCTCCTTGGAGACTTCAATGCCAGAGTGGGTAATGACCACGACTCCTGGCCCTCCTGTCTTGGACCATTTGGCGTGGGCAGAATGAACGACAACGGACAGCGGCTGCTCGAGTTCTGCACATATCACGATCTGTGCATCACAAACTCGTTCTTCAAGACCAAGCCCCAACACAAGGTTTCCTGGCGACATCCGCGCTCAAAGCACTGGCACCAGCTGGACTTGACCCTGACCAGGCGCACCTCACTGAAGAACGTGCTAATCACCCGTTCGTTCCAGAGTGCAGATTGCGACACAGACCATTCATTGGTGTGTTGCAAGGTCAAGCTGCAGCTGAAGAAATTCCATCGTGCTAGACAGCCTGGAAAGGCACGGATTGACACCAGCAAGATGGCCCAACCAGAACTTGTTGAGCAGTTTGCCTACACCTTTGAAAAGGAACTTGGTGTACCACAAGAAGGAGAATCTGCAAAGCAGAAGTGGGAAGAGCTGCAAAACACCATCCACCGCACAGCCTTGGCTACCTTTGGGAGGAAGACCTCGAAGTCACAGGACTGGTTTGATGCCAAGTTGACTGAGATGACCCCCGTCATTGAAGCCAAGCGCTCAGCACTTGCTGAGTACAAGAAGTGCCCAAACGAGAAGAATCTCCAGATTCTCAGGGCTGCGAGAAGCAAAGTTCAGCAGACTGCTTGGCGCTGTGTCAACGAGTACTGGACTCAGCTCAGCCAAGACATTCAAACCGCTGCCATAACAGGGAACATCCGTGGTATGTACGATGGCATCAAGAAAGCACTTGGTCCGGCTCAGAGCAAGACGGCCCCCCTCAAATCCTCCACTGGGGAGATGATCACAGAAAAGAACAAGCAGATGGAGAGATGGGTGGAACACTACTCCGACCTCTACTCAGACAGAATACCGTGACACCGTCAGCCCTTGATGCCATCGACTGCCTGCCATCCATGGACGAACTTGACGCCAAGCCAACCATCGATGAACTCAGCAAGGCCATTGATAGCTTGGCCGCTGGCAAGGCACCCGGCAACGACGGCATACCCCCCGTCCTGATCAAGCACTGCAAGACCGCCCTACTGCTGCCATTGCATGACGTCCTCTGCCAGTGCTGGAAGGAAGGTGCCGTACCACAGGACATGAGGGACGCCAAGATCATCACCCTCTACAAAAACAAAGGGGAGAGAAGCGACTGCAACAACTACAGGGGCTTCTCCCTCCTCAGTGTTGTTGGCAATGTCTACGCACGAGTTGTTCTCGTTCGTCTACAGAAGCTTGCCGAACGTGTCTACCCCGAGTCTCAGTGTGGCTTCCACGCTGAGCAATCGACGGTAGACATGATATTCTCCATCTGCCAACTCCAGGAGAAATGCAGAGAACAGAACATGCCCCTGTACGTCGCCTTCATCGACCTCACCAAAGCGTTGGATCTGGTCAGCAGAAAGGGCCTTTTCAAGATCCTGCCAAAGATAGGATGCCCACCAAAGTTGCAAAGCCTCATCGAATCGTTTCACACCAACATGCAGGGGATAGTGCAGCACAACGGCAACGTCTCAGAGCCATTCAAAATACGCAGCGGAGTGAAACAGGGCTGTATACTTGCGCCAACCCTTTTTGGGATTTTCTTTGCTATGCTCCTGAGGCATGCCTTCAGCACAGCAACAGAGGGAATCTACCTGCACACAAGATCTGACGGCAGGCTTTTCAACCTCGCCCACCTGAAAGCCAGAACCAAAGTACGCGAGGCTTTAATCAGAGACATGCTGTTCGCAGACGACGCTGCAGTCGCAACCCACACACAGCAGGAGCTACAGACCCTGATGGACCACTTCTCCCAGGCATGCAAGGACTTCGGGCTTACCATCAGCCTGAAGAAGACTAACGTCTTGGCGCAAGGCACGGAAGCACCACCAACCATCACCATCGACGACTACAAGCTGGAGGTTGTGAATCAGTTCATGTACCTGGGGTCCACGATCAGCAACAACCTCTCCCTTGATACAGAGATCGACAAGAGGATTGGAAAATCAGCCTTCACACTCGCTCGCCTCACCACACGAGTGTGGGAGAATTCCAAACTCTCTGTTAAGATGAAGATGGCAGTGTACAATGCCTGTGTCATCAGCACACTACTCTATTGGAGTGAGACGTGGACAACACGTTGGGCACTTCTGTGTTGGGCACTTTGTCCAACACAGAAGTTCTGTCCCGCGCCGGCCTTCCCTCCATGTTCACTCTACTCAGGCAGCGCAGGCTCTGCTGGCTAGGCCACGTTCACTGTATGGAGAATGGCAGAATCCCCAACGACGTCCTCTACGGAGAACTGGCGACTGGCAGGAGAGACGTTGGCCGCCCACAGCTGCGCTTTAGAGACGTCTGCAAGAGAGACATGAAGGCCCTGGAGATCAACACAGAGCGCTGGGAGGACCTTGCAACGGACTGCTCCAAATGGAGAGGCACCCTGACCAGACAGCTCAAGGCAGGTGAAGAGAGACTGACTGCTGCAGCAGATGAAAAAAGGACCCGCAGGAAGAACCGCCACAGACCCAGCAGCACGGAGACCACCCACAAGTGCGACCTGTGTGACAGGGACTGCCATTCGTGCATCGGCCTGTTCAGCCACAGGCGGTGCTGTTCCAGCAGAGTAGACGTTTAGGATTCTCTTCCATGGTCATCATAGACCAGGGGTGTCAAACTCATTCCATGGGGGGCCAAGACCCTGCAGGTTTTACTTCCACCCAGTCTCTTCAGCAGGTGTTTTCACTGATCAGCAATCAGTAGGAAGAAATTCAGAGAAATCACCTGTTGAAGACACTGGGTGGAGGTAAAACCTGCAGGGTCTTGGCCCTCCATGGAATGAGTTTGACACCTGTGTCATAGACCAACGGAGGCCGACGATTTTCTTTCTAATTGATGAGTCTTGTAGAAGAGCTTGGAATAACGAGGCGATGTGACTTATAAACCAAAGTTTATTATCAGCTTCGCTTCTCTAACAAGTCTCATCTCAGTGCAGAAGCAGAAGTAGAATAAGAGAGCGAACACATTCAGCTCTACATACTTATACCTACACATAACAAAAGACATGCATATCAAAGCTGACATCCCGCATTATCTTAATCCCCCTCCTTTGTCTTCGTACTCCTCCACCTGACCCTGGGGGTCAGGGCGATCGATCTGGTCTCCACCGCAGCGCCTCGGATGCTCTTTGATCTTCGCTGGCGGTTGAGACCTCTTGTCCTGTTCTGAGGTGTGAAGTCGCTGTACATATGTAATCACCAAACATTCTCACATGCTTATACATATGTAGGTTATGGGATATATGATTAATATAAACCACAGCCCCCCCAAACGACTAAGAAAAGGACAATAATAAAAAAATTCACAGTTTAAGATAATTACTATGACATACTAACTGCTAAACTTCCTGACAAGGAAGAAACTTTCCAGCAGCTATGCTCCTGTAGAGAATTCAGTGGTAATCATAACAGCGTAGTAATATCACAAGTCAGTCTTAAACTGTCACAGCACAATTAGTGAACAACTTTTGAGTAGTTTGCATCAGTCCCTGTGCCATCTGGGTTTTAATCTTCTCCCGAATCTGCTGTGGGTCCACTTGGGCGTCCTGGTGGGACCTTCCTGTAAGGAATCTGCAGCTTGGGGAGGAGAGTGATTATTTGTTCCCTGCAGGGGGGCTGAGTCTTTTCTCTTGGGGGGTCTACCCCGCCGAGGTGCTCTCGCCAACCGTGCAGGTTCGTCTCTCAACAAGAAGGCAGGTTTAAGTCTGTCAGTGCTGACTGTTTCTTTTCTGTCCCCTAAATCAAGCACAAAATGCTTATCACCAGGTTCCAGCACTCTGAATGGTCCATCGTATGGTGGACGGAGGGTTGGTTTTAAAGCTTCATGCCTAACAAAAACGAATTCGGCGTTTTTTAAAGCTTGGGGGACAAAAACCCGTGGAAAAGAGTGAGGTGCCGGTCCGGGGAGAGTGTCAGGTCCGTTGCTGCCTAAAAGCCTCAGGGCTGGAAGATGCCCCGGCTCTGGGTTCTCTGGTAAAAATTCACCTGGGAGTCTGAGAGGTTGTGCAAAAACTAATTCTGCTGGGGAGGCGTCTAAATCCTCTTTAGGTGCAGCACGCAACCCCAATAAAACCCAGGGAAGTTTATTCACCCAATTTGTATCCGTTAGTGAGGCTCTGAGGGCGGCCTTTAAAGATCTGTGAAAGCGCTCGCATAACCCATTAGCCTGAGGGTGATAAGCGGTGGTGCGGTGAATTGTCGCTCCTAAGCTGCTGGCCATGGCTGACCAAAGCTCTGAGACAAATTGAGGCCCCCTATCGGACGTGATGTCCGATGGGACGCCGAAACGTGCCACCCAGTTTGTCAAAAAAACGCGAGCGACTTCCTCCGCTGTGGTTGACGCCAGAGGGACCGCTTCAGGCCAGCGCGTAGTACGGTCTATCATTGTTAACAGATGTGTGAAACCTTGGGAGGAAGGTAGTGGTCCCACGAGGTTGGCATGAACGTGGTCGAACCTTCTAGCTGGGATTCGAAAAGGCTCTAGAGGGGCTTTTGTGTGTTTGTGTATTTTGGCGCGCTGACAAGACATGCAAGTTTTTGCCCATTCTTTTACGTTTTTGCGCAGGCCGGGCCACACAAACTTTTCGGCGACCATTTTAACTGAGGCGCACACACCCGGGTGTGCGAGGGAGTGAATTGAGTCGAAAATACGGCGGCGCCATGCAGCTGGGACTACCGGGCGAGGTCGGCCGGTTGAGATGTCGCATATTAGGGGGGGTACACCGTCGCGTAAACCCCTTTCCTCCAGCCTTAACCCTGTTGGTCCAGACAGGAGTGCGCGCACGTCTGCGTCACTACTTTGCTCCTCCGCCATGGCTGCATAATCTATCCCTACGTGGATTGGGGCCGCGTATGTGTCCGCGTTGGCGAAGAGTTCTGCGGCTGAGGTAGTATAATCTGTCTCCTCACGCTCTGGCGATGTCACAGCGCGAGAGAGGCAGTCTGCTACCACGTTAAGTTTGCCTGCCACATGTCGAATGTCTGTGGTGAACTCTGAAATTGCAGCTAGCTGTCTTTGTTGCCTGCCTGACCATGGTTCTGAAATTTTAGCCATCGCAAAGGTGAGCGGTTTGTGGTCTACAAAAGCCGTGAAACGCCGCCCCTGTAACCAGAACTGGAAGTGGCGGATGGATAAATGAAGCGCTAGCAGCTCCCTGTCAAAAGTGCTGTATTTACGCTCAGTTTGGTTTAACGATTTGCTGAAAAATGCCAAAGGTTGCCAGGTTCCGCCAACGTGTTGTTCTACAACCGCCCCTATGGCCAGGTCTGAAGCATCTGTGGTTAGCGCAATGCGGGCCGAGGGATCAGGGTGAACCAACAATGTGGCGTTAGCTAGGGCACTTTTTACTTCCGCGAAGGCGCGTTCGCGCTCCGGGGTCCATTCGACCGTGTTGGAAGGCTTTTGTTTTCTGAGCGCGTCATATAGGGGCTGCATGAGTTGAGCTGCACGGGGGAGGAAACGGTTGTAAAAATTAACCATTCCCAAAAATTCTTGCAGCGATTTGACCGTTTGTGGCCGTGGAAAACTTTTTACTGCGTGAACTTTGTCTGGCAGTGGGACTGCCCCCTTCGGTGAAACTCTGTGTCCCAAAAAATCAATTTGTGGCACGCCGAATTTGCATTTGGCTGGATTGATTATTAACCCGTGCTCTTCTAGTCTCTGAAAAACCATAGTGAGATGCTGTTCGCGTTCCTCCTCCGACGAGCTGGCTACCAGCATATCGTCGAGGTAGACGAACACGAAAGGGAGATCGCGTAATACCGCGTCCAACATCCGCTGAAAGGTTTGAGCAGCGCCTTTGAGGCCAAAAGGCATCCGCAAAAATTCAAAAAGACCGAAGGGGGTTATTACAGCCGTTTTAGGAATGTCTTCCACTCGAACGGGGACTTGGTGATAGCCACGGACCAGGTCTATTTTAGAAAAAATGCACGCACCCGCCAGATGTAGTGAAAAATCTTGGATGTGAGGAATTGTGTAGCGGTCATGCGCTGTCGCATTGTTTAATCTGCGGTAATCGCCGCACGGTCTCCAAGAACCATCGGATTTCGGGACCATGTGTAGTGGTGATGCCCAGGGGCTTTTTGAGAGTCTGATAATGCCTAGTTTTTCAAGGGTGGTAAACTCGTCCCGAGCTATGGCGAGCTTGGTCGCGTCTAAGCGCCGAGCTTTGGCGAATACGGGTGGGCCTGTTGTGGGAATAAAGTGTTCAACCCCGTGCTTAGCCACTGTAGCTGAGAATTTGGGAATTGTGAGTGCTGGAAATTGGGTGAGGAGTTGGTCAAACTTACCTCCTGCTGTAGTGACGCTGGCCTGCACGGGTGGTGGAGAAACTCGAGCTGAGCAGGGAATAGAAGCAAATGACAATGCATTAACCAAGCGTCTATTGGCTAGATCGACTAATAGCCCATGTGCACACAAAAAATCCGTGCCCAACAAGTTAAAACTCACTGCCGCTACAACAAATGTCCATCTGTAGTTGCGGCCATGAATGCAGAGGGGCAGGTTCCTTTCACCATAAGTGTCGATGATGGAGCCGTTGGCTGCCATCGCTCCACTGCCACGGGGGCCCATGGCCCGGTCTGCGTGGGAGGGCATGATAAAACTCAGTTGAGCTCCAGTGTCAATTAGGAACTGTTTGCCGGTGTGTCCGTCAGTCACATAAAGAAGTTTATTTTTTTCGCCGAGAACCGCAGCCGTTAACGGTCCTCGGTTTTGGCGTTTTCCCGAACTTCTGAACTTGCAGGGGGCAACGCATTTGTACGCCCCCTCGGCGAACCGGTGGTGGTAATAGCAGATGTTGTTCCGCCTGCTGCATCTTGGTCGTGTTGCCGCCATGGTGGGTGGGCTCTGCTCGGTTGTCTGTGGTTTTCCGCTGCTCTGGGCATCCGCAGATGCTGCTGTGGCCACCTGTTCCCTGTAGGCGTTGGTGAGTCGCTGCGCTTCCCGGGCCAGCGCGCGGAAGTCCTGCTGGGTGCTGCACCGCATGTTGATCAGCGTCCCTCTCATGTGTGGCGGCAGAGTGCTGAGGAAGATGTGTTGGAAGAGGAAGTTGTCGTTGTCCTCCTCCTTGAGCTGCAGCATGTCCTCCATGAGGGCCTTGGGTCTGCATCCTCTGTGGCCGTAGATCGGCAGGATCTTCTCTGCTCTCTCCTCGGCTGAGGGGACGAAGTTCTCGACGATGGTCGCCTTCAGCTCTCTGTATTTGTCATAGACGGGCGGCTGTCGGATTATGCTCCGCGCGCATCTTGACGTGGCAGCGTCGAGTTTGGCGATGATGTGATAAAACTTCGTCTCGTCCGCCATTACGCCCGCCAGTGCAAACTGAGCCTCAGCTTGCTGGAACCACGAGCTCGGGTCTTCTTGCCAGAATTCTGGCAGCTTGACGGTGACGGCGCTTGTGTGGGCCGTCCTTGATGTGTCCGCCGGGTGAGAGCGCCTTTCTTCTGCTCTCACGGCGGGGCTGGTGCTTGGTTGAGCCCTCTCTTCTGCCGTGGGGGAACGTCTTCCATCCGTTCCCCTGTCTGCATGGGCGCCGGCGCTTGCCTGGGTCGCCTCCGATGAGTCAATCACGGGAGAACGTCTCTGTTCCATTCTCACGTCTGGTCACCAGTGTAGAAGAGCTTGGAATAATGAGGCGATGTGACTTATAAACCAAAGTTTATTATCAGCTTCGCTCCTCTAACAAGTCTCATCTCAGTGCAGAAGCAGAAGTAGAATAAGAGAGCGAACACATTCAGCTCTACATACTTATACCTACACATAACAAAAGACATGCATATCAAAGCTGACATCCCGCATTATCTTAATCCCCCTCCTTTGTCTTCGTACTCCTTCACCTGACCATGGGGGGTCAGGGCGATCGATCTGGTTTCCACCGCAGCGCCTCGGATGCTCTTTGATCTTCGCTGGCGGTTGAGACCTCTTGTCCTGTTCTGAGGTGTGAAGTCGCTGTACATATGTAATCAACAAACATTCTCACATGCTTATACATATGTAGGTTATGGGATATATGATTAATATAAACCACAAGTCTTCTGTTTTGAGCTACGAGTTTTTGTGTTGAACCAAGGGGTTAGAAATCTCTGGTTAGACTTTTTCTTTTTTTAAATGGGCCACCAAGTCTAGAGTCTGATGAAGAGAAGCTGTAACACTATCTACCATGCTGTCAATTACAGAAGGAGCAAGCTGTCTATAGCTTATTTCCGTTGTGTTTGCACATGGCATAGAGGAAACAATCTGCATAAATTTGGTAACATCATCTGAGAGGCATCTACTGTAGTAATATTTTTCTTTAGGAGCTGTCACACACGGCTCTAGGGAGCCGCGCAATAAGAGCCAAGGGCGAGCCAGTGAGTCGTGATGTTTTATTTAGGGTGTGGGATGACAGATTGACAGCGGGCGGCTGCACCCGGCTCGTCTCCCCTAGAGACAGGCTAAAGTGCTCGAAGATAAAAAGGGAGAAAAGAAAGGAGAGCACTCGCCTGATCTCGGGTTCTGACGCCGTCCAGGACTGCGAAGATCCAGGATCCGTCGTCAGGAGGTCGTTGTCAGTCTCCCATCCAGCCGTGTCGGGCCCCGCAGCCAGCACGATGGTCAGCGCAGCTTGAGGTTCCTCCAGCTCCGGTAACCCCGCCGACGATCCACTCGGCGTGAAGCCAGAAGAACCTCGTCCCGCTGGACCGAACCGCTCCTCCGTGGAGACCCAGGGACGCTCAGTCGTTGGCGCAGACTCCACGCAGCAGTCAGTCCCCCTCCTCCGTCCACAACGTAGCTGCGGAACCACAGGCCCTCTCCTTATCCCACCACGTTGACCCGGAGCCGGGGATCGCTCGGCGGAGAGAGACACAGAGGATGCGGGATTAGGAACACAGGTTACAGCAGGTGGGGGGAGTTCAGGGAGCTGCGAACCCTGAACTCCTCCTCCAGGAATGTGACAGAGCAAATCATTAAGCAGGTGTGAAAAAACTATGACTTGCCTGCCTCCTGGAGGTTGAGTATCGCCTGCTGTGGTGGATACTGCTTCTTCCTCTCCCCGCCCGGCGATAATGGAGGACCCCCCGGGAAATCGTCTGAGGATCGCTCGCGTTGTCTCCAGCAGAGAGCTCACCAGGCCGGAATTCCAGGCACACACAGCAGTCAGGGAGCGCGTTGAGGAGGAGGGGGAAACAGCCGGGGTGAGCCAGCCCGAATGTCCAGGAATGACTGCGGGGAAATGAGGCTCAGGGAACGAGGCTGTGAAAACTCCACACTGACGAGGTGAAGAGGTGACAGCTGCGTGGGAGGAACGGTCCTGGCGGCGGCCCAGAACTGGATCCGGACGAGGTTCGTGCAGAGGTGACTCGGCGATGTGATGACGGCCATTCCCAGGGGACGAAGCGAGGGGGGAACCCAGGAATCGCTGCTCCAGATCGGAGATCGAGGCGAGGAAGGCGTCGAGCACGGGAAAGCTTCGTAGCCCTGGAGTCCTCTCCATCAATCTCACTGCCGCCGCCACATGCCTGAAGATGGTAACAGGACACACAGTGGAGCTCGCGACAGCCACTCGACCCCAGACATAACTGCTGTCAGCTGCGGCTCCTTGAAGGGAATCCCGAGTGACGTGGCGCAGGTCGGGGGAAGCCCTCTGGTTGGCGCGAACTCCCGGACTGGAATGGCGGCAGGAACGGGATCCCGAAGCAGGAGGCAACGTCACCCACTTCGGCTTCCTGTCGGGATTTCCATCCAACCCGCGGAGCTTCTCTCGCTGTGTACCTGTGGTGTCTATCCTGGCACTGTCCTCGAGATGGAACACAGAATGAGGGTAACAGTCCAGGAGTTCCTCAGCACGGCCCGGATGCCAGCGTCTCGCGTTGGAGGCGTCGTACAGGGTGAAGAGCGTCCCGTCGACAGCCTCCGAGATGGACCTCAGCTCGTCACCCTGGCACCGGGAGTGACTCCTGGGAAACGGCATGCTAGTAGCGCTGACACCCGGACAGAAAGGTACAGTTCCACGGCGACTCACGGCCGCCGGTAACTCGCCTGACTGCGACATACTGTCACACACGGCTCTAGGGAGCCACGCAATAAGAGCCAAGGGCGAGCCAGTGAGTCGTGATGTTTTATTTAGGGTGAGGGATGAGGAGAGCACAGATACTCATACAGAAGCACATTCACAGGTTGCACAGCGCAGGGGTAGGAAGCTCGTACCGGACATAGGGGTAACAAGGCGTACATACTCACAGCGGGTTACAATCACAGGAATGCTGCAAGGGGAGTAGAGGCTGAGACCAGACGAAGGGGCTTCAGCCTAGCAGTGCTTATGTCGCAGCCCCGAGTCATCGAGGCTGCTCCTATTTATTCTCATTGGCAGCGCCCCAGCTGATGAGGACTAATTGGCCCCAGCCGTCCGTAATGCTGCCAGCTGGGAGCCTGCTGAGATGCTGCTCAATGGGAAGCAGGGATGAGGGAAAACATGGGCTGAGCGCTGAGACGGCATCTCAACCCATGGTGACAGGAGCCAAATAGTCAGAAATAGTAAAATCAAAGGTTAACAGACAATGGTCTGACAGTACAGGGTTATGAGGAGACACTACCAGATTTTCTACTTCTATGCCATATGTTAGAACAAGGTCCAACATATAGTGGAGATAATGGGTAGAATTTCCTACTTTCTGAGAAAACCTCATTGAGTCTAATATTGAATTAAATGCCATATTAAGGCAATCCCTGTCTACATCTACATGTATATTAAAGTCCCCTGCTATCTACCTTTTTGATATAGCCTACAATTAGGGAGGGATCATGTGTTTCTGAACCCTCCCTTAGTTATGCTGCTAATAGGTTTAGTCATCCGGGGGACCTCCAGTAATGCACTGGGCCTCACTCCTTTCCTCACTCTCTATGAAATATTTTTTTTTGCTGGTCATTAACATTTGTTTGTTCTCTCCCATAGATTGAGTCCCCATCGTGCTGTTTGCTCTCTACATGTCTGTTCTTTTCTTCTTCTCTGTCCCCTCACCCCCCAGCCAGTCGCAGCAGATGACTGCCCCTCCCTGAGCCTGGTTCTGCTGGAGGTTTCTTCCTGTTAAAAGGGAGTTTTTCCTCTCCACCGTCACCAAGTGCTTGCTCACAGGGGATCGCCTGATTGCTGGGGTCTTTCTGCAACTGTGGGGGTCCTCCCTACAGTTGATAGTGCTATGAGATGACTGTTGTTGTGAAATGGCGCTATATAAATAAAGTTGAATTGAATTGAATTGAATAATTATTCTATCTGATTTCAGCACTAAATCAGCTAAGAATTTGGCAAAATTCGGATAAAAACTCTGAGTAGGTTGATGGAGGACGATAAACTACGGCAAATAAAATTGGGTTTAGCCTAAAATTGCTAAAATGCCCAATACTGAGGACCAGGCCCTCAAAGGAATGATAACGTGTTTTTTGCTTCACATTAACTAGTAATTTGGAATGGTAAATTGTTGCTACTCCTCCTCCACGACCAGAACTTCTGGGATTTTGACGGTTTAAATAACCAGAGGGAGTTGATTCATTTAAACCAACATAATCCTCTTGCCCTAACCAAGTCTCTGTAAGGGATATTAAATCAATCTGATGATCATTTAACAGATCATGGACTAGCAGAGACTTGGGAGTCTAATATTTAACAAACTGCATTAAATTTTTAAATAATGAGGAGGAACAGAGGCCAAATCATTCAATTTAGAGGCTTCATGTTTAACTTGAGATTTACCAACTTTTTGTTTAATCACTTTGGGATGCTTGTGCATTATATTTTTATTTACTTTGGAAGGAGCAGACAATGATTCTCTGATGGGGAAGACAGGGGCTAAGTTGAGGGGTGGCAGATGAAGAGGAGTTGCAGAGAGGTGTGTAAGACTGCGACTCTGCTTCCTGGTCCCAACTCTGAGTTGCCAATGTTTTGGAAATTTGGATAAAAATGATGCCAGATGACTTCCGGTTATGGCTGCCACGTAGGACGGACGTGTCTCGCTCTGCTCTGCTCCTGGAAAAAAAAAATCGGCAAATAACTCTCTCATTTGGGACAGAACGTATCCCAGCATTTGGGCGAGGATATGTCGGCGAAGCCTAAGGCTGGAAAACCAGGAAAAGGAAAAAGCGAGCCGCCGAAACAGTCCAAATTAACGGACTTTCAGGTCTGTGACGCAGCAAACAAAACTCCATATATGGCGGAGGAGGCTGGCAACGGTGCGATATCTGCGGGGAATGGCGCAGATGCGCTGATGGCTGCCATGAGTTCAATGAGAGCGGACTTTTCCTCTAGATTTGATGGGATTATGACAGCGTTGGAAGGAATAAGAAAGGAATTGGGTGACTGTGTAGAACGAACGGCGCAGATGGAGCTCCGTCTCGCTAGTGCTGAAGATGACGTCACCCGTCTTCAATTAAAGGTGCGCACTTTGGAAAAAAAAAATAAATCTCTGGAAGATAATATTTTGGATTTGGAATCTCGGTCGAGACAGAATAATTTGAGGCTGGTGGGTCTTCCAGAGGAATCAGAAGGTCGGGACGTATGTTCCTTTCTGGAAAAGTGGATTCCGGAGGTGCTGGGCAGCGAGGAGTTGCAATCAGCAGTGATTCTGGAAAAAGCACATCGTATTGGCCCACGGAGAGATAAGGGACCGCCGAGGACCTTAATTATGAAGTTTCTTAGCAACAGAGACAGGATGAAGATCTTCAACGCTGCACGAGCTAAAAAAGGAGAGATTAAACACCAGGACCAGCAGGTGCGGTTCTACCCAGATTTGGCCACAGGAATCCAGCAATTGAGGAAGCAGTTTGATCCCGTACGTAAGGAGCTGCGCAACCTTGGGATTCGTCATGGTGTAATCTATCCTGCGAGACTGCTGACCACGTATGAGGGCAGAACCCACATCTTCAAGACCCCAGAGGAGGCGCAGGAGTTCATCAAGAAGATCAAAGAAGAAGAAGAGACTGGTGGGAGCTAAGCATGAACAAAATATAAGGTAGAATAATTAAGCATTTGCACAGGCATCTGACTGACTTGAAGTAAATAGTAAGTTTACAAAATATAGATTGTATTATATATTAAAAAAACAAAACAAAAACAAAACAAACAAACAAACAAAAAACTATGATGTACAAAGTTGTTAAAAATTTTGGAGTTAAGTTGGAAAACTACAGAGGAGAGTTAATGTTACGTCATTAAAAGCAGTAGAGTTAGGGTGATTGGGAGGATGAAGAAGGAGTGGCTTAGGCTGTTCCCCGTGGGTGTGGAACGGTCGATGGCTATATCGGGAGACAGAATTTTTCTTTTGATTTTGGGGGGTTTGCCACAAGTGTGGGAAGGGGAAATCTGTTTGTGTGTAGTTTGTAGGATGAATGTTCAACCACTCATGTTTTTGCTTCTCTGTATGAGCATGTTTACACTGCAAGGTAATCCCAAACTCTCTATTGATCATGGACCAAAGTGTTAATCTTAATTTAACTTCATGGAATTGCAGAGGTCTACAAAATTTAAAAAAACTTAAACAAGTTATGAATAAAATAAAGGACATGGGTTCAAGAATTGTGTTTTTACAAGAAACTCATCTGATAGAGGAGGATGTTAAAAGAATTAGGAGTAGATGGCAGGGAAGTGTATTCACCTCTTCATTTTCATCCCGAGCCAGGGGAGTTATGACTCGCATACATAAATCAGTTCCTTTTCAAGTGAAAAATGTAATTGGAGACAAATTTGGAAGATATGTAATCATTCAAGGTTCTTTGCTATTAGAAAATATAAATCTTGTGAACTTATATGGTCCCAATATAGATGATCAGAAGTTCTTTGCTAATTTATTTCTCATCTTATCATCACTTACAGGGCAACATATAATAGCAGGGGATTTTAATTGTACATTGAATCCAGGTATAGATAGATCAACAGGACTGGATTGTACGCACATTGGATGTAGGATGACTATTAATCATTTTATGAAAGAATTGAGATTGTTAGATATATGGAGAGAAATGAAACCACAAGTTAAAGCCTATTCTTGTTATTCCAGTACCTACAAGACATTCTCACGTATTGATTATTTTTTGATTTCCACAGAATTAAGGTCCAAGATTCAAAACTGCTTTTATGATAACATCGTGATCTCTGATCATGCACCCTGTTGTCTAATATATGTAGATAAAAAATTGACAAAGGAATCAGGTAGATGGCAATTTCAGCATAAATGGCTTCAGGATGAGGAATTTGTCAAGTATATAGAAAAACAGATAGACGAGTTCTTTGACATCAATACTACACAAACATCAGCATGTGTAAAGTGGGAGGCTTTCAAAGCTTTTATTAGGGGACATATTATTAGTTATACAGGATCAAAATCTAAGAAGACTCGAGAGGAGAGAGCTAAATTGGAACATAAAATAAAAAGTCTTCAGGAAAAAGTGTATGCAGGAAGTGACCCAAGGTTGGAGAATGAATTACTGATTTTGAGAGCTGAATACGACAAAAAATCAGCGAATAGAGCTGCCTCGAGTCTTCTAAGATTGAAACAATCTTTTTATGAACAAGGTGAAAAATCAGGAAAATTATTAGCATGGCAGATTAAACAATTGGAAATTAAAACACCAATTACCAGTATTATAAGTAACGGACAGGTAGTTATAGATCCTTTAGAAATTAATAGAGCCTTTAGAGATTACTATGAAAAATTATATGATACCAAAAATGAACCTGATTTAACAAAACTAAATGGGTTTTTGAACGAACTATCTATACCGTGTATTCCAAATGAAAACAGGGAGATATTGGAGTCTAAAATTAGTCAAGAAGAAGTTGGGCTAGCCATTGATAATATGAAATCAGGAAAAAGTGCAGGACCAGATGGTCTTCCAGTTGACCTTTATAAAAAATTTAAGAATAAATTAATAAAACCTTTTTTGGAAATGGTTTTAGAAGCATTTCAAAATAATAATTTACCATCATACATAAATAATGCCTTAATTATACTGCTGCCAAAACCAGGTAAGCCCTCTAATAAATGTGAAAATATGAGACCAATAAGCCTATTAAACGCCGACCTTAAGATAATCTGTAAAATTTTAGCAAGACGAATACAAGAAATTTTACCAAATATTATTAATCGAGATCAGAATGGCTTTATAAAGGGTAGACAAGGCTTCCATAATGTAAGAAGACTATTTAATATTATTTATTTTAATAAAGAAGCACCGGATACAGCTCTCCTATCATTGGACGCCGAAAAGGCCTTTGATAGAGTTGAATGGCCCTTTCTTTTTGAAGTCTTACAAAGGTTTGGACTTGGAAATAATTTCATAAAATGGGTTCAAATAATATACAATAATGCTACAGCAGAAATCCTAACAAATAACAATATTTCAAAACCAATAAAAATCAATAGAGGATGTCGACAAGGCTGTCCACTTTCACCTTTACTGTTTACTATGGCAATTGAACCTTTAGCGATAGCGATACGTTTACATTCACAAATATATGGAATTAAAGTTGGACCAACAGAACATAAAATCTCCCTGTACGCCGATGATATAATTTTATTTATGTCGAATCTAAAAAAATCAATTCCAACCTTGTTGAATTTAATAAAGAATTTTGGGGAAATATCAGGATATAAAATAAATAAAACTAAATCTTCAATATTAATGCTAAATGAGACCCAGAGAAATTACCCAGCCCCTGAGGTAAATCAATTCAATGTTGTAAATCAGTTTAAATATTTAGGAATCCAAATTATGCCTAAGCTAGAATCAGTCGCCAGCGTCAACTATGAAGCCTTAATGTCAGATATCAATGAGTTAACTCAGAGATGGATGTCATTACCAATGTCGATGATCGGGAGAATCAATATACTAAAAAGTAATATTTTACCTAAAATACTTTATTTATTTCAATACATTCCCTTATCACCACCTTTAGATCTATTCTCAAGAATAAAAAAAAAGTTAGTGGAATTTATATGGAACAACAGGAGGGCTAGATTACGTTTGTCTTTATTATATTTACCATTTGATCGTGGAGGTCTGAAATGTCCAAATTTTATGTTGTATTATTGGTCGGCACAACTGAGGTCTATGACATATTATTTTTCATCAAATGATCTCCCTCACTGGACTGAAATGGAATCATACAATTTACCTTTACCTCTTCCCATATTCATATACTCAGATTCGGCAAAAAAATTACAAAAACAAGTTAAAAATCCATTTGTAAAGCATATGATCAAAATATGGTGTGAAGCTAAAAACTATTTAAAAGAACCACAGTTATTGTCACAATTTAGTCCAATATGGGGTAATCAATATTTTAAACCAGGGAGAGCGGACGCTGTATTTAAAGTATGGAATTTAAAAGGGATACAAAAGATTCAGGATTTATATTTGCCATGTGCAGACAACATAATGTCTTTTGAAGAGCTGAGGATCAAATTTAATCTCAATAGAACACATTTTTTTAAATATCTTCAACTTAGAAACTTTATTCGATCAAATCAAAATAAAGCTCTCACTCGACCTATTTATTCATCCTTGGAAAAAATGATGATGAAAGATAGTAAAAGAAAGGGTATTATTTCAGAGTTTTATAACTCATTGACACTATCTTCAAGTGAAAATTCACTGAAAAGATTAAACTACTGGAAAGAAGATCTGCAAATTGAAATTTCAGAGGAACAATGGGAATTGGCTTGTACAGAAGCTCAAACCAAATCAATAAATGCACGCCTTAAATTGATACATTTCAAATGGTTAATGCGGATGTATGTTACACCGGAGGAGTTAAATAGATATAACAAAAATATACCAGATACATGCACAAAATGCATGGAAAGTAAAGGAACCCTATTTTATTGTTTATGGGAATGTAGATTAATAAGAATGTTTTGGGAAGAGGTGAGGGTAACAATTGAAAAAATAATCTCAAAACAAATCATATTGACTCCTAAACTGTTTTTGTTGGGTCTGTACCCAGAAAAGCATAATTTTAACAAAAGTGAAAGAACATTCATAGACCTCAGTTTGCTTAATGCCAAAAAATGTATTGCACTATTATGGAAAAAGACTCATAGACCAGATGTGACTCAGTGGTTAAGACAGATGTTAACAAACCTTCCATTAGAAAGAATAACATATATACTGAAATCAAAGGAAATTGTGTTTGAGAATATATGGAGACCTTTTATTGATTATGTAAAAAATTTAAACATAACTCTTGAAGAAGAAGGTGAATGATGTGTGTGGACCTTGTAAATTCCAAACTGGTGAACATAATATGTATACTTATGTATTGGATTGTCTAGACTAAACAGAGGAGCATTGTTGAAGACTTGATTTTGTTGGTGGTTGTTGGTGTTTTTAGTGCATTTTTTTTTTTTTTTGTAGTACTTTAGTGTTAGTGTTTGATTGTTTGTATCATGTTTGTTAAAAAAAAAAAAGGTTCAATAAAGATATTGTGGAAAAAAAAATGATGCCAGATTGTTAGATAAAAGAGACGCACCATCCAAAGTGGGATGGACAGCGTCTCGTCTAATAAGACCAGGTTTTCCCCAAAATGAGCTCCAATTGTCAGTGTAGCCCACATTGTTTACAGGACACCACACAGACAGCCAGCAGTTGAAGGATGACAAGTGGCTAAACATGTCATCACTGGTCAGATTGGGAAGGGGCCCAGAGAATACTACAGAGGCAGACATTGTTTTGGCAAAGTCACACACTGATTCCACATTAAGTTTTGAGACTTCCGACTGCCGGAGTCGGACGTCGTTAATGCCGGCGTCGATAACAATTGTGGAATATTTACAGTTACTTTTAGCCAGCATTTTCAAATTTGACTCGATGTCACCTGCTCTGTCCCCAGGAATGCATTTGACTATGGCCGCTGTAGTTTCTAGGTTTACGTTTCTGACTACAGAGTCGCCAATGATCAGAGTTTTTTCCTCACAGGTGTGTCGCTGAGTGGGGAAAAATGATTAGAAACATGAACAGGTTGGTGGTTAACCGGGGCTTTGCGGCTAGGCTTCCTTCTCACCGTCAGTCACCCAGTCTCCTCGCTGCTGAGGAGGACCGGAGGACTGCTAGCATGCCCTATGCTAGGGAGCTCCACTGCAGTTAAGGGACATCCGTCGCTATTAACTGGTGCAGACGGTGTTTCAATGCAGCAGAGCCGGGATTCCAAATCAGACAACCTCGCCTCAAGCACCTCAAAAAGACAACATTTATTACATTTACCGTTATCACTAAAAGAGGCAGAGGTGTAGCTAAACATCTGACAGAGAGAGCACACCAGAGGAGGAGGGGAAGGAGAGCTAGTAGCCATAGCTAGTGGCTAACCCGAAGCTAACACAAACACCGATGAAAGGTGAACAGAAGGCTAAAGAGGGTGATTAGATGACACTGAGTGTGCACACAGGTGCAAGAGGCTTGATAAACAGAAGTGAGAGCTAATTTTCAGTAAGTTTTCTGACAGCAAGAACCATGTTATGATCTGAGAGACCAGTTACAAGATTATAGGTTCTGGTTATTCGTTCTGGTTTATTAGCAAATACCATGTCAATAAGTGTTCTAGATTGTTTGGTTATCCTGGTGGGTCCTTTGATCATTTGTTGGTAATTAAATTTAGTCATGAGGCTTTTCAGTTTCTGTTTGTCCTTTTTATCAGACCAGTTGATATTAAAGTCACCATAAAATATTGTTTCTCTGCTCCTCTCAAGTTGTTTAACCAGATCACTTAATTCATTATAAAAGGGAGAATTGTGTGAGGGTGGGTTGTACAATACTGCAATGTTGAAATTCATTACCGGTGAGAGACATACTGTACATTAACAGCTAAACATTCAAGTGAAGTATTCAAATCGACCAATTGACATTTAAATTTCTCTTTGATGTTAATCTCTGAAATTAACTTTCAAATGTTTCCATAAATCAGCGCCCGAGCCACTTGCTGGTTTCATCCAAAGACAGGACAGCAGCAGAGCCACCAGGAGTTCTGTTAACAATAACTGTAAAATATTCCACCGCAGAACCACATTTGGACAAACAGCTTTCTCTATAAAGGGCAGTCACATCTGGAACACAATGCCAAATGAAATTAAAATAATAACGGACTTTAAAACATTCACTAAAAAGGTTAAAAACTGGCTGAAAAATAAACAAGAATGTACCCATATATGAAATGATTGTCTGCAGGGTGAGAGTGAATGAAGGGAAGGAATGAATGTGTTTGTTTATAGTGAGTGACGAAGGGAGGGAGGCCTGAAATAGGCAAATGTGAGTCAGGTTGTTATATTGTGTATTTATAATATTTATAATATTTATAATTGTGTATTTATAATGTATTTATAATCTTTTTTTGCATTGATGTATGTGGTTATTGTTTATTCTGTTTTCTTTTTTTTTTTTTATCTTTTCCTTTCCTTTTTTCTTTTTACTTGTTTCTCCTCTCTAAAGCCCATCCAGGGACAAGAGTTGCAAATTAGCTAATAGCTATACACTCTTTGTGCAACACATCAGATTGATTGTCATTTGATTAATTGTCTATGTTTATTGCACTGTCCCTGTCAAATAAACAAATAATCAATCAATCAACAGTAGATGGAAAAAAGTGATAAAAATACAATCAAAGGCAAAATCCTCAGGAGAATGAGGAGAGCTAACCAAAGAGCAAACCACAGACAGCCAGCAACACAGGAAGTGACGATACGTTACCACAGGAAGCCCCTGATGTGTTTCCTCAAGTGCTTCTGTCAGTAGGAGCTGCTCAATTTCAAAACACGCTGCTGAAATAGCACTAAACTGTGCTTCTGACGACAGATCTTTTTCCTGATCAGAAGTGCATTGTCATAAAATGCACCATAACATCAGTGTGCATGAGATTGCATACTGCTGCACCTCTTTTAAATGAGCGTTCTCCTCCCAGTGCAAAGTCAGCGCACTGTCTACTGGTAATTCGATGCAAACATAAATGATTGTAATGATACTGCCCATAGTGTGGCTGCAGGTGATG